>JADMNL010000031.1:20815000-22166428 GCA_016271365.2 Neoceratodus forsteri
CTGCCAATATGCAAATATAGATATGTCAGGGTGGCAACTGACCCAAAAGCTGGAAGAGACTCTTAAATTAGCTTATAACATGTGTCACCCCATAACCCATAACAATTTCGCTGCTACCTACATGAGGGGAAACCGCGCCCACCAAGTCTGGGCCTCAGACACAGCAGACAATACATGTGCCTGTAATAGCTGGGATAGCCTGGTGTGTCAAGGCATTAGCATCCCCTATAAGGACATTGTGGCCTACAGTCCAGTGGTGGTCACACAGGTAGATGAAACAGCACCAATTCTGCATCTTAATGTAATAACCCCTCTGATTTTCACAAAACAACAAGTATATGGTAGTAATATTCAAATGGTACAAAATATAGGGATACTTTTTGACCACAGTCACATTCTAAGGGTTATTACATGCACCATCCATGGTTGCCAAGGATGCCCAGGGCTACCTAAGAATAGTTACAGACCTTAGTAAATGTTACCACGTAGACAGGGCATATTTGTGTTTAGAGGTAGTCGCCCAAATTGACCCTTTTTATGTCTCTAACAATATCACTACAGTAACTCTCCTTATAGATGTGACAACTGACCTTGTAAAATATTCAACGTACACCCAGAATAACATAAGATATTGTTGTATCTCCACCAGCCTCACCCATTTTGTAACCTGGCCTCAACTCAGCACATGTCCCATAGTAGAATCTACATTTTGCCTTAATGTAACATCCCCATTCTCATAGGGGGCCAAACTATTTTACCTTCAAAAAACCTTTATAGAGATCACCAATATCTGTCCAGGCTCGATTTTGAGGCCCTAGGCCAACAAGGGTTCAAGAGCCTCAGAAAGTCATTGCAGCCCATTATACACCGGATGTCTCAATACTTATCCAAGTCAGGGCACAGCTGCACCAAGTAAAAGTAGAGGCCCAGCAACTCATAGGTGAAGGAAACATGGAAATGGATTTTTCCCCTCTTCTGGTGGGATATTTTGGATTTTTCCCCTCTTCTGGAGGGATATTTTTAAAACAATTTGCACTCTATTATTGCTAGTGGGGTTTATGCAAATTGCAATGTATTGCTATTTAAAATAATAAATCTGCACATATTATACGGACATTTCCTCTATAAAAGAGAGCACTTATTTAACCCATAACTCATGTGGTATGCATTTATTTAAGATGAGGGGGGTCGGAAAAGCCCCCTATGAGCTCACTTCCCCTCTGTAGAATACTGAAGGATCATAAGTATTGTGTAAAAGCAGTTTTAAGGGTTCAAAAAAAAACTGTAGAATAATGAAGGATTATACAAGCAAGAAGGAACTAAAATGAAAGCTGAAACAGGAATGTAACAGATGTTAGGATGGAGGAACCACTGGCTGGTAGCAATCACCACACAGTGTGGGTCATTGTCAGTTTGGGTAGAGAGACCCACAATACAAAAACAAAGATCCTAGACTTCAGAAGGGTAGACTTTAGTAGGATGGGACAATTAATGAGATCGCACATAGATGCTATCCACCCTGACATGGACGCAAAGCAGAAATGGGCAATAATAAAACTAGGACTGATTGAATCCACTAAGGCTTAAGCCAAGAACCAGCAAAAGAAATCAATGACCAAACATCTAAGCTGGATGACCAGAGAAGAAATGGAGAAGGTGAGGAATAAGAGAAGGGCCTTCCGAATGTACGAAAGAACCAACATGGCAGAGGATAGGCAGAACTATGTGAGGAAATCCAGGGAAGTGAGCAGAGCGGTCAAGACTACAAAGGCAGTCAGGGAAAGGTAATTAGCACAGGGGATTAAGGAAGGAGAAAAGGATTTCTTCAGGGATATCAGGGTAAAGAGGAAGTGCAAGGATCAAATAGTTAGGGTCAGGAAAGGCGGTGGGTGGGCAGACAAGGGGGCAGAGAAAGCAGAAGTACTTAATAAGTACTTCAGTTCAGTGTTCACAAGGGAGAGGGATGGGCCTGTTCTTTCAGGGAAAGGGGGCACTGGCATAGGGGGTGAGAGAACCACAGACGGGGTCATCATGGTGGAAAGGGTGCTAGAGGGCCTTAGGTCCCTGAGGGTAGACAAGGCTCCTGGCCCAGATGGGGCACATTCCAGGGTACTGAGGGACCTAGCAGAAGTCCTGGCAGAGCTACTGGTGGATCTGTTCAACACCTCGCTAAATACAGGATGTGTGCCCAGACACTGGAGGGAGGCACACAAGGTACCTCTCCACAAAAGTGGGCCCAAGGATGAACCATTGAACTTCAGACTAGTGAGCCTCATCTCAATTGTGGGGAAACTCATGGAATCTATCCTCAAAGAAAGGCTGGTGCAGTTTCTTGTGGATAATGATCTGCAAGATGACAGACAGCATGAGTTTGTCGCTGGCAGATCCTGTCAGACTAACTTGGTTGATTTCTTTGACTCGGTCATGAGGGCACTGGACAGGGGCCATGAGGTAGATATAATCTACTTGTATTTCAGCAAGGCCTTCGATTCAGTGCCACACAGAAGGTTGACCTGCAAGTTGAGGAGTCTTGGTATAGGGTGGAAGCTAACCCAATGTGTAGAAAACTGGCTGAAGGACAGGTAACAGGGTAGATGTGGGGGGAGAAGCATCAGAACCCAGAGCAGTGAAAAGTGGTGTCCCACAGGGGTCAGTACTGGGACCAGTCCTGTTTAACATTTTCATTGCAGATATAGTGGTTGGGATCAAGAACAAGATTATCCTCTTCGCCGATGACACCAAGATCTGTGCTGAGGTGGATGGAGAAGAGGGTGACAAATTACTGCAGAAGGACTCGGTAAGACTCGATAAGTGATCTCACACCTGGAAGCTTGGGTTTAATGCCAAGAAGGGCAAGGTAATGCATTTCTGAGTCAAAAACCTTGGATATAGCTACTGGATGGATGGTATCAAACTGTCCACATCTGACGAGGAGAAGGATCTGGGGTGATGGTGACTGGTGACTGGGGAATTAAACCACTCAGCCCAGTGCAGGAAGGCAGCATCTAAGGCTAACAGGATGCTAGGGTGCATAGCAAGAGGGATTACATCCAGATGTAGCGAAGTCATAATGCCCCAGTGCAGGTCCCTGGTAATGCTGCACTTGGAGTATTGCGTGCAGTTCTGGTGCCCGTACTTGAAAAGGGATATCAAACTACTGGAGGCAGTGCAGTGAAGAGCAACAAAGATGATCCAGGGGTTGGGGGATAGAACTTATGAGGAAAGACTAAAAGAGCTTAACATGTATACCCTGGAGGATAGAAGAGAGAGAGGGGACATGATTGAGACCTTCAAGTACCTGACGGGGATGAACAGAGTAGACTTCCGTGGTGAGTTCACTCTCCAGAATGGAAGAGATACTAGAGGGCACTCCCTGAAGTTAAAGCAGGGCAGATTCAGGAGGGAAAGGAGGAGGCACTACTTCACTGAAAGAATGGTAACAGGGTGGAATGCACTGCCTGAGCAGCTCGTATCAGTGCAGACTGTGGGGTGCTTCAAGAGGGGGTGGGAAAGTACATACCGGGGGGCAGTGGGGGAAGGAAGAGTTAATGGGGGGGCAGCTTCAGTCTAAGGGGCTGAAGTGCTGTACACTTGAGTAGACTAGATAGACCATATGGCCTGTATCTGCTGGCAGTGTCATATGTTCATATGAATGTGCAGGTTGATAGAGGTACAGTATGTGAGTACAAAGCAAAAGACAATAGAGTGGAACAATGCCTCTGGCAAACTTCTGATTGTAACCACAGATTGGTGGTTTTGTGGATGTATCCCTTTGTTTCATTTCTGTGTGGTAAACAGTGAACAGTAGGTGATCCCACCATATTTTAAAGGATCGTCTCACCTAAAATGACATTGTATTGTCCAGTGTCCCTCAGGATATCAATAACACTTGCTGAGTGAGCAGGACAGCGTCTACAGTTTTTGTGTCTCGTAAAGGTCTCCAAAAGGTCAGAGTTAGTATGTCAGTCTAAAATAAATCCACTTCTCTGTATGAATGGTATCTTATAAACATCGAAGGTTAAGGGTTATATCAAATTATGTTAGTCAAAAGCTGTGGTTGCATATTATAAACTGTCTGTTTAGAATTTTAACCAAAGCCAGTGGCCTGGATATTCAAACTGTGCCACAAAGCAGTGCAATAGCAGGAGCAGGCACAAGTGCAGTGCACCTATGCGCAACACGTGCGATATTCAAACACTGCGCAGGCCAAGATGCGCTTGTGCCACACAACTGAATATCATGCTAACTGCACCATGGTGCAACCAGGGATGTGCAGTGGCACAGGTCTGATGTGCAATAGCACAACCAGGGATGCGCAATGGAGCAGGGCAGCAGCGCATCAGCACAACCAGGGATGCGCAGGGACAGGATGCAGGGGTCCACCACCCATGGAAGATATGGGCAGAGGAGCACACAGCAGAACAGACATCGCCCCCCACACCCCATGAACCGCACAACCAGAGGAGAGCTGGAAGAACCAAGGGCCCATGGACACCAGCAACAATCCCACAACCAGGGCATGGTGCCCCAGCGCACCCCCTGGCAAGCTGTGACCAGCACACAAGGAGGTCTGGCCATCTCATGCTGCACCATCCCACCAATGCAGAACACACCCTGCACAGCGATCCCCAGACACCCTGCCCAGGAGCAGTGCCCAACAGTGCAGGACACCCCATGAATGCCACCACCTCCACTGTGACAATGCAACCCTGTGCACCATGGAGCCATGCAAGGCAGCCCCACCACAAGCAACATGCAGTGGGAAGCAGCAGGCACTGATGCAACAACTGCAGACACAGTGCAGCCCTGCATGGCCCCCCCGAGGTACAGCTGAGAGACTGACCATGCGTCGGCACATGAGGTACCCCACATGTGACAGGACCTGCCTCAGAACCCACCACCAGGGGTACAGCACCCTGCACACCCTCCCAAGGACACACCCTGTCCCAGCACTGGCCACAACAGCCAGCGCAGATGCCCACAGTGGTGCAAGGAAGCATGCACCACACAGCATGCAACACAGTGCATGGACAAACACCCACCCATACCAAAATGCACACCAACACAGGGACAGAGTAGTAGGTCAACAAACCTGTTGGCATGTGGCCACAGCAGCTGTGTACCCATGGCTAGCACCCCTCCATGGCACAGGTGTACCAGCCACCCTGCGCTTGCACCATGAAGCTGTATGCCACCAGCCAGCGGCTGGAGCACAAGTGACAGACAGTGGAGCACATCCCCTGCAACAGACACAAGTGACAGCATGGAGGGGGGACAACAACAGCAGAGGCCACAGTGTCACCTGAGGCAGACATGCACCATACCAGTGACAGGAGACAACCTGGCATTCTGCCGGGTACAGTGGTTGTCCAGCATGGACAGTCACCACTAACATGCCAGCAGACCGTGCATATCACAGACATGCAAGGGTGTCAGCTGCACAGGCCATGGACAGTCTGACAGGGGCACCATGGACACAGTGAATGCACCGTGGACCACTTCACACAGGCATCCAGTGCATAGAGAACAACACACAAACCACAGACAGTGACTGATTCCCCCACCCACACCATAGGCGGTTCACTTCTAGACACACACACGCCCATGCCTGCACCAACCCTGACGCCATGCACACCACTGCAGTTGAGCACCTGTAGCCCGCTGCAAATCATAGACCACCACAGTTGTCATAACAAAGCAAATGTATTAAAAAGAGGTAAGAAACAAAACTATTTACAAATATTTACAATGGGGGAAAGGGGCAGGGGTGAACAAATGGGAAAGGGAAGAAGGGGTGTGAGGGTGGGTCCAGAGAGGTAAGGTTTTTCTGGGGGGCATGGAGGGCCTATCGTCCACCCTGCTTTGCACTTCTGTGGCGACTATATGTCCTCTGCCTCCTGACCCCGTGCTGCTCCATTCGCTGGAGGATCTCTAGGGATGCCCTCACCAGCTGCAATAGCTCCTGCATGCCCCTTTTGATTGCCATCAAATGCCATCCACCTAGGACAAGGGAGCAGAGTCAATAGGTGTGAATGTCCATCCCCCTGCAGACCACCCATTGTGCATGGCATACTGCCATGGGCCATGCCCCTGTGATGGTGTGCGACCACCCACAGTGATCATGTCCACAAGACCTGCCTACCCAGGAGCACACAACCATGCGGACTGCTGCACACACCCACCACCCAAGTCCTGCACAGCACCACCGTGGCTGTACAGTGACATGGCTATGCGGTGTGAAGGCAGTGGCACAGCCATGTACCCAGTGAATGCATGGACCACCAGTGACACACACCCACACATGCAGTGCCACAGGACAGTGCTAAGTGTACCTTGTGGTGTGCACATCAGTGGCATCAATGGATGGTTGCCATGCCCCACCATCTACCCCACAACACAGCATGCACAGATTATCCTGGAAGAAAGGTACTCACCTGCATCCATGACATCCGGGCGCTGATGTGGAATGGGTCCGCCATCTCATGCCTGTTGCTGGGCAGCCTCCTTCATACATCGTGCCAGTGCCTCTCAGGCTTGGCACCTCTCCTCAGGGCCTAGGGTGCAAATGTGGAGAGGGAAACATTAGTACAAACCAGTAGCAAAGGCCCCACCCCAGTGTGTACGATCCCGCACAGCCGAGCCATGCCATAACCCCACCATGACCACCAGGACCACCACCCACACTGGACGACTCCCCATGTGGTGGACACATGCCCACCGCGATACCTGGACAGATGCTACCAGTGTATGGATGGAGCACCTACCTGGATGTGGCACTGCATCTCACCTGGCACGTGCCCATAGATGGGAAAGCCTGTCTAGGTCCCACCACTGGAGGTCCTCATAGTGGTGGTGACACTGCTCCAAACTCCAGAAGATACTGTGGCCTCCTCCAGTGTTTCTGCCACCTCCTCCCACATAGCACTCCTTGCCCTATCTAAGGGGTCATCCCCAAACAGAGCCCCAGCATGGAGCTCTACAATGGACACCAAATTGGCCAGCTCCAGAATGCTCCACAAAGCTGCTCTCCTCCATGCCATGTCTACTGCAGTTAGGATCACAAAATGGTGCTCTGTAGCACATGTCCACCACATGCAGATGCTGCGCAGTGCAGCGCTGCCATTCCCCATCACGCCATCACCGAACAGCGCGATGGGGTGCACCAATGCGAACACATGGTGCCTAGGAGGCAAAGGTCGACTGCAGGGTCAAGGGTCTGTCACGAATGGACTGCCACAGTGTGATTGGGACTCCCTGTGTGTAGCGTGGTTGGGTACCTGTGTGTGACACCCTGCAGTGGCCTACTACGCTGTGGCACCATGGCAACTACGATGCTCCAGGGCACAAGCATCATACGTGTGAACAGCGCACTAGCACCACTGGCACAGTGGTGGCCATGCCCTGCACTGCCTCCCACGCTCAGCATGTCATCAGCGTGACAGCTGTTGGCATCAGCACCCCGGGCATGCACTGTGTGGAGCCTACTGTGCACATCACAGAGCTGTGCCTTTGCCTGAGCATGCTCAACACAACTGCACAAGGTGCAACAGTGCAATATTCAGCCAGCATATGCAAATCAGATCATCAGCAATTCCATGGCGCAGCCACTGCATTAGCATCCACTTAAAGTTGTGCCTCCCCTCATTTGCATGCCTTGCACTATATAAATGCGACATGGGGCTGCAGAGGACATTGTTTGTATTGCAGTCTATTGTGGTGGGTTGCATGCTGTTTGGAAGTGTGGACTGTGGTGTGTGGGAGATACATGGGACTGCACATTCAGAGGTAACACCTACCATTCCCACAGGATCAATAATGACCAAACGTGAGGAGGAGGAGGAACAGAGACATGGGAGATGGAGGAGGCCCAACTTCACCTGGGTAGAATCAGATGCCCTGTTTGAGGCCTACCCTGACAGGGAACCGCTGCTCAGCAGGGAACACCACAGGCCCATGCTGCAGCATGGGATGAGGTAGTGCATGCTGTAAGCCAGTATGGCAGCCACCAGCGGTCCGTGCAGGAGTGCAAGAAGAAGGTGGGCACAGACAAGAGGAGGATTAAAGATAAGGTGGCTGCCATCAGGGCAGCACATGCTGCAACTGGTGGTGGACAGCCGGATGTGCCATGCCTGACACCACAAGGGGAGCAGGTGGCTGGCAGCATGTGGCGTTGTGCCCTAGAGGGCATTCCAGGTGGTGGCTTCCAGATGGGTGGCAGCCTGTCACTGCATGGTAGGTCCTGTGCTGTCACTGTGTGGGGGGTGGGGGGAATGCCACAGGGTAGGGCAGAGACATTAACACTACTGTGTTCCCTTACAGCTCCTGAGCATCTACATGGGTCAGCAGTGGTGGATGTGTCCACTGAGAGCAATACACTGGACACAGAGGAGCGCCCATCCACCTCCACAGGTGTCTGAGGGTCAGGACCACAGCATACCTGCCTGGCTGTCTGGACTGATGTTGGTGGAGCTGGTGCGGAGGAGGCCCTGCCCATGTCCCAGCATGACAGCGGCCATGGATGCCAGTGTGCAGTGACACGGACTGGTGTTGGATCCGGCACCGATGATGATGGATCACACATCCTGGACAGTTATAAGTGTGGGCCATAGGATGGCCCCACAGCAGGTAACAGCACAGGTGTAGCCGTGGGTGGTGCGCCGTGGAGGGCTGCGTGACATCACAATCCCAGCCTGTGTCTGTATGCACCAGTAGGGCAGCACTGGTGTGCGTCCAGGTCAGTGGGGCTGTTGTGGCCACTGCAGTGGCACCGGTGAACCCTGGTGAGTGGTGGCTGGAGGGGCAGTGTCAGCAGTTGGCCAATGGCGATGGGGGGGACAGTGTTGGGGGTGGCATCAGTGCATTGCGAGTGGATGTGCCCCAGCATGGCTCTGGTGTTCAGCACCCATCATCAAGGGCTGATGCCCAGCATGGCCAGGAACACCATGAGGGACAGCATGCCGATCTGGCAGATGACCTCTTTGATGAGCACAGCCACCTACTCCAGGCTTCCGTGGATCAGCAGTTGCGGCTTGTTAGGGCGGTGGATGCACTCAGTGTGGTTCCTGGCAGAGATGGCCTGGCAGCGGGACGATGTGACTGCTGCCATTGACAGGCAGACACATGCATTCACAGCTGTCATAGCCAAATTGGGCACCCAGTTTGTTGCCCGTGTGCCACAGACACTGCGCAGTGTCATGTCCACCCCTGTTCCCGGCATCATGTGACACCTTCCATGTCGACACTGGGTTCAGCTGTGGGCATACCAAGCATGCCTGACGCAGGCATGTTCGATGAGCTGCAGACCCCTGCTCAAACACGGTCTCATTCCCACAGTGTCACCCCTGGAGGACTGTCAGTGCCACCCCATGAGGCTAATGGTCAGCATGGCACAGCTGGCAGGTCTCAGTGGGGCCACCCACGCATCCATGGCGGCCGTGGCACTGTGCCATGTGACTGATCTGTCTCCCACCATTACTACTGTCTGACGCTGCCCTGTGGGCAGTGTGTTGTGCAATGTGCGACACACAGGTGGGGTACCCAGCCCTGCCTTCTGGCTGCTGGCCAGTGTGGTGTGTGTATGATGATGCCTGCATTGCGCTGTCCGCCAGTATGCAATGGTGCCCAGCGTCTGAGACACACACAGTGACGGGCACTGGGCATGGTCATGTGTGGACCTGTGTGTGGCTGGGGGTTGCATTTGGGGTTGGCATGCCTTCTACCCCTTGTGCATGTCTTGTGGGGTGTGTGCGTGTGTGCGTGATCACGTGTCATGTTAGGCCTTGCCCATCCCTGATGGCATGTGCAGTTCCACACTCAGCCCATTCCCTTGACTCCATCTGCCCCTGGGGTTTGTCCATGCCTGTCTGGGGGTTGAGCCCTTGCCATTGGTGGTTGCACATGGCCCCATGACCTACTTGTGTTGGTCGAAGTGGTCCTCTGTGATGGTGTCCCGGTGCAGCTGTGACGTCCGGATCAGTCAGGGGTCCCTTCCCCAAGGGGTGGCTGCCCATCACCATCTGCACCGGTGTCCTCATCATTCCCATCGCTGTCCCCCTTTTCAACCTCTATGGCTATCCCCCAGTCGTTGGCCATGTTGTGCAGGATGCAACAGGCCAGGAATAGCCTGCAGGCCTTCGAGGGGCTGTACTGTAGGGCACTGCCAGATGTGTCCAGGCACCGGAAATGTGCCTTCAGCATCCCGAACACCTGCTCGATGACATTAGGTGTGGTGGTATGTGCCTCATTGTACCGTTGCTGTGATGGGGTCGCGGGGCGCCAGTATGGTGTGAGCAGCCAGGGATGGAGTGGGTAGCCACTGTCACCTGTGTGTAGAGGGTGAACATTAGTATGGTGGTCTGCATCGCTCTGCCATGGGCTATCAAGGCCAGTACCATGGCACCTCTGACTATGCACCCCCCAGCTGCCCATGTCATCCTGCGTGATGTGCATACTCACCCACTAGGTGGCCAGTGGGGATGTCCCCAATCTCAAACCTATGGCACAGTGAGGACTGGTGCCAGATGAAGGCATCATGTGCTCCCCCAGGGTGCATGGCACAGACATTGGTTATGCGCCTTCTGGCATCACACACACACCCTGGCAGTTGATGCTGGCAAAACCTTTCCGGTTGATTTATGCTACAGAATCCGGGCCAGGTGGCATGCGGATGGCCACATGGGTGCAGTCAATGGCCCTGAGCATGCCAGGCATACGTGCTACCCTGTGGAACTCTTGTATGTGTGCTGTGCGCTCTGCCTGTGTGCTGGGGAAACAGATGTATTCCACAGCATGTGGCAGCAGTGCGCTGAGGAATTGTGTGAGTAGGCATGATGCGGCTGACTGGGTTATGCCTGTTGTGTCCCCTGTTGATCTCTGGAAGGTGTCCGCAGTGAGCAGGCACATGACAGATGTCTCCTTTGTCTCCACTGACAGAGCATGGCTCCGTCGTGTGAGTGCCTGCATCTCATCACTACACAGCTCACAGAGCCGCCTCAGGATCACCTGGTTCAGGTGGTACTGGCCCACAATCTCTATGTCAGTGTAGTGCTTGAAGGTGGTGCGGGCTCAGTACCACCTGTTGGGGGCATACAGCCGATGGGCCCTTCCACGGCTGTGCCCCTCTGCTGCCTGCTTTCTCACACCCCTCATTACCACCTCCATCTGGAAGGTGGCACTGGCCATGTCCCTGGCTGGTGTTCCCCCCGGCAGCTGTTATCCCATTCCCCCCACTGTCCTTTGTGATGCTCCACCTGCACCGGGTACACCTACAGCCTTTGGCTGTCCTGCCTACTGCCACTGCCCTCAGTCCACTGTGGCACTTCCCTGTCTCTCCTGCACAGTAGCACAGGCTCTTCACTCCTGTCCTGTTCCTGGTTGTTTCCAGGTGTGCTCTGTTCTGCTCCTGACCAGTCCCACTCACTGCTACCCTCTTTCTAGTTGCTGTCACTTTGCTCCCACCTCTGGCTTCCCTGTAGCATTCTTGCACCTCTCTCTTGTTCCTTTTTATTTTGGATCATTTCCGCTATCACGCAACTTCCACTTACTCCCCTATTGCGCATGGCGCATGCTGTTGAATATCGCACTGCAATATTTATTCAATGTTCCTCCCCCTACGGTTGCACATGGATTCATTGCTGTTGCGCTCTTGCGCATTGCAGCTTGTGTGGCACAGCTGCCTCCTGCTGAATATCGCACAATGGCGCATTTTCATACTTGCACTGGTGCATCTCTGTTGTGCATGGCACATCCCTTTTGAATATCTGGGCCAATGTTTGTTAATGTCTGTATTTTTCTTTTAAACAATTTATAAATATGCCTCTGTACAAACTGTAAATTTTCTAAATATGTCTGCATGTTGCAGTGCTCCCAAATGGATTTGGCATGTTCTCTGTAACTACAAGGTGATTTCCTGTGTTTTCCTGTAATTACATTATATCCTACGGAAGCTAAATTGCTCTGTTTTCCCATATAACCACTGCAAGTCTATGGGAACAATTTTCCTGTAAATAGCTCCATTTGCCTGTAAATACTGGAATCCCTGTAGATCTGGGAGCCCTGGGCCTTGTGCATATTTAAAATAGATGTAGAACTAATAACAGTGGTAGCTGTAAGCCATATAAAAAATTGTACAATGTTATTTTTAAATAGAGTTATGCACGGGTAATTTTTAAAAGACTTATCACAACCATATCAAATCCAGACCCCAGTTACTATTGCATTGTAAATGGAGCACTGCTGCCATCTAGTGGCCAATCTACTTATTAACTGAACAGATTGATCACTCACCAACCCACTACTCATACATTGATGTTGAAAGGCTGTGATTGGCTCCAAGCTTCTGTCCATGCACTGTGCATGCAGACTCCGACTGGTCATCGGTCACTAACATTCTAATTGGCCTAAAACCCAGTGATCACTCAAACAGTGAGGTCAGCTAGAGTATAAAAAACACACGTTTGCTGGGATTTAATTCTTGGGAGGAAGGAAGAACCTGCTGCCAGATCACCTAAACTCTGAAAGGACAGGGGTGATATCGGTTCTCTACTCTTTGTATACCTATAGCTCTAATAGCATTAGACAGTTAGTCTGCTCTGCCAAACCTGTATCTTATATTGTAATATCAGAAATGTATGTAAAGTAAACTTTTTGACTTGTAACATCAAAGTAAAGTAAAACTTTGTTTTAAAACATTTATTGTGTGTCCTTGGTTGTTTGGTGCTAGCCACCATTCCTGTACTTACAAGAGGTCCCCCAAAACCTCAGCAACTGTATTAGACTGTCATTAAGGTGTTGTTGCAGTTGTGGGTTTGAGTCTTGTTGCTGTCACTTTGAGGCTGGCTCACCTACTGACTCTGACCTGGTGATGGAGACGTTTCTGCTGCAGTCTCTGTGGCCTGGTCTCTGCCTGCCTGAATTATCCCTCTCTCATTGCTTCCTTTTTTGACATGGATGTTTGCCAGTCCATGGCTTTGGTAGGCTGCAAGGATGTCAATGGACTGAACTTGTTCTCAGAACTCTTGTTGGCTTTACTTGTGTTCTGTGCTCAGCCTCGGTTCCACCAAGCTGCACTGGCAACAAAGTTGTCAACGAACTTCACAGCAACAACATTTTGCAAAAGGTGATCGCATCGCCCAGCAAATGTGTCTGCGATCCCCATGGTGATGAGATACAAATGAGTGTTTGTGGGGGCTTTCCCCCCACACCCCCATGTGAAGGGCTCTGCACCCACCAGACTTAAATATAATTAATTCCAAGGGTGCAGATTACTGGGAAGAGCGGCGAACAGAGATTCACTGTACTGTTACATCACTGCAACAACCCACTCAACACTGGGGATGTTGAATGGGTTGTCGATGTAACGGTTTTGCTGTGGGGGGAAGACATCACTGTCCTAACAGTATACCCTCAGTCTCGAGGTTGCTAGTGAGGGATACTGAGCCTGGTAGTGAGGGTTTGTTCTGCCCATTTCTTTGCTATATATCCCACTGCCTCATCTGGTGTCTCAGATGAATTAAGGATGTAATTCCAGATGATTTGAGCTTGGCTGGCTATAACAGTTTTCACTGAATTTGTAACTCCTGAAAGATTTTCCTCACCTCTGTGAAATCATTTTGCTTGTTAGCCAGTTCAGCCGGGTAGTCATCAAACATATAAATCCTTTGCCCTGCCAGTACAGAGATCCTCACTCCTGTGCTACACTTAGGAGTAATTTCTTTTCTGGAAACTGTAAGAACTTGGCAATAATGGGTCTCGTTCTTCCTCCCCCTTTCAGCTGCGGTGCCAGCGCCCATAGTGTCCACTCAGTTTCCAGGTGTGGCCACCACTCATGTGTTAACAGTTTGGGCAGTTCATTTTCTAGGAAGGCAGACTTGTTTCTATTTCAGCTACTTCAGGGAAATCCACAAACTGAAGATTATTCTGTCTACTCCTGTTTTCAGAGTCAGGAGCTGTACCAGCCTCTCAAGCTCCTGTACCCCAGCCTCATGGGCCATCTAAGTTTCATCAATGCATGAAAGGTATGTCTCAACATCGGAGGTCTGGTGGTGTAGGGGTTTCACCTTTTTCCCTAGGGTGGTTGCTGAGGTTTTAAAGGAGGCAATTTCCACTAATACTTGCTGGAGCATTTCTTTTAGTTTAGATTAATCTGTTGAGTTATCAGTTACTGGTTTTGTAGCCAGCACAGTCCCTGACATTTTTCTCTGGTTTTCCATGATGTCAAACAAGTGCATTGTGGTTTTCTGGTGATATCTCCTTTTCAGGGACACTGGTTTACCGGGATTGAGAAAGGGCATATTCCGTTTTGCACATTGCAAAAAATGGTATTGTCACCGGTGTCTGCTAAGCCAAAATCCGGTTTTAACGGTGTTTGGTTTTGTGTACTTTATTTAACAATTTTTAAATCTGTTAACATGCATTTTAGCAATTTTGACCTCCACTATTACACATCCTTCCATCCTTGTATCAATTTAAAGTTATTTTAGGTACAAGATGTGATGGCAGCATAACACTACAGCCCCAAACCCTAATGTGTGATGGAAGCAGCACTTGACCCCCCATCCCTTAGGTGTGATGGCAGCACCAACAGCACTATGGCCCCATCCCTCTGGTGTGATGGCAACAGCAAAAGCACTATGACCTCCCTCCCTCAGGTGTGACAGAAGCAGCACCTGTGGCCCCATCCCTTGAGTGTGATGGCAGCAGTACTACGTTCACCATTCCTCAGGAATGATGGCAGTTTCAGCACTATGGCCCCATCCCTCAGGTGGGACAGCAGCAGTACTACATTCCCCATCCACCAGTGGTGATGGCAGAAGCACTACAGCCCCACCCCTTCAGTGTGATGGCAGTAGCAACAATGCAGTCCACATCCCTCTGGGGTGATGGCAGTAGTGACAACACTATGATCCCTTTCTTCAACACCCACATCCCACATGTGCAAGTTACAAATGACTTGGTCTCTTTGCTTGTTAGAATTCAGATGTCAATAAATCTGAACCATCACCACTAAGGTGGACTACCTTTATTTTTTCCTATCTATAATTTAACTGCCTGAATTGGATTTCTGCCTGTGACACCGCTGACCAGGGTTAGGGAACAGACTTGGGTGTTGGAGGGCCAGCTGGTGGGTGAAGACTTGAGTGTCCAATGACCACTCACCTTCTCCAATGAGGGAGGGTGGGTTCACTGCTCAGCATTTGCTGGCACCTGGTGGAGGCCAGAGGCACAACAACATGTCAGCCCTCACTGCAGGAGGGAGCGTGATGGACATCGGCTTTTGCCTTGACATCATGTGGCTTGTCATGCTCCCAAGAAAATAGGAAAACACCCGCTGGCCAACCGAAGGACAGCTGTTGGTTCCTCCTTAAGCAGGAAGCCCCGACATGTGCCCGTTCTGACCCCTGCCATGCCCAGGATACACAGAAAGCTCTTTAGGACAATTCTCCTCCCCTGGTAGCCTCCCACAGGGGTAGGGGCCCACTCATTGAAGGGTTACTTTGGGTTACTTAGTAGCACAGCAGTAAGGGGCAGTGGATGGTGGTCGGGACTCAGGAGCGGTGGTAGGGGGCCTTAGCAAGCCTGAAAGAGTGAATTGCCAGGGGGTAGGGGAGCAAAAAAAAACTGCTTGAATTTGCTTCTTTGAAATAAAGTGTCTTCACCTAAAAAACTCACAAGTGATTAGTGGAGGATGTTCAAATGGATTTATGCATCTCCCAGACATGTGGATGCTTTTTTTTTTTTACTTGGTGTCCTAGAAAAAGGTGTCACCCAGTTTTCATGTCTTTGTTCAGATGTGAATTGGGCACTACTCTGCCCACCAGCATCATACAGCCCCTGGGGTCTTACCTTCTGTATGTCATTGACTGTGCTTTCAAAATCCACTGGCCAAACATAAGTACACTTAAATACTTAACATTTGCTTTTTGCTGAAACAGTTTATCAGAAAACTTTCTGTTGTCACAGAGAGTGAAACAGCAGGTGGGAGAAAAGGTGCAAATTATCCAATTCACCTAAATGGGGAGCTAACTGTGAAGTATTTTCATAAGTAGTAAGGCAGTTTATTCTTTGTGAACATACTTTCATTCAGACTAGTTTTCATTCAAACAACTGAGGATCTTGGATGGCCCTACTGATTATAAACTTGAATAAGCTAGTTGGTAACAGTGATCCTGTATTTTGTAATGTACAACCTAGATGCTTATATGCAAAGAATACAATAAAAACCTGACTACAATCTAAAAACAAGCTTATAAAGCACATAAAATGTATCTGAACATTTATCTTTATCTATACAGAATCATTTCAGCCCAAGTAAAACTCAGCTAAATTACATGGTACCCTGACTACTATTCTATGATGTAGTAAACATATATTGGTATTTTTTTTTTTTTTTATATTCTTTGTAAAGCAGGTAAGGCCCACTAGGCAGAAATGTCTGTTTTCAGGAGTGACCTAGAAGCACTGGGGGAGGTTAAGTGACTTGCTTGGAGTCACACAGTATGCAAGTGGAGGTTGTGGGAATCAAACCCAAGTCTGCTGGATGTACCCAGTTCATTCACTGTTTCTTATTCTAACCACTAGGCATGGGTAGTTAAAGTGAATGGCTGATTACAACAAAGCAGTGTGGGTGATTTCCTTACTGACTCTAAATGGAGCAAAGCAGAAAAAATGTAAAGCACAGCAGCATTCATTTTAAGATGCTGAAGTCTGGGTCAGCCCACTGGCGCTACGGTAGTACTATTGCTTGCAATGCCAGCAATCCAGGGTCAGAAGTTAACTCGGGTTGCTGGAGGTCTGGCCAGGGGAGTAGGATCGAGCACCTGGGGGACTGCTCTCCTCCTCCTCTGGGGAGGGTGGGCTGCAGGTTCTGCTGCTTTACCACCACCTGTGTCACCACAGGTGGTGATGCAATGGTGCTGCAGAGTGATCAGGAGGGGAGGATGCTAGCCAGGATCTAGAGCAGTGGCATGTCTCTAGATGATCTACCTCCTTGGATCTCCTTTAGTGCCGGTGCCCTCAGGGACAGAGACCAGAAAACCATGAACAATCACCCCACATTGGCCACTGGCAGAAGGGACCCAGGTGCCCCAGATTTCATAACCAGGCTCCATGAGGGACCCACTGAGTTGCCCGACACACACTAAGGGAGTGTGGCGGGGTGACCTGGGATCCCATCCCTTCCCACCTGGGGGGACACAATCCAGGCAGGATAGGGGCAGGACCACAGGAGCTCATGAGCATTACCTGGGGGTGAAGCTAAGGGATACCCAGTCTAGGGATCTCTGAAAAGTGGAGACTGATGTTGTGAGAAGGGGACATAGAAAGAGAAAATGAAAATAAATTTAAAAAGATGCTGAAATCTTAGAGATTCTGTGCAGTGACATGCAATTTCCGTGAGGCACCGGTACAAGAATTCAAAATCCGCAAACCAAGCAGGATTCCGTGATTGTTACCGGTGTTACTGGTAAAAATGGAAAACCAGGGTCCCTGCTCCTTTTGTGTGTAAGTGATCACCTCCGGAGTTTTATCATTCATTAGGGTGGATTTTTATCTCCTGGATGAACCAAAATGTACTCAGTTCTGGTAGCTGGTGTTGTTTTTTCAGATGATTAAGTGTGGGAATTGCTAGAGCTCTGCTTCAGGCTACCATCCCAGTGTGCAGTACGAGCATGCGCACTCTTGCATGAGGTCTTTCCAATAGGATCAGTGCCTGTCTATTCATTCAAGCATTCTTCAATCATCTCCCTATATTCAGGGTTATCTTAAACAGAGGGATTTAGTCTTCAGCTCAAGGTCTGAACCTTTGGGCTTAGAGTTAGGTCCATAGTTACAGATGCATGGTCTGATATTATCCTAGACTGTATTCCAGTCTATGCTACACAATGCAGCCATTTTGTAGAGATCAGCAAAAAGTCTGTTCTGGAGTAGACTTTGTGTGGTGCTGATCAGCAGGTGTAGTCTCTGACTTTTGGGTTCAGCTGTCTCTACACCTCCACCAGGCCCAGCTCTCTACAAAGCCTCTGGAGGCTTTGGGTAGCAGAGCTTTAGGGTGCTACTTCGGTCCCTAATCTGTCCAGGTGGGGGACAAGGACTGCATTAAAGGTCCCTCCAACCGTGAAAAGATCCACTGGGTTGGGGGCTGCATTTAGTATTACTTTCCTTAGAAATTCTGTGTTTTCTTTGTCTGCATTTGGGGCATACATATTTGGTTATTGTGCATTGGTTGTTTCTATATTTCCCCTTCAGCAGGAGATATCTCCCTTCTGGGTCCTGTCTACTCTCCTCCACGTCTGTGGGGCAATTTTTGTGAAGCCGAATTCCTACCCCTCCTCCTATGATTATGTGTGTAGAATGTATTGTGATAAACTACTCCTACCCATGAACAGCCGAGTTTTGTGCTCTCGAATTGGGTTAAGTCTGCCTCTTGAAGGAGAGACACCTCTGTTCAGGACTACACTGTAACTGCATTTCAACTACAATGAAGTCACATGCAACAAAAATGTAAGTGTAGTGCAATTAGATTAGCTACATTGAATCATACACTTTAAAATTTAGCACTCTGGCACTCTTTATGGAACAATTTAGCCCCCTTGACATTATACATTGACCTGTATCCATTATATCAGGTCACCTGTTTCATTTTGATTGCAGCAATGATTTTCCTCTACTTGCTTAATGTGGGAGACATGAGATCACACCTTTAATTCTATTGGGATACCCTCCTAAAGCATCGCAGCACATACTGACAACACATGAAACATAAATATAAACAACTTTGTTTTAACTTCCCCTGTAGGAGTTGTATACTTTATGTTGTGCACTTTTGAGTTGTTCTCTCTCTCTCTCCTCCCTCTCCAGCTCTGTGTATATGCCCAACATCGATATTATGGTTACAGTCAATACAATCCCTTAAAACATTACATGTTGTGCTGGCCCGGTGGCACTGATGGCTGAGGCACTGGTCACTGCATCTCATGCCACGCTGGCAACCCATGTTCAGGAATGAGTACAGGTTGCAGGGGGCCAGCAGGGAAGGAGCTGGATTGGGTGTCCGATGGACTGCTCTCCTTCTCCAGGGAGGGGGTTGTCCTGCAGTCAGTGTGTGTCTGAAACCTGGCAGAGGCTGGGGCTTAGTACAGTGCTGCTGTCACTACATGGGGGGGAACATGGTGGATGCCTGGAGGGGAAGCATGCGCAAGTGTGCATGTGCCTGTCACATGCATCATTGCATGCCGGCTCCCACAAAGGAGAAAACAAAAAAAGACTCTGGTGACTTTTTGTGGTGGCTTGATGGCTGTCCCCTGGCGCTTTGTTCCTGGAGGTAACACCCCGAGCCATATCCTGGATGGGAAGGACAGTAGGGTGTTCCCCATTGCCCTACCATGTAGGGTGTTCCCCATTGCCCCACCATGTAGGGTGTTCCCCATTGCCCCACCATGTAGGGTGTTCCCCATTGCCCTACCATGGGAGGTAAGCTGTGGTGGCTACAAGAGTGAGAGTCTGAAGGGAATGGAGGCTAGGGATGGTGGCCAGATGAGAAGCCAACCAGGGCCAGAGTAAGAAGGAAGTAATAAAAAATAAATAGGTGCTAATCATTCTTCCTCCCAGTATGTTGCTCAAAGCATGTTCTGGACCCTGGGTCAGTGCTCCCTCTTTTTATTTTAAATTCCATTGCTCTATCGCTGGACATCTACTCACCCAGGGATGGGACATCTACTCACCCAGTAGTGGGATCCATCTCAGCCATTCCATCCTTTAATATGTGGCATGGGTGGGCTTCTGATCCCAATCATTCCCCTGTATCTAACCTGCAGCCCAGGAGGCCAGCACAACCAGGAAGGAAACCAGCAACCCCGCACTGACCGAGGCCCCTAGAACCCTCCTCCATTCTTACATGAGATCTATTGAGGCTCCATTTTCTCATTACACCTGGATGCTGGCAATTCCCCCCTTAAAGCTAACCAAAGCTCAGTGTGGGTACTGGGAGAGCAGGCTATATGGGTTAACTGTCACCATGCAGACTGCAGCAAAAAGCTGTTCCTGCTGCAAGGACTCAAAAATCCAGCTTCAACCACCAATCCTATGCTTCTTACTTTGTCTCCTCAGGCTTGCTCACCATGAGTTTGTGAATCTCTGTCTTGAGTCGCCTGTTTAGTGATGAGCCTTTTACGTGTATTGAGGGTTATGTTGCTAGTCTCTCCTCACCGCATGTTGTGGGGGATTAGGGTCCAGAGTGAGGCCACACACTTGTGATTCGTTAGCAAGCTAGACCACCCCAGGACACCCTCCCCATGCTGCTTTGTTTAGGTTGCAAGTCACAAACCACAAATGATCCTCTCCCAGATGTCTATCAAGCCTACTGTGATTGATTCATACTTAATTGGCCAGGGCTGTCACACTATGGAACAGACCAAATCTATCTCTTGCTTCAGCTGGGGAAGAGGGGGAAAGGAACCATCAGCTGGGAAAGAGAGGAAAGGAACCAAGCCAAGAGCCCACTAGCATAGCAGTGCCTTACAAAGTTGTGGGAGGAACCTTTCCAAAATTCCCTGACCTCCTCCAGCTCAAATTTAATAATGGATTGACCATGAGCCTATCCTGCCATGCAAGAGTTTCTCTGATTTAGCATTGTGCCACTAACGCAGGTCGGACTTTGATCAAGATACAAGAATACATCCTGGCCTACCCCTGCAGTATATATAACTTTTACCAATAAATTTAATCAGGTTGAGCACCATAATTGCCTAAAGCATACAAGACCCTGCCAGGCCTTCAACATGGGAGGAATCCCCCAAGTCTCCATGTTTCCTCAGCTTGTTTTGGGGCCCAACTCATTTTAGTCACTTTGCTGGGGAGCTTGCCAAAGGCTGAGAATCAGTTACATTTGGGCCTGATCTTGACTGCTTTGATCTGCCAATGGTCGAGATCGGTTCTTCTGGTGTTTTTTTTTTATGGGAGCCAGAGGCCTTCTTATTTGGGGCAGGGTTGATTGGCCAGTCTCATACTACTTCTGGATGGGCATAAAGATCTGCTATCTCTCCCAGTTTTCTCAGAAAGGGTTTTGCTTCCACTAGCATTTTGTAGAAGTGGGAAACATCAGGAAGAAAAATCTTAAGTTGTGAAGGAACCAGGAGGTGCATCTTAATATTTTGTGTGGACAGGAACTTTTGGATGATCAGGAGCATCCTGTTTTTGCAGGGTCATCAGTGTATAATCATTGTTGAAATACCACCTGTGGTCACCAAATACAACCTGTTTTTTTGTTTATGCTCCTCCTGCTCCCCAACTGGCCACTCCTTCAGGTCGCCTAGGGACCCTCGCCGTCACTCCTCCCCCACTAGCAGCCACCTCCACCCCACATTGCACCATCCCCCAGGTAATCCAGTGTAACCCTTCACTGGGTGGGTCCCCTCTGAGGGGGAAGGGTGCCAGGAAGGGGCTGACCAGTGTACTTCTCTACAGTTGGCCTGGGTGCTGCTGAGGTGGTTCTGAACTATCTAGGGGCTTCTGTGGTGGTGGTGGGGCCAGCAACCATCATCCAGCAAGCCAGGGAGACATTTTCTGGTATTCTCCCCCATGTGTGTGGCATGCCACTGATGTCAATGTGTCCGCTGACATCTGCCATGCCACCAGTTTTAGTGGAGCCCAGCACATTGCCATTCCACTGGCCCCCACCAGGATCCTGCAAGTACTGGGCCACACCACCATCCTCCCCACGAGAAGGTGAGTAATCATCCGATGCTCAACCCCCCCCAGCCAGCCCTTCGGTGTCCTGAGTTCATTTTCAAACCCGGGTCGCTGGTGTCACAAGCAGAAATCCAGCTGCAACACCAACAGTCCAGCACAACCTGTTTTCTACTGCCAGCCACATTCAGTATTTCAGTTTTAGTGAGATAATCTACAAACGTTAGCACCACTGATCACAGTTTAGCCTTGGGCTCTGTGGATCTGCCTGCTAGGCATCTGCTCTAATGATGTTAAGCTGTTAGTCAGAGGACAGGATAAGCAGCTCTTTTAAGAATTATGCCATAAATTCTTCTATCAGGCCAGATTAGTTTTATGGGGGTAAAAGCTGAGATGTCTCACTTCTTCATTAGTGTCAGGCAGAACTGGAAGTCTCCAATTTTAGAAAGAATGTGTACCATTCCCCATATGATTAATATAAAGGTTATATTAAGGAAGCAATATGCAAACTGCTGTGTTACATTTAGTAAATGTCTTCAGTAAAACAGAAAAAAATTTTTTTTAATTATGATGTGGTGGTATCCATTTTATGGACAGGAAGGGTGCTGAGATGATGTAACTGATTCACCAGCTCTAACAGTGTGTAATGAAACAGGTTAAACTAACTACAGCCAGACAGCTTGCATACAGTATACTCCTTTACAGTTCCATCCATGGCTGTGGTGGAGAGTGGAGAGCTGTGCAGGTCATGGACTTGGGGCTCGGACAAGGGAAATGGGTGGTGGGGCACTGCCTGTGGAGCCACTAGACCACCAGGGAAATATATCTTTATACGATATGGCCACATTGGGGACAGGGAGAGGGGTCTGCTGGACCACCAGGGAATGATATTTTTTATATGAGCAGATCGGGGCTGAGGGTACACTACTAGAACACCAGGGATGTTAGTTTTGTGATAAACAGGGATTGGGGCTGGGGGGCTGCTGGATCAGCAGGAAAATATTTTTTTTATAGGGGCATATCAGGACGGGGGAGTCTGCTGGACCACCAGGAACATATCTTATGTTATTAAGAAGGGGATCAGGGCTGGGGGGTTCACTAGCCACCGAAGACATGGTTTTGTTTAATAACAATTGGATCTGGGCTGGGGGGGAGTGCTAGCCACCAGGGACTGCTCTCCATGGTTCTATTGATGCACGACCACTCCGTACCTTGTGGCACACCTTCCAGATGTGCTGTCTGTTTGGTGCTGGGCCACGGATGCTACAATCCTTGAGACTTTGCTGCATGGACCTTACCTGATAGTGAATTGGGTGCAGGGTCCCTGGCGCATGAGCATTGAGTGCATCTTACACCGACCTTTGTGAATCGGGCCCTCAGTCTCAAAAGGAACAATTTTACAAGCTGTATTTTGGGATTATGGTGTATTTGACACCAAAACCCCTCAGTCTCACAGGGGTAACAACACAAGCTGCATTGTGGTATTGCAGCAGGGTGAGACATACATCCTCAGTCTCACAAGGAGTCACATAACAAACTGCATCGTGGGATTACAGCAGGGCTGACACATAATGTTCAGACTCACAGAGGATAACATAACAAACTCCACTGTGGGATTAGAGCAGGGCTGACACTCGATGCTCACCCTCACAGAGGACAGCACAACAAACCACTGTGTGATTGCAGCAGGGCTGACACATGATCCTTAGTCACAGAGGGGTACTATAACAAGTTGCATTGTGGAATTACAGGCTGCTGACACATGAACCACAGTTTTGCAGAGGTAATATAACAAACTGTATCATGGGATTACAGCAGGGCTGACACATAAACCTTGGTCTCACAGACATACCTCTCAACTGTCCCTGACTATGAAGGACATCCCTCATTTTAACATTCACAATTGCTTTGTCCCTCATTTGTCCCTCAAGAAAAAGGTACTTCCAAAACAGAGACTGCTGTAAATTTAGATTTTAAAGAAGAAATTCACAATATTCTTCAATGCTGAATCAAAAATAAATTTTGTAAAACCAAACATTCTTTCATTCATTTTTAATTTTTACTGGAAATGCATGTTGGCAAATTGGCCATTTACACTCGTGTCCAGTTGTGCAGGTTATATTAGAGGTGGAGTGATACAATTTGTAAGAAACACATGGTTAAATCTGCTGTATATACAGTTAGAGACAAATTTACGAAGCAGGACAATTGGGTACAAGCACTGGGAGAAACATATACAATGAACAAACACAACTTAATAATAGTGGGTAAAATGTCAAACTGGATTATGTACAGCAAACATAATATTTACAGCAAGACTATACCATATGTACAGATTTACTAAGGTGGTCCTTATGAGTAAGTTAAGGAGAAGTAATCCAGAGGGCACTTAGGAGGGATGGGAGTCAAGGAAAACAGTCAATTGGCCAGGAATTGATAGAAAAAAGGAAAGCTGGGGGAGAAATAATAAGTAAACTTGCAGAAGTCCATTAGGATAATCCTGGCAGAGGTAAAAAATTGAGGAATACTACAAAGGGCAGTTGCAAGTAGGTTTTTTGGTAGCCCGTGACATGGGCATCAGCAATTGGGCACCTACAATAACGGTGACCCAATCCCCGGCACATGTCATCGGGGCTAGGGCAGCCGGATTGGGGGGGTCAGCGAATATAGCGATGGGATGTCCCTATACGTACATGCAGGGGGGAGAGACAGCATGCATAGTGATGGATGTGGTGGTGGGTAGGCAGCATTGGTGAGCAGGTTGCCTGGTTCAGGTCTGGGCACTGAGGTGTTTTTGTTGTGCCCGGCCCCAATTATTTTTAATGGAGTTGTACCCCCCGACATGCACTCCCCTGGAGTTGAGAATCCTTAAATGGGGGCCCCATAAACCATTGAAATGAATCCTCAGCACCATTTTGTTGCGCCAGGAGTCAGAGTGCGGAATTAATTTTTGGCACTCTGACTTCATGATAACAGCGATTGCCTTTAGGCTTTTGACATTAACTCCTAAAACTGGGTTTATTGAGCAGGTCTTCCATAAGTTTGACATTAAAAGTGATGAGAGAGGGGCTGCCTGCAAGGGTAGGAGGAGGAAGGGTGTTAAAAAGCTTGGGACCCCTATAGGTAAGCGATCTCTGCCCCATAGAGGTGTTGCAGTCAGGGACCAAAAATGGGGATGTGGAAATGCTCTTACTGAACCGAACAGGGCAAGCCTTCTTGTGCCTCCTCTCTGTTCAAGAAGGCTTGCCCTGTTCGGTTCAGTAGTAGCACTTCCTCTAGGGAGAAGCAATGTACTGATTCGTAAAGAGCACAGCTATGAGTTCAGTTTCTGAAAAGTAACAGAATTACTTTGTGGCAAGTAGATGATGTATCTGTAGTCAAGGAGAGGTAACAGTAAACTGGTAGATAGTCTGTTTCTAGATTCTGGGAGGAGGAGTTGCCTAGTCCTGTAAAGGAGCCCCAGTTTCTGGTGAATTTTATTTATTAGTTGTGTTACGTGTGGGCCGCAAGAGAAGTAATCATCCAGCATAAGGCCAAGGCATTTAAATTCTTGAACCCTCTCAATGACAGTACCATTATAATGACGGTGAGATTGAAATTAGATGGTTTCCCTGTTCCAGTGAATGCCGTACATTTAGATTTTTGTGAGTTTAGGACCATTCCCTGAGTGGTGAAACATGAATGTAGGCTGTGGAAATCTGCTTGAAGGTTGGAGAGAAGGGTGGAGGGATAAGCATCCTTACAGTATAAGGCATTGTCATCCACATAAAGGATGATGTCAGTATGTGAACAAATGGAAGGGATGTTGCTAATAAACAGAGAAAAAGGAGTGGCCCAAGTGTAGACCCTTGTGGAAATCCATACTTAATAAGGCATTCAGAGGAAGGATGACCCTCAATAACTGTTTTATGGCACCTTGAATGAAGATAGTCACCAAACCAGTTGACTGCGTTCGTAGAGAAATTCAGGGAGGCAAGGAAAGTCTGTAGAAGGTTGTGGTCCACCAAATCAAAAGCATTGGTAAGGTCCATGAATATAACACCTGTGTACAGGCCATCATCCATGGCCTTGTAAATTGTCCTGAGTGAACCTAACGAGTTCAGTTTCTGTGTTTTGTTTGGATCTAAGACCACGCTGAGCCTCGGTCAGGATGAATTTGTTTAAGTGCTCCAAAAATGATGGTTTATACTTTGCTCTGTCCTTGTCATTATTGTCACAATTGAAAAAGGAGCTTTAGAAAAGGCAAGGCTCATATGCGCTCCTATACAATGTGATAATAATTCCTCATTCTACCATTTAAAGTCAGGTTATCAATACTTTTTCATGTTTGCTTACACGCATGCACAAGAAACATACTGCGACAGTTGCTGTAGTAACAAGTTGTGGAGGTGCAGCAGTGTTGCGGCCAATGCCAGCAGTCCATTTTGGGGCTGGTCTCTGTGGTGTCAGTAGATGAGCACACTGTCCATGTCAGCAGTATTGCAGCTGCATCCAACTTGAAAGAAATTTGCCGCTGCAATCAGGAAGCACCCCACCATTTAACAATTCTTTTTCTGCTGGGGTAGTCCCTGATTCCAGAGGTGACTCACATCTTGCCTTGTCTGGTATCCCATTTCAATAAACATAGCAGTGGCTCTGACCATCCACCTCTCACAGTCCCCAATGAAAGCCAATGGGGGTCCATCCCCCGTCAGCATGCCCCCTCCCAAGTTCATTTGCTGATGGGGGAGAACAATTCCCATCGGCATAATGTCCTCCCCATTCATTGTGTGCCGAGAGGGGTGCCCAATCCCCCACAGCTAATGCACCCCCCACAAACACTTTGTATGTGCTGATGGGGAGCCCAAACCCTGTCAGCTACATCCCCCCCAAACACACACCCAGGTAGCATGCTGGGAGCCCACTCCAGCATGCCAAACTACCTGTAAAAAAGGAAACCTTCCCGAGTTGTTTTTAATTTTTTAAAAACTGTAAACAAGAAAACAGTCCCTCTCTGTCTGTGGTGCCCCCTTTCCCAACCTGCACCCACCCTCTGTGCACCTCATCTTCCCACACCCTCTCCACACCCTATACTTACCTCCAGAGCCCGACATGACAATTTTTGGTGGCGCAGGAACACCTCTGCACTCTTCAAAGCCGACTATGAATTGAAGAAATGTCAGTCAGCTGTATAATGGTATAAATGCTTTTTTTTTAACTTAGGTGGCTATTGCAACCATTTTTGTGAATTTTGGTACCAAATTTTCAACATGGAGGTCTTGGGACCCCATCTCATGAATTCAGTGACTGTCATCTGGTTATTCAGTCCTGAAAGGTGATTTTGTGGTGTCTGGGTGGAATAACTAAGGTTACCACCTACTCGGTTTTTGACCGAATGATTCGGTTTTCTAGGTCCAGATTCGGTCCTCCTGTTTTCACCATTGCAAATTCGGTTTTTATGGTGGGTCAAGCAGCACCTGTGAGATTGCCTGGTCCATGCCCTGGTGCAGCACTGTTGCACTGCACCTGGGCTTGCGCCCCTGCCCGGCGCAGTTTGAATATCCAGCCCATAATGTACACCTATAAGAGCTATTAGGGGCACCTGTTACAAAACCAGCCATATGGTTAAAAAGAATATCTAACTTAGATCACATAAAGACCTTAACAAGAAGTAAAAGAAAACTGAGTGGCTGAAAGTATGAAAGCCCCTCTGGAGCAAGAGGCAACAAACTGAACAACTGCAAGTAGCACAGCTCTTCCAAGTCAAGAGGTGCTACAATACGCAATTGTAAATAACAAAGCCTCTCCATTTTAGGAGGTACCACACCAAGTGGCTATAAATGACAAAGGCCCCCAGGTCCAGAGATGTCACACTGAGTGACCATGCCAAGTAATCCCTAGTGTCTAAGTGACACCCCTTCCCTCTTCCTACCTTGCATTAAGTGATACTTGGTGCTTAGGTAGACACCTCCAAAGGTGGAGACAGGTCCCTAGCCGGAAATTACTGGCCTATCTCCATTCTCTCACCGCTCTCCAAAGCCTTAGAAAAAGTGGTGGCCACTCAAATTTCGGATTAGCTAACCAAATACAACATCCTCTGGTTTCCGTGCAGGTCATAGCACCAGTACTGCCCTCCTAGAGTTCTCAAATTTTCTCCACTCTTCACTGGACTCGGGCTGTCTGGCTGGTACAGTATTTGTAGACTTATCAAAAGCCTTTGACACTGTCTCCCATCCCCTCCTACTGGATGCCCTCAGCCACTCTGGATTTGCCACTGGGCCTGTCTCCTGGTGCGCCAGCTATCTGTCTGCCCACTACCAATGTGTTAAAATTAATGGGACTCTCTCCCACACCTGTCCCATCCACTCTGGTGTTCCCCAGGGCTCCATCCTTGGACCCTTACTTTTCTCACTGTACCTCAACACCCTACCAGGTTCCTGTACTGGAAATATTTTGCTGTATGCAGATGATGCCGTCACCTTTGCTTCTGATCGAAACCCTATCACCCTGCAAGACTCCTTACAAAGATCATATAATGATGCTGAAGGCTGGTTCAAGGAGCATTGACTTGTAATAAATCTCAAAAAAACAAAAACCATGATCTTCGCCCACCCACAAAACAAAACCAGCAATTTCAAACTGCGTGTCCTCTGTAGCACCAAGTTTCCACTCAAGCAAGTCTACTCGTATAAGTACCTTGGGATCTACTTTGACCCTGCTCTCTTTTTCCATGATCACATCTCTGCCCTAGCCTCAGCTTCCAGTATTCAGCTGGGCATCCTATACCGGTACAAAAAATGTCTCTCCCCTGAGGCCCTCTGACTCACGTCACATCTTCTGTACTGTCCCTTGTGGATTATGGGCTGCCAGTGTATGATGCTGCAGATCAGACCGCCCTCAACAAAATTCACATTACACTAAACAAGGCCTGTAGGCTAATTACAGGGGTCCCTAGGTTAATGCGCACTTGCCAGCTATATGCAAAGGCCATGCTGCTTGACCTAGATGAACGTCTCAGATATCAAACCTGTATCATAACAAAAAAAAACTCTCCTTGGTCTATCCCCACCAGGATTGACAGCCTCCATCCACCATACAAAATCCCTAGTACAAACTCAAACCTCCTGCAAAACCACCCTGTCAATTCCCAGGGCTAAGACCATGCACGGTCAAAGGGTCTATTGCTACAGAGCCCCATCCTGGTTCAACACGCTTCCCCCCTCTATATCTGATGCTCTCATGATCTCCAGTTTCAAAACCTCCCTTCGAAATCACCTATTTGGTACATGAAGCTGTGACTGTTACTAAGTTGGTCTTGCTCAAATGCTATGACAAAGCTCCCTAAGTGGCTGCACCCAACCTACTACCAACCGCCACCCGTTACGTCTTCAGTCATCGCCCACACTTTTCTGAACCCCCATGCATGTAAACTAACTCCATTGTTTTGCCAATCAAGTACTAAACATCTGTACCCACCTTTCTCTACTGAACCTGAAACCTAAAATTTCTATAACTAGTAGAAGACAGCTTGTTTTTACTAATTTATTGTGTACCACATTGTTGAAACATACCTGTTGAACTAATTGTTATAAACCACATTGTTGTAACATACGGTTGTACTGTGTTTGTCATTTTCTGTGATGAGGTACCTTTGTGAATGAGCCCATGGCTCAAAGGTTTGTAAACTGATGTACAAATAAATAAATAAATAAAGCACCTGGGGCCTTAACCATCATACCAGAATGGTGACTGTCACAGCCCTCCACTCATGTAAATTGCTATAGAAACATAGAAACACAGAATTTGATGGCAGATAAGGACTGCTTGGCCCACCCAGTCTGCCCATTTCCCTACCTACAGGATAAGCTGCAGAGCCTAGTTAACCAGCAGCCTACTTCTTCCTACCCCCAACCCCTAGAATTGCCTTATGACTATCCCATGCATGCTTGAATTCCACCACTGATTTTGACTCCACAACCTCCTCCGGAAGGCCGTTCCATGCATCCACAACCCTCTCTGTGAAAAAATTCTTCCTTAAATTACCTCTGAGCCGCCCCCCCATCTTCAAATTGTGTCCTCTTGTTCTTGCACACCTCTTTTTTTTAAAGATGCTATCCTCTTGGACTTTGTTGATTCCCTTGAGGTACTTGAAAGTTTCTATCATGTCCCCCCTCTCCCTACTTTCCTCAAAGCTATACATATTAAGCTCCTTAAGTCTCTCTTCATATGTCTTCCGGTGCAGACCCTGCACCATTTTAGTTGCCCTCCTCTGGACAGCTTCCATCCTGTCTATGTCTTTGTGGAGATTGGGTCTCCAGAACTGCACACAGTACTCCAGATGGGGTCTCACCATCTGTCTGTGCAGAGGGATAATAACTTCCTGTTTTCTACTGGTGATGCCTCTCCCTATGCATCCCAGTAACCCCCCAGCCCTCCCTACTGCCTTCTCACATTGCTTGCTAACCTTAAGGTCATCTGATATGATTACCTCCAGGTCCCTTTCCATTTTTATTGTTGTTGGTATCTCACCTCCCATTGTGTACTCTTCCCCCGGGTTTTTGTTTCCCAGGTGCATTACCTTGCACTTCTTAGCATTGAATCTAAGCTGCCATACATTTGACCATTCCTCTAACCTTGCCAAGTCCCTTCTCATCCTTTCCACCCCACCCTGTGCATCAACTGTGTTGCAGATCTTAGTGTCATCTGCAAAGAGACATACTTTTCCTTCCAGTCCTTCCACAATGTCGCTTATAAAGACATTGAAGAGGACCGGTCCTAATACTGAACCCAGCGGTACCCCACTAGTAACCCTTCTTTCTTCTGAGTGGACTCCATTTACTAGTACTCTGTGTCCTATTCTCCAGCCAATTCTTTATCCAGGCTGTCATCTTGGGACCCACTCCCAGGCTGGCTAACTTGTATATTAATCTTTTGTGTGGGACTGTGTCAAATGCCTTGCTAAAGTCTAGGTAGGCCATGTCCACAGCCCCTTCCTGATCTACTACTTTGGTCACCCAGTGAAAGAAATCTATCAGATTTGTCTGGCATGACCTTCCCGCTATGAATCCATGCTGCCTAGGGTCCTGTGCCCCCCTGTGCCATCATTGTTATCTCCTCTCATGATTGGACAGATCATTTTTGATGAAGATCCAGAATTACATGTGGGAGGGGGCAGTGTGTTATAATGGGCAGATCCTGACTGGATGTGCCGGTGTGGTTCCCTGTGTGCACTGACAGTAATGCTTCATGTCTACAATAAGGAATTAGAAACAATGAATATTACAAGTCCGGTGTCCTGGGTTCTTCTTGAGGTGAACCTCTGGGTTCTACACAGTGGGTATGTACCATTTTGAATTTCTAACAGTGGAGGACCTCAAAATTCACTGACACAAAACTTGAACAAAAATAGCTTTACACAAATGGAAACATTTCATGAAACTCTAAGCTGGACAAAGCTGTATGAAGCACTTGGATCTTTGCATTATGTGGAAAACTTGTACAGTACATGCAGGGCTAACAAGTGCCCTTGTGATTACAAGGTTGTAAAGACCCCAGCACATCCAGTCAGGATCTACACACAGTGCAGCTCAGGTGGGGAAAAGCTAGCATGCATGGCAGGTAGAGTTGGATTTGTCATCATTAATCTGATCAGACGCAGGATTCCAGGACCATATATATGATTTATTATAAAATGGCAGGGTAAAATACTACCATACTAAAACACCAGCAGAAAAGGCTTCATGGTCTATTGAGTCTGCTCGGGCTTCAGTATCCTGATAGATTTTTTTTTTTTTTTTAAGTGCTGAATTTTCCATTAGCAGATTATATCTTTTAGCCACTAGAGGGCCCAGTTATAAGCACACTTACCCAATCCAACACAATGCAGTTCCTGTCTCATTTCACTTATTGTGTGGTCAGTCTATCATTATTCATCAGTCTTTGCCCCCTGCCTCTACTACTGATCGATACTGATTTTTCCCATTTGCAGCTTATACTCTTCGCCCACTAGAGGGGTTTCCCCCAATCGTGCCAAAGCATCCTTACTCTCTGCTACTCCTGGACAGTCTTCCTTTACTGCTCAGCTGCTATGGGTACCTACACTCCATTACTAAGTCTGCTCTCCTTCACCCTCTTGGTACAGACCTCACACTGACTGGAGCACCTTTCCTCCATACTAGGCACCTCATCCCCAGACTACCCCACAGTGACTCGGTCCTCTCCCACCCTCGGCAAACCCGTGACCTCCCAACACCCCCACCCTGCCAACACCCCCACTCCCTCCACCCTCCAAGGCCCAACCTGGACCCAGCTTTCCTCTGCCATTCCCACTTTTCGCACTTTATCTATCCCATGAACCCTGATTGTAAAGTACTCAGCTGGGTGTCGACCCAAGGATCTCCATCGCCACCGGCCACTAAATAGAATAATTACACTGTTATTATTATTATCTGGTAATGTACACCCAAACCCAGGACCTATGACTTCCAGCCCTTCTAAACCCTGTACTGCAACTGGCCTCTGCTTTGCATCCTTAAATATTTGCAGTCTTCTAAAGAAATCTGCTGCCCTCCAGTGCCGGGTCATTCAACATCAACCTGACGTAACTGCACTGGTAGAGACTTGGCTCTCCAAATCCACCCCTGACTCTGCTATCACCCTCCCTGGATATACCATCTACAGGGAAGACCGAGTAGGCAAACACGGTGGTGGTTGCACACTACTTGTATGGGACTCCCTTATAGGTCAGGCACTCCCAGCTCCTAAACTTGATTATGGAGCCCAAGCCCTCACCTTAAAAACCACACCTGACCCCGCTCGAGGCCCTCTCTTCCTCACAGTCTCCTACATACCCCCGAGGAATCAAAACCAAGTGGTCCAGTCCCTCATTGACTACCTCACATCTCTCCCTCAGAAAGTGGAGCAAGTCATCCTAGGTGATCTCAATGTTAACTGACTTACCTCTTCTGCCTCCCATATAAGGGACTCCTTTGCTGCCCTGGCTATGTCCCAGTTAGTCACGCAGCCCACCAGATTCAACCACTCTACTGGCACCAGCACTCTCCTAGATGTTATTATATCTAACCGCCCCTACAAAATCCAGGATGTCACTGTCCTCCCCGACTCTCTTAGCAATCACTCCCCAGTCCTCTGTCTCCGGTCATCTTCCACTCTGAAGCCAGTGTACCAGGCCACTCTATGCCACTGTTTATGCCCTGATGGCCTCAGAAAATTAAAACAATACCTAGCCCAGCTAGACTGGTCCCCTATCCAGCGTGCCCCTGACATTGACTCAGCTCTTGACCACTTCACAAATGCCTTCTGTAGGGCTTGTGACCTTTTCACCCCCCTCACCAGGATTTCCTTCAAAAAATGCAATGCCCCATGGATCACCCCACCCCTCCTCCTGAGACTCAAAAACAGAGATAATCTCTGGCACATTGCTGTAGAATCTGGAAAGGCTTCTGATAGACAGGCCTACAACACAGAACGCAGTAAGTGCACTTGGGCCATTAGGCGGGCCAAGGCAGAGCACTAGCAGACCACCCTCGCTTCCACTTGGGGTTCAGCCCGGACCTTCTGGGATAATATGAAAGAGCTAAATGGGAAGTCCTGCTTCCCCCACCATCTCAACTCTCCATCAATGACACCCCGACCTCAGATCCACTCCTTATAGTCAATTGCCTTAACACTGGCTTCTCTGACCTAAGCTCGGTCCTCCCCAGCAATTTCTTTGACCCAATCCCCACCTCTCTCCCTCTGGTCCTGCATCACCCAGCATTCTACCTGTGTACCCTATCCCCCCAAGAAGCCAGGCCACACCTGCTAAAAGCCTTAGGCAGCAATAACCCCAGCAGTGACCCCCTCGACTCCAGGATCCTCCGTATGGTGTTGGGATGAAGTCCTAGTCCCCCTGACTGACCTTCTAAACCGGTCTCTATGCCTGGGTCAGTTCCCAAGTGCTTGGAAAACTGATGAAATCACACCCATACATAAGAGTGGGGACCAGTACACCCCAACATTTACTGGCCGATCTCCATCCTCCCTCCACTCTCTAAAGCCCTTGGAAAAGTGGTGTTGATCCAGCTCTCTGAATACCTAAGTACGACATTATGTGCCCAGAGCAGCACGGTTTCCACCCGGAACACAGTACAACCATGGCTCTCCTGAAATTCTCCCATCTGCATGCTGCTCTTGACTCTGGCAGCCTTGCAGGAGCAGTGTTCATTGACCTCTCCAAGGCCTTTCACACTGTCTGTCATCCCCTTCTACTCGACTCTCCACACACTTGGCTTCTTTGGTTGTCCCATGTCCTGGTTCTCTAGCTACCTCTCTGCTAAATCCCAGTGTGTCAAGATCAGTGGCTCCCTCTCCAGCACTCTTCCCGTTCACTCCAGGGTCCTTCAGGGCTCCATCCTGGGTCCAATACTTTGTAGTCTTTACCTCAACACCCTCCCCAGCTCACGTACCAGTAAAATGCTCCTCTACACTGATGATGCAGTTCTCGTTGCCTCACATCCCAATCCCACCTCCCTCCAATTATCCCTCCAGCAAGCTTACAACCAAGCCGAAAGGTGGTTCAGTGACTTCAGACTGGTCATTAGCCTAAAGAAAACCAAATCAATGCTCTTCCTTCCTCCCTCCTGGGGTTCTCAAGGTGATCCATAAGGCTTCCACCTTTCCCTCTGACTCCTCTATCCTAATAATTTTAATGTTGCTCTGATAAACAAGGCTACCCCTCCCTCTCTACCCTCTGTTCTATCCTTCCTAAATACAGTGAACCCCCTTAGATTAAGATCCCAGTCATGGCCAGGGGTGGACCAAGTTTCAGTGACCACTGCCACATCCATCTCCCCTTCTGCCAGCATGGCCTGGAACCCAGGCATTTTATTACCCAGGCTCCTTGTTTTTACCAGTACCACCCTCCAATCTTTGTCCCTAGCCCCCTTTCCACATCCACCCCAGAGCTTACACCCTGCCACCTACCAGCCTCACCTATGGCCCCATTTACCTCCCCCCCTTTCTGAGATCATAGTCTAAACCTACCCTCAATAGTTTTGGCAGGGTCAATTTCCCTGCCCTCTCCTCCCCCCTTCACAAGTTTAGACCCCACCTAGCATAAATAAAGTCCTCCATTTTCTGCTTGAGAACCTCCTCTCCTACCAGGTTAAGGTGCAGCCTATCCCTGGCATACAGCTCCTTGTCCTACCATATTTCCCTCCATTCCCTAACAATGCTATCCCCCATGACTTGCCCAACTGTCTGAGCCAGTCATTTACTTCCCTGATCTTCTGTTTGTTCTCCACCATTGCCTGGGTATGGGCAGGATTTCCGAGGAGACTGTGCATCCATTGTCCTGACAAACCCTAGCCAGTTCCCTGAACCTTGCCTTAATTTCTAGCATGCTGTTTCCCTTGATATCACTGGTTCCCAGGTGTACCAAGAAGTCAGGTGAGCCCACATATTCCTTTGCTAGCTCATACACTGGGAATTTTTCCCTATGCACGGTCATAACGGAGATGCCCACTACCTTAACTGGGCTCATTTCATCCTGTCCCCACCACTGGATACCCCTGATCATGGAGTTCTCCAGTAGGATGATCTTAGTGCCCCCCTTGGTCTTTTGTACACCTCCTTTTTGAGCTCACGCTCAAGGCCCTACCCCCTTTTCAGGCTACCAACCCCCACCTAACCTCGGGATCCTTTACTAGAGATCGTCCTGTAACCCTACCTTTCTTCCTGTCATGCTTTGATTTTCCAGTTACCCTGACTCCCCCTGACTTAGCCCCCACTCCAGACAAGCCTTCCCCTCTTGCCTCCCCTACCCTTTTAGCCCCTTCCACCCCGTTCCCCCTCCCAAGATGTCACTCCTGACATCCTCTCCACTTCCTGCCTCCTTCTCCCCCGTCTCCTTATCTCACTCCAGGCCACCCTGCAGGTCCCTTGACCCCTTTGTCCCTACTCTGATAGGGTCCTCCACTCCCAGAGGATGACCCTCATCGGTCTCAGTTTCCCCTTCTTTCACATTGATCAAGTTTCTAGCCCCCACACCTTCCCTCAGCAGTTTGCCCCCTTTCCTTTTTTTTATAACAGCCTCCTCGGCCTCAGTTTTCCCTTCTTTCACAATGATCAAGTTTATAGCTTCCACACCTTCCCTCAGTAGTTTGCCCCTTTCCCTTTTTTTATAACAGCCTCTCCCCCGTCCATACTAGCTTGCTCCTTTGACAATCCTGTCTCCACCACCCTCCGTTGTTCCAAGCCATTCCCTCTTTCATCCTCCTCTACCTCCTCTGTCCCCACTTCACCTCCTTCTGCACTGAGCTTACTCAGTGGCTCATATTTGTTACAGCTCAGGAAACTAGCCTCCTCCATCTGACCTCTTACCAAGATACTTCTGTCTGGGTGGCCTCCTACCTCCCCCTACCCTCATATCCCCAGTCCCCCTATGTTTTTGATGTCTTTCCTTCCTGAAATCCTCCCAGGTAGAGTTCTCCCTTGCCTCAGTTCTATGCTCTTTACCCCCTTCCCTTCTATCCAATGAACCAGGTTCAGGTCTTACATTATCATTACCCACCTGACCCTCCAGCCCCTTGATATGTTCAGCCCTCCCCCAACCCTTCTAGCTGCCTTTGTATCCATTCAGTCTCCCCCTGAGTTGTACTAACTGTCTATAGACTGGGCAACCCCCTTCCCTCCAACCCCAATTTAGGACCATGGCTGCTCCACAGCTGGTACACCCCACAATTCTACCAAAGATGCCTGCCCTAATGGCTGGGGCCCCCCCTCCAGGACCCATCACCAAACATCTTCTGATGTCCCCCCATCCAGGACCCTCCAGGAACCATCACCAGACATTCCCTGCTGTCCCCACCCATGTCTAGGGCCCTACCCCCAGGCAAATGTAGTCTTCCCCTGTTCCTTTCAGCCATCAGTGGGATGCAGAACAGCGATTTTATACCTAGCCTTCAAGCAATGTACCAGAGAATGAATGAGAATGGAGCTCCAGCACCCAAACCACCTCAGAAATACCCTCACAGAGTTCCCTTCCAGCACCCTTTCCACAGCACAGTATATGCCCAATCAGTGTCCTAGCCAATCATTGACCTATCTCTATCTCGCCCCTTCCTCCTCAGTTCATTTAATAGAGGTCAGGCTGGGGCTGGGTGGGCAGGAAAAACACAACTAACTATATCAGCCAAGTACCAGCTATGTCCCACAAGCAGCCCCAATGCCACCCATTCAGGTCTCTGGTGCTCCTCTGCTGGCTCCCTTCTACCATCGATGTAGCCAGTGTAGTCCCTCGACTCCCTCCAAGCAAGGACAGACAGTAACAACTGGATTCACTCCTTTTAAACCAAGCCGCAAGTCTTGAAAGTGGCACCATGCCTCCTGTTTGGGTGCCACCTGTTGCTGCTTTTAGAAACATAGAAACATAGCATTTGATGGCAGATAATGACTGCTTGGCCCACCTAGTCTGCCCATTTCCCTACCTAATGGATAAGCTTCAGATCCTAGTTAACCAACAGCCTACTTCCTCCTACCCCCCACTAGGATTGCCTTATGTCTGTCCCATGCATTCTTGAATTCCCCCACTGTTTTTGACTCTACGGCCTCCTCAGGAAGGCTGTTCCATGCATTCACAACCCTTTCTGTGTTTAAATACTTCCTCATATTACCACTGAGCCATCCCCCCTCTGTCTTCAAATTGTGCCCCCTTCTTCTTGCACATCTCTTTTTCTGAAAGATGCAACCCTGTTGGACTTTGTTGATTCCCTTGAGGTATTTGAAAATTTCTTTCATGTCCCCCCTCTCCCTCCTTTCCTCGAGGCTATGCATCTTAAGCTCCTTTAATCTTTCTTCATATGTCTTCTGGAGCAGACCCTGCACCATTTTGATTGCTCTCTTCTGGACAGCCTCCACCCTATCTATATCTTTGCAGAGATGGGGTCTCCAGAACTATATACAGTACTCCAGATGTGATCTTACCAACTGTCTGTAAAGAGGGCCAACAACTTCCTGTTTTCTACTGTGATGCCTCTCCCTATGCATCCCAGTATCTCCCAGCCCTCCTTACTGCCTTCTCACATTGCTTGCCCACCTTTAGGTCATCTGATATGACTACCCACAGGTCCCTTTCCATTTTGTTGTTGTCAGTATCTCACCCCCCATTGTGTACTCTTCCCATGGGTTTTTGTTTCTCAGGTGCATTACTTTGCACCTTTACGCAGTGAATCTAAGCTGCCATACATTTGACCATTCCTCCAACCTTGCCAAGTCCCTTCTCATCCTTTCCACCCCACCTTGCGTATTTACTCTGTTGCAGATCTTTGTGTCATCTGCAAAGAAACATACTTTCCTTCCAGTCCCTCTGCAATGTCACTTATAAAGTCATTAAAGAGGACCGGCCCCAGTACTGAACCCTGTGGTACCCCACTAGTAACCCTCCTTTCTTCACTGTGGACTCCATTTACTATTACCCACTGTGTCCTGTTGTCCAGCCAGTGTTTTACCCAGGCTACCACCCTGGGACCCACTTCCATGCCGGCTAATTTGTTTATTAATCTTTTGTGTGGGACTGTGTCAAATGCCTTGCTAAAGTCTAGGTAAGCCATGTCCACAGCCCCTTCCTGGTCTACTACTTTGATCACCCAGTCAAAGAAAGCAATTAGATTTGTCTGACATGACCTTCCCACTGTGAATCCATGCTGCCTTGGGTCCTCTGCCCCACTGGCCTCTAGGTACTCAACAATTCTTTCCTTCAGAAGTGATTCCATCATTTTCCCTACTGCTGAAGTCAAACTGACAGGTTTGTAGTTCCTGCCTCTGTCTTGCTCCCACTTTTGTGAAGGGGAATCACATCTGCCCTCCTCCAGTCCTCAGATACCACACCATCCTCCCATGATTTATTAAAAAGGGTAGTCAGTGGTGTTACTAGTTCTTCCCTTAGTTCTTTTAGAATTCTGGGGCGAATCCCATCAGTCCCCATTGCTTTATCCACCTTCAGTTTTAAAAGTTCTTTCAGAGCCCTTTCTTCTGTGAAAGGACTAATATCAACTGCCCTATCCAGAGTGCTTCTATTGACTGGATTAGGTATCTCCCCCTGCTTTTCCATTGTGAATACTGAGCAGAAGTATTTGTTCAGTATCCCTGCTTTTTCACTGTCGCTCTCTGCTCAACCACCTTCCTCTCTAATTCAGTCTCAGTATCTCTGCCTTAGTCTTTCTTTGCTGCCTAATGTACTTATAAAAGGTTTTATCCCCCTTCTTAACTGAGTTGGCTATCTTTTCCTCGGTTTGAGTCTTTGCTATTCTGACTGCCTTCCCCACTTCCTTCTGCTTTAATTGGTACAGTTTTCTGTCCTGCTTCTTCTGTGTTTCCTGATACTTCCTGAATGCTATCTTTTTCTCCCTTACTTCCCTGCCACTTCTTTTGAGAACCATAGTGGTTTTTTCTTTCATTTTGATTGGTTTGTTTGCATCACACAAAGGCTTGTTGCCTCAGAGATCCTCTCTCTGTCCCCATTTGAGTGTATCGGGTCTAAGATTACTCCCTCCTGAGTGGGTTCCAATACTAGCTGTCTAAGGCATGCCCCCTGTAGGGCATCGAGAATGGCCCTGCTCTTGCATGTGGCTGCAACAAAGGTGCTCCAGTCAACATCTGGAATATTCATGTCTCCCATCAGCAATATCTCCCCTTTCTCTGCCATCCCAAGGATGCCTTCTATCATTTCCTTGTCCATTTCCTCCCCTGAGATGGGGTTAGTATACAACCCCTGTGAGGATTGTGAAGCCATTTCCAGTCTCCAGGGTGACCCACAGTGCCTCCTCTCCTCCTTATTTACCCTTTAGTTCTGTTGCTTTGATCCCTTCTCTTACATAGAGAGCTACTCCTCCTCCTCCTCTTCTTCCCTCCCTGTCCCTCCTGTAGATCATGTACCCTGGTATGTTGACATCTCAGTCATGGTTCTCTGTGTACCATGTTTCTGTGACTGCCATGATATCCAGGGATCCCTCTTCCATCAAGGCCACCATGTCAGGGAGCTTTTTATCTAGACTGCGGGCATCGGTACTCATTACCCTCCATTTTTGTCCCATCCCTGTCCTTACTGCCTTTGTCTTTTTCTCCATTTACCCCTTCCCTTCTCTTCTCCCTATTGACTGCCCTATCTTGGTGTTAACCTCATTATTTACCCTGATTTTTTGGGTGGGGCAAGGATTTCCCTTCTCCGTTTCAGTGCCTCCCCCCTTGGCTAGTTTAAATGCTTGCCAATGAAGCATTTAAACCTATCTCCTGGGATCCTTGTTCCCCTCCTGGATAGATGCAGACCATCGCACCTGTATAGGCCTATATCCCTCCAGGTGGAGCCCCAGTCCCCAGTGAAGCTAAATCCCTGAGCTCTGCACAAGTTTTTCAACCAGTCATTGAGTCCCATGGTGTGGAGTACCCTAGCCTCATCCATGCCTTAGACAGGTAGCACTTCCAAGAAAGTTACCATGTGTGCTACTTGTCTAAGGTCCTTGTCCAACTCCACAAACTCCTGTTGCACTGCTCTGATCCCATTCTCAGCCAGGTCATTCATCCCTAGGTGGATAATGACATTCAGCTCCCTCCCCCTTGCAGCTGCTCCCACGATCCTGAGGATTCATTTCCTGTCCCTCCAAGCCATGGCACTGGGCAGACACCTTACTTCCCTTTCCCCTCTCTCCCCCAGTTCTACCCCCCTAACAAATGAGTCCCCCAACCAGGAGTTGTTTCCTTCCTGTGGGGTCCTGTGCCACCCTCCTGTGGGTCTCCGTTGTGGAGGTTTCAACATCCTCCTTGGTCTCACTGCAAGTGCCTCCATAGAGGAACCATGCTCTGCCAGTGGCAAATTGGGTATGAGAGGCACAGCTGGAGGAATGCACCTCTGTTACAGCACCACCCTCCCTGGGCCCACTGTGGTCCAACCACTTCTCTTTCTTGGCAACCTCTAAGGTAGTGGCAGTGGCCTGGGTGGTCCCTGGGTGGGGGAGCAGGTTTCCCAAATCCTTGCCAGGTTAGCATGGAGATGAGCAACCTCCTCCCTCAGACCAGAGAGGTGCCTGCAAATAGGGCGGCAACGCAGTCTCCAGAATGTCCCCCGGAAGACTGTTGCTCCACAGTCAGTGCATTGCACCACTCCCCACATGTCTGTGTCCCTTCCAGTTACAGATGCTTTTCTTTTGTTGTTTTTTGTTCTTGTTTTAGTGTGTACAAGCTTGTGAGTGTCTCTACCCCCTATTCAGTGTGCTGTGCCTTTAGGATATGAACAGGTGTATGTTGTTAGCAGTTTTGGAAGTGATGTCAGAACCCTGCTATAAAAGATGTTATGTGCTTGGGGTGGGTGGGGTGAGGGGAAGGTGGGAGGCAGTAAACCTATGTCATTCAGAAACAATCAACTACAGCTCTGCCCCTCCACCCTGGGGAGTGCCTTCCTTCCTTTCAGATACCTATTTCACAGAGGTTAAGTAACAGGTCAAGTCACAAATGACTGCAAATATCTCCCAGCTATAGTTCCTCCCTGGCAAATTAAAGTTAAAACTAAGAAAAGTCAACCCCAAAAACAGAATCAATACTAGTTACTTACACAGGTCCAAAAAGTAATAATTCAGTTCAGTGTAGTCTAGAAAATAACCTCCTTAATTCAAGGAAGCTGTGGCTGCTTTCTCACTCTCTCTCTGTCTCAGTCTCAACAGACTTTTTGTTTTATCCCGGCAGCCCTGAAATGCTCCTTTCTACCACCGATGCGGCCAGCTCAAGAACCAGCTCAGTCCCACAAGCAATCCCACAAGCAGCCCCAGTGCCACCCATACAGGTCTCTGGCACTCCTCTGCCAGATCCTTTCCACCACCAATGTGGCAAGCGCAGTCCCCTGACTCCCTCCAAGCAGGTACAGGCAATAGTGGCTGGGTTCACTCCTATTAAACCCAGCCATGAGTCTTGAAAGTGGTGCCCTGCCTCCTGATTGTGCGTCACCTGTTGCAGCTTTCACTGGCTTTTTGTTTCCTTCCAGAAGCCCCAAAATGCTTCTTTCTGCCACCGATGCGGCCAGCTCAAGAACCATCTCAGTCCCACAAGCAGCCCCAATGCCACCCGTTCAGGTCTCTGGCACTCTTCTGCCAGCTCCTTTCCATTATCGATGCAGCCAGAACAGTCCCCCAACTCCCTCCAAGCAGGTAAAGTCATGTAATCTGATTGGCTCTTACTTATGCATAAAATATGGTTTACACATGATTAAAAAAAGGACTGCTCAGCAGTGAAAAGTCTGCAACACAGATGAATGGGCATTTGGAACACAGGCATTTCAGTTAGCCCCCATAGCCAGAACTGACCTTCCACCACAAACATGGCTGCTACCTTTACACTGTAAAAACACTTCAACTGAGCCCTAAAAACAAAACTAGCTTAAATAAAAAATAAAACAAGTTAATTAAATGTTTCCCTGATTATCACACTCTCCTTACATACATAAACAAATTAGAAACAATAAGTATTCTTTATAGTTTTCACTACAACTGTTGCTTTACTGAGAGTGAAAAATTCCCCTTCTATCGTAACCTGCTTATCAGGGAGCTCTCTTCTTCTTGCCCTGGCAGTTAGATAACTGAGTCTCTGGCTGTAACAAAGGCCTTTGTTGTCTGTGTGTACAGTAGGTTGGGAGAGAAACATTCTGCCAGTGGAACTGAGCAGAATTTTGAATCCTTGTATTTCATGGTAAACATTCCAAGATAAAGATCCCATATCTTGAATGTGGAGAACAACTGAGAAAAAAAAAACAGGAAGAAGAAGAAAGTAGGCAATAATACAATGATATCATCAATGACATCACTTGCAGTGGGAGGAAGGACTGTTTTATCACAAATGCACACAAGTAAATCTATTTTTTCTACATATAAACATGCTTTTTCCAATAGTTAAAAGTAAAAAAAGAGCCAATTTTATAAGCGTAATAAGGCACTCAGGAGTGTGTGTAAACCATATTTTACAGCACGGCCAGCAGCTGAAGTCATTCGACCTTCGGCCACATGCCTTACTATGCCCCTGGCTGTGCTGTAAAATATGGTTTACACACACCCCTTCATGCCTTATTGCTTACCTAACACTAGAGGGCAATATGTAACAAACAGAATCACTAGATCTCATGAGGACTTGATTTTAAATCAAAGTGCTACACTTGTGACATTTTGGTGTTGGTAGTCATATGCAGCATGGTTACCATCTGTGTCTATTTTGCCTACTTTTTCTCCCCATTAGTAGCCTAAATGGGAAATGTGCTGCATTCTGAGGCACCTACAAAATTGCCTGCAACTGTGCTACAGTTAGTGGGTGCACATTGCTGCCTCCTAAGTGACATGACAATTTATTGGAGTAGATGATAATGACTTTTTACAATAATTTAAAAGAAAACATTATTTCTGAATGAAATCTTCACAGATCATGAAAATAAAGAGCAATACCTATGGTATCTGAAGGTGGACACCCAGTTATGCACACTCACAATATGCAGTGTTTTTGTGGTGACACTGGCAGTGGCACTGGAAGTTGGTGTCATATTGTTTCTAAACATGTGATGAGTTACAAAGGTTATAATAATTGGAATGTCTATAGTGCTTCAAGGCATACAGGCAATTGTCCACACACACCATTCACGGTACTGTACCACCAAAGAAACACTTACAACTGCGATGCTTCATCCCTTAAAAAGGCAACTCTGACTATTCCTTACCTCTACCACTCAATGTGACTGCCTCTCTTAAGTAACTGCTTCCTCATTTTGCCCTAGTCGAAGGTGACCTGTAACCTCCCTTAGAGATCCACTATTTTGGCACCAGTTTCTCCCACTCTCACCCTTAACCCCCCCTTAACTACACTGCCTCACCCACCCATTCCATCTCTAATGGCACTTTCAGATATGGGGACCCCCCAGCCCATCCACCTTGCACTTTTGCCACCCACCTCGACCCACTGACAATGGCCCTTTAGCCTGCCTCCTTTTTCCTCACTCCCTCCTATTCTATACTAACTATATACAGTTCATCCTGAAACTTGTTTGAAGCTGTCTTATGTTGTCTCTCTCCATTTTTGGCTGTATAATAGATGCTTAGACATCTTTGTGTTTTTAAGACTGTAACCATTGTTGACCTTTGTATGTATGGTATCCTACATCCTTTGACGTGGAACCTTTGTAAATGAACAGTTCCTGCTCAAAGGTATTTGTAATCAGGGTGGGATATTCAAAGGGTTGCCATGCGCCAATAGGGTTCTTGTAAGCGCAAGTCCAAAGTCGCCATTCAGCGATATTCAGCAGGAGGCAGTTGCGCCACTGAAAACATGCTGACAACAGCGCAATGCTAATTAAGGCATGCGCAACTGAAGGGTGGAACCATGCATAAAGCAAGAATGCGATATTCAAAGTGTTGCTCAATGCGGAACAGTGGATCAGGCGGAAGTTGCGCCATAGCAGAAATGAGCCAAAATAAAAAGGCTCAAGGAAGAGGTGCAAGAACACTACAGGGAAGCCACATGAGGCAGGGAGACAGACCAGGCCAGAGGGAGAAAGAGTGCAAGCCAGGAAGAGCACAGGACAGAATAGGGGCAAGGGAAGGTGTGTGGGGCCACAGAGTGCAGAGGCCAGTAGGTGTACCCGGTGCAGTGGAGGTAGCAGCCAGGACTGTGGGGTTAACAGAGCAACAACAGCTGGGGGGAACACAAGCCAGGGACATGGACAGTGCCAGCTTCCACATGGAAGCTGTAATGAGGGGGGGGTGAGAAGGCATGCTGCAGGGGGACGTGGCAGTGGAAGGGCCTGTCAGCGGTACACCCCAACAGGCAGTACCGCACCCGCACCAGCTTTGAGCTCTACTCAGATGTCAAGATTGTGGGCCAGTACCACCTGAACAGGGCAATACTGAGGCGGCTTTGTGAGCTGTGCAGTCATGTGATGTAGGCACCCTCATGACAGAGTCACGCTCTGTCAGTGGAGACAAAGGTAACAGCCTGCATGTGCTTGCCCGCCACAGGTACCTTCCAGAGACCAACAGGGGACACCACAGGCATAACACAGTTGGCCACATCATGCATCCTTACCCAATTCCTCAGTGCACTGCTGCCACATGCTGCAGAGTACATCCATTTCCCCAGCACCCCGGCGGAGCGTACAGCAAACATACAGGAGTTCCACAGGATAGCACGTATGCCTGGCATGCTAGGGGTGATAGACTGCACCCATGTGGCCATTCATACGCCACCTGTCCCTGATGGGGCTGCTTATATGAATCAGAAGGGTTATGCCAGTGTCAACTGCCAGGTGGTGTGTGATGCCAGTGGGCGCATCATCAATGTCTGTGCCACGCACCCTGGGGGAGCACATGATTCATTTATATGGTACCAGTCAGCACTGTGCCATCAATTTGAGAGTGGGGACATCCCCACAGGACATCTAGTGGGTGAGTATGCATGTAGGACTGACAAATTGGTGCCAAGGGTGGGTAAGCCACAGGTGCCATGGGTGTGGCACACAGGGTCAGGGGCAATATAAGCCTGAACAAGATACTAACCTCCACTATCTCCACACAGGTGACGGTGGATACCCACTCCGCCTGCCTGCTGCTCACACCTACCGGCCCATGACCCCATCACAGCAATGCTTCAATGAGGCATCGCCACACAACATCATTGAGTGGGTGTTTGGGATGCTGAAGGCGCTTCCATTGCCTAGACACCTCCAGCGGTGCCCTACAGTATAGCCCCTCAAAAGCCTGTGAGATATTCCTGGCCTGTTGTATCCTGCACAACATGGCCAAAGACTGTGGGATAGCCGTACAGGTCGAAGAGGGGGACAGCGATGGGGATGACAGTGACGCCGGTGATGATGGGGGTGGGCAGCCCCCCTTGGATGATGTGACCCCCGACTGATCCAGCTGGCCCAGCTGCACCGGGACACCATCACAGAGGAGCACTTCACCCAACACAGGTAAGTCATGGGGCCATGTGCAACCAACAGTGGCTAGGGCACAACCCACATACACACAGGGAAACACACCAGGGGTGCATGACGGCAAGGGAAGTGGCAGGGCACAAAAGCACACACATACAACCAGGGAGGGGTGAACAGAAACACGCCACATGGACGGACACACACACACAAACAATAGGCACAAAGTGCACAGGGGTCAGCTGCACAACACAGCCAGAACACAGAAACCAAAAACACACATGTCCACAGGCTACCACGTCCACTGACTGTCCATGTACGTGTGTCAGATGCTGGGCACCTCCGCACTTTGGTGTACAGCGCAATGCAGGCATCATCACACACACGCACCTGTGGACGGCAGTTGGGAGGGTGTGCAGGTGGTCCGTGTGTCTGCATGTAGGGTTGAGCACCCACTGGTGCACTGCCCACCAAAACACACATTGCACACAGGGCAGCACCAGACAGGTCCCGCACTGGGAGACAGCTCAGTCTTGCGGCACAGTGCCATGGCCACCTCGTATGTGTGGGTGGCCCCGCCGAGACCCAGCAGCACTGGCAGGCTGAGCACGGGCCTCATGGGGTGGCATCGATGGACCACCATGGGTTCCACTGTGCGAACATGACCTTGCCTGCACAGGGGTCTGCAGCACACCGAACATACCTGCACCAGGGGTGCTAGGGATGCCCACAGCTCAACCCGGCATCAACAAGGTGGGTGTTGCATGATGCTGGTAATGGGGAGTGGATAGCGTACTGCACAGTGTGAGCGGCACAGGGGCACCTGACTGTGTGCCCAGTGTGGCCATGACAATGACCAATGCCTGTGTCTGCCTGTCAATGGCGGCGGTCACATCCATCCGCAAATGGTCAATTCATGACAGGGTCCTCTTGTGGCTCTGCTGTGCCACTCCAGAGCCACACACAGTGCCTCCACGGATGTTGCAACCCACATCTGCTGCTGTACTGATGCCTGCAGCAGGCGGGTGTGCTCATCAAAGGGGTCATCTGCCACATCGGCAACCTGTCCCTCAGGGTATGGAAAGGCTTGATGTTCAGCACCCCTCGAGGGTGGGCGCTGCTCACCAGGACCAGGTATGGGCAAGTCCACAGGTGGTGCACATATGCCACCACTGAACCCTGTACCCCCAGTCCTGGTGGGTGACTGCTGCTACTGCTCCTCCGCCTGCTGTGCCCAAGGGCCAAGTTGTTCTGCTGCTGTGGCTGCAACAGTGCCAGTGACCTGTACAGCCACTGGTACTGCCCCACCGGTGCTGACAGGCACAGCCTGGGACAGTGCTGATGTGCTGGCACACACGTCGGAACCAGCTAGGTCTATGTGCGTGAGCTGTCCTGCTGTGTGTCCATTCTGTGACACACACATGTCAATGCCCATAGTGGTCATTGCATCATCAATGGTGCAGGTCTGTGCCACAGTCACAACCATAGCATGCTGGCATGCCTGCATGCCAGACCGCTGAGACACAGGAAGGGCACCCCTCACACCTGTCTCACCGACATCAGAGATGGCAGCCAGGTGTGCACACTGGTGCAATGCACGCCTGCTACCTGTGGAGGTGGATGGTCCCTCCTCCAACTCCGGATGGCTGTCTGCAGTGGACAGGCCCTCCACCACTGACCCTGCAGGCGCACAGGATCTGTATCGAAAGTGAGAACACGTTAGTGCATGATCTACCTTCCCCGACCATGACATACCATGCAGTGATGGGCTACCACCTGTCTGGAAGCCACCTCAGGAATGCCCTCAATGGCACTGCACTGCATGCTTGCAGCGAGCCGGTCCTCTGCGAGTCAGCTGCACCACCTCGCTGGCCCCGCCTGTCGCAGCAGTGCCTCCCTGATGGCTGCCACCTTCTCCTTCACCTCCTCCTGCGGTCCCATCTTCTTTTACATTCCTGCACAGAGCGCTGGTGGCTGCCATGCAGGTTGACGGCACATGCCACCCCCTCCCATGCAGCAGCACGGGCATGAGGGGTGCCCCGCCGTCCACTGAGAAGTGGCGCTTCATCCAGGTAGGCCTCGAAGAGTGCCTCTGTCTCAGCTTTTGTAAAATTGGGCCTCCTCTTCCTCCCACCATCATCCTCCTCACCCATTCCTCGCTCGGTCATATCACAGCCTGTATGGGTAAGAGTGGTCACCTGTGACTGTGCAGTACACAGCAATTCCCTAAGACCATAGTCCAGAACATCACACAGCATGCAACTCACCTATCCACTGCAGTAACCGAATATGGCCACTGCAGAACAGCGTCGCATTTTTTATAGCACAATACATGCAAATTAGGTGTGGAGCAACTTTAATGAGATGCAGATCATGCTGCTGCACCTTTGAATGGCTGATCAGATGATTTGCATATGATGGCTGAATAACGCGCTGTTGCACTTTGCGCAATACGATTGAATGGGCTGAGCCAATGACGCAGTTCTGTGACTCCGTAGTACACCACACTGCACATGCCGAGGTAGCTTACACAAGCATCTGCTGTGCTGATGACGTGCTGTGCGCGGTAGGCAGTTCAGGGCACGGCCACCATTATACTAGTGTCACTACAGCGACGGTCACTACATGGCAGTGTGGCACAACTGCACAATAGTCCGCTGTGGTAATGGCAGCACACAGGCGACCAATCACGCTGGATGCATAGACATCCGATGGTGCTGTGCATGGCCATGCGCCAGAGACCCATGACCCTGTGCCCGACCTTTGCCCCCTTGGTGCTGTACGTATGGCATGTCTGCAGCTCTATCGTGCTGTTCGGTAACAGCGTGATATGGACTGGCGGTGCTGTACCAACAGCACGATAGGGAATAGCAGTGTTGTATTGCACAACAATTCCACGTGGGGTTGCCGAGCTGCGGAGCACCATATTGCCTACTATACAACCAGGGATGGCACGCAGAAGAGCCCCCCAGTGGAGTTCCCTTGAGCTAGCAAACTTGGTGGTCATAGTGGAGCCTCACTATGGCCCACTATTTGGGGATGATCCCCTTAACATGGCCAGAACACATGTGTGGCAGCAGGTGGCCACTGAGCTAGAGGAGACCACTGGCCGGCAGTGGTCCACGGAACAGTGTAGGCTCTGGTACAGGGACCGGAGGAGGAGGGAGCCAGCACTACTGGCACATCTGCGCTCACGTGCCAGGAGGGGCATGGTGCCTCGGCCAGGTGGGTGATCCGTCTATGCACCTGTATGGTCCATATGGGTAACACTGTCTATTGTGTCCAGCACATGGGGGAGGGTTGGTCTAGGGTTGGCTGTGGTGGTGTTAACAGGATATGTGATGTATGGGTCTGGCTGGGTGGGAGGGCACACTCATTGGGGCAGGGGGAATATGCTTTGGGATTGCACTGATGTGTTTCTCACCTTTTGTTTCCCACAGACGTGGTGGAGCGGAGGAGGGCCAGGGCTGAGGTGCAGGAAGTGGTGCCAGCGGTGGCTGAGCGTGGTAGTGGTGGTGAACCACGACAGCAGCAGCAGCAGCAGCACAATGAGGGTGAGTGTTATGACATCATGAATGCTATAGCATGCTGTGTGACAGGGTGGGGGGAAGGGCATGGCCACCATCCATGGACACCACTGCCATGCACGTGACATGTGACAGTCAGCACTGTCCAGTGGCACTGCATGTCTGGGAGTGCATCAATGGTGCTCCATGCGTGCACTGGGCACATGGCTGTGGCACTGCCTGCCCAACGCATAGCCACGTTACTGTACAGCCTTGGTTGTGCTGTGCTGGACATGGGCGATGTGTGCGTGCAGTGGTACACATGGCTGTTGCTACCTGGTTGGGCATGTCTTGTGCACGGTCACTGTGGGTGGGTGCAGTCCATCACAGGAGTGGGGCACTTGGCTGTATGTCATGCATGATGGGTGGGCTTCAGGGATATGGACAGTCACAGCCATAGACTCTGATCCCTTGTCCTAGGTGTCCGGATCCTGCACCACATTGAAAGGTCGATGCAGCAGCTGATACAGGTGGCGATGGATTTGCTCGCCATCCTGCTGGACCTACAGCAACATGGTCTGAGGCACAGGAGGAGGCCCCAGGTCCAGCACCACGCAGCAGGAGAGCAGGCTGGCAGGCAGTAGCTGCTCATCACCTCCCCCCTTTACCTATCCCTCACACCCTGCCTTCCCTCTCCCAGTTGTTCACCCCTGCCCCTTACCCACCCCTACCTTGTACCCATACCCCCACCCTGTTTTGTATATTTGTACATAGTTATAGTTGTTGTTCTTCTTATTCTTGTTATATTTGAAATATATATTTTGATATGAATACTACGGTGGTCTCTGATTTGCAGCTGGCTATAGGTGCTCAGTTGCAGTGGTGTGCATGGCATCTGGGGTGGTATAGTCATGGGTATGTGTGTGTGCATGGGAAGGTGTCTCTGGTGTGGGAGTGGCTTTCAGTCCAGTGTTGCCATGTGCTGCCACCACTGCTGGGTGCTCATAGTGGTCTGGCTTGTATGGTTCTGTGGTACGAGGAGGTTGCAGTGTGATGGGGATGCATGGGGATTCCTGCAGTGATGGTCACTGCTCATGGGTGGTGTCTTGGGGTCACAGTGTAGGGTGTGCTGTGCAAGGGGGCTGATGTACACTGGGGTGGTCCACCCCTTTGTGTGCAGTCTCAGCTTGCCAGTGGGTGTGCTGGGGCAACATGGCCCGGCTGTCTTTGTTTGCTTGTCCCCATGGGCCGGTGGATATTCCATCCCTCCCCCAGTTATGCTGTGCTTGGGGTGTGGGGGTGCATTGTTAGTTCTGCAGTGTGTTCCTGTGCTCATCCGTGGCATGGGTGGTGGGCCCCTGCCTACCTCCCTGGTTGTGCAGTTCCTTTGCTCTGCTGCTGGGGGACTCTCTGCTTACACTATGGCGCCTCTGGACTGCTCAGCTGGACTGCCCTTGTTGCGCTATAGCACATCATATCTGCTCAGCTTCCCCTTCCTGGTTGCGCTATGGCGCAGGTCGTGCGATATTCCGACATTGGCTGGTTGTGCAATTTGCCTTGCTCCATGTTTGAATATCGCGTCTATTGCGCATGTGCGTAATGGACTTGTGCTTGCTCCTGCTATTGCGCACATCTTGGGCGCAGTTTGAATATCTGGACCCTAGAGTTTAATAAAATAAATAAATAAAAATAAACCTTCTATGCTAATGGATAAAAGTCCTACAGGACCATTTGTGCAGTGTGCATTCAGGAAAGAAGATAGTGCCACCCACGTGTTGCAATGAGGCATGGCAAGGAAAGTAAAATTCATGATGGATAGAGGAGTAAGATGATAACAAAGAGGATATGTTGCTTTCTGAAGCCAGCATCCTTCTTTAGTTTGTATTTTGTTTTTGAAATAGAAATTTATTGGAGAGTTTTTTCCCATATAAAGCACACATAAAAGAAAATAGACATATCAACAGTACAGTATCACTCTCATTAAGTGCCATTACAGCTATTAATGTCTATGAAGAGAAAATAAAGAAATAGGACTACAGCTGTAAGAGAAGAGAGAGAAGAAGGCAATAATTAGCACTTAGATAAGAAGGGAAAAGGTTAGAGAATATAAAATAAAAATGGAAGGAAGAAAGAAAAAATAAACTTCAGGAGCCTAAAGTAAAATAAGATACAATAAAGGGAGAGTACCATCAGAAATATAAAAACAACAGTCAACAAAGAATAAGAGAGTAAAAGAGAGTAAAACAAAGAGGGAAAGACAGTAGCTCTGTTAATACAAATACCAAGATCTTACTTCGAGATTCAGCTCTTGCAGAAGGTTATACCATTAGGACTGAAGCCGGCAGGCGTCAGGACCCCACAGAAATCTTCTAGCTAGCAGTCTTCAGCGGGGACCGCCTCCAACGTCAGTCCCACCCCCGACGTCAGATGTAGTACATAAGGAGGCGGTCCCGCCAGAATCCCCAGTTCTTTCCCGCCGTCGACTTGCATGTCTCGACCCTTCGGTCTGTTTCTAGTGCGCGAAGCTTGGAAAAGTTCTTTTTCCGAATTGGAAACCTTTTTTCTCAATGAACGTCTGCCATCTGATGTCCTCTCCAACTTCTGTGGAGGGCCATCCATCTAAGTGCGCCTGTGGGAAGCAAATTCCCTTTAAAGACCGGCATTCAGCCTGCATGCGGTGCCTAGGCCTGGACCACAACACCCGGGCCTGTTCCTTCTGTCAAGGGTTTAATAGCCGGACCCAGATCCATCGCCAGAAGGCCCTACAAGCCTACCTTCTTGAAGAGAGTGAAGGCCATGGATTATGCCTCCAAGGGGGAATCGTCCGAGAAAGCCCGCCGGCACCTTGAAAAGCACAAGGAGAGGGTGAGATCAAAATTCCCTTCTAGGGCTTCCGACTCCCATAGCTCCGGTTCCCGATCTGACCGCTCGCCTTCCCGGGCCCGCTTTCAGCCTCCCCTGGTCGTTGTCAAGTCATCTTCGGGTTCCTCTACTCTACAGCCTGTTAAGACCTCCAGGCCTTCTTCATCTTCTTCCAAGGCCTCGCCAAGTTCAGGGGATCGCCATCACCACAAGTCCGGCTCCCACCACTCAGCTCCCGACGTCCGGTCGGTCTCCTTGTCCCCTTCACCTCAGCGGAAAACCAGGTAGCTGACATCGCTCAAGAGGACGTTGGACCTAACATCGGCCCAACCGACGTCGGCCAAGCACCACCGGTCCCAGGACCCGATGACTGCCCGATGCCCGTTGCTGGTCAGGCCTTCTCCACCATGGACGCTGGCCAGGGGACCGACGCCTGACCCGGTAGAGAGAGGATCCCCTTCGCCACCTACCAACGTTGGCCAGGAGGCACTTACGGAGGAGGAGTCGACTCAGCCCGAAGACCAGGTGGGCGAACCCGGTCCTGTCGAATTCCCCAGGGAACCCTCCCCTGAACCAGAGATCCCTGGGGAGCCCATGCCGGAACCCGACGACCCACCACCAGCACCCGGTCCATCATCGGGCCTCAGTTTTTCAGAGGTCAAGGAGTTATTCACCTACTGGTGGGATACCATAAAGAAGGACTTGGTTCCCACACCTCCTCCACTTCCTCCTCCTCCTCCACCCATGACTCCACCGGCCCCAGCACCCCCACCCCATCCGGGGCAGCAGGCCGAGTACCTTCCCCCCGGAAACCTGCAGAATCTCCTAGGGGCAGACCAGACAAGAGGAGACCTCTGTCCAGATCTTCTTCAGGGTTACCCAGCCCCACGAGACCCAGAAGACGCCACCACTCACCTTCGATGGAGGACTCGGGATCGGACTTCTCAGACGGATCCAGATCCCCTTCTCCCATCAGCATCCCCTCTCTGGACCCACGTGAGCTCCCAAGATCTCCTCCAGATGACCCATCATTCTCAGAGATTATGAGGCATATTCAAGAGAACATGGGCTGGGACGCAGAGGAACTTGACCCCGAGAGGCTACGCCTTGCACGATATCTTTGGCAAAAGGACCCAAAGCCTGTAGTGGTGCCATCCTTGGTGGACACCTTTGTGAACATCACCAAGGCAGTGTGGAAATGTCCACACTCGCTCCCGGTGATGCCGAAGAAGGCTGACCACCTGTACAAGGCCCCTAGGGAGGACCAGTACTTGGCATCTCATCCTCTGGCCGATTCCCTGGTCATTACAGCCTCACATGACCGGTCCCAGAGGCCACAACATCTGAACACCCTGCCACTGGACCCAGAGTCCAAGCAATTGGACGAAATGGGCAGGCGCACGTACGCAGCTGCTACCTGCGCCATCAGGTCCCTCAACTATCTTACCCACATGGTCTAGTTCCAGAATGCCTTGTGGGAGCAGGGACTAGACCTGGCAGAAAGATGCCAGAAGGTGAGCAGAAGGAAGAGTTGCTCCAGCTCCTCCACATGGGTTCAGAGGTGGGAACCCAGGTGCTTCAAGCCACATATGACTCCGCAGACTCCTCGGCCAGAGCGGCAGCCTCAGGCGTATGCCTCTGGAGACACTCGTGGCTTCATGTCTCCGGATTTACCCCGGACATCCAGAAAAACATTCTGGATGCCTCGTTCCATGGAGAAGTTCTTTTCGGTGAGTCCTCGGAGAGGGTTCTCACCAAACTTCAAGAGGCCGGGAAGGCAGTGCGGTCTGTCCAAGCCATGTACAGACCCAGGCTTGGTTCCTTTTGTAGGAACCAGAGCTGTTTTCATGGCTGGAAGCAGAGACAGCAGTCCCACACCTCTCCACAACAGAGGGGCTCCTTCTCCCGAACAGCCCAGGGGAAGTCATCTGCAGGCCGAGGCCAATGCCCTGCCAAGTCAGCCCAGCCTGCAGGACCCTCAGCCACCACAGCATGACTCCTTTCCAGCCCCTGCCCCTCAGGATCAATGGGACACCAAGGTCGGGGGTTGTATTGCAGACCACCTGCCAGGGTGGCAGTCTATTACCACTGACAGGTGGGTTCTTCAATTGGTTGAACAAGGCCACTTTATAGAATTCATGGACAAGCCACCCACAAGGCCTCCTTTGCTCTCCCGTTACTCGGGTCAGCACAAATCGCTCATCAGGCAAGAAGTACTCGTGCTTCTACAAAAAGGAGCGGTGGAGTACGTCTCAGAGAACCAGAGAAGAGCCTGCTACTACTCCTACTTCTTTCTGGTTCCAAAGAAAACAGGGGACCTCCGTCCAATATTGGACCTCAGCGACCTCAACACTTCGGTCGCCTACAAATGTTTTCGCATAGTGATCCTCCAAGGGCTCATTCCCATGCTGAGGAAGGATGCCTTTCTAGCATCCCTGGACATGCAGGATGCCTACCTGCACATCCCCATTGCTCGAGCGCACAGGAGGTTCCTGCGCTTCGAGTTCCTCGGCCACCACTTTCAGTTCCGGGCTCTTCCTTTCAGACTGTCATCGGCCCCCAGGGTCTTTACCAAGTGTATAGCAGTCGTGGCAGCATCTCTAAGGAGACAGGGCCACTATGTGTTCCCATACCTGGACAACTGTCTTCTCATGGCCGCCTCCAGAGAGGCACTGTTGTTGGCCATCCAGAACACCCAAATGTTTTTTCAAGTCACTGGGTATCCTTATCAACTTCAAGAAGTCTCTCCTGGTACCATCCCAGAAGCTGCAGTTCATAGGCACAGTTCTGGACACCATCCAAGGGAAAGCTTTTCTTCCCGAGGACAGAGTGGAGTGCATCAGGTCCCTCATCAGGGACCTCTCAGTGAAGAAGACTGTCCCCACCAGACTGGTCCTTCGCCTGCTCAGACACATGGCTGCGGTCATTCCAACCATCCCAATGGCAAGGCTCCACATGTGGGTGACCCAGTGGATGCTAAAGGTGCAATGGGATCAAAGGCAAGACCACATGCAGCAGCCGGTCAGAATCACGGAGGCCGTGATGCGGGACTGGCAATGGTGGCTAGACCCAGAGACACTCTCTGTGGGTGTTCCATTTGCAGCGCCATCCCCGGAGGTAATTCTCTCTACAGATGCCTCAGGGCTGGGGTGGGGAGCACACCTGAATGGGGTGAGGTCCCAGGGAACGTGAACCCCTCAGGAAGCTCACCTCCATATCAACATTCTGGAGATGAGGGCGGTCCTTCATGTCCTGCAGGCCTTCCAGTCAGAAATCCCACCGAGTACCCTTCTGCTTCAGACAGACAATACGGCTGTGATGTATTACCTGAACAAACAAGGAGGCGTACACTCTTACCCCCTTTGCAGGGAAGCCATGAGAATGTGGGATTGGGTAATCTGACACGGCACGAGCCTGATCGCGGTTCATGTTCCCGGAGTAGACAACACAATCGCAGACAGCCTGAGTAGATCCCAAGCCAGAGTTCACAAGTAGGAACTTCTTCAGGAGGTAGCAGAGGATCTGTTTCTTTGATGGGGCACTCCAGAATTGGACTTGTTCGCTTCCCCATCCAATGCAAAACTGCCCAATTTTTGCTCGCTAGATCCAGGGCCTGGTGTTTTTTGGTGAGACACGTTGTCCCTCTCCTGGGTGGACAGATTCCTTTACGCTTTCCCTCCCTTCCCGTTGATCCAGAGAGTCCTTCTCAAACTTTGCAGGGAGCAGGCAACAATGATCTTGTAGTGCCTTTCTGGCCCAGACAGATCTGGTTCCCATGCTGATGCAATTGTCCCGGGAACCTCCACTCCCGTTGCCCATCAGCTCCCATCTGCTGTCTCAAGAGGAGGGTTCGCTAGTCCACCCAGATTTATGCTCACTGAACCTGCATGCCTAGCTCCTCGAGACATAGCCATTATGTGACACGGGGTCTTGCAAGAGGTGGCGGAAGTCCTTGCTGCCGCCAGAAAGCCGGCAACGCATGCAACGTATGCCATGAAATGGTGCCGGTTTTGCCTGTGGTCTCAGGCACATGGCCTCTCCCCTTTAGATTGCCCAGAGAAATCAGTCCTGGAATACCTGCTTTCCCTCTTCCAATCAGGCCTTGCCTACTCCTCGATTAAAGTTCACCTCTGTGCGATTTCGGCCTACCACTGCCCGATAGGTCAACGCACAGTGGCACAACTCAATGCCTCTCATGATTTCCTGAGGGGGGTGTTACACCTTAGGCCACCAATCAAAGATCCCGTCCCTCCTTGGGACCTACTCTTCGTCCTGGAGCAGCTCACGCTGCCCCCTTTTGAACCTGCCGCAGATTGCGAGCTGCGTTTTCTGTCATGGAAAACGTTATTTTTGGTTGCTGTTACATCAGCAAGGAGAATTTGTGAGCTACACGCTCTCATGTGTAAGGAACCTTATTTAATTTTCCACCAGGACAGAGTGTCTCTGAGGATGAATCCTAAATTCTTGCCTAAGGTGGTCTCAGCCCTTACCCTTAATCAGGACATCGATCTGCCGGTGTACTTCCCTAGGTACACCAATAGGGGAGAGGCTTTGCTTCACACCCTAGATGTTCACCGCTCCACAAGATACTACTTGACCAGGACCAAACAGCATCGCAGCTCCGGGCAGCTGTTTATTTCCTTCGCTGAGAGGATGTTGGGCCAACCAGTCTCAAAACAGACTCTTTCTCGCTGGCTCGTCCAGTGCATTTCTTTTTGCTGCAACAACAAGCAGAAGCCCCTTCCGGGCACAGTCCGGGGCCACTCGACTAGCGGGGTGGCTACTTCCTTTGCAGCACTGCGGAACGTCTCCACCTTGGCCATTTGTGCCGCAGCTACATGGAGCTCAGTGCACACCTTCATCAGGCATTACAGCCTGGACATCGCCTCACGGCGGAGAGCAGGTTTCGGCCTCGCTGTTCTACAGGGTTTCTGTCCTAGAGTCAGGATTTTTAAGATCTCCATTATGCCTCCTCCCAGGTGTCTAGAGGCACTATTGCTTGAGAATCAGTCCTAATGGTGTAACCTGCTGCAAGAGCTGTATCTTGAAGTAAGATAGGTACAGTTACGTAAGAACTTACTGTAACAGTAGAACTTCGAGAACAGCTCTTGCAGCAGGTACCTTCCCGCCCACCATTCCCCCTTGGAGGAGGTACGGCCTAACCAGGCCTAGGCAGAAGCTTACGCTCTTTTCTTCTTCTGATGGTGGATCCTCGGTCTCCACTTCTGATGTCATCCAGCGGCTGGAAGTCTCAAGTGGAAGAACTGGGGATTCTGGTGGGACCACCTCCCATATATACCTAGTCTGGCGTTGGGCGGGACCGAAGTCGAAAGCGGTCCCTGCTGAAGACTGCTAGCTAGAAGACTTCCTTGGGGTCCTGACGACTGCCAGCTTCAGTCCTAATGGTGTAACCTGCTGCAAGAGCTGTTCTCGAAGATCTACTGTTATGGTAAGTTCTTACGTAACTGTACTTTATGACCCCCGGTATACTTCAAGATCATATCCATTGTAGCTGAAGGCTTCCATATACAGAATCACTCTACTTATAATATTGTATCTTATAGACAACATCAGATAAGCAGCTACCGTTATAGATATTGAAAGACAGCTACAATGGACTGGCGTGCAAAAATACACCCAATTGGGGCTCAGAATTTCTTCTTAGGCATACCTGGCAAGCAAGTCCATTACTGGCCTCCTCTCTTGCGAGGCCATGAAGTGTAGAAAAGGTAGCCATCTCGCTTTAAAATTATCTACAGACAACCTCAATTTAGCCGTCAAGTACTCCATGTCTACAACCCTGGTGCAGATGCCATACCATGTAGAAATGGTGGGCTTATGTGGGGAAAGCCATGAAAGAGTAATAGCTTTCAGGTCAACTGACACCAAGGTTCCAAACAGGAGGCGGGAAGATCTAGAAATCAACTGAAGGGATGGCAATCCTAATAACCAGTACTGCTGGGAGCTCGGCAGTGTTGATTCAAAAATATTGTTGAAAGTGTCTATTACTTCCCTCCAAAACTCTTGTATAACTTTACACTCCCAAAATATATGTAAATAAGTGCCAACCAACTGACAGTGTTGCCAACAGAGGTTGGAGTAGTGTAATCCAAAATGTTTTGTCATCACAGGGACTCTAAAAAACCTAATAACTAACTTCCAATGGAATTCCCACCAGAAAAGAGAGGATGTGGTATTGTGAATGGACTTCCAAATAGAAGTACAATCAGTGTCCGACAGAACTGTCCCCAGGTCTCCATGCCACCTATCCTTGACCTGTAGCAAGGAGTCACCTTCCACAGAATTCGTCTCTGTAACTAAACATAAGATTATTATTTTCTTTAGCTCTAGCGGCCTGATCAGGTAGGAAAGGGTGAGTAGCACTGGGTTACCCAAAGGTTCTGTACCCACCTCAGTTTGTTGTTCATTTATATGGGCATAGTGCCTTAACTGAAGGTAATGAAAGAAATCCCTACCTTGAAGGTTAAATTCGGTCTTTAGTTGCTGAAGTGATTTAAATATTTTCTGGTCGAAACGCTGATCCAGGTTAACCAACCCCATTCTGGCCCATCGATGAAAGCCCATATCCCACCTGAGTGGGCCAAAATCCAAACAGCTCTGAATGGTTGTATGTGAGTTAAGCTTTAAACTAATACCTAATTTTGAATTCATATCTTTCCACACCTGCGAAATCAACCTTGTAAAAGGATTTCTGAAATCCAGCTGGCTCAACCTAGGTGCATCCCAAAAAATAAGATCCGTGATATTTTCCAGATGGGAGTCAGCCACTTCAATCTGTACCCACTTAGGTGGGGAATCACAGGCCATAGTCACTAAGGGTAACAATTGTGATGCCCAGAAATATTTCTGGATATTCGGAACCCCAAAACCTCCCCTTTCCCTTGGGGCCACTATAATCTTCCACTTCACTCAGGGCCTCCACCCAGACCACAAGAACTTGGAAAGAGTAGATTTTACATCTCTCCAGAAATTCATGGGGGGCCTCAGAGGGATAGCCCCCAATATAAACAATAGCCGAGGGAAAATATTCATGTGAATGGATTCACCCCTACCTGAGATGGACAGAGGGAGTTCCCTCCACCTATTACAATCCTCCCTGATGTCCCCAAGAATCTTTAAGTGGTTCATGGAGTACAGGGCCTTAAAATCCCTGGAATCCACTGTCCTAAGTATCTAAACCCTGCCTTACACCATTTGCTGCTGCACCCTGGCAAGGGCTGATTCCTGGCCCCCTTCACCAGTGGGTACAACTCAGATTTATCCAGATTAACCTTGTAACCAGAAATGGTTCTGAATCCCAGGAGGAAACTGAAAATCTTGGGTACTGCTTCTGCCGGATCTGAAATATATAGTAGGGTGTCATCCATGTAAAGCGAAACCTTAACTTCCACCCCTCTAACCTGCAAGCCCTGGAAAAAATCTGATTGCCGAATATAAGCAGCCATGGGTTCCAAACTAAGAGCAAACAGGAGAGGGAAGAGAGGGCAGCCCTGCCTGGTACCACGTTCAATCCCAAATTGCCTGGAGATCGTCCCATTCACCCGGACTTTTGCTCTTGGGTTAGTGTATAAGTTGGAAATCCAAGCCCGAAATCTCTTTCCAAACCCGAAAACCCCCAATACCGAATCCAAATACTGCCAATTTAGATGATCAAAGGCTTTCTCAGCATCTAACGATAATATTGTTGACAGAGGGGAGTCAATAGGGAACTGGGCTGAGGAAATTACATTTAAAAGTAATCTAATGTTGTCCTGGATGTGTCTCCTGGGTATAAACCCAGTTTGGTCCAGGTGAACCAGTACAGGGACTACTTCCTGCAACCGTGAGCTAATAATTTTGGCAAAAATGTTTGCATCTTGGTTAAGTAACGAGATGGGACGATACCCTGCACAAGAGGTGGGATCCTTCCCTGCTTTTGGAAGAACTGAGATAAGGGCCTCCCCCCATGTCTCCAGCAAGGCACCCAGTTCCTGGGCCACATTACAAACTCTAGTGAGTAAAGGAACCAAATCTTCCTGAAACAGCTTATAGAATTCAGAGGTGAACCCATCCGGTCCGGGAGCCTTCCCAGAATCAAGAGACTTTATGGCTGCCGCTACCTCAGCTTCAGTAAAGGGGGCCTCCAAGGCATCCCTTTGAGTGTCAAACAGTATGGGGAGCTCTATACCTTGCAAAAAGTCAGCAATTTGTTTGCTATGATCTAGTGTTTGTTCCTTCTTGTACAGTTGTTCATAGAACTTTGCGAATTCCTGTGCAATTTCCCCCGGGAGGGTCTTATAAGGGAGATTTGGAGGGTCAGAGCTAACCTTGACTACGTACCTGTCAGCACCTTGTTTGTGGAGTCTGAGCACCAGCAATTTGCCGGCCCTCTCTCCCCTCTCGTAGTAACGCTGCCCGGCATATCTAAGGGAATTCTCAACCCGTCTCTGTAGCAGAGAGTTATATATCTCCCTGGCCTCCTTTAGTTTCTTAAGTACTTTCTGGGACCCTGTACACTTATGGACTGCTTCTAAATCTGCAATAGAGGTGAGAGTTTCTCTCATACGAGCCTGATGCTGTTTGTTTCTGTGGGAGGCGAAGGCTATCGTATGTCCTCTCACCACTGCCTTAAGGGCATCCCACAGGAACTTGGGTCTAGAGACTGCCTCAGTATTTTCATTTAAATAGCATTGGACAACTCTTCTAGTAGATTCAATATATTGTTTGTCATTAAGTAACCCTGGATCAAATCTCCAGAGACCCCCCCTCCGTCGTGTCCCAAGCAAGCTTTGTCTTGATCATTGCGTGATCAGAAATCGTAATGGGTAGGATAGACACATCTCTAAAAGAATGCACAGCATTCCTCTGGGTATAGAATCTATCCAATCTTGAATATGTGTTTGAAACTGGGGAGAAAAAGGTGAATTTTTTCACGGAGGGATTACACTGCCTTCAATGGTCTGTTAATCCGGCTCCTGTGGTCAAGTTACAGAGTAATCGAGAGCAGGACTTAGACCCTGGGGTTTTAGTAGAGCTTCTGTCCATACTCACATCCTCGACACAGTTCCAATCCCCCATTAAAATAACCTGTCCAGGGGCTAAATTGGCTACTGAGTTGAAGAGAGATCAGAAAAACTCTCCAGAGGGTGGGGTAGGGGCGTACACTCCCACTAGGTGGATTATCCGCCCTTTATAGAGTCCGGAGACTGTCAGTTGGTGGCCAGAGCCTGATTTAGCTACCGTTTGAATCTGGAACAGAAGGCCCCTCCAGAATAGGATTGCCACTCCTCCCCTTTTGGATTGTGGGTGCTCATCAGAGTGAACTGTGCCCACCTCTCTGCGCAATTTCATATGTTCTCCCAAGGTGAGCTTTGTCTCCTGTAGACAGGCGATATCACATCTTTCCCTTTTAAATTCTGCTAATATCTTAGCATGCTTGACAACATTATTAATTCCTTTAACATTCAGGGAACCTATTATCAAGTCAGCCATGTTTTGTTTGTAAAAAAAAAAATCAGCATATTTGTATATCTTATATCCAATCATACAGTTATGATACCCAGACACACAAAGAGGTACTCTCCCTAAAACAAAAAAAAGGCAAGAAAGAAGAAAGAAATAGATAGCAAACAAAGCATCCAACATTGCAACCACTCTAACACACCCTTAATCTAAAGAGATTGTTGGCCCAGTACCTAACACACAGGGCCTGCCTCCCCTATGGGAGTACAACAACAAATAGTTGTTGCAGGTAAGAACCTTAGCAACCTAAGCCGCCGCCTGTGCCGATAAATCTCAGCCCAGTCAGCCCTCAGGTGCACTGTGGGGGAAACAAAACCTTTTTTCCCCTAGAGGGAACAACCTCCACACAAAGTGGAAAGGTTGAAAGCTCCCTTATCAGGTGAGTCGCCTGGCCTGCACCCTCTGTTTATGTGTTGAAGAGATTCTGGGAGGGGCTGGGATGAAAAAAGCACCCCTTGATCCTCCAGTGTTAACTCCCTCATGAACTCTTTTCATATTCCCCCTTTTGTCAATCCTGATAGAGAATCCAGTTCGACTGAATCCGTGGGAGGGGAGAAAGGGAAGAGGAGAAAAAAAAACCCACGCGCTCCTTAACCACCTCCTCCCCGTCCCCTTCCTATTTCCTTCCCCGAGGCTGAAGAACCCAGCCCTGTTGGCATCATCGTCGATGTAAGGGGTCCTGTACTCCGAATTCCAGTTACACCTCAGGGGTCTGGGGGGGCCTATGGCAAGATGTAGCCCTTGATAAGGTGGGAGGACAGAGTAAGCTTCCCCACCATGAACAGCCAGTGGCAATAATCTATTTTGCAATGTAATGATGTTCTCTCGCACTCCCCCCCACATGAACCCAGGGGGGAGAAAACACGAGAGTCAGTCCACCCATAATCACCCCTTGCACTCCCATCTCACATATCCAAAGCCCCAGCTAAAGCGAACTGGTCCCTGTTGCCCTAGAGTACATAGTGGGAGTAGGTAGTGAGAATCTCCCCATTCCTCTGAAAATAACATCTCCTCTCCCTTAATCATGAAGGAAACCCCACCACCAAAACCATTATGTCAACCTCCAACGGCTTCATCGTCTTATTACCTCAACCCCTGCTATAAACACCTACCACTGAGGCGGGGTGGAGAAAAAAGGGCCAAAAAGCCTCCATGTAATCGAAAGGACCAAAATTAAGAACGGACTTCAGGAAGGGGTCACCCAGAAATGTGGTTGTATGTAACACAGCAGCCAGAGCAAAAGGTCCACCAGCCCTGACCCCCACGACGCACGTCAAAACACGCCACAGCCCAGAGACCTCCCCCGCCATCCAAGACCGGGGAAACCACCAGGGAGACAGAACCACAAGAAAGGCCAACAGGTAAACCCCCTAACCACTCTTTCTTTTTGTTTTACCCATATTAAACTTAAATGTGAACAAAAATGTTGTCGGGTCAAGGATTATGTGCTTTCAACCGTCAAGGCCTTAGTAAATTGGGTAGAACATTAAATGAACATTTTCTATAGTTCAGCCAGTCTCCTCAGAGGTTTTCTTTCTGGCAATCCATTTGGATCGGTCTGCGTGTAGGGGTAACACTGAGTCCATTCTTGAATGGGATCGATTAGCATCTTTCGAACCTGGAGCCACCACCCAAAGTAGTTGTTCAATTTCTTTCTCAGCGATCTACTCTTTAATGTCCGGGAACCGAAACGTCGTTGACAACCAGAAAATCCAGAGCTAACAATAAAGAGTCATAACTTTTCGGACCCTCAGGTGTCTCTACCCACAGTCTGGTGGGATATCGCAGTTGGGCCTTCCAGCCCTTCTCTTTTAACTGTTTCACCACTCCCAACACTCTCTTTCGAAGTTGTGCCAGAGCCGGGGGAATATCTTGGTCCACAAATACCTTCATACCATCAAAGTTCAGATCCTTTTTCGCCCATGCCAGTCGCAGTATCTTTTCCTTAGTCAGGAATCTCAAGAATTTAATAATAATGGCTCTGGGAGGGGCGCCTTGTCTAGGCTTTGGGGCAAGGGCCCTGTGTGCTCTTTCAATCTCTAGTGGAAGTTCTTCTCCAATTTGCAGCTCAGTCTTTAACCAACAATCCATAAAGGCCACCATGTCCACTTGCTCAGCTCCCTCTGGTATACCAACCACCCTTATATTATTGCATCTGGAAAGCGCCTCTGCATCCTCAGCCCTTGCTGTTAAAACTTTCTCCTTTGCATAAAGATGCAATAACGATCTTCCAAAGGCCATGTGTTCTGACTGCAACCCCTTTAAATGTTGTTCGACAGAGGTGGTTCTTGATTCCAATTTCTTAAAATCCTTTTGGATGTCCGTAACTTTTGCATCTATCTTGTGCAGTAACTTAATGATTTTTCTCGATTCTGCTCTCGTACTGGTAGATCCTGAATCAGAGCTTAAGTCATCGGCTCCAGACACCGAGAGCACTGATGAGCGCGAGGTGGCTGGGCTGAGGCCTGCCATCTGTCTGCCTCGTAGGTTCTCAGAGACGGTTTTGGTTATTAAGGGGCCTCTTTTCTTTGTGCGAACCATTGCAGGGCATCTACTCTGTCAATATCGCTACTTAAAACCCTGGGATGTCGCCACTGAATATTGGATTCTTTTCTGGAGTCGCACTGGAGAATCGGAGCGAGGAGCTAGGCAGCCATTTCCACCAGCTATGTCACCAGAAGTCGTCTTTAGTTTTTATTTTAATGTAATTGCTATTATTAGTTACTATTTTTAAATTGACTTTATTTCCTGCTTTTTTTTAACTTCTGATATTTTATTCGTGTCCATCTCATTTTCACATTCAGTTCCAACAGACATCTTTTAAAAACATGTATACATTAAATTCAATCCATTCTTATTCATTTCCTCCTCATTTCTTATCATCTATCATTCTACCTCTTCTGTTTTATATAAACTAATCAGTTCTCAGATCCAGCAGTAGAGTCCATTTATGGGATCACATTATTAAGCCCAAGGCTTATAGTTGGCAGTTTCAGATTTTCATAATGTGGCCCATGAGAATATCCCAGTCCAGTGTTCAAATCTGTTTCAATTCCTCCTCTTGATATTATCACTTTTCTCCTGGGAGTTTTACTTTCTCAATCCACTGCTTTCCTTATTAACATGTGAATATTTTAATATAACCCTTCTGATCACAAAAGAAAAACACCTCTTGTTTTCTCTCTCTCTCTCTTTTCTTCCCCCTCCTCTTAAAAGGAGAAGAAAAAAAGGAAAAAAGAAAGAAAAAAAACCTATCAACTCTTTTACTTCATATCAATGCACTGTAATTGATGTTACAAACTTATATTGAAAGTGTTTTTGTATACATACCGATACTGGTACATATGTATTTCTTTATGTGTGTGTCTCCATCCCTGTTTCCCCCACCAACTCTCCTATCTCCGTAAGCCGTTATCCTCCAGTTAATCGCCTCTCTCTTCTTATTTTGTTCCCTTTCTTTTAAGCCTCCTCTGCACTTCCCATACCCTCCTCCCTTCTTATGCTCCTGTCTCTTTTCCTCCCCCCTTCCTCTAAGCCCTCTTTCCAGCAGTACCAATGTCTCCAGATTTCCAGGAATCTATCTTTTCTTAGCGGGACAGTGTATATTATGTTCTCTAATCTTTCCATTTCCTCCACTTTAGAAATCCATAACTGGAGAGTTGGAAGTTCTTGCTGTAACCATTTAGTTGTAATGCATTTTAGTGCGGCAAGCCACAGTATCTGAAGCAACTCCACATTTCTCCTTTTTTGTGAGGAGAGGGTTGGCATTCCTAGTACTAGGTCTTGAAACGTGTGTGGTATTATCACTCCTCCTATTTGGGTCATAACCCCCTGGACCTGAGACCAAAACCTCTGTATTTTTAAACATCCCAGAAAATATAGTAATGAGTACTCTGTTTCCCACATACCTGCAACATGCCAAGGATGCTTGAAGATTAAAGTGTTTGGTAATCATTGGGGTATGAAAGTGAGCGAGTAAGATTTCCAGTTAAATTCTCACCATGTTATGGCTGAGGTTACCTGCCATCCTCTCTGTAAGTGACGCTCCCAGTCTCCCTTCTGTATTGTCCCTGTAGTTCCATCTCCACCTCTTTCTGATATCTTCTAACCCAGGAGTTTCCTTTTTTCCATAAGTATCTTGTACAGGATGGAGAGGTAAGGCAACTTATCTTTAATTCTTCTGGAGTCCCACCAAAATTGCTCCAGGAGGGGTCAGCTCTCTATTGATTTTTTGAAGATTATCTCCAGTATTAATAAAGTGTCGAATCTGGAAATATCTATAACAATCTTCCTTACGCAAGACAAAACATTCCTTCAGCATGGCGTATGCCAAGCATTGGCCTCCCTCTATTAATTGTTTGAAAGTAGTAAAACCCTTTTGTTTCCAGTAGACATATTCCCGATCTAACCTTGGGGGCACAAAGTTGGATGTGTGTCTGATCAAAGACAAGGGACCCAAAGTATTCGGGGTATTAGTTTTTTCCCTAAGTTTAAGAAGAACATATACGGATTGTTTTACCCAAAGATTAGAGATTAGCCGCCAATTATGTGGGTCAATTCGGCAGGTTGGGTAAGTCCATATTTTACTGTTGGGAACCATTTCATTTTTGATACAGTACCACCCCGAGCCAGCCCGTTGTTTAGTCCACATGATTAGCTGAGCCCCCTGTGCGGCCAGGTAATAATGATACATGTGTGGTAGGCCTAAGCCTCCTTTCTCCACTGGCTTCATCAAAGTACCCAGAGCTATCCTTGGTCGTGCCCCCCCATATAAATTTAGATATTTCTTTTGTGATTTGGGTCCAGAACTGGGATGGTATTTGGATAGGGAGTGTCTGAAATAAAAATAATAACCTAGGTAATACATTCATTTTGATGATCTGTGTTTTACCATACAGGGAATGAGGTAGGAGTTTCCATCTGGCAAAGTCGGATCTAAGGGTCTGGAGCAACTTTAGGAAATTGTTGCGATACAGTTTAGACATATCCACAGACACCTGTATTCCTAGGTATTTAAATGTGTTTTTTTAGCCCAGGTGAACAGGAACGTTTCTCGTAATTGCTTGTTGAGGGTACCACTCACCACCACCCCCTTCAATTTAGTTAAGTTAATTTTGTAGCCTGCCAGGGAGCCAAATTTCTCTAACATTTAACAGATGAGGTAAGGAGTCCTGTGGCTCTCTAAGAAGAAAAGAGAATCATCTGCATAAAGCGCTGCTTTGTGTTCTACTTCCCCTGCCCAAATACCCTTAATATGTGGGTTGTCCCATATCCAGATTACCAAAGGCTCCAGAGTTAAGGCAAATAATAGTGGTGATAAGGGGCACCCCTGCCTAGTGCCTCTCATGAGAGGCAGACAGTTCGAAAGCATACCGTTCACCCTGACTCTGGCTTTGGGCTTATAGTACAGTGCGGCAATGGCAGAAACAAAATGTTCTCCCAGCCCAAACCTTGACAAGGTGGATGACATAAAGTGCCAATCCACCCTGTCAAAGGCCTTCTCCGCATCCATGCTGATTGCTAACTGTAGAGCCGTTGAACTGCTTTGTGCTGTGAATATATTCAAGAGACGCCGTATGTTATCTTGTAAATATCTTCCAGAGATAAATCCTGTCTGATCTGAGTGGACCAGACTAGAGATACAATTTTGCAATCTATCTACCAAAAGATAAAAATGTTTTGCCTGTAAAATGCCTGTAAAAACATTTAAATCCACTGGCAACAAAGATATGGGGCGATATGAACTACATAGCTCTGGGTTTTTACCTGGTTTTGGAATTACTGAAATCTGGGCCAGATTCCATGATGGTGGCACCGGGCCGCTCTCTATCAGTATCTCATTACAGGCCGCTAATAAGAGGCCCACCATCTGGGTCTTAAATTCTTTATAAAACTCAGCTCCAAATCCATCTAGCCCTGGTGCCTTACCATTCTTTAGCTTTTTTATCTTGTTCATGATTTCTTGGGTAGTGATTGGGGTGTTCAGCTCCTTCCTCATCACTTCTGGCAATGTAGGTATTTTAAGGCCATTCAAAAAGGTTTCTACTGCCTCCTTGTGTCCCGGAAAATTATCCGCCCTATATAAGTTTGCATAATATTTTTCAAATCTCTGCACTATTTCCACTGGGGAGGTAGTGGTCTGTTCATTGTCTTCCACCTGCAAATGAATCACTGCTCTGCTTGCCCTTTCCTGTGTAAGTTGCCATGCTAAAAGTCTCCCGGCTCTGTTACCCTGTTCATAGTATTTCTGTCTAGAATACCGTAGTTGCCCTTCAATTTGGGTGCCTAATATCTTGTTTAACTCATGTTTGGCTTTATCTAGATCTTGCTTAACTATAGGGTCTTGGTTCACCTGATGGGTAGATTCGAGCTGATAGATTTTTTGTTCCACTGTACCCTCTGCTGCATTGTCTCTCTTTTGATTTTAGATCGTATTTTATTATCTCCTCTAAGACTGCTTTTAAGGCATCCATCTCATTCCCTCATACATCGTCCCTTTCAGTTTTCTAGCTCAAATTGCTGTATTTTGTTCTTTATTAACTCTTTAAAATCTTCTCTGGTAAGGAGGCTCACATTGAGTCTCCAGCTAGCTTGTGTCACTGTTGGGGCCATTGAAACATGAAGGGAGACTGGGGCATGGTCAGAGATCACTACTGATCCTGTGCAACACTGTTCTACTTTATGCACCCAATTCGTGGAAATTAGGAAAAAATGTATCCTAGAATAGACACTATGTCTTGGGGAGTAATAGGTATAGTCTCGCTCCCTAGGGTGCAGGAACCTCCAACACTCTGTCAGCCCTAATTCTTGGCCCAATCTACAAACTAATTTCCTGGTTCTTGTTATCTCTCCTGAGGTTTCCCAGCTCTATCTGCTCCCGGATTAATGACTTCATTGAAGTCTCCTCCAATGATGACCATACTTTGTGCATCCATGGCTGCTTCCTTTATCACGGTCTCCAGGAATGCCAACCTTGGAACCTCTTCGTCTGGTGCACATACGTTCGCTGGGGTGCAGTCTGGACCTCTTTAGTTTCCTTGTATCTGGACAAATCTTCCTTCTGTATCTGTTCTAGCCTTTAACATTTTTAGTGGAGCATCTCTTTTTATCAAGATTGCGACTCCCCTACGGTGCGGGTTGTCATTATAGTGTGAAGCATATACACTTCCTACCCATGTCCTTCTCAATTTCAAATGCTCTTGGGCCGTCAGATGTGTTTCCTGGAGGAAGGCTATTGTGGCTCCTCATCTTTTTAAGTCTTATAATATTTTAGCCCATTTTACCGGGTTGTTAATGCCCTTCACATTTAAGGAAACTATCTTTAAGTCATCCATTTTCATTCCCCTGTGTTAGGTACGGCTTACTAATATACTTCCAGGGATGGGGACACACTTTCAAAGTATAATTTGTATTCAGTCTATGCACTGTTTCTAACATATACCTTAGAACTATTAACTCAACAAATTGTTATAATTCAACTCTAAACCAGTTACTTTTAACTCCTTGATCAACCTCCTTGACTTCAAGATGTAGTTGCCCTCTTAGCTACCCTCTATGAGGCGTGGTTGGATGACCCCAACACTTTGGGCCTTCTGCCTGGTTATGGGCCACTAACAGCCCCTTAACCAGAAGGGCAGGTCTTAAGCACCTTTGCCGTGTGATCCAGGCACTTTGTGAGCTATATATCAAGCCCCAAAATGAGAAGTAACTCCCCTGTCATTGGTAGGTCCCCTCCCCAAAGTAACTGATGTACCTGGTTGACCTTTTAACCCCTTTCCCCAATCCTGCCATGAGTTTAATGATCCAGTTTTGTTTAACATAGAAACATAGAAACATAGAATTTGACGGCAGATAAGGACTGCTTGGCCCACTTAGTCTGCCCATTTTCCTACCTAACAGATAAGCTGCAGATCCTAGTTAACCAACAGCTTACTTCCTCCTACCCCCCACTAGGACTGCCTTATGTCTGTCCCATGCATTCTTGAAGTCCCCCACTGTTCTTGACCCCACGACCTCTTCAGGAAGGCTGTTCCATGCATCCACAACCCTCTCAGTGAAAAAATGCTTCCTCACATTACCTCTGAGCCGTCCCCTTCTATCTTCAAATTGTGCCCCTCGTTCTTGCACATCTCTTTTCTGGAAGATGCTACCCTCTTGGACTTTGTTAATCCCTTGAGGTACTTGAAAGTTTCTATCATGTCCTCTCTCCCTTCTTTCCTCAAGTATACATATTAAGCTCCTTTAGTCTTTCTTCATATGTCTTCTGGTGCAGACCCTGCACCATTTAGTTACCCTCCTCTGGACAGCCTCCACAGTGTCTATGTCTTTCTGGAGATGGGGTCTCCAGAACTGCACAGTACTCAGATGAGGTCTCACCAACTGTCTGTACAGGGGGATAACAACTTCCTGTTTTCTACTATTGATGCCTCTTCTATACATCCCAGTATCCCCAGCCTTCCTTACTGCCTTCTCTCATTGCTTGCCCACCTTTAGGTCATCTGATATAATTACCCCAGGTCCTTTCTATTTTTACTGTTGTCAGTATCTCACCCCCATTGTGTATGCTTCCCAGGGTTTTGTTCCCCATGTGCATTACCTTGCACTTCTTTGCATTGAATCTAAGCTGCATACATTTGACCATTCCTCCAACCTTGCCAAGTCCTTCTCATCCTTTCCACTCCATCTTGTGTATCAACCCTGTTGCAGAGCTTTGTGTCATCTGCAAAGAGACATACTTTTCCTTCCAGTTCCTCTGCAATGTCACTTATAAAGACATTATAAAGGACCAGTCCCAGTACTGAACCCTGCGGTACCCAGCTAGTAACCCTCCTTTCGTCACTGTGTACTCCATTTACTACTACCCTTTGAGTCCTGTTGTCTAGCCAATTTTTTATCCAGGCTACCACCTTGGGACCCACTCCAAGGCTGGCTATCTTGTGTATTAATCTTTTGTGTGGGACTGTATCAAATCCCTTGCTAAAATCTAGGTAGACCATGTCCACAGCCCCTTCCTGGTCTACTACTTTGGTAACCAGTCAAAGAAATCTATTAGATTCGTCTAACATGACCTTCCCATCGTGAATCCATGCTGCCTTGGGTCCTGTGCCCCACTGGCCTCTAGGTACTCAACAATTCTTTCCTTCAGAGTGATTCCATCATTTCCCTACCACTGAGGTCAAACTAACTGGTCTGTAGTTTTCTGCCTCTGTCTTGCTCCCACTTTTGTGAAGAGGAATCACATCTGCCCTCCTCCAGTCCTCGGGTACCACCCCATCCTCCCATGATTTGTTAAACAGAGTAGTCAGCGGTGTCACTAGTTCCACCCTTAGTTCTTTTAGAATTCTTGAGTGAACCCCATTAGGCCCCATTGCTTTGTCCACCTTCAATTTTATTAGTTCTTTTAGAACCCTTTCTTCTGTAAATGGACTGTTATTGAGCCCCGTCTTCAGAGTGTTTCTCTTATTTGGTTTAGGTAACTCCCCCTCCTCTTCCTTTGTGAATATTGAGCAGAAATATTCGTTCAGTATCCCTGCTTTTTCACTGTCACCCTCTACCCACATTCCCTTCCCTTTATTAAGCTTCAGTGTCCTTCCTTTGGTCTTTCTTCGCTCCCTAATGTACCTATAAAAGGTCTTAACCCCTTTCTTAACGGAATTGGCTATCCTTTCCTCGGTTTGGGCTTTTGCTATTCTGACTGCCTTCCCAGCCTCTTTCTGCTTTAACTGATAAAGATCTCTGTCCTGCTCCTTCTGTGTTTCCTTATATTTCCTGAATGCTGTCCTTTTCTCCTTAACCTTCCCTGCCACCTCTTTTGAGAACCATAATGGTTTTTTCCTTCGTTGTGTTTTATTGATTTGTTTTACACAAAGGCTTGTTGCCTCTGTGATGGCTGTTTGATCACTCCCATTGATCCTCCACCCTTCTTCTTGCCTGTTTGCTAGTGCTTTTCTGAGGCACTCTCTCATTTCCCAAAGTCAGCCTCCTAAAGTCCAGTACTCTTGCTTTTGTATGGCTTGATTGCATGGCTGTGTTTATTGTGAACCACACTGTTTGGTGGTCGCTTGTTCCCAGATGACTACCACTTCTAAATCTGAGATTCTTTCTTCATCCCATTTGAGAGTACCAGGTCTAAGATTGCTCCCTCCCGAGTGGGTTCCAATACTAGCTGTCTGAGGCATGCCCCCTGTAGGGCATCAAGAATGACCCTACTCTTGGATGTGCCTGCAGCAAAGGTGCTCCAATTAACATCTGGCATGTTCAGGTCCCTCATCAACAATATCTCCCCTTTTTCTGCCATTCTAAGAAAGCCTTCTATCATTTCCTAGTCCATTCCCTCCCCCTGGGATGGGGGTCTGTATACAACCCCCATGCGGATTGTGGTGCCATTTCCTGTCTCCAGGGTGACCCAAAGTGCCTCATCTTCCCCCTGTTTACTCTTTAGTTCTGTTGCTTTGATCCCTTCCTTTACATAGAGAGCTACTCCTCCTCCTCTTTTACCCTCCCTGTCCCTCCTGTAGATTGTGTATCCTGGTATGTTGACATCCCAGTCATGGTTCTCTGTGTACCATGTTACTGTGACTGCCACAATATCCACGCAACCCTCTTCCATCAAAGCCACTAGTTCAGGGAGCTTGTTACACAGACTATGGGCATTGGTACTCATCACCCTCCACTTTTTGATAGCCTTACCCCTTTTAGCCCCATTTCTGTCCTTAATGCCTTTGCCTTTTTTTACATTTAAATCTGTTCTACTCCCTAATAACTTCTGTACCTTGGTGTTTACCTTACTAATCACCATGTTTTGCGGGGGGAGGCTCAGATTTCCCTGCTCCTTTTCAGTGCTTCCCCCCTTGGCTAGTTTAAATGCTTGCCATTGAAGCATTTAAACTTCTCACCTAGAATCCTGGTTCCCCCCTGGACAGATGCAGACCATCACACCAGTATGGTCTGCATCCCTCAGGTGCTCCCAGTCCCCAATGAAGCCAAACCCTGAACTCCATACCAGTTTTCAACCACTCATTGAATTCCCAGGTGAGAAGTGCCCCTAGCATCTCCCTTGCCATAGACAGGCAGCACCTCCGAAAAGGTTACCGTATCGCTACTTGTCTAAGGCCCTTCCCAACTCTACAAACTCTTCACTGCTCTGATCCCATTCCTAGCCAGGTCATTTGTCCCTAGGTGGACAATGACATCCAGCTCCCTCCCTCATGCAGCTCCTCCCACGATCCTGAGGATTCGCTTCCTGTCCCTCAAGCCGTGGCGCCAGGAACTGACCTCCCTCTCCCTTCCTCCCCATTTCTACCCCCTAATGATTGAGTCCCCACCAGGGTTGTTTCCTTCCCTGTGGGGTCCCATGCACCCTCCTGTGGGTCTCCTTTGTGAAGGTTCCCAGCATTCTCCTTGGTCTCCACTGCAGGTGCCTCCATAGAGGAACCACTATCCACCAGAAGCAATGGATGTGGAGAGGTACAGCTGGAGGGATGCAACTCTCTTCCACCACCCTCTCCCTCCTTGAGCCCACCCTGGTCCAGCCTCTCCTTTTTCTTGGCAACCTCTGAGGTAGTGGCATTGGCCCTGGTGGTCCCTGGGTGGGGGAAGAGGTTTCACGAATCCTAGCCAGGTCAGCCTGGAGACAGGCAACCTCCTCTTTCAGATCAGAGAGGTGCCTGCAAATAGGGCAGCATTGCAGCCTCCAGAATGTCTCCCGGTACACTGCCACCCCACAGCCATTGCACTGCACCACTCCTATCATGTCTTATTTTGTGTCCTCTCTACTGTTTCTCTGGATGCTTATTCTCTCCTCTCCTTTCAACTCTCACCCTTCCTGTTATGGGACAGCAACTTCCTATCTTCTTCAGTAGCCTCTTTCTTCCTTGCTTAATATTAGACCACCAGCAGCTGGGGGGGGTGGAGTGAGCTACTTTTTTCCTTTAGGGTTGACAAAACCAATGTCTCTCTATGATCCTTTCCTTCCTACTGCCAAACAGGAAGTTCCTGTTGACAGTCAAATCTAGTGGCTATAAAAGCAGAACTGGCTTTGGGTAGGTGGGTGGAGGGGTGGGATGGAGGGCAATTAGTAAGGAAAAAGGCTAGCAACAGGAAATTGTAATTTGACTCTCCTGCTTTTATAGTGTCTAAACCACACCCCCAGGTAAGCTCTCTTTCCTCCTACTGGTTTAGCAAAGTCAGCTGATACAGTACCCTTCCCTGCACAGAACATACACTGACTTTCTTTCCTTTCTTCTTTTTAACCCTAAATAAGATCCCTTCTACTTTTAATAAAGTTATCTGTCTACTTAATCTTAACAGACACTGACTCCTGCTGAGATATAAGGTTTAAATTAAAACTATTTGACTTCGCTTGTGCTGCTTACAAAATCAGACAGCACGATTTCCCCTTTGATCCACTCGAGGCTCCCCTTGTCCCTCTTCCCTCCCCTGTGGTCCCCTATTCTATGTAGTAAAATACCCATCATACTCTTCTTTACCCTCTCAATTCTAAATGGACCTCAGGCTCTCTTGTTGCTTGTTATGTTTTCTCTTTGATTATTGTCTCTGCCATCTGGTTCCTTCAATATCTATTCATAATTCTTATTATTCTCTTGTAGTTGCAGCCCCACAACTATTTTCTTCCCCTTCTGTGGACCCTTTCCCTTTCCTACCCCTTCCTACCTCCTCCCCATCTCCCACTACTTTCCAGTTTGGTGCTTTCCCATTTTGTGATGTCAGATCCGTTAATATCTCATAACCTTCAGGGTGTTACCCCCCAAAAAAATCTTATTCTAGTCCCCACAGCTTCATTGCTCCAGTTATACTTGAGCTTTAGGATCTACTGATGATGTTGTTGATCCCCACCTTTTATATGCAAAGAGAAGGGTGAGAATCCCCCTTCCCTTTTGTTTCATTTATTTCCTTCAGATCCATCCCCCCCTTTACCCGCTTCAGGGGGTGTTACTTTAACTCCCTGCAGCAATTATTTTGCCATTCCCTTGTGTTCACTCACAACCGGGCATCTGCCCAATGTTCTCTGTCCCTCAGGTTGCTAATTCCATGGTCGAAATGCTTTGCTCCGAAGCCTCTCCCAGTTCTTCATTCTGTTCTCCTTCTTGTGCAGGACCTGCGACATTTATTTCTCCTCGTGCTGTCAGTGAGTCCCACATAGCGGAAGTCCCTGAGCGGTCATGCTTCTCTTTTCTTTTCATTCCCCCTTGTTGCCAGGCCCTTTCTAACAAGTGCTCCCTCTGCTGTGCTGCCCCTTCTGGGAATCTGTATCCCCATCAGGGTCAGGAACTTTTGTACAGCCTGTATATCTGTGAATCATTTTACATTATTCTCATTAATCACTTTTAGTCTTGCAGGATATTTATTAACTGCTTTAACCCCCTTTTGTTGCAGTTGACACACTATAGGTAATAATTTCCTATGTTGAATTAGTAACTGGGGGGAGTAGTCCTGCTCAAAGTATAAGCGAGTGTCCCTGAAAACAATTTCCTTTTTGGACCATGCCATCCTCAGGATCTTCTCCTTTATGCAATAATCTAGAAATGCCATTACCAGGGACCTGGGTCTAGCTTTTGGGTCCTGCAGCTTAGGTATCAGCGAGTGATGAACACGAATGATGTTTAATGGCTTATCAGCTGGCCAGCCCAGAATCTCTTGCAGAAAGGATTCCATAAATTGTGGCACTGGGCTAGTTTCTGTCCCCTCAGGTAGTCCATGAATTCAGATATTATTTCTTCTATTCCGGTTTTCAAGCTCATCTAATCTCACCTCCAGTAACAGCCCTCTCTTGTGCAGGTCTAGTAAAGCAGCATTATGCACATCCATAGTTGTTGTATAGTCATTCAAAGTCCTCTCAATCTGTTCCACTTTCTGTGCAGTAAGTTCTATTTTCTCTCAATCTTCGTTAGCTTTAGCCTCCAATCTCTCCAAAGTAGCGTTCATTTTTTGCAAAGTGTTGCATAATTGTTTAGAGGTTATCGTGTAGTCTTGTTCCTCCATCTCCTCTATTTCAGTCCCCTGCTTCGGCGATATAGGTGGTGCGCAGGCCACGGCCTGCAGGGCAAAGTCCAACAACGTTTTGTGCTGTTTTAACTGCTGTGCCCCTGATTTTTCCGCCTGGATGACATCCTAGCTGTAATTGCTGCAGGTTTCGTGGCCGAATGGTTCAGATATCTTTCTGATTGTGGCTGTTCCTATTCATGGCAGGCAGGAGTGTTTGGATCAGGCAGCCATTCAGTCAGTGCACTCACTGGAAGTCCCTTGCTTTATTTATATGCTGAGAAAATTTGATTTTGATGGATTTATGATGTCATCTGTAAAATACTTTCACACTGCATCGGATCCATTTTTTTAAGTACAGCAGACTGGCAGTGGGGACAGAGGGGCACTTCTGGACAAGAATTGGGTACTAAGGCAGCAATTGTGAGATGATTTCTGTTTTTCAACCACTGTGGGATGATGACAGTCCTTCAGATGGCATTGGGCAGGGCTGCAGAGATGGTATTCTGTATGGGCAGATAATGTGATATTACATGACATTGTTTAAAAAAAATGGCATGGTGGAACATTTATCTGCTCACTTTCTTCCCTACTGCATCTTTCTTCTCCTGCTCTTGTTATTTTTTTCTACGCACATTGACAACACACACACAAGACAGATAATGTCACAGCACAGCCCCACCATACGCTAATAATGATGACTTTTAATAGTTGTTAATGATCCTTACGTGTCCACATGACATGCATGCATGCTCAGTGCATGGACATGCGACTGTGCTGTACCACTCGTGATGAGACAGGGAAGAGTGTCACCAGCAGCATTCCCCCCAGTCCCCCCATGACATGCCATACAGCACCCCAGTCAGATACCCTGTGTCTCACACAGCAGTCTTCTTTACTTTCACTCACTGACTGACTGGCAGGCTCACACAGGCAGAAAATAAAAAGATGCATTTGCTGCCCTGCTGCAACACTAGTAATAGCTTCCAAGAGGTGAGGGACTGGGCTGTGTCACCAAGAAATCCAGTTGCTGTCCCAAATTAAATGTTGTAGAATTGAAATCCAGCTGTAAGAAAGCACCCTGATGTTGATGGATATCTGCCAACTTTTTAATTATTCTGTTATACAATCGAACCCCCTCTTGAACCCCTCCACTGTCTCTGCCCCCACCAGCCCCCTAGGTAATGCATTCCATGGCTCCACCACCCTCTCAGTGAAGTAGCACCTCCTCCTTGCTCCCCTGAATCTTCCCCCCTCCAGCTTCCACCCATGCCCTCTAGTGGCCCCTTCCTCCTTTCTTCAAAGCACCCTGACTGTTCCTCCCCTATTTACCCTCTTCATGTACCTGAAGACCTCTATCATGTCCCCCCGGTCCCTTCTCTCTTCCAATGTGTACATATTTAGCTCTTCGAGCCTCTCCTCATAGGTCCTGTCCCCCAAGCCCCAAATCATTTTGGTTACCCTCCTCTGGACCCTCTCCAGGAGGTTAATGTCCCTCTTTAAGTGTGGCCACCAAAACTGCATGCAGTACTCCAGGTGCGGCCTCACCAAGCAGTTATACAGAGGGAGTATAATTTCCTTCCTTCTGGAGGTGATCCCCCTAGCGATGCATCCCAGCATCCTGTTGGCCTTGGCTGCTGCCCTCCTACAAGTCTCAGAGTTGTTCATCTTGACATCCACCACCACCCCAGGTCCCTCTCAGCCATTGAGACTTGTAGTATTCCCCCAGGGTGTACACTTGGCCTCGGTTTCTGGCCCCAGGTGGAGTACCTTGCATTTCCTCAGCATTGAACCTCAGCTTCCACTTTCTAGACCATCTTTCCAGAGCCTCCAGGTCCCCTGCAGGGCCACCCCCCCTCCTCCCCATCCACCACCGCCCCAGTTTCAAGTCATCTGCAAAGAGACTCATCTCCTCCTGATTCCTGTCCTTATGTCAGATCGTGAGGCATTGAACAGAAGGGCCCAAGGACTGATCCTGTGGGACCCCACTAATGACCTCCTTGGGGATGAGACTATCCCACCAACTACGACCCTCTGGGTCCGGTCCTGGAGCCAATTGCCTATCCATCTGATCATCTGGTTTCCCACCCCCATTTCTCCTAGCTTATCCAACAGACCCACGTGAGGAACAGAGTCAAATGCCTTGCTGAAGTCTAGAAAGAGGACATCCACTGGTCTACCAAGGCCAAGGCACTTGTCACCCAGTCATAGAACTCCACCAGGTTTGTCTGATACAATTTCCCTGGGATGAATCCATGCTGTCTATCGTCCAGGCACCCTGACTTATCCAGGTCCCCCCCAGCCTCTCCTTGACAATGCCCTCCATCACCTTGCCCACCACCGATGTCAGGCTGACAGGCCTGTAGTTCCCTGCCACCTCCCTTGATCCCCCCTGTGGATAGGCACTACATGCGCCACCTTCCAGTCTTGGGCACCCACCCTGTCCTCAGAGAGATGGTGAAAAGCTCTGCCAGGGGTTTCGCCAGGACATCTGCAAGTTCCTTCAGCACTCTGGGATGTAATTTATCCGGCCCCGGTGCTTTCTCCATCTTAAGGGAGCTGAGGGCTTCCCTCACTCTCTCTGCTGTGATTTCCACTTCTGGTACCTCTTCTTCCTGCTTAGCCTCCTCCACCTGCCAGTGATGCCTCCCCTCTCCCCAGACCTGCCGATCGGTAAGGGTCCCCCCTCCTCATTATCTCTGTCTCCTCCCATGTGATGATGCAGCATCCCATTTTCCTGGTGAAAACTGAGGTGAAGTACTCATTTAGTACCTCAGCCTGCTCCCCGGGTCTTGTGCCCATCTCTCCCTGATTTAATCCTGCTAATCTGCCCCTTCACCCTTCGTCTTTCCCCAATGTATCTAAAGAACCCCTTTTCCCTCTCCTAATTTCCCTGGCCAGGTTCTGCTCCTTCCTTGCCTTAGAGACCCTCACCACTCTAGTGGCCCTTCTAGCCATCAGCTCGTACTCCCCTCGATCCCTTTCACTCCTTGAGCACTTGAATTTCTTATAGGCTGCTTTCTTTCCCTGCACCACCTCCTGGACCTCCCTGGTCCACCAACAGGATTTTGGGCCCTCCACATTTCGTCTTACTCTTGCACAGGTGCTGGTAGCATCCTGCACCCCTCTCCTGATGATTTCCCACCTACTATCAGTGTCCATGTCCGACACAATCCCATCAAATGCTCATAAGGATCCTTCCCATTTCCATAAATCCGCCCCCCGAAGTTGGTTACTTCCGTCTTTGTGCAGCCTTCTACCTCCCAGGTCCAGGCAGAACCAGACCATGGCATGGTCACTCCCCGCCAATGGGTCCCTTACCTCCAGGCCCCAATCTGGTCACTGTCTGCAGGACCACATCCAGTACCCGTGCCTCCTGGTCAGTTCCCTCACCTGCTGAGTTAGGAACGTGTCTTGAAAGACATCCAACAACCTCTGTTCCCTGGTCACAGAGGATGTCATAGTCTCCAGTCTGTTCCTGGCATGTTTAAGTCCCCTAACACCACCACCTTTCCTCTGCCCAGTCTGCAGTGTCTCCTAACATCTGCCACCAGACTGTCCTCCAGCTCCTCCACCAGGGCAGGGGGTCTATACACCACTCCTATTTTTACTCTCTTGCCCCCCCTTGTTATCAAGGTGACCCAAATCACCTCCACGGTTCCCTCTGCCTCCTCTACCCCCCTATGCCAATGCAGTTTTTGACTATCATTGCTACCCCTCCTCCCCTTCCCTCCCCCCTGTCCTTCCTGAACATAGTGTAACCCTCCAGGTTCAGGTCCCAGTCATGTCTTGCAGTGGCCCAAGTCTCAGTGACCGCTGCCATCACCTGCTCCCTCAGTTAACATCGCCTGGAGCTCAGGCATTTTATTGCCTAAGCTCCTGGCATTTAGCAGGACTACCTTCCACCCTTTCCCTATAGTTCCATTTCCCCTGCTCGTGTTCCCATGGGGATTCTGTTTTCTCCTGGTCTGCACTTTGCCAGTTGGCCTTTTCCTGCAATCCTCCTGGTCCCCAGGGGGGTGGAGACAGTGTCCCTCCTTTATCGGCACCCCCTTGACAGCCTTTTCTCCCATCCCACCCCCTTCACAAGTTTAAACCCCACTTTTCACCAATGAACTCCTTTATTTTCAACTTAAGGATTTCCCTCCCCTCCAAATTGAGATGTAGTCATTCTCTAGCATACAGCTCCTTATCCTCCCAGGTCTCCCCAAATCCCCCATCAACCCATACCCTCTGGCCTCACACCACTCCCTGAGCCACTGGTTTATCTCCCTAATTTTCCTTTTGTGTTCCCCACTAGCCCTTGGCACTGGCAGGATTTCTGAGAAGGAAACTGTGCATCCTATGTCATGACAGATCCTGGCGAGCTCCCTGAATCTTGCCTGTATCTCTAGCTCGCTATTTCCCTCGATGTCATTTGTACCGGTGGACCAGTATGTCTGGGAACCCCCACAGTCCTTTGCCAGCTGATATACTCATGCTTAGCCCTGTGCACCGTTAGTCCAGGAAGCATCTTGTTCTAACTGGCCAGGCTTCTCCCTCCCTATCCCATTTGATACCCCTGATCATAGAATCCCCCAGCAGGAGCACTCTGACCACTTCTTTTCCTCATTCCCCCCCTTCCATGTCCCTCATCCTTTCTACCGGCCCCTCCACCCAGCTGGCTCCTTGTTCCTCCCCCTATCTGACTTTTCCCAGTCTTCTAAATTCAATCTGCCCCGTGCCTACTATGGGGGATAACATAAAATGAAACAATGGATTTCAGAGCCCTCTAGAACCTCACACCACTCAGTAAAAGAATATTTGTCAAATACATTAAACAAAATCCTCCCTGCACCTTTCTGAGATTACTTGTACCTGCTGCAGGGCCTACAGCTGCCAGGGAAGGCTTACACTGTGTATTCTCTCTTCTCCTTTTTAGCCTGATTTCTCTAGCCTACCTGCTTGAAAGTATTGTTAAAGGCAGTGAGAATTAGCTAACTGAAGTTATAGTGCATGATTCTCTGATTTCTAAAGTCTTCAGATCAAAAGTCATGCTTTTTCACAGAAAAGATACCTTTTCAGTAGCCACTGCTTTGATAGGTTCTTCTTCAGTGAAAGAGAGTTCAAAATGGCACTGACATATGTGCAGTGTGAGGAGAACTCTAGCATCACTGATTGGCTGGTGAAAGTCATGTGGTTTGCCAACAACTTTCACATGCTTAGTGCATGCTCCCTGTGAAAAGTGCTGCGTGATGATGTCAAAGTGTCTATGTGCCAAAGGGAAACCGAGTTCTTTTGGACCGGCTTTCCCAGTGCCCAAGATGCTGGATTAGGGGAACTTTGACCAAATGCTAATTCTACACAGGCTCATCCTTCACTGCGATGGGGCTGGGGTTGCCAAGGGAGGAGCTACAGGGCACAGCATTGAGCCACATCTTCTATTTCAAACTTTGGATTCTGTATGAACTTGCACTATCTGATGTGAAGCTAGTCCAACTACTGGGGTAGCCAGGAGCAGAAAGCAACGTATTCAGTATTTTCCTGCACATTTGTTATACCTCTTAGCTACTGAATGCTATCTATGTTCATCACAAAGTTCTGTAGCTTGTAAGTAGATTGTTCTATTATGGGCAAAGAATAAAGTCAATGAAAAGCCTGAGTTCAGTAAAATAGCTTTTGTTGCACATTAGCACATGCTCTGGTTATTGTCTAGTCTTTCAATGCCCATTGCTCAAAGGGCTCAGTAGAAAATGCAGCCCTTTCATAGAGTTCCAGACCTATTTTATGATTTCTTCAGGTCAGTGTCAGGTGTCTGTTTAAACATCTGTTTTAGTATCGGATCACTACTTCCTAGTTCAAGCTGAAGTGAAATTCCAAATACTGAGAGCCTGTAAACCTGGACCACACTGTTTAATGAGATAGTTGAACTGCCGCCAAGATGAGTAATTGCAGAAGGCACTTTGCTTTTGTGCTAAGAGGTGCTTTCATACCTTTGTAAAGGTCATTAAGCAGTCAGTAGTTGCTATCTATACACCATGGCCCAGATATTCAAAAGGGTTGCTCCATGTGCAACAGGGTTGCGCATGCGCAAGTCCTACATTGCGCCATTCTGCGATATTCAGCAGGAAGCAGTTGCTCCACTGACAACAGGTTGCGCAAAAGAGCAATGCAAATGAATGCATGCTCAACAGGAGGGAAAGGAACCATGCATAACCTGCGCCAGCGATATTCAGTCGGGTTGTGCAGGTTGTGCATCTTGTAACCAACCTGCGCCTGCACAACCTTGAGCCAAAAAAGGATCAAGTTGAGGGCCACCCACAGGTGAGCTGCTGTATTGCAGGGCACAACACAGCAGCTGCCACCCTGGCTGGCCCCCAACTCGGTCCCTGTCTTCCACCAGCCCGATCGTGGGCATAAAGTAACATGAACCCCCACACATCTCCACAGCCCGATCGCGGGCATTACAGTTACATGAAACCCCCACACATGAACATGAACATGAATGAACATCATTCACAAATCTGGACTGTCATATACGGTATGGGCTGCACGCCCATTGGCTGTAGCTCTGCACCAATGGGCATGCAGCCCTACCGGACAGTCAATCGACCTGATCGGGCTGTAGGAGATGTGTGGGGGTTTCAGCTAACTTCTGTCTGTGATAACAATGTGGAGTCATGTTACTTTATGCCATAATCGGGCTGTGGGAGATGTGTGGGGGTTTCATGTAACTGTGATGCCCTTGATCGGGCTGCAAGTGCATCCCGGTCCCCGGCGGCTGCTGCTGGCAAGTGTGCCAGGCCAAGTCCTCGGGGATCGGCGCACCTACATGCAAATGGCATGTAAATGGGGCCATAAATAGATGCAAATGGCCCCCCCTGCACCTTGCATAAATTATGGCCCTATTTGCATGTCACCTTTTGAATATCGGAAATTTAAGCATGGCGCAATGGTACTTGCGCCACCACAAGTTTAATGCTCAACTCTGGCAACTTGCGGTGGCACAAGTTCCACTGCGCCATTGTAAAATGCTAATGGCTGGGCGGTGATATTCAAAGGGTTGCTCAATAGCGCAACTCCTTTGAATATCACCCCAGCCACACCCCTGCGCAACTATTTTGAGCGAAGCAGGGGCTTGCGCCTCAGAATGGCGCAGTTTGAATATCTGGGCCCATATGTTTCAAAACTTATTTAATTCTGAATAAGGTTTTAAGAAAAATAGGCATTCTTTCATCAATGAAAAGTGTATAAAATACATAAAACACCAGTAAATATTGTAACTTCTTCATGAAAGAAATCATTGCCAGTGAACTAATCATTTTTTCAAAGGGATTCAACACATGTAAGGTAAGAATCAAAAACAGAGGATCCAGTAACCAGAAAAAAAATACTAAAATGTCAAAGATGGAGGAGATTTAAGATAAGGTACTAAAGTGTCCAAGAAAAAAGAAACATAAACGAGACAAGAAAATGTGGAAACTTCTCCAGGGGACTTTCACAGGGTTGGAGGCAGACATCAATGCATGTTCTGCCTATGTTTGCATCCATCCACTTGCATCCAGGCAGCCCTGCTGCTAGTTTCAGTCATTGCGTCCATGACAAAAGAAAATTATAATTTGTAGCAGAAAAGTGACACAGCTCTGACATGCGCCCAGTTTGGACACAGCTGCGTCTGTTTTTTGGAAGTAAACATCAGATGCTGTTGGCTATCTGATAGATGGTCTAGCAGGTTATGGTCTGGCATGTTTGGATGCATTTCTGTTGTAAAAATAGCAGCAGAGGCAGCTTAGCTGGATCATTTTAAAAATGTTGCCCTCTGTGTTCAAAGAAGTATCCCATCAATACAGAAGACAGATACAGTAAATAATAGATGAGAGATTGACAGACAGATAGAGTGATAGAAACATAAATAGACTAAATATCCAAGTTTTGCTTTCAGGGCTTGACATACTGTAACATGAAGGTCAGAGCCAACTTCCACACCTTTATCTGCTTGTAGCTTTGCAAATATTATATGTATAGTGTGTGTGTGTGTGTGTGTTTGTGTGTTACCCAGTGGCCCAGAACAATTACATTATACTTCCATGCAAATGATGTGACTTTAGAAGCAAGCTTAGGAGTCTGCTTCAAAGTATCCAGGCTGGAACAGTCGGCTGCATTAGTCAGCAAGTTCTAGCACAAGGAGGGATGATGGCACAACCCTGTACTACTGTACTACTGTACCACTCACAGTGGGCTGGGGAGCATACTCCCTTGTGAGGGGATGCTATAACAATAGGACAGGATAGGATAGGATAGGATTGAATAGGATAGGAAAGACAGGACAGGAGAGGACAGCACAGGACAGGACAGGACTGGAATTTTCATTTGTGATGTACTTTTCTGAAAACAAAAATTGCACTCTGAAGAAAGAGGGGTTACTAGTGGGGTACCGCAGAGTTCAGTATTGGGTCCGGTCCTTTTTAATGTCTTCATAAGTGACATTGCAGAGGGACTGGAAGGAAAAGTATGCCTCTTTGCAGATGACACAAAGATCTACAACAGGGTTGATACACAAGGAGGCATGGAAAGGATGAGAAGGGACTTGGCAAGGTTGGAGGAATGGTCAGACATATGGCAGCTAGGATTCAATGCAAAGAAGTGCAAATAATGCACCTGGAAACAAGAACCCAGGGGAAGAATACACAATGGGGGGAGGTAGTAACAACAACAAAAAAGGAAAGGGACCTGGAGGTAATCATATCAGATGACCTTAAGGTTAGCAAGCAATGTGAGAAGGCAGTAGGGAGGGCTGGGGGTATACTGGGATGCATAGAGAGAGGCATCAGCAGCAGAAAACAGGAAGTTGTTATCCCTCTGTACAGACAGTTGGTGAGACACTGTCTGGAGTACTGCATCCAGTTCTGAAGACCCCATCTCTGCAAGGACATAGACAGGATAGAGGCAGTCCAGAGGAGGGCAACTAAAATGGTGCAGGGTCTGCAAGAGAAGCCATATGAGGAGAGACTAAAGGAGCTTAATATGTATACCCTTGAGGAAAGAAGGGAGAAGGGGGACATGATAGAAACTTTTAAGTACCTCAGTGGAATCAACAAAGTCCAAGAGGGTAGCATCTTTCAAAAAAAGAGGCGTTGCAAGAACAAGGGGACACAATTTAAAGATGGGGGCGTTCAGGGGCAATGTGAGAAGTATTATTTCACAGAGAGGGTAGTGGATGCATGGAACAGCCTTCCTGAGGAGGTTGTGGGGTCTAAAACTGTGGGAGAATTCAAGAATTCATGGGACAGACATAAAGCAATTCTTGTGGGGGGTAGGAAGCAATAGGCTGTTGATTAACTAGGATCTGCAGCCTATCCTGTAGGTAGGGAAATGGGCAGACTAGATGGGCCAAGCGGTCCTTATCTGCCGTCAAAGTCTATGTTTCTATGTAGAAAGAAAGAAAGAAAGAAAGAAAGAAAGAAAGAAGATAATTCTGCTCCTAGAAATAGGTACATTCAGTTAAATACTTAAGGCAGAGCATATCTCCATCATGACTTTGCAACTTGGAAATTATGCTGCCCAGCAGTTGTTGGCACAGCTGTTATTTATTTGTAATTTTCAACCAGGAGGAAGGACACACTATGCTACTAGGTGACCTGGGCCTGTTCTGAGTGACTTCAGCGCTTAGGTATATGATGAACTCTCACAATTTGGACAACACTTCCTCCAGCTAAGATAGTTACCAGTGCTACCCATAAACTTCATCACTTTCTTAACTTAGTCTTCCTCCTGGGTATCGAAGCCTCAGATTTGGGGGTGGAACCAGTCGGATGGTCCGATCACTACAACGTGGGGTTCAGTTTTAGCACCACCCTTCATACGTCTACCCCTGTGGAGATGGTCAGGTACTGCCTTTTATGAGATGGTAGCTCTGAAGGCCTGGTGGTGGTTCTTGACCTATCAACTCTTCTAGTGGCAAATAGCGACCCAGCGGCCCTTGTGACAGTCTATAATATGGCCATCTCAGTGGCACTGGATGTCGTTGCTCCTGTTCGAGTTCATCCTCTCTCCCTTCACCCTCGGTCCCTATGGTTTGATGAGACTTTGAGGGAGTTGCAGCGATTAGGATGAAGGTTAGAGCATTGCTGGCAGAAATCCACCCTTGATGCTGACCACCTTAGATTGATGGACCCTTATCAAGTCTATCAGTCTGCAATCACCTGTAAGAAGGCAGAGTTCCTGTCTGTGGAAATTGCAGTCACGCAGAATTGACCAGCTCAGCTTTTCTGAACTGTGAACAGACAGTGCAACCCAGACTGTCTACAATTTCAAAAAGCCTTTTTTCACAAGTGGAGTGTGATGATTTTGTTTGATTCTTTGTGACTAAGGTGGCTGACATCAGGGCGGAGCTCCAACCAGCACACTTTATGGGTGTTGCTTTGGATCGGCTCTTGGCCACTGCCTCTCAGCTTTCCTGGAGTACCTTCCTGGATGTCATGCGGATTTTCCAGAGTGCAGGCCCTATATGCTATAGTTTGGATCCAGGACCAACTTCCCTGATTTTGGGCTGTATTGACATCATTGGTCTAGCACAGATAGTCTGGTGCTCCTTGGAAACAGATGAGTTTCCTAGCTCCATGAAGGAGGCGGTGGTAACACCCCTCCAGAAGAAAGCTTCTTTGGACCCAGACTGCCATGCAAACTACAGACCAATCTCAAACATTCTCTTTTTAGGGAAGGTGATTGAGAAGGTAGTGGCCATGCAACTGGAGAACCATTCAACCATTTATGACATCTATGAACCTCTTCAGTCTGGTTTTCGAAAGAGGCATAGTACGAACACAGCACTGGTTCGAGTGCTCAATGATCTCCTGATGGCAAGAGATCGTAATAACTGTTCCATCTTGGTTCTTATAGATTTCTCAGCAGCATTTGACACTGTGGATCATGGGGTCCTGCTCTGGTGCCTGAGGTTCATCTGTGGCCTATTGGGTGCAGTCCTCAGATGGTTTACATCTTTCCTCACTGGAAGAACTCGGAGAGTTGTGTCTGGGGTTTATTCCTCAGACCCAGTCCCTCTGTTATGTGATGTTCCTCAGGAATCAGTATTTTCCTCCATGCTGTTCACAGTGCACATGCTGCCCCTCAGAGACATTGTAAGAAGGTATGGGCTGAGGTTTCACTGGTATGCTGATGATACTCAGCTCTGCCTTTCTTTTGCACCTGACCAGGATGGAGCTGTTTCAGTCTTTAACAACTGCCTTGCAGAAATCCAGGATTTGATAAACTCGAGTTGGTTGAAGTTGAACTCGGAAAAGACTGAGGTGTTGGTTGTGGACCCAGGGCACGGGATAGGAGGGTTGGGGTAGGTTCACCCTCAGGACTTTTTCTTGGGGGCCTATCACTCACACCCTCTGAACGTGTGTGAAACCTGGGGGTAATTTTTGATGAAGAGCAGACACTGTGTTCATAGGTGTCAGCCATCGTCAAGTCCTCTCTTCACCATCTGAAGAATATCTCCAGGGTTAAGAATCTAGTTCTGTCCAGTGATCTTCCCAAGTTAGTCCATGCCTTTGTGTCCTCATGTCTGGATTACTGCAACTCCCTGTACCTAGGGCTACCTGGGGTGGAACTCTGCCACTTGCAGCTAGGGCAGAATGCAGCAGCCCAACTATTGATGGGAACCTCACGGTCCTGTGATATTTATCCAGTGCTGCGTGGACTGCACTGGCTGCCAGTACAGTGGTGGATCACCTTTAAAATCAGTCTCTTGACTTACAAAGCCCTACATGGATAGGGGCTGGGCTACCTGAAAGAGCTTCTGGTACCTTACCACCCCTGGGAGATTGCTCCGCTCAGCTGATGAGGGGTTGCTAGAGATTCCACAAAGGTCTGCTTAAAATCTTCAGGGGTCCGGGCATTTATGCATGTGGTACCCACCCATTGGAATTCTCTACCCTGTCAATCACGGGAGTGCGTGACCATGGAGGGATTTAAACAGGCACTAAAAATACATCTGTGGTATCAAGTAGTTGGTGACTGATTTCTTTTTAGTTGTATTATCTGCTTCATATTATCTATGATGCTGTGTAGTTTGATATTTTAAATGTTTGTTCGGCACCTTTGTTTTTGAAAGGCTCCATAAAAATAAAGATTATTGTTATAGCTTATTTCCAGGTATGTCCTTGGGAATGGGTAGTATAACCCTGTTGGAAGAAGGCTGGCCATGACACCAGGGAAGTTCCCCTGCTCTTTCCCAGTCATTGCCATGGGATATTTTACTTCCAGCTGGACAGTGACCAGAGATGGGCAGAAGGGCGCTTCATCCAAAGGACAGCACCTGACCAATGCAGCACTCCCCTTTTACTGCACTACAGCATCAGTTAGGGCTATTACTTGACGTGCCTGATGTGGGGCTAGTACCCATGACCATCTGGTCTTCCAGCCCCAGAGGTGAGTGTGCTACCTCCTGAGCCACTGACACTGATAGTGATGCTGATACTCTCTCTCTTCCATTTTGTCTATGGAATTGTCCCCATGTAGCCCCGTAGTGGAATGATTCTTACAATGAACTACATAACATTCTGTGTAAATGTTTTGCGCAAACCTATTCTTTGTTTTAAAATCAAGATTTAAAAGAATTTCTTTAACTTAGGTCTTGATAAAACTGCAGTCATGACCCTTTGCATTGGGTACTGTTGTGATGAAACAAATCATTTTGCAGAAATGGGATTGATGCTTGTTGTTTCTGAAACAAAATATTGTTCAATATAGTAAAACAGACATTAATGATGGAAAAACTTAATTTTAACATGAACCAAGCTGAGGATATAACAGATCTGACATGGACAGAATGTTAACTATTTCTGCAAGTAGTAATATGTTAAAACCCAGATCCTTTACATCTACCTATTCTCCTGGGCATCAAAGGCACAGAATGGCACAGTCACTGTGAGAAATCAACATTTGGAACAGATTCACAAAACCACACTGTCACTGTGTATGAGCAGCGGTCCCAAATGTGTTTATGAGGTGGGGGTCACAAAAAAGCCATGTTGAAAATCTGTAGTGCAAATAGCAATAAATCCCTGGGCATTAGGGTTTCTAACCATAACGTCCCACCCTGTACAGACTGACAGGCACCAGGGGTGTGCCTTTGGATTGCCGGCTGTAACGCTCATGCCATTCCACCCCCACCCTGCTGCCAGTTGCAGGCATTCAGGTGTGCCTTGGACTGTTCGTCCCCAGAGTTCACCCCATTCTCCTTTACTGCACCCATTTCAGTGTATGTCCTTTGGAATGGGGTGATTGTAAAGCCAAACACTCCAAGGCACACCTCAACACTTGTTGGTCTTTGCGGGATAGGGTGAGATGAAATGGCATGAGCGTTATGGGCAACAACCCAAAGGCACACCCCAATGCCTGTCAATCTCTTCAGGGTGGAGGTGGGGTTGGCATGAAGTTCAATACTTCACTGTCATTCCTATTCTGCATCTGTCTAATTCCTGCACTCCAATGCTAATACCAGCAAGCATATACTCGGCATTGACAAATGTTTGTTTAAAAAGCCTCTTTGTTGGAACTTAGAACTAAATACATCTGCAAGCTGTTCCGTATATTAATCACTCTTTCAGTAAAGAAGAACTTCTGATTGTTTGTTCTAAAATGATTACCCTTGACTTGTAATGGATGCCCCCTGGTACTAAGGTCTGGGTTTTTAAATGTGATGTCTAATTCATTTTTAAGGGCTGGCTTGTTTACAATATCATAGTAGAGGAACAAATCACCATGTAGTGTTCTGTCCTCCAAGTAATACAATCGCAGTTCACTTATTCTATCTTTGTATGGTAAATTCTTAACCTCTGTAATGATTCTAGTCATACTATGTTGCGTTCTCTCTATCCTTACTACGTCTGATTTTTTATGTTGATTGCATGCATGCACAAGAAACATGTTGGGGCAGCTTGCTGCAGAAGCAGGTTGTGGAGATGCCGCAGTGTTGTGGCCAATGCCCCCACTGCCTTTTGAGGCTTGGCCTACTTTCCCCAATGGGGTGGCACACTGCTGCTGACACTAGTTCAGCCAGCGTGCCACCACCCTGAAACACTTTAGCCGCTGCATTCGGGGGCTGCCTCGTCATTGCGGCGTCAGCCATTCCGCTGCAATGAGCGAGCGACCCGTTATTACAGGGCAGTCCCCATGCCCCCGACCCAGTTTGTCAATGGGGAGCCCAGTCCCCATCAGCATAATCTCCCCAACCCCACGTTTCTGCTGTATGCCAAGGGGGTGTTCAATCCGCCATGGCATCATGCGCTCCCACCATCTTTTATTTGCTGATGGGATGCCCAATCCCTGCCAGCTTCAGTCACCCCTTCCTTACTGAATTTGCCAATGGGGGAGCCCACTCCCCATCGGCATGATTTATATCCCCCCCACAATGTGTAGTTTGCCGAGGGGGTACCCAATCCCCTCGACTCATCCACCACCCGTGAGTGCTGACGGGTGCCCAATCCGTCAGCTCCAAAACAACACTCAGGTGGCATGCTGGAGCCCTCCCAGCCTGCCAAATGTCCCTGTAAAGAAAAAACAATCCTGCAATTTTTTTACACCCCTGTAAAAACAAGAAAGCGGTCCCTTGTCGGTCCGCGCCCCTCCCCCAACCCTGCCCACCATCTCGCACCCTGCCTCCTGGCACCCCTACCCCATACTTACCTACGGAGTCTGGCATGATGATCTTCGATGGACCAGGAATACGTCTGCACTCTTTAAAACTGACCACAAACTGAGGACATGCCGGTTAAGCTGTATAATGACATACATAGGGTTTTTTCAACTTTGCTGCATATCTCAGGCATTTTTTTGAATTTTGGCACCATATTTTCAACATGGGGGTTTTGGGACCCCTCCTCATGAATTCAGCCACTGTCATGGCATTATGTGGTCAGAAAAGGTGATTTCACAGTCAATGCACAGAATTACCTTTTGGGACCAATTAATGACATGACAGTGCCAATGTTCATGAGGTGGGCTCTTAAAAAGTCTATGTTGCAAATTTGGTGGAAAAAATCCAAAAAATTACTGTTTTATGAGCGTGCATAGCGCAGTTGCTTCGCATGCTCGTAACTTCGCGAATTTGCAATATTTTCACTCCAGATTTTCAACATTGGCTTTTTTCTGCACTTCCTTATGAACAGTGTAGCTGTCATTTTTAACATCCTGGCCAAAATGTGTTTTCGCACTTCCAGCGCAGAATAGCACGGTTGCTGTGGAAATCAATGTTCAGGACACATTAAGAAAATCACAGTGACACTATTCATGAGCAGAGGTCCTAAAATGCCTATGTTGAAAATGTGGTGATGAAAGTCCATAAAATGACTGTGTTACAAGTGTGCATTGTGCAGTTTCCACGCACCCTTGTAACTCCGCAAATTTGTAATATTTCCATGCCACATTTTCAACACTGGCATTTTTTCACACCTCCTTATGAACAGTATAGCTGTCATTTTTCACATCCTGGCCAAAATGTGTCTTTGCACTTCTGGCACAGAATAGCTTTGGGAAATCAGTGTTTGAGACAGAATAAGATCGAGCAAGTGAGACAGCGGGAATAACCGAGCTCAACTGAGCTCTGTTGGGACTGCTGTGGATTTCATTGTGGGCAGAAAAAGGCACCAATGCAGGCAGGAGCCCAGTACAAAAGGAAAGCCTGCAGCACCAGGAGAAACAGAACTAATGAATGAGGGAGGGGGAGTGAGAGAGCTCAATGGAGCTCTGTCGGGATTGCTGAGGAATTGTTTGTGGGCAGAAAAAGGCATCATTGCATGCAGGGGCCCAGTACAATAGGGCAGCCTGCAGTGTCGGAAGAAATGGAACTAGCAAGTGAGAGAGGGGGAGTAAGCGAGCTCATTGGAGCGCTGCTGGGACTTTACGGTTGCCCACCCTTCTGCCCAGGGTCCTCTGTGGTCCTATATTACGGCAGGGTCTCTGGAGTGGAGACAAAGCAATGATTGCATACTTTAGGATTGCTGTAATAATACAGATTTAGTAGTTCTGTTTCTTTCTATAACTGACCTAAGTAGTGAGCTATACTGTTATGATTGCTGTAATAATACATATTTATTTGTTCTGTTTATTTCTCTAACTGAGCTGAGTAATACTTGGAGTGCAATAGGATTTCTAACTGGGCTAAGTGAAACTATATGAGAGCCAAGAACAAAAAGTATGGTAACTGAGGGGTGAAAAACGGACAAGGAGGCTTTAGGATTGCTACAGTAGTACAGTATCTAACAGATGAGATTTGAGACTGAATTACCCTAGTCAGCAAGGCGTCAGTAGGGGGACTAGTGTGGGGGGACAGGAATTTGAGTAAATAGGGGCCTAACAGTTGTAGTAGGGTGCAGAACCTAGGAGTAAGAGTCTGTAACATAAGATGGGGGCCAAAATGGGGCAGGTGCCACATGTCAATGGGGTGGACATCTTTGGAAGGATGGAGGGGTGTACAGGGTGTGGGTCTGCCATGATCCTGGACTGGGCTTGAAGGATGGGGGGGATATGGTCTGTAGATGACTGGCTAGTTTGAGGGAGGAACTGAAGAGGTTAGTAAGGAATGTAAGTGGCAGGGCAGATGAGTATGGTAGGCATCCTGGGGGGGGTATAGGGGATGGCAAAGGGGGACAGAGGAAGAATATCTAGAGACTGAAACCGATGCCAGTATCAGAGGCACTAGCAGAAAAGAGAGAAGAAGGGAAGGGTGCCTGAGGTGAGGGTGGGAGACCTCCTGATGGGGGAAGAAGAGACCATGAGGAGTACCAGGGGAGAGAGCAGATGGCTGCAGGTAGGGAGGGACCAGGGATGCCATGGAGGGGAACAAGTAGGAGGGGGGAACTGATAGGGAGAAGATATGTAGGACAAGTATCAACTATGAATAGATTCAAATCTGCTATGGGATAGAGAGGGGGAGGAGGAACATACTGAAGGGGAAGGATAAGCGTGGTATGAGAGGGATGGCAATGAGTAGGGGAAGAGATAGTGAGGACAAAAGGGTAGAAGGGGGCTAGTAAGGAAGGAGGGGTGGTGACTGAAGGATAGAAGGCTATGGGAAGGGGGAAGGATGGGAGGGGCATCACTATCGGGGTAGAAGGGAATGGGGGCTCTAAATCGACAACAGCCGGGATAGGAGAGGGGGGTTGGAAATCAGCACTGGAGGAGGGGAGATCAACATGGGAAGCCCAATAGGAAGTAGTCAGGCTGGGGAGGGGTTCAAGGGGGATGGGAGGAATAAGGCAGAGAAAAGGGGTGAGATGGAAGTAGGGTGTACAGATACAGAAGTCACAGAGGGAGAAGTTGGTGGGGGTAAGGGACAGGGAAGAAGGAATACTGGGGTGGTGGAAGGGACATTAGAAGGGAAAGGGGTAAGGGGTGGGGTGTACTCATCCTGGGGGATTCAGTGCTGAAATGGGTATGATGGGGCAGAGAGGGGGAAGGCACAGCCATATTTGGGTTGAAGCTGTCCCCAGGTTGACTGCAGGAGGGCCAGGGTAGGCACTGCTCAAGCATGCAGCGAGGGGGAGGAAGAAACCTCATTTACTTTTGCATGTGGGTACAAATGACTTGGTTGGGGACACTGTGCAAGTATTGAAGGGGAGGTTTGAGTACTTGGGCAAGCAGTGTGAGGGGGTGGGGAAGTCGGTGGCATTCTTGGAGGCACTGCTGATACCATGTACAAGCATGGAGAGGAAGGGTAGGTGTGAGGAGTTTGAGTGGCTGAGGGATTGGTGCCACAGGAAACATTATGGGTTAGTGACTAACTGGGATAGGGTCTGGGGGAATAATGCCTTGCATGCGGAGGACAGAGTACACTGCAGCAGGGAGGGGAGGGGAGTATTAAAGGCAGCATTGCTGCCGGGCCACTGGTGCTGAAGGTTGAGGTGCTGAATGCCATATCTCACGCCACGCTGGCAACCTGGGTTCAGATGAAAGCCCGGGCCACCAGAGTTTGGCAAGGGAGGGATAGGATTGAGTATCCGGAGGACTGCTGTCCTATCCTGGGGTACCACCACTCTGTAGTGGCCCCTGGTGATAACTACGGGCACTACTACAACAGTGTAGTAAAGAGTGGCAGGGTGTGGCGGACATTGGCACACTGTACCTAAGCGTCATTGCATGCTCACATTCCGCAAAGGAGAGTGAAAAGTGGAAAATGGGCTGCAATCAGGCAGCATGAGCTTCCGACTCCCCTGCCCATCCCGAATGGTGCCTCCTTAACTGGATCCTTTTCTGGTGGGTCAACCTGGGGAGCTCCTCACCACCCCACCATGGGGGTAATCCGTGGAGGTGAGCAGGTCAGCCTGATGTCGGGGGCAGGGCTAGGGCCATCAGTCAGGATGGCCAAGCTGACTGTAGACGAGTGAGAAAATATGTAAAAAAAAAAGGCAGGATTAGAGGGGTATATCTCTACTAAGCTGGATTTAAACAAATGGGAGGGGGCAAAAGACTTAGGTTGGTAGAAAGGTCCGGACAGGGGAGCTTGATGAGGTTATCGCCCTAGATATAGGTAAAGGTGGAAGCATAGTAACCCTGGAATGGGGCAGGCAGAGTGGTCTGAGTGTAATACAGAAGGCACCACCACCCAGTAAAAATAAGGATGAGAAAGGGTGCAGACTGCTGGGTTGAGGGACACAGGCCAAGGAGGAGAAGAGTGAGTAGAAGGAGGGGTATAGGTGGAAGGTGGTCTGACTAAATGGATAGAGAACCAATAAAAGGGGAGGGTGCAGAGGGTGGTGGTGGTGGGGTAGCTCTTGGCACCCAGAGCAGTGACAAGCGGGGTGCCGCAGGGCTCAATACTTGGCCCAATGCTATTTGGGCTCTTTATCTCTGATATAGCACATGGAGTGGGGAGTAGGGTTAGTCTGCTCGCACATTATACCAAATCAAAAGCAAATATTTATAGTAGCAGAGCCCCCCCACTCACACACATACACACTCCCTGAAAAGCTGCTTAAAAGCCTGCAGTTCGTTCAAATCAATTCCATTTTCTTACTTACTTGGGGTTCAATACCAGCAAGTGTAAAATCATGTACCTAGGGCATAGGAACCCCAATGCTGGGTATAGGATGGGGGGAGATACTGATACTCACTAGATATGAAAGGGTCCTTGAGGTTATTATATCAGAGGACCTCAAGATGGCAGTACAGTGTGACAAGGCTATGGGCAGGGCAAATTGGATTCTGGGGTGCATAAGGAGTGGCAGGAGGAGGAGGAAGGATGTTGTACAGCCATTGTATCACTCCCTGCTATACCCCCAGCTGGAGTACTGTGTCCAGTTTTAGAGTTCACACTTCAGAAAGAACATAAGGTGGAGGTTTTCCAGAGGAGGGCAACTAAAATGGTTCAGAATTTTCACAGGAATCCCTACAAGGAAATGCTGAAGAATCTCAACATGTTCACTCTGGAAGAGAGGAGGGTGAGAGGTGACACAATCAGGACCTACAAAGTATCTCACAGGGGTAAAGAGGGTACAGTTGGGGAGTTTTCTTCAAATGAGGATGAGCACCCAAACCAAGGGAAATACAATGAAGCTGGGAGGGGTATTCAGGTTAGATGTGAAGAAATATTTATTTACTGAAAGGGTGGTAGACACATTGAATGGACTGCCAGGAGAAGTGGTGGAAGCTAAAATGGTAGGGCATGAAGCATGCATGGGATAAATATAGGGATATATTAGAAAAAGGAGAAGGAGGGGGTCAATGGAGATCAATAGGGCAATGGAAGTGCAGTAGGTTCAAGTTCATTGCAGGAAAAATCCATTAAGCAAGCTCATTCACAAGGAGGTTATGATAGATGCAGGCAGAATAAGACATGCAGTAACATATACAAGCAGGATTTACAAGTAGGTAGAGAACACTTGGGCAGACTAGATGGGCTGAGTGGTCCTTTTCTGCTGACAAATTCTATATTTCTATGGCATCATGTGTTAATTCAGGTGCAGTGTTTATTCAAAGTTGGGCCTACCATACATGCAGATGTAAGGTACATTAAATTACCGAATTAGATGCAGCCCATTTACAGTACAATAAACAGAACCCCAGTGCTTCGAGAAGCCTTTACTCTTCATAAGGCTGCTTAAAGAGCTAAGGTTCTATCTGCAGTGTCCATACCAGTATGCTGATCTTACAGCCAATGCCACATCTGAATGAGTGCTTGATTCTTGCTCACTCCATTTCTTCCCCACTTTGAAACCTGCTTGTCCTGAGTTAGTTTTGGCCTGGCAGCATCTTGCCTATGTTGGAAGATGACTAATAAGCGGCACTGAAAGGCATCAGACTTCACAGACTGTGAAGGCAGCTGCTCACGGACAGACATAAGCTAATTCTACTGGGGGATAGGAGGAAGTAAGCTGTTGATTAACTAGAATCTGCAGCTTATCCATCAGGTAGGGAAATGAGCAGACTAGGTGGGCCAAGCAGTCCTTATCTGCCAACAAATTCTATGTTTCTATGTTTCTCACCCAACATCCTGGCAAGAAGGCTGCAACTGTGGCCACTGATGACTGTTGGGGTGTGGGGACCAAAGGGGACAGACATAAGGAGATAAAATCATAATAAAAATTGTCAGACCTTCACCAGCTTTTCAAAATGCTTACCAGTAAAAGAACACTCTATGAAGTTTTTAAAATGGCAACACAATCTGGTGAACCTTCTGTCTGCCATCTGATACCAGGCATCAACCAGCATAAAATTACCTAAAAAAGGCAGTGTGGTCATGTGGTTACTGAAATACTGGCGATTACAGATTTATAAGAACAAAAGAATATCACACAGAAGCTGGCACATATGCCTATAGCAGCTGCCTCCTGCTTCTTAGTAGTTATACTTATACCCTTGATGTATTTGAATGTTTCTATCATATCCCCTCTTTCCCTCCTCTCTTCCAGTGAGTACATATTAAGGTCCCTTAACTTCTCCTCATAAGTCTTGCGCTGCAGGCTCTGTACCATCTCATTCGCCCTTCTCTGGACCATCTCCAGCCTGTTAATATCCTTACAAAGGTGTGATCTCCAGAACTGTACACAGTACTCCATGTGAAGCCTGACCATGGTTTTATTTAATGGCATCATTACCTCCCTCCTTATGCTGGTGATACCCCTGTCTATGCACCACAACATGTCACTGGCCCTCCTAGCTGCCTTTCCACTTTGAACTTTTCAGGTCATCTGAAATGAGAACCCCCAAGTCCCTTTCCTTCTTTGTGACTGTCAGCAGTCCCCCCCATCCTGTACCTTTTCCCAGGGTTTCTGTGTCCCAGGTGCATCATTTTGCACTTTTTTGAATTAAACAAAAGTTGCCAGTCCTCAGTCCATTTCTCAAGCTCCCCAGGTCCCTCCTCATTTTCTCCAGCCCCTCTGGGGTATCCACTGTGTTACACATCTTGGTGTCATCTGCAAACAGGTAGACCTTTCCCTTCAGCCCTTCTGCAATGTCACTAATGAAGACATTGAACAGGACTGGCCCCAGGACCACTCCCTGTGGCACCCCACTGGCCACCCCTCTCCCCAGATTGCACCCCATTTACCACCATTCTCTGCCTCCTGTCTGTTACTGAGTTTCTAACCCACTTTACCACCCTTACCCCCATGCCCAGCCTACTCAGCTCATTTATCAGCCTCCTATGTGGGACAGTGTCAAAGGCTTTGCTTACAGTACATCAAGGTAAGCATTGTCCACTGCCCCACCCTGATTTACTTCCTTTGTCACCCAGTCAAAGAGATCAACCAGATTTGTCTAACATGACCTCCCCACTGTGAATCCATGGTGCCTATGGTCCTCTGCTCCGATGGCTTCTAGATGCCCCACTATCCTTTCTTTAATCAATGTCTCCATGATCTTCCTCACTACTGAAGTGAGGCTGACTGGCCTATAGTTCCCCGCCTCCTCCCTACTGCTGGATTTGTATAGAGGGACCACATGTGCCCTCCTCCAATTGTCTGATACCACCCCTGTGTTGAATGACTCAGTGAACATGGCTGCCAGAGGTACTGCTATTTCCTTTACAGTGCTTTTAATATCCTTGGGTGTATCTCATCTGGTCCAATTGCTTTGTCCACCTTCAATTTCCTCACCTTCTGCAGGATTCTTCTGCCTGTGAATGGACTATTGTCCACCTCTTCACGTCTTTGCAACAGCTGTACTGCTGTGGCCCTTGCCCCTTCCCCTCTTTTTGAATACTAAACAGAAAGACACAGTGGATGTCTTGGGGGGGCACATGACAGTTCTTAGGCATGGTACTTTCACTTCCAAATACCTAAACAGCACATATGCAAGCAATAATTCCCGACAGGGTGGGCAGTATTGGGCAATACTGGACCGGCCAGGGGCGTAATGAAGCCTGACACCACAGGCAGAGGGCCTTATAGTCCCTGGGCGGTCCAGTATTGCCCAATACCGCCACCCTGGAGTGTATTATTGCACTTAGAAAATGGGCACTGTAAAAAAAAATAAGTTTAATAAAAAAAAATGTTAATGAAAAATTAGTTTATAGTAAGTTTTGTAATAAAATAGTTCCTCTGCCTGTATTAGTGTTATAAACACCACACACACACACACACACACACACACACACACATTACTACTGACTGTCTCCCCCCACACACAGACAAAGACATAACAAGCAATGATCTTTTGTTTTTGTATGCTGGCATTGGACTGCCCCCATGTGTTGAACTGCAGTCAGGCAATTCTAGAAGTCTGCATGTCAGCTTTTCTTTTTACACTCCAGCTTGTTGTCAGTTGAGTGTACAGAAAGAAACAGCGGGAATGAGCAAGCTGGTAGCGGGGACATGTTTGACAGAAACGGACGGCAGCCAGGGGTCACAGTAAAAATCTGAATGCATGATGGCAGGCATTGGAAGGCATCAAGCCGGCAGCCACTACAGAAATATACATGGCAGCATTTAAATCAGTCACTAAAGCAAGCATACCTCTGAAGGAAAGGTAAACGGGGCACTTCTTTTCATCGTTAGATATAACCAATCTGGATATTATCGCAGACTTACTTTTCAGCTCAGAAGCTGATCCTCACCACTGGCACACCTTTCCTATTCATTTGTTGGGTGCTGTGTTCGAGTGGGACCAAGGAAAAGGAGCGGGTCATGCACAGCAGCACCGATCGGGATATTATTGCCAGTGGTGAGGATCAGCTTCTGAGCCAAAAAGTAAGCCTGCGGTTTTTGTAACAGGTCATTGCAGAAGGTCGACTGACTTGGGACAAGAGGGAAACTACTGATATTCATTTTTCTTTTAAACATTTCTGGGTGGGTAAAGGATTGAATGGGAGGGGATCTTGGTAGCTCTCTTGCTAAGTGGGGGATAAAATGGCAGTGAAATTGAAATAAAAAGTTTGCGTTGTAGCCAATTAGGAAGCAGAGTGGGTGCTAGGATAGTTCAATGAGTGAAGGGGCACTGTAGCCTGGCTCTTATTTTTAGCTGGGTATCTATTGTCTGATAGATGCCCACCTAAAAACATGTCTCAACCAATCAGGAGAGAGAATTAACTTTAGCCATTTTCTAAAAGCAATCAACATTCAGCATTGACAAATGCCTGTTTGAAGGGGTTCCAGAGTTGGCTGCAGTAATCCAGCTGTGGCCTAATGCAGGATCTATACAGGGGAAGCATCTTCATGTTTGAGGATATATCTCTAATTATGAAAGTCCACTTCCCTCATTGTCCCTCATTTTGAGAATCTGTGTTCCTCATTTCTGTAACAGAAATTTGAGAGGTGTGCTCCCAAAGTTAATATGACAGACTGTATTGTGGGATTACAATGGGGCTGATGTGTAATTCAATCTCACTGGGGAGTGACATAAAAAGCTGCATTGTGGGATTACAGGGGGACACATCAGGGGTGACACGTGAACCCTCAGTCTGATGGGGGTAACATAAAAAGCTGCATTGTGGGATTACGGGGGGGTACATTAGGGATGACACATGAACCCTCAGTCTGACAGGGGGTAACATGACAAGATGAATCATGTCATTACAGCAGGGCTGACACACTATCCTCAGTCACACAGGGGATAATATTACAAGTTGTGTTGTGGAATTACAGGGGGTGACATATAAACCTCACTCTCACAGGGGGTAACAAATTGCATTTTAAGAATACCGTGGATCTGACACATGCACCACACTTCTGGCTGGAGTAACATCAGCTGCATTGTGGGATTACAGGAAAACTGACATATGACCCTCAATCTTAGTAGATGTACAATGGGTGCATGGTGGGACTACACTGGAACTGACACCTGCACTACACTCTCAGCTGGAGTAACATGAGCTACATTGTGGGATTTTAAGGAAACTGACACATGAATCTCACTGTTGGCTGGAGTATCACGAGCTACATTGTGGAATTACAGAGAAACTGACACATGCACCTCATGCTCAACTGGAGTAACATGAGCTGCATTGTAGGATTTTAGGGAAACTGACACATGCACCTCATGTTGGGTGGAGTAACATGAGCTGCATTGTGGGATTTTAAGGAAACTGACACATGCACCTCACTGTTGGGTGGAGTAACATGAGCTGCATTGTGGGATTTTAGGGAAACTGACAGATGAATCTCACTGTTGGGTGGAGTAACATGCGATGCATTGTGGAATTTTAGGGAAACTGACACATGAATCTCACTCTTGGCTGGAGTATCACAAGCTATATTGTGGGATTACAGAGGAACCAACACATGCACCTCACGCTCAACTGCAGCAACATGAGTTGCATTGTAGGATTTTAGGGAAACTGACACATTAATCTCACTCTTGGCTGGAGTAACATGTGTTGCATTGTGGGATTACACTAGAATTGACACATGAACTTCTCTCTTGGCTGCTGTAATGTGAGCTGCATTGTGGGATTACACTGAAATTCACACATAAACCTCACTCTTGGCTGGAGTAACACAAGATGCATTGCGAGATTACAGTGGCTCTGACACATGCACCTCACTTTTAACAGCACCTGCATTGTGGGATTACAGGGAAGGAACACATGAGCCTCACTCTCAACTAGAGTAACATGAATTGCATTACAGAGAAACTGACACATGCACCTAATTTTTGCCTGGAGTGACATGAGTTGCACTGTGGGACTACAGGGACACTGACACATGAACCTCACTCTTGGGTGGAGTATCACAAGCTGCATTGTTAGATTACAGGAAAACTAACACATGAACATCATTCTATTGTGAGTATCATGAGCTGCATTGTTAGATTACAGGAAAACTAACACATGAACCTCACTCTTGGGTGAGTATCATGAGCTGCATTGTTAGATTACAGGAAAACTAACACATGAACCTCATTCTTGGCTGAAGTAGCATGAGCTACATAGTGGGATTTCAGGGAATCTGACACGTGTTTTCCTATCTGAAAGTTAGTGGGTTTAGCCATTTTATTTGAGACAGACAATGTGATTCTCTTTTCTGGTAAATTTCTGGCCATTTGTAATTGGCTGAGCCTGTACCTTAAGCAGCAGGAAGTGAAGGCATCACATTACAGGGGATTAGTTTTGGTTGACATTGCTGTATTGTTTTCTTAACTGAAATTCAGTGGGTTTAGCCATCTTGTTTGAGCAGGACTAGGAGATTCTATTTGCTGGTAAATTTCTAGCTGTTTGTAATCGGCTGAGTCTGTGCCTTTGTTGTATCTAAAATCTGAGCTCACTTCTTGCCTTTGAGGGTATGAGAATCTGTACCAAATACCCCTCACAAATAACTCCCCATGTAACCTTATTTAGGCTTTCATTGGCTAGCATATTGCAAGCCACAAAGAGTAGAATAGTTTCAATTTAGTAAGTAGCAAAACACAATAGTGTCTAATAGTTATGTCAGAACTAACAATTATGTACTGATAAAAGACAGCTAATTACCAGATAGAGCTTCAAACAGACATCCAAAGTACATGTGTAAGGTCTTTCTGGTGTTGAAGTTATGCTGGTTCTGGTTATGTGTCTCTCAGCACAGGTCTTCTGACCAGAGGGAGGAGAGGTGCTTTCTCTAACTTTACCATGTGCACTCCTGGTTTGATTGATTACAAAGGACTCACTACTCCCCAAGCTGTCATAACTCTACCAGCTATCTTTTCCAGGAAACAAGCCTTATATGTTTAAAAGAAGAGCTATTTTAAAAGCCCCATGCTAACAAAAATATGTCAAAAAAATATATCTTTTGCATTTGCATGTATTCTTCCTAAGTACGTTTATGTCTACATGTACTTTTCCTACTTGCGTAGCTAGTAAATATTTTTCCAGTTTAGGTAGGTGTGAGGCTTAATCAGATTCAGCCTTAGCTATTTGTCTGGTATAGAAATTTTATCTTTGTGACCTTTATCATATCCCAGAGGTGCTTTTGTATAATCCATCAGGTCTTGGCCCACAAGTACACATGCAGTTTTAATCCAATTATTGGCCCTGCAATGCCCAGGTGCACATGTTGTATATGTGCACATATAAGCATAATGCAGATCACTACACCTTAAGCAGCAGGAATAAAGGCATCACATTACAAAGATTAGATTTGTTTGAAATTGCTGTGTTTTCACAGCAGGTACTTGGTTGAAGTTGTTGGTTACAACTGCAGTGCCTGATTGTTTTCCAACAATGAGGGGATTAGCAGAGCAGGAAAGCCCCACAAGGGCACCCACAGCTGAGACCAAGGAGGATGGGTGTGTCCTCCATGTTGCAGCCCCAGGGAAGGGGGGTAGAAGATCCCAGAGGAATAGCAAGTTACTCCTGTTGGGGGACTCAGTTGTCCAGGGAGTGAAATTAGGGGCACCAAGCAGTGGGGAAAGGGAGGTCAAGTGCCTACCAGGAGGCACTCCATGGAGAGATGGGAAGTGGATCAATAGGCTCACAATAGTGATAGCTGGGGACATGGTGGAGATTGTCAGAATCCAGGAGGGTTTTAGGAAGTTAGGGGGATCCTAAAGCAATAGCTTGCTCTGTCTCCTTCTCAGATGTAGTACTTGTCCATGGCATGGGAGAGGCTAGGTCACTCCACATCCAGAATGGTGTGGAAAAGAGGGCTTTGGCTTCATGGAGGACCAGGGCCCCACATGAAGGGGATGCAAGCCTGTATAAGGAAGATGGCCTGCATCCATCTGGGAAGGGGACCTTAGTCCTAAGTGACAAGTTTGAATGCTTCTGCAGCAAGCATTTAAACTGGCCAAGGGGAGGAGGGGAGCCAGAAAAGTCAGGAGACTTAGTATCCCTCCCAAGGAGCACATGCTCTACACAGGTACCAAAGGTGTGGATAGAGGGACAGGGAGCAGAATTCAACATAAGGGCGGAATAGGGTTACCACCTGTCCTGATTTTCACAGGACAGTCCTGACTTGGGCAGCTGTGTCCTGCAAAAACATGAAAAATACTACATGTCCTGACTTTATAGTAGTAAAAATACGTTCTAAGTTTCCACTAAATGTTGCATAAAACTATAATACCTTAACTAAAATACCTTAAAATAACCAGAAACAAAACAAGCAGCTAAAAAGCTACAATACTTAGTCTAAATTCTGATTATATAGAGAAAAGAAGTATACGAACATTTGAACATATAAAATTTGCTAGCAGATAAAGGCCTAGAGGTCTATCAAGTCTGCTCGAATGTGCAGCTAGCCCCCCCTTATTCGCAGCTGCCCCTCCCTTCCACCCTTCCCTTCATTGGTATTGAAAAAAATTATGTTTCAGTAAGAAATGTCCCACTTTGGGCTTCTTAAAAGGTGGTAACCCTAGGGCGGAAGACAGGGAGGACCAAGGAAAAACATCACCCAGAAAGAAGAGGGTTTTATGGTAACAAAACAGGGGAGGGAACTCACATCTTGGAAAGCCATGTGTGCCAGTGCACTGAGTCTTAATAACAAGATGGAGGACCTGGAAGCAGCCATGACACAGTCAGACCTGGACATTGTGGCCATCACAGAGACCTGGTGTAATGATAACCATGACTGGAAGATGGCCATACCAGACTACAATCTATTCAGGAGGGACAGGGTAGGAAGGAAGGGGGAAGGAGTGGTGCTTTACGTGAAAGATAACATAAAGGCCACAAAGGTTCAGGGGGAACAAGGAAGTGGGTAGATACTGTGGGTTCAACTTGAAAGAAAAACAGGGTCAAACATCCATGCGGGGGTAATTTACAGGCCACTGGCCTTGAGGGAGGAGATGAATAGAGATATCTGGATATCCAAAGGATGGCACTCAAGGGAGAGATAGTGCTGGCTGGTGATTTCAATATTATAGATGTAGATTGGAGCCTCCCAACAGCAGCATCAACCAAGGGCAGGTTTATCCTGGACTCTCTTCTGGAAGCCTTCCTTAAACAACTGGTCATGGAACCCACATGGCAGGAGGCACTACTGGATTTTCTGCTCACAAACAGGGACAGTGTGACAGGGATCACAGTAGGGGAGTATCTGGGGAACAGTGTGGTTTGACATAACTGAAGGGGCAGAACCCAGTCACACAAAGACACAAATCCTCAACTTTAGGAGGGCAGATTTTGAGAAAATGGGAAAATGCATGAAAGAGGCATTAGCTGGAATAAGGAGGAAATTAAGGGTGGAGGAATAGTGTGCAGTATTCAAAACAGGGATAACAAGAGCAGCACAATTATGCATAAAACAGGTTAGCAAGGGGAAAAGGAAGAGGAGACCTATATGGTATTCCTAGTAGGTAATGGAGAAAGTGAAAGCCAAACAATCACCTTTAGACAATACAAAAAGACACAGGCAGAAGGGTACAGATACAGGCACCAGAAGAAACAAAGGGAGGAAGGGAGGGCAGTAAGAGAAACTGAATCATAAACAGAAGATCACATTGTGAAATCAGTGATTAGAGGGGACAAAACCTTCTACAGGTACATCAGTGAAAAGAGGAAGTCAAATGGAGGGATAGTGAGGCTGAAAGGGGACGACAGGAGTAGAGAGGAGAATGACAATAGCAAAGCAGACATACTGAACAGGTACTTCTGCTCAGTCTTTACAGAGGAGAGGGCAGATAATGGACCAGAATGGAGTACAAAGGGTAGGAAGGGCACATAATTGGATAAAAGTCATTTTCCATGGGAAAGGGTCCTAAAGTAATTGAAAGGAATAAGAGTCAATATAGTTATGTGGCCAAGTGGCATACACCTCAAGGTGTGGAAATAGTTAAGAGAGATAGTGGCTAAACCACTGGGAACTCTGTTTTTCTGGTCACTGGATACAGGAGAGGTACGCAAAGACTGGAAGACAGCTGATGTAGTCCCCCTACATAAAAGTGGGAACAGAGATGAAGTGGGAAACCACAGACCAGTCAGCCTGACCTCAGTAATGGGGAAGATCATGAAAACACTACTGAAGGAACGAATAGTGGAACACCTGGTTGCCAATGATCTACAGGACCCAAGGCAACATGGCTTTACTGGGGGGATGTTGTGCCAGACTAACTTCAATGAATTTATTTTTTTCAATATAATGTTTATATAACTTTTCATTTTTACGGCAGACAGGATCATGCTTATCAAAATTATACATGTACATTCAGAATCAAAATCCATCATCCCATTCCCCCACCCCTTGATTACTGCAATGCCTTGTACCTAGGGCTACCAGGGGTTGATATCCACTGCTTGCAGCTGGTGCAGAATGCAGTGGCCAGGCTTTTGACTGGAACATCTAGAAATAGTCATATTATGCCTGTGCTGCGAACAGGGACTGCGATATCTGCAAGCTCTCCTTCCTCCCTACTGACCCTCTCGCTCACTGTGATCCACTGACAAGGGATTGCTAGAGATTCCCATGGCTCATTTAAAGACATCTGGGGCACGTGCATTTTCTTACACTGCCCCCACCCTGTGGAATTCTCTACCTCGCCAGATACGAGGTTGCCTGACCGTCGAGAGTTTCAAATCTGAGCTAAAAACCTTTTTGTTTTTAAAAGCATCTAACGACTGATTTTACTATTAATATTATGTTTATTATTTAATGTTGCTGTTGTACAGTGCTTTGGTTTTTGAAAAGGGCTTAAAAAATAAACTTTTACTTACTTACTTACTACACCCTCCACCATACCCCCAACCCCACATTTCTATTTCCCCACCCTCCACAGTCCAAGAAGTTAGCAATCCGCAATGAGATATTAGGATCACAAAACATAATTTAGATAGAATATAACGTATGTAATGGGGCCCAAATCCTCTTATATTTTGTACATTGTTATTAACATTAGCTATGTTTTCTTCAGTTCTAAGATTAGCTAAAAACTCATTAAGCCATTCAGAATAGGAGACTGTCTCTGTGCTTATCTGATACTTAAGGACCAGTTTCTTAACTGACATAGATATCATGGAAATATGGTGTTTCAGACTGATCACTGATATTTGAGAATAATCCCCTAAGAGACCTATCTCAGGTGTGAATAGGTCAGATAAACTCAGTAATGGGTCTGTTCTATCTTTTATATCTTTCCAGAGGGGGGCTATCTTAGAGCAATCCCCAAAAATATGAAGCAAGGTATCTTCCTTCTGTAAACACCTTGTACATTGATTGGAAAATATTACACACCAAGCAGCCAATTTTTGTGGAGAGTAATAAAGGTTATGCAATATATTAAACTGCATGAGACGTAACCGGTCTTGTGTTACAAACTGTGACAATTACTTCAAAGGGCAGACCAGTCTTTATTCCAGTATGGAAAAAAGTCTGACCAGTAAGTTGTGGGACCAAAAGGATCAGGAAAGCGCCAATCATAAAGTGTACTATGTAGTTTGGAAGTTGCTTTAGGAGAAGTGGCTAGAGGACTAAAGTCTGAATGGAAGGAAAGCTTAGGTGACATGAGAGTTATCTTATCAAATTTTTTGACAAGGAGGTGCCTTAATTGAAGAACCTTGAAATAATCCTATGGTTGAAATCTGAATTTGGTCATAAGATCCTCCATCGATAGCCATGAGCCACCTTCCTTCAGTAACAAGGACAATTTTCCATCTCTGAGTCGTGGTAGCCATGTAGGTGTTAAACTCTTATTATCAATTTTGAAAGCTGGGGAATTCCAGATTGATTGAGAAGTATCTGTGTAATGCTTATATTTAAAAAAAACACATAACTGGGAGTGAATTCTAATGGAAGTTTCTATCGCAGTGGCTTTTAAATTTTTCAGTAAAGAGGATATATTTAGGAATAATAACGTGGAGGGAGCTATGTTACACGAGTGAATCATTTCCAATTCTATTTTGAGCCATGGAGAAAGAACAGTAGGGGGATTTGGATCTAACCATTGGAGATATTTGGAAGCATGACTGGCCCAGTAATACAGGTTAAGACAAGGTAGGCATAAACCACCCTTAAATTTAGAAGCAGCTAATTTATGATATGCTAATCTCGGTTGCTTCTTGGACCAAATGAATTTCACTATTAATCTTTGAACTTTTTTAAACCAAATTTCCGGTAAATATCTATTGAGTAGTTGAAGAGGATAAAGTAACCGGTCAAAGACGTTCATCTTGATCAAGTTTATCCTTCCCCACAATGAGATGGGGAGAATCGACCAGCAGTCTAAGTCCTGAGTCAAAGTTGATAACGAGTCAACATTTTTCTTAATAGTAAGCTGTGTACTTCTGGTTAGCTCAATACCAAGGTTCATAAGGAGTCCTTTGACCATGAAAGACCTAAAGCTATAAAGCTATTTTAAATACTTTATGGTTTAAGGGGAACACATTAGACTTACCAAGATTTAACTTATAGTTTGATAAACTACTGTATTCCTCTATAATCTCTAACATAGCTGGGATAGAAGTCTCTGGATATGAAAGCTGCAAAAGAAGATCATCCGCATAAGCGGACACCTTAATTTCGGTACCTTGAATTGTTAGTCCCTGTATATTTTGACATAAAGACAACTTACAGATTAAAGGCTCCAAGTAAAGATTAAAAAGTAGGGGAGAAAGAGGGCAACCCTGTCTGGTGCCAGAATATAAAGAGAATGGCTCTGAAATTGCTCCATTTCCTGAAGTTCTGGCAGATGGATTTTGGTAAAGAGCCTTCACCCAATCCTGGAATTGTGGGAATCCAAAGGAACAAAGTTTGAAGCAGAAAATTCCAATTAAGTCGATCAAAAGCTTTCTCAGCATCAAGGGACACCAAGGCTGCCAGAAAAGAGGCATCCCTTGACACTGAGAAGACATGGGAGATAGTGTGAAGGTGGTCTACTGAAGATCTCCCTTTCATAAAACCCACCTGCTGTAACCCTATTAGATCTGGGAGAATCAAACTGATCCTATCCACCAATATTTTGGTTAAAATCTGTATGTCCTGATTAAGTAATGAAATGGGCCTGTAGTTTTCCACCGAATCTAAATTCTTGCCAGGCTTTGGTAGAAGCACAATAAGTGCTTCAAATAGAGTGGAATACATTTATACACCAGATAGAATATATTGATATAAGGAAAGAAGATATGGGATAAGTTGTTCCTTGAAGCATTTATAGAAATTAGGCGAAAATCCATCAGGTCCTGGAGTTTTATCTGTATGGAGACTTTGTATCACTTCGGCTATTTCTAAGGTTGGAATTGATGCTACTAATGCGCTTTGCTGGGGTTTGGAGAGAAGGGGTAAATAAGCCTCTGTTAAATAAAAGGAGAGAGTCGAATTGGAAAGGGGGTTGGTCATAACTCCTTATAATTGTTTGTAGTAGCTGGTAAATTCACTAACAATTTCCTGAGGAGAGGATTTCAGGGAACCATCTGTATTAGAACGGATAGGAGGGATAAATCAGGATGATTCCTGCTGTTTAATTCTCTGAGCTAATAGTTTCCCTGATTTCTCTCCTTGATCTGTGTATGAGGCCTTAGTGTGAAGAATGATGAATTCTGCTTTCTCATTAAGTAAACTTAAATAGGAGTCTTTCAATTTTGCAAGCCTTTGTTTGACAACATCGGGTAAGTGTGAATGTAAGTTTGCTTCCAACAACCTGATTTGGGATAACACAGCTTTCAGTTTTGATTCTTGGAGTTTTTTCCTATTGGAAGCTAACCTTATTAAAATACCCCCGGAGATATGCTTTAAAAGCACACCAAATAATATTAGGCTTGGTATCCTGAGTAACATTTAATTAAAAAATTGTGTAATATGTTCTCTGATGCAGTCAGAAGTCTTTGAGTCCTTAAGCAATTGATCATTCAACTTCCACCGAGGGCTTCGTTTGGGCAAAGATGTAAGGGACAACCTGCTCAGCACCAGGGAGTGATCTGAAGGAGGACCAGGTTGGATTGATGAAGTTATATCCCCAGGGAGAAGGGCTTGGGATATCAACAGGTAATCAATGCATGATGAAGATCCATGGATGGGGGATGTGAAGGTATACTCCTTAGCATCAGGATTTAATACCCTCCATACATCACATAGACCCGGACAATCCATTAGATCTCGTAACTCATACTGAGCTGGGGAAAGTCCTCCAGAAACAGAACCAGTGCGGTCCATGCAGGAATCAAATACTAGGTTCAAATCTCCTCCTAAAATTACTGAAGCAGGTAATAATGGGAGCATACTATTAAGTAGGTGCATAGAAAACTGTGGGTCATCCTTGTTAGGATCGTATATGCTCCCTAGTAAGAGGTCTGTGGAATAGACAGTTCCTTGGACTTATATGAATCTGCCATGTAGATCTTTAAGGACCTGCATGGCAGTAAACAGCATTTTTCTGCTGATGAGAATTAAAACTCCACAACCATTAGAGGTGCCTTGGGCAGCAAAAACCTACCCTATTTGCAGTCTTCTCATCTGAATGGCCTCCGAGTCTAATAAATGAGATTTCTGGATAAAAGGAATATGAGAATGTAAAATATCTAAATGCTTCAGAATGTTATATTGTTTTAACTTCTTATGGACCCCTTTAACATTCCATGATGAAAAACAAATGCCATTAGCCATCACTCATATACATGGAATAAACATAGCTTAAAGGAAAATAAGTTATTTTTGAAAGCACATAGCTTCTGAGGTTAATGGGCTGTGCCTCCCTCCCAACTTTCCCTCCCTCCCTAACGTTATCCCCAATGGTCCCCTTATTTCCCAAAAAGAAAAAAAGAAAAACAAAAAGGAACCTTGATCTACATACCCCTTAATACTCAATACCCTCCCGACCTTCCTTACCCCCCTTACTATCATGTGCATCGTTTTGCAGCTCTCCCCAAAATCGCCTCACCCCTCCAGCCCATCCACCTTATGTGTATTCCCCAGCAACTCCATCTAAAATAAAAACTAATCCTACTATGAATATACTTATTAGTGGAAGTGACCGTGGGAGTCTTAACACTAAGGGCCAGATATTCAAAACTTTGCCCCATGGCTAAATTAGCACTGCCTGGTGGGCAAACTTAGCCCGGAGCACAAAGCAAGCTATATCCAAAAGGAAATATCCCAGTGATAATCCTGCTGAATATTGCAGTCTAAGGAAGCCGGGCAAACTAGTCTGGGAGTGCAGGGCAAAAATAACCCGGGAATAAGACAGCGCTGAATATAGCAACAGAGAAGTGCAAACTGCAACTGCAGCTCCATAGACTCTGTAGCAAGCCAGTGTTGCAGGTGGAGAACATTGTGTGTGATTGCACAGAGATATCTCACAGCTACTGCTAACACACCTCTCAACCCCCTGCCTCATCAATCAGGGACAAGGCTTAAAAACATCAGGGACAAAGGTTTAAAATCAGGGACACATCCTAAAAATTGGTGATATCCACTCAGGAAGCTGGTAGGATAAGTGGTGTAGTGTAAAATGCATTTTCTAAGGAAGAACACGTCAGTAACATTAATGTTTGACATTATTTTATGCTTACAACCCCCACTGTTTGGTCACAGAAACACAATGTTTAGGAGGGACAGATTAAGATTTTGAGGTAAAATCAGGGAGGTCCCTGACAGCTGAGAGGTGCAATAATGTAAGCCACACACTGCAGAACTGTGCTATGCTGAAGTGAGGTTTGCCTGGGGCTAACCTGATTGCACAGTGCTAACAGTGCTAGCGCTAATGCCCAGTGCAAACTGGTTAGCCTGGGGCAAACAGGAGCTATATTCAAAGCCCCCATGCAAATGAGCCTACTTAGGTAATCCATGGGCAAACAGGTACATTTGCATCTCATTAAGTGCTGCTTAGCATACATTACCAAGCAGTTTGCCCAGTGCTACTGCATGGAGCACAAAGCTCCCTCTATTGGTCGGAATGGAAGTACAGGCTGGATGCTGCAGGCCAAGGCATATACTTAGCATCCCCTGTTGGTCGGAATAGAAGTACAGGCTGGAAGCAGCAGGAACTACGTGCTGCTAGGCACAGTTGGTGCAGTCCTGACCCATTCACATTCAAATGGAAAGTAATGTCCCTAGTACTCAAGTGGTCTCCCCACCCTCCTGCACGAATCCTGACCTGGTTTGAAAAAATAACATCACTTTCCTAGTAGTCTAGTGTCCCCCCGCATGAATCAACGGTTTGAAAAAATAACATCACTTTCCCTAGTAGTCTAGTAGTCACCCCACACAAATCAACCTGGTTTGAAAAAAATAACATAGCATTCCCTGGTAGTCTGGTGGTCCCCACCCTGCATGAATCCAACAGTTTGAAACAAAATAGCATCCTTTCCCAATCACATTCCTGGCGGTCTAGTGGTCCCCCATCCAGTAGTGATGCCCCGCTTAGCCAGGAACACTTTACGAACAGAGTCAGTGACCAGCTCAGCCCTCCTCTCACCACCACGGCTGGCCGCTGACTGAGGTACAAATGAATGGCGCTCATTTGCACCTCAGTTGGTGGCCGCCGTCGTGGTGAGAGGAGGGCTGAGCCGGTTGCCGGCTCTGTTCGTAAAGTGTTCCTGGGCCAAGCGTGGGCATCACTACCAGATGGGGAGACCACTAGACTGCTCAGGAAAGCAATTTATCCTAATCAAACTGGGTCAGAATTCATGCAGGGGGTAGAATGCAATAGATCTACCAGAGAATGTGATGGGGAAAGTGATATTATTTTTTCCAAACTGGCCAGAATTGCAGGGAGGTGGGGACCACTAGATTACCAGGAAATGTGGATGGGGAAAGTGATGTTATTTTTTCAAACCAGGTCAGGATTCATGCAGGGGTGGGGGACTGCTAGACTGCCAGAGAATATGATGGGAGAAGTGATGTTATTTTTTTTCAAACCAGGTCAGGATTCATGTGGGGTGGGGGGTGGGGGACCACTAGACTACCAGGGAGTTTTAATGTAGTACCGAGGATACAGGGGTCCACGATTGGGGGGGGCACCACTGCATTACCACCAGCTTTTGTTAGGCAGTATCTAGTGCCATGCTACAGGTTGTGTTAATGCCTGTAGCATGGCACTAGACCTTTGAATATGCCATGCTGCTGGCATTCATGGGTGCTCTCTTCATCCCGTACCTACATATTATTATATTTTAGTGTCTGCGCTACCACACAGCGCCATCACTAATAGGGCTTTTGAATATTGCAGCCTCGCACAAATCCAGCACTATTCCAGTGCTATGGTTTTGCGCTAGGTGCAATTGTTTGAATATCTGGCCTTAAAGCTTTAATAAAATTAGGACAATACTTCCCTTTTAAAGGATTCAAAACAGAACTCCATCTTCACGAAATGGAGCATTTGGGGATTCTTTACAATTAGGTGTCCCCCAAAACAAAACATCTAACTAGTTACCAACTTACACAGCCAAGCAATATTCAGTACATCTAATAAAAACCTGTTAAATGCTACATTACACTAATCCGGAAAAAATGAGTCTCATACAATTCACTTCAGTCCTGCATTATCGGTACAATTAGGGATACTGTACAATTAGCTGAGCCAAAGGTAGAACTTCAAAATAGTTAAAAACCTAGTCAGCAAGGCGATATTCTCAGGATCTATTTGTATCCCACTGAATGCTACCTTGCATTAAACCAGTGAAACGAGTGCCCTACCGCTCTCATCTGTGTTGAATGTCTAACATTTTGCCTAGTGAAAATGACTTGATCAAATCACACAGTTGGGTGTCATACTATAAATAAACTTAACAACAGAAATGACCATAGGCTTCGTAATACTAAAACTGTAGTAAAACTAAGGCGAAACTTCCCTCTAGTGGATTTAAAATGTAACTGCACCTTCCTTAGACCCCATTAAGTTTACTATGAGGAAAGAAAAGGAAAAAAAAATGGAGCTTTTGGGGATACTTTACACTTAATTATCCCCTAAACAAAACTTCTAAATAGTTGTAAACTTACACATCTATGCCATACACCCTACATCTGATTATAACTGATTAAATACAACTTTGCATTGATCTGAAGAAAGCGAGTGTCCTACCTTCAGAACTATATTACTTGGAGAATATCAGTATGTCTGGGGATTCTGTGCTATTAGCAAACCCAACAATCAAATTTCAAAATGATTATAAACCTACACAGCTGAACAACGATCGTAGTAACTAATTGAATCACATTAAATACTACCTTTCTCTAATCTAGGGAAACGAGTGTCTTACAGATTTCTTCAGACCAGTGCTACATGACAAACCTTATACATAATAAAGATAACTTGGTCAGCTCTCACAGTTGGGCACCATCACTAGTCCAGACTTTCCAGTTTAAATGAAGGGAATAGTCAGTGTCAGCATGCAAATGAATAAGGACCTCTTTTAACGTCACATTACTAGCCAAAGAAGGTGCTTGAAAAGATGATCCTGATGATGTTCATATCCCGAGGACCATTCCAGTGCTCCCAGTTACCGTTACCTCTGGTCATTCACTGTTATTCCAGCTCTTATACCAATTTACTCATTTTCACTGCTTAGTTCATAGAGGCAACTCAATTCTCTGCCTTCAGGTATTCTTAAATAACTCAGGCAAGGCAGACTTGAGGCCAGTGGTCGCCTCCTCTGAATCCTCATATGAGTGCCACGATCTGGAAATCAATACCTGCAATCTAGCAGTGTAAATAATTTTGAACTTTAGTTCAGCAGCAATTATTTTTGTAACTAAGGGATGAAATGCAGATCTGCGCTGCCGTATTAAAAGAGGCAAGACCTGGGCTACACATATTCTTGTCCCCTCCCACTGTAGATCTTGAACCTCCTTTATTTTAATGAAAAAATGCTGTTTCTCTAAGTAATTTAGGAAACAAAAAATTAAGGAATGGGGGGGGGCCCAGGTGGAGGATTCGATCTGAGCACCCTGTGAGCCCGTTCTATAACATAACGGGAGCCATAGGGATAGGGCCCTATAATTTTCTCCACAAACTTTTGCACAAACAGGATGGAGTCATGACCTTCCTCAGCCTCTGGAAGACCGATAATTACCGCATTGTTTCTGTGGCTATGGCCTTCCAAATCTTCCAACTTCTGAGCAATCTTAATAATTTTTTGTTTCATTGCCACAAGCTCGGGGTCTACCTTATCTGCCCTTTTCTCCAGCGAGGTAATTCGAGCTTCACTATCAGATGCTCTCAGGGCAATATCCTCAATAGCTTGCGAAACTGACTTTATTTACGATGTCAGACTCCTAAGTTCCTCCTGGAAAGGTCGAAATTTGGTGAGAAAGTCAGAGAGTGTCAACAGTTCTTGTTCAGACTTCTGTTGAGGTATAGACTGTAAGGCAGACGTTTACTTGGTTTACTTGGTTGCACAGGACAAAAGAAGGCTACTGCCCATCAAGATTGTACCCCACCACATTGGTGGGATAATTATACCTTGAAGTTGTTAAATGTGAGCCAACAATCCAGCCTTTTTTTTTAAGACTATATTAGAGCTACTGTCTACTAAGTATTGTGGAAGGAGATTCCATAGTTTGGGTGTTCTTATTGTAAAGTAGTTTAACCTTTTTGTTGTCTTAGCTTTGGATACAAATATCTGTTTGTTATGATACCATGGGGAGGTCCAACTGGTAGAGTTATGTAAGCCACAGTGGTGCATCAACTCCTGAGAATTCTGTATTTTGTACAATAGGAGAAGGTCACCTCTGGTACGTCTTGTGCATAGAGAGTGTAACCCCGTAACCCTTAATCTTTCCTCACAGTCAAGTTTGGATAAATAAGGGACCATTTTTGTGGCTCTTCTCTGCACCCTCTCAATTCCGTCAATGTTCTGCCTCAAGTAGAGACTCCAGCAGGGGGACCCATAGTCCAGATGGGGCCTGACATAAGCTTTGTATAAGAGAATTACACATTCCTGTGTCCTAGACACAAATGATCGTTGGATCCAAGTGAGCAAGGTGTTAGATTTCCTAGCTATCATCCTGCAATGATCACTGGATGATAACTTATTGTTAATGATTACCCTGAGATCTCATTCTAATGGTGACTCATGAAGGGCAACACTGTTCAGAAAGTAAGTCTGCCTAGGGTTGTTCTTACCAAAGTGTACAACATGACACTTGTCTGAGTTGAGTGTCATTTTGTTTAAAACTGCCCATTCCTCAATGGATTTTAAGTTATTCCTCATGGATTCTCTGTTTAACGATGTAAGAACAGAGCCACACAGCTTGGTGTCATCAGCAAATTTTGAGAGAACATTCTCGGGACTAGTCTGCAGGTCACTAATAAAGATGTTAAACAGGGTGGGTCCCAACATGGACCCCTGCGGGACCCCGCTGGTCACACTCAGTGAGTGGGAAAGTGAGCCATTAATTCTGACTTGCTGATATCTTCCATTCAACCAACCGGACACCCAGCTAAATATGTAGTCAGAAAATCCCATATCATTCATTTTGTCCAGTAGGATGTCATGAGGAACTTTGTCGAATGCTCTACTGTAGTCGAGAAGTAGCACATCCACAGGGATGCCACTCTCCAATGCCGTACTGACATGATTATAGAAGGAAACCAAGTTTGTAGTACAGGAGTATCCCTGTCTAAAGCCATGTTGTGTAGTGTCAGTCAGGTTACCCCTAATAGATTCGTACTCTAGTAATTTCTTAATAACTTTCTCCATGATCTTGCTTATAACAAAAGTCAGACTTATCGGACGATAATTTTCTGGTCTAGAATGGTTACCCTTCTTAAAGATTGGGACTACAGTAGCCATTGTCCAGTCCTGAGAGATAATTCCCTCATATAAGGATTTGTTGATTATAATTGAAAGTGGTTTTGCAATAGCAGCAGCTGTCTCTATTAGAAATCGGGGGCTGATGTTATCAGGGCCGGGACTGGAATTAGGTTTTAGGGATAAAATTGCTTTTAATGCATCATCCTCGGTGATGATGTAAGAGGGAGTAACATTGTTTGCATGTTTGAAGTGCTTAGGAACCTCTTTCTTAGTAAATACTGAGCAGAATTGTTTGTTAAATGTGTCTGCCATATCTCTGTCTGTAGATATAATTGTGTCATGTATGCATAGGGGCCCCATGTGTCTATTATTTATTTTTTTATTGTTAAGGTAGGAAAATAGTGATTTATAGTTATCTTTGGTATGGGCCAGATGAAACTCAAGGTTTTTTTTAGATTGTAGAATGGCTTGTTTGAGTGATTTTAGAGTTTCCCTGTATTGAACAATCATGTTTTGGTGTCTCCCTCGCTGTTTTTAACTCATGTAAATAGCCTCTGCTTGTTCTTAATTAAGGCTTTGATAGTATTGTTAAACCACAGGGGTATTTTCCCCTTTTTATTATATTTTTTTGTTACAGGAACATATAATTTTTCTGAGTAGTAAATTGTAGATTTGAAAAAAGTCCCAGGATTCTTCCATGGAAATAGAGGATAGTGCTGTATCCCAAGAAATTGAGTTTAATTGGTTATTAATTGCATTAAAATTAGCTTTATTATAATTTCTCAATTCAGTAAAATTGGTGATGTGTTGACAAAATGACAGTGTAAGGAAAATGGTGTAGTGATCACTTGATCCTAGTGGGGCACCAATTATAACTTTGGGTATTAGATTCCCTATGTTTGTAATAATCAAGTCCAGTATATTGTCACCTCGAGTTGGTTCTGTAACGATTTGTTCAAGGCCCATAACAACCATGAGTGTGATTAAGTCTTTCTCGGCCTGCATACTTCCAGTTAAAGAATACCAATTTATAGTAGACAGGTTAAAGTCATCCAGTTTAAGGATTTTTCCTTTAGAGACCATATCTAGGATCTCATTATTTAAACATGTAGAATAGTCTTTATTAGATGTTGGGGGCCTGTAGCATGTCCCTACCATCAGTTGTGGGTAACCCTTAAACTGGATGTTGTGTTGGCTCTTTATTTTTTAGGGGCCTTCTCAGGAGTGGCGGAAGGGGTATGTTTTGGCTGGGTTTTCTTCATTTCCACCTCCATCCCTCTAAAACTGGACCAATTTGTTAGTCCAGGACTTCCTACACATAAATTATCTATGCTGAGATCCTGAAGCAGATTCGATAGGTGAAAAAGTAAGAGTAATACGGCAGTAGGCAGGAGAGGTTAAGAGAGGCATCCTTTCAGGCTCGCTGCATCATGTGTCCTCAATGAATTTTTCAATTGGGTGACAAGGGAAGTGGATGGGGGCCGTGGATTTGGCCTAACTCTGAACTTCAGGAGGCCTTTGACACTGTGCCACATAAAAAGGCTGTTAAACAAGCTGGGGAACATGGGTGTGGGTAGGACAGTAGTGCAGCAGGTGGGTAACTGACTGGATAGCAGGACATAGAGGGTGGTGGTAAATGGCCGTCACTCCGCAGAGGGATGGGAGACCAGTGGGGTGCCTCAGGCATCAGTGCTAGGTCCAGTCCTCTTCAACATCTTTATCAGTGACATTGCAGAAGACATAGAAGGGAGAATTTGCCTGTTCGATGATGACACGAAGCTCTGCAACAGGGTGGACACAGCAGTGGGTGAGGATAGACTGAGGAGAGATCTGCAGTAGCTTGAAGATTGGTCAAGGGAGTGGCAACAGAAATTTAACAAAAAGAAATGCAAACTAATGCACATGGGGCAGAAATACCCAGGAAAAACATACAGTAGCTGTTGGGGAGGAGGATACAGAATGCTCCAACAGGAAAGGGGCCTAGGGGTTATCATCTCTGATGACCTCAAGGTAGGGAGCCATTGCAGCAAAGTGGCAGGAAAAGCAAATTGGACACTGGAATGCATAGGCAGGAGTATCACCAGCAGGAAAATGAGGTCATAATTCTACTATGCAAGATATTAGTTAGGCCAGACCTTCAGTACAGTGCCCAGTTCTGGAGGCCTTACCTAAGTAAGGACATAGACAGGGTGGAGACAGTTAAGAGTAGGCAACCAATATGGTGCAAGGATTACATCACAAAACCTACAAGGAGAAGCTGAAAGACTTAAATATGTACTACCTGGAGGAGAGGAGGGGGAAGGGTTATATGACGGAAACATAGTAGTACATCACGGAGAGAAACAAGGTGCAGGAAAACGCAATGTTTCTTAGAAAAAGATGCTACATGACTACATGATGAACCTGGAGGGAGGGAGTTTCAAAGGGAAGTGAGGAAGTACTTCTTCACAGAGAGGGTGGTGGACAAATGGAACACACTGCCAGAGGAAGTGGTTAAGGCTGAAACAATTACAGGATTTCTGAATGCATGGGATAGGTATGAAGGGTTCCTGGTAGTCAGGGGAAGGGGACAGCCTAGTTCTAGAGAAGCTTGAAGTAGCAAAGTTACATGCACAGATAAGCAGACTGTAGGCCCTTATCTACTGTCAGCATCTCTGCATCTATGTATCTATGTACTCTTGGCTGGAGTAACAAATTGCATTGCGGGATACTCTGGAACTGATACATGCACCTCATGCTTGGCTGGAGTAACATGAGCTGCATTGTGGGATTAGACTAGAACTGAAACATGAATCTCACTCTTGGCTGGAGTAACAAATTGCATTGTGGGATTACACTAGAACTGACACATGCACCTCACTCTTGGCTGGAGTAACATGAGCTACATTGTGGGATTACACTAGAACTGACACATGCACCTCACTCTTGGCTGGAGTAACATGAGCTGCATTGTGGGATTACACTAGAACTGACACATGAACCTCACTGTTGGCTCGAGTAACATGAGCTGCATTGTGGGACTGCAAGTAAACTGATATATGCAGCTAATTCAGCTGAAATGACATGATCTGTACTGTGGGATTATAATGGAATAAACTAATAAAGCTCAGTCTTGGAAGGAGTTAAATATCAAGTCATTGCTAACCTGCATGGCCAATACAAGGATGTGCTTCATAGTCAAAGAAAATAAACATCTATTATGATGAGCCCTGTGTGGCCATCTGTACCTGTAATTGCCTGTGCCATATGCCTTGAGTCTTCTCTTGTAATCTGGGACACATGCAAACTCACAGAATGATTATAGACTGCCAAACTGGGGATTGCTTCTAAAGAAAGTTATCAGTAATTCATGTCTTGTGTGCCAAGTCTGTGGTGGGACTTGTGCAAAGTGTTATGGTGTGGTTCTAACTGAGTGTATCTTCTGTACCCAAGGAATTGGGTTGAAAGGTGAGTGCCTTGGGAAAGGAATCCAATAATTGCCCCACACCAAGCAACAGAAATTGTTGTTCTCGTTTTTCCGGTGGGTAGCCTAAATGTAGAATGATACCAGGCCAGACACCTTGGTACAAAGGAGAGATGTCTTTTAAGTAGTGTCAGGCAGCTAACGCCTTCCTCCGTCATGATGTGTCTGTCCATTCCCACAAAGACTGCAGTGGACAAAGGGCGACTGTGTACTGTCTGTAGCAGAAGTGTCACACTCATCACATTCACAGTACAGCGTTTAATAGGAAATTTCTGTTTTCTAAGGTATATAAGCCTCTTCTCAAAAATGATTTAATTTAGTAAACAAATTACATAGACCACACCACAAATGTCTCGAGTGGAAAACACTGTATCACTGATTGCATTTTTAAGCTATGCTATGTTTAGAATGTGTTACACTGACCGTGGGCTGTGTATGACACATGAAACAGTTGATTTACTATAACCAATGCAATTGGATTCAATGCTGACAAGTTTATGAGCTGGCAGCATTAATAATGACAGCATTTCTCTTTGGAATCTTGTACAGTATGCTCCTTCCCCGTGTCTGCTGCATCTGCCTACTGTAACATTACAGAACATAAGAGAAACAGCTCCAGCAAAGACATTCTGTAAGAATCTGTCAACATGCTCCACGAGGAATGGTGTAGAACTCCCAAGATGTCATTCTCTGACTCTGTCAAAGAGCTCCACTGAAGATATAAATAGTAACCATTCTAATGCTGTAGAAATACTTCACACATGCTGTGGATAGAAACAGTAACCCTTGTACTACTGTAGAAAGACTTCACACAGCTGTAGACAGAAACAGTAATCCCTGTACTACTGTAGAACTACGTCATTCTTCTGCTGGATAGAAACAGTAACTCCTGTACTTTTGTAGAAAGCCTTCACACAGCTATGGACAGAAACAGTAACCCTTGTACTACTGTAGAAAGACTTCACACAGCTGTAGACAGAAACAGTAATCCCTGTACTATTGTAGAGCTACTTCATGCACCTGCTGGATAGAAACAGTAACTTCTGCACTATTGTAGAAAGTCATCACACAGCTATGGACAGAAACAGTAGCCCTTATCCTTGTACTGCTGTAGAAAGAATTCATACAGCTATGGATAGAAACAATAACCCTTCTACTGTTGGAATCTGAGGAGAGATTTTGTCTAGCACACTTGGCTTGTCAAAGTCTAACATTGAGAGCCTTGTAGGTGGATGGCACATGAAGAGAAAAATTGAGGAAGGGGTTAAGCATAACAGGTAATTAAAATAGGGGACAGTGACCAGGGGATTGTTATTGTCACAGCCCATTGAAAGTGGAGTACTGGCGTTCTTTAAATGGTGGTGACATAAAGGGGTTCATTAAAAACCTGTATTTAAGGAACTATGTAAGTTGGTAGAAGGAATTTTATTGATATCAGCCATGTTCTAGGCACTCTTGAAAAAGACCAGGCCATCAGCATACATAAGAGGGGTACTATTAGTGAAATGATGCTGAATGGAATTGACATGGAGGGAGAAAAAGAGTGTTCCAAGTACCAAGTCTTGACAGACACCAATATTGACAAGGGCAAGATCAGATAGGGTAAATCTGAACTTGACTCTTTGCTGCCTATTGGACAGGGAACATCTGAACCAGGGGAGGACATAATCAGAGATTACCTGGGCACTTAATTTTTTATATAATAAGGAGAGATAAACCATATTGAAGACCTTAGTTAGGTCCATTAATATGGCACAAGTGAGCTTCCCTTTGTCAAGTGAATTAGAGGTACTGCTGGTGAGGGTAAGCAATGCTGTGGTGGTAGTATTGTTCTGACTGAAACTATACTGGAATGGGGAGAGCAGATTGTGGGAAGAGAGATAATTAGTAAGTTGAGTTGTGACATTTTTTTCTAGAACAGTTTGCCAAGAACAGGTAAAATGACAAAAAGTCTCTAGTTCCTAATAATTTTGTTGTTACATTTTTAAAAACAGATACTATGTTTGATAGTTTTTAAAAAAAAAATTTTAATATAGGTTTTTATGGGCTTTTCTTTATAGGTCCCATTTTCCCCACCTGAGACGCTGTCACACTGCCGTATGTGCATGTGAAGGCATGCACACACACCATGGGGCCAGCTCAGCCCCTTACACCCTCCCATCCTTGCCGCCACATCCACCTATGGTATCCCACCAGACCTCCACCCAATGGGAGCAGAACTACAGGAGAGCAACAACCCACCACCCCCAGAAGACAAGAGCAGCCTGCTGGCTCTGCTCAATCCTGCTCCTCCCTCCCCCCCCATGACTTCAAGTCATTCCCGAACCTGGGTCACTGACATAGCATGAGGTATGGTATCCAGCACCTCAACCCTCAGTGCCACCAGGCTGGCTTATGTTTGATATTTTCCAGATAGTTGGAAAAGCATATACTGTTGTGTCAGTGAATCCCTGACAGTAAAACCAACACAGCGATGACAACCCATTTAACATCCACAGTGTTGAATGGGTTGTTGGAGCGCTGTACCGATACAGTGACTCCTGGTGTTCACCACTCTTCCCAGTGATCTGCACCCCCTAGAGATGATTATATATAATTATGGGGGGGGTGATGGAATGAAGCCCCCTGCAAACAATTGTAAAAGCGTTGGTGCTTGGGGTGTTATGGTGGTCCATTGATGGAGTTGCCTGTCAATGTGGTTGCTGTTGGGGGAAATGCTTTCGCTGTGGGGGATTTCAACAACTTTGTTGTCATACCAGCTTGGTGGAAACTTGGAAAAGTATTGGTGTTGAGGAACAGGTTTATGATTCTGGCTATCAGAGAAGCCAGTTCATAGGCTGCAGTTTGGAGGAGTTCAGGCTCAATTCCATCCAAGCCAGCAGATTTAGATTCTGGAATCTGCCTCATGAGTTTCTATATATCAGAGGCTGAAGTGAAAAAAGGGACATTGCCTTGGTTCAGTAATAGGGGACAAAGTCTGACAAGTTGAGGATAGTGGAAAAGCCTCGGTAGAGGCTGTGAGGTCAGTGAAATATTTATAGAATGCATTTGAGATAAGTGAGGGATTAGTGCAATTTACACCGCTGACTTCAATATCAGTTGAGGTAAGAGTTGCATCCTGACAGACTTGTTGACACTACAATGACCCCTGCTCTGTTGCAGAAAGTCTTCATGCAGCTGTAAATAGAAACGGTAACCTCATACTGCTATAGACAGACTTCACATAGCTGTGGATAGAAACAGTAACCCATGTGCTGTGTTAGAAAGACTTTACACCATTTGAATATAGACAGTAACCCTTATATTGCTGTAGAAAGACTTCAAACAGCTGTGGATAGAAACATTAACCCATGCACTGCTGTAGAAAGACTTCACACAGCTATGGATAGAAACAGTAACCCATGTACTGCTATAAAAATATGTTACACACCTCTGACTAGAAACGGTAATCGTCATACTCATAGTTCATAGCCTTATAGAGGTGTTATGAGTCAGAAGGTAATTCACTGATTATTGACTTGCTACATATCAGTGGTACATCTTAATACATTCTTCACCCATATGGGCATCCAGTAATCTTTTGAACATGTTTATGGATCCATTATTTATTTACCACATTTTCAGGCAAGGAGTTCCATGTGTTCACTGCTCTTTGGGTAAACCACCTACCTCGCCTTTCTGTGTTGGAAGTTGGCGATGTTAATTTAGCTAGCGCCATGACCACACATGAATAACAGACCAATTTTAGACATTTACAGTCAGTTTTTGCATTTGCACAGGACAATCTGAAGAAAGTGCAGAAGGTAGAAAGGCATACTATGATCAGAAAACTACCCCTCAGGAATATCAGATAAGAGACAGAGTTTTATGCTAAAAAGAAATTGCCAGCCAAGACATGCGTCCTAACTGGACTCTTACCAGTTGTTTATTAACTCAAAATTCATACAGGGCATGGAAAACTGATCTATAAATGTGTTCACATCAATCAGCTCAGAATATATCACCCCTACAAGAAAATTGCAAACACTCCAGAGGGAGACTAGTCCTTGGTCACACCATCATCCACCAGACAGATACTGAGTTACAGCACAATGTAAATAGCTGACAGCACAGACATAGGTATACTTAAATATATATAACTAATATAGACATGCTTACAGCACATAGACTGCAACTAGATGACTAAACAAATACTCGCTCCGTGTCTTGCAGATGAGACTTTGAGCAGGAACCAGGGTCACCACCCTGTTGCTATGCCTGATATACATCCGGAATGCGGTAATAGTCACTCTGGGCCCATTGTCAAGCAACATGCTTTGTGATGAAACAGGACTCCTGGTTATCGATTGTAGAACAGTGACAAAGAAGATCTATATTTGCCTTAAACCTCAATATGTGATGTTAAAACACATGAAGACAATACGGTTATCTGATAAGGCCAAAATATGATTTCAAGAATACATGCTTTATGTTACACGAGACATAAAAAATATTCTACTTCAGTTGAAAACTGTTATTGTATTTTCTGATCCCCTGACTCATCTACTAGAATAGAAAGATCCCCATCCTTGATCTTTACTCGTTTAAGAGTACTAGGAACTGCTGTTAGATTAGGCATGAACACCATGAATTCTGTTAAAATGTCTAAAATAAAGAGAACAGTTAATGAACTTTGCAAAGATATGGGTAACAATAAGACAACTCTCCACACAACAAAAACTTATTTCAAACGTAGTAAGAACTGTAGGTGATACAGTAGTTATGCCTAACCTTCACACCACCCTTCTTAATAATACCATGTAGAAACTTCATAACTTAGCTCAAACTGTAGGCGAAGACCTCACCACCATTCAACAAATCAGAGTGATCACACAAGAACTGTTGAGTAAAGTAAATAGTGGAATAGGAGATTTAATGGCAGGAAGAATTCCACGTTACTTAGTTTCCCCAGACTTAACAGCAGAAATTGTGAGTGAAGCCACTTCAGAGAAAACAGAACCACTCCATGTGAGTATCGCCTACAGTCTTGGAAGTGCTGTTCCACTTCATGTAGATTTAGATGAAATGACCATTGCTTTCATATTAAATGTTCCATTGGTAGAACAACAGGATATCTATGTTAAGGTCATTCTTAACATAGATATCCTGGCAAGGAGATACCTATGTTAAGATTAAAACTCCATCTATAGTAGTATACCATGAACTTATTCAGGTCTATACTTAGTTCCAAACCTACAAATGTGTCAAACCACTAAAGAACAACATTGGCTTTGTCCCAATAAACCTTCCCTAAAAGATAACACTGAAGTTCTTTGTGGCCTTCGTAACACTGACACCCCAAAGAAATGAAAAGTTACCTTAACCCGTGCATGTGAAGCTGAAAGGACCCATGCTGAAATTGCAGGATCTCAATGGCTAGTTAGTAATAACCTTACTGAAGTCACTGTTACTTACAGTAGACATGGTACTACTACTCAACTTACTCTGCCTAGCAAGACAGCACTTATTTCTAATCCCGCAGGTGCACATATCCATTTTGGAGAGTAAGGCTTAACATTAAGAGCTTGTTTTAATATACTCAGTTAAATTAAACATGGCGGGCAATGTTTGTATTCACACCATATGCATCTTATAGCATGTGTATTAAGCCACTTCTTTGTAGTAATGATTTTGGATGTATGTTCAGTAGTAACCTTCTTATAAATGAAAGGCATTATATTAGTTTACAGTGCTTTACACATTTATTTTGTAAACACATACCTCAGTATTTTACTTCAGACATTTATAGAGTAAACATATAATCCAATATGTTCCTTCTGACATTTATTTAGTAAGCATACACCTCAATATTTTTAGAATGTTGGAACCATGATTCTCTTAGGCCTGTGTTAGCACATTTTCCAAATCTTTGTGGACTACACCCTTTTGTGGTGCACTGACATTATGTTGTTGCTGCATCACAAAAGTGGGGGATATGTTGGCACACCTTTGAGGCCCACAAGCCCAAGCATCCTGGCAAAATGTTAATGTAACCCTCCCCCCAATTGGAGGCTTTTCTTGGGTATCTCCCTGAAATTCAGTAATGCTCACTGCCTGGATAGTGTCCAGAAAGTATGGGTAAGTCCATGTACATTAAGACTCTGATGTTATCCTGCATGAGTGTGCAGATCCATGCCACCGCACTACCTCTTTAAGAGATTAAGTCCTGTGCATAGTGTACATAGTCAGGGCTGGGTCCAAGTAAATCAAGGCTCATGACCAGCCAGGCATGGCTCTGACTGTCTCCATTCTGCAGTCACTTGATGGTTCAGAGGGAGCCCTACAAAGTTCTGTAAATGTTTATTTCTAAGTCTTCATGGTTATTGTATAAATGAGATGCTTATCTTGCATATTTATTCCTCCAGTATGGGATCTGCCATGTTTGACCCTGGACTTGGCATTTGGGCAAATCAGAACCATAGTATCCTAATTACAGTGACTTGTGGAAAAAGCTGTGAACTTTTTTGTTGGTGCCTAAATTAACCAATGAGGGCCCTCAGACTGTGACTGACAGCAAAGTTAGCCAACCGGAATCCAGGAATCCTAGTCTTCTGTTGAAACTGTGTTTGAACAGTGTGCAGTCCAGATTGAGCCACCAAGAAGAAAGCAGCCTGCATGTGGGCTGAGAGAAATTGCAGGAAAATGCCTGATTTGCCTTCCTGCAGGACTCAGACAGGTGTGGACTGCCTAAAAGCAGGAAAAGGTAGTTCACCTAGAGGTTTTCAAGCTGACAGCTAATAGATTTCTTTGACTGGGTGACCAATGTGGCAGACTAGGGAGGGGCTGTGTACATGACCTACCTAGACTTTAGCAAGGCATTTGACACAGTCCCACATAAAAGATTAATATACAAGCTAGCCAGCCTTGAAGTGGGTCCCAAGGTGGTAGCCTGGGTAAAAAAATGGGCTGGAGAACAGAATACAGAGGGTAATAGTAAACGGAGTTTACGCTGAAGAAAGGGGGGTTACTAGAGGGGTACCACAGGGTTCAGTACTGGGACCGGTCCTCTTTAATGTCTTTATAAGTGACATTGCAGAGAGGCTGGAAGGTAAGGTATGTCTCTTTGCAGATGACACAAAGATCTGCAACAGGGTTGATACAGAAGGTGGGGTGGAGAGGATGCAAAGGGACTTGGCAAGGTTGGAGGAATGGTCAAACGTATGGCAGCTTAGATTCAATGCAAAGAATTGCAAAGTAATGCACCTGGGAAACAAAAATCCATGGGAAGAGTACACAATGGAGGGTGAGATAATAATAATAACAACAACAACAACAACAGAAATGGAAAGGGACCTGGGGATAGTTATATCAGATGACCTTAAGGTTGGCAAGCAATGTGAGAAGGCAGTAAGGAGGGCTAGTGGTATACTGGGATGCATAGGAAGAGGCATCACCAGTGGAAAACAAGAAGATGTTATCCCTCTGTACAGACAGTTGGTGAGACCCCATCTGGAATTCTGTGTCCAGTTCTGGAGACCCCGTTTCCACAAGGACATAGACAGGATAGAGGCTGTCCAGAGGAGGGCCACTAAAATGGTGCAGGGTCTGCACCAGAAGACATATGAAGAGAGATTAAAGAAGCTTAATATGTATACACGTGAGGAGAGGAGGGAGAGGGTGGGCATGATAGAAACTTTCACGCACATCAGGGGAATCAACAGAGTCCAAGATAGTAGCATCTTTCAGAAAAAAGATGTACAAGAACAACGGGGCACAATTTGAAGATAGAGGGGGGACGGCTCAAAGGTCATGTGAGGAAGTATTTTTTCATGGATAGCGTCGTGGATACATGGAACAGCCTTCCTGAGGAGGTAGTGAACTCAAAAACAGTGGGGGAATTTAAGAATGCATGGGACAGACATAAGGCAATTCTACTGGGGGGGTAGGAGGAAGTAGGCTGTTGGTTAACTAGGATCTACAGCCTATGCATTAGGTAGCAAAATGGGCAGTCTAGGTGGGCCAAGCAGTCCTTATCTGCTGTTAAATTTTATGTTTCTATGAAGAGAGCCTATATATTGTAACTATAACTCCCAGGGGAAGGAGAGTTTTGCCTTTGTGTGAGAGATTGTGAATCCTGAGGGTCTCAACTGAACCAGAGACTGCATTGAAGCAGATGGAATTGTCCCAGCCATAAATAAAGGTTGAGAAATCCTGTTCCCCAGAGCAAAAGAAGCACTGTTTCTAAATTGTCTCAGAGTGAAACCTGATTGAAGTAAAGAGATTGCTCCAGGAGCTCCTAAAGAAGGTGGAGCCAGTAACTGTTGGAACTGTCTCCTGCCACGCATCAAGAGGGGGAGACTGCCATGGGCTTGTTCAGTCGAACTACATACAAAAATTCAATTGCAGCTATGGGGCCTATGCCAGCTTTGGCCTCAAAAGACTGTTCCTGCACTGGATCCAGCCACTGCTTGGTGAGAGACCAGCCTTGGGGAGTCAGCCCCTGTGGAGGATCAAATTGCAGGTTGTGGCCACCTACAGGGAAAGGGCATGAGTCATGTCAGCCCTGGTCCTCACCAACATCCTGGAAGGCTAGACAGTCCATGGTGTCATCAGCCATTCTTCAGTCTGTCTGGGTACAATGAGTACAATCAGGGCAGCCTCCTGTAACAACCACATAAATGCTTTTGTGTCACCTGACTTGCTTTATAAGTTTTTGGGGGGTTCTAACTGTGTTTAGAGTCCATCTGGCCTGCGATTACCAATACCTTATGGTATGCAAGTGTTTTCATCTGTTTAATAATACCCTTCCTTCCATCAAGGGCCCCAAAAAGCTGCCACTCTGGCATACACACGGCAATGCTTCAGGCCTGCACCTAAATTCCACTCTGGGTATCCAGCAGCTGAGTAAACAGATTATGTCAGGGACAGATCAAATGCTTATTATTTATTTTTTGCTTAATGTTTGAATACAGTATTACTCTAATCATCCTAGATTTATGCTCCTTCCTTGTTCGAGTCATCTTAATAAACCTGATTTGTTGCTTGATGTTAATCCTGGGTTGTGAGGATATTATTACCCAGTGTTCAGTTACTGAGTTATTCAAAAGGTACTGTACAAAAGTATTGTTGCAGAAAACTTTTCTTACAGGGGGCGCAGGGTATATGCCAGAAGATCAGACCCTGTTGGTAAGTGTGGTGCCCATGAGTACATTATAGTGCTGACCACTAATTGTATGTTTTTTTACAGACTTTTTTATACTCCCCTCTCTGGCCACTCAGACTGTCTTCAGAGGGACACCTGTCTTGACCTTACCCCACCCACCTGAAGTCCTTAGCCTTACCTTGCCAGTGGAGGGGAACCTCTCTCCACTCACACTAATCCTAGACCCTTGTATCTAAGCCCCTTGGGTGGGACCACTAACTCCTCCTGGTGACCTTTCTGAAATCTAGTTGTTTGACCAGGTAGTGCAGGGAGCACTGGAGGCAGGATGAATGCCCAGAATCTGTGTGTGGGGGTTGGCCACTTCACCCACCTTAGCCTACTGAGGGCCAGGGCATTTTTCTTTTTCTGTTCCTCCCTCCCCAGTGGCTTGGATATGCAATGCATCCAGCACATGCATACACATTCTCCCACATGCATGCAGGATCACTGCCACAGCCAATCCCCAGTCAGAGGATCCACAAGCTGCTGTACCCCCAGTCACCACCGGGAGTCACCAAAGCCTGGGATCTGGAATCCCCATCCCTCCCTCTCCAGACAGGAGAGCAGTCCTCTGGATGCTGAATCCTATCCTCCTCCACTGACAACCTGAGCCTGTTCCAGAACCCGGGTCATCAGTGTGGTGTGAGCCGTGTTGTCCAGCTCCTCAACCCTCAGCCCCAATGGGCCAGGCCACTAGTTGTATGTTAATTGTTATATATAGTAATTGCTGTGTTTATCATGTAAGACCACTAGTCAGGGGTATGAGTGAGTATAGCTTCCCAGAAGGCTGTACTAGTTTTACAAGTTACCCACTTTATCACTACTCTGGGTGGAGGCACCAACATCTTAGTACTACTGTTGGTAAGCACACCACAATACCCCTTATTTCTGAACCCAGGCCCCTCAACCTGCAGTCAGAGAAGCAGGTGGGGTAGTAGCCCTTGGTATAATTGCTAGAGGGTTACATCTTTGGAGGCACCACTGGGATTACTGCCTTCTGGTGGCCTAAATACAAAATTGCAATAGCTTTTTATATGACTGGTAGCGTAAAAAATGGAGGACAGGGCTGGTCTTAGACTTGGAATTCCTCGCCACAAAATGGTTGTGCATCATTTATTGGGGTGGTGAAAAGCTGAGGAGGTTGATCCTCACAAGGCCTTGATGCTGTTAGATATTCCTCTGAGTACCAACAAAGCTGCTATATAAGAGGTGGTGAACCAGGTCAAATGTTTGGTTAAAGCCACAGTATGAGGACAAATGCTGATTTATTTGCTCAGATTATAATGGCCTTGGTTGAATGCAATGTTTTAGTGGATCCAGAGCAGGAACCCCATATCATTATCCCGATGAGTCCCCAGTGGGTTGGAGAGTGATCACTATGCATAGTGGGACATCCACACCTGGGGAGGTCACTCAAGTTAGAGGGATTTAAAGAGAAACTAGGGAAGTTACTGGCAACAGAGGGACAAACTGGGTAAGATTAAAAGAGGGCATTAGAGCCCTCAGGGGTGTCACTCCTACAAACTTCTCCCCTGCTCCTTCATCAGCTCCCTCATGGGTACTTTTGCCTGTGTCCTCCCAAGTGCCAATGCACTCAGTGAACCTTGACTCATATTGCAGACTGACACCTTTCTCTGGTACTATTCCCACACCCCAAGGGAAAAATTACCTACAGTTGGAGTCCCTTGCAACATGAAATTACTATGCTACAGAGAGGTGTTGGACATGGTGGATCAAGAGTCCCTTGCAACATTAAACTGCTATGTTACAGTGAGGGTTTGGACATGATGGACCCAGAGACCCTTACAATCTTAAATTACTATGTTACAGTGAGGGTTTGGACATGATGGACCTAGAGTCCTTTACAGCATTAAATTACTATGTTACAGTGATGGGTTGGACATGATGGATCTAGAGTCCCTTACAACATTAAATTACTGTGTTACAGTGAGGGGTTGGACATGATGGACCTAGTGTCCCTTACAACATTTAATTAATATGTTACAGTGAGTGGTTGGACATGATGGACCTAGGGTTTTACATGATGGCCCAGAGTCCCTTACAAGCTTTTTCCAGGACCTCTGCATGCACAGAGGGGCAACAAAGTGTTCAAGGACTGTAAAAAAACAATGCCTTTATGGGTCTGAACAGGGAAATGCACTAAAGAACAGGCAGCTACAATAAAATGTCAGTTTCTATCTATTTGAAAGCACACTAAAAGGCTGAAGATTTACTACCAGGATAATCAAGGGCCAAGACTCAGATCTGTTGCAAGGTTATCTGACAGCAGGGTGGTTGGAATCAGTGAAAAACAAAGCCACTAGGAAAAGGCATACAGCAGGAAATCAACACAGATATCCCAGAATCAGATAAATATGCAGCAATAAAAAGTATAAGCACATAACAAAAGCATGATCTTTAAAGACAAGATCTTGTAATGCTGAATGGAGCGGAAGCAAAGACTAGAATGCTGAACAGTGGAATGCAGTGACAGAGTTCAGCAGAAGAAGTACGTTTGAAAGCAAATTATCTTTCCATCATTTATGGAAGTTAGCTGTTCCAAAGCTACTTATCTTAGATGGCATTAACATGATGACATTGTTTCAATAGGAATTACAGCAATTACTGCTTTAAGGTCTTTCAACAGGCACAATTATTAAAGGAGCTCTAGAAATAGTACTATCTACTGCAGGCAGGGGTGTAGATAGACACACACACACACACACACACACACACTACTGTAGCAAATGGAGAGAACAGTGGAGTAATATTAGTCAGCCAAACAAAACTGCTCAGTGGAAGACCACAGTCTCACAGTCCTGTCAGTCCTTTCCCCTACTGACAACAATACGTCAGCATGGTGGCATCACTATGCGTCCATAAAAAGAAAGCAATCTACTATGTCTGAGGCCAAAATCAACTATAACACTAAGGAGCATCATGTGACATATTTGTGGAGATCTGTGGATGGGGAGTAAAACAAGGGTTGTCCACACAACTGTAGTAAATGGTAGTCCTATGGGGATAATCAGTTACAGAGACTGAATCAGGGTGGTCTAAGCAAGTCCTTACTGTTGGGAACTATAGCCATCCTCGCTTGCTATAGAACAAATTGTACAAAGGGAGCTGATACATTTCAAAATGTATGGCTTGTATTGGAAGAAAAATGCAACATGCTCACATTGAAAGCTAAATTTTCCACTGCCAGTGACAAATCTGAAAGGGTGGGAACATGTGTTGATAGCCAACTACTCAAAGTTAATATTTTTGCTTTAATTGTAGCCAGAAGAAACCACTGTTTCCTTGAAGCACTCTAGTTACTCAAGTGCACTGGGGTACCTAACAGGATCAGAAAAGGTATATGTTGATTTAATATTTTCAAGCTAAACTGAATAACCTGACCACAAAAAGATTTAATTCAATCACAGCTCCATAAGACATGCAACAAATTTGCTCCAAGGGTATCACATCTCCAGCATCTGACATGCTTTAGAACACCAATTAATTTTAACTGCACAGGAGTATGGTACCAATGATGCATTATTTTATGTTGCATTAATAGACTGCGTTGGTTCACACAGGCCTTATTGGCTAGATCCCAGCAATATAGCCAGTCCTGGTCAGAAATTGGGATATGCAGTGACAGCTGCCATTTGTCTTTGACTGAGTTGGTAGGGTTGAGGGCAGCATCTCTTAGAAATTTCTAGATACTGCAGGCCAGATCCTTTGGTACTGTAAGCCATTTCTGAAGATGAACCTTGTTGCTCTACCCAAGGGATTTAGTACAAGTAGAGCAAGTGCACCCCACTCTTGACCTGTTATCCTATAGGTGACAGAGTTAGGATATTTCCAAAAGTCCAGTTTTGGAAGTGAGTATTTACTGTACGTTTGTACTCCAGGAATTATTCCATAGCCCCGTGGTCTAAGGTGAACAGATCCCTTAACCTACAAATGTGCTTGGAGATCCACTCTTTCCACATAAATGGCTTTGCCTCTACAAACTGCAGGATTATTACCAGGGCATGTGTGAGCCCCCTATGTTTGACAGGATTTAGTGTGTAGGCATATTTTTCTCACGGCAGCAGGAGCAGCTTTCAGGGTCCACTGCTGATGATATTTTTGAGGGAGTGGTAGATCTAAATGTGTCAATGGGTGAGACCCATCTAAGGCAGCGGTTTTATTTCTGTGCAGGCTGGAGTATCTAGTCTAGATGTCTAAAGAGCCTAACATGTTTTCACTATTAAACATACATATAAGTAATGCAGAAAGTGGTGGAGATTTTATGTACTTATTGAAGAGAATTGGAATTACAATCCTTTGAGTCAGAGACTCCTTTGCAATGGCTCTATGTCAGAAATACATATACAAAAAAATACCAGACAATACATGAAATTGTATAAAACAGGAAGGAAAACCTATACAGTTGGCAGGTTACCACCCTCCTCTACTCTAATGGGCCCACAATTTTGGCCTGCCATACCAAGGGAGTGAGTGACCCCACATGAAATTACCAATAAGGGAGTCCAGCTTTTGAAACCACTTAAGTGATATTTCCACTGGTAGATGAGCAAAAAGATAAAATACCCTGGAGCAAGCATAATTTTATTTGATGTAATCTTCCCAGTCAAAGAAAGATTTAAATGTCTCCATCTTTCCACTTCCCTCTGGAGAATCTCTAATGGGGCTTAAAGTTCACTGCCACCAAGAGATTCAGGTCTGGAGTGATCCAAGCCCCAAAATATTTAATTTCTTTTGCTGCCCAGGCTAGACCAGTATTCTGGATCATGTTGAAACATAGAAATATAGACTTTGCCAGCAGATAAGGACCGCTTGGCCCACCTAGTCTGCCCATTTCCCTACCTACAGGATAGGCCGCAGATCCTAGTTAACCAACAGTCTCTTTTTTCCTACCCCCCTCACAAGAACTGCCTTATGTCTGTCCCATGCATTCTTGGATTCTCCCACAGTTTTAGACCCCACAACCTCCTCTGGAAGGCTGTTCCATGCATCCACTACCCTCTCTGTGAAAATACTTCCTCACATTCCCCGGAACTGCCCCTCTATCTTTAAATTGTGTCCCCTTGTTCTTGCATGTCTCTTTTTCTGAAAGATTCTACCCTCTTGGACTTTGTTAATTCCACTGAGGTACTTAAAAGGTTTTATCATGTCCCCCCTCTCCCTTCTTTCCTCAAGGGTATACATATTAAGCTCCCTCAGTCTCTCCTCGTACAGCTTTTCTTGCAGACCCTGCACCATTTTAGTTGCTCTCCTCTGTTGGGTGTGGATCTATTCTTAGGGGGAGGATCTTTGACTTATTTTTAATACATAACCCAGAAATAAGAGCAAAGTCTTCCAAAACCTCCAGAAATTCATGAAGACTGGTGCAAATATTACCAGTAAGAATTAGGAAGTCATCTGATGTGGAACCTTTGTAAAAGAGCTCTTAGCTCAAAAGTATATGTAATCCGAGACTTAAATAAATAAAAATCTGCATATAAATTAGTGTGGTATTTGAAGGGCCAAACTTTAATCCCTTATATCTGAGAGTACAATCCCATGGTAGCTGGTAAAGTTTCAATGGTGATGATGAATAATAGGGGAAAAAGCTGACAACCTTGCCTAGTACCTCTATGCAGGGGAAATGCATTCGACAAGGTGCATTAATAAGGAGTCTGGCCACAGGTCTGTTATATAAGGTCTGAATCAATGCATCTAATACAGGGCTGATGTTAAAGTGCATAAGTGGAACATGCAAATATTCCCACTCCATGAAATCAAAAGCGTTCTCAAAGTCTACTGTTATAACCGCAGCTGGAATGGGAATGTCCATCACTGTTGGTGATCTGAACTAATCCTTCCTTTGATAAAACCTACATGAGAGGGATGACCAATGGAGGGAAGAACCTTCTCCAAATGACAAGCCACAATTTTGGAAAGGATTTTTGTATCTGCTTTTATCATTGAAATTGACCTATAACCAACAGGTTGAAGAGGGTCCTTACCCTGCTTCAGCAGAACGGTAATTATAGTTTCATTAAGGGTAGCAGGAAGAGTGTGCTAATTAAAGGAGTCCTGCAACATGTGCAGTAATGGGTATGAAATTACATCTTTTACAATCTGGTAAAAATCAACCAGGAAACCATCAGTGCCTGGAGATTTATGAAAGGCTATGCTTTTGATAGCTTGCTCAATTTCAGCTCCTGCTATTGGGGCTTCTAAGTCTGCTTTCTCAGAGTCAGATATTTTAGGGAGATGTCAGCTGGATGTAAATGAGAAGAATTTATTCATATCACACAACACATGGGATGTATAAAGGTTCTTGTAAAAATCCATTATGGTGGCATTAATGGAGACTAAAGTGTATGGTCCCATTTGTATCTTTCAACTGAGCTATATGTCTCTCTGCTTGTTGTTTATTAGAACTGTGCAGAATGGGAAAATTCTGAATCTGTGGAATTTTGGTGAAATTTCACAAAATTCTATGAAAGTCTGGGGAATTCCGGTGAAATTTTGTTGAATTTTAAAAATTCAGTAATTTATTATAACTCAAAAACCATTCAAGCCAGAGGTCTGAAATGTAGAATATGTACTGTGTAGGATAATGGCCACAAGTGTGCCAAACATTATGTAATTTGGTTGGATAGTTTCAAAATTATAAAGGCTCGAATATTGTCATTTTATTGTTTGTGAGAAATTTCATTAACATTTTTTCTATCTGCTTGTACCTTAATCATCTATTGGCTCAGGATTCTTAAATTTGGCATGATTTCTTGATGATAGGTGTTCTAACAATCTGCCAGATTTCATGACAATATAATGCCTTGTCTCAAAATGATATGTGGTCAAAATCTGTCATTTTATTTTTTTCCAGAAATTTCATGAACAAATTTCATCTACATATAACTCAGGCACCTTTGGAGCTAGACATGTGTAAATTAGTATGGATAACCTTTTTGTAATGCTTACAGAATTATCTAAATATGGAGTGGATTAGATATGAGATTTGTAAGTTACAGGGGTTCAAAACTTTACCATGTAAATATTTGTAAAATGTTCTGAAAGCTATGAAGAATGTGAATGTTTGTAACTTCTCTGCTCTTGCATGCATAGAGTTAACATTTGACATGCATATCCATATTCCATGTATCCTGGTGTCCAACACAACTGGTTAAATTTGTTAAGCAATTTTAATCTTGCAGAAGAAAACAAATGATTAGTAACATTTTCTCACCTATTTATGATAGCATATTCTGTAGATGAAGCAGCAAGAATTTTTTTGTGTGTGGAATTTAACATTAACAATGCACATATTTGATAAGCTAGGCTGCACTTCTTGCAGTTCCACTGTTCCTCACTGGGTAACTATCCCCCTTCTCTTTTGGCATAGCCAGATTGACACAGTAGAACTACTGAGCCTACTGCTATCCTCTTTGTTCTTTACAGTGACAAACCTCCTTAAAACATGAGTCACTGACTCACTTTCCTATCAATCTACCCAAAGTAACCAATGACTGGATCTCTGATATAGATGCAGGGTTTTATTTAACTCTAAAAATTGATTAGCGTTTTGCTCATAAAAGTTCTAAAACATTGTGAAAATGCATAGCACTTGCCTCACTGTGTTTAACAAACCTAACACTTCTAGAAAACCTATATAAATGCTTTCTGTACAGTTTGTATTGTCCCAAGAAAAAAACTGCTAATCAATTATTTAAAACCCTGAGATGCAAAGAAGGTAATGGGAGCAGTCTTTTTTGGATCTAAGCAAAGCTTTTGATACTGTTGACCACAATCTACTAGTCACTTGCCTTGCAAATTTGGGTGCCACTTACCATACTACTCAGTGGTTCTCTAGTTACTTAACTGGGAGATCCCAAAAAGTAAAAGCAGAGGGCTGTTTTTCTGCTGCCTTGCCAGTCGTTAGAGGTGTCCCCCAAGGATCCATCCTAGGCCCCATTTTGTTCTCATTATATATTAATGATCTTGATTCAAGTATATCTTCATCCAATCTGCACTTTTTCGCAGATGATACCGTGCTGTATACCTCTGGCTCATCGCTTTCTGAAGTCAAGGGAGTGCTTCAAGTGGACTTTGCGCAACTCGAGCATAATCTTATAAAGGCAACGCTTCTGCTTAATGCCAAGAAGACTAAAGTGATGATATTTTCCCGTAGTGCTGCCACAGGTACCCTCAATACCTTGCCCCGAGATTTCATTGTTACCATTCTAAATGAGCCTCTGGAAGTTGTTACCAAATTCAAATACCTAGGCATCTGGATTGACAACAAACTCTCTTTCAATGACCATATCGAAGATGTCTCTAGAAGGCTAAAAGCCAGATTAGGTTTCTTCTTTAGAAATAGGCCCCTCTTCCCCCTTGAATTTCGGAATAAGCTTGTCCAGGCCACTTTTCTCCCCCTTCTCGACTATGGCGATGTAATCTACTCCTCTACCACCAGCGCAAATTTAAGTAAATTAGACAGCCTTTATCACCGTGCATTACAGTTCATTACCAACACCCCTTACCAATGATTTGTGACCTATATGCAGCTATTGGATGGACATCTCTCACTACTAGACGTTTGCTCCATGCTGGTCTATGGACTTTTAAACTGCTCCTGCACAAATTACCGAGCTATCTTTCATCTCTCATTAGTATTTCACACAGTGCTTACTTGCTAAGAAAATCTGACTTTATTATGCTTGACATTCCGAGGACGCGGACCTCCTTTGGTAAACGTGCTATTGCGCATACCCTTCCCTCTATTTGGAACCATTTACAGACCGTACTGAAACTAACTAGCACAGTTTCAATTAACTTCTATAAAGTGTTATGTGCAACTAAAATAAAAGATATCTGCAACTGTCATTAAGCCTTTTTCCCCCGATGTGTGCCATGTGCATCCTTTGGTAAGACCACAATTGCTTGTGTATATCAACTACTTATTGTTCGCACTTCTTTTATACTAAGAAACAACCCCACCCACCAGCTCCTGTCTAATATCTACTACCTTGCTGCAGCAATCTAATTCCTGCTATCCCTTCCTACCCTACTCCTGGCTCTGTCTACATATATACTTCTCTGATCACACTATCAAACCATTCCTACCTCCCCTATCCATTTTATTCTGTGATCGACCCACCTGCCAAAATGTATTTATTGCAAGCACCAGTACCATGTTTCAAGTATCATTATGCTATCTATAGTCGCCTCCCTGTATTACCTTAGTTATTACCACCTACGGTCACCCCATGCGGTGTCATTGAATGTTTATCTTGCTTGTATTATGTGATGCTTGCATTTATGTATATATTGTTTATTAACTATTTATGTATGTATGTTGTGTAAGTCTATATGTCACAGGACCTCCTTGTGAATGAGCTTGCTCAATGTAGTTTTCCTGCAATAAACTTCAACTTGAACTTAAACACCAGTCTCCCTGGATTATACATTCACTGGATGTGATCCTTAAATATTCTACATTAAGATTGGAATTGATGACCCTATACACTTTCTTGCTTCAACCTGGGGGTCTACCACTGTTGCGTTACCCAGCTCAGCTGTCCATTTCTTGGTGAAACTGTGCATCTAACTCCTGAACCTGGTGACCCCCTGCACTACCTGCCTCTTATACCCCTATCTTTATATAGAACCCCAGATAAGGCTGAATGAAATTAGAAAATTCCAGTTTTATGGAATTGTTCATGAAATGCTGCAATTTTCACAAGGCTCATAGGATTTCACTTTAAGTAGAGATATTATTTTTCAGTTTCTCACAGCAAGCAATTAATAAAATTGGCATACACAGTCTCCTTGTAAGGTCTATGAAACTGCCACATTGAATTGTATTTACAGTTTCAGGGGTTTATAAATTTTTAGTTTACATTCTTGCAAAATTAAAATGTTGTAAAAGTTTGTCTACTTTTGATTTAGTTCCATTTAAAGCTGAAACTATGAACTTTTTTTAGAAATGACCATGTGGTACAGTAGTTTAAATGCCTCAACTCTGGTTGAATTTGAATATGTAGTTTTAAATTTAGAGGGAACTAACCAAAATTTAAATGTTGGCAACAGGTTTGGCAGGCTATAATTCAGTCCCATTTAAAACTAGAAATCTGAAACCATGTGCATACACAAATGTAGTGCTAACCTGCATACCTGGCAATTTTTGTAATATGTCAATGAATACTAACAAAGTTATATTAACATTACAGAAATCCAAATGTTGGCAACATATTTGACTACCTATAACTCATCTACCATTAAAGCTTGAGACTTAAAACATGGTCCATGTATGCACTCTATGTGCTCTTCTAAATTCTCATATTGTGGAGAAATGTGGAGAAGAAATTATAAAATTACCTCAAAATTGCTGAAAATTAATTTTTTATTAAATATGTGGCAACCCATAACTACACCCGCTTTTAATGTAGAACTCTGAAATTTGGTACACATTTGTAAGCTATAGGGTGCTGCTCACATTCCAAACTAGGTATTACTTGGACACTAACTTTTAAAATTATAGCAACATAACTCACATTTAAAGTTTTATGAAATTCCACCAAATTTTCATGAAAATGCAGCTGAATTCCATGGAATCAGAATCGTCATTCCATGAGCATTACACAGACAGAATTTTATATTCTGCATAGTTCTACTGCTTATGTAGTCAATATGATAGCAACTTGCTGGCCTTTTCCCATAATCCCAGTATTTGGGCTTAAATCTATAAACCTGTAGCTCAGTTTTTCTAGTAGCCAATATATTAAGCTGAACCAGAAGGGCGGACAATTCTCCATCACTATAACAAACTCACTGTATCAAAACTCCAAGTGCAAAGAATGAGTCTCATGGCTCCCATCATTGCGTTGCAATTATAGTGAGAGAGCACTGTACATTTTTATTCTGAGTCCAAGTCAGTTCTGGAATATGTCTTTCATACAGTAGTTTAAAGCATTCTTTATATTCAAATTTTTCAGCATTCCTCTCCTGTTGCCAGCTTCCTATCTTTGTATTGCCACTATAGCAAGGGAGCACTTTACGTCTGATTAGCAGAAAGACACAGACATGAAGGTGATCTCTCCTTCTTTCACCGGACTGCAGAACCAACAGTCACCACAACCAGTTGTGTCTGTCCCTACCTCCCCTCAACCTGCCACCCACTCTGCCAGTCAGTCCCCAAATAAGTGATACAGAAGAAGGAAGTCTGGGACTCAGGGGGTGGCAGAATGGACACAGTACAGCCATATTCAGTCCAGAGGAGATTGGACCGGACACACATATGGACAGTGAGGGCTGTTCAGGTGACAGCCACTGTTGCCAGAAATGGTATTGTAATTTTTCAGTAATCTTTCACAGGATTTCTCAGGGGCTGTAATTAAAGGTAGAAGTTCTGAGCTGATCAGATCAACAGTTCTGGTTAGGCAAGGCAGACTGAAAGTGTGGCAGGAGCTGATTGTAGCATGGCAGCAGGGGGTGTTGTAACTGCTCTACAATGCTCTAATTTTTTTAATTTTATGTTTTAAATGTCTTAAAATTGCAGTAATAATTACTGTACTAATAATAAAATGAGCATTCTCTTTTGGAAGGGTGTGAGGAGGAGAGGATGACATGCTGGCCTTACTAAACTGAATGCTGTATTGTGTGTTGTTTGTTTTCAGCATCCCTTAATATAACAAAGAGGGAGCTATAATGAACACAGGTTATGGCTCTCATTCTATTCACTATAGTGAGGAGCACTGTAATTTCAAAAATTAAGTTAGGATTGTTTAGCTGGCTGGGATCTTCTTTATATATGACCTATTTTTGGTTAAGTTGTTCTAGCAATTTGGCCTCCATTTCCAATGAACAACAGCGGTGTGTAACAAAGCCTATAATGTTTCTCTGTATGGTGACCTTAAACACCTCCCAAATTATGGCAAGAGAAGAAGTCCCAGGTGGGTTGCCATTAAAGAAATACCCAACTTCTTTTTTTAACCATTGTCGGAAATCCTGATCTTGAAGGAGCAGGGGATCCAACCACCAAATAGCAGATTTAATCTTTGAAGGATCAAAGGGAACACTAAACACTATGGGGGCATGGTTTGAAATATATAAGGAGTGTTGGTGACATTCAGTACTGAGGAGATGATACTGGATGATTTGAACCAGTAATCCAATCTATTGGCCATGGCACAGGCCTCAGAGAAATAAGTACAGTATTTACCAGAAGGGTGATTTAATTGGGCTCTCTCCTGTTTAGCATGTTTTTGAGCACCATCCCCAAAGCCTGCTCAGGTCAGCTGCTTCTCTATGCCAATGATGCGGTCATATTCTGCAGTAACCCTGACCCCCTTTCTCTTCAAGGTTCCCTGCAGTGCTCCTTCACTGAGGCAGAAGCCTGATTCTCAGATCACTACCTTGTCATGAACTACAAAGAACAAGGCCAAGCTCTTCACAGACAGACAAAACAAACATAAAAACTTTCCCCTCACCATCCTCAACTCCAAGGGCTCCCCATTTGACCTGGTACCCACCTTTAAATACCTAGGCATCACCCTTGACTCCACTCTCACTTTCCACAAACACATCAATCTCCTCTGCTCCACTGTCAATTTTAGAATAGGGCTCTTGTATAGGCATAGGGGTTGCCTGTCCCCAAATACCCTAAACCTAACTGTGACACTTTTGGTGCTCTCATGTATCAACTATGGGATTGTTGTCTATGGCTCCGCTAACTCTACCACCCTATGATGTATTAAGTTCTCCCTAAATGAAGCCTTCAGACTTGTCACAGGGTGTGACTGGTTGATCATACCTGTGAGCTCTACCCTCACACCAACTGGCTTAACTGCAATGGACAGCTCAGATACCAGACCTACCTCCTTGCCAGAAAGCTCTTACTCTGCTCCTCATCCCCCCCGGGACTTCCCAACCTTGTGCAGCATTCCACCCAACCCTGGACAACTAAAAGCTCTCTGTCTGCCCTCTCTTAGTACCCTGTTGCAGGACTTCCCTGGGCCAATGCTCCTTTTTCCACAGGGCCTCTCTGGTTTAATGAACTACCTCCTGCTGTCTCTCTGAAGCAGTGTCTAGACCTATTTAAATCTCAACTCTGCTTGGAAATTCTCTGCCACTCCTGCTGTGATTGCACCTAGTCCCAATCTGCAATGTGGACGCAAGTCACTCACCACTCTACCTCATTTTCCTTTTGACCTGTGGTCTGCCCCAACTGCTTGATCTTGCAGAAGTTGTAACCAGACTTTAGTTTATTGATCAGTGTCTTTTGATACTGTAACTATTGTTGTTTACTGCTCGCTATCTAACTTGGGCTGGATCTCTCCACCCTTGAATTTTGTTACTTGTCCTCTTTTCTACATTGTAATATTGCTCTGTTCCTGTCTTTTTTGTACCCTTTTATGCTATTTCAATTTTGACGTGGAGCCTTTGCAAAAGAGTCCTTGGCCCAAAGGTTGTTATTCCAATTCTTTCAATAAATATATAAAATAGTAGAAGGGTGACAATCTCCAAATATTAGTCAGCTGGTGCAAGGAGAGTAGGTCCCAAGTGATATGGAGGGCTTTAATTTGGTGCTTTGGTATGGCATTTGACCAAGGTCACCGTGTATGATTATCTCAGGATTATCATCTGCAATGTTCTGAGACAGATAAGGAAATCCAGGTCATCCTCATTGGGGCATATACATTATCTAGTAGGACAGAGCATTACGGGTAGAACATTTAAGCAATGACCATCTCTCAGCCATATCTGCCTGCTGCTCGACAAGCTTCAACTTGATAGACTTATGAAATAAGATGGAAACCCCATGCCTGGTCTTTGCAGAGGTACTGTGAGCTTCCCAACCCACCCATTCCCTACACCAGTTATTGGGCTTCAGTCTTCTAAAATGTTGTCTTTTTGAGGAATGCTATGTGAGTTTGTAGCTGTTTCAGATAGGACAGCACCTTTTTTTCTCTTAACAGGTGAATTTAAACCCATGACACTCTTAATCAGTGTGGAAATAGCCATAATGAATGTTCCATAATCAGGGAATAATAATAGAAAACTTGTTCCATATAACTACAAGGAACTAGAAGGATGTGCACAGCCTCAGCCACACATGTCGTACAGTTTTTTTAAATGCTTTAGCATTGATCCCTAACCATTGATTGCTTGATTCATTATATGCTACACAGTTATTCTGCTGTTTCCTTATGACTGCATCTTTTTTGTTTTGTAACCTAAGAAATGAATAAAGTGAATAGAAAGAATAAGTGTCAGAGAAGCCAACACTTTCTGAAGTGTATAACATAGAGCAATACATCAAGTAGTAAAAAAGCTAAAACATCCATGAATAACAACAGGACATAAACACACCTGCAGTCTAAACATGTATAATGAACAATGCAAGACCTTGTAGAGTGAGAAATCCCAATAAGGATCCAGGAAGGTATTACCGCTATAGTTTCAATGGGTCTGAGGTACCCCCTCCCCAATGAGGCAGTAAAAGAAAAGAAAAGGAAAAACTGCGCTACTACTGTGTGCTGCGAACCTCAGTTGAGGAACAGAGGTGAGTGCTACATAAGAGTACTTACGAAGAACCACAGAGGGGAGTCAGCTGTATAACCTAGAACATTGTAATTACTTTGAAAAGAAAAGCACTTGTCAGTGGGTGTCCTACAACCAAGACCAAGCCAGGGCAGATACCCATTGAGCTGGGGGGGGGGGGAGTCATGAAATGCCTCTAAAAGGAAAAAACCTTTTGGTCAGAGATAACTGGCAGGATGAGCTGCCCACCAGAAACTGAAATCAAAGGCACCAAGCATGTTCTCCCTCCTCACAAACTACACCAGAAAATGCAGTATGAAAATAGAAACGGGGGGGGGGTGAAATAAACCACAGTGAGGAAAGCTAAAGATGCCATCCGCACCCCCCCCTTAACAGCATAGCCCATGAGAAGGACAGTAGTTAACAAGTGAGTTCTAGGGAAAAAACTTCCCTGCCAAACCACTAACTAAAGATATTGCTCCCTACTGAACACTGAAGCTCTGATATAAAGATTACAAAGGGATGCATGCCCAAACTCCTGCTGCCTGAACTCCCATCTCCATCCCTAAATGCCTCCGATCAAATTGGCAGGGAATCAGTTTGCCCATAAAAGTAATAAACCCATCTTATTCTGACCTGGGGAAAGAAAAGTAAATAAATCAGGGATGCTTTGAAATTAGTGATCTGTGAAACTGGATTCAAATTTCCAGCCTGTCTTTTTGTTTTGTCTGGAGTTAAAAGCAAATATATATGAGAACATATGAACAATGTAATCCACACAATACTGGCCCAAAAAGGGCTCAGTTCCTTCAGAACAAAAGTTACAACCTGAACTTAGGGCTGTATCCATGAACACTTGTCCCTTTTCCAGACTGCTGCATGGACAGGAAACTTACACTGCCTAAAAGGGCTTTTTTTATTAAACTTACACAGCAGCAAGGATCCCCAACTGACAGACTGAGCCCTTCTAAAACCTGGGCTTAAACCCTGGAACAAACAGTAGAGTGAGCAAGGGGCAGAGGGTAGTAATAGCCATCACAGTAGTAAGGGAGAGAGACAATACCTGATGGACTCCTTGCAAGTGCACACAAGTCCTTCGGGATGGCATCAAGGAGATGTCCAAGCCCCTACTGCTGCATAACATTAAGTAACAGCACAAAAACCTCTGCATTACTGCAAAGTCAAGGTGGCACATCTTCCTTTAAGGGACGTTCACTGTGTTCAGGTTATGAAGACAGAAGGTGGTCAGCTTTCTCAACATTTTTAACAATATTGTCTGCCCAGTCTCCACATTTTAAGGCCCACTCTGATTCTGCTATCTCCAAGGTTCCAGGGTGTGAGTCTTCTTCTTCACCCAGCATCTCCGACACATCCAGTGCAGCAGGAAGTAACTCCTGTAGAGTCTTGTACTGGTTGCTGGTCTTGGAGGGCATATCCCTGGGGAGAGTAACTACTGGCATCCGAGGGTAAATAGTGCAGCTTTCTACTTCTGCATTGATCTCTTTGCTTCAGAGGCTTTTGTGGAGCAGGGTGCTTGTTACAGTTCTTCTGTTTGCCCCTGGTAACACGCTGCCAAGGACAAGGCTGAGCAGAGTCCCTGGCTCCATGCGGTGTAGGTGGGAGGAATTCTGTTGAGACTCCCTCATTTTCTGACTCATTGATTCAGTGACCATCAGAGAATGTTGATTAGACACATTTTGATAGAGGTGATAGTCAAAATCTGTTTAACATCCACTGGGGAGCTGAAGGTGATACTCCCCCTCTCCATTCACCTGAATCTGGAGGAATGCAAGATACGGTAGGGAGATGGATATATTAAGTTTATTAAACTGCTGCTCAGTATTTGCATAAGCCATGTGATGGTGGGAGAGGTCTGGGGAAAAGTCCTAGAAAATCATAGCATTGTGAGCATTACAGTTTTCCCTTTCCCTGGCCAATTTCAGATATAATTCTTTTGTGGGATAGTGCAAAAACCTAATAAGAATTGGCCTAGATTTGTCACCTAGTGCAGGTTTGGGTGCCAATGAGGGGTGCCTTCATTCTATCTTGTGCAGAGGGTGAGTACTGATGTGTAGGATGCCTAGCAAAACTGAGCGAAGGAACACCATCATATCCTGCCCCTCCAAGCCTTCAGGAATTCCAATAATTTGGATGTTGCTGCACTGTTTTTAAGACCCTCCACTTTTTGAAGTAACTACTGTGACTGTTCCTGGTGTTCACACAAGCTATCAATCTAGTCCTACAGGGTACACTCCTGAGCCCATACTTGCTGTTCAGTAGCAGACACCCAGACAGCTAGGGAGAAAAGATCCTTACATATTTATGTGGTGGTGACTTTTAGTTCAGTCATACCACTAAGAATCTGATTTAACATAGAGGTAATGTTCTCCATGTCCTAGCAGGAGGGTAACAGAAAGGATTGAGCCATACTGCACATAGCTGAGTGAACTATAGCCACAGAACAAATTGAGTCTCAGGCTCAGGCCTACCCCTTGTGGAAAGAACAATCAGACCCAGTTGGCAAAAGTAGCAATGTGAGACAGACTGCATAAATTTGTTTCTCAAAGAGAGAGCCTTTCCGGTAACAGCTCCAATTCAAAAAGGTACAAGTTGAAAGCTAATCATTTGCTGGTTACTGATTCCAAAGTTTCTATCCTTGATCTTTTAAAAGAATTGATGGATGGCCAAAAACATCCCCTCATTGAGCTTCTCAGATGAAATGAAGTTGTTGCCATGTTGACAGGAAAGCTCCACCCCTACATCCAGCAGATTGAAGTCCCCCACCACCAACACCTCCACCTTTCAGCCATTTTGCCAGTTGTTTTTAATATTTCCTTTTATAACTCCTCCCCCTGTGCAGGAGGCCAGTAAAGCATATGTGTCCCAATAGTGGCTCCATTTCCTGATTCGAGGGTGACCCACAACATTTCTGCCCCCTCAGAATTCTCAGTATTTCTGTTGTTTTTATGCTTGTATTTGCATAAATGTATTTATTTATTTATTTAAATTTTGGTAACCGGGTAGGCTCACTGAGACCAATAATAGTCCCTTTTTCAGGGGTGACCCGGGGTTAATTACAACAATGGTACAACAGGATATAACTTTTACATTAAATTCAACAACATACAGTTAAATTATACTTCATAAAAGGAGACAGTCATTTAGGCATACAGAGTATTACAGGGGACTATTATCAGTTCTTTGTCATACACATTAGGTGAGGTCAGCAATCATAATCAAACATCAGGCAAGCAACAGGAATCTAATGTGAAGTTCAGGGATTACAAGCGCATTGGTTTAATTCCTGCAAGTGCATTTGAAGTCCCTTTTTAAACCTCCCGAGAGATTCACATTCCTGGAGTTTGGGTGAAAGTGTGTTCCGTATGGGAGGAATGAGGGATGAGAAGGCCCTGGATCCTTGGGAGGACTGTGTCCAGGGAACCTTGAGAAGCTGTCTGTTTGATGACCTTAGAGTCCTGTTATTAATTGTAGGTTGAAGTAACTCAGCCAGGCTAGGTGGAGCAGAGGTCAATCTGAGTTTATAGGCTAGGCATAGAGAGGAGTAGCATAGTCTACCTTCCAGGGTGGGCCATTTTAGGGCTTGCAGGATCTGACAATGGTGTTCTTTTTGGGGTGCCCCTACAGTAAATTTCCTGATCCAGTGGTACAGTGTCTTAAGTTTATTCATCTCAGTACTTTTAACAGAGAGAAGCACAGGGGATCCGTACAATAGTTTGGGTAGCAAGGTACCATGGGCAATCTTAGCTCATGACCCCAGGGTAAGGTAGGGGCTGAGTCAGTACAGGAGACCTATCCTTTGGTTCAGTGTTTTGGATAGATGATCTATGTGGGCCTTGAAGTTGAGTTCCCGGTCAATGGTGAGACCTAGGTATGTTAGCAAATCCACTACCACCACCTTTTCCCCAGATGAGAGGGAGAGGTTGAGTGTGTCTGATCTGTTGGGTGCAATATTTTTGGGCCCGAACAGCATCCCTTTGGTTTTTTTTGCAGTTCAGTAGAAGTTGATTTGTGGACAACCAAACTTCCAGGGATTTTAGGTCTTTGGATAGCATTCTGCAGAGTTGTCCGGATCCTCCACTGATCTATAGATAACGATGTCATCTGCACAGAGGATAATTTCAGGGCCTTTGCAGAAAGTAGGCAGATTATTAATAAATAGGGAGAATAGCAGTGGTCCTAGGATAGATCCCTGAAGAACTCCATCTCTTATATCAATCTTGTCAGATATGGCACCCTGGGGACAAATAAGCTGGCTTGGTATGGGGCAGGAATAGTGCAGGGTGAGTTTAAGGAAAAGCACCAAACCCTCTCCTTTCCTTTCCTTCCTGTCCTTTCTGAACAGCATGCAGCCTGGAATGGCCGTGTCTGAGTCATGGGTGTTAGTGCAGCATGACACAGTAATGGCCACAGTAAGCAGGTTGACCTTCACCATAATGGTCTCTATGTCTGGAATCTTATTTTTCAGACTTCTAGCATTTGCACACATGGCCTTCCAGATTTTGTTAGCTCTTTGCTTGTTACTTCCCTCTTATTTCTTTTGTTCTGCCATCCTCCCACTTCTCCTTTGACTTCTTGTTTCCCTTCCCCCTTTGCTAACCCCCTGCTTCTTTGATTTTCTTTAACCCTGGTGGGGCACTCTGTGCCTAGAATCTGTCTACCTCAGCCTGTGTTGGCGCAGTTTCTAGGTTTTCTCCCCCCAGCTAGTTTAAATGTTCATCTAAGTAACTTTTCAACTGTCCACTGTGGATTGTGGTTACTGTCCCAGACGAATGTATCACCTCTTTATAGGGTCTTATCCTCTGAGGTAGACCCCAAACCCCAGTGTAGCTGTACCTCTCCCCTCTGCTGCACTCCTTCAACCAATAGTTGAAGGTCTTGGTGTGGAGATCCCTCTCCTTGCCACTATCCTAGACAGGCCACTATCCTAGACAGGCCACTATCCTAGACAGGCCACTATCCTAGACAGGCAACTATCCTAGACAGTCCACTATCCTAGACAGTCCACTATCCTAGACAGGCAACTATCCTAGACAGGCCACTATCCTAGACAGGCAACTATCCTAGACAGGCCACTATCCTAGACAGGCAACTATCCTAGACAGGCCACTATCCTAGACAGGCCACTATCCTAGACAGGCCACTATCCTAGACAGGCAACTATCCTAGACAGGCCACTATCCTAGACAGGCAACTATCCTAGACAGGCAGCACCTCCACAAAAGTTACTAAGTGAGCTATCTATTTCAGACCTCTTCCCAGTTCCTTAAACTCACCCTGCACTATTTCTGCCCCATACCAAGCCAGATTATTTGTCCCCAGGTAGACACTAACATCCAGTTACCCTTCCTACTGCTTTAGCAATCTGTAGGATATGCTTCCCACCATTCATGTCCTTGGCACCAGATAGACTCCTGGCCTCCTTGTCTGTCTCCTTTCCTTTTTCCAACTCTATATCCCTGACAACTGAGCCCCCTATGAAAAGTTGATTCCCCTCCTCTGGGATCCTCTTCCATCCTCCTTGGGGTATCCACTAGGGAGGGACCCCACATCCTTCATGGCCACTACCATGGATGCCTCCTCTTAGCAGTCCCACTTCACCGGAGTGGTGTAAGAATTCTGTAGTGATACTGGTAGAGGAATGTGCATGTTGCCTATATCTCCCAGCATTCCAGATCCCACCATCCCCACCCTCCTTGAGCCCACCATGGTCTAGTCACTCCTCATATCTGGCATTCTTTGAGGTACCAGTGTCAGATGTGGTAGCCCCTGGGCAGGAGAGAAGGTCTCTTGACCCATAGTCATCTCATCCTTAAGTCTAGCAGCCTTCTCCCTCAGCCCAGTGAGGTGCACATAGATGTGGAAGCACTGCAGTCTACCAGAGGGCTCCCTGAAGACTGCCGTCCCACAACCATTGCATTTCACCACTCCCCACATTCCTTATTCCTGTTTTCTCTGTATTTCCTGGTCTCCTTTCCCAGAATCCAATAAAGGTAAGCTAAGTGCAGTACGAGTTACTAAACTTAATATATGACCCTTTAGTTAAACTACCCTAGATATGTCACAGATACAGGTATGCTACAAAAACAAACACTAACACATTTTTTTGCTTCCAGACAAGACAGTACCCCCTTCCTAGATATCAGTCTAGTGGCAAGCTCCCAAACCATGATCTGTACCAGTCAGCTACCATACAACCTCCAACAACACTCCATCTGACATACCCACAAGCTATATGCACCAGTGCAACAGCAAACATGCACTAAAGAGCGATATTCAGTGGCTGACAATGTGCAGTGCAAAATGCAGTGCACCAATGTGCAACCCAAATGAATGCATGCACAAGTGCAGGGGTCGTATCCATGAATAAGTTGCACAGTGTGATATACAACAGCAAGCTGATGGCACAAGCACAGAGCAACAGGGACATGCGTGGAGCAAAGTTGAGCCCATAAAAGGATGGAGCAAGCAGGGGATGGAGGCTTGCGCCCATGGGAGTAGGGGCAAGAGACGTAGAGTGAGAGACAGAGAGAGACAGAGACAGAGAGAGAGGTCCATTGGCCAGGCAGGACAACAGCAGGGGTGCAGAACTGGCACAGAGGCAGGAAGTGCAATGGGCAGTGGGACAGGGAGTGCAACCCCGACTGTGCCTGTCAGCATGAGCTGACCAGTGTGTGTGTGTGTGTGTGTGTGTGTGTGTGTGGGTCCACAACACTGGAGTGCACCCAGTGCAGGGGCCCAGGCAGCAGCACACAGCCAGGGTAGCCCAGGATGTGAGCCGCGGGGGGGTCAGGACAGGCCAGGCCATGGAAAATGCAATATTCCAGATGGAGGCAGTAATGAGAGGTGTGAGGAGGTGGGAGGTTGAGCAACGTGGCGTGAAAGGGCCCGGCGGTGGTATGCCCAGAACAGGTGGTACCGTGCCATTCGAACAGTACAGTGACACTGAGATTGTGGGCTGGTACCGCCTGAACCAGGCAATTCTGAGGCAGCTCTGTGAGCTGTAAAGTGATGAGATGTAGGCACCCATGAGATGGAGCCACGCCCTGTCAGTAGAGACAAAGATCACAGATGTAATGTGCCTGCTCACCATGGGCACCTTCCAGAGACCAATGGGGACACCACAGGCATAACCCAGTCAGCCACGTCATGGCTCCTCACACAGTTCCTCAACGCACTGCTGCCACATGCTGTGGAATATATCCATTTCCCCAACACACAGGCAGAGCGTACAGCACACATGCAGAAGTTTCACAGGGTTGCATTTATGCCTGGCATGCTAGGGTCCATTAACTGCACCCACGTAGGCATCCGCACACCACCAGAGCTGGAGGTAGTGGCCTACATCAACAGGAAAGGCTACCCCAGCGTCAACTGCCAGGTGGTGTGTGATGCCAAGGGGCGTATAATCAATGTCTGTACCACACACCCTGGAGGAGCACACAATGCCTTCATCTGGCACCAGTCTACACTGCGTCACAGGTTTGAGAGTGGGGACATCCCCATTGGCCACCTAGTAGGTGAGTATGTAGCTGTAATGGGCAACACTGCACAGCTGGGTCTGGTGGGAGATGCAATGCTGGGGTCATAGGGGGCTGACTGTGTAGGTAGGGGGCAGACACACAGATCACAGTGCTAACCCATCATGTCCCCACACAGGTGATAGCGGATACCCACTCTGGCCTTGGCTGCTCAACCTGTACCGGTGCCCATCGACCCCAGTGCAGGAGAGATATAATGAAGCACACACCAGCACATGGAACATCATCAAGCGTGTGTTTGGTCTGCTGAAGGCATGGTTCCATTGATGCACAGGTCTGGCGGTGCCCTACAGTACAGCTCCTCAAAGGCCTGTTGCCTATTCCTGGCCTGCTGTGTGCTACACAACATGGCCACTGACCGTGGGATAGCCATTGAGGTCAAAGAGGGGAACAGCAGCGGATGCCGGGCCACACAGTGGTGGGCAGCCCCCCTGGATGATGGGAACCCTGGCTACAGAGGATGGCCCAACAGCACTGGGACACCATTGCAGAGAAGCACTACAGTGCATGCAGGTAGGTGAACATGACCACACACAGGGACCAGGGCACAGTATACAGGCATGTCAGGCTGGGCCCCACAACAGACACAGCTGGAGGGCAGCAGTGATGGAAGGGGACTGGACACTGTGGAAGCACTCCATACAACACTATGGACCCCACACACATGGCCCCACACACCTCCACATGCACAGGCACAGTCACATGGGCACTGACACATGTACAACCCCAAGTTGCCAATGGGTGTGTGTCAGATGCTGAACACCAGTGCACAGTGGCAGCTGGTGATGTGATGGCATCATCATGCACATGCCACTCTGGCCAGCGGCTGGGTGGGTGTGCACAGGGTGGGCATGTTGCGTGGGCCATGGACTGCATGGCCCTGGTACGCACAAGCACACACCATGTCACAGTGCATACAGGGCTGTGGCAGGCAGTAGACAGGGAGGGAGGCAGATCATGACTGCCAAGCAGTTGCATGGCTGCCACAGACACGTGGACAGCCCCACTGCCCAGCAGACTCTAACTGTGCGATGGCCACAGGGGTGAAACAGATGGTTCCCCAGGTGTGAGGCTGTGGGTATGTGACCAGTCCCTTGCAGGCATCTGCAGGTCCCCAAACAGGCCCGCTCCAGGCATACCTGGAATGCCTACAGTGGATCCTGGTGAAGACAATGCCAGGGTCACACAATGCCGGGACCAAGGGGTGGAGAATGCACTCCATGGTGACTGCTGTGGACAGCCCCAGGGTGGCCATCAGTACCTGGCCGGCCATGACTGTAGCAGTGAGCCAATCCAGCCTGCGGTCATAGCCTCCCGCATGTGTGTAGCCTTGGCAAGGAGCTGCTCAAAGTCCTGGTCACACCGTCCTGCAAACTGGCGCAGTTCCATGCAGAGTGCACGCACCCCTGCCATGACCAGCATCTGTTGCTCCACGGATGCCCAGAGCAGATGAGTGTGCTCGGTCAGTGGGCCAGAGCCCTTGGCTTGGGCATTGCACTGACCTGTGGGTGTTGCACGGCCCCACGGAATGGCCCTCCACGCAGGTGGGGGCTGCACAGTGGGGCCCCCTTGGGTCTGTACTGGCTGCAGTGCATTGGCAGTGGCCACTGCACCTGGTCCCCCCTCGGTACCATCCTGCTGCTGCTGCTGCTGCCCCTCCTGCTGCTGTGCATGTGATGGCTCCAGGGTGGGTGTACCACCACCGCCACACAGTATGGGCTGTGCCGCAGGTACGTCAACCACCACCTCACCAGGCAGTGTTGTTGGAGGGTCGTCAAGCACCACCTGGGCACCGGCTGCGCTGCTGTGTCCGGTGTGTGTTAGGAGTGCCTCCCCCTGGCTGGCATCACCACTGTCCAGGATAGTGGACATGTAATCATCAGGCCTGGACCCTGCCCCAATCAGTGCCTCAGCATACTGTACACCATGGCTGGCATCTTGCTGAGACACTGCCTGGGCCTCATCCATGCCCATGCCACTGGCATCTGGTCAGACAGTGGGGAATGCCTGGCAGTGGTCCAGACCCCTGCATGCAGGTGCTCAGGATCTGTAAGGGAACACATACACGTTAGTGCCTCCACCACACACCTCTGCTCCTTGCTCCCCTCACTCCCATCCCCATGCGCCACTGTACCTACCATGCAGTGATGGTCTTCCCCCATCTGGAATCCACTGCTGGGTACACCCTCTATGGTGCTACACTGCCTGTGGTGTCATCTGTGGCACCTCAGGCTGTCCACCGCCCATGGCACCCCATGCAGCACAGATGGCAGCCACATTCTCGTTTATCTGCCGCCAGTCTGTGCCCACCTTTTTCTTGCACTCCTGTGCTGACTTCTGATGGCTGCCCTGTAGGTTCACGGCCCAGGCCACTCCCTCCCATGTCTCTACCCTGGCCCGTGGGGTGACTGTGGAGCCACTCAGTAGAGGCTCCTAGTCTAGGTATGCATCAAACAGGGCATCTCATTCAGCCCTTGTGAAATTGGGCCAGCACCTCCATGCAGGCCCCTACTCCCCATTCTCCTCTCGCACCGACATGCTCACTCCTATGGTTGGGGACATGTGGTTAGTGCTGGCTGCCACACATGGGGCATGCCCCCCTTCCACTGTCCCGACATGACCACTGCCTGGCATCTTACCTGTGAAGGATGCAATACCTGCCTGGTGCCTGTGCAGTTCCATGGCACCTTTATAGCACATCACATGCAAATGAGGGAATGCGCAACTGTAATGAGAGGCAAATGCCTTCAATGCGCTGTGGATATGCTGATCAGTTCATCTGCATATGCCTGCTGAGTATCGCAGAATTGTGTATGGTGCAGTGGGGATGCGCATGAAAGCAGCACAGGGGAAGTCACATAGTTTGGAACTGTCTGATTTTGAAAGCAGCACAAGGGAAGTCAGAGTTTGGAACTGTCTGATTTTGAAAGCAGCACAAGGGAAATCACAGTTTGGAACTGTCTGATTCTGAAAGCAGCACAAGGGAAATCACAGAGTTTGGAACTCATTGCTTTGGCTTCTCAGAAGGAACTAGAAGGGGGACAGGATCATCAGATCTACAGTACAGTAGCTTATTATTGTTTTACATTGTTTCTTGTGGATTCTACTTGGTAGAAGGTTATTTCTTTTCTTTCTTACTACTAAGGGGCTAGCAGGGTATTGTTTGAGGTTGTTGGAATTTTAAAACCTGTTTTGGTAACTTTAAGTGGGCTCATTTGTTTGATTCACTGTGTGGCAGGCTGCATTTGTAGAGGCCTATTTCTTCTGTTTTAAAACATAATTTGGTGTGATTTAACTGGGTCTGTTTCTTTGAATTGGAGACATATATCTTCTAATTCCAAGCCTATTTTGATGTGTTGTTGGTGAAGCTGTTTGAATTGGAGTCCTGTTTCTTTGGGTAGCAAACTTATTTTGGGGGCTTTGAGTAGAATTGTGATTCATTGTTGCTGGCTTCACTAGCTGCAAAGTTTGAGTGCAGAGTGGGGGAAGGGTGCTAATGGTCTGACCAGAGGCCACAGCTACCTGATTGTTTCTGGAAGACTTGGACTGGTCCCACCCTTGGTCCATTATTTCCTTTATACCAGGGGTTCTGACATCACTTCCTCTAACAGGCAAAAGAATATGCACCTGTCATAGCAAAAGCAGACACCCAGGAAAGGAACAGCAGCAAGTGAAGAGCTGACTGCTCTCTCAGTGGAAGGGAAGTAAATGCAAATCTAGGAGCTTTTATTATTACTTCTTCACATTGATATTGCATTGGGAAAAGGATCAGTAGGAGTTTGAAGAAGGTTGTGCAATGGCTACTTAAAGTCTGTTTTTGAGTGTGGATAGGAAGGATAGGAATATAAAAAGCAGTTGCTCAATATATCTAAACGTAGCAACAAAGGAGGTAAGGAAATAAAGAAAATGTTTTGCACTGATAGAGGAGGGAGAGGGGAGACTTGGGGGAGTGTTTGGTATCCTGCATCTGGAAGGGTGGGGGGTCATTGGTGGGCAATGACAGCAATGGGTAGGGTGGTTGGCTGCAACTACTGTGGTGCACCAATCTTTCTAAATATTGCCTGGAGTGTGGCAGGATGTTTAGAGTGGAACCGCATAGAAAAACTTAGAAAGGAGATTGAGGGTTTGCAGGAGGAACTAAGACAGGCAAGGCAGATTGGGGGTGGGTTTAGCCCAATACTGGAGGGAGGAAGAAGGGGAGATGAGGGAGGGCAAGTTAAGCCAACAGTGGTGAGGAGAGGATCAGAAGAAGGGAAGCAGAGACAAAGGGGCCCAGGCCAGGAAGAACAATTGCCAGGGAAACCAGGTCAGGAGACAAAAGACAAAAGGAAGGAGGAGATAGGGACTTGTGAGGGGAGGTGAAGAAGTGGCAAAAGACATGGAGTGGAAAGGAGAGAACAGGTTATTATGAAGAGAGAGGGAGCGGGCATTTGTGAAGGGCCTTCAGAAAATAGTTGTGCACTGCTAGAGAGGAAGAAGGTGGAGGAGAGAAATGATGAAATTATAGGAGTAATTGATAAATGCCTGGACCAAACTGGAGCGGGGGAAGTTCTGCTGGGAGAATTGCAACAGGGGTAAAAGGGGGAAATAATGTGCAGGAGGAAGAAGAGGAGCTGGAAATGAGAGAGGGAGATGAATGGAAGCAAGCAGGGAGTAAGAGGGGTGGAATCTTAGTGCTGAGGGACTCAATACTAACAGGAGTTAGGTGGGGTAGCAAGGGGAGAGGCATAGTCGCATTTGGGTGGAGGCCTTGCCAGGAATGACAGCGGAAAGGGTGGGGCAGTCTGTTCTGAAATATGCTAGAAGGGGTAGGGACAAGCTTCATTTAATTATACATCTTGGGACAAATGACCTGGCTGACAAGACAGTAGATACTGTCCAGAGGAGGTTTGAGGAACTAGCACAATTATGTGAGGGGGCAGGAAGATCAGTAACTTTTTCAGAGATACTTCCCATGCCAAAGGCAAGCACAACAAGAAAGCTGAGAATAGAGGAATTTAATGGATGGCTAAGAACCTGGTGTTGTGCTAAAGGGTATGGGCTGTTGGGGGGTAGGGAGGGACCTGGGAGGACAGTAGTCTCTATGCCAAGGACAGACTACACTTGAGTGAGGAGAGAAAGAAAGTGTTGAAACAGAGGATGGAGGATTACATAGAGGAATTTGGGAATTTATACTAGGAGTGGGGGGTGGCAGTTGGGGAAGAGATATGCAGAGACCACAGGTTGGGAAACCATATCAGCTTACCCCCCATAACAGTGACAAAGGACAAATGGCAAGTACTGCTGGTGATGCTAGTAAAGGAGGGCAGGATGGGAGGGGGGGAAGGGTGGAAGGTGGTTACCCTTAATGCTAGGAGCCTTGGGAGGAAAACTGCAGCGTTACAGGTTCTCATGGCAGAGGGAGAGGTGGACATTGCAGCCATCACGGAAACATGGGCCACCCAATACAATGACGGGACCTGTCTGTACCAGGGTACAGGTTATTTCAGAGGACAGGGTGATTGGGAAAGGTGGGGGGTGGCACTATATGAAGGAAGGACAGTGTGTAAGGGAGGAAGGGAGGAGGGTAGTAAGGAGTCACTTTGATGGAACCAGGATTCCAAGAATAGGATTCTTAGAATGGGAGTGGTGTACAGGCCACCATCTCAGATGGAGGAGTTAGACAGGAAACTAGTGGGACAGATCAGGAGGACCTGCAAGAAGGGTAGTGTGGTGATTGTGTGGGGACTTCAGCATGCCAGGAGTGGACTGAGTACCCAACAACCAGGAACAGAAGGAGCAGGTACTGCTGGATGCCTTCCAAGACAGCTTCCTGCTGCAAATGGTCAGTGAACCAACCAGGTTAGGAAATACCCTTGACCTTGTGCTGGCAAATGGGACTTTGTGAGGAACTTACAGTGGAGGAACCGTTGTCAGGAGTGACCACCGCTCAGTATGGCTCACATTGGATATGGGCAAGGAAGGAGGGAATCTGGCACAATAGTGCTGGACTTCAGGAGGGCTGACTTTAGGAGGATGGGGGAAGTGGTAAAAGGGTACCTGGCCAGAATTCAATCTAGTATGGACACTAACCAGAGGTGGGAGCTCATAAAGCTGGGGATAGTGGAGGTGACCAAAACCTGCTGCAAAGCCCAGAGCAAGAAGGCTAGGGCTAAGAAACCGATCTGGTTGAGCAAGGAGGTCATGGAAAAGGTAAGGAGGAGAAGATCTGCCTTTAGGAAGTACAAGAAAACAGGGAGGGGGAGGACAGGGAGGAGTACTTGACAGAATCGAAGGAGGTGACAAGGGCAGTAAGGGGAGTCAAAGCATCTACAGAACTCACGCTGGCACAAGGCATTAAGAAGGGAGAAAAGTCTTCTTTAAGTACATCAGGGAGAAAAGGAGCTGTAAGGACCACATAGTAAGGATTAGGAAAGAGGGGGGTTGGGTAGAAGCAGGGTGTGATAATGCGGAAGCACTAAATGAGTACTTCTGCTCAGTATTTACTAAAGAGAAGAGGGGGGTGACACCCAAGGTGGGAGAAATGGCAGAAGCAGGGGGGGAAGTGGTGACAGATGGGGAAATCATGGAGAGCAGAGTTCAAGAGGGTTTGAAGGCACTAAGGGTGGACAAGGCACCAGGCCCAGATGGCATCCACCCCAGGGTACAGAAGGAGCTGGCAGATGTCCTTGCAGGACCTTTGGCAGACCTATTTAATGCCTCACTACATTCAGGGTGTGTACCTCAGGACTGGAGGATGGCTCATGTGGTGCCCCTTCACAAGAGTGGCTCCAAGGATGAACTGGGAAACTACAGACCAATGAGCCTCACATCCATTGTGGGTAAGCTAATGGAGACTATCCTGAAGGAGAGGCTGGTGGCCCTCCTAGAGGCCAAAGGACTACAGGACAGCAGACAGCATGTCTTCATACGTGGCAGATCCTGCCAAACCAACCTGGTCAAGTTCTATGACTGGGTAACTAGGCAACTGGACAGGGGCCATGCAGTGGATGTCCTGTATCTGGACTTCAGTAAGGCATTCGACTCCAGTGCCACATGGAAGGCTGGGAAGGAAGTTAGTAGGCACAGGGCAGGTGCAAAGCTGGTGAGATGGGTAGGAAACTGGCTGCAGGAAGGCAACAGAGGGTGGTGGTGGGTGGGAGCTCTCACACCCAAGGGCAGTGATAGCGGTGTTCCACAGGGCTCAGTGTTGGGACCAGTGTTGTTTGGGATATTCATTGCAGACATATAATGGGACATCAAGAGCAAGATCAGTCTGTTTGCTGATGATACCAAGGTAGGCGCGGTGGTGGATGACCTAGGATGGCAGGGGTTGCTGGATGATCTGGCAAAGCTTGAAACCTGGTCAGACACCTGGCAACTGGGCTTTAATGCCAAAAAGTGCAAGGTGCTGCATTTGGGATGAAGAACCCAAGGAGGAGTTACCAGCTAGGCGAGTGCATAGCCCAGAAAGAGGAGGAGAAGGATCTGGGTGTGCTCATTACAGGGTCAATGAACAACTCCTGCACAATGTAGGAAGGCAGCTGCAAAGGCCAACAAAATGCTGCATTGTATTGCAAGGGGTATATCCTCGAGGAGGGAGGAGGTGATTCTGCCACTGTATAGGTCATTAGTTAGACCACACCTGGAGTACTGCATGCAGTACTGGCGTCTGTATCTGAAGAGGGACGTTAAATTACTGGAGGGGGTGCAGCGCAGAGCGACAAAGATGATCAAGGGGCTGGTGGACTTATCACACAAGAGAAGGTTGAAGGAGTTGAACATGTACTCACTGGAGGCGTGGAGAGACAGGGGTGACATGATTAAAACCTTTAAATACATGAAAGGAATAAACAAGATGGGTACAGAGGGGCTGTTCAAAGTAAGGGAAGGGAGGGCCATCAGGGGCCATGATATGAGACTGGAGCAAAGAAGGTTCAGGAGGGAGATTAGGAGACACTTTTTTACAGAGAGGGTGGTGGCTGGGTGGAATGCATTACCTGCTGAAGTGGTATGCAGTAGAACAGTGGACTGCTTCAAACGAGGATGGGACAGGACAAGGGGGAGGGTTAATGAAGGGGAAGGGTGGAAGGGAGGGGCAGCTGCAGAATAAGGGGTGCTTGCTGCACATTCGAGCAAACTTGATAGACCTCTAGGCCTTTATCTGGTGGCAAATTTCGTATGTTCGTATGCACAAACTATGGCAGAACTGTATGATGTGGGCATTCTGCATGGTACAGCGTATGCGCGCACTAACGTCGCCTAATCCAATCCAATCCAACTTTATTTATATAGCGCCTTTCAAATTCAAGGCGCTGTACATAAAAACATAAACACAATAATCAAATTTTTTTTCATACGTTAAAAGATAGCAACCATGACTAAGTAAAAGCTAAATTAAATAAATATGTTTTTAAACCAACCTTAAAACTATCGACGGTTGGGCATTCTTTCAACCAACGAGGTAGAGAATTCCACAGAGTTGGTGCTGAAAAAAGCAAAAGCATGAGATCCTGATGTCTTTAATTGAACCCTGGGAATATCCAGCAATCCATCATTGGCGGAACGGAGAGGATGGAAGGGGCAGTAGGGAATCAGGAGATCTTTCAGGTAACCGGGTCCCTAATCATGTAGGACTTTAAAAGTTAGTAGACCAACCTTAAAGGTGATCCGCCACCACACAGGCAGACAGTGCAGTTCATGAAGCACAGGCGTCATATGGCTGGTTCTAGAAATCCCAGTCAAAAGCCTGGCTGCCGTGTTCTGCACCAGCTGGAGGTGGCAGATATCAATCCCAGGTAGCCCTAGGTAGAGGGAATTGCAGTAGTCCAGACGGGTAGTGACAAAGGAGTGGACCGATGTTGGAAGATCACCTGAAGGAACCAGGTGTTTCACCTGGGTGATATTCCTCAGATGGTAAAAAGAGGATTTGACGACAGCACCCCACCTTGCAGCTGCCCCCCCCCACACAGATGAATGACAAGTGAGATTGAACCAGATTAAGCTGTTTGTGATATTTCCAGTGAATGGGGGTGGGGTTGGCCAGGATACCAGGAAAACTCCCCTGTTCTGCCTCAAGGGGTGCTGTCACCTCCTATAGACAGGACAGAGTGTCCCAGTTTGAAGCCGGACAGAGGAGGAGTAGGTTGTGCTATGCCTGAGTGGCCCAGTATGTTAGTTTATTCTGAGGAGGAGGACATGGATGCTATGCAGATGCCATCAGGGACGGCTGGAAGGCACCCTGCTGAGAGAGGCCAGCTTAATGTCCACAATTACACTGCTACACACGGAGAAAAAACAGAACTTTGAAAAGCCTTTCTGATAAAGAAGGCAACATGGTAAACCCTACAGAAAACACTGGTCAAACAGACTTTGCCCACCAGGAAAAAAACCCTACCTGAGGAAAAACAAGACAACTGAGGAACTCTTTGCACAAATAAATGCTATTGAACAGGCTTATCTGTCTTGAGAAATTATGTTTGGAGAAAAAAAGGAAACAAAAAAAGACAGACTGAAACCTCTCCAGAATTGAACTCTAGTAAAGTGGAAAAAGTAAACAATTTTGTTTTGGGGACCACACGCATCCTTGATGCAGCTGCGCAACATCCACATCCTGGCGCTTCGGCAGCTGCCATGATGAATGACTGGACTCCAGATTCAGCACTCGCAAATGTAGGCTGGACTAGAAAAAGAGGGACCCGGATTCCCAATTCCAGCAATACCTCTTCTGGGCTTCAGTAAACCGGGCTTGGAGCAAGCTACAACACAGGAATCAATAAAGAACACAGTGGTGGTATCACACAACAAAATGCCAAAATCAGACACTCAAGAAGCAGGTATTTCTTTCACTCCTGCTACAACAGGTACAGAAATATCTTTTGAAGCATTTACTGAGTAGGCACCACCAGAAATAACTATAGACAATACTCACACCATCAACTCGGATCAAACTAACGCTGACAATGATAATAATGTAGCATTACAGGACAATCCTGCTCCAGCAGTGACTTATGCCAGCCTTCTCCAAAAACCACTGGAGCAGGCTAAAAGATGACATGCAGTACATTTAAGGTATTTGGGAGGTTTAGAACAACCCCCAGATAGGTTTTTATGTGGCAAAATGTTTACTGAAACAGGATTTTGTTTTTTCACCCAGTGAAGGATATGCCCTAATACATGCCCCAGGTGAAACAACATTTGATGTCAGTTTTAGAAATGCTGATTTATTAGATAGGTTTTGGACCTTGTACTCTGCTCACAAAAACAACCCCTTATGGTCTCCCTTTCAGGCTATTCCACTAACAAAATCCACTATCATGATGGCAACCATTTTATTTGAAAATGAAAGTGTTAACATTGCTGATGTGGTCTTTTGGTTAGAGAAGAAATGTGATATACAGAACACACCAGAACTCATTGTAGACAAAGAAGGGTTTTGGACGGGGATGGAAAGTGTGAGTAAAACTTAAACAGGACGACTCAGATATTACACACCTCCCCAAATGCTTTTATCTAGGAAGAGATAAGGGCATATTTGTTCTATCAGGGACAGTCACAATCCTGCTACAAGTGTGGTTCTCACCGTCACATTAGTAACAAATGTAAAGAATTAAAATGCTTACTGTGCTGATCGATAGGACACTCAGGTTTTTCATTGCACCCAAACACCAAAATGTCACCTCTGTATGCTTGCCCACTGGTGCAGCAGTGAGATTTTTTTTTTACCAATTATTTTACCAGGTGAGACACACTAAGCTGAAAGCTTGTTTGCAGGTGCAACCTGGGAGCATGAGGAAGTTAAATGACTTGCTCAGGGTCACACAGTATGCAAGTGGGGGCTGTGGGATTCAAACCCAGGTCTCCAGATTTGCAGATCAGAGCCTTAAACCGCTGCACCATACTGCCTCCATTTCCACTTGTGACGCTGGCAACCCGGGTTTGGGAACGGATCTGGATCGTCAGAGGGCCAGCTGGGTGGAGAAGGATCGAGCATCCCTCAGCCTGCTCTAATTCTCCAGGGGGGAAGGGGATTGTGTGCTCAGCACAGGAGTGACACCCGGTGGATGCTTGATTGTCACCCTAGGATTGACGCAAGGTCAAATAACTCTGGGGCGGGACAGACGCCGACATCATTGCAGGTCACCACCCCAGCTTACAGGGGACAAAATCCTTGCACCTGCTGCCTAAATGAAGCCCTGTCTCTGGACTTCAATTAGCCTTCTGGCCCCATGCTCTCCCAAACAGATACCAGTATTGTGGTACCGTCCCTCTATGGTGTGTTACCCCTAGGGGGAAGCCAGGGTAACCGGGAGCAAGAAGGGCTTAATATGAGGTAGATGCATCATGGATGCCGTGACTAGGGCAGGTAATACTGGCGGCAGGTGAGGGGGCCAAAATAGCAGAATATATATAAATAAAATGATGTCACGTCTGTGATGAAGAGGGGCATTCATTTAGAATATGCCTCTGGGCATCTCACAACAACGATCAGGCAGATTATGCAGAACAGGATTTTTACATTAATAAAGCTACAAGACTCTCAAAAACAAGTCCCCCCCCCCACCCACTAGGCCTAGACCTACCCATAGACGCAGGGAAGCAGAGACACCAGCACCCACTCAACCAATTATAGTGAATGACACTGCAGACAAACAACCACAACAGACTCTAGGAACTGTTTCGGTTCCACTAGCCCAAGCAGAAAGGCCTGCAGACATAAGTGAGGAAGCAGAGATTTCAATGCCCCCTCCACCAGAAGATCAAGCCTTCCAACAAGTTACAACAGAAAATAAGAAAGGAACAGAAACCAGAGTTGAGGCAGGGGAGGGTAACACCTATTAAGTCCTGCAATCGAGGTACACAGAAATGGAGGTAGACTCCAGTGCTCCCACAGAATCCTCTTCACTGATGGAGGAAGTATCAGGTACAGAACAGCGAGTAACATCACCCAAAGGAAAGTCCGAAAAGAAAAGAATGGGTACTAGACACAGCCTTTGAAAAAAAAACTCCTGATTAACTGTTTAAAATGCATTTAAAATGTAATGCGACATTTCTTTGGCCTCACTCAATACAAACAGTTTAAAGTCAGCAAAGGAAAGGATAGCAACATTTTCTTATTTTAATACACATCACTATGATGTAGTATTTTTTTTCAAGACACAAGACTGTGTGCACTGAGTGAAGTTCAAAAAGCCAGTACCTCCTGGCTAGGGGACACGACACACTGGTCATTTGAGGAAGACGCTTGTAGTGGGCTAGGGTTTGCCTAAATGACCCTCTACTGAAAATAACAATGGTTCTTGACATTTTGCCAGGGCGAGCTGTGCTCTTTGACGCCTCCCTCCACAACCAATAATTTTGATTTTTAAATATCTATGCACCCCAGGATAAGGCAGGGAGGGTACAATTGTTCACCATTCTCCAACCCTATTTACTTACAGCTAGAGCAGATCTCCTAGGTGGAGTTTAACTGTAGTAGGCTTAAAGGAGACCGAGGCCTCCAAACTGATAAAATCTACTGTGATGCAGCATTCTTGAATAGGAGGCTTACACAAACAAAACTGAAAGATGTATTTCATGAAAGGCACAAAACCACCCAGTACACTTACTTTAGAGGAAACCTGAAACCAAAAATTGATTACTGGTTTATCCCCCAACACCTACCTGTGGGAAAATCCATGATTACACCAATAGCTACATCAGACCATGCCCTTTTGGAAATTAAAATCTCACACTCCCTAGAAGCTTCTCTTGGAAAAGGTTATTGGATGCTGAATAATATGTTACTGGAAGATATATGGCAAGATACCTCTCTTTCAACCTCTCTTCCAGTTACCCCTCTATGCCCACTCTCTTCTCACTTTCCTACACTACCTGGCACCTGGCACAGCTGGCAGCAACTCAGTTTTTCCACTCCACCTTTTCCTTTGGCAATGCCCTTCTGGCAGCTTTAATTCAAGTAAATACTGTTTGCTGTGACTTATCATTCTTAAATGTATGCTTGGTTGTGCTGTTCTAACTGTTAATTATAGAGCAGGTATACCCTGTACTGAAATTTGTATCCCCACTACTTGCCTGCTAATCTCACAAAAATTGTACTTCCATTCTTTGTATACTGACATGGAACCTTGATAAAAGAGCAATTGGCCCACAGGTATTTATCCGAAATTCTGATAAATAAATAAATACAAAAGTTATGCTTGATATAATGATGGCATGGGAATCAGTATACCCCCTTTATGATACTCCCATAGAGTTATGGGAACAAAGCAAGAGTGATTTTTCAGATTTCCTCAGCTTAATAGGGAGACTGTCAAGAAGCATAAAAAATGCAAAATATACAGAACTCTGTCACCAACTCTATAAATTATTTTAGGCACAAAATGTGACAAATCAAGATTTTTCAGCTCAAATTAAATTATTCAAACAAGAAATGCAGTCATATCAATGTGATAGAGGGAAATTCTTGGAATTTGAACATTTTGCATCTAAAGGGAATCAGATCTATGACTGGTCGTTGACAAAAATCTTGTTGAATGACCAGACAGTGAAACCGGCATGCGGTTCCACTTACAGGGACATGTTTTCACCGGAAGCCTTCACCCCTGAGCTCCCCACATGGAGGGCTGGTCCCCCAGCACCCCCCAATATAGATTCTCAACTCCAAGTTGGAGCTGATTGGGTGGTGCAAGACCCCGGAAAGACAGTGATGGGTTCCAGCATCAACACTACAGCAACGTGGCGCTGTAGTCGCTGTAGTGTTAGTTGCTATCAAAGTTTCATGGTCGGGGTAGTATACCAAGGGAATCAATATCAAGCCAACCCCTTTGAAACCTGTATAGCATAAACTAAGAAAAAAATCATAAGTTGTTTAAATAAAAATAATGAAGTCATCACAGGATCTACCAGAATAATAAAAGCTGCAGAACAATACATCTCATCCACAATTAGCAAAACACAATCAGCTCCACCAGGAGTGCATGCCTGGCTTAGGGGCTGTCATCTACCACAACTCCCACCATCAGACACCCCGGTCGGGGTAGTATACCAAGGGAATCAATATCAAGCCAACCCCTTTGAAACCTGTATAGCATAAACTAAGAAAAAAATCATAAGTTGTTTAAATAAAAATAATGAAGTCATCACAGGATCTACCAGAATAATAAAAGCTGCAGAACAATACATCTCATCCACAATTAGCAAAACACAATCAGCTCCACCAGGAGTGCATGCCTGGCTTAGGGGCTGTCATCTACCACAACTCCCACCATCAGACACCCCAACCTTAATAGCCCCTATTACAACCAAAGAACTGAGCATGGTTACAGCCTAGGGACTGCACCACGTCCAAATGGACTAACACACATATTTGACAGAAAAAAAATTGCTTCCTTCATGCTAACAGAATTGACAGCATCATACAATTACATGTTATCTCGGGATCACCAATAAGAGAATTTTTATAGAGGTCTACTTATCTTGATACACAAAAAGGTAGCATGGAGGATTTAAACAACTGGAGACCGATCTCCTTATTGAATGCATATTTTCAAATTTCAACTAAACTACCGAGTAATAGATTAATAACAGTATTAGAGTCATTAATACATCCTACCCAAACATGCTCCTATCCTGGAAGGAAAATATCAGACACCTTAATTCTACTCAGGGAATTACTGGAGAAAAGCAGAAGTGGGGAAACAACTGGACTTCTGTTAATTTTAGACCAGTGCAAAGCCTTCAGCAGGGTTTCACACAAATATTTATGGGGCTGTCTTTCAGCATATGGTTCCCCCAACAATTTCTTAAATGGATCCAATTGTGCTTTAAATCAGCAACCATCATGCCCTATGTGAATGCATCGATAGGGCTGCCATGTAAAATAAACAAAGGAGTCCGCCAAGGATGTCCACTCAACCCTATCCTATATCTTCTCACACTAGACCCCCTTATTAAAAGAATCAATACACAGCCAGAGATACAGGGCCTTTCAACAGGCATCCAAGATGAAGAAATAAAAATTATGGCATACGCAGATGACCTCTGCATAGTCTTAGCAGACCATCTCTCCAGTTCAACATATTTTAGAGGAATTTTCAGAGGTATCTGGGTCACAGATTAATCTACAGAAAAGTACCTGTATTGTGATTTGTCAGACACCACCAGCAGTTCCAGAATGTTTAGGCATCCCACTTAATAAAACAGGCAGCAAGAATTTAGGGATACATCTTGGGTACCCTGACTCTGCATATTTTAATTGGCAGCATCTTATTAATATAGTCCTGAACAGAATAGCACTATGGAACAATTGGAAGATGAGTAAAAAGCAAAGGCTATATATGATTAATAACTTTCTAGCCCCAATCTTTCTATACCTCAGTTATGTATTCCCCCCCTAAAGAATTGGAAATGCATCTACTTAGTTACTTTTTTCAGTGTTGTATATGGGGGAGTAGACTCACCCCCATAAAAAGAGGGATACCGTATTTAGACATAGCCTCAGGAGGACTGAAAATTATAACCCAGTAGTCTTCTAGCACAGCATTTTTATGTATGCCTCTCCTTAAAGGGGCTACTCCACTTTGGTCCCCTTGGGTGAAGAATGTTTTAGTCCCGCTACTAGAATCATGGAGTCACACAGGGTATATCCCTAGACAGACTAGAATGGATGGTTTCCCTAAATACATAACAGATTGTATTGGTAAACTCAAAACTTAGGAAGTGCCCATAATACTACTAGAGACATATACAAGGAAACAATTTTACTCCCATATTCAGAAAGAATACCTCCTAACCCCCCAAATTACAGTACAAGACCCCCAAAAGACCTTAAAGCCTTCTCACTAAAAAAGAATACCCCCACAAATGTGAGACACTGCTTGGCTTTGTGTACATGGAAAATTACCTGTTAAAGATAATCATAAACATAAGGACAAAACCGAACGTTACTACCCCAGAAGCTTATGTATAGAACAGTTGGAAACCATGAACCACCTCTTGTTTGAATGTCCTTTTGCACAGCAGTTTTGGTCACTGCTAAAAACTAAATGGAACACTTTTCCAAGATTTTTAATCACACCTACAGCTTTATATTGGCGTAGCTTCTGCCCTACTTTCTGTCAATATGACAAGAGTAGACTTACCGTAATTATCACATCTCCAATAGTGGTTATGGACTGCGAGGTGCAAACTAACCTTGCAGCAATCAGAATGGACACTTAAACAGGTTTTGCAAGCTTGTTTAGAGTCCATTCAGACCGTAAAAAACAAGAACAAAAATCCATCATCTCAAAAGCCTTTGGAGACAAATGGATTTCTCTCACTTGGTTATGAAGACTGAAACTAAAAGAGGATTACGTATTATCTTCTGAGTGCAGAATAATTGAATTTCATAAACTCCACTTATGAGGATGAAATAAAAATAAGGGTGTACCGGATTGTGAATGAACAAACTGCTTTTTCTTGTACAAAAAACAGAAACAGTCAATACTTTTTGTTTTCATCTAATTTTGATATAATTTACTGCAATGTTTAAATAGTTGTACCAATGTTTACCATTTGGAATACTACTTAACTGTATCATGATAAGGTTCTAATGGTTACGAACATACAAACATATCTAATTTGCCAGCAGATAAAGGCCTAGAGGTCTAACAAGTCTGCTCGAATGTGCAACTAGCACCCCTTATTCTGCAGCTGCCCTCCCTTCCACCCTTCCCCTCCATTGACAACATTTCCAAGAACCTCAATTTGTTGAAACGTGTTTCCTGGGTCATACAATACTGTACAGAAAAATATGCATTGATAAACTACTTTGTGCATACTTGTGATTTCTAGAAACATTTTAGTTGTATCAAGGTTGTTTAAAAAATTAAAAATCAAGAGCTCAGGCCATTCTTAAAAGGAATGTGTTGCAAGAAGCAATACATTATTGACAGGGCAGCCAACACCGGTGTGAAAACTTTGTAAAACTTTAAAAATTCAACTTCAGGTTGTTTATGCATTTCTTGTGAAGGACACAGCATGAAAACACCCCACTTGAGGTCAATAGTTTCCACGGCATTCAATGACAGTGTAGCAGATTAGGACCTGTTTGGCTATTCGCAGCATGAGCACATGGAAGATTTCTTTTTCATGCAAATAGTGAAGAATGGAGAAACAGGGATTACAGAATAAACTTGTTTCAATATTGTTTTCCAAACTTCTCAGAGGTGTCAGTTGCTCACAACAAAGCCCAGCTTGTTCAGCTTCCACAGCCCATCGAGTTGCTTCAACAGTTAAGTCTAGCGAAAATTATTTTAAAATTTGAACACAACTACTGCACCAACAGTAAGACTTTAATAATCTCTGTGCATCACAAAATGCTGGACCCCACCCAAATAAAGATCAAAAGCATTTTATATATATTTTAAAAGCAGCAGTGCAGCTAAGTTTGTTAAGAACTCTAACCTACAACCCCCCCCAAAAAAAAAACATTGTGGAATTTTAGTTCTCTCCAGAAAAATGAAAATTAAAAAATACCACTTGCTTGAAATAGCACTGTGAAGTAGACTACAGTTAGGGTAGAGAACAGGTATTGTCAATACTGGTTGGAATATTTTGCATAAATTTGTATATTTTCTGATATGTTCACATCGACTTCTAATAAAAAAAACACCCCTGCTCTTTTCAATGAGTGCCATGGGATCTTTAACATCCACCTGAACTGCCAGCAATCCAGGCAGCTGGGACCTCAGTTTAACATCTCATCCAAAAGATGGCACCTCAAAGTGCAGCCCCCCCCATGCTGCACTATCATGTCAGTATTGGGATATTAACCCAAGTGCCAGGTGTGGGAATGCACTTTGAAGACTGCATGCAGTTTTGGCATCATTACTTAAAGAGGGACATTGCTCTTCTGGAGAAGATCCAGAGGATGGTGATCAGGGTGATACTAGAACTAGGGGAAAGGCCCTATGGGGAGAGACTGGAAGGGCTCAACCTGTACTTACTGAAGTAGAGAAGGAACAGTGAGGCTATGACAGAGGTCTTTAAATATTGCAATTGAATGAATAGGGTAAGCCTTGATGGAGTGCTTCAGCTGAGGGGGGGTAGGGGCCACCAGGGAACACTCAATGAGGCTGGATAGGGAGACTGAGGGGAAATAAGGAGACACTACTGCACTGAGAAGCTGGTGGAGCCCTGATATGTGCCGCTTGGGCAGTTGGTGGCTGCTACAACTGTGGAAGGGTTCAAGAAAGACTGTGATAGTTATGAGGGAAGTGTGCATCCCAGAGCTTCGCTGGGGGTTGGGGTGGGGGACTTTGTTAGGAGGGTGTGGGGGGCTAAAATGGTGCCCTGGGAAGGTACTGATCCTTGCACAGACTCAGTAGACCATAGGGCCAAATCTGCTGGCTTTTTAGTGTTTTAGTATGTTAAAGCCACACAAATAATAATAATAATTTTTCTGATGAAGTGATTCGGTGGTTTGGCCATTACTTGAGAGTTAGAATTCAGAGTTCCTTGTCTCAGAATAATTTAATAAGATACGTGGTGCCACAGGGATCCATTTTAGGACCCCTGTTGTTTTCTTTGTTTGTTAATACTTTACCTGAAATTTGCATTGAAACTGACATGATTTTATTTACTGACAGTGCAGTATTATTTTATGTTGGTACTGATGTTCAAAAATTACAGGAAAGTCTCCAGAGGGACTTTCATGCATTCCATTCTTGGTTTATTCAACATAGATTAACACTTAATTTGGCTAAAACTAAATTTTTGATTTTTTCTGGTTGTAGGAACCATATTAATTATGATTTCCAGCTTAAAGATAAATTTTGTAATTCAATCGAAAGGGTTTCTAATTTCAAGTATTTAGACCTTATGTTTGATCAACATCTAATTTTTGATCAGCACATTGTTCTGTTGATTGCCCATTTATACCAGCATTTAGGTGTGTTATTCTGTATTAGGACATTTCCTAATTCTGAGACAAGGACCCTCCTGGCTAACAGTTTTTTGTTTTCCTTTCTGAGGTATGGATCTATTGTTTATTCTTGTTCTACTGTTAAAATGCTAAACAAACTCAAAAAAACATATCACAGTATATTACGTTTTATTACCTGTTTACCTGGGTTGACTCATCATTGTATCCTGTATGAGAAATTGGGTTGTTTACCCCTTAGTGCCTTTTTGAAACATAGGTCTTTAACTTTTTTGCACAAGATTCAAATAGGTCTTATGCCAGGTAGTGTTGCTAGTTTGTTCCCCATCTCCGTGTCTACTGTTACAACTAGAAATAGTACAAGAAAGGTGTTCAAACTACTTTGGATTAGAACAAATTTTATGAAGAATTCGATTCAATTTGAATTGATGATACAGTTTAACCAATTACCAAATAATATAACGGCCTGTTGTACTGTGTCTGGTTTTAAATGTTCACTTGAACATACATTTTTGTCTGAGGTTGTTTGTAATTGTTTTTAATGTTCTGAGTAAGTAATTATATGTTTTTGTTCTTTGTGTTTATGTTAAAATGTTTTTTTTCTTGTGTTTTTTATAATGTTATTTATAATGTCAGTGTCACTGGACATCTGTGAAAATGGGCATTTTTTTGCTCACAGATTTTTCAGTATAAAATGAAATGAAATGAAATAAAATGAAAATGAAATAATACTTTATTTATATTGCGCCTTTCTGAAACCAAGACGCATTTACAGTAGTCTTCTTAAAACAATAAATAAAACACAAATACATTAGTACTAATACATAAAATATGTTAAAACATTCATCATTAAGACATCATCAATAAGAAAATGCTGACAACCAGAAATGGATCTTTAAGACATGTTTAAATTTCTCCACAGACGTGCACTCCCAAAGTGGATGGGGTAGAGAATTCCAGAGGGTTGGAGCCTCATTCATAAAAGCATGGGCCCCCGAAGATTTCAAAGAAACCCTTGGAACCTCTAGCAACCTCTCATCCACCCAGCGGAGCAATCACTTAGGGCAATAGGGTACAAGAAGCTCTTTCAAGTAGACTGGGCCCAGTCTGTGTAGGGCTTTATAAGTCAGAAGACCAAGGGTGATCCACCCCTGTATTGGCAGCCAGTGCAGTTCATGCAGCACCGGAGAAATATGACAGGTATGAGGAGTACCCATCAATAACTGGGCCACAGCGTTCTGCATGAGCTGCAAGCAGTGGATATCAACCCCAGGTAGGTCTAGATAAAGGGAGTTGCAATAGTCAAGGTGTGAGATCACAAAGACCAATGTAGGCAAGTCACTGGAAGGAACTAGGTGCTTGATCCTGGAGATTTTCCTCAGATGGTAAAAGACTGATTTGATGACTGCTGACACCTGCGATCATAACGTCAGCCCGTCATCAAAAATCACCCTCAGTTTCCACACCAGTTCAGAGGTTGGGAGCTGGGAGCCACCCAGAAATAATCCTGAGAGCAAACCAGCTTCCACCCCCTCTATCCTATGACCTGGGTTCACAGCCATCACCTCCGTCTTCTCTGAGTTCAACCTCAGCCAGCTGAAATTCATCCAGTTCTGGATTTCAGTGAGGCAGTTGTTAAATACCAAGAGAGCTCTATCCTGGTCGGGCACAAAAGATAGGTAGAGCTGGGTATCATCAGCATAGCAGTGAAACCTCAGCCCATACTTTCTTACAATGTCTCCAAGGGGCAGCATGTACACTGAGAACAACATGGGAGACAACACCGACCCCTGCAGAACCCTGAGGATTTATTATTTCTTTAACCCAGCTTCTTCATCTATCATTATTATGCTTTTCCAAGGGGACATTTTTGTTGCATTTCTATGATTAAAAATAAAGTGAAGGTAACGAATACACTTACGCATGCAAATTACCATGCATTTCATCAAATTTATGTAAATGGTTAATGCAGCTACTGCATCCTGTACCTTTAATGTCTTGAATACTAGTTATTGGTGGTGTGGCTCGTGTGCAGACAAGACAGCAGCTTAACTCCTTAACTCTGTCCCACATTGGCCACAATCCATAGGCATCCAATGTGATCTAAGCATTGTCTTCTGCTCCAAGGATGGGGCAGTGATCGGTACCCCCCGACTGTCTTAGCCATTTCCTTTCCTCTGGTTTAGCCTTTCTTATTGTGAGCCTTGGTTTTCCCTGTCATGAGCACCACCAGCAATAGGCTGTGCAGTCTCCAACCACTGACTATCTTCCTCATGCTTGGGCCTACCAGGTACTGGACCAATCTACGGGCAGGGTGATGGCTTCTCCTAGTAAATCGCCCTGCTCTACATACAACGCTGTCTCTTTTATCAAGAATGCTACTGGTAAAGCACTGGCTGAATCACCCTCCTTGCAGCCCATAGCCGCCTCTGGTCCCATCCCGGACAGACCATCCCAGCAGGTACAAGTCGAGGATTCTCTAACCCAAATAACAAAAAAGCTGGAGATCCTGCTGAGCTGCATTGATGGAATTAGTGCTGCTCCCTCCAGGAACGTTGCCGCTGTTTGGGACCTGGAAGATAGGATGAATGTGCAAGATTGTTACTTGATAGGGGATGCTGTGTATGTACATATGAAATTCTACCTGTCCTGAGAGCAACATATACCATGACGCAGAAAATCAAAGCCCTAAATGAATGGCTGAGAAAGTGGTGTTTTAAGCAGGATATACCCTGTATTACCCACTGGGAATCATTTTCAGATCGTTCTTCCTTGTTTTGCTGGGAAGGTTTACATCTCAGTCTTAGGGGTAGTACACTTACGGGGAAAAGTATCACTAAAAGCATAAATCATTGTTTAAACTAAAAACAATTGGGGAGAATGGGTCTATTCCCAAGTCTCTGAATACTTACCAAAATATTATTATAATTAAATGTAAATTCCTAGCTTTGAATGCAAGATCTTTAAACCAACTCAAATTAGCAGAACTCGAAGCCAAATGTAAAACTTTAAATATAGGTGTGGTGGGAGTAACTGAAACTTGGTGAGATGCATCCTCAATTTGGTCCAGAGAAATTCCAGGTTATAAGTTATATCATAAAAACAGATTAGATAAGCAAGGCGGTGGAGTTTGTATGTACATACGAAATGATATTCCTTCTTTTGAAGTGTGTTCTCCCTTTCCTTTGGAAAGTATATGGGTTAAAATCTTATTGAAGGAGCAGTCCTATATAACTATTGGTAACATCTATCGACCTCCATCTGCAAATTCAGATTACACAACTGATATGTTTAAAGAAATTACACATTTTTCAGAATCTCAAGATACTGTAATATTTGGTGACTGTAACCTCCCTCATATTAACTGGGACTCATTCTCAGGACAGTCCTATGCCAAGAAAAGACTAATAGATGTGGTAGTTAGTATTGGATTACAACAACTTGTTACTAAACCCACTCGGGGTCCTAATAATTTGGATCTATTATTTACTAACATAGAGCAACAAATTAGCAATTTACAAATTTGGGTTCCATTTAGGACCAGTGATCATTCATCTATTCTTTTTGAAATTCAACAGTTTAAAACTACACAAAGGAAGTTATACTATACAAAAAATTATAATAAAGCAAATTTTTCTAAAATCAATGAATACTTACAAAACATAAACTGGGAATATCTTCTTAATTGTACAACACAACAAGCAATCAATCAATCAATCAAGTCTTTATTTAACTAGGCGTTCATCATTGAGCAGAAGCTCATTTGCAAGATGGACCTGGGTGGAGCATGAACAATTGTATATACAGGTCAACACAGGTATTTACAAGGCAATACAGATAATACTCTTTACAGAGAGGAAGAAAAAGAAGTTCATATGTACATAGAATTATACAGATATTGTACAGATTACACAGTATTTACATACATAGAAGTGTCTATAGGAAGATAAAGCAGGTTATCTAAGGTTGCAGGAGGAATGTAGGAAGAAAAAATAAAATAAAATATACACCAGGTAGAGGTGAAGGTAGGGGAAGAGAGGGAGGAAGTAGGGGAGAAAGGCTAGGAGGGACACGGTGCACAGAAAGGAGTTGGTAAAGCTGGAAGTAGAAGGTGGATGGAGAAAAGGAGTATGTGAGCCCGAGTTGAATGCTATAAAGCACGGGCATGGTAGGATGTCACAACCTGGGTGTGAGCCCTATCTGAGGTTGGGAAAAGGAAGAATAAGGGATGGATGGGCCTAGTGTTGATAAGACAGGGGATAAGAGAGAGAACAATTAGGCTGGTGAGGAGCAAGCTGGGGGTCAGTACTTAAAATTGGGTCTAAGGCGTGGCTATATACCAGTACTGGGTCTGAGTGGGTGAAGCAGTTACATACTTCTCTGATTGTACAGGAAATAAAGCATCTTGAAAGCATTTATACTGATTAGAGTGCTTAATTTGAGGGTTTTTGTAGATCGTTCCATAAGGTAGGTATGCAAGCTTATGGCTGCCCTGCAGTGGGATTTTGCTTTGGGTACTTTAAGTGTAATAGCTGAGTAACTCTTAACGCGTATTTCCAATTATAATCAGGGAAGACAGCAGGAGATATAATAAGGCAGCTTATTAGAGATGGCTCTATAGGTCCAAGAGCAGCGTTTCTGTGGTGCCTGAACTTTAGTGATGTCCATCCCACTGCCGCATATAGGGTGCAGTGATGTTGTCAAGAGGAGTCCGTTATAACCTCAGTGCTCGATGGTAGAGTATGTCCAGTTTAGCCATGTGAGAGTTGGGGCATTGGCTGTAGAGGAAGTCAGCGTAATCAACCAATGATAGGAAAATGGATTGGACGGTTGTTTCTTGGCATCTCTGGTGAGAAATTGGCTGATTCTAAAAACAGTCCAAGCCTTTGCCGAAGTCGTTTTAGCAAGTCTTCGATATGTTCAATGAAGGAGAGTCTTTGGTCTATCCAAACTCCCAGATACTTGAATTTTGTAACAAATTCTAGTTTTTCACCTAGAACTGTGGTAATTTGGGGAACTGTCCCACTGGACACAGGGTTAGCTGTACGGATAAAAGGAGAGAGGACCATCGCTTTAGTTTTTTTGGCATTAAGGAGTAGCTTTTTTTGGAGGAGTTGGCTTTGCAAAAGGTTGAATTCTGACTGTAGGTCATTGCAGGCAGCTTCAGGTGTTGGGCGACTCACGTAGAGAACTGTATCATCTGTAAACAGATGATGTTGGCTTCCTTTATACAGTAGTCGATGTTATTAATGTAGATTGCAAAAAGTAAGGGCCCTAATATAGAACCTTGAGGTACCCCTCTTTGCAGAGTTTTTAAGGGGACAGGCCTCCTTGGCTTTAACTTGTTGAAGGCGCCCTGTAAGATAGTCAGTGAACCAATGCAGAGGGAGGGTCCACACCTATGGTTTGAAGAGAGAGAGGAGCAGACTATGGTCGACAGTGTGAAGCCTTGCTTAGATCAAGGAAAACAGCACAAATAAAGTTTTCGGTCTCAAGATTACACTGCCAGTCGTTAGTAACTTTGGCGAGGGCTGAGATAGTGCTATGTTTAGCTCTGAATCCGGACTGCATAGGATTTAGCAGTTCCCTAGACTCAAGGTGAGTCCTCAGCTGTGCATTTACAATTTTCTCTAGGAGCTTGGACAGGACCGGAAGGAGGGAAATTGGCCTGTAGTTATTGAGATCACCACAGTCACCTGATTTGAACAGTGGTATGACATGTGCTGTCTTCCATATAGGTGGTAAGGTGCCCTGAGACAGGGATAAGTTAAAAAGGTGGGTGACGGGTATCGCTAGTACATGGTAGGCAATTTTTAGGAAGTAAGGGTCAAGGGAGTCGGCCCCAGCACTTTTTCTAGTATCCAACTGAAGCAAGAGGTCCTCTACCTCTTTCAGTGTGGCAGGTTGAAGTGAGAAAGGCAGCAAAGCTATCGGAGTTTCAGGCAGTTGGCTGGCAGTCTGGGAGCGAAGTATGTTTGCAGGGGAGTTATCAAATGCCATGCCTGCAGTAGCAAAGTGGTTATTGAATGCGTCAAGTATATCCATCTTTTCGGTTATAGTCAAGTTGCCAGAGGTAATCTTGGTCGGGAGTGAATTTCCTGGGGAGTGGCCTAGCAGATCACTGATTGCGTTCCAGAGCTTGATTGGGCTCTTTGTGGCAGAGTCGAGTTCGGTTTGAAGAAGGTGGTCTTGATTCTCTGATTGTTTTGGTACATAAATTCAGTAGTCTCCTGAACTGGTTCCAATCCTCTGCAGTGTTCAGTCTGCATGCTTTTTCAGAGCTTATCTCTTTCTAGAAGCAAGGACTTGATCTGTGGGGTGAACCATTTACAGGTTTTGGTCCTAGTTCGAACTTTAATAAGGGAACATACTTGATAAGGGCCCTTGATAGAATGTTGTGGAAGATATTGTAAGCTGATGTAATCGTTTTGGCCAGGTAGAAATCTTGCACTCAGTGATACTTAAGCTCGTTTAGGTAGGCATGTTCATTGAAGTTGCGCCTGGATCTCTTCATAGAGAACTTGCTGATGGGTGCTGGGTTGTTGGTGGATCTTACTCCCGCAATAAAACAATGGTCGCTGGCTTCTGAGAAGAAGACATCAGCGTGGGAGAAGAGATGAGGTTTGCTCACCATTAGCACATCCAAAAGTGTACTTTTACTGGGGTTCTTCACGTTTGGGCGTGTTGGTTCAGTAATAAGTTGCATCAGCCCTTGTTCATCACAGAAGGATGCAAGGGGGGCAGCTGTGTTAGAGAGCCAGTCAAAGTTGAGGTCTCCTAAAATAATAGTTTCTGGCAGCCCCTGTCCCAACTTGTCACTTAGATATGACACAAGCTGTAGGCCAGCAGACAGTGGTCTGTAGCATCCTATTATGCAGAGTGCAGTAGTCTGTGTAATTTCCACTTTGAGAATTAGGTATTTGAATTCGCTGGCGACAGATGCCTAGGATAAGCAGGAGGCAGAAAATTTGTCTTTAAAGTAGATAGCTACCCCTCCTCCTCTGGCATGCCTATCAGCTCTGAACAAGGCATAGTTGGGTATGTTTACTTCTCTATCAGTGGTGCTGGGTCTAAGCCAAGTTTCGGAAATCACAAGTATGTCAGGAGAGGTATGATTTACCCAGGTTTGTATTAAGGTTATCTTTTTAAGGAGGCTACATACGTTAATATGCAAGAAGCTTATTCCTTTTAAATTTGCTAGTTCTGCTGGCAAAGCAATAGCTTCTGGGGGGCCAGGGTTGAGTTCTACATTGCCTGAACATAGCAGGAGGATAAGTACGATTTTTCTAAGAGCGCTAATTATAAGTTTGTAATTTCTGCCTTTCTTCCATCTAGTAGATCTGATGTTTTTAGGGACTGGAAAGTAGCCACAATAGAAGACCTGATCTGTTGCAGCAAGAGCTAGTACCCCTACTACAATAGACGGGGAGGAGATAGAAGTCTGCGTGGTGGAAGGTGGACCTTGTGGTGGGGGAGTGTTATAAGTACTACTGGTATGTGTGGTCCAAGAGCAGGGTTCAAGGTATTGGTACTTGGAATCATGGAGGCAATTAAAGGATAAGTTGCCATGTGGTATACAGCACAAGGTGCCGTTGTAGACCAAACATGATGGTAGTTCAGGTGTCCAATGCTGGGCAGCTGGTATCAGCAGAAGAAGGGGCAGTAAAAGGAGCCATATAGGGCCCGACATGATGGTACGTCAAAAAGGAGCCACTCAATTAGCCCAGGGGCCAGTGGGGTTGCTGGATTAATGCAGCTTATCAGTAGCTTTCCAATCCAGGCCGACCCAAATTTGATAGCATTAAAGATATTTAGTGGTGAAGGCACAGCCAAGGAGAGCCTATGCGTTTTAGTAAGGTGAGGCCCTGAGAGTTGGATCCCGTAGGCTGGATAGAAGAGGGGATCACGAGCTAAGTCTCTATTGGTGGGGCACTGCGCCAGGGGACGTGGACTAATATTTTGGCAGGAGCTACTGTATTTAATAATCAGCGGAGGTGGGGGAGGGGGGCAGTCGAAAAAGTTGAGGCAGTTGCCGTACCTTGTAGGGCCTTGGGTCCATGTCTGCGGTCTCGAGCATTGGCTAGAGGGGCGCCGACCACTCAGTAGCCGGGAATCCCGCGGCTTAGGAACTGGGAGCCTGGGCAACAGTTTCTCAGTTGAAGGAGAGAAGGAGAGTGAGGGTTAATAAAGTGGATTCACATAAAGGGTTAGACAGAACAGCGGGGAGTCCAAAATTTGCAGAACAAAAGGACGTGTATGGTACCAGCAATGCCAAAAGAGGTAGTGACAGTAGTAGTAGGTGGTTGCACCCAAGGTAGTTTGTTTGGTGTTGCTGGCCTGCTTAACTGCAAGCTGGTTTATAGTTGACAGGGTATATAGTCGAATTAGGGTGAGGTCCTAACAATAGGGCAGGTAGAGCAGTAATTGAGAGGAGTTAGATGGGTGGCTGGAGAAAAGGTTGAGAGCAAATGGTGATCCTGTGGGTGGGACTGCTTTAAAAGGGGTGGTGAGAAAGTGGGTAATGTCAGGTATTGAAGACAGGAGGCCAATAGCATGAAAATGTGCAGCAGTGGGTGACCAATCTGCTGCTAGGCTGAGGAAGGGTGGAGTAGGGTCTATTTAATACTGTGAGGAGGAGGGGGGGGTGGGTGAAAAAATTCAGTCCAGAACAAAGCACAGAAAGAGATTTCCCTGAGACCAGGAAGCACCAGGCATTGGAAAATCAGCCAAGGAGTACAGCTGCCAGTCAGTTCCTGGTTCCTCTACTGGGCATCCAGTCAAAACAGTGGCATTCAAAACCATGAGTTTCGGCGGTCCAGTGCGTACCTGAATCTGTCCGGGGGTCAGTCGGGTGGTCTGTTAGCTGTGGCCTGCTCGGAGAGAGCCAAGGCCACAGGAGCAGCTTGGGAAGCCCACAGATGGGCTGTCTGAATCTTTCCGGGGGTCAGCTGGGTGGTCTGTTAGCTGTGGCCTGCTCAGAGAGAGCCAAGGCCACAGGAGCAGCTTGGGAAGCCCACAGATGGGTTGTCTGAATCTGTCCGGGGGTCAGTCGGGTGGTCTGTTAGCTGTGGCCTGCTCAGAGAGAGCCAAGGCCACAGGAGCAGCTTGGAAAAGCCCATAGATGGGCTGTCTGAATCTGTCCGGGGGTCAGTCGGGTGGTCTGTTAGCTGTGGCCTGCTCAGAGAGCCAAGGCCACAGGAGCAGCTTGGGAAGCCCACAGATGGGTTGTCTGAATCTGTCCAGGGGTCAGTCGGGTGGTCTGTTAGCTGTGGCCTGCTCAGAGAGTGCCAAGGCCACAGGAGCAGCTTGGAAAAGCCCATAGATGGGCTTTCTGAATCTGTCTGGGGGTCAGTCGGGTGGTCTGTTAGCTGTGGCCTGCTCAGAGAGAGCCAAGGCCACAGGAACAACAGGAAGCCACAGATGGGCTGTCTGAATCTGTCGAGGTCAGTCGGGTAGTCTGTTAGCTGTGACCTGCTCAGAGAGAGCCAAGGCCACAGGAGAAGCTTGGGAAGCCCACAGATGGGCTGTCTGAATCTGTCCGGGGGTCAGTTGGGTGGTCTGTTAGCTGTGGCCTGCTCGGAGAGAGCCAAGGCCACAGGAGCAGCTTAGGAAGCCCACAGACTTTTTTGGGACTTTTTTAAAAACATTGTACATTATTTGGAAAATATCTTTATTCCATCTAAGAGGAAATTTAATAATAAAGGAAAAATTCACCCTTGGTTCAACAAGACAATTAAAAATCAGATTAAAATAAAAATTAAACTTTTTAGGAAACTTAAGAATAGTTCTGTTCCATTTAAAACTACTCTATTACATAAATACAGACTATCTGTAAAAAACTTAAAAAATTCTATTAAAGTGGCAAAAAATAACCTAGAATTTAAACTAGCTCACACAAAAGACTGTCACAAATCTCTTTTCTCCTATATAAATAGTAAAAAAGGTGTATCAAGGACCATTGGTCCCATTATAACCAATGGCTCTTTATCTGATATAGAAACCTCGAATCTCTTTAATAAGTACTTTTGTTCTGTCTTCTCCAGCCTGCTTCCCACTCAACTGCCACCCGTACTGCTTCCAAGGCCGCCTTCCAGGTGCCTAGAGCCAGGACCTCCCTTGCCCAAAGGTCTTTTTATTACAGAGCACCGTCCTGGTATAACTCCTCCCCAAGCACATCTCAGACACCCCTAAAATTGGTCAGTTCCACCGCGAAACTGCTTACGCACCTACTTGGCTTAAAGTGTACGTGCTCACAGTAAGGCCTACAGCTGTTCCCCAGGTTTGTTAGCCTGCCCCACTCCGTTTTCCTATGGCTATAGCCTCATGACCTACCAGGTCCTAACAGCACTCTCTGCTCTGTTCTCTGGTAAAATACCTATGTCTTACGCTATGTATAATGTACTTTGGTAAAATACCTATGTCCTATGCTATGTATAATGTATGTACTGCACCTGTATTGTCCCACCCTGTCTCACCGCACTATTTGTTGTTTCTCCTCCCTGTGACGAGGTGCCTTTGTAAATGAGTCTGTGACTCAAAGGTTGTAAATCTGATTTATGAACTAAATAAAAAAATAAAAAATCACCCATTTAAAGTTCACCATATAGATTTATCGTAGGTTCTATCCAACTGACATTATACAGGCTATCAAAAAACTAAAAAAAATACTAGTCCGGGCCCAGGCAATATTCATCCATAGTTTCTGATCGAAACCTCTATAAATATTTCTATACCTTTGTCAATTATTTTCAATAAATCCTTACAAGAAAGCATTGTACCAAATGATTGGCATTCAGCAATAGTTACTCCTATATTTAAAAAAGGCAGTAGAGGTTCTATGCAAAATTATCGTCCAATTAGCCTGACCTCAGTGGCTGGTAAATTAATGGAATGAGTAATGAAGTGTCTAATAGATCAAGATTGCAAAAAATTAGGAATTTATGATTCAAATCAGCATGGGTTTACTCCCAAGTATTCCTGCACCACCAATCTGATATCTTTTTACAATAATATAAGTACTCTACTAGATGTGGGTATCCCTACTGATGTAATTCTTTTGGACTTTAGTAGAGCTTTCGATAAAGTCTCACATGAAAAACTCATTACTAAAATGCACAATATAGGTTTGTCACCTGATATTATCAACTGGACTTTAAACAGGTTGACAAATCATTCTCAGAGAATCAGAATTAATGGTATCTTGTCTGATTTGGGTAGTGTGACAAGTGGTGTACCACAGGGGTCGGTCTTGTGACCAACATTGTTTAACCTCTGTATCAGTGATTTACAAACAGGGCCAAATAACTTCATGGTTAAATTTGCAGACGATACTAAATTGGGGGGCAAGGTTAATAATCAAGAAAATATTTCTGCATTAAAGAAGGATTTGGAAAAATTAACACTTTGGGCAAATGAAAATCATATGCAGTTTAATCAAGACAAATGTTCAGTAGTGCATTTCGGTGTAAATAATCCAAAAACGATATATCATATAAACGGACTACCACTTCACTCATCAAATAGTGAAAAGATTTAGGGATATATGTTAATAATACACTTACATCAAATTATCACTGTGTTAGAACTGCTTGCATGACCAACAGACTTTTGAGGCAAATAAAATGCACTTTTGTTAATCGTACTAAACAAATGCCTTATTCCATTGTATAGGGCATACATTAGACCATATCTAGACTATGGCTTGCCTTTCTGGAATCCAAACCAAAAAAAAGACATAGCAATTCTTGAACAGGTTCAAAGGAGAGTAACTAGAATGATTCCAAGATTAACAAACTTGGATTAACAGAACAGATTAAAAGCTACTGGTCTCTTTTCTCTTCAAACTAGAAGATTAAGAGGTGATATGCTTAAGGTTTTTAATTTAATAAATTCACCAGATCTAATGGAAAAATGTGGTCTAACACTCTCCAAAAGGAGACATGTTCCAAGACTGCATAATAAACAACTTGAAGTAAAAACTTATAAAACCAGCAAAAGGGGAAACTTTTTTCTAATAAGAGCATCCATTGTATGGAACACCTTGCCACAAGAATTGGTAGAGGCAACTAGTGCCACTGTCTTTAAAAACAAATTAGATGCTTGGTTGAGGGATAATAGATAAATAATGTCCCACATAGTGTGAGGAAGTCTCGATGGGCTCTGGTCTTCTTCTGTTCTTTCATACCAAGTAATACCAAGTAATAAAAAGCAATGTATGGAGGATCTGGAGGGCCACCACAACCAAGTATGGAGCCATCTCCATAACCATGAGCAGAAACTGGCAAGGCTGTGGGAGAGGGGCGAGAATCAGGAGAACCGGTGGTGCCGGAATAACATCCAGATTCTTGACATCCCTGAGGGTGTGGAGGGCACAAACATGGAGAAATTCCTCAATGACCTGCTACCCAAGCTGCTAGGAGAGTGCTGGAGAGGTCCAATAGAGGTGGAATGGGCCCACAGGCTTTTCTCCAAGGCAGACCCCCACACATCTCCCCTTCATTACTTACATCCTGAGATATACTACTAAGGAAAAAATGCTAAAAGTAGCCAGAGAGCTGGGGGACATTATTTGGAAGGGCTCCAAGATTTCCTTCTTTTAGGATTACTCCCAGGAGGTAACCTTCAGGCACAAAACATTTGTACCCATTAAAAAGGTTTTGCTGCAGCACAGCTTCAAATACAATTTTAAATGCCTTACCTCCCTATATGTGGTTAAAGACAGCAGGAAGACACTAGCCCAATATCCTCAGGAGGTTGAGGACTGGCTAGCCAAGTACTGGCCTAACATTCAGACTACATCCCCCACAAGGCTGTGGGTCCCATGAGGGCAGGACCGAGGGAGGAGGAACCAGCATGAAGGGAGGCAGATGCAAGGGGAGCTCTTTTCTGGAAGGAGCATACAGCAAACAAATGTGCCCCCCAGGCAGGCCCAATTAAATGGCTACAGTTTTCAGACTGCTCCTCTGCGACCGACTCACTTCCTCAAATGCAGCTTAAGGCACCTGCATCAGTACCTCAGCTGATACCAGCCTCTTGACCACATTGGCATAACAGAGGGCCCAGAACAATAGGTGACAACTTGAACACCAGACAGCTGCCTCCCCTCTAGACAAGCTGTTCAAAGGCAGCACTGCTTCTGAAGAAGATGAGCCACTGAGGAAGGACATGAACCCTGAGGCCCTGAGGACATGGATACACAGGCCCCGCTAGACTGGGAGACCAAATCAGAAGCAGTGGCAGTAGAGGAGGAGGGAGTGACCTTACCTGTCAAACCAGGATATATATCATTTGCAGTGGCTGTAGCAAAGGGCCTCCCACAATAAGCATCTCAGGATTCTTCTTCTAGTGTTACCACACAAGGTCAGATGGATGATATGGACTGGACTGTGCAGGGTTTAGTATTTCTGTTTACCTCTGGTTTCTTTGATAGTCCTGGAGATATATGAATGTTTGGATATGGGAGAGCCTTCTCCAACTTCTGGCCTCCATGGTATAAGGGATATCACTCTGGTCATTATATGGAGATATAACTCCCCCCCCCAGGGTGGCAGAAATGGGCATGTGGGGCAGGTTCTCCTTTTAGCTATTACACACTGTATTTCTGATCTCGCTCCCCACGTGACTGTCCCTGGTGATCAACCCAGGCCCTCTACCCCCCCATATCAGGGTGGGTAGAAATATGTGGGGGCAGGTTCTCTCCCTGCTATCCTGACAATGGGCCAGAGTGTGTTTATATATCTCTATACTGATCCCAAAGGGGAAAGTACCATCTGGGCTCCACTACATTATAGATGCTATATTCTGCTGGTTGGCTGGGATGATTACCAGTCCTTCCCCATTTGAGAGTACATATCCAATCCTGCTAAGGCTATTTACTTTAATGCAGGGCATTCTCACCCGATACATGGCAGTTGGACCCCTGGTCCCCCTACCCCCTCCTCACTTCTTCTGTGGTTCCTTCTTGCACCCCCTCCCCCTTACCCCCTTTTTCCTCATCCAACTCCCTTGGATCCCCCTATAGAGTGTATAGACCTGGGTAGGGACGGGTCACTGTTGGATTTTTGACCCTTTTGCTACCCCCTTGAGTGCTGTGAGCCAATGTTGCATGGGTCCACCTTTAGTTTCTGGGCATCGCTAAACATGTGTATCTCCTCACCCTTAGTCGCTACACAAGTTACTAGTTATTATTAAGTAATACTGTGCTGTTTCAACCTTCATCTAGTGTTGTTTATAGCATTGTATCTCACACTACTGTTGTGTTTCTCTTGTTCAAACAGTTTATTCCACATATTGTTCTCTTGTACTATACTGCATCACTGACATTTGCTGCAGACATTCCCCGTACCTCTCCTTAGGACTGGGAAGGCATCTACCTATCCAGCTTGTATTAGATCATACTAGGTCCCCATCTCACCCATCCCAGAGGGGACCATCTGGAGGTAGGTGCCCTTTTTTCCTCATATGGTATCAGAGATGTCTGTCGCCAGACCTAGCAGCATGAGTTGGATCTCCTGGAATGTCAAGGGTCTAAACCATCCAGTAAAGTGGACAAAAGTACTGCAACATCTGTGTTCTCTTAGGGCAGATATAGCACTCATTCAGGAGACTCACCTTATGGCTAAAATAGTTACATGGCTTCAAAAGATGTGGGTGGGCAAGGTACTGGCAAGCACAGCCTCCACTAAAACTAAAGGGGTGGCTATATTGGTGCATAAAGCATACCCTTGGAAGGTGGAGGAGGTCAAAGTCGATACACAGGGCAGATAGGTGGCAGCTCGCGTCTCGCATTTGAGGGGGTCACATTGTGATTGCGAATGTCTATGGCACAAACATGAACTCAGTAGATGCCTTAATAAAGGGTCAGCCATTCCCTCACCTCCTCCACCCAAGATTATCCTAACTTACCAGCTGTACTTGTAGGAGACTTTAACCTTGTATTAGACGTATTCTTGGACAAGACTAAACCCAACCCCCAAACACACCCTAAGGCCAGGGCGGCCCTACAGGGGTTAACTGAGGAGTGGGGCCTTACCGACCCATGGTGTAGGAACAATTCTGATGGCAGAAACTATACTTTCTTCTCTCCTGTGCATGCCTCCCATAGCCGCATTGATTTTTGGCTGGCCAACTGCCCAGATGCTCGTGACATTAGTGACACCAAGGTACACAACATAGTGATATCTGACCATCATCCTATACTCTTAAGTTATCTCCCTGCTGGGCAGAGCCCTGAAAGCACTAGATGGTAATGCAACCCCCTCCTGATACAAGACAAGGATTTCCAGGTGCTTATTAAGGAAGGAGTCAAAGCATACTTCCTAAACAATCCAGTTGGGGAGGTGACCGTGTGCACGGTATGGGAAGCCTTCAAGGCAGTGCTAAGAGGTAGGATTATTGCCTACTCAGCTGTTAAAAATAAGGCTCGGAGAGAAGAACTAGATAGCCTTCAGGCTGAGCTCTTCAATCTGGAAGCTCAATTCAAGCCCACACCCCTAGCCTATAAAAAGAGGTCTCTGGTTGCCTCCATCACCGGCCTCAAGTACCAGATTAACTCCTTCCTTCAGAGATGAGCTGAGTGGCAACCACTTAGAACTAAGCACAAATACTTAAGGGGGGATAAGGGTGGCAAGCTTTTAGCTTACCAACTGCGAAAACAACAGGTGGCCTACAGGATTCACATGCTGAGGGATGCCGCAGTCTCCACTGTCTCAGATCCAAAAGGTATCAGTAAGACCATCAGCTTATTTTTACCAGTCACTGTACCAATCACGGGCATCAGTGGACTCTGTGAGTTTCTCCACAGCACTTCAAGAGTTCTGCATCTCTGCCCAATTGCCCCAGCTCTCTTGCAATTCCCTGGAACAGTTGGAGAAGCCCTTTATAACTGAAGAGCTCCACTCGGCTCTTATGCAAATAGCCATGGGAAAAGCCCCAGGGCCTGATGGCATCACTGTAGAGCTGTACCAGCTTCTACTAGATGAGATCCCATCTCCTCTCCTAAAGGCATTACAGGAGTATCACATGTGCAGCACTCTCTTCCCCCTACCATGAGGGAGGCCTTGATTACTCTACTCCCCAAAAAATCCAATGATCCCCTGGATTATGCAAACTTCCTCCCCATTTCGATCTTGAAAGTCGATACAAAAATAGCTGCCAAGATTCTCGCCAATCGATTGATCTCAGTCCTCCCATCTATTGTCCACGCCTCCCAAGTGGGATTCACCATAGGGAAGTTGGAGCGGACAACTTAAGGCTTGTCCTCAGTCTTAAGTGGCTGGCCACACTCTCTTCTAAACCAATGGCAGCCCTTGCTATTGACTTTTCCAAAGCCTTTGACTCCGTAGAATGGGGTTACCTGCACAAAGTGTTGAAGCTCTACGGCTTCGGGACATACTTCCAGGAGTGGGTCTCCACCCTATACAATTCTTCCCTGGCAAGGATACTAACAAATAAGGATATCTCCCCCCCTTCCAACTACATAGGAGCACCCGCCATGGCTGTCCTCTATCCCTGCTACTTTTTCTGATTGCCCTGGATCCACTAATCTGGAAACTCATACGAGTCACAGGTATTGAAATTAGAGGTCAGTCCTACTTGGTGAATGCCTATGTGGACAACCTCCTTTTGATCCTCACCCATCCCGTGCTCTCCCTGCCTAAAGTGCTGGCTATATTGCAAGACTTCACGGACCTCTCTGGCCTCATGGTCAACCAAAAGAAAACTATCTTAGCCCCCTTGAACAAGGCTTGCATTAAGGACTGCCTGGCTGGGATGGAGATCTCTTGGGCTCCCCAGAACTTCTCCTACCTGGGTGTAACAATCTCCACCAAGTGGCGTGATCTGGAGAGCACTAACTTTTCCCCCTTCTTGTCTCCCTCACGGTGGAGTTTGACAGATGGTGCAAGCTCCATCCTTCATTGCATAGCAAAGTGGAGGCTGTTCAGATGTTTGCCTTGCCCAGACTTTTGTATCTCTTCAATAACCTTCTTATTTGGCACTCCTCTAAACTTTTTCACTCTCTAGATAAATTTGTCTCATCTCTGGTCTGGGAGGGTAAGTTGCCTAGATGGGGGAGGGCAAAACTGCATGCACATTGGTCCTCTGGAAGTATGGGACTCTCACGGTTTCAGGGTTACTAGGTGGCCTACTTAGCAGCTCATGTCACCAAATGGTTTGTTCTCTTCCCCTCCCCCCGGGTTAAATTAAAACAGAGCTTGATCAAAGATGTACCGCTCTGGTCTCTTCTTGCCTCTACCACCTCATCGACTAAGAACATCATCCCTGTCATGCTGGAGATGGTGAGGGCCTGGACAAGATGTATGTCCCTGTCACATACACAGTCTAAAGCTGGGAGTCCCCCATTGCAGTACACCTCACTGTGGCACAATAAACAGATTCACAATGGGGACTAGCTGGTGCATTGGTCTGACTGGGACATGAGAGGCACAAAAGTCCTCCAAGACCTCCTTATACCTGAGACTGCCACGCTGATGTCCTTTGAACAACTAAGGGTATGCTATCTCCTCCCCAATAAGGCCTTCTGAAAGTTCCTGCAAATTCGCAGCACCATTAAGGCATACCATGCCCAAGTTTCAGTGGACCAGAAGTGGCTCTGGCTATGCTCTTTTCATGAGGCAACCTCCCAACAGGGCTTCACAAGTGAGTTCTATTGGACCATGAGGGATGCCCAGCCCAATCTGATCGAGTACTGCATGAGAAAGTGGTAGGCTGATCTTGGGATGTCTCTCACTCCGGCCACTTGGACCCTTAAGTTGGCACACTCTGCTATCGAGATGCCAAGAGTCAGAACATTCAGCTGAAGATCTTTTTCCGGTGGTATAGGACCCCTTTGGTCCTGCAATCTATGGGTTTACTCCCCCATGCCAGATGCCGGAGGTGCCAGTAACCCTCTGCCAATCTTCTGCACATTCTCTGGCCATGCCTCAAACTTACTCCCTTCTGGAGCACAGTATTTGAAGACTGCTCCAAGATTGCTGGCCAACATATCAGGAGTCCTAATGTACTGCTTCTTCTGGGTGACCCTACCTCTCTGAATGGACTGCCACCTTCTCTCCAAAAGCGGACCCTGATGGTCCTGCTCGAGGCACAAAGGGAAACATAGAAACAGACTTTGATGGCAGATAAGGACTGCTTGGCCCACCTAGTCTGCCCATTTTCCTACCTACTGGATAAGCTGCAGATCCTAGTTAACCAACAGCCTATTTCTTCCTACCCCCCCACAAAAATTGCCTTATGTCTTCCCATGCATTCTTGAATTCTCCCACAGTTTTAAACCCCACAAACTCCTCAGTAAGGCAGTTCCATGTGTCCACCACCCTCTCTGTGAAAAAATACTTCCTCGTGTTGCCCCTGAGCCGTCCCCCCTCTATCTTCAAATTTTTGTCCCCTTGTTCTTGCACATCTCTTTTTCTGAAAGATGCTACCCTCTTGGACTTGGTTGATTTCATTGAGGTACTTAAAAGTTTTTATCAAGTCCCCCCCTTCCCTCCTTTCCTCAAGGGTATACATATTAAGCTTCTTTAGTCCCTCCTCACATGGCTTGTCTTGCAGACCCTGCACCATTTTAGTTGCCTTCCTCTAGACTGCCTTCATCCTGTCTATATCCTTGCACAGATGGGGTCTCCAGAACTGGATGCAGTACTCCAGATGGGGGTCTCACCAACTGTCTGTACAGAGGGATGACAACTTCTTGTTTTCTGCTGGTGATGCCTCTCCCTATATATCCCAGTATCCCCTCAGTTCTTCCTACTGCCTTCTCACATTGCTTGTCCACCTTTAGGTCATCTGATATAACTACCCTCAGGTCCCTTTCCATTTTTGTTGCTGTTACTACCTCCCCCTCATTGTGTACTCTTCCCCTGGCTTTTTGTTTCCCAGGTGCATTATTTTGCACTTCTTTGCATTGAATCCTAGCTACCATACTTCTGACCATTTCTCCAACCTTGCCAAGTCCCTTCTCATCCTTTCCACACCTCCTTGTGTATCAATCCTTTTGCAGATCTTTGTGTCATCTGCAAAGAGACATGCCTTTCCTTCCAGTCCCTCTGCGATGTCACTTATAAAGACATTAAAAAGGACTGGACCCAGTACTGAACCCTGTAGTACCCCACTAGTAACCCCCCTTTCTTCAAAGTGGACTCTGTTTACTATTACCTTCTGTGTCCTGTTGTCCAGCCAATGTTTTAACCAGGCTACCACCCTAGGACCCACTCCCAGGCTGGCTAATTTGTTTTAGTCTTTTGTGTGGGACTGTGTTAAATGCATTGCTGAAGTCTTGTTAGGCCATGTCCGCAGGGCCTCCCTGGTCTACTACTTTGGTCATCCAGTCAAATAAATCAATTAGATTTGTCTGACATTACCTTCCACTGTGAATCCAGGCTGCCTTGGGTCCTGTGCCCCACTGGCCTCTAGGTGCTCAACAATTCTTTCCTTCAGAAGTGATTCCATCATTGTCCCTACCACAGGGGTCAAACTGACAGGTCTGTAGTTTCCTGCCTCTGTCTTGCTCCCACTTTTGTGAAGGGGAATCACATCCAACCCCCTACATTCCTGAGATACCACACCATGCTCCCATGATTTCTTAAAAAGGGTAGTCAGTGGTGTCACGAGTTCCTCCATTAATTCTTTTAGAATTCTGGGGTGAATCCCGTCAGGCCCTATTGCTTTCTCCACCTTCAGTTTTAGGAGTTCTTTCAGAACCCTTTCTTCTGTGAAAGGATTGGGATTGACCCCCTATCTAGACTGCTTCTGTTAATTGGATTAGGTACCTCCCCCCTTTTGTGAATACTGAGCAGAAGTATTCATTCAGTATCCCTGCTTTTTCACTGTCGCTCTCTGCCCACCCACTGTCCATCCTATTCAGCCTCACTATCCCTCCCATTGTCTTTCTACACTCCCTAATGTACCAATAAAATGTTTCCTCCCCCTTCTTAATCATGTTGGCTATCTTTTCCTCAGTTTGGGTCTTTGCTATTCTGACTGCCTTTCCTGCTTCCTCCTGTCTTAACTGGTGCAGTTCTCTGTCCTGCTCCTTCTGTGTTTCCTTATACTTCCTAAATATTATCTTTTTCTCCCAAACCATCTCTGCCACCTCTTCTGAGAACCATAGTGGCTTTTGTTTTCTTTTTGATTTGTTTACTTGCTTCACAGAAAGGCTTGTTGCCTCTGTGATGGCAGTTTTGGTGTTTTCCCATTGTTGCCTCACCCCTCCTTTTTGTCTGTTTAATAGTGCTTTACTAAGGCACTCTCCCATTTTGCCAAAGTCAGCCCTCCTGAAGTCCAGTACCCTCACTTTTGTATGGCTTCACGCTGCAGCCGAGTTTATTGTGAACCACACTGTATGGTGGTCACTTGTTCCCAAACGGCTACTCACTTCTAGATCTGAGATTCTCTCACTGTCCCCATTTGAGACTATGAGGTCTAAGATTGCTCCTTCCTGAGTGGGTTCCAGCACTAGTTGTATGAGGCATGCCCCTTGTAGGGCATTGAGAATGACCCTGCTCTTTGATGTGGCTGCAGCAAAGGTGTTCCAGTTGACATCTGGCATATTCAGGCACCCCCATCAACAGTGTCTCCCCTTTCTCTGCCATCCTAAGGATGCCTTCTATCATATCCTTGTCCATTCCATCCTCCTGAGATGGGGGTCTGTATACAACCCCTGTGTGGATTGTGGTGCCATTTCTAGTCTCTAAGGTGACCCACAGTGCCTCCTCTCCTCCCTGATTACTCTTTTGTGCCACTGCTTTTATCCCTTCCCTTACATACAGAGCTACTCCTCCCCCTGTTCTACCTCCCTGTCCCTCCTGTAGGTTGTGTATCCTGGTATGTTAACATCCCAGTCATGGTTCTCTGTGTACCATGTTTCTGTGACTGCCATGATATCCAGGCATCCCTCTTCCATCAAGGCCACCAGTTCAAGGAGCTTGTTTCCTAGACTGTGGGAATTGGTTCACATTACCCTCCATTTTATGATTGCCTTATCCCTTATTGCCCCATCCCTGTCCTTACTGCCTTTGTCTTTTTTCCATTTACCCTGCCCGTCTCCCTATCGACTTTTCTATCTTGGTTTACCTTACTAACTGCCCTGATTTTTTGGGGGGAGGGATGCTAAGATTTTTCACTGCCTCCCCCTTGATGAGTTTAAATGTTTCTCCCCTCTTTAGCCTGTATTGGCTTCAGATGTTGGATGTGACACCATGATGTCACAATGAGTATGAGTGGGCCCATGCACAATTGCTTTGCAGCCAACAACACACTGCTCAAAGAGTATTCAAGCACAGTGGGAGCATGAAGTGCAGGCTCTCAAAGGCACTGGAATGCCCAAAACACACTCTGCATTTAATGTAACATTTGCTGTTTTTTTAACTATTCATATAGGGTTTCAGTAATATGCCAAGGAGATTACTTGATGCCACAATGACTGGTTCTTTGTTGAGCTGGCTTTTTCCAGTTTCTCATGAGGCTAATAGTTTTTAATTTGGGGATACCAACATCAATGTAGCAAATGTTTGGTAAAAATTGGAGGGCAAAAGAATCCCCTACAGTGAGAAATAAGAAATTCTATCATGTAGGTGCTGGGGACCATACGAAGGACAACAGGAAGAACTATGTTCAAGAGGTAAAATATAGTCTTTTTGACATGCGTATTACAATATTGGCAACATGTACATGCAAATATTATTCTCACTGAACATGTGACAATCATTTTGCTAGCTGCAGAAAAGTAACTTAAGTTCTCAGATATTATTGCTCCCACCCATCTCTCACAGACAGTTGCCAACAGGTCAGCCACTTGTGTGCATTCATTCCAATCTGGGGAGCTAAATCTTTAAAGCTGAAGAGAAGACCCACCTAATTTCTGTTTTATCCATCATGTTAGTATAGTTAGCACCCCATGGGGTTTGGGGACCATCTCCAGCTGCCCAAAATGAAGGGATGCCTCCTGATGTCCTGCATCTTTAAAGTATTGTGCTACAAGGGCAATAGCATTTCCTTCAGCAGATATCCCATTTGTGCTCTAATGAATGTTTTGAGGCTTGACTGGCTTTTCCCATATAAATGAGGTCACATGGACACTGTAAAGCATTTATAATGCTCTGGGATTTTCAACCTATATGTTGTCTTATTACAGTATATATTGGTGCCCTGTGTGTGGATGCTTAAATAGCTTGACTGGTGTGACCGCAAACAACAATTGCTATGTGGAGGGTTCCATGTGACGATAGCAATCGAAAAACAGTGATCACTATCATTGCGAATGTATATCGCCAAAAAGCATTTCTGCAATATACAATTGTCAGCAACCTGACTTCCGGTGAAATAAAGTGTTTTGCTTCACCCCCCCCCGCACCACCCTTACTTAGGATTCTCAACTCCACAGGGGTGCATGTTGAAGAGGGAGCAAAATTCTACACTGGAAAAAAATTTAAAATGCACAGCCGCAAGCAGTGGTAAAACAATATCCATAAGCAGGTCCCAAACCCATGCCTACTGCACTGTACCCAGCTACCCTCACCACTTCACCACAGGGCTGGCTCAGTTGCAGTAGGCTCACCTCCCCTTCTAAACCATCCCGCCTATCCCTCCCCTGCAGCTCCCCATCCCTTCCCTTCCCTTTCCAGCCACTCTAGGTGCTATACCATCACTACCATTGCATGGTAGCTCATGATAATAGCACTGAGTCGCTGTTTCTACAGTTGCTCATTTATAATCACTATCATCATGGACTACCTACATGGGATTATCCCTAGATGCAGGGGACCCAAAGGTAACTGATTTTCTTGGTCATCTGTTTTTTTTATGGAGATTTGATAACCTGAACAATCAGATTTTTACCCTCTTAGATGTAGTCTTTGTTGAAAGGTATATGTCTTCTGCTGGCTTCTTGTTAGTAGGTGACAACAGTCTTTGTTAATTACAGTATTGTGTTGATGTTTTTAAACTGGCTATTGTACTTTGTTGTAAATTCAGGCGTTTTGCCCTTCCCTGCTAGCTTTTTCTCAGCCAGAAGCTCCTCCCTTCTTTAATTTTTATTCTCTCCTCTGCCTTTTGTAAATTCCCCTTCCAGTAACCCCTACACTTGAAATGCTTATGCATTTCTATTTTCCTTCCCATAGCCTGTGACATGGCTGCAATTTCTCTTAAGCCTTGTGAATTGCAAAGATGGTATGCTGCATTTGAGTCCTGGTTTATGGTAGCTAGAACCATGCAGTACAATGGTTAAGTCTAAGATTCAGGTGAGATATTTGACTCCTACTGTACTGAACTGTAAATTTTAAATTTCCATTTTTGGTATTCGGATACCTGTCAAATTCTTTTAATCCTCATTCTTTTCCAGACCATAGTAAAAATATGTCATCAATGTATTGAAGCCAGCTTTTTAACAGTGATGATATGGATTTTCTTTGCTTTTCAGTATATGAACTTGTTCAAATTCATACATGGATGTATTGGCATACACAGGTGTCACAGTATTCCCCTTGGCAGTACCAGTGCATCTGTTGTAGTACACACCATTGAAATGAAAATAGTTCTTTTGTAAAGTACAGTCTGCAAACTGCTGTAGTAAACTGGTCCTAGTTGAATCCTCTGGTCATCTACTCAACATTTTACCCATACTTCTACCCCCGTCCCCACTGTAGGATATTGAAGTGTGACAATCAGCGGTATCACATTACAACATTCTTCCCCTCTTTTATGCCTGCTTTTGAAGTAGTTTCTAGTTGTTGTTTTTTTTTAATATTCTGAGTGCTCAAAGAAACATAGAAACATAGAATTTGATGGCAGATAAGGACCGCTTGGCCCACCCAGTCTGCCCATTTCCCTACGTACTAGATAAGCTGCAGATCCTAGTTAACCAGCAGCCTATTTCTTCCTGCCCCCGCCCCCTAGAATGGCCTTATGACTGTCCCATGCATGCTTGAATTCCACCACTGATTTTGACTCCACAACCTCCTCTGGAAGGCTGTTCCATGCATCCACAACCCTCTCTGTGAAAAAATACTTCCTTAAATTACCTCTGAGCCACCCCCCTCTATCTTCAAATCGTGCCCTCTTGTTCTTTTACACCTCTTTTTGAAAGATGCTACCCTCTTGGACTTCGTTGATTCCCTTGAGGTACTTGAATGTTTCTATCATGTCCCCCCTCTCCCTCATTTCCTTGAGGCTATACATATTAAGCTCCTTTCGTCTCTCTTCATATGTCTTCGGTGCAGATTCTGCACCATTTTAGTTGCCCTCCTCTGGACAGCTTCCATCCTGTCTATGTCTTTGCAGAGATTGGGTCTCCAGAACTGCACATAGTACTCCAGATGGGGTCTCACCAGCTGTCTGTACAGAGGATAATAACTTCTTGTTTTCTACTGGTGATGCTTCTCTCTGCATCCCAGTATCCCCAACCCTCCTTGCTGCCCTCTCACATTGCTTGCCCACCTTTAGGTCATCTGATATGACTACCTCCAGGTCCCTTTCCATTTTGTTGTTGTTAGTGTCTCACCCCATTGTGTACTCTTCCCTGGGTTTTGTTTCCCAGGTGCATTACCTTGCACTTCTTAGCATTGAATCTAAGCTGCCATACATTTGACCATTCCTCTAACCTTGCCAAGTCCCTTCTCATCCTTTTCACCCCACCCTGTGCATCAACTCTGTTGCAGATCTTTGTGTCATCTGTAAAGAGACATACTTTTCCTTCCAGTCCCTCTGCAATGTCCTTTTAAAGACATTGAAGAGGACCGGTCCTAATACTGAACCCTGTGGTACCCCACTAATAACCTTCCTTTCTTCTGAGTGGACTCCATTTACTATTACTCTCTGTGTCCTATTCTCCAGCCAATTCTTTACCCAGGATGTCATCTTGAGACCCACTCCCAGGCTTGCTAACTTGTATATTAATCTTTTGTGTGGGACTGTGTCAAATGCCTTGCTAAAGTCTAGGTAGGCCATGTCCACAGCCCCTCCTTGATCTACTACTTTGGTCACCCAGTCAATGAAATCTATCAGATTCGACTGGCATGACCTTCCCACTGTGAATCCATGCTGCCTTGGGTCCAGTGCCCCTCTGACCTCTAGATACTAGACAATTCTTTCCTTCAGAAGTGATTCCATCATTTTCCCTATCACTGAGGTTAAACTAACAGGTCTGTAGCTTCCTGCTTCTGCCTTGCTCCCACTTTTGTGAAGGGGAATCACATCTGCCCTCCTCCAGTCCTCGGTACCACCCATCCTCCCATGATTTGTTAAAGAGGGTAGTCAGTGGTGTCACTAGTTCTACCCTTAGTTCTTTTGAATTCTGGAATGAATCCCATCAGGCCCATTGCTTTGTCCACCTTCAGTTTTAAGAGTTTTTCAGAACCCTTTCTTCTGTAAATGGGCTGGTATCAACTTCTGTATCCAGAGTGTTTCTACTGCTTGTTTTAGGTACCCCCTCCTCTTTGTTGTAAATACTGAGCAAAAATATTTGTTTAGTATCTCTGCCTTTTCACAGTCTCCCTCTTCCCACCCTCCCTCCCTTTATTAAGCCTCACTATCCCTCCCTTGGTCTTCCTTCGCTCCCTGATGTACCTATGAAAAGTTTTATCCCCCTTCTTAACTGAGTTGGCTATCTTTTCCTCGGTTTGGGCCTTTGCTGTTCTGACTGCCTTCTCTGCCTCCTTTTGCTTTAATTGATACAGTTCTCTGTCCTGCTTCTTCTGCGATTCCTTGTACTTCCTGAATGCTTTCTTTTTCTCTTGAACCTTCACTGCCACTTCCTTTGAGAACCATAGTGGTTTCTTACATCATTTTGTTTTGTTTATTTGCTTCACACAAAGGCTCGTTACCTCTGTGATGGCAGTTTTTATTATTTCCCATTGTTCTTCCAACCCTCCTTTCTGCCCATTTGCTAGTGCATTCCTTAGGCACGCACCCATTTTGGCAAAGTCAGCCCTCCTAAAGTCCAGTACTTTTGCCTTTGTATGGCTTGACTCTATTGCTATGTTTATTGTGAACCATACTGTTCGATGGTCGCTAGTTCCCAGATGGCTACCCACTTCTACATCTGTGATCCTCTTTCCATCTCCATTTGAGAGAACCAGGTCTAAGATTGCTCCCTCTCGAGTGGGCTCCAATACTAGTTGTCTAAGGCATGCCCCCTGTAGGGCATCTAGAATAACCCCACTCTTCACAGTGGCTGCTGCAACTGCACTCCAGTTAACATCTGGCATATTCAGATCACCCATCAGCAATATCTCCCCTTTTTCTGCCATTCTAAGTATACTTTCTATCATTTTCTTGTCCATTTCCTCCCCCTGAGAAGGGGGTCTGTATACAACCCCTATGCACATTGTGGTGCCATTGTCTCTCTCCAAATTTACCCACAGTGCTTCTTCTCCTCCCTGTTTACCCTTTTGTTCTGTTGCTTTTATTCCTTCCCTTGTGTAAAGAACTCCTCCTCCTCCTCTTTTATCCTCCCTGTCCCTCCTATAGATAGTGTATCCTGGTATGTTTATGTCCCAGTCATGGTTTTGTGTGTACCATGTTTCTGTGACTGCCATGATATCCAGATGTTCCTCCTCCATCAAGGCCACTAATTCAGAGCTTGTTACCCAGACTACGGGCATTGGTACTCATTGCTCTCCATTTTGGATGGCTTTACCTTCTGTTGCAGCATCCTCACTGACCTTTCTACCTCAGTCTTTTTCGTTTAGTACCCTGTTTTGTAGGGAGAGACTGGGATTTTCCTGCTGCTAATCAGTGCCTCCCCTTTGACTAGTTTAAAAGCTTGCCAATGAAGCATTTAAACTGATTGCTCAAAAGACTTGTTCCCTTCCTGGACAGATGCAGACCATCCTGCCAGTATAGGCTGGTGTCCCTCAAGTGGAACCCCAGTCCCCAATGAAGCCAAGCCCTGTGCTCCACCATTTTTCAACCATTCATTAAACTGCATGGTGCTAATTACCCCGCCTCCCCCATGCCATTGACAGGCAGCACCTCTGAGAAGGATACTGTGTGTGCTACTTGTCTTAGACCCTCCCCAACTCTACAATGTCCTCCTGCACTGCTCTAATCTCAAGATGAGCCAAGTCATTTGTCCCTAGGTGGACAATTCGTCCAACTCAGACTCCCTTGCAGCTGTTCTCGTGATCCTGAGGATCGCTTCCTGTTCCTCAAGCCATGGCACCAGACAGGCACCTTACTTCAGTTTCCCAGCTCCCCAGTTCTATCCCCCTATAATTGAGTCCCCCACCAGGAGCTGCTTCCTTTCCCTGTGGTGTCTTCTGCCCCCTTCCTGTGGGCCTCCCTTGTGACAGTTGTCATCAGTCTTCTCTGCAGGTGCATCCATAGGGGAGCTCTGCTTCCCCAGAATGGTGTATGGATTGTGGAGTGGAACAGTTGACTGGGTGTGCCTCTGTTCCACCATCCTCACCCTCCCTGAGTCCACTGTGGTCCAACTGCTGTGCTTTCTTTGCAACCTCATTTGTTCTGTTCGTGACTCCAAATAGAAGTTTATGAATGATGTGACTGGCTCAGAGATGGAGTCTCTGCCAGACATGATGGCTCTACCTAAAGGTTCAGTTGGGTTTTTGAGTATCTTGGGAATGTAGTAAAAGGTGGGACCACTGTGGAATTTCTTTCCAATAGTGTCCATGTCCCACTCATTCAGCCATCCCAGATTTGCATTTTACAGTTTTTCTTTATGCTTTGTGCTATGTTTTGTGTGGGGTCCTTTGCCAGAACTGTGTAATCAGTTTTTAAGTTTTTTATACATCTATCTATACTGGTCCCAATCCTGCATAACAATTATTCCCCTTTTATCTGTGATAAGCTTTTCTAGCTAAGGTTAAAGATGTAATTCACTTCTGGGGTGGAAAATTCCAGCGCCCCCCCCCCCATTTATGGTCTGGGTCCTCTTGGGCCAGTTCCTCCTATTCTTCCCACAGCACCCCTCCCTTATCTCGGTAATCTATTTTGACCCTGGTAAATGTTTTGTTTCATACTGATAGGAATCTGGTAACCCCATACTACAATAACTGTGAGCAAAGGGGCCTCAGTAGAAGGGGTGGTATGGGAGGGAGGAAGGGAAGATGAGAAGATAAAAATTATCTCTGAAGAAGATATTTCTTCCCAACCTGAGAAATCACTTGGCATCCCAAATAGCTCCAAAAAGGATTAATTTATCAAAAAGACTTTACAATTTGACAAGATACCATACTGTGTTGGTACTCTGTAAAGATAAGTACCTGGACATTGTACTGGTGGTGCCATCTAAACAGCAGGAGACAACCTCCCAAGCTCACTCTCTATCAGCCCCTTGCTCTTGACCTCAGCTGCAACATCCTCATTATATGTGAATCATGGCTAAATTCTAAAATTACTGATGAGTCGATTTGAATACCTGGCTACTCCCTCATCCATCAGGACCATTCATCTGCATGCAGTGGCATTGCAATGTATATAAACTCCTCCATTCAATTTATTCCTATGCTCAAAACATCCCTCACTAGAATGCATGAGGTACTAATGATAAAGATTTCACTTCCTTTCTCCCTGCCTGTTTTCATTGTCAGAGTGTATTGCTGCCCAAACCCCTCTCCCTCACTATTAAAGAACTATTATCCACCATTAAAATCTCACTCCTCCACCGGTTAACTTCACATTATGGGCAAATTTAACTTAAACTGGCTCTCTCTCTCCATCTCAAATCAAAATCAAAACAGAAATAGCTGCTTTAAATCTGAAACAACTAAATGGTGAACCTACATACCTGAACCCTCTTCTCAAAACCATTCCTTAATTGACTGGGCTCTCACCTCCCACCCTTTTTGGATAATTACAGCTGGCACACTTCCTGACTGCATTAGTGAGCACCACCTAATCTATTTTGTCTTGAAAATCCATCATCCCAAAGCTCCCCCCACAAAAACCTTAATACTCCATTCCTACAAATCCATGGAACTATCTCTAATATTAAATTACCTCTACTCCTATGATTGGACATCCATACTTCATGCTACATCAATTGACTCATCTCTTCATTACTTCCATTCTAAAATCCTCGCTATCTGAGATCTCTAGGTCTCCTTAAAATGGACCCATATGCATGGCTCCCACCTACCCTGGACCTCTGCTGAACTAATTGCTTGTCTACATGCCAGGGATCAGGAGTAGAAAACATACAACTCATCCTGCTCACTTCTTGGTTTCCAAACTTATCATACACTAATAAATGTCTGCACTAGAGCAACTAGACTTGCAAAAGCAGAGCACTTCACTGCAAACTTCAACAAAAACATTAAGCAACCATCCCAAATTCTGGGAGGTGGTCAATTCCCTATTCTCCACCCATTCCAACCACCTGCACCAGTTCTCATTGTGGAAAAAGTCACCATCTCTGACCCTTTTCCTTTAGCCTCTGAGTTTAACACTTTCTTCACCTCCTGCACCTCCTCCTCCCAGCTTTCTACCCTACCTCCCCACCTCTTCTCTGCCACCCTTTAAGCCCCAACTCCCAGATCATCCATCAAGACCTCTTTCACCTTCACTCTGATCACCCCCTACTAGCACTCTCAAAACCCTTCTTTCCCTTAATCCCTCTAAAGGCAAATGCCCCTCTGGTCTCAATTCTCAAATCCTCCATCTGCTCCAGCTATTGAATCCCCACTTGCTTCTCTGCTAAACCTCTCCTTTTCACCTGCCTCTTTACCATCCATCTGGAGACATGCCACTGTATTCCCTCTGCCTAAAGGTGGTGATTCCACCTCCTGTGGCAGTTACTGGTCCATCTCTTTACTACTCATTCTTGCTAAGCTAAAAAAGCACTTGTTTCTTTCCCAACTCTCCTCCTATCTTGACTCAGCCTCCTTTTTCACACCTTACCTGTCTGGCTTCCAGAAAGGTCACTCCACTTCCTCCTCCCTCCTTAGGCTTACTGACTCCATACATACTGGCATGGATCAGTGACGTATTACTTCCACAATCTTTGTTGATCTACCTAAGGCTTTCGGCACTGTCTCCCATTACCTCCTGCTTACCTATCTCTCTGTTGCTGAATTCTTCTATACTGTCACCAGCTGGTTCCATTCTTCCCTGGTTGGAAGAACACAGTCTGTTTGGATCTCTAACAAAGCAGTTCTCCTGCTTCCCATAACTACAGGAGTCCCCCAAGGCTCAGTACTGGGCCCACTGTTATTTTCTATCTTCTTAAATGACCTTCCATCTGCCTGTCTTACTACGTCTTTCCATATATATGTTACTAATACTGTCCTCTTTATATCTGGACCCTCCCCATCTGATGTAGGATCTAGACTTCAGATTGATTTTATTAAGCTTTAGCACTGGTTTCAGTCAAATCAGCTATTCCTAAATGGCAAAAAGACAGTCTCCATGAACTTTGGCACTAGGCAGAGACTCTCCAGACTCACATCCCCACCCTCCTCCCACACCCTTGACAGGACTTTACTCAAGGACACCTCCTTATTTCATGATCTAGGTGTCTGGCTTGACCAGAACCTCCACTTGTCTGGACACATTGATGCCATCCACAAAAAGTTGCATCCCAAACTGAGTGCCCTATATAGAAACTGTGGTTGCAACCAGCTGCTGAATTGCCTTGCTCTGATCCAGAAAATGATACTCCCATTTTTTGACTACGGTGATATAGGCTACAGTGCTGCTCCCAAGTCTTTCTTATCTAGCTTGGACACTATATTTCATTCCTTATGCCATTTTGCCATTTTGCTCTTAACAGTCCTCCATGGACCCACCATTGTAACCTCTACCAGTCTCTGTCCCTTCCCTCTCTAGCTAACAGATGTCATATCCACTGTGCCTCCTTCCTTACTAAATTCTGGTTTCATTCTTTCCCCTCTTACCACTCATCCTTTGTCTCTCCCAAACCTCCTTCCTACCACTACCTTAGAAACCAGGTCACTCCTGTAAAAAAGCTTTCAGCTTAGTGTGTTATACCTGGTTAAACAACTAAATAAAAAAAAAAAACAAGGCTCCTGAAGCCTAAACTGTCCTCAAAGATCTTCATCTGTAGGCCATTCAGCTTCCTCATGCCACTTCCCTAAAATATGGAACTGCCCCCCAGCCTGTTCAGCATTCAGCCTCACCTAAAATCCTCTCCTCCCTCTTAAGGAACCTTTTTCCCCTTGTCTGTACTTACGCCTAATCTAAACTTATTAAATAAATACTCCCTCACCTTAATTTTTTAACCCCTGGGTTGCACATAAACTGTTAGCACTTATAAATGTTAAAAGTTAAATCACCCTGTCCCTTGTAATCTGTCGGAGTGATTATGTTTGGTTTGTTGCTGTGTTCTCTAAGTTTCGCACTGTTTATAACTTTGCCTGTAGCTTACTCAGTATCTCCTTGTCTTCTGGTGTACACTGTATATCAAACTTTACACCCTCTGAAAAATGTTAATTCTACCTGTGTAAGTTTATCCTGCATGTGATGTTTATATCTGTTTGTATCCTTTCCTTTTATCCTTCCCCCATCCCCCCAGGACACATCTGGAAATGGGCTTCTGCTCAGCATGCCTTTCCTGGTAAAATATTTAAAATAAAGTACAAAATCCCATGGTGAATCAGCTGGGTACAGTTCTTTCTTCACAAAAATGGCAGATTAACAGTGGATAAGGAGCAAAATATGTATGTACTTTAATGGTCATATGAACATACGAACACATGAAATTTGCCAGCAGATAAAGGCCTAGAGGTCTATCAAGTCTGTTCAAATGTGCAGCTAGCACCCCTTATTCCGCAGCTGCCCCTTCCTTCCACCCTTTCCCTTCATTGACCCTCCCCCTTGTCCTGTCCCATTCCCTTTTGAAGCAGTCCACTGTTCTACTGGATACCACTTTTGCAGGTAACGCATTCCACCCAGCCACCACCCTCTCTGTAAAAAAGTGTCTCCTCATCTCCCTCCTGAACCTTCCTCCCTCCAGTCTCATATCATGGTCCCTGGTGTCCCTCCCCTCCCTTACTTTGAACAGCCCCTCTGTACCTGTCTTGTTTATTCCTTTCATGTACTTAAAGGTTTCAATCATGTCCCCAATCCCTGCTCTCTTCCAGTGAGTACATGTTCAACTCCCTCAGCCTCCTCTCATATGATAAGTCCCCCAGCCCCTTGATCATCTTTGTCGCCCTGCGCTACACCCCCTCCGGTAACTTAATGTCCCTCTTTAGATACGGGTGCCAGTCGAATGCCTTACTGAAGTCCAGATACAGGACATCCACTGCATGGACCCTGTCCTGTTGCCTAGTTACCCAGTCATAGAACTCCACCAGGTTGGTTTGGCAGGATCTGCCACATATGAAGCCATGCTGTCTGCTGTCCTGTAGTTCTTTGGCCCCTAGGATGGCCACCAACCTCTCCTTCAGGATAGTCTCCATTAACTTACCCATGATGGATGTGAGGCTCACTGGTCTGTAGTTTCCCAGTTCATCCTTGGGGCCACTCTTGTGGAGGGGCACCACATGAGCCATCCTCCAGTACTGAGGTACACATCCCAAATGTAGTGAGGCATTAAATAGGTCTGCCAAAAGTCCTGCAAGGACCTGTCATCATCACTGCATATCTGATATTGCACAGACCTTATCACAGAAAAGGTTTAAAATCTACTGTATCTTTTAAACCTATGTGAACCATTGCATCTAACCTTCTAGTCCATGCAGTCTCTCAACCTAACGGGGACTACAACCAGTTGCCTCCACTCACCAACTCCTTAGTATGATCAGTTCCTTGAAATTGAAATGTACTCGTGGTAAAATAGTGGCAGTCTTTAAAATGATTCCTTATTGCTCTTCTTTGTTTTAATGCACCATGTTAAGCAGGAAAGGGATACAGTGTTGGTTATAACATGGGTTATCTAAGCATGGGATAGTGATTAAACCAAAGTTGTCAGGTGACTATGGATTAAATTCCCTACATATCCATGATTTGGCTGCTGGTTCTTGTTGGAGATGTAGAAGGGGTTCTATGTTATAACAATGATTGCCGAATGGCAATCGCTATTACTGCAAGTGCATTACCGCCAAAAACAAACTCATTGATAAGCACTTAAAGGTGACTGGGGTAACTGTGCATCTGGGGGCTGCACCCACATAGCCCCCCTCACACCTCCTATACAAGAATTCTCAACTCGGGGGTGCATGTCAGGGAGGAGGCACAGTCCAGTTTAAAAAAAAATTAAGTCCCACGGCCACGGGACTTAGCAAAACATTACCTGCCCCAAGTCCCAAACCAAGGACCTGCTCCATCAGAGGCAACCACCCCATCCACCACACCACATGGTTGGCTTGGTGGAGCAGGCACAATAGAGGGTTACAACCCTCTTCACCATAGCACCACTTCCTGTCACTATACCTCCCTTCCTGTCGCCCACCCTACCCTCACTGTCACAATTGTAGCTGCCCCAATAGTGTCACCCATTATGACAGTGCCCTCATATGGGTCGCCATTTTGATGGTCACCCATATACATTTGCTATTATCATGGAATACCATAGAAGGAGGGCTTTTTACACCGTGGAGGGATCTGCATATCTTCTTCTGCTCACTTTGAAAAGTAGCAATTTGTTTTGTACTTCTTAGTGAGCAGAGAAGGCAGTGCAATTCACAAAGAAATGGACATTAATTTCTTTGTGTTTGGCAGTGTCACAGTGGAGCAGTGGCTGTATAATGAATTTCCAAAAGGAGAAGTCATTCTCTGTGAAGTTATAAAAAATAAAAATATCAGATCCCAGTGCTGTAAGCAGTCCTATAGCAAGTATTCCAATACATTATCAGAACACTTAGTGACTGGTGAAGTGATGGCAGAAACCGTAGCATTTCAGGCACCTGTTAGCTTTTTAACCTAATGACTGCAAAAAGAAAGGGCATTTCAAGATTCAGGACAAATCACTGATTCACTTACAGAGGCAGACAGACAAATATGTACTCCGCGGCTGCTACCTAAGTGTGGCAGCCGAACGTGTCATGAGAAATGTAGTGTAGAAATAGGGGTAGTAATGGTGGTAGCCAAATATCAGAAGTTGCTAAAGCCACTGTTGGGGAAAGTGCATTTCTTCAGGCTCACCCACACTTTGCCTTGGATGCTGCACATACATTGTAGGAAGGTAGTGTAGGAATCTTTCTCCTGCACTCTGTCCACATGTACAAGTAGTACATACCAGTGTTGCTGTGACTTAGTAGCCACCGTAGCATTATCTGGCCACCATGGTTCACTAAGCAGCTGACACAACTTTTGCTCAACACAGAAAGAAGTATAAATGTTCCCTGTCATGAATGTCATTGCAATATTGATTTTAGTGAATAGCAAAACACTGCACCTTGGCAATTGTGGGTGAGGGAAAGAAACTGTAGAGGTGCATAAGATAGTATCAGTTTTCATGTTGTACTTCACACAATATGTGCAGCTACTGTACTAACAGACAGTTGAGAGTTTTGTCCTTTACAGGGTTGTTGGACATAAAGACCATATGCTGCATTACACAATACACAGCAACATGTTCTGTCTGAAGATTAGTACTGTAGTGCACATGTTTCATGTAACAATATCACATAGTTACTGTATCAGTGATGGCTGGGAGCATGGTTCTCCCCCTTTCCTTCCCCACAGACAGCACCATAATTCTTGTCACTGCCCTCACCTATTTCTACTCTCAGCAGCAATCAGCAGCAATAGGGGTTTTACTTTGAGACACTGTACGGCAATGGGGCGAAATATCTTACTCCACTGTCTGTGTGACATGGAGTTAGATCTAGTTAGTACTGGGGTGCAGGGGGCACAGTGATCAAAATGTTGCCAGTCAGTTTGGGTTTGCGTCACAGTCAGGGTTGTTGATGGGTTCCTGGTGCAGTAGTGGACATCGTGGTCAGGGTTGTCATGCCAGTGTCATGGATCCCAATTTCACCTGCTTTCTAAGTACTTGGTTTTCCACATGTTAATTTTTCTGTATACCTGTCTAATCCTCTTGTACTTAATATTTTATGCTCCACAAAGTACTTTACCTATGTGCTTATGCTTACATTTATACTGGTACTCTAGTAAGAATGTTTACCTCTTATGCTGAGTCCTAAAATTGATGTCCTTACATTAAGCCTACCCATTCACAGTCACTTTTTATCTCATAACAGTATATGTTTATTTTGCTTGTAATGAACTGGCTTGTATTGGATGTATTTGACATGTACTGTGTTCTTTATTGCTTGATTTTTTGCTTTTACCTTCTATGTAACCCCCTTCCCCAGGATGCTCTGGGAAATGAGTTGCTCACAGCTCATGTTGTCATTCCTGGTGAAACTTTTCTAAATAAATAAAAATAAATAAACAAGAGAAGCGGTACTGGGGATGGGCACACCAGTTCACTTATGTATTTAAAAACATATATCCAGATTGGGAAAAGCAGGTGGGCAACCTCGAAGGGAGAGGGATAAAGAAGTGGTACTGAGGGTGGGCACCCATGTTCTAGATAGATAGATAGATAGATAGATAGATAGATAGATAGGTAGATACTGTTGATAGATAGATACAGATAGATAGACAGATAGATCGTTAGGTAGATAGATCGGTAGGTAGATAGGTAGGCAGGCAGACAGACAGACAGATTAATAGATAGATAACGGTAGATAGATACATAGACAGACAGACAGACAGACAGATAGATAGATAGATAGATAGATAGAAAGATAGATAGATTGATTGATTGATAGATAGATAAACAGATAGATACCTGTAGACAGATAAATAGATAGATAGATAGATAGATAGATAGATAGATAGATAGATAGATAGATGGCTGTGTTGTGTTTGCAGTCACATGCTCTCAGTTGTTCACAGCTGTGCTGTATTTACAGTCACGTGATTACAAATCACCTTTTCAATGTAATTGCAATATGCCAAGCATAGCTCTAGCTATGCAACAGTAAAAAGGGACCCAGGAGTATTAACAGTGACTCCCACAAACAAACCAGTCCATGTAATATAGTTTACAGTAAGGCAACAACTAGAATGTTGTGAATTGGAAGGGGGTTCAAAAGTAGGAGAAATAAGGTGATATTGCCCTGTGTATGTCACTGAGGAGACCCAATCTGCTATACTGTGTCAGTTCTAGAGTATACACCTAATCCAGGACAAGGATTGACTGTACTCAGTACAGCAAAGTAACAAAATGGTGATTCTGAGTCAACAGAGCAGTTCCTATGAAGAGATGTTAAAGAACATGGAGGTCAGATGAGAGAGAAATGGCATGACAGAGACCTAGACATTCGTAAGTGGAATAAATAGGGCTAGCATTAAAGATATATTTGTATGCACAGGAGGCAGTTGTGAGGGAGCGTGAATGGAACCTGGGAAGGGAAAGTTCAGGAGGGATGTGAGGAAGTCTACTTCACTTAGAGGGTGGTTAAGCTGCTAAACAATGTATCAGCAGAGGGGTGGGGCAGGGACTATAAATGGGTTCAAGCATGTTTGGGGCAGGGTACAGTGACTGATAGTTCCACCAAGGGTATTAGAGAGGTGGGGGATTCAAGGTTGGGGCAGGGGTAGAAACCCCACCAGGACATTAAGTCAAGGGGAGAGGTAGGGATAACTGTTTGTGCAGACTGGATGGACCCTTCATCTGTTTGTACTGGCAGTGTCCATGTTTATATGTTTCTACAGTACACTGAGCTTTCTCCCTGTCTGACAGCAGCCAGCCATGGTGGAAAGAGGAGGGGCTGTGCAAGTTTCCATCTGTGGGCCAGTAAATAGAGTTACACCTTTAGGAATTGTGAGTCAGGGACAAAGGGGTGGGGTGGGTTCTGATTGGGTGGAATGAGGAAGGGGGATTTGACAGTGATTGGAAGACACTAGACCACCTGGGTTATATGTGATACATATCTAAATGGTGATCAGGAAGGATCACTGGACTGCTAGGGATATTAATGAGCCACACCTGGGTGGTAATTAGGGGTTGGGGGAACCATTAGGCTTCTAGAGATGTATAAAAACACACCAGAATGGTGAATGTGGGGTGGAGGACCAGTGGACTACTACAGATGTATATGAAATACACTGGTATGGTGATTGGAGGTCAGGAACCAGTGGACCACTAGGGATATCTATGAAACACACTAGTATGTGATTGAGGATTGTGGGACCACTGGATTACCTGTGATACATATGAATCACAGCAGGATGGGGATTTTAGGTTGGTGTACCACAGGACTAACTGGGAGATATATATGAAACACTAAGAAAAAGGAAAAACTCCTGCTCCCAGGAACACAAAACCCAACACACTAGTTTCCAACAAGATAAACGACCAAGGCAAAACAGGAAAATGCCCACACCTGATCCATATATGGGGCAAGCACAAAAGGTGTTTGTGTGAACCAGAGTTAATCCCTGATAAAAAAAGCTCACAGCATTCAGCTGGTAAGTAAATGAAACACTCTAGAATAGTGATGAAGGGTGGGAAACCACTAGACTAAAAATATATATTACATGTACACCATGACTATAACTGGGGATGGAGAGGTTGACCGAACTACTTGGGATACATGTAAAGTACATCAGAAAAGTGATCAGGGGTTGGGAATACTAGACCACAGGGCTATTTGTGATATGTAGTAAGATGATGATTGGCATGGGGGGGGCACTACTCCGAATACCAAGCATTTATTAATGACACTTCAAGATGTTGATCGGGGATGACAAGATGATTGAACTACTTGGAACACACGTGAAGAACATCAGGACAGTTATCGGAGGAGGGAAGACCACTAGATTACCAGGGATATATGTAGACTACATCAGTACAGTAACTGGGGGTGGGAAGACCACAAGTCTACTAGGGAAATACAGTAAGTAGAACACATCAGGAAAGTGATCAGGGCTGGGGAGACCACTAGACTACTAGAGATATTTGTAAGACACATCAGAACAGAGATCAGGACAGGGGAACCCCTAGACTACCAGGGATATATGTAGAATACATCAAGACAGTGATTGGGGTAAGAAACCCACTAAACTACAAGGAATATTCACTAAAAATACCACCAACAGCTTAATCTGGTTCAAGGTCAGTTGGTATTCATCTGTATCCCCCTCCTCTGGGTCATGCTTGAAAATAGGCAGAATTTGTCTAGTGCACATACCAGGTCTACAAAAATGAAATAAATAAATAAATATATAACACAACAGGACAGTGACTGGGGAGACCATGAGACTACAAGGGATATAGTAGAACATATCAGGACAGTGACCGGGGGTGGGGAGACCATGAGACAACAAGGGATATAGTAGAACATATCAGGACAGTGATTGGGGGTGGGGAGACCACAAGACTACAAGGGATATAGTAGAACATATCAGGACAGTGATTGGGGGTGGGGAGACCATGAGACTACAAGGGATATAGCAGAACATATCAGGACAGTGACCGGGGGTTGGGAGACCATGAGACTACAAGGGATATAGTAGAACATATCAGGACAGTGATTGGGGTGGGGAGACCACAAGACTACAAGGGATGTAGTAGAACACATCAGGACAGTGATCGGGGTCAGAGAGACCATGAGACTACAAGGGATATAGTAGAACATATCAGGACAGTGACTGGGGGTGGGGAGACCATGAGACTACAAGGGATATAGTAGAACATATCAGGACAGTGATCGGGGGTGGGGAGACCACTAGACTACAAGGGATATAGTAGAACACATCAGGACAGTGATCGAGGGTGGGGAGACCACAAGACTAGCAGAGATATATATTGAACACATGAGAATAGTGATTGGTTGTGGGGAGACCACTAGCCTACAATTGATATATGTATGTAACCCTCCCCTTCAATTTGGCATTTACTGTAGTGTCATCCTGGGCTCCTTAAATGTCCACTGCCAGGCTGGTGTCCCATCTTAGTGTGATCCTGTTATCTGTGTGAGAGTGCCATATTAAGCCTCTAAGTCCAGGCAGCACACTGATTTTCTTCAATATACAGTGTCTACTTGTGCAGAGGGAGCCTATGTAGCAACTGTGCTTATTTACTGTTTGTTCCTGTTGTATTTGAAATAGAGAAGTTTGTCTAACCTGCTTTATTTGCAGCTTGTTTGTTTGGATGGGAGTTACCATGTTAGGTCTGGGACTTCCAGTAATTGGATCAAGAGAACCACTAGGGACCTAAAATGGATCCAAACCCCAGTGTTCTATGGGAAAGAAATTCTGTAGTCTTGGAGTTTTTCAGTTGGCACCAATTTGGCCTGGAGGGGGAGCCCTTACTGTGACTGAAACCATTAGATGATACCACAGGTGATTTAAACACTTGTTGCAGGGATCTACCCTGATTGTACTCACACTACCAGGAATCTGCTGCAAGGCAGGTGATATGGAGACCTTGTGGCGATGACCGATGGGCATGGAAACAAGGCCAACATGACACACCTCATTCACCGCCTTTCCTCCAGGAAATACTATTTCATTTAACCAACTGAACCCCTAGATTTGCAAGGGAAATGCCCAGTGTACCAAGAGGCACTGGATCAGTTACATTTGGAGGTTGAAGTTTGAACAGCTTAAACTTTCAACAGATACTGCTAGAAGTATCATAGACGAATTGTGGCAAGAGGCCCAACTTGCCTCCCTGCCACCTTATTACTGCATTGAACTGTCAATTGCAGAAGTTGAACTTGTCCAGTTCCAGCCTGGAACTGTGGTAGAAAGGCAAGAAGAAGTTTATCAGTGCTACTTATGATATGGACCAAAGACTTGGTCCTGAAGTGATCAGCCCAGCTTGTGTGCGAGGTGAAGTTGTATGAAGAGATCTGGCCAGTGAAATTACTGAACTGGCAAATGAACTGCACTAGAACTATTCAAAGCTAGTGCTACTTAATTTTGAATGTGCTGAATGTGTTTTAGGGGTCGAGACCTGTTTCCTTCAACCCAAACCTGTTATGCCCACTGGAGGCTTCACCAGCAAAAGATCACAAACTTTGCCAGACTGCTAATCCTGCCTGGGCCTACCAATTTGGCTCAGGCAGCAACTCCTGCACCAGACAGACCTTGGATCCAGCCTTTGTATGGCAAAAACATGCAGGTTGCAGCTACCTGGAGGAAAGGCGGTGAATGAGGTGTGTCATGTTGGCCTTGTTTCCATGCCCATCGGTCATCGCCACAAGGTCTCCATATCACCTGCCTTGCAGCAGATTCCTGGTAGTGTGAGTACAATCAGGGTAGATCCCTGCAACAAGTGTTTAAATCATCTGTGGTATCATCTAATGGTTTCAGTTTCTTGGGTTTACAAAGGACTAAGCCAATCATCTCGGATTACAAATTATATGTTTTGGTTTTTTTTGCATGTTAACTGCCTTTTTCTTTCTACTTAGCGTCCCAACATCAGTTGCAACACCGGCAACCCTGGTAATGCCTCTGACTAGCCAGACTTACCATCCTGGGTACCCAGTGTTGTTTGACTGTCAGATTGGGACACAAAATGCATGCAGTCACTGAACTAAAGAAGTTTGCCAATTATTTGTCTAGATTCATGTCCCTTCCTGGCTCACTGTCCCTAAATAAACCTGATTGTCTTTCCTCATGTTTAACTTGGCTAGTGTGCATATTATTAGCTAGATTACTGTGCTAGAAACATAAAAACATAGAAACTTAGAATTTGACGGCAGACAAGGACCATTTGGCCCACCTAGTCTGCCCATTTCCCTACCTAATGAATAAGCTGCAGATCCTAGTTAACCTACAGTTTATTTCTTCCTACCCCCCACTAGAATTGTCTTGTGTCTGTCCCATGCATTCTTGAATTCTCCCACTGTTTTTGACTCCACTACCTCCTCAGAAAGGCTGTTCCATATATCCACAACCCTTTCTGTTAAAAAAAATACTTCCTCACATTACCTCTGAGCCGTCCCCCCTCTATCTTCAAAATGTGCCCTCTTGTTCTTGCACATTTCTTTTTCTGAAAGATGCTACCCTCTTGGACTTTTTTTGATTCCATTGAGGTACTTGAAAGTTTCTATCATGTCTGCCCTCTCCCTCCTCTCCTCGAGGGTATACATATTAAGGTCCTTTAATCTCTCTTCAAATGTCTTCTGGTGTAAACCCTGCACCATTTTAGTTGCCCTCCTCCGGACAGCCTCAATCCTGTCTATGTCCTTGCAGAGATGTTAAGTGTGTGCTATTGTATTGCTAACCTTACTTTACAGGGGATCTCCAGGGAAACTGCTGATGATCTGACCATGTTGGCAAGTATGAAGGGTGTGAGCATAGTATTACTGTTTTGTACTGACTGCAAATTTCCTTCTGTGTCAGGTACTGGGCCACTAGGAAGGTTGTTGGGTGGTTATAGCTTCCCAGAGGGCTATACCAGAGCAAACAAGCAATGCCACTACACTTCTCTGGGTGGATGCACCTTATTAGTGAATGCAGACCCCTCAACCTGTGTATTGCCATACAAGCAGGGGTAGTAGCCCTTAGAATAGTGCCACCTAGGGGTTACATGTAGAACATATCAAGACAGTGATTGGGGGTCAGGAGACCAAGATACTATGAGGGACATATGTAGAACACATCAGGGCAGTGATCAGGGGTGGGGAGACCACTAAACTACCATGAATTTATATAGAATATATCAGGGCAGTAATTGAGGGTAGGGAGATCACTAGACTACCAGAGAAATGTGTAGAACACATCAGGACAGTTATCAGGGCTAAGGAGACCATGTGACTACAATGGATATATGTAGAACATGTCAGGACAGTGATTGGTGGAGGGGTTACCATGAGAATACCAGCGATGTATGTAGAACACATCAGGACAAACATTGGGGTGGGGCCTGACTAGTGTACAAGGGATGCACATAGAATATATCAGGACAGTATTCAGGGCAAGGAACCCACTAAACTACAAGGGACATATGTAGAATGCATCAGGAGAGCTACTGGGGGTGGGGAGACCACAGAACCACCAAGGAGATATGTAGAACACAGTAACACATTAGAATAGCAGTACAATGACATAGCCAGACAATACAGCATGGTCTGTAGAGTGTTACCACAGACAGCGATATGGGTTTAACAGCATTATGCAGGAAGTGCTTCCCAGGTCCATGGTGTTAGTAGAAAGCACAAGGAAAGAGGAATTGAGGAGGCTGGTTTAGGTGCTTCTGTGTTGGGGAGGACTATGGCATAGAGCAAACTGGCAGAATGGTGGTAAAGACCAGTGTTCTAATCCTGGTCTCCCTTTATTTCATCTTGAGGGACCTTTTTTTTTTTTTTTGCACAGGGTCATGGAAACAGTATTCCATGGCCCCACAAATTTTGTGCTTCCCTATGATCTGCCCCCCCAGAGTAGGAATCCTTTAGTTTGAGGGTGCAGAGGGCAGAGCTCCCCACATAAAAATACATTTAATCAATGTGTTGATGCTCTGTTGTGCCATGGCATTCTATTCTGCCACTGTAGTGGAGAGCATTGTCAATACAGTGCTGTAGTGGATGGCATTGTTATTGACAGCATCCTTCTGACCCAGTGCCGTAGAACATGTCAGGACAGTGATCAAGGTAGGTAGACAACTAGCCTACAAGGGATATATATAGAACACCTCAGGACAATGATTGGGGATGAGGAGACCACGAGACTGCCAGGGATGCATGTCGAATGCATCAGGACAGTGATTATCTGTGGGGATGGACTTGACTGCCAGAGATATATGTAGAATACATCAAAACAGTGATTGGGGTAAGGAACCCACTAGACTACAAGGGGTATATGTAGAGCACATCAGGATAGTGATTGGGGTGGGGAGACCACAAGACTACCATGGATATATGTAGAACACAACAGGACAGTAATCAAGGGTGGGGAGACCAGTAGACTACAAGGTACATATGTAGAACACATCATTGCAGTGATCAGGGGTGAGGAGGCCACTAAACTACTATAGATATATGTAGAATACATCACAACAGTGATCGGGGTAGGGAAATCCAAAGACTTCCAGATATACCTGTAGAACACATCAGGACAGTGATTGGGTGGGGAGACAACTAGACTGCAAAAGGAATATGCAGAACAGATCAGGACAGCGATCGGGGCAGTGAAACCACTAGACTACCATGGATATATGCAGAACTCATCAGGACAGTGATCAAGGGTGCAGACCCACTTGACTACCATGGATACATGTAGAACACATCAGAGGTGAGGAGACCACCAGAATACAAGGGAGCACATCAGGACAGTGATAGGAGGTGGGTAGGCCACTTGAATACCAGGGATATATGTAGAATACATCAGGACAGTGATTGGAGGAGGGGAGACCACAAGACTGCCAGGGATGCATGTAGAATGCATCAGGAGAGTGATCAAGGGTAGGCAGTCCACTAGTCTACTACTGATATATGTTGAACACATCTTGACAGGGATCAGGTTTGGGGAGACCACTAGACTACCATTAATATATGTAGAACACTTCAGGACTGTGAATGTGGGTGGGTAGACCATTGGATTCAGAGGGATGTATGTAAAACACATCAGGATAGTGATCGGTGGTTAGGAGACCACTAGATTACCAGGGGTATATAAAACACATCAGGACCTTAATTAGAGTGAGGGACAACTAGACTACTGGAGTAACCAAACAGTGTCATGTTTTGCATCAAACTGGCATTGGGTGCACTAGAGTGCCAGGGACTGACAGTTCTTGCTGTCAGTATGTTAGTTTGGGTCTGGAAAGGGTAGCCAAGGATCTAGACAAGCCTCTGTGCATTCATACATGACAGCGTTGTGCACAGAGTAACTCTAGCCACACAATGACCAGAAAATAGCCCCTTAGTGATTTGCATGCCAGATGTGTTCATTGGCATGCTGGACACTAAATATAGCTCCCAGGATTGAAGATGCTATTCTGTTTGGGAGCTGCACTCTCCCTTTGCTTTCAGGAATCAGTTCCCAGCAGGGAGCTGTGCTATTACCATGCATATTCACCATGCATGGCACTAACACAGGCCCATATTCAGACAGGTTGTGCACCTTGGACAGGGTGTACTGTCTGTCAGAGTATGACATCCCAGCTAGCGGTGTACTATTTAATGCACTCTACTAATAGTTGAAAAGTTAAAATGGCCATTGCAGAGTTTATTTATTTATTTATTTATTTGAGTTTTGGTGACCGGGTAAGTCCACTGAGACAATACAGTCTCTTTCTCAGGGTTGACCCGGGGTCTTGAATAAATAGCAGACAGGCAATTGTAAGAATACATTGGTACAAAATACAATGACAGATAAGAAGATACAGCAAGTACAATGGCAGATAATGAGATACAGAATAAACAATGGCAAAAAAAAGTAGAGATACAGCATACAAGTATTTACAAAAATTAGTCAAACAAGGAATAAGTACTTCAAAAGCAATCAAAATTTCAAATGTGTATATGATAAATTTAGAGTAGCAACTAAGAACTAAAGGAAAAAAGGGAGGGGGCAAGGGGAGAGGGACAGACAATGAGGAAGATGGGGTTGCAGGGTAGAATGCTTGGATGTAGGGCAGAACACATAGATGTAGCTGGTGGAGAAGCATAGAGTTCAGTGAGGGGCAGGAATAAAGGTGGAAGGAAAGGGTGAATCATCAGCGGAAGTATGAACAGGATACAGTGACTGAGAGTGAGGCATACAGATTGGATTGAAAGATGGAGAGAGAGGAGCAGGTGAGGACAGAGGTGAGGAGGGAAATCCAGTCTGATGTTACCACAAAAGAGAGACCTATGACCACTGGCCAGACGTAGTTTTAGAGTAACTAGACATGGGAGTGAGGCAGATCGTAGGGTGCAGGGAGCTTGTCTTTGTCGTACAGTCTTATGGAGGCAAGAGGTGTGAATTGATGGAGAAGCTTAAACATGAAGCTCAGGGAGGAATACTTCAGTTTTGCCTCATAGGGTAGCCAGCCCAGAGAGAAGAGGACATCACAGTGGTGAGAGCAGGCATTTTCCCCCAGGACAAACCTCCCCTCCCTTTGTTATGCCTGGGTGTGAAGGGTCAGAGAGGAGAAATTTGCAGAGAGTAGTAACAGAGCTCCATACATTAGGAGTGGCAGAAGAGGCAGTAGCTATCTTATGGCAGGAGGCAAAGGAAAGGAAGGGACGGATTCAATAAAGGAGACCAAGTTTCTGGTACGAGGATTTGATGACATAGGAGACATGCAGGCTAAAGGTGAGAGCAGTGTCCAACAGGATACCCAGATATTTGAAGGACTGGACACACTCAAGCATATCACCATTGTTTGAGCTAATGCTAACTGGGGGGAGAGGGAACTTGATGGAAGGTCAATTAATAAATACCATGCTCTTAGGTTTTTTTGTATTAAGAGCGAGGTGATTGTGGTTGAACCAATCCTCAAGGGAAGCAAAGTCAGATGCAAGTTCTCTGCTAATTTGATCACTATCGGGAGGAGCGATAGATGACTGCATCATCTGCATAGAGGTGCACAGAAGCCCCTCTGCGAAAACTGGGTAGGTCGCTAATGAAAAGAAAGAACAATAGAAGATCCAAAATGGATCCCTAATGGTAATTTTTATCAGGGCTGTTTGGGTGCTGATTCCTCTGGAAGCCATGTTGACATATGGAAAATAGATTTTAATATTCCAGATAGTCCCAAAGGTGGTTATACACTATTCACTCTTGAATTTTGGCTAACGGGCAGAGAATAGAAATTGGTCTATAGTTTTCTACTGCATTGTTGGATCCTCCTTTGTGCACTGCAATTACCACCACCACCACTTTCCACTTATCAGAAATTGTACAAGACAGGAATGACCAATTGGACAAGTCACTGACAGGACGAGTGAGTGCAGGGGCACCTAATTTAAGATATTTTGGCTCAAGTATGTCATGTCCAGGGGGAGCTCTTTGATTTTAAGTTGGACAGAGGCTTCCACACCTCTTTGAGAGAGGCCAATTTCAAATGGAAAGCAGGTCGAGCACCAATGGAACTTGGTGGTGATTGGTAAGGGTGAGCAGAAGGGAGGTTATGGAAGAGCAAGGTATACTTGTAAAGATCTGTAAAAAAATTGTTAAATCCAGACACGATTGACATGGGGTCGGCAAGGGTGGCACCACTGACAACTATGGAGCAAGGGAAATCTGCAAACTTTCCTTTTACCAGGGAGTTAACTTGCCTCCAGAACTCTTTTGGGTTGTAAAGGTGCTCCATTTGAAGGGATTGGTAATGGAGACATTTAGCTTTATAGAGTGAATGTGTGTACTTGTTTCTGAATCACCTGCAGACTTGCCAGTCTTGAGGGAGTCCACTTCTTTTTATAGGCCTGCCAGGCTTTGTCATCGAGAGACATAAGCATTCTAATATCCTTAGTGAGACAGGGCGCTTAGACTCCCTTTGATCTACATTTTTTCAGTGGGGTGTGGTAAATAATAATTTGAGAGAGGGTCAAGATAAAGAAATCCAGGACTAGATTTACATTGGGAAGGGTATTAATGGGGCACCAGTCATCATCATTGATGGATGTAATAAAACTGCCTACATCAATCCTAGACATGTCCCAAACCATGGAAACCTTGGGGGTGGGTTGGTATAATTGTTCTTCCAAATACAGAAAGTGGGAGAATGGCCACTGATACAGTCAGGAAGGACATCAATTTATCTTGAAGGGGCAGTTAGTGACTACCCAGTCAAGTAGGGTATGTTTTCCAGACCAGGAGTTGTGACGGATAGGATCCTGCAGGAGTTGTGCCAGGCATCAGTAAGAGAGAGATAGACACACAGTTTGTCTGCATCAGTATGGAGCCAGTCAATATTAAAGTTGCCACACAGGATAGGGTCATGTCTAGGGAGATTAACAAGAGACGTGAGAAAGGGGGTGGACCTAGGGGAGCTCTATTGGATGGCAAGTATGCACATCCAATGGTAAGTTTCTTGACATTTCCAAGTGTTATGGAAATGAAAATAGATTCAGCAGGAGATAAGCTCACATCAGCAGCAGGAAGCTTGAGTATGTCCAAATTTGACCTAAAGTAGATAAGGACGCCACCTCCTCTCTTACCTAACCTGTCATTTCTAAGGCAGTTACACCCAAGTAGAGCTAACTTGTGTTGTTTAACAGTTGGTTTGAGCCAGGATTCTATGATGCATAAGATGTTGGGAGACATCTGTATGGCCCTACCTCAAGATCAGCCACTTTAGGGTGGAGACTTCAGATGTTCATGTGTGCAATATTTAGACCTTTTATGAGGGGTATGGTAGTAGTGAAGTGGGTGTGGGTGAGGGTAGGGCAAGGGGGTGCAGGGAGTAGCTCAATGTCCCCAGGGTTGGCAGGAAGGAGAAGAACAGATAAATGAACCCAGGTTGAGGCATAGGAAGAAAGCATTGCAGTGCAAGATGTATTATGAGGTAAGAAAAGGCATTTATGGAGCCAGAACCCAAGAAGAGAGGAACCCCGACTTTGGAAGACATGGAATGTATAGCAGGGTATGAGAGGATTCTGGCTGGATGTGACATGGAGGGGTAGGAATACTATAGGGAGACAAGTGATTTAATGCCATAGCAATAATCTGATCAAGACAGCAGCAAAGAAAGAGAAGACAGGCAAGAGAGACTAGCCAACTTAGGTGACCCATGCCAGGGGCACAAGAAAAAAGGATTCACAGAGAAAATTGTAGAGGGACACAGATTAGCACAGGGATAGGATAAGAGGAGGGGGTGAATGGCAGTAGAAGGTAGAAGAGGGTGAGCAGCTCTATGGGTGGTGCTAGACTAGGGACAACACAAGGAGGCAGGGGAAACTGGACCCAGGTTAAGGTACAGGAAACAACTAGCAGGGGAGCAGATTTAGACAAAAAGGTTAGCAATAAGTCACAGCACCACTAACTGTACAAAGTAGGGGCAACACAGAACCAAGCGGCACTGATCAGGGAAGCAGATCTAGAAAAGAGGTGAGCAAAGGCACAGCACAACTAGCTGGACTGAGAAGGGGCAACTCAGACCCAAGAAGGAGAGAAAGGCAGGTGCATCCTGACTGATACAGCACCAGAAGGAAGTTGATGTTTAGCAGCTGCTTGCCTATGGGATAGATTGTAGGAAGCCAATAAAAAACAAAAGGAACACAAGGGCACGACATATTGTGCATTTAATAGAGGCCGGGGTCGAGGCAGGCGGGCAGGATGAAAAATACAGATGTCCACAAAAAGCCATAAAAACTGGTAAGCAGAAAGCTGAGGAAGCCCAATATGAAGGTATATTAATGGTATTTTAGAAATAAGGCACCTGCTGGACACTAATCAGGGAGAAAATTGAGGAGCGAGAACAGAGCTAGAGGAAGGAGAAATCCTAGCTGGGAGAATACACTTGTCAGGAAATACAGGAGCTGGAAACTTTGAGTTTGGGTTGGAGACAAGCAGTGAGAAATAGGTGAGCAGATTAAGTTGGGGGAACAGTACGAGATGGCTATCTTACAGGGAGGAACAGGGTGCAAGAATGCACTATTTTTAAGCAAAAAAGATGTTCCAGGACTAGAGGGCATGGGATGAAGTTGGAGGGAGGACAATTCAGAGGAAATGTGAAGAAGAATTTCTTCACAGAATGGGTGGAGGACAAGTGGAACACCCTACCAGAGGAAGTGGTGGGGGCTGAAACAATCACGGGATTTAAGAATGCATGGGATAGACATAAAGGAATTCTGGAGGTCGGGGTAAGGGGCAACTGAGTTCTAGGAAAACATAAACTGAAGTTACAAACTCAAATGGGCAGACTAGGTGGGTCATAGGCCCTTATCTGCCGACACTGTCTATGTAGCTATGGGAATGCACTTGGCAGGTGATAAGGGGAACTGTCACTTTGACTTAGAGAAGCGGGAGGCAGAGAAAGAGTGCGAAGAGATGAGAGAGCAAGATAGAGGAGTTACACTAGATAGGGAACGTGTTTTGAAAGAGACAGTGTTGCTGTCACTTTAAGCTTGAGCAGCTCGCTGGCAGTAGCCTGTAGGAGTGAGCTAGTAAGGCAGGGTGGGGCTTAAGTGTATTTAAACAGGACTGGGGGTGGTGGAGGTGGATGGGGGACAACAAATCAAGCTCCTAGGCTCCTTTCCTGGAGGTAATCAGTCCCCCAGGGCTTCTGTGAGGGGCTGGTGGCTTTAGACCTGGACCATGGATGGCAGTCTGGCAGGTCAGGTTTGTCAGAGAACCATGGCTGTGGCTCTCGGACTACCTGAAAAGAAAAGGACAGGGGGGAATTAAATAAGAGAGGCAGGGAGGTGGGGCTGTTTGTGGTGCTAAAAAGAAATACAAAATGTCTTAAACAGGGGGAAGGTTACAGACCAAAATATTAGGCAAGGTACCACAAGGTCTGAGAGACCAAGAACAGGGCTAATTAAAACACAATACCAGAGTAAAAAGGTGAAGAAAAAAGGTGAGTTCAAGACCTGAGCTGAGATTGCTGCTGGGTCTTAAGAGGGATCACTCTACAGGCACTTAGATTAAATCAGCAAAACTTGAACTTGGTTTAGGGCCATTATAGATACCTAAAGTTTTGATATGTTTATTGGGGATTAGTTTATCTGTACTCTGTATTTAATAGTGTTAGACATTTTCACCAGAGTACCTTTTCAAAGTTTTACCTAGTGTATTTGTTTCTTGCTTCAGCTGTGTGTCTGACAATATTGTCATTTGGTTGCATCTTTGCAGAGATGCTAATTAATTTTTCAGGGACGCCATCTGGAAATCGACAAACAGTTGCTACCCATCAGAGATCTTAAGCCAGGGGGCCTTGCTGCTTTTCAAAATCCCTGTAGAAATATATTTATGTTTTGGTACAATTAATTCTTTTTTTGGAAATCCAAAACCTGAGGGAGTGTTTTTAATTATAAGGATACTTTTTAAACCTTGTTTACTCTAAATTGATTTAATGTTGAGATAAAATATAAATAAGACAACCATAAACAACTACAAGATTAGAAGGTGCCCTAAGCTAGACTCAGTGCAAACACACTTCAGTGTGGGGTATTACATGCATATTTGGTATTGTGGTTTCTTTAAATCACTTATCCTGTGGAATAATTGTTTTGTAAATTTAGTTGGACACTTTATCTTTAATTTGTTACATTTTAGATGCTTAGAACCCCATATAATTTTTAGTGAACAAATTTAAGGTTAAATTACTAATAAAAGAGTCCAAGGGTATGCAGGTGTTTCATACACTGGGAGCTATTTTTCAGTAATAACACTCCCCTTGCAATAGAGTTTTAAGCATCTTTTCCTTCAAGCAGCAATGCCATCCATTTTGGGGCTGCTAATAATTGCCTCTGCCATTGTCTATAGAACCAGCCACGCACAGTGGTTATCAGGCAAGCATGAGATCACAAGGTACAGACGAGATGGAGATATCATCATCGGGGGAGTCTTTTCAATTCACACCGCATTCTTTACTCTTGAAAATCCCTGCGGAAGGTAAGGCACACACTATAGATAAGTATGTTTTGTTCAAATATTTCATGATACATCCTGTTTCTCTGTAAAATATGAGTAATCAGCTTAGGATGTGTGAGTGCAATATCAGTCATTGTCAAACATTTCATTAGTAGATAAACTGTCCCAAACTTCTGAATATAAAGTGCATATGCATGCAGGAACACAGTTTCTTTGCAAAGATACTGTAAACACATAAATACTGTCATCAGAAGAGACCATTGTTTCACTCAGTCTGCCATATGTTTGGTAGAAACATGAGTTGGTAAGCAAAAACACTGCATACTAAATGGCAAAATGATTAATGGTTATTTAATGACCCCCCCCCCCGGATATGACATAACAGTGCCATATCTTTTGTTCTGGGTGTGCAGGGTATAATCTACTGACGCTCCCCTTTCCAGTTCTGCAGTATGATGCTGATATGGGTTGGACAGATCTGGTCTAGAGCTAGGTAGATTGTTCTGCAAAAATCAGACCCACCCCCAGGATTCATGACTCAGTCATGGACTCCAATAAAGAAGGACTTGAGCTGCTGAGTCTGGTTCAGAGTCTGTGGATGTTACGTTCTTGTTTCTGCACTGGCTGCAAGATGGAGGTAGAGTGATGGCGAGGGAGAAAGAGAATGCACACCACTCAGGTGTTGGTGAGATGGGGAGATAGAGAGCACTTCCTGGTTTGATGATGTTTGGAGAAAGAGCATATGTGTGTTGTTGGCGTGCACTATCACATTAGACAGCTATGGTGCCAGTGGGCAGGATCATGTGATGCATCGGCCGATTCTTACCACTGGCAACAAAGAAATCATGTGACTGAAAGCGGTTTAAATAAGATGCAGTGCCCAAGGTCAAAGGAAAACAGTGGCAAAATATGACAAGATGAGGAGAATGAAATAGAGGTGGGACTAAACAGAGTGTGGTTGGGGGCCTGCTCAGGCGCTAAACTATAGTAAGTTGCAACAAAAAAACACAAGCAAATATCAGCAAACATAGAAAGGAGAAGAGAGAGAGAGAATTGATTGGGGGTGTAAACTGCTTCATTGGGCCAGGTTGCCTATTCTCCTTACTGTACAAGAGTACAAACTGACCTGCAGTTCAGGAAATCAACTTGGCAAAGACACAGTATGTACATTTAAAGGCACGGTGCTTATATTTAATTGCACTCTTGCACAAAAACATACAAAGTTTGTCAATACAAAATTCATGCACAGAGACAGTAAAACACTGCTGGACTAGAAACATTACTCAGCACATCATTCCACTCCAGCTTCCTCAGGTAGCAGTGTCCCTAGTCCTGCAGTGTTTTAATGTCTCTATGCATGAATTGTGAATATGCAATGAATCTGAGGTCAAGCAAATAGTTATTATATCTGGATATCCCTAGTGACTTCACCAGGTACTTTTTGGCACTTCATTCCTTCCTTCCTAGAAAAGACTCTAAAGTAGAAAAAGTGAGAGGGGACTCGGGTACTGAAATACCATTGAGTCAGTATTATAGTGTCTCATATCCTCAAGGTATTCAGTTGGAAGAACACTACTAAAGTCAGTGAAAGCCATGTTAAAGACATCAGCAATCTCTTTAGGGTCTTGGATGAGTGAGACATTTATATCAAGTATAGATGGTGAGGCTTTAATACTGTTCCCCATTAGTTCCTGTATTGTATATTGCCCCAGAATTTTCTCCCATCACCCCAGAAGTTGGTCAGTTGTTCTTTGAAATAGGTACTTTCTGCCAGGCAGATGGCGTGAGTGCAAGCATTCCTGGCTTGTTTATATTGTAGGTCAACCTGGTTACCAGAGACCTTTGCCTCATGCCAGAATTTGTCCCTATCAGCCATAAGTTTGAGATGGGGAGAGTTATCCAGGGATTACAGACCCCCTTAATTCTGTGTTTCCTAACTGATGATGTAAATCACAAGCCCCATTAAACACCTCAACAAAGTAATCCAGGGCTTGGTCTAAATCAACAGAGTGAAAGATAGGGGCCCAATCATGGTGCCAAAGGTATAACTTTAATGGTTTAAGGTGGTCTTTTTTAATACCCTGCCAGTTCTGGTTCTAGCAGGGAGCTTAGTCACTTTGTTTGTCTAGTAGCAAATGATGGGGAAATGATCACTAAGCGAGTAAAGGCAAACCTTAGGTTTATGAATCCGCCTGTGGTGATTAGTAAGCACCAGTCCATAAAGGTGCTTGTGTAGCAGCAGAGAGACAGGCTGAAAAAGAAAAAAATAAATACATAAAACAGATAAATAGATTTGAGAGAGAGAGAGAGAGAGAGAGGCAGTGAGTCATCACATAGTGGGTATATGGTCAGGCTTGCCAACTTTTACAAATGTTTGTAGGTGCTCATTGCCAGTAGGTAGTATTTTTGCAATGGCCAGGTCCTCATTTAATCTTTTTTTGCAGGCTGCCCTCAAAACACTGAAGGCGTTTAAAACAACTTTGTGGGTGCTTGAGCAACCCAGCACCCATGGAGTCGGCATCTATGTGTATGATGGGTAACTGTCTTTACCTGTAGGCAGCAAAAAGAAAAAAATGAGAAAAATGTACTGGCAGCAAAAGGGCTAGAAACAGATTAGAGAGAAAGTAAGGTAAGTGAGAAAATGGAAAGGTGAGATCAGATAGTTCTGTCACCAGCTAAATGTGTTTTCAGGGCAAGGCTTCCAAAAAATACAGAAGGCCCAGAGAAAATACTAATTGCAAATTTAAGAAGTAGATTATGGAAAGATTGAGTGAGAAAAAGAGAGGAGAGAGATTAGGACATCAGTGAGTGAGCACTGTGCAGGCTGCCTCTACCCATCTGCACATTGAAACACAAACAAACAAACAAACCAAACAAACAAACAAAAACATACAGCAGATTAGAAACTGAGTTAGTGAGAGAACTAAAGAGATCAGATGGTGCTGTGCTGCCTGTACCTGCCTACATGTTTCATGGTTGTCCCTCCTAGAGGGTACCTGGCTTCTTTGTCTCCCTTCCGTAATCTAGTTTTACTTTATTTGTTATACAAATTATGATTTAAGGTATTCCAATTGCCTCTTGGTGTTAAAACTGCAAAGTGTGCCACCTTTTATGCATTTTTCTACATTTATTAAAATATTTATAATTAATCAAAATCTCATCCCAGTTCTGATTCTGCCATGACACTGAATGACAGTGTGAATTGATACTGGACAAGGATCAGAACTTTATCGAATCCTAAAACTCTAATTATGACTTTTTCAAGCTTATCAGAGCAGCCCCAAGGAAAACAAATTCTAGCCAGAGCCGACAGGGCTGTGAAAAGCTGACAAATGACCATAAGCCATTTAGTACTGTTAAATCACAATCATCACAGTGCTCCCAGATCCAAATAACCATTTTCCTGTAACAAGCCCTCATTTCCCTATATTTTCCCTGTAGAGGCAGCATCAAATCCCTATAAAATCTCAGTAGATATGTCCATAAACTACTAGTTCCTTATTTGTGACTTTGTTGTTTATTTAAATGTAATATGTCAGTAGCCTATTATCAGGAAAAGGGCTCATATTTGCTGTTAGGGATTAAAATTATATGTCAAGATGGCCTTGGAAAGATTTGGATTTATATGGAATCCGTAAGGCATAATGGGGAAATGTATTTATTTGTTGAATTTTGCTGACCGGGTAAGCCCACTTATACTAGAAGTCCTTTTTTCAGGGGTGATGGGGAGGGGGGTACTGATGGTAACCAACTGAAGTTGTAACATGGCATAAATCCTTACTTAAATCAGATTAAGCTGTTGGTGGCATTTTTAGTGAATGGGGAAATTTGGTCAGGACAGCATGGAAATTCCCCTACTCTTTATGAGAAATGCCGTAGGATCTTTAGCATCCACCTGAACAGGCAGACAGAAAAGACAGCACCTCAGAGATGCAGCATCCCCCCCCCCCATGCTACACTACAGTGTCAGTATTGGGATTTAAAGAGCTAGTGGAGCCAAACCAGGCAGACAGGAAAATAATAATACATTTTAAGAAGTAGTCAGTTATAACATTTTATTTCTGAAGTACCTTTCTTTTTCCTTTTGCCCATCAGAGAGCCTTCTATGTTATAATGTTGTGGTGGATGTGTGGAACAACCCTTAGCATAGCAGCTGACATATCTAGCTCTACTGCCCCTCACCTTATCATCAGCACTGTGATGTCGCTGACAGTGAAATCGCAGGTGAATGAGCTCACAGTCACTGAATTGCTGTTCCTAAGTTGCAGTGATGTCACAGTCACTGAGGTCACAATGCTGGTGATGTAGTGGGGGCAGTATAGCTAGCTATGTCAGCTGCCACACAGAGTGCTGTTCCACACATCACACATATTAACATCAGGTAAACAATCTTCTAATTAAACATAGGGAAAAGGAAAAAGTACCTCAAATATAAAAGGTAATGGTTGACTGCTTTTAAAATCTAATATTAGTTTTAAGCAGTACACTAGCTCTTTAACCCACATGCCTAGTGTGGGGATAGAGCCCACATCTTTCTGATCTTCCAGTCTCAGAGGCCAGTGTGCATGCTATTTTTTGCATTTTTCATTTGTTAGTTTTTACACAAATTCTCTCAGACTTTTTTTCTGACCACTTGATGGAATCTTGAATGAGTTACATAAATGTCATTAGGTTCTTCAAGGCCCTGACCTTGCAACTAAATACACACTCAATACATCATATTACAAAATGAGAAAAAAACAGTCTTCTGTTTCCAGTGCTTGCCTGTAACCTGTCCTGCTCAATGAATGACAGCTAACAGACTACAATTACACTATCTGTAATCTTGACATTGAGTCTGACTTTCGCTTTTACAAAAGCCAAGAGAAAATGAGTTAACTCCTAGGTTGCTGAAAGAAATGGAACAAATCTGTTAGACTGAGCTGGGCAGATGATGGAAACAGCAGTTTAAAAAAGGTTTTCTGTTAATATCCTGAGAAGTTCTGAGGTACAATACAGTAGCACCCCGTCCCCCTTCAGATGCCTTTAACATACAGCAGTAAATAGTACAAATCAAAGGGGGAGTGCACTACTTTGCAGCTGAGGAGGAATACATACAAATGTCTAAAAAGGAAGTTCCATGAAAAGCCATTTTTAGAGCTACAGTCTGATCGATGGCAGGAGGGCTGTAGGCTCTGCCCACAGCCCAAAAAAGCAGACTTGATTAAATGTTTTTGTGAATAAACAGGGAAAACCGTTGTTCAAATGATGCATTTGCAATGTTTTAAAATAATAGTGTGAAGTAAGGATGTATATTATTGAAATACTGGTTTGCACATGTAGACTGCATAATAAGTAGCATTGAATACATGTAGCTGTGTTTCCCTTACTGCTGTCACAATTTTATTTTTTATTTTGCCACAATATAAGATGCCTACTGTGTTTCCATTGTGCAGTGCTTATTTCAGTTCTTTCATTTTTTTCTTTCCATATCAAACCACTCTCTTTCAACATACACTATATTTCTAAAGTTTTTGACTGCATGTATCATTTTACAGTTAATGTGCACCTTCCCCAGCCCTTTTGACATGGATACATACATTCCCTCTTCCTGCATTGATTCTTGTTTTTTTTAATGTTCTCAGCAGTTTGGTTTTGCAATCTGAGCTGCAGAAAACTGCAGGCTGTACCAGCACTTCTGCACTGAGCCTGGTGCTGCTGTTGACCAAAAGCTGTGCTGCATACATCACTATAAGGAGAAGAGCTGAATCACAGTGTGTGTTACAGTGAAAGAGCATGGGTTTTGCAAGGGAAAAATGCCACACATACATTAGTATAAAATTGTCTTCCTTGTTCCCCCTTCTCTCGCAAGACACCCTGTTATCAATAAAGTATACTAACTCCAGTGTCTAAATCACATCATATTTTTTTGTTCAAATGGGTTGTCTTCCATGACATTGAATGACAGTATACATTTTATTTATTTATTTAAGAGATTTACCAGGAAGGCATGCTGTGCAGAGTACCACTCGATTCCAGATGCACCCTGGGGTAGGGAGTTTACAATGGTACAGCAGAACAGAACAAAACACAAAACAACAACAACAATAACAGCAAGTAATACATAATGTGTTTGGATCAACAATGGATGAGGCAGTCATAATATAAGTAGAGTAGTGCATTTTCAATAGCATTTAGCAATATTAGGTGCAGACCGAAATGGAAAACCAGGCTGGTGATAACAGCTGGGAGGTAAGAATTGAGATGGGGGTCAGTAGGGGGTAAGCAGGAGCAGATGGAAGAGAAGTGCAATTTAAGAAGGGAATTCTGTTGTGGAGTGCTTGTGGAGTGTCTAATATCGGCTGCCAGGGAGTTCCATAATTTGGGCAGCCTGTAGCTGAAATTGATGCTGGACACTATCATCTTCATCTTCAGTGTTAGTGCCCTTCATACCTCTCAACCTGCTAGAACCAAAATCAGGGACACCCCCCCACCCCCAAAAAATCACATACAAATGACCAAAATCATGGACACCATGGCCCAGACATTCAAAAGGGTTATGCATGGTGCAACAGTGTTGCACCATGCACAGTGTTGCGCCATGCACAACCCACTAATGCACCCCGGTGCTATATTTAAAAGGGAAAAGTGCACCGCACAAATCCCGATGAGCCGGAGCGCATCAGTAATGTATGCAGGCACAGGTAGGGGGGGCGTGCCCATGCATAACCTGCACAGCCCGATATTCAGCCCGGGATGTGCAGAGTCATGCATGTGCAACCCCTACCTGCACCTGCACAAAGTTACGCCAAGAAAAAGGAACAAGTGATGGCCACCCACAGGTGAGCTGCCGCATTGCAGGGTGCAACACAGCAGCTGCCACCTGTGGGTGGCCCCGAGTTCCTGCCACACTGGCGGCACTTCATGCCCCATGGCGGCATCCATGTACATGAACTCCCTCAGTCTGTCATCCCAGGTCCAGTGGTCCACACTGAGCTTTATCATGGGCAGTTTGTATCGAACTTCCAAGTTCAATATCTTCTAGGTTCCTATTCTGCTGCCTGATCGGCACGGTCAGTTGCCTCACTTCCTGGCGGTTTCGTACCTCCCTCACCTGTTCACTGAGCCCCCCACTGCCCCTTCCCGTCAGCCGGCAGCAGCACTCACCCCCCGCACCCCACTGCCCACCGACTGACAGCTTGGTATGGCTGCATGCCCATTGGTTCACAATGAATTCATTCACATATCTGGACTGAGTAGTATGGATGGACTGCATGCCCATTGGCTCATGCTGTGAACCAATGGGCATGCAGCCCTACTGAGCTGTCAGTCGGTGGGCGGCGGGGTGGCAGGCAGGTGGGGTGCTGCCGCCCGCTGGCTGATGGGGGGAGCGGGGCATTGGGGCTCAGTGGACGGGTGGGGGGTATACTAGACCACCAGGGTAGTAGGGGTATTTGATGAGGTACTGATGCCTGCGATCAGGCAGCGATAGGTCCACTGGACCACCAGGGATATTGGACTTGGGGGGTGGGTTCGATTACAGATGCCCGTGATTGGGCTCAGTGTGGTCCACTGGACCACCAGGGATATTGGACTGGGGGGACTGTACTGATGCCTGTGATCGGGCACATAGAGCTCCACTGGACCACCAGGGATATTGGACGTTTTTTCTTTTATATTATATTTTATATTACAAGAATGCCTGCGATCGGGCTGCAGGGGGCGTTGGGCCCCCACAGCTGCTGCCTGGCAGGGCGCCACGTGCAAGTCGTCGGGGATCAGCACACCTGCATGCTAATGGCATGCAAATGGGGCCATAATGAGATACAAATGGTTCCCTGTGCACCTTGCATAAATTATGGCCCCATTTGCATGTCCCCATTTGAATATCGCAGGTACTGTGCACGGCGCAATGGCATTTGCGCCAGCGCATCTCCATGCTCCACTCTGGCCACTTGCGCTGGCGCAGTGCCACTGCATCATGCACAGTGGGGGTGGCCAGGGTGCGATATTCAAAGCTGCTGCACCATAGCGCAGCTCCGTTGAATATCGCCCAGGTCACACCCCTGCACAACAAAGTTGAGCTGTGCCCAGGCTTGCGTCACAGCCTGGAGCAGTTTGAATATCCGGGCCCATGTTTTAGTCAGCATGGCAAGTAACATGAAATAATAATAATTGGCTGAACTGCTTAAAAGCAAATACAGTCACTTTCTCACAGCAGATTGAACACATGGGGCTGTAAAGGGGGGGGTCCGCAAGGTTCCAAATAATGCTGCTGCTTCTGATTGCACTGTGTGTGTGTGTGTGTGTGTGTGTGTGTGTGTGTGTGTTAGTCAGCCTGTCTGTCAGCACCAATAAAACATCCCCTGCAAGTCATGGGCTGTTGAATGACTAGGGCCATGGGAGGTGTGACTCCCTTTTTACTGTCAGTGTTTTACAACCACCATCTGTTTAACTCTTGTTGTGCCACATTGACAGGCTGATGTATTATTCCAGAATTCCTATACATTCTAATTCCGTCAATACATTTATTAAGGCACACACATGCTGCTCGTACTGAAGGGAGACATTACTAATTAACGCTTACAAGGAAAATAACACTGATGGAAAAGCTGAAAATATCCAGATCAGTTCACGCTGTCCTTCAATGTCATGGCAGACAACTCATTTGAAACAAACTCTAGTCAGAGCCAGTATGGCAGCAAATTGATCTGAGTAAATATTGCTTTGTTGTTAAAGGTTCTGTTTAAAATTTGTCATATTACATGTTGACAAAGTGAATATCATAGTGATATTGAGGTAAGCTTATGTTCAGTTACATGACAGTATGGTGTCATAGTGGCTAGGTCTCTGGACTCATATTATAGTAGATATTTACTTCCTTCTGCTAGTTCTGTAGTTTGAGTATATACCATTATGTTTTGCATTCCATACTTATTAGGATGCATTGTCTCATTTACTTGGGGGTTCATGACAGCTGTAATTGCTTTTTGGGTAACTACTGCAGTAGTGGGTGTTACTGATGGTGCATGTGGATTGATGCACACATATGATATTTTAAGCAGTTACTTTCCCCCAAGGGGGATTTAATTCCTAAGAATTTTTGTTTAGATTCCTTAGACTGTTTTTATATATGTATTATTTTGATTATAACCTGAACATTTATTGAAATCTGTACATATCAGGCTTGATAGTCTCAAAGGTTTCTGGAACATAATAGCTTGTTGGGAATACGTCTCCAGCTAACTGTACTATCATCAGTGTAATACATTTACTCACTTTGGGTAAACATCACTTTCATCATTCTATATGCCATGTAAAGATAATTTCTGATGTTGTATTTTGGGGACTTATTTTTAATTTTTTCACTTGCTAATATGTTACAATTTGGCATGCAGTTGTTTTCTCTAGGGTCATCTTATTGTCATAGGTTATATTCACAAACAGAGTCCTCAGCAGAGTTGAAGCTGGCTTTTACTACATACATACACACATACATTTATTTATTATTCATTAAATCTTGTTAACCAGGTAAGCCCTCTGGGCCCTGAGGGTCCCTTTTTCAGTAGCGAACCAGCGTTAGTTACATAAAGCAAGGCAATACATACAGGTAGTACAGTAGAGGACATAGCATACAGAATTTCAATGACAATATACAGTTTTCACAGTAAAGAGCAGTTATATACAGCAATTTTACAAAGATCAACAGCAGCAGCTGAGAGGCTGGGGGCAAGGCTTAATGCACCAAACTACAGGGTGTGAGTTACCTAGCCAACAGGGCAGAGGCAGTGACTATGGTTTAGGATGTGCAAGCACAGTCTCTTCAGGAATATCACTAGGGAGGGGGCTTCCTGTAGGTGTGCAGGGAGCTTGTTCCACTGTGCAGGGGCAGTATAGGCAAAGGATTTACTGCCTGCTGCAGAGCGGACCCTGGGCAATTCCAGGAGTTGTTTGCCCAGAGTGTGGAGTGGTCTGCTCCACTGCTTTAGGGCAGGTAGTGCAGCTAGCCCATCTGGAGGGTTGGCATTGAGAAGCTTGTATGTCCTGCTTAATAGAGGGTACTGAAGCCTGTGACTTACAGTAGGCCAATTGAGTGTGGCAAAGACATCACAGTGATGGGTACTAGGATGAGCTAGAGTAGGCCAATTAAGTGAGGCAAGGACATCACAGTGATGGGTACAAGGATGAGCTTTCATGGTGAATTATGCAATTTTATGATACAGAGTTTGTAGTCTACAATGGTCATGCTTTGATAAGCCTAGAAGGGTTGGGGAGGCATAGGTAAGGGTAGGGAGGGGGGTACTCTTTGTGATCACCAGTCGGGTTTCAGGAATCATGTTGGTGCTTAGGCAGTAGAGCAGGCCCTGTTTTTGGTGTATATTTTTTGTTACTAGGTCAACATGTTTTAGCCTAAGCCCCTGATCTATTGTAAGTCCCAGGTACCTGAAGGACTGGACCATCTCAATAGTGGAACCAGATATGGTAAGTAGTGGGAAAAGATGGGCCCAGGAGGGATCCAGGGATTTTGGTCTGAACAGAAGGGCTTTGGTCTTATTTGTGTTAAGGACCAGGTGGTTTTGATTAGCCAAACTTCAGCAATGGCAAAGTCTGACTGGAATACGGGCCCAAGGTCATCCAGGTGCAATGCAGTTCTGTAGAGTACCGCATCACTGGTGTACTGAACCATGGAGCTGCTCCCACATTGGCAACAGAGGTTGTTGACAAAGAGGGAGAACAAGAGTGGGCCCAGGATGGAACCTTGTGGAACCCCATCATTTAGAGGTAGTATTCCACATGTTGTAACTCTCCACTTGACCTGTTGGGCATGGCCAGACAGGTAGTTGTGGAACAAATTCAGGTAATGTTGGTCAAGTCCAAATATACTCAGGTTTGTTAGTAGGAGGGGGTCTCCAACCAGGTCAAAGGCCTTGGTAAAGTCAATGAAGATTGCCCCTGTGGGGGTGCCATTGTCCAAAGCTGCGAGGACACTGGAGGTGAACCTGATGAGGGCAGTGTTGGTCCCATGTTTATGTTGGAAGCCACATACATACATATATACATACAAACATTCAAAGAAGCTAGCAGAGGAAGGTCATTTGGTATATCAATTCTGCTCATGTTACAGGGCCCACAGATGGAGCTACTGTCCCTGCCTTCTCTCCCCACTTCTCCCATGCTCCCTACCTATGACACTTCCCCTATACCTGTCCCAGCCTCTCTTAAAACTGGTCACTGTCTTCAATGAAACTACCTCTTCTGGCAGCACATTCGAAGTGTCAACCTCCCTCCCTGTGAAGAAGATGTCTTTTCTGACCTCCCTCCTAAACCTCCCACCCTCCACCTTAAGATTGTGCCCCCTCAGGTTATGTTTGCTACTCAACTTAAAGAGACTCTCCTTAGCAACCTTATTTATCCCTTTCAAGTACCTGAAGGTCCCAATCATGTATCTCTCTCTCTCTCTCTCTCTCTCTCCTGTCTTTCAGGGAGTACATGTTCCATGCCCTCATCCTCTCCTTGTATGCTTTAAACTGCTAACCAGCTATCATCTTTGCCGCTTTCATCTGGACCTTCTCCAGCAGGTTAATGTCCTTTTTGAGGTGTGGGCACCAGTATTGAATTCCATATTCTAGATGTGACCTTACTAGTGACCTTTACAAGGGCAGTACAACCTACTCGCTCCTACTACTGACCCCCTAGATATGCATCTTGTTTGCCTTTACTGCTGCTTTCTTGCACTGCATAGAGTGCGTTAGGTCACTAGTGATCACCACTCCCAGGTCCTTCTCCTCTGATGTAGATACTTGGACTCCACCCAGTTAGTACTCTGTCCTAGGATTCTTGGCTCCAATATACATAATTTTGCATTTCTTGGCATCAAAGCCAAGCTTTCAGATCCTGGACCACCTCCCTAGCTTTTCCAAATCTTCCTGTAGGCTCTGTATCTCTTCAGCTCTGTCCAGTCTCCCACTCTTCTAACTGTAGTGCCCAGCCAATACCTTGGTGACCATTGGAAGCTGGAGCTGCCACTGTTGCTAGCCGTACATGCTGTGAAACTTGATCAAATAGAAATATAAAATTTAAATGTGGAGGTGAACATTAGAAGAGTTAAATGAAAGAGGTGAGGAATTTGTAAAAAAACAAACTGCAAAACCACAATGCCTTTATAGGACTGAACAAGAAAATAAAAAGTCAACTTTTATGCATTTAATTGAGGTACTTCTTGGGCAGAAAAAAAATTGCTGATTAGTTCTTTATATATACCCCCCTGAGAAATTCAAAACTGGCACTGAGTTGGTCTCACAATTTAAATTATTATTACCACTAAATAGAGAATGGATTATTTTGGGAGATTTCAATAATAACTGGAGTTCTGCTGGCACAAATGCCACATGTGAGGCTTTACTGGACTTGGGACCACATCAAATGATACAGCATATTACCAGAAATAATTATAAAACAAACTCAGATTCTGTTCTCGACTGGATACATGGAAACATAGAATCTGATGGCAGATAAGAACCTCTTGGCCCATTTAGTCTGCCCATTTCCATACCTAATGGAGAGGCTGCAGATCCTAGTTAACCAACAGCCTACTTCCTCCTACCCCCACTAGAATTGCCTTATGTCTGTCCCATGCATTCTTGAATTACCCCACTGTTTCTGACACCACTACCTCCTCAGGAAGACTGTTCCATGTATCCACATCCCACTCCATGAAAAAATACTTCATCACATTACCTCTGAGCCGTCTCCCTCTATCTTCAAATTGTGCTTCCCTGTTCTTGTACATCTCTTTTTCTGAAAGATGCTACCCTCTTGGACTCTGTTGATTCCTTCGATGTACTTGAAAGTTTCTATCACGTCCCCCCTCTCCCTCCCTCCTTGAGTGTATACATATTAAGCTTCTTTAATCTCTCTTCATATGACCTCTGGTGCAGATCCTGCACTATTTTAATTGCTCTCCTCTGGACAGCCTCCATCCTGTCTATGTCCTTGTGGTGATGGGGTCTCTGGAACTGGATACAGTACTCCAGATGTGGTCTCACCATCTGTCTGTACAGAGGGATAACAACTTCCTGTCTTCTACTGCTGATGCCTCTACCTATGCATCCCAGTATCTCACCAGCCCTCCTTAATGCCTTCTCACATTGCTTGCCCACCTTAGGGTCATCTGATATAACTACCCCCAGGTCCCTTTCCATTTTTGTTGTTATTATCTCACCCCCCATTGTGTAATCTTCCTCTGGGTTTTTGTTTCCCAGGTGCATTATTTTGCACTTCTTTGTATTGAATCCAAGCTGTCATACATTTGACCATTCCTCAACCTTGCCAAGTCCCTTTGCATCCTTTCTACCCCACCTTCTGTATCAACCCTGTTGCAGATTTTTGAGTTATCTGCAAAGAGACGTATTTTTCCTTCCATTCCCTCTGCAATGTCACTTACAAAAACATTAAAGAGGACTGGTCCCAGTACTGAACCCTACAGTACCCCACTAGTAACCCCCCTTTCTTCAGAGTGAACTTATTTTACTAGTACCCCCTCTGTCTTGTTGTCCAGCCAATTTTTTACCCAGGCTAAGACTTTGGAACCTACTCCAAGGCTGGCTAACTTGCATATTAGTCTTTTGTGTGGGACTGTGTCAAATGCCTTGCCAAAGTCTAGGTAGGCCATGTCCACAGCCCCTCTCTGGTCTGTTACATTGGTCCTCCAGTCAAAGAAATCTATTAGATTCATCTGACATGACCATCCTGCTGTGAATCCATGATGCCTTGGGTCTTGTGCCCCACTGGCCTCTGGAAACTCAGCAGTTATTTCATTTAGAAGTGATTCCATCATTTTCCCTACTACTGAGTGACCTCTAACAACTAACAGGTCTGTAGTTTCCTGCCTCTGTCTTGTTCCCATGTTTGTGAAGGGGAATCATGTCTGCCCTCCTCCAGTCCTCCGGTACCACACCATCCTCCCATGATTTGTTAAAAATGGTAGTCAGTGGTGTCACTAGTTCTACTCATAGTTCTTTTAGAATTCTTGGGTGAATCCCTTCAGGCCCTATTGCTTTGTCCACCTTCAGTTTTAAGAGTTCTTTCAGAACCCTTTCTTCTGTGAATGGACTGGTATCAACCTCCCTATCCAGAGTGCTTCTATTCTTTGATTTAGGTACATCCCCTTCTCTTCTTTTGTGAATACTGAGCAGAAGTATTATTTCAGTATCCCTGTTTTTTCACTGCCATCCTCTGCCCGCCCTCCCTTCCCTTCCCTTTCTAAGCCTCACTATCCCTCCCTTCATCTTTATTTGCTCCCTAATGCACCTATAAAAGGTTGCATCTCCCTTCTTAACTGAGTTGGCTAGCTTTTCCTCAGTTTGGACTTTTGTTATTTTGACTGCCCTCCCTGCTTCCTTCTGCTTGTACTGGTACAGTTGTCTGTCCTGCTCCTTCTGTGTTTCCTTATACTTCCTGAATGCTACCTTTTTCTCCTTAACCTTCCCCACCACCTCTTTTGAGAACCATAGTGGTTTTTTTTCTTCATTTTACATAGAAACATAGAAACATAGAAGTTGATGGCAGATAAGGACCGCAAGGCCCATCCAGTCTGCCCATTTCTTTTTCTACCTTATAAATGTGCCATTGGCCTTTGCTCTGTCAGTGGCCTATCTATTCATAGTCATTTGTATTGCTCCCTTATGCCTATCCCATGCCTGTTTGAAGCCCTGCACTGTATTCATAGCCACCACTTCGTGTGGTAAGCCATTCCATGCATACACCACCCTTTCTGTGAAAAGATTTCCTCACATTCCCCTTAATTGGCCTCCTCTAATCTCATGCTGTGTCCTCTTGTCCTGCTATTTTCTTATATTTAAAACATGTTAGACTCTTTCACCTTGTTAATGCCCTTAAGGTGTTTGAATGCCTCGATCATATCACCTCTCTCCCTCCTTTGCTCAAGGGTATACATATTGAGCTCCGTTAATCTGTCCTCATATGTCTTCTGATGCAGTCCCTGCACCATTTTGGTTGCCCTTCTCTGGACTGCCTCTATTTGGTTAATGTCCTTGTGAAGGTGTGGCCTCCAATACTGCACGCAGTACTCCAGATGGGGCCTAACCAGTGTTTTGTACAGAGGGATTATTACCTCCCTCTTACGACTTGTGATACCCCTACTAATACACCCTAACACCCCCCTAGCCTTACCTACTGCTTTAGAGGTCTGCTTGGATGATTTTAGGTCATCAGTGATGATGATGCAAGTCTCTTTCTTCCTTTGTGACTGCTAGCAACTCCCTCCAGCCGATAGGTGGCTTCAGGGTTTCTCTTCCCTATGTGCATGATTTTGCACTTCTTTGCATTAAATCCCAGTTGCCACTCTTCTGACCATTCTGCTAGTTTATCCAGATCTCTTCTCATTCTGCCCACCCCATCTGGATCATCTACTCTGTTGCAGATCTTGGTGTCATCTGCAAACAGACAAGCCTTACCCTCTAGTCCATCTGCAAGGTCACAATGAAGATGTTGAAGAGGACTGGCCCCAGGACTGATCCCTGAGGTACCCCACTTGTGACTTGCATCTCTTCTGACTGTATACCATTTACCACCACTCTCTGTTTTCTGCCCACAACCAGTTTGCCACCCAGTTGACCAATTTCTGACCCACCCAAGCCTACCCAGCTTATTTATCAATCTTCTATTGGAACAGTGTCAAAGCTTTGCTGAAGTCAAGGTAGGCGACATCAACTGCTCCCCTTGGTCCACCACTCTGGCTACCCAGTCAAAGAAATCTATGAGATTAGTTTGACAGGACCTTCCTTTGTAAACCTATGCTGTCTTGGATCCTGTGCCCCTATGGATTCCAGGTGTTGCACTATCCTTTCCTTAAGGAGTGCCTCCATAATCTTGCCCACTACTGAGGTAAGACTGGCTGGTCTGTAGTTCCCGCCTCCTCCCTGCTACCACTCTTGTGGGCGGGATCACATGAGCCCTTCTCCAGTCTTCTGGGACCTCTCCTGTGCTCAGAGACTCACTAAACAATTCTGCTAATGGCTCTGCTAGTTCCTCCTTTAGCTCCTTAAGTACCCTGGGATGTATGCCATCAGGTCCCATTGCCTTATCCACCCTGAGCTTATAGGACCCTTTCTTTTGTGAAGGGAGTAGTGCTCACCTCCCTCCCCCCTGCGTCCATGATGCTGAGCTGTGGGCCCTGCCCTACCTTCTCTTCAGTAAACACTGATCAAAAATATCTATTTAGGATAGATGCCTTTACAGGGTCCTCCTCCTCACATGCTCCATTTTCACCATTAAGCTTAGCAATACCCCCTCTGGACTTTCTCCTTTCACTAATGTATCTATAGAAAGTCTTGTCACCTTCTTTTACTGTTCATGCTAGTGTTTCCTCAGTTTGGGACTTTGCCTGCCTTACTGCCTTACCTGCTTCCCTTAGGGCAGTTTGGTATGCCTCCTATCTTCATCCCGCTGTGTTCCCTTATATTTCCTGAAGGCCAGCCTTTTGGCTCTGACCTTTTCTGCTACTGTATTTGAGAACCAAAGTGGTTTCCTTCTTCTTTGCACTTCCTTTTCTGTCTAACACAATGGGATGTTGCTTCAAGTATTGCATCCTTAATGCTTGCCCACTTTGCCTGTACCCCTCACCTGTGTTTCTTTTTGCCAGGGCTAGCTTAACTCTGTTGGCCATCTTATCAAAGTCAGCTCCTCTGAATACCCATATTTTGCCTTTGAATGGATGATTTAGATGTAGTAGCCAAATTGAACCATACCATGTGATGGTCACTGGCCCCAGGTGACCTTCTCTACCTGGAGATCTGTGATCCCTTCTTTGTTAGTCAGTACTAGATCTAGGATAGTCCTGTCTCTTGTGGGTTGCTGTACCAGTTGTTTGAGGCCCTCTCCCTGCAGGGAATCCACTATGAGTCTAGTTCTGGCAGATGTTACTGCTGGTATTGGCCAATCTGTATCTGTCATGTTGAAGTCTCTCATTATCAGAACCTCCCCTTTAGCTGTCATGTTTTGTATATCTTCTAACAGTAATGTGTCTATGTCCTCCCTCTGGTCTGGGGGCCTGTAGACAACCCCAGTTCTTATGGCTGTCCCATTTCCTGTTTCCAGGGTGACCCACAGTTCTTCTGGCTCCTTATGTGTATTCTGAATTTCTGTAGCTTTGATATTTTCATTAACATAGGCCACTCCTCCCCTTTTGCACCTCGGTCTCTTCTGAGCAATACATAGCCAGGTACTGAAGTCTCCCAAGTGTGGTTACTGGTAAACCACATCTCACTAATTGCTACTATGTCCAGTTTAGCCTCTGACATTGTATTGCCTGCAGGTCTGGGATCTTATTTCCCAGGCTGTGAGCATTTGTACATGATTTTCCATTGGCGGTTTGGTGTGTTAGTTGTTGGGTAAAGTTTGGCATTACCCTTGTGTCGAGATGGGGAGACAAACCTTTTTTCTTACCTGGTGATGCAAATGAACGGCAAACATGCTGAATTCCTGTTTGACCACTAGCTGAGGGGGGAGGGGTGTTCTTCCCATTCGATGTTTGGGGTGCTGCACCCCTCTCCCCATTTGCTAGTTTAAATATTCTGCAAAGACGTCAAACTTCTGCCCCAATGCACTGACTCCCTCTTTAGTCAGATGCAGTCCATCAGATTTAAAGAACTTTCACTCCCAGAACTGTTGCCAATTCCCTACAAATCTGTGTCCTTTTTCCTGGCACCAGCCCTTGAGCCATGTGTTTAGCTCCCCTGTCTCCCCTTCTCTGACCTTCTGTCCATCTGCTCCCCTCTCCCAGACTAGCAGGATCTCAGGATTTGTTGATTTGCTTCACACAAAGGCTTGTTGCCTCTGTGATGGCTATTTTGATTTTTCCCTATTGTTTCTCTACCCCTCCTTCTTGCCCACTTCCTAGTGCTTTTCTGAGGCACTCTCCCATTTCCCCAAAGTCAGCCCTCCTAAAGTCCAACACTCTTGCTTTTGTATGGTGCTACTGTATGAACCACACTGGTGGTCACTTGTTCCCAGGTGGCTACCCACTTCTAAATCTGAGATCCTTTCTCCATCCCCATTTGACAGTACCAGGTCTAAGAGTGCTCCCTTCCTCCCTAGTAGGTTCCACCACTAGTTGCCTGAGGCATGCCTCATGTAGGGCATTAAGAATGACCCTGCTTTTTGATGTGGCTGCAGCCAGGGTGCTCCAGCTAACATCTGGCATATTTAGGTCCCTCATCAACAATATCTCCCCTTTTTCTGCCATTCTAAGGATGCCGTCTGTCACTTTCCTTGTCCATTGCCTCCCCCTGAGGGAATGGACAAGGAGATGATAGAAAGCATCCTAACTCGTCACTCAGCCAGATAGAATCTCAAATGTTGGAGTTATTCTGGATATTATGAGTGACCATTGGCCGCCAGTGGCATGTGAATGGTCTACTAAATTCCTAAATAACCCCTGAAGTACATAGAATTCAGGAAGCTTGCATTATTGTCTCCAAAAGACATTGTGAGAGCAAGAATAGACATAAACTGGTCACAGCTAGAGTCAAAACTTGATATTGACATCATATTGGATACTTTCAAATTTCTTTGTAACTCACTGGTAGATAAATTAGCACTGCCAAAAAAATAAGAGTTAGATCCTCAAAGCAAAAATGGATTACAAGGGAGCTCCTTAACTTAATGAAATATAAATCATAGTTGGAAACATTTTAAGATCAGTGGGAATAAAAGTTCCCTCTTGGCTTACAAGAAGGTAAGAAACAAATGGAAGTCAGTGATCAGAAAGGCAAAGGCAACATTTTTCATTACTGAACAAAAAAAAGCCTTTGTCAACTCCAGGCACACTTGGAAGACATTAAATAATTTACTGGGAAGAGGTAAATTATTTATTTTAACAGAAAGATCCATTTGTTACCCAGTACTAGTCTCAGGATGTTTTAACAACTATTTCAGTGATTTAGAAGGTTTAAGACTGCTCTAATGTTAATTCTGTAACTCATAATTTTCTCCACTCTGACTCTGACTTACATACTAAACTCAAATTCTATCCAGTGACCCCTCCCCCGACATAGTAAAAAAATACATACTTAGTAATGGACCTTAACCTTATTTGATATCTGATGGTATTGACTTCGGGATTTTAAAATTAGGCATAGATACTTTTGTTTACCCCAGTTCTATTATTTTCAATTTTTCAGTTCTCCATGGAGAATTCCCCAAACTTTGAAAATATTCTATTAGACCCATACACAAAAGCAGCAACACAGCTCTTGTTTCCAGCTATCGCTCAATCTCTCTCCTCCCTCCATTGTTTAAGATCTTGGAAAGAATAATCCTAGACTGGAGCTCTGACCACCTAATTAAATATAGCTTGTTAACTCCCCATCCTTACATATGCAGCTCCTATCCTGCACTCAAAGCCAAAACAGGAGTTCAACAGGATGCAGGCACTATATAAGATCACATGCTTTATGGCCAAGTCCCACCCCAGAAGGCATCAATGCGATGTGCAAACCTCCCTAAAATGGCCTTCACTAGACCATCAGCTCCAATACCAACTCCTGTGTCATGCTTTCAAACTACTGCATGACCTTCATCCAGGAGTCTGGCCTGCCTTCTTAAACCCAAAAGGACTGGCAGGGTGCTCAGGACCTCTACCAGATATTTACTGGTGGTACCCAGGGCAAGGACAACTGCTGGTAGCAGATTCTTCACCCAATCTGCACCCCTGCTCTTGAATAAGTTTCCTGCTGTTCTAAAATATGCCAACTCACTGGGCTCTTTCAGCACTGGGCTTCGAGGTCACCTGTTATAGAAACAAGTGCACCTGCACCTAAATATGTGGCTGTGCAGAACAAGAGTGATGCAGTGACAATAGCTTTTTTCCCCAATTGTTTAACCAGGAGAGACACACTGAGCTGAAAGCTTGTTCACAGGTGCAATCTGGGAGCACAGAGAAGTTAAGTAACTTGCTCAGGGTCACACAGTATGCAAGTGGGGGCTGTGGGATTCAAACCCAGGTCTCCAGATTTGCACCTCAGAGCCTTAAACCACTGCTCTATACTGTCTCCTTAGTTACTTCTAACTGCTCTGAATTACTTATGTGGGGCTCTACCCCACTCAAGTGCTTCAAAAATTTATCTTTTACAATTGCTTTGTAATAACTGTCCTGTACTAATTACCCCTTAAATTGTCTAGTCCTTTTGTAACTTGTCCTGTCTGACTTAAATTGTCTACCTATGTATATATCTTTATGTATGATCTCTGCTTACTGTATGCATTGTCCTACGCCTATATGTAGCTAACTCCAGGTCGCCCATGAAAAAGGGATACTCAGGTTCCAGTGGGCCTACCTGGTCAACAAAATTGAATAAATAAATAAACATATTGCCAGCATGGCTTCAAGGTAGATCATAACACTGAAATGGCCTTGGTGTGCCTGAGATAAAGGTCACTTTGTTGTGGCCCTGTTTGTGGTCCTCACCAAGGCCTTTGATCTTGTGGAGCATAATCTGCCCCCTAGTATTTTGGACAAGTTGCAGTTTTCTAGAGAAGCCATTAAATGATTTTCCCAGTACCTCACAAACAGGATGCATATACCCCATATTGATGGTCACTGTTCTCTTAAGTCAATCAAACGTGGCATCCCCAGTGATCCATCTTTGGGCCACTCATCTTTTCCTTGTCTATGAATACTGCTCCACCTTCATGTGTCTCGAGTTCCATCATAATGTATGCAGATGATGCAATAATTTATGAAGCTAGTTATACATCTAATGATGCCCTCCATAAAATACGGATTAACTTTAATTCTGTTCAGAACTGGCTGACCTCTAATTCATTGGTACTTAACTCAGTCAAAACCAAAATTATGCTGTTCTCTAATAAAAAAAAAGCAGTACTGTTAACTTAGTTCCTGTTCGTGATGTTATGGGAAATACCATTGAACAGGTAGATGCATTTAAATATTTGGGTCTCGTACTTGATACAAAACTCACTTTTGAACCACATGTTTCACACATCACTAAAAAAGTTTATTAAAGACTTGGTTGTTTATATAGAAGTAAAAGAAAGCTGCTGTTATTGTACTGTCCCGTCCCAGCCAAGCTTACCCTCTAGTTAAGCCTTTAATGTATGTTGTGGTGTTTTCTCATGCTGCAACATATATTATTTTAACTTTTAAAAAGTCGCAACCCAGAAGTGTGGCACGTGTTGAGGGGGGCTCCATTATCTGTAAAGGTGTGGCGATGCCCTGCATGCTTCAATACAAAAGTATTAAGGAGGACTTCCAGTGACGTCACTGCAGCATGTAGACACAGAAAGCAACCGCTGTGCCGACTCCCCTGACAAACCAGATAAAATCAGCTCTTTTTCTCAAAAGACATATCTGCTCTTAGCAGGTGTTGTGTAGTGTACTGATGACGACGAGAAATAAACCAAGAACAGCTCACGGAGGCGGCTTAAAACGAACAAAAGTTGAATCTTCCCCCTAAGCAATCGGTGACCGGAGTGGAGGCCGCAAAGCCGGCAGCTGACATAGAGATGGAGGTAAGATGGGACAGCGACTCTGAAGAAGAGGGGGAGAATTTTACAATCACCTCCTGCCAGCTGTGTCAAGAGCTACAGCGCTTGACTAATACTATGGACTCGATCAAGGCGGGCATAAAACAAAATAAATCTAACATTCTACAGCAAAATAAGAAGCTTACTTAGATGGAGGAGAGTCTTACCAGTAATACAGAGACTGTAAACCTGCATTATGGAGCAATTTTGCAACTCCACGATCGCTCTCAATTGCTCATGAATAAAATTGAAGACCTGGAGAATAGATCCTGTAGAATAAATCTAAGAATCCATGGTCTGCCAGATCAATCTGAGACGAGTAATGTTCCTGAATACATAAAATGGCTTATCAAGGAGCTACTGGATATAGATAAGGACACTCCTTTAAATATTATACGGGCCCATCATGCACTTTCAACCCCTCCAAAGGACCCCAAGGCAAGACTTCAATCTCTGATCATCATCTTCTTAGATTTCAGAACCAGAGAAGCGGTGCTGAGGAAGGCCTGTATGAAAAAGGAGATCATTTTTGGAGATGCAAGGCTATACTTTGAGCCTGATTATGCTCCTACCACAATGGCAAGACAGAAAATGTTATTCCCTATTGTAAAAGCTCTGCGTACTAAGGGCCTGGCAGCCAGAGTTGACTTTCCAGCTTGTTTAAGGGTAACTTCTGATGCGGGTACTAAAATTTTCAACTCACCACCTGAAGCCAAACATTTTTTAGCATCTCTCGACATCACTTTGGACGAGCTGATTAATCCAGAGGTATTGAAGAAAATAGAGAAAAGGCAATGGTCAACAGCAGGACCAAGAAGGAGAAATAGGAGAGTGCCAGCAATGAACACAGGGGGGAGCTCTAATCCATGGAATAAAATGCGAGAGAGAAGGAAATCACAAGATCCCCGTGCGGAAAATGAAATTGGGCTACAAAGCTCAGACCCATGAACATTTACACACTTCTATGATGTTTACTGACTTTAGAATAAGTTTATAGAAGGGAGATTGCTTTGGAATCTACCGAGAATGTGAGCCACCTGCTCAAACAGTCTTTGACTGGCCTTTATCCTTTTTTTTGTGTGTGTTTAACTCCCTCTTAGAGTAGAGATCTTCTTTATGGAGATTCCCCCACTGCCTCATTAACAGCTGCCTTGTATAATGTTGTTTTTGCCTGGGAGATGTAGGCCCTGATCAGAGGATTGAATACTTTATTTTATAACTGGGAGGAACCCAGTACTTTAATGGAAGATAGCTTGGAGGTTTGGAGAAGATAAGTTTTGGGTGGCTGGCATTGCTAGCCCCCACTTATGCTTTATATAGAAATGTTGGGGGGGAGGTATCAGAGGGAGGAACAGGGCTATCTATAATGGAGAGGTTGGCCCCACTGTGGTTGCACATGCCTGAAAAAGTTTGGGCCAAGCCTCCTAGTGCCGAGTTTATCTCGACACCTCCCACCTATATCAGGACACCTGATGATGGTGGGGCAACTGTGGCACCTTGGAAGCAAGTTCTTTTACAGAATTATGTAAAGTTAATGTCCTCAGTTGGGAGATGGTTGAAGTGACAAACGTTTGTTAGGGTTGTGTGTTCTTGTTTTCTTCCTTTAAATTACATTTTTGAAACTGCATACCAGCCCCCTCCACTAGGCCTGAATTTGATCAGGCTGGCCTTACCCTCGATTCTAGGACTGTCTGCACTCTCTACCATGGAGGGGATTAACATAGTATCCTATAATGTCCGGGGCATAAACCACCCTGTTAAAAGGTCAAAAATATTACAACAATTGGCTAACTTGCATACTCACATAGTGTTCCTGCAGGAGACCCATCTCACTGAGGTGGATCATGGTAAGTTACAACATAAGTGGGTAGGAGCACTTATGTGGAGCATCCCCACAGACAAGGTGTGGCAATTTTGGTCCACAAAATGTGTCCCCTGCAGGTGCGAGAGGTCCAGACAGACCTGAATGGCCAGTTTATAAAGATCAGTACCTCTTTGTGACAGCAAATAAATAGTTTTATTAATATATATGCTCCTAATGGTGAAAGAGAGGCTGCACGTTTTTTTAAGCATACCTTGGTCAATTTGCTACACTCGGATACAGATAGCATTTTAATAGTAGAGGATGACTTTAATACTGTGATGTCTGCAGTGCTAGATAGATGGGGGGGTGCACAAAACTAAGGTTGGGACTGCCTGGCAGAACATTGAATAGAGTGATTCAGATGTGGGGCCAGGCAGACACATGGAGATGGGTAAATGGTCAAGACAGAAATTTTTTTGCACTACTCAGACAGACATGGGAGTTACTCCTGAATCAATATGATATTCATATCAGAGGAATGGGCTTACCTTACCATGCACAGCCAAATCTCTCCGAGGTCAGTGTCAGACCATGCCCCAGTACGACTTACTCTGGCAACTGCCCCTACATTAAGGAACTCACACTGGCGCTTTAATATTGATCTTTTAAATAATCCTAATTTTAAAATACATGTTACAGAATCAATTCAAGAGTTCTTGGACCTAAATCCAGAAGGACAAACTGCCCACTCAATTCAATGGGATGCCCTTAAGGCTTGGCTACGAGGGACAATTATTAGATATGCTTTGGGGAGAGGAAAAAGCACTCCCTCAGAATACAAAACCTTCAAATTGAGATAGCAGAGTTAGATTTTCAACAAAAAAATTTAATTGCATCCTGATACCAAGAAACAATTAGAGAGGGCTAAGCAGGAGCTAGATGGAGTTTTGACCCAGCAGCTAGAAGGTGTATACAGACAGGTTCGTCAGCAATATTATGAGGGAGGTAATAGTGCAGGGAAACTTCTAGCGGCCACTCTGAGAATTCAGCAAGCCAGCAGACTAATTCTTAAAATAGGAGACCATAAGAAAGATAGTATCATTCATAGCCAGCCAGAAAAAATGACAGAGACTTTTGCACAATATTATAGAGATCTATATATCCAAGTACAAACCCCAAACATGATTGAATACAGAGAAACTTTTTTTACACCAGACAATCCTTCAGTCTCTCCCGGGAAGTTCGAGAAACAATTTGGAAGCTGAGATTACATCAGGAGAGCTCAAATAACAGATTAAATTGCTAAACAATCTTAAATCCCCTGGATTAGATGGGTTTCCCTCAGAATTTCTTAAAGAATTTGAAGATTTGTTTCTTCCACCCTTTTTACAAGTATGCAGAGAAGTTGCAGATGGAGAGGGAGGGACAATGCCCAAATCCTGGGAAACAGCACTTATTTCATTCTTATATAAGGAGGGTAAAGATTCACTATCGTGTGGGTCATATAGACCCATATCTCTACTCAATGTGGATTCGAAAATATTTACTGGCCTGTTGGTGAGATGGCTTCAGAGGGAGATTTCTTACATTATTCATGAAGACCAGACTGGTTTTATTTCTTCTGGTATCTCACTGATAATATTATGAGATTACTGAATATTGTCTCATCTCAGGAATCTAGTCAGCAGTTCCAGCCGAAAAAGCATTTGATAGGGTGAATTGGCATTTTCTAAAAAAGCCCATGGAAAAGATGAATTTTGGCCCCAAATTCATACAGACATTTAACAGACCCTATTCTAATCCTAAGGCAATGGTGAGAATTAATGGTATTAGTTCAGCTTCCTTTGATATTTTTTGGGGAACCCAACAAGTCTGCCCACTATCACATCTCCTGTTTGCAATTAGCTTGGAGATGTTGGCGGCCAGGGTCCATCAAACTCTGGACATCAGGGGCATTATGGTAGGGGGACTCAAACAAAAACTATCTTTATATGCAGATGGTTCCATATTTTATTTGTCCTCCCCAGAATCCTCCCTTCCCCTCTCATGGAGTTGTTATATTCATTTGAAATCTCAGGCTATAAAATTAATCTATCTAAGTTGGAGGCTCTATTGGTGAGTGGCTCCCCTACAGCATGCTTTAAAAGTGATTTCCCATTTAAGTGGGCCCCTCACAATCAAATTAAATATCTGGGCATCCAGATCCCCATTAATCTTAGAAATATTTTTGTAGCTAATTATGAGGTGCTATGGAGGGCAGTCAAGCAAGATTTGGAAAGGTGGCATCTTCTTTCTCTATCACTAGTGGGCTGCAAAGAGGTTGTAAAAATTAATATTTTACCCTGTATCCTGTTTTTATTTCAGAATCTTCCTATCCCCATCCCAAAGGAGTACTGGAACAGGATTAAAAAGGCAATCTCCCGGTTTATATGGAGTTTTAAAAAGCCTAGAGTTTCTAGGGCAGTGCTGCACCTCCCCAAAGAAGCAGGAAGATTATCTTTGCCAAACCTATATTTGTACTAGTTGGCAGCTCAGGGAGCTAGCTTCATGACATGGGCTAGACAGAGATTGTTGTCACATTGGTATAAACTGGAAGAGTCATCCCTAGGAGATAGACCATTATTTTCTTTAGCACTTATGGCCTGTACCTCAAAAGAAAGCTATCATATATGAAATAAGTGGGTGTAGCATGGCCTTGCTATTTTAAAGAAAATTAGAAAAATCCTGCAAACTCCTGAGGGGTTGGGGCCCCTGTCACTTATTAGATTCGAACTTGCCTTCCTGCCACCCAAATTAGATTTAGGATACACCAATTGGGCAGCTAGGGGAATTACCAGATTTACACAGTTCATTGAAGGTGGTAGCTGTATCTCGTTCCAGAGAGCCAAAGAAAAGTTTATTTGGACAAGTGTAGAGTGTTTTCGATTTATGCAAGTGAGACATTTCATTAATTCAGGAGACCATATCTCTCAGCTCTCTCGCCCACATTCCAGCTGGGAGAACTTCCTATCCAGGGTGGTAACCATTGAGGGCCCTACTAGATATATTTCTTCAACATACAAACTCATTTCACAACACTTAGATGATCCCCTCAAGCATTGTAAGATGGCATGGGAAAGGAAAGCTAACATTCAAATTCCAGATCATCAGTGGCAATGTAGGCTGAAATGGGGCTGGAAAGTAACTTCTTCCCCTACCTGGAGAGAGTTTTTTTGGAAAGTCTTAGTCAGATTGTTTAGAGTCCCCACAATAACTAAACATTACTCAGCAGGTGCAGGTGATGCTTGCTGGAGGAAATGTGGACAATCAGGTAGCCACTGGCACATTTTTGGGGAGTACCCAAAACTGCGTAGCTTTTGGGGTGAAATTCAGGTGGTAAATATCCAGATCGTAGGAGTGGACATTCCCCTTTCAGGAGAGGAATAGATATTAGGTATCCCAACGGTGATACAATTGAGGGGGGAGATATTAGAAAGGTCTCCCTGATCCTAGTGACAGTTGCCCTGAAATGTATTATGGGTAACTGGTTATCAGAGGTGCCCCCAACATTAGGAGAATGGGTTAATCAGGTGAAAGATGTAGTTCAAATGCAGCAATTTACGGCCAGATTACGACTCACCACAGAGCAGCACATTGAGAGATGGCGGGGATGGGAAACTTGGGTGCTTACATTTGAGGAAGTGAAATGACAGTAAAAGACAGGAAGGGATAACTTAATTGGTAGAAGGGATATAGTTTGGTCCTTCAAGAGAGAATGATCATCCTTCTTTTAGGGAGGATTTTCCTGGACAGGAATCGAAGGGTGGAGATAAACAGACTCAATAGATTATGAAGCAAGACCTGTTGAATGTGGGGGGGGGGGATATGGGGTGTACACAGCTCAACCAGGGGCCATGTTGGTGAGGCCCACAATATAGAGGACATGCTTTCATTTTCCCTTTTTGATAAACATGTGTCTCTTTGACCATCGGCATACAAACAGAAAGAGATGCTAAGTCGACCCGTATGCTTTATTTTATCAGTCTTTGTTATAAAATAGTATTAGGTCGGACACTTGGTTTGAGATATTCCAGATATAATGTTACATACATTGTGTCAGTTATAAGAAGAAACTATCCCATGGAAATGTATACTTTGTAGCCTCATCTCTTATTCAGGCTGTTTGTATCTCAAGTTGCTGAATGTATTATAATCATATGACACTGATGATTTTGCATGTCCAATGTTGAATGCCTCAATAAAGCTGAGTTTTAAACAACAAGTATTGAAGCAAGCAGTGCATCACTGCACCTTTACAGACAATGGAGCCCCCCCCCCCCCCCACACTTACCATACTTCTGGGTTGTGACTTTTTAAAAGTTAAAATAATTTATGGTGCAGCATAAGAAAAACACTGCAACATACATTAACAGCTTAACTGGAGGGTAAGCTAGGCTGGGGCAGGAGGGTACAATAATGACAGCTTTCCTTTAAGCCATTTTAACATATGAGTCAAGGAAGCTACTGGCGCATAGTTGTCTTCTTAGTGTCCTGGATTATGGGCTTACAGTAAACTCAGCTATGAATGGTAACTCCTTAGATAGACTGAGTGTTACTTATAATTCCATTTTGAGATTCATGATTTGTGCACCAGCAAGAACTCATCACTAGCTGGTCTGGTGGCACTGAGGGGTTGAGGTGCTGGATCACACACCTCACACCACACTGGCAACCCAGGTTCGGGAGCAGACTCAGGTCATCAGGGGTTGGCAGGGGAGGAAAGGATCGAGTGTCTGAAGGACAGCTCTCTTTTACTGGGAGGGAAGGGGAAGAAAGTCTTGCCATCTGGTGAGCCCTAGTGGTGGCTGGGTATCTAGCAGCAGTCAAGGCCTGGTAAGCATAGGGGAATGGTTATGGGGGCACTTCTGGGGGCATCAACAGGAGCATTCATGTGCCACACTGGAGTGCATAGCACTGTCAGGCCAATGGGGTGAGACAGTAACAAGAAAATACCCCCTTCCCATTAGTAGGTGAAGACGGGTCTAGTGGTGCCAGTGCCACAACCAATGCTGGGCCGATGTGTTCTCCAGGTCTCCCCTCATCCATCTCCACCAGACACTTAGAAAGAGTGCCAGCTGGAGTTGGTGGTCTTTGCTCCCGAGGGACTCAGATCCAGGGGAAGGGGTTCAGAGGCATGGCATGGGGAGTGCCGTAGAATGGGAGTGCATCAGTCTTCAGGCGAAAGGGATAAGCCAGTAAGCCTCTGGACCTAGCCAGAGATAGTCCAGTGGGACAAGGTGCATAAACAGTAAAAAAAAAAAAAGAAGAATTTATCACTATCTCCTGTTGAAATATTTGTAATTGTCTCTCCCTAATTAACAGGATAAACTTTAAGATGAGCATTTTTTTGTTTAAAATCTAAGTTGCTCTTTTGCCTAAATCCATAAGCGCATTTTTCCCAGATGTCTAAATCTTAAAGGTACCAGAGCTCAGTCTTTGTTCACATTTGTCCTATCCTTTTTCCAGAAAGTCTTAGGCCAATGTTTTTTATTATACAGGGGCCCAAACCTTTTTAATTTTCTCCCCCAGGATGTGTTAAACTGTAGTACATTATAGTCTTTTAAAACCAGACTGAAAAAGCCTTTAAAACTTCCTCAAGAATGTACATGTTCATTTAATATTGTTTGATAATGTTTGCACTGTATTTTGTCACTGTATTGTATTTTTTGTAATACTTGTCTGTGAAAATGGACAGTAATGCTCATCACACTTATAAGGATAAACAAGCATTTGTCAATGCCGAATGTTGATTGCGTTGGTCTGCTGAGCTCACTCACTGCACCTCTGTGACTCACTCATTCTGGTTCTCCCAGTGCTGCAGGCTGCTGTGTTGTACTGGGCTTCTGCCTGCATTGGCACCCTTTTCTGTCCACAAAGAAATCCGCAGCTGTCCCGGCAGAGTTCCGTTGAGGTGACTCACTCCCCCTCTCTCACTCCACTCATTCTGTTTCTCCTGATGTTGCAGGTTGCCCTTTGTACTGGGCTCCTGCCTCTGTTGGTGGCTTTTTCTGCCCACAAAGAAATATGCAGCAGTACCGACACAGGTCTGTTGAGCTTGCTCACGCCACCGTCTCACTCACTCATTCTGTTTCTCCTGGCACTGCAGGCTGCTCTTTTCCACTGGGCTCCTCCCTGCATTGGCACCTTTTTCTGCCCACAAAGAAATAAACAGCTGTCCCGACAGAGCTCCATTGAGCTTGGTCACTCCCCCACTGTCACTCGCTCGTTCTGTTTCTGCCAGCACTGCAGGCTGCCCTTTTGTACTGGGCTCCTGTCTGCATTGCCGCCTCCTTCTGCTCACAAAGAAATCTGCAGCAGTCATGATAGAGCTCCACTGAGGTGGCTCACTCCCCCTCTCTCTCACTCGCTCATTCTGTTTCTCCCACCACTGCAGGCTGCTCTTTTGTACTGGGCCCCTGCATGCGTTAGAGGCTTTTTCTGCCCACAAAGAAATATGCAGCAGTCCTGACACAGGTTCGTTGAGCTTGCTTACTCCACCTCTCTCAGTTGCTCATTGTGTTTCTCCCAGTTCTGCAGGCTGCCCTTCTGTACTGGGCTCCTGCTTTTTCTGCCCACAAAGAAATCCGCAGCTGCCCGACAGAGCTCAGTTGAGGTTGCTCACTCCCCCTGCCTCACTAACTTGTTCTGTTTCTCTCGCCACCGCAGGCTGCCCTTTTGTACTGGGCTCCTGCCTGTGTTGCCATCTTTTTCTTCCCTCAAAGAAATCTGCAGCAGTCTTGACACAGGTCTGTTGAGCTTGATCATTCCCCCTCTCTCACTCACTCATTCTTTCTCCCACTGCTGCAGGCTGCCCTTTAGTACTGGGCCCCTGCATGCATTGCTTCCTTTTTCTGCCCACAAAGAAATCCGCAGCTGCCCGACAGAGCTCAGTTGAGGTCGCTCACTCCCACTGCCTCACTAGCTTGTTCTGTTTCTCTCACCACTGCAGGCTGCCCTTTTGTACTGGGCTCCTGCCTGTGTTGCCGTCTTTTTCTTCCCTCAAAGAAATCTGCAGCAGTCTCCACACAGGTCTGTTGAGCTTGATCATTCCCCCTCTCTCACTCACTCGTTCTTTCTCCCACTGCTGCAGGCTGCCCTTTAGTACTGGGCCCCTGCGTGCATTGCTTCCTTTTTCTGCCCACTAAGAAATCCGCAGCAGTCCTGACACAGCTCCACTGAGTTCGCTCAGTCCCCCTCTTTCACTCACTCATTGTGTTTCTCCCGGTGCTGCAGGCTGCCTTTTTGTACTGGGCTCCTGCCTGCATGGGCACCTTTTTCTGCCCATAAAGAAATCTGCGGCTGTCCCAACACAGCTCCGTTGAGGTCGCTCACTCCCCCTGTCTCATTTGCTCATTCTGTTTCTCCTGGCACTGCAGGCTGCCATTTTGTACTGGGCTCCTGCCTCTGTTGTCACCCTTTTCTGCCCACAAAGAAATCTGCAGCAGTCCCGACAGAGCTCCGTTGACCTCACTCACTCACTCACTCTCTCTCATTCGCTCATTCCATTTCTGCCGGCACTGCAGGCTGTCCTTTTGTACTGGGCTCCTGCCTGCGTTGCCACCCTTTTCTGCCCACAAAGAAATCTGCAGCAGTCACAATAGAGCTCTGTTGAGCTTGCTCACTCCCACTCTCTCAGTTGTTCGTTCTGTTTCTCCCACCGCTGCAGGTTTCCCTTTTGTACTGGGCCCCTGCATGCATTGCTGCCTTTTTCTGCCCACAAAGAAATCTGCAGCAGTCCCAACAGTGCTCCGTTGCTCTCACTCACTCCCCTTCCCTCACTCGCTTGTTCTGTGTCTTCTGGCGCTGCAGACTGCCCTTTTGTACTGGGCTCCTGCCTGCTTTGGTGCCTTTTCCTGCCCACAGAGAAATCTGCAGCAGTCCCTACAGAGCTCTGTTTAGCTCAGTCACTCCCCCCCCTTACTCGCTCGATCCTAATTTGTCCCAAACACTGATTTCTGACAGTGACTATGTTATTCTGTGCTGGAAGTGTGAAAACACATTTTGGCCAGGATGTGAAAAATTACAGCTATACTGTTCATAAGGAGGTGTGGAAAAATGCCAGTGTTGAAAATGTGGTGTGAAAATACTACTAATTTGCGAAGTTACAAGGGTGCATGGAAACTGCGCAACGCATGCTCATAACACAGTCATTTTATGGACTTTCATCACCAAATTTTCAATATAAGCATTTTCGGACCTCTGCTAATGAACAGTGTCACTGCCATTTTCATAATGTCTCCTGAATATGGATTTCCCACAGCGACCGTGCTATTCTGCACCGGAACTGTGAAAACAAATTTTGGCCAGGATGTGAAAAGTGAAAGCTGTACTGTTCATACGGAGTTGCAGAACAATGGCAATGTTGAAAATCTGGAATGAAAATATTATAAATTCACAAACTTATGAGTGTGCGTGCAAACTGCGCAATGCACGCTCATGACACAGTCATTTTATAGAGTATCATCCCCAAGTGTTCAACATAGACATTTTAGGCCCTCTGCTGGTGAACAGTGTCACTGTCATTTTCGTAATCTGTCCCGAACACTGATGTCCCACAGTGACCGTGCTATTCTACGCCGGAAGTGTGAAAACACATTTCAGCCAGGATGTGAAAAATTACAGCTGTACTGTTCACAAGGAGGTGTGGAAAAATGCCAATGTTGAAAATCTGGTGTGAAAATATTACAAATTCGTGAAGTTACGAGTGTGCATAGCAAATGTGCAATGCACGCTTGTAAAACAGTAATTTTTGGGATTTTTCTGTCAAATTTGCAACATAGGCTTTTTGAGAGCCCACCTCATGAACACTGGCACTGTCATTTCATTAATCAGTCCCAAAAGGTGATTCCATGCAGCGACTGCAAAATCAGCTTTCGGGGCTGAATAACGCCATGACAATGACAGAATTCATGAGGAAGGGTCCCAGAAACCCCATGATAAAAATTTTGTGCCAAAAGTCTAAAAAATGCCCAAGATATGCATCAAAGTTGTAAAAACCTTATCTATGCCATTATACAGCTTACTGGCATTTCCTCAGTTCACGGACGGCTTTGAAGAGTGTTGACTTGCTCCCGGTCCATCGAAGATTGTTGCGCTGGGCTCCAGAGGTAAATATGGGGGTGTGGGGAGGCAGGGTGCACAGAAGGTGGGCACCGGTTGGGAGGTGCTGCCGGACTCGATGAGGGACCGTTTTTTGCTTTACAGGTACAAAAAAAAAAGACATCATGGCACATTTTTTTTGACTGGGGCATTTCTGGACACTTGGCATGCTGGGGTGGACTCCCAGTATGCTAACCAACTGTTGGGGGGGTCATCTGTAACCAACTGGTGGTTGGGCACCCCCATCTGCACAAAAGCGGGGGGGCATAAGAGCCGAAGGGGATTGGGCACCCCCTCGCCACAACTCTCCTGCTACTGTTTCGGGGCGGGGACTTATGCCAATGGGGAGTGGGATCTGCCTTCAGCACATCAAAGTGGGAGGGGGACATAATGCCAATGGGGAGTGGGCTCCCCCGTCAGCAACTCATAGCACTGGGGATGGAAGCTGAAAGACTGGGGCCCCCGTTGGCATAAGCATGTTGCTGTGGGGAGGGGCACATGTTGCAGAGGGGGACTGGGCACCCCCTCGGCATGGGGGGGGCTCACTCATATTGTTTGTGAACATGGTGGCAAGCCACTGCCATGTTCACAAACAATATCAAAGTATCAAGGTTCCACACAGCAATGACGGGTCACTCCCTCATTGCAGCGAATGGCTTACGCTGCAATGACGGGGCAGCCTCTGATTGCAGTGGCTAATTTTTACAAGACTGTGGCACACTGGTTGAACTAGTGTCAGCAGCACCATGCCACAACATTGGGGAAAGTAGGCCAAGCCTTTAAAGGCTGTGAGGGCATTGGCCACAACAGTGCTGCGCCTCCACAACCTGCTTCTGGCGGAAAGCTGCCGCAATATGTTTCTTGTGCATGTGCACAATCAACATAAAATAAAATGAAATGAAAAGCACAAAAGAAGGCTAAAGATTAATGAAGAAAACAAAGAAAGGTGGTAATGAGACCACCACTGGAGCCACAAACTCAATGAAACTTGTATAATCCACCAAAAAAAGTCAGGCTACAACAGTGTACCGGTAATGAGACCAATAATCTGGGACTAGGTAAAAAATGCTTTAATTCAAAAAGTTTAAAAACATACAGCAAGCAAGTGGTGTGTGTGTGTGCTATGAGGATGAGGGTGTTGCTTGCTGTATGTTTTTAAGCTTTTTGAATTAAAGCATTTTTTATCTAGATCCAGATTATTGGTCTTATTACTGGTACACTGATGAAGATTAACGGCCAGGAAAATGAAATAATAAGACTCAAACGTCTTGCAAGGTAATCTAAGAACTAGGGGAGTTGAAACCATTAAAATATAAAAGAAGGCACACAACTTCATTAACTGTCTAATTATTATAAATATCTTTGCTTTAAAGACACGTTTTGCAGAAAATCAACACATATTCTACAGAATCAGGAAAATATGGTATAGTGCTGGAAAAGAAGTGCCATTGAAAAGAAATGTGTTTCATTGTTTGTGGAAGTTAACTCTTCCATAGCTATTTATCTTACATACCCTTGACATGATGAATGTGTTTCAACAGAAATTACAGCCATTACTACCTTAATCTCTTTTAACAGGAAAAATTATTTAGGTTTATTTATGTTTATTTAGGTTCTTTAGAACAGTGCTATATACTGCAGGAAGGGTTACACACACACACACGCACCACTGTGGTAAAAGTGAAGTAATACTAGTCATGCAGCCATTCAAATTATTAAATGGAAGACCACATTCTCACTGTCCTGTTAAATAGTTCTCAGTCCCTTACTCACAGCAGTATGTCAGCATGGTAACATCACCATGCTGAAGTAAAAATTACATATACAGAAGAGATGATTTAACCACTGGAGTTAGTGTACTTTATACAAACATACAAAGAAGCCAACAGAAGACAGCCATTTGGTCTATCAAGTCTGCTTGTGTTGCAGGGTTCACAGCTTGAGCTACTGTCCCTGCCCCCTCTTCCCACTCCTCCAGTCCTCCTTACCCATGACCCTTACCCTCCCTCTATACCTGTCCCAGCCTCTCTTAAAGCTGCCCACTGTCTTCAATGAGATCACCTCTTCTGGCAGGGCATTCTAAGTGTCCACCACCCTCTCTGTGAAGAAGTGCTTCATGATATCCCTTCTAAACCTCCCAGCCTGCAGCTTAAGACTGTGCCCCTTTGAGTTATGGTTGCCTCTCAGCTTAAAGTTTAGCTCAGCTTAAATTCACTAAAAATACAACCAATAGCTTAATCTGGTTCAAAGACAGCTGGCATTTATCTGTATCCTCCTCCCTTGGATCATGGCTAAAAATAGGCAGAGTCTGTCTAGTGCACTAACCCAGCCAATGAAAACTAAATAAATAAATAGACTTTTCTTATCAACCTAATTTATCCCTTTCAAGTACTTGAAGGTTCCAATCATGTTCCCCTTCTCTTTCCTGTCTTCCAGAAAGTACATGTTCAGTGTCCTCAACCTCTCCTCATATGCCTTACCCTGCTGTCCAGCTATCATTTTTGTAATCCTCCTCTGGACCTTCTCCAGCAGGTTAATGTCCTTTTTGAGGTGTGGGCACCAATGCTGAACTCCATTCTCTAGATGCAGCCTTACCAGTGACCTGTACAAGGGCAGTAAAACCCCCTCTCTCCTATTACTGATCCCCCTAGACATGAATCCCAGCATCTTGTTTGCCTTTGCTGCTGCTTTCTTGCAGTGCACAGAGTGCTTTGGATCTCTAGTGATCATCACTCCCAGGTCCTTCTCCTCCTCTGATGCAAATACTCACACTCCACCCGGGTAGTACTCTGTCTTGGGATTCTTGGCTCCAGCTGGATAATAAAAGAACTATTATAACAAATGAAAGCCAGGGACTCTAGTTGGAAAGCTTTGAAAGTGTCCCCGTTCCCCATCTATGAAATGCCTACAGGCAGCTATGCAATGCCTGTAAGCAGATGACAAAGTCACTCAAAAAAGAATACTTCACCAACATCCAGCAAAACACCCTGAGGAATTTCTGTAGTTTCTGGGCATCAATTGGGTCTATATTTAACCTCAAGACCAATAAGCAAATTACACAACTTACATCCCCATCAGGCAAAATCATTGACCCCAAGGACATTGCAGACCTTTTCAATAATATGTTTACCAACCTGACACTGTACCTTAGCAAGCTTCCCCCACACCCTCCCTCCTACCCAAAAAGAAATGGAGCACCCCCACACCTCTAAACCCTGGAGCCTCTATCCCCATTTCTATTTCAGAGCTATTGGCACAGAAATCACTATAAAACTCCTGAAAACCCTACCTTCCAGTGGTAGCCCCGGTAGTGATGTACTCTACCCTGCTTTTCTGAAGATCATCTCCCCAGCCCTAGTAAGGCCACTGACACATATTTTTAACCTTGCACTGTCCACATCTACAGTGCCAGACACCTGGAAACATACTCATGTGATTCCCATCTTCAAGGCAGGTGACCCGCTCTCCCCTGAAAACTATAGGCCCATTTTCTTGCTCTCACATCTTAGCAAACTGCTAGAGAAGGTTGTCCATTCCAAGTTGTCAGAACACCAAAATAACTACAACCTCTTATATCCCTTCCAGCATGGTTTCTGAAAGCATCACAGCACCTCCTCTGCCCTGGCAGTTTTATCAAACCATGTCCTCAAAAATATGGACATGGGTAAGGCTACGGGTGCTGTTTTTGTTGACTTATCAAAGATGGTTGACCTTGTAGACCATCATCTCCTTCTCTGCTCACTTTGACAGTTTGGCTGTGCCCCTGGACCTGCAACCTGGTTCCAAAGCTACCTCTCAAACAGGACCCAGTCCTTGCTTATAAGCAAAGTTGCCTCAGCATCCCTTCCCACAAGCACTGAGGTTCCCCAAGGGTCAATTCTTGGCCCCCTTCTCTTCTCCATGTTTGTCAATGCTTCACCGACAGAGATCCTAAACTGCAACACACTCCTTTACATGGATGATCTAGTCCTATACCACAGCAATAATTCATTGGACTCCATCTCCTCCACAATCACTGGCAACTATGCTGTGGCAGATAGCTGGTTTGCATCCTGAAAACTCCTAGTCAATGAGAAAAAGACAAAGGCCATGCTCTTTGGATCCAAGCTATTCCTAAACAAAGTCACCAAATCTGACTCCTCCCTCACCATATACAAATCCGCTGGCCCCCCTCTCAAGCAGGTAACCTCCTTTAAATGTCTCAGCTTCACTCTTGACCCCTCACTTACCTTCAAGGATCACACAACTCTGGCTGCAAGAAAGATAAATTAGAAACTGGGGTGGCATACCATGCAATCCACCTGCTCTTACCTGATGCTCACCTCACCATTGTGCAAGGCAGCCTTCTCTCTCTCCTTGACTACTGCTCCACCATCTATTCCCTCACATCCTTGATGCAACACTCCCACCTAAACATGACTTATAATGCTATCTGTTGCTTTGTTCTCAAAGCCCCCTCACTACCCACCACTGCACAGTCTACCAGTCCTTAGGATGGCTCCCCCTCCAGTAACACCTTGATTATGCCACAGGCTGCCTTGTGGATAGTGCTCTTAGAAGTAATAAGCTATCACCCTATGCTCCCCTACTCATAAATAGAGCAACCACTACACCTCTTAGGGCTTCCTCTGTTTCAGTCCTTGAAGTCCCTTGGGTATCAACTGTGATGGGCAGTAAGGCTTTCTCCATATCTGCCCCCTCCCTCTGGAACAGTCTTCATGCAACCATTCATAAGAAATAGTCCACCTGTAAATTCTCACAGGGCTGCACGGGAAATCGTAAGTTACCATAAACCTACCATAACTTTTGCCATCCCCCTTTTTTCTTTTTTCCCCATGCATTCCCCCTCTCCTTGAGCTCAACCTACATGTGACTCACGTGCTGTCTCATACACAAACCAGTTAGGCTTTCTCAATCCCTGTCTGCTCTGGCCATCTGCCAGGACAGGCGTGTTTACCTAGACTAGCTGTCACCAGTCTGCTGCTTTCAAGACGTACCTTATTTAGTTTGTGAAAATGCTAATCTGCTTTTCCTGTGTACTTCTTCCTGTATTACTATGTTATATCATCTTTATTTTACCATGCCAGTACAATATGTAAATAATGTCTATTTATATTGAGTGCTTGTATCATCTGCACACAAAAATGTAAATGTCTGTATACCTAATTGTAATGTGTCCACTGCTTGTGTTACTCCATTGCCACCTTGTGGCCCAGGTCATGACTGAAAATGGTCCACTGGATCAGTGCACTTACCTGGTTACCAAAAGCATAAATAAATAAATATGCATAACTTTGCATTTCTTAGCACTTAAACCATGTTTTCAGATCCTAGACCACCTCCTTAGCTTTTCCAGATATTCCTATAGGTCCTGTATCTATTCAACTGTGTCCACTCTCCCACAGAGCTCAGTGTCATCCATGAATAGGCACATTTTGCCCTTAATGCCATCTCCAGTGTCATTGATGAAGACATTGAACAACACCAGCCCCAGCACTGACCCATGCAGGACTCCACTGGTTACCTGTCATGTGCCAGATAACTCTCCCCCTACTACCACCCTATGGGTTCTGTCCTTCAGCCAGTTTTCCACCCATCTGGCCATTTTTTCCCCAACTCCAAGATCCACCAATATCCTGATTAACCTTTTGTGGGGCACAGAGTCAAAGACCTTGCTGAAATCAAGATAGAGGATGTCTACTGCTTGGCCCCTGTCTACTGTCTCAGTGACACAGTCAAAGAAGTCAACCAGATTTGTTTGACACAATCTCCACCCCCTGTAAACCCATGCTACCTTGCATCCTGGAGACCATGCTCCTCTAGCTATTCCACCAACCTTTCCTTTAGTATGGTCTCCATGAGCTTGCCCACAATGGAGGTCAGGCTGACTGGTCTGTAATTCCTTGGGTCATCCTTGGGACTGCTTTTGCAGAGTGGCACTACATGTGCTGTTCACTAGTTCTTCAATATTATGTGTGTCTCTAGTGAACTATTAAATAGGTCTGCCAGTGGCCCTGCCAGCTCCTCAGCCAGTTCCTTTAGTACCCTTGGATGTACTCTGTCCAGGCCTGGTGGTTTGTCCACCTTCATTGCCAGCAGCCCCTCCCTCACGCTATCCTCCTCTATCATTAAATCTGTGTTTCCCTCCCCCTGCTCCTCTTATCCCTCCTGAAGGCACTGGTCCATTCTTCTCCTTGGTGAAGATGGAACAGAAGTATTCATTTAGCATCTCTGATTTTAACACATTATCCTTCACCCACTGCACCCCTTTCTTAAGCCTAACAACCCCTTCCTTCATGTACCTTTACTCACTTAGATAGCTTAAGAGAGCATCTCCCTTTTCTTAGTTCCTTCAGCTATCTGCAGCTCCTTGTGTGCCTTTGCTCACCTGACTTTTTCACTTGCCTCACTAGCTAACCTTGAGTAATTTTCCCTATCCACCTTTCTCTTGGTCTTCCTTAATTTTCTGTAGGCCAATCTCTTTTCCCTTACTTCCTGCACAACCCCAGAGCTGAACCAGCTGGGCTGTCTGGCCATGTGTTCTTACCCCTGAGCCTAATGCACTCATCTGGGGCAATCAGTTTGCCTTCCTTAATGATGGACCACCTTTAGTCCACCCCATAATTGCTGTGATATCCACTAGATGGCTCCTTAGCACTTCACCCATTTTCCTGAAGTCAGACCCTCCTGAAATAAAAGATTTGGGTCTTAGTTGGGATGCTTTCCCTGCCCATATCCTGCTGGAACCACACTGTGCAATGATCAGTACATCTCAGTGTTTCCCTCACCATTATTTCCTGTACATGCTCCCCATTTGTGAGTACTAGATCAAGAATGACCTCATTGATAACAGGGTATCTTGTGAGGGAAGGGGGAACATTGAAGATCATTTTATACTAATGTATGTGTGGCATTTTTCCCTTGCAAAACCCCTGCTGTTTCATTATAACATAGAGTGTTAATCAGCCCTACTCCATATAGTGATGATGTCAGTGGCAGCAAGCAGTCAGATAGCTGAACAGCTAAGATAAGAGCAGCAGGGAAACCGATCAAACTATGGAACAATGGGAACACATGAGACAAAAATTGCTTGCATAGAACCTTTGAGATACATTACTCACTGACTGCAAGAAGTTACTTTTTGGACCTCTGGGGAAGGTGCTCTTTAACTAAAACTTTTTGTTCTCTAGTCTCTTCATTCCAGCTAATCTCTGATTTATAGGAAAGTCTGACCTGCTACAGATGCTTGCAGATTTTCAAAAATTACATACCTGTATACAGTATTACAGTGTAAGTAGCTAAAGCTTTGTCCCCCCTAAATATCTACAAAATGATCTTCAGGGCTCAATTCTCAAGCATGCTGGATAGCTGCAAGCACCAGGTGTGCTGACCACATGGCGCATGGGGCTTGCAACATTCCCAGGCAAGCTTGGGGCATGTAGCATTCCCTGGCTGGCATGGGGCTTGCTACAGCTCCTGGCCAGCATGGGGCTTGCAACATTCTCTGGCCAGCATGGGGCTTGCAACATTATTCCCTAGCCAGCATGGGGCTTGCAACATTCTCTGGCCAGCATGGGGCTTGCAACATTATTCCCTAGCCAGCATGGGGCTTGCAACATTCACCAGCTAGCATGTGACTTGCAGTATTCTTTGGCCAGAATGGGGCTTGCAACATTCTCTGGCCAGCATGGGGCTTGCAATATTATTCCCTGGCCAGCATGGGGCTTACAGAATTCCCTGGATACCATGGGGCTTGCAGGATTCCCTGACTAGCATGGAGTTTGCCACATTCCATGGCCAGCATGGGGCTTGCTACATTTCCTGGTCAGCATGGCACTTACAGCATTCTCTGGCCAGCATGGGGCTAGTAACATTTCCTGGCCAGCATAGGGTTCACAACATTTCCTGGTCAGCATGGGGCTTGCAACATTCCCTGGCCAGCATAGGGCTCATAACATTTCCTGGCCAGCATGGGGCTTGCAACATTCTCTGGCCAGCAAAGGGCTCACAACATTTCCTGGCTGGCATGCGGCTTGCAGCATTCTCTTGCCAGCATGGGGCTTGTAGCATTCCCTGGCCAGCATGGGGCTTGCAACTTTCCCTGGCCAGCATGGGGCTTTACAACTGTCCCTGGCTGGCATGGGCTTACAACATTCCCTGGGCAGCATGGGGCTGCAGTATTACCTGACCAGCATGGCACTTGCAGCATTCTCTGGCCAGCATGGGGCTAGCAACATTACCTGACCAGCATGGCACTTACAGCATTCTTTGGCCAGCATGGGGCTAGCAACATTCCCTGGCCAGCATAGGGCTCACAACATTTCCTGATCAGCATGGAGCCTGCAACATTTTCTAGCTGGAGTGTGACCTGCAACATTCCCTGGCCAGCATGGGGCTTGCTAACTTCTCTGTCCAGCATGGGGCTTTGCAACTGTCTCTGGCCAGCATGGGGCTTACAACATTCCCTGGGCAGCGTGGGCCTTGCAACTTTCCCTGGCCAGGATGGGGATTGCAACATTCCCTTGCTGGCAATCAGGATTCTTGATCCCATGTGCCACATGCTGTGAATTAGACCAGTCATCACTGGTCTTACTTTGTGGCCCTTTTTATGGAATATTTTGCCACATATTTGGCAAAAGTCCCTGTAGGGGTATAAAGTGTTGCAAATGTGTTCAGGGTAGCGTATGTTTTCATGCAGGGCTTGTGTGAAGCCCAGCATCAACCTTAGATAATCAAGCCCTTATTTTCTCCTGAAATGCATACACACTGTCATGATAGAAACTAGCGAGATAAATGGTCAAGCTTCTGGTTGATAGCAAAGCTAACGTTTTTTTTTCCAAGGTAAAGCTGAATGCATTATATGTTGGCTAAGTGCAGACATCATGATGCCCTGACTTTCATGTTAAAATCCCAGAGTGGCTTGAGATAAGCATGGGCACTCCAGAATAAAATGCAAATTGTATTGTTTCAGCACATTAGAGATGCATATCTAAAGCACAACCTTTTGTTAGCTATGATGTGATATCTTCTGTAGTTATGTGAAAACCTCCGTCCAAGAAGCACCACACAAATAGACCTTAATGATTTAAAAAAACAGAAGAGTAGTATTTAACCTTAGAAGTCTGATGTCTAGTTAGTAAGCTATAGAAGCTTGCAAAAAATGCTAATTATAATTTTTTTCTGTACAAAACAGATGCAGATGTCAGTCCATATTGTTTTAGTTATCTTATTTAATATCGTTTTTATTTGTATGAGAACAACAGTACTTAGTCCTTTACCATTTAAACAAATCTTGGTCAGAGCCGATACAGCTGTGGAAAGCTTTTAGGAGTGACAATAGTGCTGAAAAAGAATATGTGGTGATCTTGCTGCACCTGAGTCAGCCTCCCACCTACTGAAGGATGTAGCAGAGCTGAAGCAGATACAGCAACAGAAGGTAGGGATGTGACTGATGTCTGTATAAGACTCTCATGTGCTCAAACCTGGAATACTGCATCCAGTTCTGATGGTCCCATCTGAGTAAAAAACATAGACAAGGTGGAGGTGGTACAGTGGAGGGCTACTACAGTGGAGCAGAGCAAGCAGGGCATATGGAATAAGATCTATGAGGAAAGATTAACCAAGTTGATATTGAAAATATTTCTTTCATTTGTGTAAAGCATTCACACCCTTTTAAATATAGAAGTTTTACAAGATATGCCAGTTGGGATACAATGTATGCTATATCGAATCTCAGCTGGCATATCCTGTAAAATATCACTTGCAGTGAGGTCATGCCATTATTTCTAATGAATTTACACAATACAGATCTGCTGAGAGGCAGTTGCAATGCAGTCTTCCTTTTGCACAGTTTTACAATGTGTTTTCCTAGAAAATGCCTGCTGATTGGTATATACTGTATTTAGCCTGGATAGTTCATAGCAGACATAGTCCCTTATTTTCAGTGGTGCTGTACAGTACATCTTCACAATCTTATGTTGCATTGCATAAAATCAGAACTTGCTGGAAACAGTATTTCACATCTGGACTAGGCTACCCTGAATAAATGCATTATAAAAATGGTAAAATCGTAACTACACTGAAAACAAGATACTGGGTCTAATCTGAGACATCTTAGTAAATAGAGATGCAGCAAATTTAAATTCCATTGCTGAAGTTGTGACAAAGTGGCCAATTTCACCATGCAAAGTGATTTGTGAAATTTCCTGCATTAGGTGAAATTTTGCCAAGGTGAAAATCCACCTTCCAAGGTGAAATTTCACTTTCCACAGTGAAATGTTGCCTTCTGCGGGTGAGATTTCACTGTGGAAGGTGAAATTTCATTATGGAAGGTGGAAGTTTGCTGTAGAAGGTGAAATTTTGACACAGAATGCAAATTTTTGATGTTTCACAGGTGAACATTTGCCATCCCACAGGCAAAATTTCACTTTTCCACCGGGAGAAATTTCACATTTCACTCTGCGAAATGGGTGAAATTAGCAGAATACTCCATGTAGCAAAGTTTTTTCACTTCACCCACCGCTACTAGTAAATACAGTACAAAAATGTGCAAAATGAAGATCCCTATGAGAATGAGATGTAGTATTTCCTCTGTACTTTCCAGGACACAAAATATAGGATAAGAAAGATTTAAAGGAAATCTACTGTAAACTGAACTTCATTGTGTTCCACATAACCAAGACTGATATAAACAAACAGTTTCTTTATTGTTTTATAACATATTAGATTGCAGTATTTATTTATTTGCTTTTGGTTACCAGGTAGGAGCATTAGGCATTAGTCCTGCCTATTTTCAAACACGACCCGGGAGAATACAGTAAACAGACATTACATTTGCAACTACATAGATACCATCAAAACAATCATCAACAATTGTCCACCCAGGGATAGCCAAGTCTAACTCATGTGTGAAGGACAATCCATGCAGGGATGAATGGAGGCAGATTTAAACAATTTAACAAACATACTGTAAATGCCAAGTTCAAGATAGTAAGGTCAAGTGTGACAGGTACAGTTACATGTATCAAGTGCATAGAGGTGAGAGAAAAAGTGCAGGCTTGAAGGCCGAGTGGGATAAGTGACCCTTTCAACTAGGGGGAAAGGAATTCCAGAACTTAGGGGAGAAATTAGAAAATGCTTGTTCACCCATTTTACATGAGCAGTGAGGCACTAAAAACTGTGGATTGGTTGAGGACCTAAGAGTTCAGGAAAGACACACAGGTTTAAACATGTTAGCCAGAGAACTCGGTGAGGGCATCTTGTTATGGAGTCAATGAAACACCCCAGAGAGTAATGTCGACATGACTTAGGAGATAGCCAGTGAAGGGTCGAGTAGAAAAGACAATGGTGCGTGAGGTGAGAGACCAATAATGCAAGTCTACAAATGCTGTTATAAGTGGTGTCCCACTTCTGTAGAATACTATCCTTAGGTTGGGAGAGGAGAGGGAGGGAATAAAGTAACCTAGGCAGCAGCACATCTCTAGCCACCGAGATCCTAGCTGCAGGAGTTAGGGAGTGATGCACACGGAAGGCAGCTTCAATCCTCATGTTAACAGATTTACACACATCATTTATATGAGCAGAGAAGTCAAGTGAAGGATCCAGCATAACCCCTAGGTATTTGAAGTCATTGTTGGACAGGACAACTGTCCCATCGTGACACAACACTTGAAGTTTGGTGGACTCAACCTGGACTTTTCTTGGGGATCCAAAGAGCATTGCCTGAGTTTTGTAGAGGTGAAGAATTAGCAGGTTAAAGGAGAACCAGGACTGAAATGGTTGGAAGGCTGAAGACAGACAGCCATTAAGCTCTGAGATGGACTGGGAGGCCAAATAGATTACCAAGTCATCTGCATACATGATGGAGTGACAGTGGGGTATAGAAGTAGGAATGTTATTAACAAAGATGGAGAAGAGCAAGGGCCCAAGCATAGACCCTTGCGGAATGCCACAGGTGATAAGGGCAGGAGCTGAAAGCACTTTGCAGAAAGAGACTGATTGGGAACAGTTGTCAAGGTAACTACAGATCCATGATAATGTCGAATCAGTGGCTCCAAGAGAATGCAGCTTATCCAAAAGCAAGGCATGATTAACAAGGTCAAATTCCTTGGTTAGGTCAATAAACACTGAGTCAGTAAGGAGACCATTGTCCATGTTGGACATAACATCACTGGAGAATAGGGCAAGAGCTGTAGTGGTGCTATAACCAGCCCTGAACCCATGCTAAACAGGGGACTGCAGGTTGAAGTTAAGTAAGTGGTCAGCTATCTGCCGATGGATACGTTTTTTCAGTATCTTGCAGAGGGTAGGCAGAAGTGCAATCTGACAATAGTTGGAAAGGAGTTTGGGGTCACCTTTCTTAAACACAGGAATAGTCCTAGCTGATTTCCATACTGAAGGTACTGTGGAAGTACTGATGGATAAGTTAAAGAGCCGAGTGACTGGGGTGGCTAGAAGTGGGGAAGTGAGTTTGAGGATTCTGGGTTGAGACCATCCAGATCAGCATTGCCATGAGAGGGGATGGTTCTTAATAACCTCAGAACATCCTGATGCATGACTTGGGAAAATTCCAGTGAAGGAAATCAACCCTGATAAGTTGTACATTGGGGGGGTCATGGCCACAGGTTGAAGGAGGGGGGATATGAGGAACCGTAGTAAAGAAGGTGTTAAAGGCATTGTCAATAGTGTAAGGGTTATTGCATAGTGTCTCATTTATAAACATATCATTCGGTGCTTGTGGCTTGGTGTTCCCTAAGATCGAATTGACCTGGGTCCAGTAAGTCTTGGGGTTAGCGGCAGAGAAGTTAAGGAGTTCCTGATAATAGGCACTCTTAGCAGTCCGAACCTCCTTCTTACAAGCATTGTGCATGACCCGATACCACTCAAAGTCTGCTTGAAGAGAGGAGGATTTCCATTTGAAACAAAGTTTGGACCTTCTCTTGAGCTGTTGCAGGAGCAGATGTTTAAGCCACTTGGTCACTTTCCCTCTTACCCTACATGTCAAGGATGGAATATGCTTGTTCTGCAGGGCTAGAAGAGTTGTGTTGAAATAATCTGTTGTCTTGTTGATGTCAGAAGTAGTAAAGAGGGGTGACCAGTCTACCTGTTTTAGGTCATAAAAGAATGCTTCCATATCCAGTTTGGAAAAGTCAGCAAAGATAATCACTTTGGGAGTAAACAAGGAGGTAGATATACTCCGCACAGTGTAGACTGGGCAGTGATCACTGATAGAGTCAGGTAAAACCCCAGACGAGAAGTAACAATCCTTCTGATTAGTGAGGATCCAGTCAATCAGCGAATGACTGGTACCATTCAGTGAGACCCTAAATTGAGATGAGATGAGTTGAAAAAAGTTGGCCTTACTGATCATGTAGAGAAGAGCTGGGACCTAACCAGTCCAGGTTAAAATCTCCTAGGCAGAGCACTTCATTTTTCTTTGACAATGTTGGGATTAGTTCCACCAACTCCTTGAGGCCAAGTTTGCTATTACGAGGTGGCAAATATGTGCAGAAGATGTGTAGTTTCTTGGCACCACCAAGTGTCAGGAGAGAGTGCAGTACCTCACCATTCTTTAGAGATGGCATCAGCAGGAGAGAAACATTAAAATGAGACTTATAGTATACTGCAAGTCCACCACCTCTTTTTGACAAGGGTCTGTTAGCCCTGTACAAGTTGTAGCCAGGTAGTGTGCAACTTAGGTTAGAGACACCTGGTCTCAACCAGGTTTCAGACAGGACAAGCATATCTGGATAATTAACCTGCACCCAAGATTCAACCTCTGCAAGTTAAGCCGTGAGACTACTAATACTGAGATGGACAAAGGTTAAGCCCTGGGCATGTGGCAGAAGATCTGCTGGGCAGGAATCAGTTAGGTTTGGTATCCCCACCAGTCCAGGATTGGATTCAATGTCCCCAGCTAAGGTAAGAGATAACATGATGACCCATAGTGTGGCAAGTGCAAATGAGCAAGACAGGTTCCTGTGGGGGATAATCTTTCTGTACACCATGAATCTTAGGAGGAAACCAGCTGGCTTATAGCTGATGTACACCAGAGGAAATGGTGTAAGGTAACAATTCACAATTATGTTAGAGTAGGTGAAGTTACTGAGTGGCTCTTCAGCTATGTAGGGTTGGGTGCATGTAGCTAGAGAGAGGGAGTCAAATGGAAGTAGGGAAACAAGTATGCATGGTGCGATACACGAAGTCCACCCAGACATCCTTAAGAAGAGTCAGAGCACTGTCTGGTAATAAAATTAGCAATTAGAGCCCAGGATTCAGGAATAATGAGGCTGCATTAAATAAATAATCCAAGAGGGAATTAGGGATGAGGAACTGGCAGTGTAATTAGGCAGTGCCCTCGGGCAGCACTTTAGTAATTGAAGAGAAACCAGCTAGTGTGGAGTAAAGTGAATTAGGAGACTAGGTAGACTAGGGCTGGTTGAATTTACCATGACATCTAGTGGTGACATAAAATAATCTGCAGATGGAAAACTAGGCAGATAGAAAAAAGTCACAATACCACGTAGGTATATGAGTCCTATAAAAATAAAGCCAGCTAAGGGTAGGAGGGTATTGGGGGCGGGCGGGGAGCAGTCGCATAGTGACTGCGAGGAATCCCTATGTCTGCAGCAGATGAAAAAGAGAAAGATTTACCTTGTTTTACCATGCTGCAGCAGCTGCAGTCTCAGTCCAGTAAAATCATAAAATCGCTCTATTAATCTCACTTTGCATTCAAGATGCTGCTTGAAACACCTACGAATCACCAGGCAGTTCTAGCTTAATAGACAGCATTCAGTTAAATTAACCAAAAAAAAAAAAGCTCTGATTTTCTTAACCTAACTGAACTTGGACAAGCAAGTAAAATACTGCTGCTGTAGATTCGTTTGGTAAATTAAGTCATTTACTGACTGTAAGCCCCTTCATTACTTAAGTAAGCCACTATTTAGTAAATATTCTATTTTATTTTACACAATTGCATAGCATTCAGTCCCTAACAATTTTTACTGCAGTCTATATGATCTAAAGAAAGTACTGCATGATGGATTTAGACTTGCTTCACAGTCCTTACGTCTGCAGCAGATGAAAAAGTGAAAGATTTACTTTGTTTTACCGCACTGCAGCAGCTGCAGTCTCAGACCAGTAAAATCATAAAGATTGCTCTATAAATCTCACTTTGCACTCAAGATTCTGCTTGCATCACCTATGAATCACCAGGCAGTTCTAACTTAATAGATGGCATTCAGTTAAATTAGCAAAAAAAAGCTGCGATTTCCTTAACCGAACTGAACTTGGACAAGCAAGTAAAATACCGCTGCTGTAGATTCGTTTGGTAAATGAAGTAATTTATATAGTTTTGAGTAAAGTAAGTTAATAATTTAGAGCACTGCAAGTCTAAACACAAAATTGAGAACGAAGCCAGAGAGGTGTTAGAAAAGGCACCAAGTTTGAATCTTGGGAAACGCAGGGCATTTTTACTGTCCTCGGTTATGTTCAATACCTTAAAGTTGAGAGTATTATCAGAGTGTCGCTCGGTCATTTCCCGAAGTGCGCACTGAGGCTGTTTCAACTGGCCCCGCTACCATCCTGGCACTCTCAGCAATTGGGTTTGCTCTCCCGCTATAGGATCTGAATGACTGTATTTTAACTGCATACTGAACGTTTCTGTTTGATTGTCTTTGGGCTGGATGTTCTGTGTGGACCGGGGAGGAGAAGCTGCAGGAGGAGTACTGGTGGAACATTGTGAAGGATTTTAGATTCTGGAACCTCAGCTTTCGATGCATGTGGTGGAATTTGTCATTGGATTTGTGGTGGCAGACCTGGAGAAGACAGCAGCTTGATTTGAAGCTGGGTGGTGCCGGCCCCGATCTGTCAGGTGGGCTGTGCATGGTCTGTGGTAGTGGGGGGGGTCTGGGCCCTTATCCATCGGGGAGTTGATGGTTGGAACTTTTGGTCCCTAGGGATTCACAGGAGTGGGACCTACCAGCTCAGGTGGGTTCAGACAGGGACCTGCGGCAGCTGCTGCAGTCCTGGGTCAGCTGCCTGCACGGATTTTTGGGGCTCACTCCTGACTTCAGAGTGACTGTTTTATGGAAGAGGACTTTTGGGACTCCTTCCCCTATTTTGGACTATGTTACGGCTGAATTCCCCCTGATGATGCAGTGGTGGGCTGCTGTAGTTCTACTAAGAAAGAAAGAAGATACAGCAACCAACAAGTTCTATGAGTTTTAGAGATGCCCGAGTCTCTTGGATTTATTATTTGTGTTGGATTTTTGGTCTTTTTCATTTGGATTTACATTGAACTGGATTCACTTAGTGACTCTCCTTCAGTTGGATGACTTCTCTCCTGGACTTCTTTTAGTTTTTTGTTTTGTGGTCTCCCAGTGGTGAGATGACCAGGGTGTCCACATTTTATTTTTATTTTCATTTATTTTCTTTATTTAATGTTGTATTAATGTCTATTTTTTAGTTTGTGCTGATTAATTTATTTATTCTGGGCAGTGAGAACGCCTGGAACTCCCCTTTTCCCTGGCTATGAGAGGGTTGGGGGGTGAATTTATACCTGTGTTTGTGTTTTACATCCTGTGAGAGGGGATTGTAATATTATATTATATTTGGGTTAGAATTCATCCAAATAGTGGGAGTAGGGTAGTATTTTATGTTTATTTTAGTTGGTGGGGATTGTTGTTTAATTTTATTATTGTTTTTGGGTGTTTTTAGGAATTTTTAATCCTAAATTGCAGCTTGGTTTTGGATTAATTCAAGAAATTGGGGTTTTGTGCTTTCCCCATTTCTTCATAATTAATTAGTGGTATGTGCTTGCTTGCTCCCGGTCCTGTGCTATTCAGCCTCCGCCCTCCATGCCCTCTGCCCATTCTCCTCCCCCCACCTGCTCATATCTATCAGCACTGTCGAGCACTGGGGAATGCTCACAGACAAGGGGGACAGGGGTGGAGGGGGGTGCAGACAGTGGAGTTTGAATGAGTGGTGATCTCCCATTGGGGTAGTTAAGACCAGAAGATGCCCTGGGGTGAAATGGTGCCTGGAATGTGGTGATTCAGTTCTGGTCATCATACCCAAGGGCACCTCTTTAATGGGAGGGCAAGTAGTTGGGATGGCATGCCAACATCATCCAACTCGGGTGCTGTTATGCAATGCCCGATCTATTTGGAACAAAACTGCTCTTATCGCAGATTTTGTTGGAACAACAGATCTGGTTTGCATTACCGAGACCTGGATAGATGGGAATGCTGCCCCTATTTTGGAAGCAGCTATCCCCTCGGGATACTCAGTTATACATCACCCAAGATTGGACAGTGGAGGGGAGTGGTCTGTTTTAAGACCAAATTGGGCCTAACTAGCATACCAGTTGAGGAGGCCACATCATTTGAGTGTACTGTGGTAAACGGTGTGGGGTGCAGGATAGCACTCATCTACCATCCACCAGGTGATGAGAAGCTGTTCCTGCAGGAAGTAGCAGACTTCACTGCCGACATGGCATCGGAATCACCCAGACTGATGGTTCTGGATGACTTCAATCTCTGGGTCGATGATGAATCCTCGCTTTTTGGACAGTACTTCCTCCAGGTGATGACATCACTGAGCTTCACACTGGTTGTTTCCTCAGTTACTCATAATGGTGGTCACTCTCTTGATTTGGTCTTCCTCCTTGGGATCAAGACCTCCGACTTGGTGTTGGAACCTGTCGATTGGTCTGATCACTACACCGTTGGGTTCAATTTCTCTGCCTCCCTGGGTAGGTTGAACACTTTAGAGATGGTCAGTTATTGCCCTTTGCGAGATGTGGTTCCTGAAGACCTGGCGTCGGTGAGTGACCTCTCGATGGTTGGCAAGACCAGCATGGACTCTGAGCTGTTAGTCATGGCCTATAATAGGACCATATCTTCAGCTCTCAATCTGATTGCTCCTGTTCATGTTCACCCCCTCCCCCCAAGGGGGGCCCATGGTTTAATGGGATTCTGAGGGAGTTGTGGAGGTTGAGGCACAGGTTAGAGCGTCATTGGCGAAGGTCTGCCTAGGATGCCGACCACCTTATTTTGCTAGAGAATTATAAACTCTATCAAACAGAAATTTCTCATAAGAAGGCAGAATTTCTGTCCAGGGAAATTGCTGCTGCACAGAACTGACCTGCTCAACTCTTCTGAACTGTGGGCAGGCTGTGCAACTCAGCCTGTCTGCAGTTCCGTCGAGCTTTTTCACAAATTGAGTGTGATGAGATCGCTCGTTTCTTTGAGAATAAGGTGGCCAACATCAGGCAGGAGTGCCGTCAGCTTCACTGTATGGGGGATGCGGTTGGTCAGTGCTTGGTCACAGAGTCTGGAGTTTCCTGGAGTACCTTTGATCCACCAGAGTTCGTTGACATTAGGAGGTTCATCCAGGGGATGCGTCCCACATACTGTAGTTTAGATCTGGGCCCTACTTCCCTGATTTTGGGTTGTAGTGATATCAGCAGCCCAGTCTTAGCTCGGATTGTCTGGTGCTCTTTAGAATCGGGTGAGTTCCCTAGCTTCCTGAAGAAGGCAGTGGTGACACCCCTCCTGAAGAAAGCTTCTTTGGACTCGGAGAACCTAGCATACTACAGACCTATCTTTAACCTTCCTTTTGTGGGAAAGATTATTGAGAAAGTTGTGGCAGCTCAACTGGAGAACCATTTTACCATCCATAATTTATACGAACCTCTCCAATCAGGTTTTCATAAGAGGCATAGTACTGAGACTGCTCTGGTTTGAGTGCTCAATGATCTCCTGATGGTGAGAGATAGGACAAACCGCTCCATCTTGATACTCCTGGATTTGTCATCAGCTTTTGACACTGTGGATCATGGGGTTCTGCTCGAGCACCTGAGGTTCATCTGTGGGCTGTCGGGGACAGTTCTCAGATGGTTTACATCCTTACTCGCTGGTAGAACTCAGAGAGTTGTCTCGGGAATATTTTCTTCTGAGTCTTTCTGTCTGCCTTGTGGGGCTCTTCAGGGCTCGATGCTGTCTCCCATGTTATTTGCAGTGTATATGCTGCCCCTCAGAGACATTGTAAGATGGTATGGGCTGAGGTTTCACTGCTATACTGATGATACCCAGCTCTACCTGTCTTTTGCCCCCAACCAGGTTAGTGCTATCTCGGTACTGAATAGCTGCCTTGTAGAAATCCAAGACTGGATGAGTTATAGTGGTTTATAGTTGAACACAGAAAAGATTGAGATTTTGGTGGTGTACCCGGGTCATAGGACATAGGGGTCGAGGACTGATCTCCCTCCTGGTTTAGTCCTGCGGGATGCTCAGATTCTTACCTCTGAGTGGGTGCGTGACCTGGGAGTGGTGCTTGATGATGTGCTGACCCTTCAACATCAGGTGTTGGCAGTCATCAAGCTGGCCTTTTACCATCTTAGAAACATTGCTAGGATCAAGCACCTTGTTCCATCCAGTGACCTGCCTGTTCTGGTCCACGCCTTTGTGACATTGTGCCTTGACTACTGTACCTCCCTTTACCTAGGCTTTCTGGGGTTGATATCCACTGTTTGCAGCTAGTGCAGAATGCTGCTGCATGTTTATTGACTAGGGTATCCAGGAGAACTCATATTACCCCGATGCTGCACAATCTGCACTGGCTGCCTGTTCAGTGTAGGATCACCTTTAAGGTAGGTTTATTAACTTAAAAAGCCCTACACAGACAGGGTCCAGACTACTTGAAAGAGCTTCTGGTTCCTTACACCCCCCTGTGATGGCTCTGCTCAGCTGATGAGTGGTTGCTGGAGATTCCAAGGGTTAGCTTAAAGTCTTCTGGTGCCCATGCTTTTGGGTTTGTTGCTCCTACCCTCTGGAATTCTCTGCCCCATCAGCTACGGGAATGCAGGACAGTGGGGTGCTTTAAGCAGGCACTGAAGACCTTTTTGTGGAGAAAAGTCTACCCCAAATTTCTCTGATTCTTCGATTTTATTGATATTTATTGTATTTCCTGTTTTTATCTAATTGTGTAGCGCCTTGATTTTTGAAAGGTGCTATATTAAATAACATTTATTATTATTATTATTACGATGGCGATTTGGACCCCACACAGCTCTGAGGGCACAGTGCCCTGTGGAATGAATATCTGAGCTGGGAAGAGATAAATATGAAGGTGAGGGGGGTCTCAGACTTTGTGGGAGGTAACAAAGTCAGATATCAGCTAGTAGGGCAGACAAGCAAGCCAGAGAAATACAAAGTCCCAAACAGGGACCAGAGGGGTGAAAGTGGCATGGGAGAGAGAGAGAGAGAGAGATAGAGAGAGAGACAGAGAGAGAAAGAGAGAGGGGGGAGAGCGTGTAGCAGGAGCTGGTGTTACAGGCAGAAATAATGTGAGAAAGGGAGTGAGACAGTGAAATACTGACACAGGTAAAGAAATGCAGTAGTGCCTGTTAAAAATCACACAGCTGCTATCTGACTGTAAGCCCTTTCATTACTTAAATAAGCCACTATTTAGTAAAGAGTCTATTATTTTTTGTTTTTACACAATCGCATAGCATTCAGTCCCTAACAATTTTCACTGCAGTCTATATGATCTAGAGACAGCACTGCATGATGGATTTAGACTTTCTTCACAGTCCCTATGTCTGCAGCAGATGAAAAAGTGAAAGATTTACTTCATTTTACTGTGCTGCAGCGGCTGCAGTCTCAGGCCAGTAAAATCATAAAATTGCTCTATAAATCTCACTTTGCATTCAAGATGTTGCTTGAATAACCTACAAATCACCAGGCAATTCTAGCTTAATAGATGGCATTCTGTTAAATTAGCAAAAAAAAGCCGTGATTTCCTTACCCTGACTGAACTTGAACAAGCAAGTAAAATGCTGCTGCTGTAGATTCGTTTGGTAAATTAAGTCATTTAAATACTTTAGATAAAGTAAGTTAATAATTTAGAGCACTGCAATTCTAAGCACAAAATTGAGAGTGAAGCCAGAGAGGCATTAGAAAAGGCGCCAAGTATGAATCTTGGGAAACGCAGGGCGTTTTCACAGTCTGCGGTTATGTTCAGTACCATAAGATAGCAATTCGTACCGCATGCAGCTCTGAAGGCACAATGCCCTGTGGAATGAATATCTGAGCTTAAGATGGCGATTTGGACCCCACGCAGCTCCGAGGGCATAGTGCCATGTGGAATGAATATCAGAGCTTAAGATGGCAATTCAGACCTCACGCAGCTCTGAGTGCACAGTGCCCTGTGGAATAAATATCTGCACTTAAGATGGCGATTTGGATCCCACATAGCTCTGAGGGCACAGTGCCATGTGGAATGAATATCTGAGCTAAAGATGGCAATTCATACCCCACGCAGCTCCGAGGGCACAGTGCCCTGTGGCTTGAATATCTGAGCTTAAGATGGCGATTCAGACCCTACACAGCTCTGAGGGCACAGTGCCCTGTGGAATGAATATCTGAGCTTAAGATGACGATTCAGACCCCATGCAGCTAGTCCGAGGGCACAGTGTCATCTGGAAAGATTCCATATGTTGTGTCCATGGGGATGGTGTGTAGTGTGTGTGTGTGTGTGTGTGTTTGCTGTATATAATAAACTATGTCTGAGACAATGTTTATTAGATAATGTCTTAAGAGGTTAAAAAAACATTGACTCTCAGCAGGCAAATCCTGTAAAATGTCACTTGCAGTGTGGTCATTCTTTTAACCGTTATTTCTAATGAATTTGCACAATGCAGATCTACTTAGGAAGGCAATTTCGATGCAGTTTTCCTTTCACACATTTTTACAATATGTTTTCCTAGAATATGCCTGCTGATTGCTACATACCATATTTAGCCTGGGTAGTACACAGAAGATGTGTCATCTTATTTTCAGTGGCGCTCTACATCCGCACAATAATATAATGCAGTACATAAAATCAGAACATGCTGAAAAGAATATTTTACATCTGGACTAGGCTACCCTGAAAAAAATACATTATAAAATGGTAAAATCATGACCCCACTGAAAACAAGATATTGCATTTAATCTGGAATATCCCAAGTAAATACAGTGCAACAATGTGTAAAATGAAGATCTTTATGAGAATGAGATGTAGCACCTTCCCTGTGATATCCCGGATACAAAGTATAAGACAAGAAATATAGTATTTAAAGGAAATTTACGGAAAACTGAACTTCACTGTGTTCCAAATAACCAAAGCTGACATAAACAGTTTTGCTATTGTTTTATGACATATTAGAGTGCAGTATTTATTTTGAATGTCATGACCTTAATGATGGTGCATGTTTGTGTGTCTTTTCTGTATATAATAAACTATGTCTGAGACAGTACTTATCAGATAATGTCTAAAAGAGGTTAAAACACATTGTAAATCTTGGACATTCCTTGCTGTGAATGGGTGATATTTATGAGATATAAATCTTTCTTGAAAGAGAATACCTGTTCAGCTTAAGCAAGTAGCTGAAAATGCTTAAATGCTAAATGTTGAAATGTGCAAGTTGTTGCACTTCGAAGAGTGTAAAGAAATCTCCAGTTAAATAGGCAACCAATATTTAAGAAACTGTTTTGGTTTCCTAATTGCCATCTAATAAGCAGCTGCAAGTTCTTTCTACAACATTGGAAACAGAAGGGGTTATTTAACTGTCCTAGTGGTTTGCAGTTATGGAAGACTATGCTGAAAACTTCTAAAAGTTATGTTCTGTGGAAATTTCTTTTTTCAAGGGAAAGCATGATGGCTCTAGGCTCCACCCACAGCCATGAAAATCAACAAATGAAATTTATGTTCAACAAATTCTGTCAGGGAACAGACAGAGAACAGCAAGAGGAAGGAACTGCTGTTATAACTATTCTTCTCTACTGAGACTAAAGAACTAGAACTCTACTACTGGGACCTTCAATTTAGGGTAAAAACAAAACAACAAAAGATTAAGTGTGTTTGGCTGAGTTGGTCAAAGTGAATTGTTATCTGTGCAGTTATCCAGGTGTTCATCTCAGGTGGCTGAAGTGGATTGTTATCTGTTCAATTAACGAGGTGTAGAAAGAGCTGTAAAGTAGGGGGAGTGGCTTAGCTAGAAGGAAGCCAGGTTAAAGCCAGATTTAAAAACTGCCCTAGATAGCCTCTGTCAGAGAACAGGTAGAGAACAGCAAGAGGAAGGAACTGCTGTTATAACTATACTTCTTTACTGGGACTGCAGTGCTCTCCTTCCCTTCCCTCCACCCCCACCCTAAGCCAATTCTTCTTTTATAGGCACAAGATTTGACTGACAACAGGAACCTTCTGTTTGGGAGCAGGAAGTGAACGATCACAGAGCCACAAAAGACTCACCATCCAAGAAGGAAAAGAGTAGCTCTCTACCCCTCCCCAGTTGCTGGAGGTCTGACTCTGAGCAAGTAAGGAGACCACCAAGAAATATAGGAACTTCTTGTCTCAAAACAGGAAGATCAAGAGCTTAAAGGGTACAGATGCAGTAAGTAAGTAGGGAGAGAGAAAAAATTTTACAGAAGAAAGAGTAAGTATTCAAAACAACATGGACGGTGGGTAGGCAGAGAGGGACAGTGAAAAAGCAGGGATACTGAACAAATACTTCTGCTCAGTATTCACAAAACAGGAGGAGGGGGAGATGCCTAATCCAATTAACAGAAGTACTCTGGATAGGGGAGTTGATCCCAGTCCTTTCACAGAAGAAAGGGTTTTGAAAGAACTCCTAAAACTGAAGGTGGACACATCAATGAGGCCTGATGGGCTTCATCCCAGAATTCTAAAGGAATTAAAGGGAGAACTAGTGACACCACTGACTACTCTTTTTAACAAATCATGGGAGGATGGTGTGGTACCTGAAGACTGGAGGAAGATTGATGTGATTCCCCTTCACAGACATTAGAGCAAGACAGAGGCAGGAAACTACAGACCTGTCAGTTTGACCTATGTGGTAGGGAAAGTGATGGAATTGCTTCTGAAGGGAAGAATTGTTGAGTACCTAGAGGCCAGAGGGGCACATGGATTCACAGTGGGAAAATCATGTCAGAGGAATCTAATTGATTTCTTTGACTGGGTGACCAAAGTAGTAGACCAGTGAGGGGCTGTGGACATGGCTAACCTAGACTTTAGCGAAGCATTTGACACAGTCCCACACAAAAGATTATTAAACAAATTAACCAGCTTGGAGTGGGTCCCATGGTGGTAGCCTGGGTAAAACATTGGCTGGACAGCAGGACACAGAAGGTAATTGTAAACAGAGCTCACTTTGAAGAAAGTGGGGTTACTAGGGGGGTACCACAGGGTTCAGTACTGGGTCCAGTCCTTTTTAATTGGAAAGGCTTTGCCTGGAGTTCAGTGGCTAAGCAACCAGCCACTCCCACTTCCTGAGCTATAAACAGTTCTTCTCAGCCTCATTGTGAAGCATTTTTTCTTTGCAGCTGAAGGCTCTGTTGGTTTGTCCTCTGAGCTGGTTGGGTCTCCCTGCCTGGTTGGGGCCTGTACCCCCCTTGCTGCTCCTGCTTGTCTCTGCTGGGCTTCTGTGTTTATTCTCCTGGTTCTGGTTTGTATTTTGCCTTTGGCTGTGTGTGCTTCCTTCTGTTTTTTTCCCTGTTTTCTGTGTTTGTGTGTCTTCGGTTTTGCCTTTTGGGGGGCTTTGTTTTTAAGTTCCTAGCATACTGCTACTCCAGAGGTCATACTACTTGCTTTCAGTTACGTACAACTCTCAAATTACTTGCACTGCAACTGAAAACCTGATTTGTTTGTTTCAGCTCAACTATAGCTGCTCCATGTTGCATACTTGATTACTTTCACCTGACTCAGATTTACTTTGAACCTAGCTATACAGCTCACTCATGCTTGCTGTAATTACCTCATTGCAGCAGTCTAATTGCACTGCCTGGTGACAGTTCTTTCAGAGCATTGTGACTCCTTTTATTTTGTTAATTGCAGTTACAACTCGGTGTACTCAATTGTTTTCACTACTGCTGCACAGGCTTAATTGCTTACTGCTATTGCTTCATTTACTCCAATTGCTATTGTACCTTGTTCTACTCTGAGGTTAGCTAAAGCTACTGCTGAGGCTATTAAATTAGCTTTAATATATGCATGTAGTTTTCTGCCCTTCCATTGCTTCCTTGTTTGTCCTGCTGCGGGGACTAAGAGGTGTTTGGGGGGTCGTGACCAATGTGGCTAATTATTTCTGTTCTAAATCCTGTCTTCACCACTGAAAATCCTCCGTTTGTCACCTTAATTTGGCTTTGAAATGCCTGGCTGGCTTGTCACACTATTCAGTGCTGTTTGCTCTATGTTATGCAGACCTACTTGTAGGTCCACTCATTACTATGCTGTTTACTGACCTACATGCAGGTCCACACTTGCTTACATAGTCATTGCCCCTTGCTTACGCAAACCATTGCTTCATGCCTGCTGCCATCCCTTTGGCTTCAGCATCTGGGATTCTGCTGCACTCCATTCTGCATTTGACCTTGCAAGGTCTCAGCACTTAATGCTCATTACAATCTTAGCACACTGTGACCATTCAGTTCACCAGCTTTTCAGCTCTCAATCAATTTCTGAGGCATGCCAGCCATTCTAGTCTGGTGTAGGGTTCCTGCAGCCAGTGGTCTTGCTCTGCCTTTAGTCCGCATCTTGAGCGTGTCCAACTTGGGGCAGGATCCTTCTCACCTCACCCATAGCTGGGAATGTTCTCACCCTGGGCTTGGCTTTAGCTGCCTGCTATGCTACAGCAGCTCCTTGTGTAGAATTTAAGACTAGTGATGAAGATGGAAAAAGTTACCTCCTTTGGCTCTAGTATTCCACTATAACAGTTAGCCATTGACTTTGGTGGTTTTCCTAGCAAGGCACCTTCACCACATTCTCCCTATGACTTCCTCTGGTTCACCTGGTTTGATTTTACTGTGGGTAGACCAGGTGAGCGCCTCAGCAGTCGTTGCTCTCCTCCTGCACCTTGGTTGCACTTTTTTTGCAAAGTTTTCTTGCAGCCTTCTACAGCGTTCCCGCTAGAGGGTTTGAGTGAGAGCTTTCCTCCAAATTGGAATATTTTCCACCTCCTTTTAATTGGGTTTTCCAAATTGCAGTTGCAGAGCTGTCACTAAATAAACTATCCCAAGCTTGGAGGGAAGGTGACCTAGGCCTTAGATCTTCAGAGATTTCCTCCTCATAGTCTATTTTTTCTCTCCTCCATTGCCTCAGGTCATAACTCTTAGTTAGCACAGTAGTGTCCCCTAGTTTCTTTAGGTAGGTTCCTCTGTTGGATGGAGGTGTCCTGTCATTCCCTCTCTTCTTAGGGGATCCCCTAATCTCCATGCAAACCATTAGTATCATGCTATGCAAAACTGGGCATTTTATTACATTATCAAACAGAGCATCTCATTACGTTATCATACTGTCTATGCTTCTTTACTACTATGTCTCAGTTCCTGCTACTACATCATAGTTACTGCTTGCTCTATGCTTCGTGTTGCCTCCTTCTTTGGGGATGATCGAACTACATTTCTTTTGGGGATTCCTAAGGTACCTGTAGCCATGGTAATCATCCCATGGCACCTCTAGGGGTGGAACCCTCTCCAAGGGTTCCTTGCCATTCATACTCCTACAGGATGGTAATTTCTCTAGAATAGAGAGTGCGAATGGCCAAAATCAAACTAACACAGTTGCACAAGCATAACACTATACTGGCTGCATAGGTCAGTGAATTGGAAAGGCTTTGCCTGGAGTTCAGTGGCTAAGCAGCCAGCCACTCCCAATTCCTGAGCTATAAGCAGTTCCTCTCAGCCTCATTGTGAAGCATTTTTATGTTTGCTTGTGCACATGCGCAAGAAACATGACATCACAGCTTAGGAGAGAAGTGGGTTATGGAGGCATGACAGTGTTACAGCCAAGGGAGGCACTGCATTAGGGGGCTTGGCAATAGTGCACCAATGGAGGCACAGTGTGGTGATGACACTGGTCTCCAAAAGTGCACCAACTTCTAACATTTTTGCCACAGCAATCAGGGGCCACCTCATTATTGCAGCATCAGTCATTGTGTGGCAATGAGAGAGTGACCCGTCATTGCAGGGTGGAATGTTAACTAGCGTAATTCTGTTTGTGAATTTGGCGGGCAGCTTGCCACCACATTCACAAACATTATTATGCTGCCCCGATGCGGAGGGGGTGCCCAATCCCTTTTGGCAGCAAGTTCCCCAAAGATGGTCTTTGTTTGCCGATGGGGGCCCCAATCCCCACCAGCTTCAGTGTGCAAATGTCCTATCTGTCTGCTGATGGGGGAGCCCACTCTCCATTGGCATGATCTAACCCAACCCCCCCATTTTCTTGTGTGCCAACGGGGGTGCCTAATCCCCATCGGCATGATGTCCCCCACCTTGTCTTGTGTGCTGACGGGGGTACCCTATTCCCTGCCGGCTACAGGTCCCCCCCATAAAAATAGTCCATTGGCATGCTGGGAGCCCACTACAGCATGCCAAATGCTCCTGCAAAGTAGAAAACCATCCCGTGTTGTCTTTTTTTTGTCCTGTGGAGAAAAAAATGGTCCCTCGCAGTGTCCCACACCTCCCTCCTGCAACCTGTGCCCACCCACTGCGCTTCCTGCCTCCCCACATCCCCCCCCATACTTACCTCCAGAGTCTGGTGTGATGATATTCAGTGGACCAGGAACACGTCTGCACTCTTCAAAACTGACCGCAAACTGAAGAAATGCCGGTAAGCTGTATAATGGGATAGATAGGGTTTTTTCAACTTTGCTGCATATCTCAGGCATTTTTTGGAATTTCTGGACTAAATTTTTAACATGGGGTTTTTGGGACCCCTCCTCATGAATTCTGTCACTGTCACGGCGTTAATGGGGCCCGAAGGGTGATTTCATGGTCATTGCATGAAATCACCTTTTGGGACTGATTAACAAAATGGCAGTGCCAGTGTTCATGAGGTGGGCTCTCAAAAAGTCTATGTTGCAAATTTGGTGAAAAAATTCCTAGAAATGACTGTTTTACGAGTGTGCATTGCGCAGTTCCTATGCAGGCTCATGAGTTTGCGAATTTATAACATTTGCACTCCAGATTTTCAACATTGCCATTCTATTACACCTACTTATGAGCAGTACAGCTGTCATTTTTCATACCTCACCCAAAATGTGTTTCCGCACATGTAGCATACAATGGCGTAGTCGGTGTGTGAAATCAATGTTTGGGACATATTAAGAAAATCATAGTGACACTGTTCATGAACAGAGGTCTTACAATGGCTACATTGAAAATTTGGTAAAAAACATTCCTAAAAATTACTGTTTTAAGAGTGTGCATTGCGCAGTTCCTAGCACGCTCATAAATGTGCAAATTGTTAATATTTTTACTCCAGATTTTCAATAATACCATTTTACTACACCTCCTTATGAGCAGTACAGCTTTAATTTTGCACATCTTGCCCACAATGTGTTTCTGCGCATGTAGTGCACAATGGCACAGTAGGTGTGCAAAATCAATATTTGGGACACTTTATGAAACTCACAGTGACACTGTTCATTAGCAGAGGTCCTAAAATGTCTATGTTGAAAATGTGGTGAGAAAAGTCCATAAAATGACTGTGCTATGCACATGCATTTTGCAGTTTCTATGCATGCTCGTACCTTCGTTACATTTGCAATATTTTCAATCCAGATTGTTAACACTGCCATTTGTCTGCACCTCCTTATGAGCAGTACAGCTGTCATTTTTCACATCCTGGCCCAAATGTGTTTTTGAACTTGTACCACAGACTAGCGTGGTTGTTGTGGGAAATCCATGTTCGGGACACATTAGGAAAATCACACTAACACTGTCCATTAGCAGAGGTCCTAAAATGGATATGTTGAAAATCTGGTGACAAACGTCCATAAAATGACTAAGTTACGAGCATGCATTATGCAGTTTCCATGCACACTCGTAACTTCGCACATTTGCAATATTTTCATGTCATATTGTCAACATTGCCATTTTTCCACACCTCCTTATGAACAGTGCAGCTGTCATTTTGCACATCCTGGCCGAAATGTGTGTTTGCATTTTCGGCACACAATAGCACAGTTGCTGTGGGACGTCGCTGTTTGAGACACATTACAAAACTCAGTGACACTGTTCATCAGCAGAGGTCCTAAAATGCTCATGTTGAAAATTTGGTGATAAAAGTCCATAGAGTGACTGTGTTATGAGCATGCGTTGTGCAGTTTCCATGCACACTTACAACTTTGCACATTTTTAATATTTTTACTCCAGATTTTCAACATTGCCATTTTCCACACCTCCTTATGAACAGTACAGCTTTCATTTTTTCATATCCTGATTGAAATGTGTTTTTGCAGTTCTGGCATAGACTACTGTGGTTACTGTGGGACATCAGTGTTCAAGACACAGTAACAAAATTACAGTGGTGCTGTTCATGAGAAAAGGTCATTGTATGCCTATGGTGAAAATCTGGTGATGAAACCCCATAAAATGACTGTGTTATGCACATGCGTTGCACAGTTTCCATGTATGCTCAGAACTGCAAGCTTTGTTAATATTCCCATCACACATTTTCAACATTGCCATCTCTTCATACCTCCCTATGGATGGTTCAGCTGTCATTCTTCACATCCTGCCCGATCTGTGTTTTTGTACATGTGGTGCAGAATGGCACTGTCACTGTTGGAAGTCACTTTTTGGGATGCACTGACAAAACCACACTGCCACTGTTCATGAGAAGAGGTCCCAAATGCTTTCATGAGGTGGGCTCACAAAAGGCTACGTTCAAAATTTGTACTGTGAATACCAACAAATGTTAGAGTCATTAGGGTTTCTAACCATAACGTCCTATCCTGTACAGACAGACAGGCATTGTGGTGTGCCTTGGATTGCCAACTGTACTGCTCATGCCATCCCACCCCACCCCCACCACTGACAGGCATCGTGGTGTACCTTGGACTCTTCGCCCCAAGACTTCACACCATTCTCCTGTGCTGCACCCCTTTCAATGTATGTCCTTTTGGAATGGTCTGACTGTAAAGCCAAACACTCAAAGGGGATTGGGCACCCCCTCCAAACACCTAAGGCAGAGGTCAACACATCTCGCTGTCTGCAGAATAGGGTGAGGTGACATGGCTTGACCGAAATGGGTGATGACCCAAAACTTACTCCACATCCTGTCGATCTCTACAGCATGGAGGTGCAGTTCATGTCAAGTTCACTACTTCACTGCCATTCCTATTCTGCATCTGTCTAACTCCTGCATTTCTAATGCTAATACCAGCAAGCAAACATTTGGCATTGACAAATGCTTGTTTCTTTGCCCCACTATCCTCCCCTCCTCCTCCAGGGGCAGCACTTCTCTCCTTAGGGGGATTCCTAAGGTACCTTTAGCCACAGGAATCATTCCATGGCATCTCTAGTGGTGGAACCTCTCTCGAGGGTTCATTGCCTTCATACCCTACAGTGTGGCAATTCCTCTGGAACAGACAGTGTGAACAGCCAAAACCAAACTAACACAGTTGCACAAGCATAACACTATACTGGCTGCGTAGGTCAGTGAATGTCTTTGTAAGTGACATTGCAGAGGGACTGGAAGGAAAAGTATGCCTCTTTGCAGATGATACAAAGATCTGCAACAGGGTTGATGCACAAGGAGGTGTGGAAAGGATGAGAAAGGACTTGACAAGGTTGGAGGAATGGTCAGAAGTATGGCAGCTTGGATTCAATGCAAAAAAGTACAGAATAATGCACCTGGGAAACAAAAACCCAAGGGAAGATTACACAATGGGGAAGAGGTAGTAACAACAACAAAAATGGAAAGGGACCTGGGGGTAATCATATCAGAAGACCTTAAGGTTGGCAAGCAATATGAGAAGGCAGTAGGGAAGACTGGGGGAATACTGAGATGTATAGGGAGAGGCATCACCAGCAGAAAACAGGAAGTTGTTATCCATCTGTACAGACAGTTGGTGAGACTCCATCTGGAGTAGTGTGTCCAGTTCTGGATACCCCATCTCCACAGGGACATACACAGGATGGAGACTGTCCAGAGGAGGACAACTAAAATTCTGCAGGGTCTGCAAGAGAAGCCATATGAGGAGAAACTACAGGAGCTTCATATGTATACCCTTGAGGAAAGGAGGGTGGGGGGGCATGATAAAATTTTTAAGTACCTCAGTGGAATCAACAAAGTCCAAGAGGGTAGCACCTTTCAGAAAAAGAGATGCAGGGGCATGATAAAAACTTTTAAGTACCTCAGTGGGATCAACAAAGTCCAAGAGGGTAGCACCTTTCAGAAAAAGAGATGTGCAAGAACAAGGGGACACAATTTGAAGACAGAGGGGGGACGACTCAGGGGCAATGTGAGGAATTATTTTTTCACAGAGCAGGTGGTGGACGCATGGAACAGCCTTCCTGAGGAGGTTGTGGGGTCTAAAACTGTGGGAGAATTCAAAAATGCATAGGACAGACATAAGGCAATTTTTGTGAGAGGTAGGAAGAAATAGGCTGTTGGTTAACTAGGATCTGCAGCTTATCCTGTAGGTAGGAAAATGGGCAGACTAGGTGGGCCAAGCAGTCCTTATGTGCTGTCAAAGTCTATGTTTCTATGTTTCTATACCTGTTACAACTTGTAGGTCTATGGTGTCATAAAATGCTAAAGAGTTACCACAAGTACAAGAGTTGCAAAGTAAAAAATAATAACTATTATGGCTTTCTTTTTGGTTTTGGCTTTTAAACAATATGCATGGATCTTAAATAATAACCCCCAACTGCAGCGTCTAATAAATTATATACAATTTTACCATATGTATGCATGTTTAAAACAGTGTAATAAACGTAATAATTGTAAGCATTTTCTCCACAATCAACTAAGGTTAAATTCATGGGCGAAACTAATTATTTTTATCTCAAACATGAGTACTAGCATTCTGTCATGAGAACTGTGCTTAAGTTCAACAGCTCCAAAAATCTGCTAGCATACCTACCTAAAAATTTTATGTGTAGTACATCATAGTCATCTTGAAACTATAACAGGGTTCAAACAAAAACTCTTTCTACATGCAGCATTCAACTTAGGAGCAGGCCACGTGGTGTAGTGGAAGAACTACTGAACGCTTTTATGGTGACACAGGACTGGGAGTGATCTCAGGTTGCTGGGGGCTGGCTGGGGGAGTTGGAGATGATTGAACATCCAAAGTACTGCACTACTGTCCCAGGGTTTGCAGATTACTGGCTCTGCTGAATTACTGCCACAAGGTGAAGGCCTGGTGGTAGTATGGGACAGGAGCAGTGAAGAAGGAGGAGGGAGCAGCTGGACTCTGTGGCTTCCATGTGGCTCCACACACATGTGCTAACATTTGTGCCACATAGCACTGGCTGGGAGAAAACTTCGCTCTTGAGGTCCTCATCATCAGTGGAAACCACTCGGTATTAGAATAGTGTGGTTGTGTATGGGCTCCCATACACTATCCTATATATTCATTACAAAGGGGAAAACCCCTTTCTCTTTTTATTTTCTGTAACCCTGTTGCTTCTATGGAAATGTTAGAACCTGTACTGAATGCTGCAGTTTATCTATTGAATACATTGTACTGCATAATAAAGATTACAGCATGGAAAATTACTGTCATGAAAGAGCCTAGCCTAAACATAGAGAAGACATAAAAGGCTAGAATACTGAAAGAGGTAAAGAAAACACAAACCTCCTTCGGCCACATAAAATGCTTTAACAAAAGTACTTTCTGAAGGAGAAGGAATAAATTAAGTCTGTCCTTACCCAAGCAGGGGAAAGAATGAAATACCTTATATATGGGAACAGCGGCCTCTTGTTATAGTAAGCTGTCTGTCACTCAAGTCCCAGTGGAAAGTTTTCCACCTTTAAGAAGGGGAAAATCCTTCTGGGAAAGTCCCTTCTATTATCTAAAGCTACTCTTCATTATAGAAGGGTAACTAAGTCATTCTAGCTCGTTATTTAATTAAATGAAGGGCCATGTTGATGCTTGGTCACCTGACCCAGGTGGGCAGGTATAAATAGTACTGCCTGAGCAAGCAAATGTTAGGGTCAGTGGGCCTGATTCTAGAAAGGATACGCCTGGCATAACCTGACTTGTGCCAAAGGAAATGGCGCAAATAGCAAGTAACACCAGCCATTGTGACAAATGGGATTCTAGAAAGTGGCCTGCAACGTGTAGCAGGCCACTTGTGCGAAAGTGGACTTACACCAGGTGATATGTCAGAATCCCCCTGTGACATGAAGATAGGGGGTTTAAGGCAGAATTTGCTTCCTATTCTGGAAAGGAAGCAACAAAATCCCCAATGGCGCTATTCTAGAACAACCACAGAGGACATCCATCAAAGTACAGTTATACCAGCCTTTAGCTAGTGCAAGTGTACTTATGCCTTTCAGGGGTTGTGCAGACCTGCCACCTGCCAGCCATGACCACATCCTTTGGCAGTCCCCCATGCCTTGAACCCCCAACTCTGCAGCAGAGCTGCAGGGCTGCATGTCCCCCACACCTCTGATCCCCCAAATTGTTATTGCCCCATAGGACAGCTGAGGCTCCCACACCCCCAATCCCCTGAAATAATATTGCCCCACAGGGCATCTGTGTCACCCTGGACCCATTCTGGACCCCAGCCCCCTCAGTCTCTGCTGTGCCATGCCATGTGCTAGCCACCTCACTCTCTGGTAGCTCAGGCTCCACCCAGCATTGCCAGTCCATTCTGCACCCTCCCTTATCCTCAGCCAGTGACTGGCACAGCCCACCTCTCACCACCATGGCTGCTTGGCTGACTGAGCTCCATAGGAGCATTACTGTATATATGCACTCATGAATGAATCAGTCATTCAGAGAGTGCATATATACAGTTGCGCTCCAATGGAGCTCAATTGGTGGTTGGCCATAGTGGTGAGAGGTGGGCCATGCCAGTCACCAGCTGGGGATGGGTGGGGGTGTGTGGGGTGGACTGGCACTGCTGGGTAGGGGTGGGGGCCACTAGACTACCAGGGAGTGTGGGGTGTGTGGTTACAGTACATGGTATGGCACAGCAGGGACCAGGGGGGTTGGGGTTGGAACTGGGTCTGGGGGCACACAGATGCCCTGAGGGGCAATATCATTTCAGGGGATCGAGGGTGTGGTGGCCTCAGCTGCCCTGTGGGGAAACAACTATTTGGGGATCAGGGGTGTGGGGGACACTGCAGCCCTGTGGGGCATTATGATTTGGGAGATTGAGGGCACAACCACCAAGTGGGGCATTTGCCAATGGGGGATTGAGGGCTAGGGGGATACTGCTGCCATGCAGAGCTTTGGGGGGCACATGCACTTGCCAGCTGGGTGGGGCTATGGCTTGTGACATGCCCATGGGGTACGCCCTTGGTTTGGTGTACCATCCACATGTCACAAGTTGCAGGACTTAGCTTTGGGGACCCTGCCCCTTCTAGAATTGGGTGCAGGATCCTTGTTGCAACTGTGATTGGCACTAGTTGCCTTTGGTGGCAGCTTGCACCAGTCTTCCAGAATCGGGCCCAGTGTCTTTTGACTGAGTGTAGGTGATAGACTAGGAGAGTCCTGTACTGCACCAAAGAGAACATTATGAAAATTATTTACAAATATTTTCTTTTTGGATTGTTTTGATTGTTTTATTTTTACTATATATATATATATATATATATATATATATATATATGTATGTTAGAGGCAAAAAACTCTGTTTAATGCATCAGATGGGGTGTGTGACAAAAGTGATGAAATTCAGTGTTGGGGCTGAAAGCCTGCCTTGAACCCTCCAGCCCACCCTAACCAGCATCGGGGTGTGCATTGGAGGTTGGCCCTAACTCTCACCCCATCGCATGTGAAAGAAGTAGAGGTATAGGAGAATGGGGTGAGAGTTAGATCGATGACCCAACACACACCCCATGCCAGTTGGGGTGGGCTGGGGGTCCAGTGGGGGCCAACCTTAACACCAAATTCTCGCTTTTGTCTCTATGGAACAAACTAACTGATGCATTAAACTGAGTTTTTGCCTCTAATTTCTTCTTTTTGAGAATGAGTATGCTAAATAGTGAATGGAATGCGTGCCCTGCGCCCCATCACGTGATGTCTTGTTACATAGTAACAGGAACTGCAAAGCAAATGGAAGTGGCAACAGTGATGCACATGGTAAAGCAAACGTAAATGGTAAAAACGTTAATAGAAACACAAGCGTAAAGTGACAGCGAAGTGAACAGTGATGCAAACGGACACACAAGTGCGTACGAAAATGCAACTGGCAATGCGCACAGTGATGGCACCGGTATTGTAAATGCAAATGTTAAGTGTTACAGCAACAAGAACCCCAAAGGGAACAGAAAAGAAAACACAAGTGGAAGTGTGCACGTAAACGTGAACCATAACGCACATGGGCATGGTACCGCAATTGTAAACACAAATGGTAAAGTTAACATGAACAATAATGGCAAAGGAAACAGAAATGTAAACACGAATGCAAACACGTACATAAACGCAAACCATAAAGTGCACAGTCACATTACTGCAATTGTAAATGCACATTGTAACGGTAACAGCAACAGCAATAGTAATGCCAAAGGAAACAGAAACACAAAAGGAAATACAAGCACATATAGAAATGCAAACCGTAATGTGCACGGGCACAGTAACGCAATAGGAGATGCTAATGGTAACAGTAACAGCAACAAAGACGCAAAATGACAGACAAACGCAAATGCAAATGAAAGGGCTGCCATAAACACAAATGGCAATGCACACGGTGACACAAACCAAAATGCAAACACAAACAATAGTGGAAATGCAAATGGTAAGACTAACGCAAAGGCAAATGCAAACTAGAAACACAAAGGTAACACACATGGTGGCATACATGGGAACAGTAATGAAACGGGTGAAACAGAAGTGTAACACTAAGTGCGTAACAGTAATGTGCACACCCTGCTTTTGCCCAACAGCTGCATAAAGAAACACAGTGGCCCAGATATTCAAACTGTGCCCAAAAAGTGCGCAACAGCAGGAGCAAGCACAAGTCCACTGTGCCCATGTGCAAGAAGCATGATATTCAAAAACTGCACAGGTCAAGATGCTCTGTGGCACACGACTGAATATCGCACATCCTCGCGCCCACAGCACAACCAGGGATGTGCAGTTGTAGTCCAGATGCACCATACAACCAAGGATGCTCAGTGGAGCAGTTCAGATGCATCATAGCGCAACCTAGGATACTCAGTGGAGAAGGGCAGCAGTGCAACAGCACAACCAGGGTTGCACAGGGACAGGATGCAGGGGCCCACCACCCATGCCACAGATGGGCAGAGGAGCACACAGCAGAACAGAGATCACCCCCCACACCCCATGCACTGCACAACCAGTAGAGAGCTGGAATAATTACCAGCCCATGGATACCAGCAACAAACCCACAGCCGGGACATGGTGCCCCAGCACACCCCTTGGCAAGCTGTGACCTGCACACAAGGAGGGCTGACCACCCCGTGCCACACCATCCCACCAATGCAGAGCACACCCTGCACTGTGATCTCCAGACACCCTGCCCAGGAGCAGTGTCTAGCAATTCAGGACACCGCATGCATGCCACCACCCCCACTGTGACAATGCAACCCTGTGCACCACAGAACCATGCAAGGCAGCCACACCATGAGCACCCGTCAGCAGGTGGCAGCACACAGCGATGCAACGACTCTATACACAGTGCCACCATGCACGTCCCCCTGAGGTACAGCTGAGAGAACGACCATGCGTCAGCACATGAGGTACCCCACACGTGACAGGGCATGCCCCGGACCCCACCACCAGTGGTACATCACCCTGCACACCCTCCAAAGGACACACCCCGACCCAGCACTGGCCACAACAGCCAGCACAGACACCCACAGTGGTGCATGGAAGCATGCACCACACTGGATGCAACACAGTGCATGGACAAACACCCACCCATACCCAAGGGCACACCAACACAGGGACACAGTAGTGGGGCAACCAAGCCCCCAGTGTGTGGCCACAGAAACCATGTACACATGGCCAGCACCCCTCCATGACACAGGAGTGTCAGCCGCCTCATGAGGCACCATGGAGCTGTACACCACCAGCATGCACCCAGAGCACAAGTGACAGACAGTGGTGCACATTCCTGTGCCACACACACACAAGCAACAGCATGGAGGTGGGACAAAACAGCAGAGGGCCACAGTGTCACCTAAGGCAGACATGCACCTTACCAGTGACAGGAGGCAACCTGGCATTGGTGGGTGCAGTGGCTTGTCCAGCATGGACAGCCACCACTGACATGCCAGCAGACCGTGTAGGTCACAATCGTGCAAGGGTGTCAGCTGCACAAGCCATGGACAGTCTGACAGGTGCACCATGGACACAGAGCATGCATGGACCACTGCACACAGTCATCCAGTGCACAGGGAACAACACACACACACCACAGACATTGACTGATAGTTACTCCCACACCATAGTTACTTCCCCATGGACACACACACGCACATGACTATACCACCCCTGACGCCATGCACACCACTGTAGCTGAGCACCTATAGCCCATTGCAAATCAGAGACCACCACAGTAGGCATATCAAGGCAAATGTATTTCAATAAACAGCAAACAAAACTATATACAAATATTTACAAAAGGTTGGGGGAGGGCCACAAACAAGGTGGGGGTGGGTAAGGGGAAGGGGTGAACAAATGGTAGAGGGAAGGAGGAGTGTGAGGGTGGGTCCAGGGGGTAGGGAAATCAGGGCATTAGGATGCTCAGCTGGAGCCCCGCTCCCACCCAGGCGCTCCTCCTCACCATGCCGCTGTCTTATTCCCAGCCTGTAGGATCTCCAGTGAGGCCCTGGCAACATGAAGGATCTCCTGCAGAACCTCTTTGATGGCCTGCAGCTGCCATCCACCTAAGACAGGGGAGCAGAGTCAATAGGTGTGAATGCACAGCCCCATGCAGCCCACTCACTGTGCATGGCATACGGCCATGGGACATGCCTTTGTGATGGTGTGTGACCACCCACAGTGATCACATCCACAAGACCTGCCCACTCAGGCGCACACAGCCATGTGGACTGCTGCACAAACCCACTGCCCAAGTCCTGCACAGCACCACCATGGCTGTTCAGTGACAAGGCTATGCGGTGCAAAGGCAGTGGCACAGCCATGTACCCGGTGCATGCATGGACCACCACTGATGCACTCACAGACATGCAATGCCACTGGACAGTGCTGACTGTACCAAGTTGCATGCATGGCAGTGGTGTCAATGGATGGTGGCCATGCCCCGCTGCCTGCCCTGTTATACAGCATGCAAAAGTACTCATGGAAGTAAGGCACTCACCATCATCAGGCTGGTCCCCTGTGCTGTCTGGTCTGGCCGCCATCTTGGTCTGCTGTTGCTCATGGTGCAGCCTCCCTCTAGCACGCTGGTGCTTCTGGGCCTAGGTGCAAACATGGAGAGAGGAACATCAGTATAATCTGAGCAAAGTCCCCCGTCCTATGTGTGTGCAATCCCACACAGCCATACCCATCATCCCCCCACCCCGATACCACCACCACCATGGCCCACACTGGATGGCCCCCCCATATGTTGGACACATGCCACTGTGATACCCGTATGGACGTTAACTGTGTATGGATGGGGCACCTACCTGCCCATGGCACTGTGCCCCTCCTGGCATGTGCCCACAGGCGGGCCAGCCATTCCGGGTCCCGGCACTGCAGATCACTATAGTGGTGCCTGCACTGCTCCGAGGTCCTCTTCATGCCAGTGGCCTCCTCCAGGGCCACCACCACCTCCTCCCACACCGCACTCCTGGCCCCGTCCAGGGGTGCCTTCCCAAATAGGGCAGCAGCATGGGGCTCCACTAACTGAACCAGACTGGCCAGTTCCATTTGGCTCCAGATGGGTGCACATCTCCATGCCATCCTGTACTGTTTCAGTGTCAAAATGATGTTTCGTGTAGCACGCTCACCACGCAGCGGATGCTGACGGGTACTGCGCTGTCATTCCCCATCGCACTGTCACCGAAATGCGTGACAGAGGTGTACCCATGCAGATGTATGGTGCCATGGGGCAAAAGATCAGCACAGGGTCAGGAGTCTCTCACGCACAGACCACCACAGCGCACTGGTACTCACTGCGGTAGCACGGTAGGGTGCCTGTGCCACTTCCTGTAGCAGCCTACTGTGCTGTGGCCCCAGTGCGACGGTGCCCCAGTGCCAGAGTGCCATACATGTGAACAGTGCAGTAGTGCCACTGGTACAATGGTGGCTGTGCCCTGCATTGCCTCCCATGCACAGCATATCAGCAGTGTGGCAGGCATCAGTGTCAGCACCGGCATGCGCCATTCAGTGTCCACTGTGCACGCTACAGAAATGCCCTCTCCTGAGCATGAATTGCGCTAGGTGCAACAGCGCGCTATTCAGCCGGCATATGCAAATCAGCTGATCAGCTAATGGTGCAGATACTGCATTAGCATCCACTTAAAATTGGCCTCACCTCATTTGCATGCATTGTGCTATAAAAATTGACATTGATCTGCAGTGACCATAGTCTGTTATTGCAGTCTATTGTGGTGAGTTGCATGCTGTTTGGGAGTGTGGACTGTGGTGTGGGACATGCATGGGACTGCACAGTCACAGGTAACACCTGTCATTTCCCACAGGATCAAGAATGAGTGATCGTGACGTGAGGAAGAGGAACAGAGACATGGGAGGAAGAGGAGGCCTAACTTCACCAAGGCAGAAACAGATGCCCTGTTTGAGGCTCACCTTGATCAGGAGCCACTGCTCAGCAGACAGCGGGAACACCACAGGCCCATGCTGCTGCATGGGAAAGAGGTGGTGGGTGCCGCCAACCAGCATGGCAGCTACCAGGGGTCCATTCAGGAGTGCAAAAGAAGATGGGCATGGACAGGTGGAGGATTATGACAAGGTGGCTGCCATCAGGGCAGCACGGGCTGTGACCAGTGGAGGACAGCCGGCGTGAAACGCCTGACCCCACAAGAAAAGCGGGTTGCTGGCAGCATGCGGTGCTGCCATTGAGGGTGTTCCAGGTGGTGGATTCCAGATGGGTGGTAGCCCATCACTGCATGGTAGGTCCTGATATGTCAATGGGGAGACAGGGTAGAGCAGATACATTCATGCTACTGTGTTCCTTACAGCCCTGAGTGTCTACATGGGTCAGCAGTGGTGGGCTTGTCCTCTGAGGGTGATACTCATGGACATAGAGGAGGACCCATCCACCTCAACATGTATCCAAGGGTCAGAGTGACAGGGCCCACCTGGCTGTCCAGACTGATGTTGGTGGAGCAGGTGCGGAGGAAGCCCTGCCCATGTCCCAGCATGCCAGCGTCCATGGATGCCATCATGCTGAGACTTGGACTGATGCCAGATCCTTCACTGATGATGATGGAGTTCACTTCATGGATAGTGATACATGTGGGCCACAGGATGGCCACACAGCAGGTAACAGCACGGCATGGCCGTGGGTGGTGCCGCCATGGAGGCCTGCATGACATCACAGTCCCAGCCTGTGCCTGTCTGCACCAGTGGGACAGCACTGGTGTGAGTCCAGGACAGTAGGGCTGTTGCAGCCACTGCAGCAGCACCATTGAGCCCTGGAGAGTGGCAGCCGGAGGGGCAGTGTCAGCAGTCAGCCAATGGCCATGGGGGTACAGTGTTGGAGGTGGCATCAGTGCACCACCTGTGGACATGCCCAGGCATGGCCCTGGTGTGCAGCACCCGCCCTCAAGGGATGCTGCCCATCAGGGCCGCGAACACCGTGAGGGACAGCATGCCGATCAGGCAGATGACCTCTTAGAAGAACACACCCACATACTCCAAGATTCAGTCGATCAACAGTTGCGGCTTCTGACGGCGGTGGATGCACCCAGTGGCCCTGCACCAGGGCAGAGTGGTAGCGGCATTAGCAGGGACACCGGGTCTGCTCCTGGCAGTGATGGACTGGATGTGGGAGGATGTGACCGCTGCCATTGACAGGCTGACACAGACAATCACAGCTGCCATGGCCACAGTGGGCACATAGTTATTTGCCCATGCATCGCAGACACCGTGCAGTGCAATATCCACCCCCCGTTCCTGGCATCGTGCGATACCCTCCTTGTGGACACCGGGTTCAGTTGTGGGCATCCTGAGCATGCCTGGCACAGGCATGTTCAGTGTGCTGCAGATCCCTGCACAAGAATGGTCATGTTCATGCAGTGGAACCCCTGGGGGACTGTTGGTGCCATCCCATGAGGTCATTGGTCAGCCTGCCACTGCTGGCGGGTTTTGTGGGGTCACCCATGCATCCGTGGTGGCCATGGCACTGTGGCACATGACTGACCAGTCTCCCACCAAGGCTACTGTCTGATGCTGCCCTGTGTGTAGTGTGTTGTTCAACATGCAATGCACGGGTGGGGTTCCTGGCCCTGCACACACACACACACACACACACATACACACACGTTCATCTGCACACCCTCCCAGCTGCTGTCTGCTGTGGCGTGTGCATGATGATGCCTGCGTTGCACTGTCTGCCACTGTGCAATGGTGCCCAGCATCTGACACATGCTCAATGACAGGCACTTGGCATGGTGGTCTGTGGATGTGTGTGTGGCTAGGGGTGGTGGTTGGGGTTGGTGTGCCTCCTTCCCTTTGTGCATGTCTTGTGGGTGTGTGTGTGTGTGTGTAACCATGTGCCGTGCTAGACCTTGCCCATCCCTGACAGCGTGTGTGATTCCATGCTCGGCCAATTCCCTTAACGACATGCACCCCTGTGGTTTGTCCATGCATGTTTGTGAGTTGTGCCCTTGTCACTGGTGGTTGCACATGGCCCCATGACTTACCTGGGTTGGTTGAAGTGCTCCTCTGTGATGATGTCCCGGTGCAGCTGTGCCATCCGGATAATTCGGGGGTCTCTTCGACCAAGGGGGGCTGCCAATCACCATCTTCACCAGCATCCTCATTGTCCCCATCGCTGTCATCCTCTTTGACCTGTATGGATATCCCACAGTCGTTGGCCATGTTGTCCAGGATGCAACAGGCCCGGAATACCCCACAGGCCTTTGAGGGGCTCTACTGTAGGGCACCGCCAGACGTGTCCAGGCAATGGAAACGTGCCTTCAGCATCCCAAACACCCGTTCGATGACATTGCATGTGGTGGCATGTGCTTCACTGTAGCATTTCTGTGATGGGGTCACGGGCCACTGGTATGGTGCAAGCAGCCAGGGACAGAGTGGGTATCCACTGTCACCTGTGTGTAGAGGGTGGAGGTTAGTTTGGTGATCAGCATCGCCTTGCTCCAGGACATGTAGGCCACTACTCATGTCACCTCTGACCATGCCCCTCCCAAGCCCTATGTTTGTCTGTGTGGTTTGCATACTCACCCACTAAGTGGCCAGTAGGGATGTTCCCACTCTTGAATCTGTGGCACAGTACCAACTGGTGCCAGATGAAGGCATCATGTGCTCCCCCAGGGTGCGTGGCACAGACATTGATTATGCGCCTCCTGTCATTGCACACCACCTGGCAGTTGATGCTAGCATAGCTCTTGTGATTAATGTATAAGGCCCCCTCAGGGCCAGGTGGTGTGTGGATGGCCACATGGGGTGCAGTCTATTGCCCTTAGCATGCCAGGCATACGTGCTACCCTGTGGAACTCCTGTATGTTTGCTGTGCACTCTGCCGGTGTGCTGGGGAAATGGATGTTCTCCACAGCATGTGACAGCAGAGCGCTGAGGAATTGGCTGAGGTGGCATGAAGCGGCTGACTGGGTTATGCATGTGGTGTCCCCTGTTGGTCTCTGGAAGGTACCCGTGGTGAGCAAGCACATGCAAGCTGTCACTTTAGTCTCCACTGACAGAGCATGGCTCCTTTGTGTGGGTGCCTGCATCACATCACTGCACAGCTCACAGAGCTACCTCAGAATTGCCTGATTCAGGAGGTACTGGCCCACGATCTCCATATCACTGTACAGCTCGAAGCTGGTACAGGCTCGGTACTGCCTGTTGGGGGCATACCGCCGATGGGCCCTTCCATGGCTGCACCCCCCCCGCTGCCTGCCTTCTCACCCCCTCATTACTGCCTCTATCTGGATGGTGGCACTGGCCATGTCCCTGGCTTGTTACTTCTCCGCAGCTGTTTTACTGTTCCCCGCTGTCCTTACTGCTACTCCCCTGCACCAGGAACACTTCCTGTAGTGGCCATACTGCCAACTGTCTGTGCCTCAGTGCTGTGTGGCACTTAGGCAATTTTGTCCTGTGCTGTGGCACAGGCTCCACACCTTCCTGTTCCTGGTGGTTCCAGGTGCTCTGTCCTGCTCCTGCCCTGTCCTTCTCACAGTTTCTGTGTGCTTACCTGCAGTTCACCAACATGTGGCTTCCCTGTAGCGTTCTTGCACCTCTCTCTTGTTCCTTTTTATTTTGGATCATTTCCACTATTGTGCAACTTCCGCTTGCTCCCCTACTGTGCATGGCACATGTTGTTGAATATCACACTGCACCATTTATTCATGGTTCATCCCCCTTCAGTTGTGCATGCATTCATTACCATTGCGCTCTTGCACACTGTGATTTTGGGGGCACATCTCCCTCCCACTGAATATCGCAGAATGGCGCATTTTCAGACTTGTGCTAGCACATCCCTGCTGCACATGGTGCAACCCTTTTGAATAACTGGGCCAGTGTGTACAAAGAATGTATGCATAATAATGGGCTTCAGAGCAGAAATTTAGCTGTTGGAAGACTAAATTCCTTATATCTCAGGAACCATACGACGTAGAGAAAAAAAATTCCCATGATTCATGATTTTCCTGGCTGCATTTTGCTGAATGAGTAGTGCATTGTCGTGACGAAAATTCCATATCTCACACCGTTTCCGAGATATGAGCCCCGAAAGGCGTGGCAGATGCCACCATGTTATTCTATGGGAAAAACGTCAACTTCGAGTACCGTGAATTTGGCAGCCATGCAAAGTTTTTACAGCAAAAGTACATCTGTGAAATGTTGGCTGCTTTTCCTCCAAATTTCACCCCAAAAGACCAAACCATTTGTCTGCAGCAAGGTGGCAAAAATTCCTGTCATTTTGGCTATAGCCTGAAAAGTAAGCGTCACAATTTGCGACCCTTTTGCAAAAATTTGTGACCTCTTTCAGCAAAATTTGTAAAAGTGTTGTCCATGTGACACTACTTTGCTACACTACTGTTTCCAGAAATTTGAAAAACATATTTCTGGGGTGTTTAACCCCAAAATAAAGACATGGCTAGCATCCTCAGGGTCCGACTAGGTGAACACAAAAAGAATTGTGTCCCTAGAGGGTCCCAAATTTAAATGCCAAGCATTTTTGTGATTACCAACTGAAAACAAAATGGCGGATTTGCGACACTAAAAAGTGCATTTGCAAAAGTGTTGAATATTTTATTAACTTTCCCATTGACTTATAATGGGAAATTATTATTTGAATGACTTTTGAACCATTCAGTATTTTTTCATGAAATCTTCAAAAGGCACATCGGGGACCCCAGCCGCATGTTCCCTGAAGTTTTTGGACTGGTCACACAATCCATGCGACCTGTAGGTGAGAGCAAACAAATCACAAACAATTGCGCAATTGGTTGTCACTTAATAACTCTGCAGCAGTTGAACTAGCATAATATTCTGTGGTGATTTGCATATGCAGCCCATGATGCTTTGCATTATGGAGGCATGTGTGATTTTTTATTTCTTTGAAACTTGGCTTCCCGGCCAAATGCCCTTTGCGGTAACCATTGCCTCAGTGCTTGCGCACAGAAGTTCTTTGTCTTTTAAATAGTTTTTTGTTTTACTTAGGTTCTCCACAACATAACCCAGATAGACCATCTTAGGGTTGCTAGTTCATTCCACTGGGGTGTCAATCAGATGAGGCATATTGATGAGTCTCAGTAGGACAAAACACGTGTCCATGTCTTCTGTTGGCACCCTTTGCAAACTGTATGAGAGGCCTTTCGTCACCATGAATTTTTGCTTAAAGGTGAACTAGCATAATATTCTGTGTTGATTTGCATATGCAGCCCATGATGCTTTGCATTGTAGGGGCATGTGTGATTTTGTATTTCTTTAAAGCTTGGCTTCCTGGCCAAATGCCCTTCGGGGTAACCATTGCGTCAGTGCTTGCGCACAGAGGTTCTTTGTCTTTTAAATAGTTTTTTATTTTAATTGTGTTCACCACAACATAACCCAGATAGACCATCTTAATTCATGCTGGTTCATTCCACTGGGGTGTCAAACAGACGAGGCATGCTGATGAGTCCTGGTAGGACTAAACACGCGGTTCATGTCTCTCTGTTGGCACCCTTGATGAACTGTATGAGAGGCCTTTTGGCACCATGCATTTTTGCTTAATGTTGAAATAGCATAATATTCTGTGGTGATTTGTGTAGCAGCTTATGATGCTTTGCATTGTGGGGGCATGTGTGAATTTGTATTACCATAATATATTTATATATATATATATATATATATATTTGATGGCAAAGCTGTTGTTGTTTATGATTACAAAATAAATATCCTGTTAAGAACAAGTGGGTTGCACCAAAAATCTTGTGTTTGTGTTATCCTGATTTTCCACATCCCGGTGACAATGCCCTGTCCTCTTTCCCCTCTCTCCCCTTCTCCTTCCCTCATACCTCTCTAGCACCTTACTTTCTATTACTATTGTTCTCCCTCCCTCCCTCCACAAATGCTCATTGTCATATTTATATATCATTTTCACTTAATAAGTGTTGAATTGGCTCTCAGATTTTTTAGAAACTATTTCTGCTCCTGACTTAAATAGTGTAATTTATAGGACTGTAGGTGGAGCCTACAGCCATTTTGCGATTGCTCTGTAGCTCTAAAAATGGCCGATCATGGAACCTTCCATTGGACTTTTAAAAGTGTCCTTCAAAAAGTCTAACAGACTTTAAACCCCTCTGCCATGATCGACTGCTACAGAATAACAGCCACACTATTTCAGCTGTTTCTTCTGCATTCTGTGGCATGAACTGCACATGCATGACTTGCACACATGTGCAGTTACACTGGCCACATCATGTATGGCAAATGCCATTCACCTACAATTGTGCAGGCTTGAGTGCCATGCATGCACAGTTGCATTGCCACTACCAGCCCTGCAGGTTTCTATGGACCTCCCTCAAACTCATGTGGCACACTGGAAGCCCACCAAAATGTGCACCAAGTTTTCATTTTGCCTCACGGCAGCTGCCCAATTCCCATGTCAGCTGCCACCAGCTCTGCAGCATTCTGAATAGTATTTTAATATTTTGTTGCTGTAATTGTATTGTGCAGTGCTCTGATACATTGTTGAAGAGTGCTATATAAATAAAGTTTATTATTATTATTATTATTCTGTGGCACTCTCAAACTCATGTGGCACACTAGGAGCCCACCCCAATGTGCACAAAGTTTTTCATTTTGTCCTCCAACATCAGGGTGCCCAATCCCCATCTCAGCCATCACCAGCTCCATGGCATTCTGTGTCCCCCAAAGTCATGTGGTACACTTGGAGCCCACCTCAGTATGCCTAATATTTTTCTCCCACTGCTGCTGACATTGGGGTACCGAATCCCTGTGTCTTCTTTATGTACACCCCCGCAGTCATGTGGTGCATTGGGAGCCCACCCCAGAGTGCCCAAATGTTGTTGTTTTTTCTGTAAGACAGAAAATGGTCCCTTGTTGTTGCTCTGGTCTTTTTTCTTTCTCCCTGTAAACAAGAAAACAGTCCCTCATCATGGCTGCAGTCCCCTTCCCCATCTCCACCCTCCCAATGAGCACCCACCACCCTTGCCCTGTACTTACCTCTGGAGTTTAGCGCTGTCATCTTCTCTAGACTGGGACACATCTGCACTCTTCAAAGTTGAAACACGAACTGAAGAATCAAAGGTAAGCCTGCTATAATGCCATTCAAAGGGATTTTCAACTTATGCTGCTATCGCTGCCATTTTTTCAAATTATTTCCCCAAATTTTGGGACCTCAGCTCATGAAAACTGTCACTGTCATTTTGTTACTCGATCCGGAAAAGTGATTTCACAGTGCTGTGCATAATCACCTTTGAGGACTAATTCACAAAATAACAGTGCCACTGATCATGAGGTGAGGTCCCAAAAAGCCCATGTTGCACATTTGGTGAAAACATTCCAAAAAATGACTGCGATACACATGTGCATTGTGAAGTTTCTACACATGCTCCTAACTGTGCCAGTGTTTAATATTTTCACACCACATTTTCAACATTGCCATTTTTGCACACCTCATTCAAAACTGTACAGTTGTCATTTACCACAACCTGCCCAATATGTGTTTTCATATCTATGGCACAGACAAGCATGTTTGCTCTGCAAAATCACTTTTTGGGAAAAGTGAACAAAATGACACCAGCACTCTTCATGAGGAGGAGTCCAAAAAAGGCCATGTTGAAAATCTGTTGCAACACCCTCCTAAAATGGCCAAGTTACACCTGGGCATTGAATAATTTCTACACAAATGTGTAACTTTGGTCATTTGGTAGCTCTTCACACCCCTATCAGCTCTGGCTACAGCTTGTTCTAACTGCATACACTAAATATATAGAATTTTTCCATAATGTGTACTCTGGAGGTTGTGGATCTTTCCAAAATCTAGCAATACATCTCCTTACACTGATCAATGCCCCCCCTTTCCCCCTTCCCCTCCACCCTCTCTACCTCACTAGTCCTCGCTTGACCATAATCTCTGGTAGGGTTCTCAGCATCCTGAAGAGGGTTAGACTTAGGCAAGTTTCTCCCACCCCTCCTCCTCCTTCTTCCCTTTACCATCCTCTCTACTACCTCTACCCAACTTGTCCTTGCCTACTCCTGCCCTTACTCTAAATCCTTACCTCATTCCACCACTGGCAGTTATTTCCACATGCTGAAGGGGCCAGTTCCAGGTATGACTCATTATTCCATTCCCTATCAATATCCCCACCTCTCTCCTGACCCCCTCTACCCCTGCACTTAAACAAAGGAATTAGTTCACTTGAGCTAATAACTTTCACTTTTTACACTGTCTGAGGTGTTCCCAGATTGTCCTAGCCCTGTGTTAACTTGCCTCCCCACAACTGATTTTCTTTGCTCACTTTGCTCCAGCGATGTTCCCCCATCTTTATCCTCTCCTTCCTCCAGCTTGTTTGCTCTGTCTATCCCTCTACCCTCTTTGATGTCCCCCCACTGCACCTCATTCATTCAATAATTGCTAAATAATCAGCTTCTTAACCGTGATCCATTCCTGCAAGGAGTTGGCTCCAAGGCTACATTAAATGTCTGTTCTACTATGTTCTTCAGATATACTACTTGTAATTTATTTCGTATGTTTGGACAAAAGAAGGCATGCGCCTATCATGATTGTCCCCCACACAAGTGGGACTTAAACTAAATGCTGGTCGTATTTCAGTCTATGATCTAATGTGGCCTAAAATGTATTAAAGGTGTTAAGAGTCAATGATTTAATTTGGAAAACTATTCCCTGCTTTTGATGCCCTCATTGAGAAGATGGAGTCTTTCTTGGCAGTATAAGCCCAGTGAATGACTAGTTGCTCTTGATGAAGTCTAGGAGTATGTCTCCTATTTGAATACTCTAGATCACATTGTTCCATTAAGTTCTCAGAGTTCAGTATTTTATAGATGAAAAGAAGGTCACCTCAGAACCTTCTTATTTGAAGTGAGAATAAATCAGTTTTCCTGAGTCTATTTTCGTAATCTAAGGATGAGAGATTAGGTACCAATTTGGTGGCCCTTCTCTGGGTTCTTTCTAGTAAATCGATATCCCTCTTGAGCTAAGAGCTCCAAAATGGTGAGCCATAATCAAGGTGTGGTCTGATATAAGCTCTGTATAAGGGGATAATACAGTCTACTGTTCTATTTACAAAGGTACATTTTATTTGTTTTAACAAGTTATTTGTTACGTGTACTTTAACACAATGGTCTGATGCAGTAAGTTTGTCATTGACCATTATACCCAAGTCCCTTTCACATGTTGACTCTTTCAGTACTCTATCATTTAAATAATATTTTTGTTTGTTTGTTTTTACTCCTCAGATGTATGACCGAGCACTTGTCAGTATTAAACTCCTTATAGTTCTCTTTTGCCCAAATTTCTATTTCTTGTAGATTGTGATCAATGATAATTTCCCATCTACTGTTACTATTCTGCCCCCAAGTTTTTTGTCATCAGTGAACATTAATAATATATTGTTACCACTTATTTTCATATTGCTTATAAATATTCCAAATAGAGCTGGGCCCAGGACCAAGTCCTGAGGTACACCACTACTGACCAATCCCATATCAGACAGAGTGCCATTTAATCTGACCTTATGTGATCTATTAGAGAGCCATTGATTTATCCAGTTTTCCAAGCTTATTGTGAATCACAGTTTGTGCAGTTGTTTTATCAAAATGTGATGAGATACTTTGTCGAAGGCATGGCTGAAGTCTAGTCAAATTACATCCATAGGTATGCCCTGGTCTAATCCTTTACTGATATGGTTGTAAAATGAGATGAGGTTAGTGGTGCATGAGTAGCACTTCTGAAGCCATGTTGAAAATTATCAGTTAAACCCAATGTTACAATTTCTTTATTCAAATAAGATTTAATTATCCGCTCCATTAGTTTAAAAATGATGGATGTTAGGCTTATTGGCCGATAATTCTGTACTGAGGTTTTACTTCCCTTTTTATATTTGCTTGCGCATGCATAAGAAACATTATGTGACAGCTTAGGAGAGAAGTGGGTTGTGGAAGTGCAGCAGTGTTACAGCCAAGGGAGGCACTGCATTTGGGGGCTTGGCACTGGTGGACCAATGGAGGCACAGTGTGCCGATGACACTGGTCTCCAGAAAGTGCACAAGTTCTAACATTTTCACTGCAGCAATCAGGGGCTGCCTCATCATAGCAGCATCAGTCATTGTGCTGCATTGAGGGAGTGACCCTTCATTGCAGGGCAGAGTGTTAGCTAGCCTAATACTGTTTGTGACATGGCGGGTGGCTTGCCACCATGTTCTAAACAGTATTAGCAGCTTCAGCCAGGGTGCCCAATCCCCTCAGCAGCATGTGCCCCCAAAACAGTCTTTGTTGGCTGACAGGGGCTCAATCCCCTCTGGCTTCAGTGCTGTAATGTTTTATTTAGCCGTCGGGGAGCCTCCCCATTGCGGCATACTTCCCACCCACTGTCCTCTGCCAATGGGGGCCCATTTCCTGTTGGCATGATGTAAACTTCCCCGTTTCCTGGTGTGCTGATGGGGTGCCCAATCCCTTGACTGCAGCTGGCCCCAAAAGAAGGTCCCTTGGCATGCTGGGAGCCCAACCCAGCATGCCAACTGCCCCTGTGAAATTGAAAACTGTCCTGCATTGTCTATTTGTTTTTTTCCCCTGTAAAGGAAAAATGGTCCCTCGCAGTCTGGGAGACCCCCTCCCATAACCTGCACCCACCCACTATGCATCCTGCCTCCCCACACCCCCCCTCACCCCATACTTACCTCCAGAGTCTGGCGAAATGATCTTTGGTGGACCAGGAACACGTCTGCACTCTTCAAAGCTGACTGCGAACTGAGGAAATGCTGGTAAGCTGTACAATATAATAAATAGGTTTTTTCAACTTTGCTGCATATCTCAGGCATTTTTTGAATTTTAACATGGAAACATAGAACATAGAATTTGACGGCAGATAGGACCCTGGCCCACCCAGTCTGCCCATTTCCCTACCTACTGATAAGCTGCAGATCCTAGTTAACCAGCAGCCTACTTCTTCCTACCCCACCCCCTAGAATGGCCTTATGACTGTCCCATGCTTGAGATTCCACCACTGATTCTGACTCCACAACCTCCTCCAGAAGGCCGTTCCATGCATCCACAACCCTCTCTGTGAAAAAATACTTTCTTAAATTACCTGTGAGCTGCCCCCCTCTATCTTCAAATTGTGCCCTCTTGTTCTTGCACACTTCTTTTTGAAAGATGCTACCCTCTTGGACTTTGTTGATTCCCTGAGGTACTTAAACATTTCTATCATGTCCCCTCTCCCTCCTTTCCTTGAGAGCTATACATATTAAGCTCCTTTCATCTCTCTTCATATGTCTTCCGGTGCAGACCCTGCACCATTTTAGTTGCCCTCCTCTGGATAGCTTCCATCCTGCCTATGTCTTTGCGGAGATTGGGTCTCCAGAACTGCACACAGTACTCCAGATGGGGCCTCACCAGCTGTCTGTACAGAGGGATAATAACTTCCTGTTTTCTACTGGTGATGCCTCTCCCTATGCATCCCAGTATCCCCCCAGCCCTCCTTGCTGCCCTCTCACATTGCTTGCCCACCTTTAGGTCATCTGATATGACTACCCCCAGGTCTCTTTCCATTTTTGTTGTTAGTATCTCACCCCCCATTGTGTACTCTTCCGCTGGGTTTTTGTTTACCAGGTGCATTACCTTGCACTTCTTAGCATTGAATCTAAGCTGCCATACATTTGACCATTCCTCTAACCTTGCCAAGTCCCTTCTCATCCTTTCCACCCCACCCTGTGCATGAACTCTGTTGAAGATCTTTGTGTCATCTGCAAAGAGACATACTTTTCCTTCCAGTCTCTCTGCAATGTCGCTTATAAAGACATTGAAGAGGACCAGTCCTAATACTGAACCCTGCTGTACCCCCTACTAGTAACTCTCCTTTTCTTCTGAGTGGACTCCATTTACTATTACTCTGTGTCCTATTCTCCAGCCAATTCTTTACCCAGGCTGTCATCTTGGGACCCACTCCCAGGCTGGCTAACTTGCATATTAATCTTTTGTGTGGGACTGTGTCAAATGCCTTGCTAAAGTCCACAGCCCCTCCCTGATCTACTACTTTGGTCACCCAGTCAAAGAAATCTATTAGATTCATCTGGCATGACCTTCCTGCTGTGAATCCATGCTGCCTAGGGTTCTGTGCCCCTCTGGCCTCTAGATACTCCACAATTATTTCCTTCAGAAGTGATTCCATAATTTTCCCTATCAGTGAGGTTAAACTAACAGGTCTGTAGTTTCCTGCTTCTGTCTTGCTCCCACTTTTGTGACGGGGAATCACATCTGCCCTCCTCCAGTCCTCGGGTACCACCCCATCCTCCCATGATTTGTTAAAAAGGGTAGTCAGTGGTGTCACTAGTTCTACCCTTAGTTCTTTTTGAATTCTGGGATGAATCCCATCAGGCCCTATTGCTTTGTCCACCTTCAGTTTTAAGAGTTCTTTTAGAACCCTTTGTTCTGTAAATGGGCTGGTATCAACTTCTGTATCCAGAGTGTTTCTACTGTTTGTTTTAGGTACCTCCACCTCTTCATTTGTAAATACTGAGCAAAAATATTTTTTAGTATCTCTGCCTTTTCACAGTCTCCTCTTCCCACCTCCCTCCCCTTTATTAAGCCTCACTATCCCTCCTTGGTCTTCCTTCGCTCTCTGATGTACCTATAAAAGGTTTTATCCCCCGTCTTAACTGAGTTGGTTACCTTTTCCTTGGTTTGGGCCTTTGCTGTTCTGACTGCCTTCCCAGCCTCCTTTTGCTTTAACTGATACAGTTCCCTGTCCTGCTCCTTCTGCGATTCCTTGTACTTCCTGAATGCTTTCTTTTTCTCTTGAACCTTCACTGCCACTTCCTTTGAGAACCATAGTGGTTTCTTACATTGTTTCATTTTATTTGCTTTACACAAAGGCTCATTACCTCTGTGATGGCAGTTTTTATTATTCCCCATTGTTCTTCCACCTCTCCTTCCTGTCCATTTGCTAGTGCATTCCTTAGGCACTCACCCATTTTGGCAAAGTCAGCCCTCCTAAAGTCCAGTACTTTTGCCTTTGTATGGCTTGGACTCTATTGCTGTGTTTATTGTGAACCATACTGTTTGATGGTGCTAGTTCCCAGATGGTTTACCCACTTCTATATCTGTGATCCTCTCTCCATCTCCATTTCAGAGAACCAGGTCTAAGATTGCTCCCTCTCGAGTGGGCTCCAATACTAGTTGTCTAAGGCATGCCCTGTAGGGCATCTAGAATAACCCACTCTTCAAGTGGCTGCTGCAACTGCACTCCAGTTAACATCTGGCATATTCAGATCACCCATCAGCAATATCTCCCTTTTTCTGCCATTCTAAGTATACTTTCTATCATTTCCTTGTCCATTTCCTCCCTTGAGAAGGGGTCTGTATACAACCCTGTGCGGATTGTGGTGCCATTGCCTGCCTCCAATTTACCCACAGTGCTTCTTCTCCTCCTGTTTACCCTTTTGTTCTGTTGCTTTTATTCCTTCCCTTATGTAAAGAGCTACTCCTCCTCCTCTTTTACCTCCCTGTCCTCCTATAGATAGTGTTCCTGGTATGTTTAAGTCCCAGTCATGGTTTTGTGTGTACCATGTTTCTGTGACTGCCATGATATCAGATGTTCCTCCTCCATCAAGGCCACTAATTCAGGAAGCTTGTTGCCCAGACTACGGGCATTGGTACTCATTGCTCTCCATTTTGGATGGCTTTACCTTCTGTTGCAGCATCCCTACTGACCTTTCTACCTCGGTCTTTTTCTCATTTAGTACCCTGTTTTGTAGGGAGAGGCTGGGATTTTCCTACTGCTTATCAGTGCCTCCCATTGGACTAGTTTAAAGCTTACCAATGAAGCATTTAAACCGATTGCTCAAAAGACTTGTTCCTTCCTGGACAGATGCAGACCATCCTGCCAGTATAGGCTGGTGTCCTCCAGGTGGAACCCCAGTCCCCAATGAAGCCAAACCCTGTGCTCACACCATTTTTTCAACCATTCATTAGAACAGCATGGTGCCACTACCCGCCTCCCATGCCATTGACAGGCAGCACCTCTGAGAAGGATACTGTGTGTGCTACTTGTTTAGGCCCTTCCCAACTCTACAATGTCCTCCTGCACTGCTCTAATCTCATGATGAGCCAAGTCATTTGTCCCTAGGTGGACATTTACGTCCAGCTCAGACTCCCTTGCAGCTGTTCTCATGATCCTGAGGATGCGCTTCCTGTCCCTCCAAGCCATGGCACCAGGCAGGCACCTTACTTCAGTTTTCCCAGCTCCCCCCAGTTCTATCCCCCTAATAACTGAGTCCCCAACCAGGAGCTGCTTCCTTTCCCTGTGGTGTCCTCTGCCTCCTTCCTGTGGGCCTCCCTTGTGACAGTTGTCATCAGTCTTCTCTGTGGGTGCATCCATAGGGGAGCTATGCTCCCCCAAAATGGTGTATGGACTGTGGATTGGAACAATTGACTGGGTGTGCCTCTGTTCCACCATCCTCACCCTCCCTGAGCCCACTGTGGTCCAGCTGCTGTGCTTTCTTTGCAACCTTTGAGGTAGTGGTGGTGGCGTTGGTGCTCCCTGGATGGGGAAGGTTCCCTTCCTACTGTCCAGTGTGGCCTGGGGGAAGGTTTCCTTACTACTGTCCAGTGTGGCCTGAAGATGGGCAATTTTCTCCCTCAGGGCAGAGAGTTGTCTGCAAATAGGGCAGCATCTCAGCCTCCAGAAAGACTTCTGCACCATTTTGGCACAGAATTCTCAACATGGGCTTTTGGGACCCCTCCTCATGAAATCTGTCACTGTCATGGCGTTAATCGGGCCTGAAGGATGATTTCGCAGTCACTGCATGAAATCATCTTTCAGGACTGATTAATGGAATGACAGTGCCAGTGTTCATAAGGTGGGCTCTCAAAAAGCCTATGTTGCACATTTGGTAAAAAAATTCCTAAAAATGACTGACGAGCATGCATTGCGCAATTCCTATGCACACTCATAGGTTTGCAAATTTGTAACATTTGCACTCCAAATTTTCACCATTGCCATTTTATCAAACCTACTTATGAGCAGTACAGCTGTCATTGTTCACATCTCACCCAAAATGTGTTTCCGCTCATGTAGCACACAATGGCACAGTCAGTGTGTGAAATCATTGTTTGGGACAGATTAAGAAAATCACAGTTCATGAGCAGGGTCTTACATTAGTTATGTTTAAATTTGGTACAAATATTCCTAAAAATGACTGTTTTACAAGCATGCATTGCTCAGTTACTATGCACACTCATAAGTGCATGAATTTTTAAAATTTGCAGTCCAGAATTTAAAAAATGCCATTTTACCACACCTACTTATGAGCAGTACAGCTTTAATTTTGCACATCTCGCCCAAAATGTGTTTTTGCGCATGTAGCACACAGTGGCACAGTTGGTGTGTGAAATCAATGTTTGGGACAGATTAAGAAAATCACAGTGACACTATTCATTAGCAGAGGTCCTAAAATGTCTATGCTGAAAATTTGGTTAGAAAAGTTCATAAAATGACTGTGTTACGAGCGTGCGTTGCGCAGTGTCTACACATGCTTGTAACTTCACACATTTGCAATATTTTCACTCCAGATTGCCAACACTGCCATTTGCCCGCACCTCCTTATGAACAGTACAGCTGTCATTTTTCATATCCTGGCCCAAATGTGTTTTTACACTCCGGACACAGACAAGCGTGATCGTTGTGGGAAATCTGTGTTCGGGACACATTAGGAAAATCACACTGACACTGTTCATTAGTAGAGGTCCTAAAATGGCTATGTTGAAAATTTGGTGACAAAAGTCCATAAACTAACTCTGTTATGTGCGTGCATTGTGCAGTTTTCACACACGTTTGTAACTTTGCACATTTGCAATATTTTCATGCCATATTTTCAACATGGCCATTTTTCCACACCTCTTTATGAACAGTACAGCTGTCATTTTTCACATCCTGGCTGAAATATGTTTTTGCACTTCTGGCACAGAATAGCTGTTGCTGTGGGACATCACTGTTTAGGACACATTACAAAAATCACAGAGACACTGTTCATTAGCAGAGGTCCTAAAATACCTATGTTGAACATTTGGTGATGAAAGTCCATAAAATGACTGTGTTACAAATGTGCATTGTGCAGTTTGCATGCATGCTTGTAACTTTGCACATTTGTAGTATTTTTCAGTCCAGATTTTCCCATTTCCCCACACCTCCTTATGAACAGTACAGCTGTCATTTTTCACATCCTGGTTGAGACGTGTTTTTGCAGTTCCGGCATAGAATATCATGGTTGCTGTGGGAAATCAGTGTTCAGGACACAGTAACAAAATCACAGTGACACTGTTCATGACCACAGGTCATTAAATGCCTATGTTGAAAATCTGGTGATTAAACTCCATAAAATGACTGTGTTACGCACATGGGTTTATGTAGGTTTCCATGTATGCTTGGGCGGGTGTGATGATATTCAGTGGACCAGGAACACGTCTGCACTCTTCAAAACTGACCGCAAACTGAAGAAATGCCGTAAGCTGTATAATGGGATAGATAGGGTTTTTCAACTTTGCTGCATATCTCAGGCATTTTTGGAATTTCTGGACTAAAATTTTAACATGGGGTTTTGGGACCCTCCTCATGAATTCTGTCACTGTCACGGCACGTTTGGGGCAAGGGTGATTTCATGGTCATTGCATGAAATCACCTTTGGGACTGATTAACAAAATGGCAGTGCCAGTGTTCATGAGGTGGGCTCTCAAAAGTCTATGTTGAAAATTTGGTGAAAAATTCCTAGAAATGACTGTTTTACAAAGTGTGCATTATGCAGTTCCTATGCAGGCTCATGAGTTTGCGAATTTATAACATTTGCACTCCAGATTTTCAACATTGCCATTCTATTACACCTACTTATGAGCAGTACAGCTGTCATTTTTCACACCTCACCCAAAATGTGTTTCCGCACATGTAGCATACAATGGCTCAGTCGGTGTGTGAAATCAATGTTTGGGACATATTAAGAAAATCATAGTGACACTGTTCATGAACAGAGGTCTTACAATGGCTACATTGAAAATTTGGTAAAACATTCCTAAAATTACTGTTTTAAGAGTGTGCATTACGCAGTTCTATACGCTCATAAATGTGCAAATTGTTAATATTTTACTCCAGATTTTCAATAATACCATTTTACTACACCTCCTTATGAGCAGTACAGCTTTAATTTTGCACATCTTGCCCACAATGTGTTTCTGCGCATGTAGTGCACAATGGCACAGTAGGTGTGCAAAATCAATATTTGGGACACTTTATGAAACTCACAGTGACACTGTTCATTAGCAGAGGTCCTAAAATGTCTATGTTGAAAATGTGGTGAGAAAAGTCCATAAAATGACTGTGCTATGCACATGCATTTTGCAGTTTCTATGCATGCTCGTACCTTCGTACATTTGCAATATTTTCAATCCAGATTGTTAACACTGCCATTTGTCTGCACCTCCTTATGAGCAGTACAGCTGTCATTTTTCCATCCTGGCCCAAATGTGTTTTTAATTTGTACCACAGACTAGCGTGGTTGTTGGGAAATCCATGTTCGGACACATTAGGAAAATCACACTAACACTGTCCATTAGCAGAGGTCCTAAAATGGATATGTTGAAAATCTGGTGACAAACGTCCATAAAATGACTAAGTTACGAGCGTGCATTATGCAGTTTCCATGCACACTCGTAACTTCGCACATTTGCAATATTTTCATGTCATATTGTCAACATTGCCATTTTTCCACACCTCCTTATGAACAGTGCAGCTGTCATTTTGCACATCCTGGCCGAAATGTGTGTTTGCATTTTCGGCACACAATAGCACAGTTGCTGTGGGACGTCGCTGTTTGAGACACATTACAAAACTCAGTGACACTGTTCACTGCAGCAGAGGTCCTAAAATGCTCATGTTGAAAATTTGGTGATAAAAGTCCATAGAGTGACTGTGTTAAGAGCATGCGTTGTGCAGTTTCCATGCACACTTACAACTTTGCACATTTTAATATTTTTACTCCAGATTTTCAACATTGCCATTTTCCACCCTCCTTATGAACAGTACAGCTTTCATTTTTTCATATCCTGATTGAAATGTTGTTTTTGCAGTTCTGGCATAGACTACTGTGGTTACTGTGGGACATCAGTGTTCAAGACACAGTAACAAAATTACAGTGGTGCTGTTCATGAGAAAAGGTCATTGTATGCCTATGGTGAAAATCTGGTGATGAAACCCCATAAAATGACTGTGTTATGCACATGCGTTGCACAGTTTCCATGTATGCTCAGAACTGCAAGCTTTGTTAATATTCCCATCACACATTTTCAACATTGCCATCTCTTCATACCTCCCTATGGATGGTTCAGCTGTCATTCTTCACATCCTGCCCGATCTGTGTTTTTGTACATGTGGTGCAGAATGGCACTGTCACTGTTGGAAGTCACTTTTTGGGATGCACTGACAAAACCACACTGCCACTGTTCATGAGAAGAGGTCCCAAATGCTTTCATGAGGTGGGCTCACAAAAAGGCTACGTTCAAAATTTGTACTGTGAATACCAACAAATGTTAGAGTCATTAGGGTTTCTAACCATAACGTCCTATCCTGTACAGACAGACAGGCATTGTGGTGTGCCTTTGGATTGCCAACTGTACTGCTCATGCCATCCCACCCCACCCCCACCACTGACAGGCATCGTGGTGTACCTTGGACTCTTCGCCCCAAGACTTCACACCATTCTCCTGTGCTGCACCCCTTTCAATGTATGTCCTTTTGGAATGGTCTGACTGTAAAGCCAAACACTCAAAGGGGATTGGGCACCCCCTCCAAACACCTAAGGCAGAGGTCAACACATCTCGCTGTCTGCAGAATAGGGTGAGGTGACATGGCTTGACCGAAATGGGTGATGACCCAAAAACTTACTCCACATCCTGTCGATCTCTACAGCATGGAGGTGCAGTTCATGTCAAGTTCACTACTTCACTGCCATTCCTATTCTGCATCTGTCTAACTCCTGCATTTCTAATGCTAATACCAGCAAGCAAACATTTGGCATTGACAAATGCTTGTTTCTTTGCCCCACTATCCTCCCCTCCTCCTCCAGGGGCAGCACTTCTCTCCTTAGGGGGATTCCTAAGGTACCTTTAGCCACAGGAATCATTCCATGGCATCTCTAGTGGTGGAACCCTCTCCGAGGGTTCATTGCCTTTCATACCCCTACAGTGTGGCAATTCCTCTGGAACAGACAGTGTGAACAGCCAAAACCAAACTAACACAGTTGCACAAGCATAACACTATACTGGCTGCGTAGGTCAGTGAATGTCTTTGTAAGTGACATTGCAGAGGGACTGGAAGGAAAAGTATGCCTCTTTGCAGATGATACAAAGATCTGCAACAGGGTTGATGCACAAGGAGGTGTGGAAAGGATGAGAAAGGACTTGACAAGGTTGGAGGAATGGTCAGAAGTATGGCAGCTTGGATTCAATGCAAAAAAGTACAGAATAATGCACCTGGGAAACAAAAACCCAAGGGAAGATTACACAATGGGGAAGAGGTAGTAACAACAACAAAAATGGAAAGGGACCTGGGGGTAATCATATCAGAAGACCTTAAGGTTGGCAAGCAATATGAGAAGGCAGTAGGGAAGACTGGGGGAATACTGAGATGTATAGGGAGAGGCATCACCAGCAGAAAACAGGAAGTTGTTATCCATCTGTACAGACAGTTGGTGAGACTCCATCTGGAGTAGTGTGTCCAGTTCCTGATACCCCATCTCCACAGGGACATACACAGGATGGAGACTGTCCAGAGGAGGACAACTAAAATTCTGCAGGGTCTGCAAGAGAAGCCATATGAGGAGAAACTACAGGAGCTTCATATGTATACCCTTGAGGAAAGGAGGGTGGGGGGGCATGATAAAATTTTTAAGTACCTCAGTGGAATCAACAAAGTCCAAGAGGGTAGCACCTTTCAGAAAAAGAGATGTGCAGGGGGGGCATGATAAAAACTTTTAAGTACCTCAGTGGGATCAACAAAGTCCAAGAGGGTAGCACCTTTCAGAAAAAGAGATGTGCAAGAACAAGGGGACACAATTTGAAGACAGAGGGGGGACGACTCAGGGGCAATGTGAGGAATTATTTTTTCACAGAGCAGGTGGTGGACGCATGGAACAGCCTTCCTGAGGAGGTTGTGGGGTCTAAAACTGTGGGAGAATTCAAAAATGCATAGGACAGACATAAGGCAATTTTTGTGAGAGGTAGGAAGAAATAGGCTGTTGGTTAACTAGGATCTGCAGCTTATCCTGTAGGTAGGAAAATGGGCAGACTAGGTGGGCCAAGCAGTCCTTATGTGCTGTCAAAGTCTATGTTTCTATGTTTCTATACCTGTTACAACTTGTAGGTCTATGGTGTCATAAAATGCTAAAGAGTTACCACAAGTACAAGAGTTGCAAAGTAAAAAAATATAACTATATGGCTTTCTTTTTGGTTTTGGCTTTTAAACAATATGCATGGATCTTAAATAATAACCCCCAACTGCAGCGTCTAATAAATTATATACAATTTTACCATATGTATGCATGTTTAAAACAGTGTAATAAACGTAATAATTGTAAGCATTTTCTCCACAATCAACTAAGGTTAAATTCATGGGAGAAACTAATTATTTTATCTCAAACATGAGTACTAGCATTCTGTCATGAGAACTGTGCTTAAGTTCAACAGCTCCAAAATCTGCTAGCATACCTACCTAAAAATTTTATGTGAGTACATCATAGTCATCTTGAAACTATAACAGGGTTCAAACAAAACTCTTTCTACATGCAGCATTCAACTTAGGAGCAGGCCACGTGGTGTAGTGGAAGAACTACTGAACGCTTTTATGGTGACACAGGACTGGGAGTGATCTCAGGTTGCTGGGGGCTGGCTGGGGGAGTTGGAGATGATTGAACATCCAAAGTACTGCACTACTGTCCCAGGGTTTGCAGATTACTGGCTCTGCTGAATTACTGCCACAAGGTGAAGGCCTGGTGGTAGTATGGGACAGGAGCAGTGAAGAAGGGAGGGAGGGAGCAGCTGGACTCTGTGGCTTCCATGTGGCTCCACACACATGTGCTAACATTTGTGCCACATAGCACTGGCTGGGAGAAAACTTCGCTCTTGAGGTCCTCATCATCAGTGGAAACCACTCGGTATTAGAATAGTGTGGTTGTGTATGGGCTCCCATACACTATCCTATATATTCATTACAAAGGGGAAAACCCCTTTCTCTTTTTATTTTCTGTAACCCTGTTGCTTCTATGGAAATGTTAGAACCTGTACTGAATGCTGCAGTTTATCTATTGAATACATTGTACTGCATAATAAAGATTACAGCATGGGAAAATTACTGTCATGAAAGAGCCTAGCCTAAACATAGAGAAGACATAAAAGGCTAGAATACTGAAAGAGGTAAAAGAAAACACAAACCTCCTTCGGGCCACATAAAATGCTTTAACAAAAGTACTTTCTGAAGGAGAAGGAATAAATTAAGTCTGTCCTTACCCAAGCAGGGGAAAGAATGAAATACCTTATATATGGGAACAGCGGCCTCTTGTTATAGTAAGCTGTCTGTCACTCAAGTCCCAGTGGAAAGTTTTCCACCTTTAAGAAGGGGAAAATCCTTCTGGGAAAGTCCCTTCTATTATCTAAAGCTACTCTTCATTATAGAAGGGTAAACTAAGTCATTAAGCTCGTTATTTAATTAATGAAGACCCATGTTGATGCTGGTCACCCACAGCCAGGTGGTGTGAGCAAATAGTACTACCTGAGCAAAAGCAAATGTTAGGGTCAGTGGGCCTGATTCCCTAGAAAGGATAAAGCCTGGCATAACCTGACATGCCAAAATGAGCATAAATAACCAAGTAACACCAGCCATTTGACAAATGGGATTCTAGAAAGTGGCCTGCAACGTGTATGAGCCACATCGAAAGTGGACTTACACAGGTGATATGTCAGAATCCCTGTGACATGAAGATAGGGGGTTTAAGGCAGTGCTTCCTATTCTGAAAGAGCAACAAAATCTAATGGCTATTCTAGAACAACACAGAGGACATCCATCAAAAGTACAGTTATACCAGCCTTGCTGGTGCAATTAACATGCCTTTCAGGGTTGTGGACCTGCCACTACCAGCCATGACCACATCCTTTGGCAGTCCCCATGCAGGCAGACCCCCAACTCTGCAGCAGCGCTGCAAGGCTGCATATCCCCCACCTCTGATCCCACAAAGTATTAGTGCCAGAGACAGCTGGCTCCACCCCCAATCCCCTGAAATAATATTGCCCCCACAGGGCATCCTGTGTCACCCTGGACCTCCCTGGACCAAACCCCTCAGTCTCTGCTGTGCCATACCATATGCCCAGCCACACCCTTCACTCCTGGTATCTAATGGCCCCACAGCATTACCAGTCCATTCACACCCTCCCTTATCCTCAGCCAGTGACTGGCACAGCCACCTCTCACCACCTGGCCAGCTGCTGCTAGCTCCATGGGGTGACTGTATATATGCACTCATGAATGAATCCGGTCATTCAGAGAGTGCGCTATATGGTTAACGCTCAATGAAGTCAGTTGGCCATAGTGGTGAAGGTGAGCCCTCCTCACCAGCTGAGATGGGTGAGGTGGTGAACTAGCACTGAGCAGAAGTGAGGCCACTAGACTACAGGGGAGTGGTTACAGCACATGGTATACACAGAGCTCAGGGGACGGGGTTAAGTCTGAGGCACCTGGAGAAACAATATCACTCGGGGATCCAGTAATGGTGGCCTAAGCAACTGAAACAACCCTATGGGGATCAAAGTAGGGAAATACAATGAGGCACATTATGATTTGGGGAGATTGTGGGCACAACCACCAAGTGGGGCATTTGCCAATGGGGGATTGAGGGCTAGGGGGATACTGCTGCCATGCAGAGCTTTGGGGGGCACATGCACTTGCCAGCTGGGTGGGGCTATGGCTTGTGACATGCCCATGGGGTACGCCCTTGGTTTGGTGTACCATCCACATGTCACAAGTTGCAGGACTTAGCTTTGGGGACCCTGCCCCTTCTAGAATTGGGTGCAGGATCCTTGTTGCAACTGTGATTGGCACTAGTTGCCTTTGGTGGCAGCTTGCACCAGTCTTCCAGAATCGGGCCCAGTGTCTTTTGACTGAGTGTAGGTGATAGACTAGGAGAGTCCTGTACTGCACCAAAGAGAACATTATGAAAATTATTTACAAATATTTTCTTTTGGATTGTTTTGATTGTTTTATTTTTACTATATATATATATATATATATATATATATATATATATGTATGTTAGAGGCAAAAAACTCTGTTTAATGCATCAGATGGGGTGTTGTGACAAAAGTGATGAAATTCAGTGTTAGGGCTGAAAGCCTGCCTTGAACCCTCCAGCCCCCCCTAACCAGCATCGGGGTGTGCATTGGGAGTCGTTGGCCCTAACTCTCACCCCATCGCATGTGTAAAGAAGTAGAGGTATAGGAGAATGGGGTGAGAGTTAGGACGATGACCAACACACACCCCGATGCCAGTTGGGGTGGGGCTGGGGGGTCCAGTGGGGGCCAACCTTAACACCAAATTTCCTCGCTTTTGTCTCTATGGAACAAACTAACTGATGCATTAAACTGAGTTTTTTGCCTCTAATTTCCCTTCTTTTTGAGAATGAGTATGCTAAATAGTGAATGGAATGCGGTGCCCTGCGCTCCCATCACGTGATGTCTTGTTACATAGTAACAGGAACTGCAAAGCAAATGGAAGTGGCAACAGTGATGCACATGGTAAAGCAAACGTAAATGGTAAAGCAAACGTTAATAGAAACACAAGCGTAAAGTGACAGCGAAGTGAACAGTGATGCAAACGGACACACAAGTGCGTACGAAAATGCAACTGGCAATGCGCACAGTGATGGCACCGGTATTGTAAATGCAAATGTTAAGTGTTACAGCAACAAGAACCCCAAAGGAACAGAAAGAAACACAAGTGAGTGTGCGTGAAACGTGAACCATAACGCACATGGGCATGGTACCGCAATTGTAAACACAAATGGTAAAGTTAACATGAACAATAATGGCAAAGGAAACAGAAATGTAAACACGAATGCAAACACGTACATAAACGCAAACCATAAAGTGCACAGTCACATTACTGCAATTGTAAATGCACATTGTAACGTAACAGCAACAGCAATAGTAATGCCAAAGGAAACAGAAACACAAAAGGAAATACAAGCACATATAGAAATGCAAACCGTAATGTGCACGGGCACAGTAACGCAATAGGAGATGCTAATGGTAACAGTAACAGCAACAAAGACGCAAAATGACAGACAAACGCAAATGCAAATGAAAGGGCTGCCATAAACACAAATGGCAATGCACACGGTGACACAAACCAAAATGCAAACACAAACAATAGTGGAAATGCAAATGGTAAGACTAACGCAAAGGCAAATGCAAACTAGAACACAAAGGGTAACACACATGGTGGCATACATGGGAACAGTAATGGAAACGGGTGTGGAAACAGAAGTGGTAACACTAAGTGTAACAGTAATGGAAGTGCACACCCTGCTTTTGCCCAACAGCTGCATAAAGAAACACAGTGGCCCAGATATTCAAACTGTGCCCAAAAAGTGCGCAACAGCAGGAGCAAGCACAAGTCCACTGTGCCCATGTGCAAGAAGCATGATATTCAAAAACTGCACAGGTCAAGATGCGCCTGTGGCACACGACTGAATATCGTACCACCTGCGCCACAGCACAACCAGGGATGTGCAGTTGTGCAGTCCAGATGCACCATAGCGCAACCAAGGATGCTCAGTGGAGCAGTTCAGATGCATCATAGCGCAACCAGGGATACTCAGTGGAGAAGGGCAGCAGTGCAACAGCACAACCAGGGTTGCACAGGGACAGGATGCAGGGGCCCACCACCCATGCCACAGATGGGCAGAGGAGCACACAGCAGAACAGAGATCACCCCCCACACCCCATGCACTGCACAACCAGTAGAGAGCTGGAATAATTACCAGCCCATGGATACCAACAACAAACCCACAGCGGGACATGGTGCCAGCACCCCTTGGCAAGCTGTGACCTGCACACAAGGAGGGCTGACCACCCCGTGCCACACCATCCCACCAATGCAGAGCACACCCTGCACTGTGATCTCCAGACACCCTGCCCAGGAGCAGTGTCTAGCAATTCAGGACACCGCATGCATGCCACCACCCCCACTGTGACAATGCAACCCTGTGCACCACAGAACCATGCAAGGCAGCCACACCATGAGCACCCGTCAGCAGGTGGCAGCACACAGCGATGCAACGACTCTATACACAGTGCCACCATGCACGTCCCTGAGTACAGCTGAGAGAGCGACCATGCGCTAGCACATGGTACCCCACACGTGACAGGGCATGCCCGACCCCACAACAGTGGTACATCACCCTGCACACCTCCAAAGGACACACCCCGACCCAGCACTGGCTACAACAGCCAGCACAGACACTCCACAGTGGTGCATGGAAGCATGCACTACACTGGATGCAACACAGTGCATGGACAAACACCCACCCATACCCAAGGGCACACCAACACAGGGACACAGTAGTGGGGCAACCAAGCCCCCAGTGTGTGGCCACAGAAACCATGTACACATGGCCAGCACCCCTCCATGACACAGGAGTGTCAGCCGCCCTGCGCAGGCACCATGGAGCTGTACACCACCAGCATGCACCCAGAGCACAAGTGACAGACAGTGGTGCACATTCCCTGTGCCACACACACACAAGCAACAGCATGGAGGTGGGACAAAAACAGCAGAGGCCACAGTGTCACCCAAGGCAGACATGCACCTTACCAGTGACAGGAGGCAACCTGGCATTGTGTAGGGTGCAGTGGCTGTCCAGCATGGACAGCCACCACTGACATGCCAGCAGACCGTGTAGGTCACAATCATGCAAGGGTGTCAGCTGCACAAGCCATGGACAGTCTGACAGGTGCACCATGGACACAGAGCATGCACCGTGGACCACTGCACACAGTCATCCAGTGCACAGGGAACAACACACACACACCACAGACATTGACTGATAGTTACTCCCACACCATAGTTACTTCCCCATGGACACACACACGCACATGACTATACCACCCCTGACGCCATGCACACCACTGTAGCTGAGCACCTATAGCCCATTGCAAATCAGAGACCACCACAGTAGGCATATCAAGGCAAATGTATTTCAATAAACAGCAAACAAAACTATATACAAATATTTACAAAAGGTTGGGGGAGGGCCACAAACAAGGTGGGGGTGGGTAAGGGGAAGGGGTGAACAAATGGTAGAGGGAAGGAGGAGTGTGAGGGTGGGTCCAGGGGGGTAGGGGAAATCAGGGGCATTAGGATGCTCAGCTGGAGCCCCGCTTCCCACTCAGGCTGCTCCTCTCACCATGCCGCTGTCTTATTCCCAGCCTGTAGGATCTCCAGTGAGGCCCTGGCAACATGAAGGATCTCCTGCAGAACCTCTTTGATGGCCTGCAGCTGCCATCCACCTAAGACAGGGAGCAGAGTCAATAGGTGTGAATGCACAGCCCCATGCAGCCCACTCACTGTGCATGGCATACGGCCATGGGACATGCCTTTGTGATGGTGTGTGACCACCCACAGTGATCACATCCACAAGACCTGCCCACTCAGGCGCACACAGCCATGTGGACTGCTGCACAAACCCACTGCCCAAGTCCTGCACAGCACCACCATGGCTGTTCAGTGACAAGGCTATGCGGTGCAAAGGCAGTGGCACAGCCATGTACCCGGTGCATGCATGGACCACCACTGATGCACTCACAGACATGCAATGCCACTGGACAGTGCTGACTGTACCAAGTTGCATGCATGGCAGTGGTGTCAATGGATGGTGGCCATGCCCCGCTGCCTGCCCTGTTATACAGCATGCAAAAGTACTCATGGAAGTAAGGCACTCACCATCATCAGGCTGGTCCCTGTGCCTGTCTGGTCTGGCCGCCATCTTGGTCTGCTGTTGCTCATGGTGCAGCCTCCCCTCCTTAGCACGCTGGTGCTTCTCTGGGCCTAGGGTGCAAACATGGAGAGAGGAACATCAGTATAATCTGGTAGCAAAGTCCCCCCGTCCCTATGTGTGCAATCCACAGCCACACCCATCATCCCCCCACCCCGATACCACCACCACCATGGCCCACACGATGGCTCCCATGTTGGACATTACGCTACTGTGATACCCAGATGGACGTTAACTGTGTATGGATGGGCACCTACCTGCCCATGGCACTGTGCCCCTCCTGGCATGTGCCCACAGGCGGGCAGCTTACCCGGTCCCGCACTGCAGATCACTATAGTGGTGCTGCACTGCTTCATGTCCTCTTTCATGCCAGTGGCCTCCTCCAGGGCCACCACCACCTCCTCCCACACCGCACTCCTGGCCCCGTCCAGGGGTGCCTTCCCAAATAGGGCAGCAGCATGGGGCTCCACTAACTGAACCAGACTGGCCAGTTCCATTTGGCTCCAGATGGGTGCACATCTCCATGCCATCCTGTACTGTTTCAGTGTCAAAATGGTGCTCTGTAGCACACGCTCACCACGTGCGGATGCTGCACGGTACTGCGCTGTCATTCCCCATCGCACTGTCACCGAAATGCGCACTAGAGGTGTACCCATGCAGATGTATGGTGCCATGGGGCAAAGATCAGCACAGGGTCAGGAGTCTCTCACGCACAGACCACCACAGCGCAATTGGTACTCACTGCGTGTAGCACGGTAGGGTGCCTGTGTGCCACTTCCTGTAGCAGCCTACTGTGCTGTGGCCCCAGTGCGCGTACGGTGCCCCAGTGCCAGAGTGCCATACATGTGAACAGTGCAGTAGTGCCACTGGCACAATGGTGGCTGTGCCCTGCATTGCCTCCCATGCACAGCATATCAGCAGTGTGGCAGGCATCAGTGTCAGCACCCCGGGCATGCGCCATTCAGTGTCCACTGTGCACGTCACAGAAATGCGCCCTCTCCTGAGCATGAATTGCGCAAAGTGCAACAGCGCGCTATTCAGCCGGCATATGCAAATCAGCTGATCAGCTAATGGTGCAGATACTGCATTAGCATCCACTTAAAATTGCGCCTCACCTCATTTGCATGCATTGTGCTATAAAAATTCGACATTGATCTGCAGTGACCATAGTCTGTTATTGCAGTCTATTGTGGTGAGTTGCATGCTGTTTGGGAGTGTGGACTGTAGTGTGTGGGACATGCATGGGACTGCACAGTCACAGGTAACACCTGTCATTCCCACAGGATCAAGAATGAGTGATCGTGACGTGGAGGAAGAGGAACAGAGACATGGGAGGAAGAGGCGGCCTAACTTCACCAAGGCAGAAACAGATGCCCTGTTTGAGGCCTACCTTGATCAGGAGCCACTGCTCAGCAGACAGCGGGGAACACCACAGGCCCATGCTGCTGCATGGGAAGAGGTGGTGCGTGCCGTCAACCAGCATGGCAGCCACCAGGGGTCCATTCAGGAGTGCAAAAAGAAGATGGGCATGGACAGGTGGAGGATTAAGGACAAGGTGGCTGCCATCAGGGCAGCACGGGCTGTGACCAGTGGAGGACAGCCGGCCGTGAAACGCCTGACCCCACAAGAAAAGCGGGTTGCTGGCAGCATGCGGTGCTGTGCCATTGAGGGTGTTCCAGGTGGTGGATTCCAGATGGGTGGTAGCCCATCACTGCATGGTAGGTCCTGATATGTCAATGGGGGGAGACAGGGTAGAGCAGATACATTCATGCTACTGTGTTCCCTTACAGCTCCTGAGTGTCTACATGGGTCAGCAGTGGTGGGCTTGTCCTCTGAGGGTGATACTATGGACATAGAGGAGGACCCATCCACCTCAACATGTATCCAAGGGTCAGAGTGACAGTGGGCCCACCTGGCTGTCCAGACTGATGTTGGTGGAGCAGGTGCGGAGGAAGCCCTGCCCATGTCCCAGCATGCCAGCGTCCATGGATGCCATCATGCTGAGACTTGGACTGATGCCAGATCCTTCACTGATGATGATGGAGTTCACTTCATGGATAGTGATACATGTAGGCCTGCGGATGGCCACACAGCAGGTAACAACAGCACGGCATGGCCGTGGGTGGTGCCGCCATGGAGGCCTGCATGACATCACAGTCCCAGCCTGTGCCTGTCTGCACCAGTGGGACAGCACTGGTGTGAGTCCAGGACAGTAGGGCTGTTGCAGCCACTGCAGCAGCACCATTGAGCCCTGGAGAGTGGCAGCCGGAGGGGCAGTGTCAGCAGTCAGCCAATGGCCATGGGGGTACAGTGTTGGAGGTGGCATCAGTGCACCACCTGTGGACATGCCCAGGCATGGCCCTGGTGTGCAGCACCCGCCCTCAAGGGATGCTGCCCATCAGGGCCGCGAACACCGTGAGGGACAGCATGCCGATCAGGCAGATGACCTCTAGAAGAACACACCCACATACTCCAAGATTCAGTCGACCAACAGTCATGGCTTCAGACGGCGGGGTGGATGCACCTAAAAGTGGCCCTGCACCAGGGCAGAGTGGTAGCGGCATTAGCAGGGACACCGGTCTGCTCCTGGCAGTGATGGACCGGATGTGGGAGGATGTGACCGCTGCCATTGACAGGCTGACACAGACAATCACAGCTGCCATGGCCACAGTGGGCACATAGTTATTTGCCCATGCATCGCAGACACCGTGCAGTGCAATATCCACCCCCCGTTCCTGGCATCGTGCGATACCCTCCTTGTGGACACCGGGTTCAGTTGTGGGCATCCTGAGCATGCCTGGCACAGGCATGTTCAGTGTGCTGCAGATCCCTGCACAAGAATGGTCATGTTCATGCAGTGGAACCCCTGGGGGACTGTTGGTGCCATCCCATGAGGTCATTGGTCAGCCTGCCACTGCTGGCGGGTTTTGGTGGGGTCACCCATGCATCCGTGGTGGCCATGGCACTGTGGCACATGACTGACCAGTCTCCCACCAAGGCTACTGTCTGATGCTGCCCTGTGTGTAGTGTGTGTTCAACATGCAATGCACGGGTGGGGTTCCTGGCCTGCACACACACACACACACACACATACATAACATCGTTCATCTGCACACCCTCCCAGCTGCTGTCTGCTGTGGCGTGTGCATGATGATGCCTGCGTTGCACTGTCTGCCACTGTGCAATGGTGCCCAGCATCTGACACATGCTCAATGACAGGCACTTGGCATGGTGGTCTGTGGATGTGTGTGTGGCTAGGGGTGGTGGTTGGGGTTGGTGTGCCTCCTTCCCTTTGTGCATGTCTTGTGGGTGTGTGTGTGTGTGTAACCATGTGCCGTGCTAGACCTTGCCCATCCCTGACAGCGTGTGTGATTCCATGCTCGGCCAATTCCCTTAACGACATGCACCCCTGTGGTTTGTCCATGCATGTTTGTGAGTTGTGCCCTTGTCACTGGTGGTTGCACATGGCCCCATGACTTACCTGGGTTGGTTGAAGTGCTCCTCTGTGATGATGTCCCGTGCAGCTGTGCCATCCGGATAATTCGGGGTCTCTTCGACCAAGGGGCTGCCAATCACCATCTTCACCAGCATCCTCATTGTCCCCATCGCTGTCATCCTCTTTGACCTGTATGGATATCCCACAGTCGTTGGCCATGTTGTCCAGGATGTAACAGGTGGGAATACCCACAGGCCTTTGAGGGAGGGCTCTGTGGGGCACCGCCAACGTGTCAGAGCAATGAAACGTGCCTTCAGCATCCCAAACACCGCTCGATGACATTGCATGTGGTGGCATGTGCTTCACTGTAGCATTTCTGTGATGGGGTCACGGGCCACTGGTATGGTGCAAGCAGCCAGGGACAGAGGGGTATCCACTGTCACCTGTGTGTAGAGGGTGGAGGTTAGTTTGGTGATCAGCATCGCCTTGCTCCAGGACATGTAGGCCACTACTCATGTCACCTCTGACCATGCCCCTCCCAAGCCCTATGTTTGTCTGTGTGGTTTGCATACTCACCCACTAAGTGGCCAGTAGGGATGTTCCCACTCTTGAATCTGTGGCACAGTACCAACTGGTGCCAGATGAAGGCATCATGTGCTCCCCAGGGTGCGTGGCACAGACATTGATGATGCGCCTCCTGTCATTGCACACCACCTGGCAGTTGATGCTAGCATAGCTCTTGTGATTAATGTATAAGGCCCCCTCAGGGCCAGGTGGTGTGTGGATGGCCACATGGGGTGCAGTCTATTGCCCTTAGCATGCCAGGCATACGTGCTACCCTGTGGAACTCCTGTATGTTTGCTGTGCACTCTGCCGGTGTGCTGGGGAAATGGATGTTCTCCACAGCATGTGACAGCAGAGCGCTGAGGAATTGGCTGAGGTGGCATGAAGCGGCTGACTGGGTTATGCATGTGGTGTCCCCTGTTGGTCTCTGGAAGGTACCCGTGGTGAGCAAGCACATGCAAGCTGTCACTTTAGTCTCCACTGACAGAGCATGGCTCCTTTGTGTGGGTGCCTGCATCACATCACTGCACAGCTCACAGAGCTACCTCAGAATTGCCTGATTCAGGAGGTACTGGCCCACGATCTCCATATCACTGTACAGCTCGAAGCTGGTACAGGCTCGGTACTGCCTGTTGGGGGCATACCGCCGATGGGCCCTTCCATGGCTGCACCCCCCCCGCTGCCTGCCTTCTCACCCCCTCATTACTGCCTCTATCTGGATGGTGGCACTGGCCATGTCCCTGGCTTGTGTTACTCCCCCGGCAGCTGTTTTACTGTTCCCCCCGCTGTCCTTACTGCTACTCCCCCTGCACCAGGAACACTTCCCTGTAGTGGCCATACTGCCAACTGTCTGTGCCCTCAGTGCTGTGTGGCACTTAGCAATTTTGTCCTGTGCTGTGGCACAGGCTCCCACACCTTTCCTGTTCCTGGTGGTTCCAGGTGCTCTGTCCTGCTCCTGCCCTGTCCTTCTCACAGTTTCTGTGTGCCTACCTGCAGTTCACCAACATGTGGCTTCCCTGTAGCGTTCTTGCACCTCTCTCTTGTTCCTTTTTATTTTGGATCATTTCCACTATTGTGCAACTTCCCCTTGCTCCCCTACTGTGCATGGCACATGTTGTTGAATATCACACTGCACCATTTATTCATGGTTCATCCCCCTTCAGTTGTGCATGCATTCATTACCATTGCGCTCTTGCACACTGTGATTTTGGGGTCACATCTCCCTCCCACTGAATATCGCAGAATGGCGCATTTTCAGACTTGTGCTAGCACATCCCTGCTGCACATGGTGCAACCCTTTTGAATAACTGGGCCAGTGTGTACAAAGAATGTATGCATAATAATGGGCTTCAGAGCAGAAATTTAGCTGTTGGAAGACTAAATTCCTTATATCTCAGGAACCATACGACGTAGAGAAAAAAAATTCCCATGATTCATGATTTTCCTGGCTGCATTTTGCTGAATGAGTAGTGCATTGTCGTGACGAAAATTCCATATCTCACACCGTTTCCGAGATATGAGCCCCGAAAGGCGTGGCAGATGCCACCATGTTATTCTATGGGAAAAAAACGTCAACTTCGGAGTACCGTAACTTGGCAGCCATGCAAAGTTTTTACAGCAAAAGGCACATCTGTGAAATGTTGGCTGCTTTTCCTCCAAATTTCACCCCAAAAGACCAAACCATTTGTCTGCAGCAAGGTGGCAAAGAATTCCTGTCATTTTGGCCATAGCCTGAAAAGTAGCGTCACAATTTGCGACCCTTTTTGCAAAAATTTGTGACCCTTTCAGCAAAAATTTGTAAAAGTGTTGTCCATGTGACACTACTTTGCGACACTACTGTTTCCAGAAATTTGAAAATCATATTTCTGGGGTGTTTAACCCCAAAATAAAGACATGGCTAGCATCCTCAGGGTCCGACTAGGTGAACACAAAAAGAATTGTGTCCCTAGAGGGTCCCAAATTTAAATGCCAAGCATTTTTGTGATTACCAACTGAAAACAAAATGGCGGATTTGCGACACTAAAAAGTGCATTTGCAAAAGTGTTGAATATTTTATTAACTTTCCCATTGACTTATAATGGGAAATTATTATTTGAATGACTTTTGAACCATTCAGTATTTTTTCATGAAATCTTCAAAAGGCACATCGGGGACCCCAGCCGCATGTTCCCTGAAGTTTTTGGACTGGTCACACAATCCATGCGACCTGTAGGTGAGAGCAAACAAATCACAAACAATTGCGCAATTGGTTGTCACTTAATAACTCTGCAGCAGTTGAACTAGCATAATATTCTGTGGTGATTTGCATATGCAGCCCATGATGCTTTGCATTATGGAGGCATGTGTGATTTTTTATTTCTTTGAAACTTGGCTTCGGCCAAATGCCCTTTATGTAACTATTGCCTCAGTGCTTGCGCATAGAAGTTCTTTGTCTTTTAAATAGTTTTTGTTTTACTTAGGTTCTCACAACATAACCCAGATAGACCATCTTAGGGTTGCTAGTTCATTCCACTGGGGTGTCAATCAGATGAGGCATATTGATGAGTCTCAGTAGGACAAAACACGTGTCCATGTCTTCTGTTGGCACCCTTTGCAAACTGTATGAGAGGCCTTTTGGCACCATGAATTTTTGCTTAAAGGTGAACTAGCATAATATTCTGTGTTGATTTGCATATGCAGCCCATGATGCTTTGCATTGTAGGGGCATGTGTGATTTTGTATTTCTTTAAAGCTTGGCTTCCTGGCCAAATGCCCTTCGGGGTAACCATTGCGTCAGTGCTTTCGCACAGAGGTTCTTTGTCTTTTAAATAGTTTTTTATTTTAATTGTGTTCACCACAACATAACCCAGATAGACCATCTTAATTCATGCTGGTTCATTCCACTGGGGTGTCAAACAGACGAGGCATGCTGATGAGTCCTGGTAGGACGAAACACGTGTCTATGTCTTCTGTTGGCACCCTTTGCGAACTGTATGAGAGGCCTTTTGGCACCATGCATTTTTGCTTAATGTTGAAATAGCATAATATTCTGTGGTGATTTACGTATGCAGCTTATGATGCTTTGCATTGTGGGGGCATGTGTGAATTTGTATTACCATAATATATTTATATATATATATATATATATATATTTGGATGGTGCAAAGCTGTTGTTGTTTATGATTACAAAATAAATATCCCGTTAAGAACAAGTGGGTTGCACCAAAAATCTTGTGTTTGTGTTATCCTGATTTTCCACATCCCGGTGACAATGCCCTGTCCTCTTTCCCCTCTCTCCCCTTCTCCTTCCCTCATACCTCTCTAGCACCTTACTTTCTATTACTATTGTTCTCCCTCCCTCCCTCCACAAATGCTCATTGTCATATTTATATATCATTTTCACTTAATAAGTGTTGAATTGGCTCTCAGATTTTTTAGAAACTATTTCTGCTCCTGACTTAAATAGTGTAATTTATAGGACTGTAGGTGGAGCCTACAGCCATTTCTTGATTGCTCTGTAGCTCTAAAATGGCCGATCATGGAACCTTCCATTGGACTTTTAAAAGTGTCCTTCAAAAAGTCTAACAGACTTTAAACCCCTCTGCCATGATCGACTGCTACAGAATAACAGCCACACTATTTCAGCTGTTTCTTCTGCATTCTGTGGCATGAACTGCACATGCATGACTCGCACACATGTGCAGTTACACTGGCCACATCATGTATGGCAAAATGCCATTCACCACAATTGTGCAGGCTTGAGTGCCGCACATGCACAGTTGCATTGCCACTACCAGCCCTGCAGGTTTCTATGGACCTCCTCAAACTCATGTGGCACACTGGAAGCCCACCAAAATGTGCACCAAGTTTTTCATTTTGCCTACCGGCATCGGGGTGCCCAATTCCCATGTCAGCTGCCACCAGCTCTGCAGCATTCTGAATAGTATTTTAATATTTTGTTGCTGTAATTGTATTGTGCAGTGCTCTGATACATTGTTGAAGAGTGCTATATAAATAAAGTTTATTATTATTATTATTATTCTGTGGCACTCTCAAACTCATGTGGCACACTAGGAGCCCACCCCAATGTGCACAAAGTTTCATTTTGTCCTCCAACATCAGGGTGCCCAATCCCATCTCAGCCATCACCAGCTCCATGGCATTCTGTGTCCCCAAAGTCATGTGGTACACTTGGAGCCCACCTCAGTATGCCTAATATTTTCTCCCACTGCTGCTGACATTGGGGTACCGAATCCTGTGTCTTCTTTATGTACACCCCCAGTCATGTGGTGCATTGGGAGCCCACCCCAGAGTGCCCAAATGTTGTTGTTTTTCTGTAAGACAGAAAATGGTCCCTTGTTGTTGCTCTGGTCTTTTTCTTTCTCCTGTAAACAGAAAACAGTCCCTCATCATGGCTGCAGTCCCTCCCCATCTCCACCCTCCCCAGAGCACACCACCACCCTTGCCCTGTACTTACCTCTGAGTTTAGCGCTGTCATCTTCTCTAGACTGGGACACATCTGCACTCTTCAAAGTTGAAACACGAACTGAAGAATCAAAGGTAAGCCTGCTATAATGCCATTCAAAGGGATTTTCAACTTATGCTGCTATCGCTGCCATTTTTTCAAATTATTTCCCCAAATTTTGGGACCTCAGCTCATGAAAACTGTCACTGTCATTTTGTTACTCGATCCGGAAAAGTGATTTCACAGTCGCTGTGCATAATCACCTTTGAGGACTAATTCACAAAATAACAGTGCCACTGATCATGAGGTGAGGTCCCAAAAAGCCCATGTTGCACATTTGGTGAAAACATTCCAAAAAATGATTGCGATACACATGTGCATTGTGAAGTTTCTACACATGCTCCTAACTGTGCCAGTGTTTAATATTTTCACACCACATTTTCAACATTGCCATTTTTGCACACCTCATTCAAAACTGTACAGTTGTCATTTACCACAACCTGCCCAATATGTGTTTTCATATCTATGGCACAGACAAGCATGTTTGCTCTGCAAAATCACTTTTTGGGAAAAGTGAACAAAATGACACCAGCACTCTTCATGAGGAGGAGTCCAAAAAAGGCCATGTTGAAAATCTGCTGCAACACCTCCTAAAAATGGCCAAGTTACACCTGGGCATTGAATAATTTCTACACAAATGTGTAACTTTGGTCATTTGGTAGCTCTTCACACCCCTATCAGCTCTGGCTACAGCTTGTTCTAACTGCATACACTAAATATATAGAATTTTTCCATAATGTGTACTCTGGAGGTTGTGGATCTTTCCAAAATCTAGCAATACATCTCCTTACACTGATCAATGCCCCCCTTTCCCCTTCCCCACCCTCTCTACCTCACTAGTCCTCAAGCGACCATAATCTCTGGTAGGGTTCTCAGCATCCTGAAGAGGGTTAGACTTAGGCAAGTTTCTCCCACCCTCCTCCTCCTTCTTCCCTTTACCATCTCTCTACTACCTCTACCCAACTTGTCCTGCCTACTCCTGCCCTTACTCTAAATCCTTACCTCATTCCACCACTGGCAGTTATTTCCACATGCTGAAGGGCCAGTTCCAGGTATGACTCATTATTCCATTCCCTATCAATATCCCACCTCTCTCCTGACCCCTCTACCCTGCACTTAAACAAAGAATTAGTTCACTTGAGCTAATAACTTTCACTTTTACACTGTCTGAGGTGTTCCCAGATTGTCCTAGCCCTGTGTTAACTTGCCTCCCCACAACTGATTTTCTTTGCTCACTTTGCTCCAGCGATGTTCCCCCATCTTTATCCTCTCCTTCCTCCAGCTTGTTTGCTCTGTCTATCCCTCTACCCTCTTTGATGTCCCCCCACTGCACCTCATTCATTCAATAATTGCTAAATAATCAGCTTCTTAACCGTGATCCATTCCTGCAAGGAGTTGGCTCCAAGGCTACATTAAATGTCTGTTCTACTATGTTCTTCAGATATACTACTTGTAATTTATTTCGTATGTTTGGACAAAAGAAGGCATGCCTATCATGATTGTCCCCACACAAGTGGGACTTAAACTAAATGCTGGTCGATTTCAGTCTATGATCTAATGTGGCCTAAAAATGTATTAAAAGGTGTTAAGAGTCAATGATTTAATTTGGAAAACTATTCCCTGCTTTTGATGCCCTCATTGAGAAGATGGAGTCTTTCTTGGCAGTATAAGCCCAGTGAATGACTAGTTGCTCTTGATGAAGTCTAGGAGTATGTCTCCTATTTGAATACTCTAGATCACATTGTTCCATTAAGTTCTCAGAGTTCAGTATTTTATAGATGAAAAGAAGGTCACCTCAGAACCTTCTTATTTGAAGTGAGAATAAATCAGTTTTCCTGAGTCTATTTTCGTAATCTAAGGATGAGAGATTAGGTACCAATTTGGTGGCCCTTCTCTGGGTTCTTTCTAGTAAATCGATATCCCTCTTGAGCTAAGAGCTCCAAAATGGTGAGCCATAATCAAGGTGTGGTCTGATATAAGCTCTGTATAAGGGATAATACAGTCTACTGTTCTATTACAAAGGTACATTTTATTTGTTTTAACAAGTTATTTATTACGTGTACTTTAACACAATGGTCTGATGCAGTAAGTTTGTCATTGACCATTATACCCAAGTCCCTTTCACATGTTGACTCTTTCAGTACTCTATCATTTAAATAATATTTTTGTTTGTTTGTTTTTACTCCTCAGATGTATGACCGAGCACTTGTCAGTATTAAACTCCTTATAGTTCTCTTTTGCCCAAATTTCTATTTCTTGTAGATTGTGATCCAATGATAATTTCCCATCTACTGTTACTATTCTGCCCCCAAGTTTTTTGTCATCAGTGAACATTAATAATATATTGTTACCACTTATTTTCATATTGCTTATAAATATTCCAAATAGAGCTGGGCCCAGGACCAAGTCCTGAGGTACACCACTACTGACCAATCCCATATCAGACAGAGTGCCATTTAATCTGACCTTATGTGATCTATTAGAGAGCCATTGATTTATCCAGTTTTCCAAGCTTATTGTGAATCACAGTTTGTGCAGTTGTTTTATCAAATGTGATGAGATACTTTGTCGAAGGCATGGCTGAAGTCTAGTCAAATTACATCCATAGGTATGCCCTGGTCTAATCCTTTACTGATATAGTTTGTAAAATGAGATGAGGTTAGTGGTGCATGGTAGCACTTCTGAAGCCATGTTGAAAATTATCAGATTAAACCCAATGTTACAATTTCTTTATTCAAATAAGATTTAATTATCCGCTCCATTAGTTTAAAAATGATGGATGTTAGGCTTATTGGCCGATAATTCTGTACTGAGGTTTTACTTCCCTTTTTATATTTGCTTGCGCATGCACAAGAAACATTATGTGACAGCTTAGGAGAGAAGTGGGTTGTGGAAGTGCAGCAGTGTTACAGCCAAGGGAGGCACTGCATTTGGGGGCTTGGCACTGGTGGACCAATGGAGGCACAGTGTGCCGATGACACTGGTCTCCAGAAAGTGCACCAAGTTCTAACATTTTCACTGCAGCAATCAGGGGCTGCCTCATCATAGCAGCATCAGTCATTGTGCTGCATTGAGGGAGTGACCCTTCATTGCAGGGCAGAGTGTTAGCTAGCCTAATACTGTTTGTGAACATGGCGGGTGGCTTGCCACCATGTTCTCAAACAGTATTAGGCAGCTTCCAATGCCAAGGGGGTGCCCAATCCCCCTCAGCAGCATGTGCCCCCCAAAACAGTCTTTGTTGGCTGACAGGGGCTCAATCCCCTCTGGCTTCAGTGCTGTAATGTTTTATTTAGCCGTCGAGGCCCACTCCCATGTGGCATTCTTCTTCCCACCCACTGTCCTCTGCCAATGGGGGCCCATTTCCTGTTGGCATGATGTAAACTTCCCCGTTTCCTGGTGTGCTGATGGGGTGCCCAATCCCTTGACTGCAGCTGGCCCCAAAAGAAGGTCCCTTGGCATGCTGGGCAGACCCAGCATGCCAACTGCCCCTGTGAAATTGAAAACTGTCCTGCATTGTCTATTTGTTTTTTCCTGTAAAGGAAAAATGGTCCCCAGTCTGGGAGACCCCTCCCATAACCTGCACCCACCCACTATGCATCCTGCCTCCACACCCCTCCCCCCCATACTTACCTCCAGAGTCTGGCGAAATGATCTTTGGTGGACCAGGAACACGTCTGCACTCTTCAAAGCTGACTGCGAACTGAGGAAATGCTGGTAAGCTGTACAATATAATAAATAGGTTTTTTCAACTTTGCTGCATATCTCAGGCATTTTTTTGAATTTTAACATAGAAACATAGAACATAGAATTTGACGGCAGATAAGGACCGCTTGGCCCACCCAGTCTGCCCATTTCCCTACCTACTGGATAAGCTGCAGATCCTAGTTAACCAGCAGCCTACTTCTTCCTACCCCCACCCCCTAGAATGGCCTTATGACTGTCCCATGCATGCTTGAATTCCACCACTGATTCTGACTCCACAACCTCCTCCAGAAGGCCGTTCCATGCATCCACAACCCTCTCTGTGAAAAAATACTTCTTAAATTACCTGTGAGCTGCCCCCCCTCTATCTTCAAATTGTGCCCTCTTGTTCTTGCACACCTCTTTTTTTGAAAGATGCTACCCTCTTGGACTTTGTTGATTCCCTTGAGGTACTTAAACATTTCTATCATGTCCCCCTCTCCCTCCTTTCCTTGAGGCTATACATATTAAGCTCCTTTCATCTCTCTTCATATGTCTTCCGGTGCAGACCCTGCACCATTTTAGTTGCCCTCCTCTGGATAGCTTCCATCCTGCCTATGTCTTTGGGAGATTGGGTCTCAGAACTGCACACAGTACTCAGATGGGGCCTCACCAGCTGTCTGTACAGAGGGATAATAACTTCCTGTTTTCTACTGGTGATGCCTCTCCTATGCATCCCAGTGTCCCCCAGCCCTCCTTGCTGCCCTCTCACATTGCTTGCCCACCTTTAGGTCATCTGATATGACTACCCCAGGTCTCTTTCCATTTTGTTGTTAGTATCTCACCCCCATTGTGTACTCTTCCCTGGGTTTTGTTTACCAGGTGCATTACCTTGCACTTCTTAGCATTGAATCTAAGCTGCCATACATTTGACCATTCCTCTAACCTTGCCAAGTCCCTTCTCATCCTTTCCACCCCACCCTGTGCATGAACTCTGTTGAAGATCTTTGTGTCATCTGCAAAGAGACATACTTTTCCTTCCAGTCTCTCTGCAATGTCGCTTATAAAGACATTGAAGAGGACCAGTCCTAATACTGAACCCTGCTGTACCCCACTAGTAACTCTCCTTTCTTCTGAGTGGACTCCATTTACTATTACTCTCTGTGTCCTATTCTCCAGCCAATTCTTTACCCAGGCTGTCATCTTGGGACCCACTCCCAGGCTGGCTAACTTGCATATTAATCTTTTGTGTGGGACTGTGTCAAATGCCTTGCTAAAGTCCACAGCCCCTCCCTGATCTACTACTTTGGTCACCCAGTCAAAGAAATCTATTAGATTCATCTGGCATGACCTTCCTGCTGTGAATCCATGCTGCCTAGGGTTCTGTGCCCCTCTGGCCTCTAGATACTCCACAATTATTTCCTTCAGAGTGATTCCATAATTTTCCCTATCAGTGAGGGTTAAACTAACAGGTCTGTAGTTTCCTGCTCTGTCTTGCTCCCACTTTTGTGACGGAATCACATCTGCCCTCCTCCAGTCCTCGGTACCACCCCATCCTCCCATGATTTGTTAAAAGGGTAGTCAGTGGTGTCACTAGTTCTACCCTTAGTTCTTTTTGAATTCTGGGATGAATCCCATCAGGCCCTATTGCTTTGTCCACCTTCAGTTTTAAGAGTTCTTTTAGAACCCTTTGTTCTGTAAATGGGCTGGTATCAACTTCTGTATCCAGAGTGTTTCTACTGTTTGTTTTAGGTACCTCCACCTCTTCATTTGTAAATACTGAGCAAAAATATTTTTTAGTATCTCTGCCTTTTCACAGTCTCCTCTTCCCACCTCCCTCCCCTTTATTAAGCCTCACTATCCCTCCTTGGTCTTCCTTCGCTCTCTGATGTACCTATAAAGGTTTTATCCCCGTCTTAACTGAGTTGGTTACCTTTTCCTTGGTTTGGGCCTTTGCTGTTCTGACTGCCTTCCCAGCCTCCTTTTGCTTTAACTGATACAGTTCCTGTCTGCTCCTTCTCGATTCCTTGTACTTCCTGAATGCTTTCTTTTTCTCTTGAACCTTCACTGCCACTTCCTTTGAGAACCATAGTGGTTTCTTACATTGTTTCATTTTATTTGCTTTACACAAGGCTCATTACCTCTGTGATGGCAGTTTTTATTATTCCCCATTGTTCTTCCACCTCTCCTTCCTGTCCATTTGCTAGTGCATTCCTTAGGCACTCACCCATTTTGGCAAAGTCAGCCCTCCTAAAGTCCAGTACTTTTGCCTTTGTGGCTTGACTCTATTGCTGTGTTTATTGTGAAACCATACTGTTGATGGTCGCTAGTTCCCAGATGGTTACCCACTTCTATATCTGTGATCCTCTCTCCATCTCCATTTCAGAGAACCAGGTCTAAGATTGCTCCCTCTCAGTGGGCTCCAATACTAGTTGTCTAGGCATGCCCTGTAGGGCATCTAGAATAACCCCACTCTTCAGTGGCTGCTGCAACTGCACTCCAGTTAACATCTGGCATATTCAGATCACCCATCAGCAATATCTCCCTTTTTCTGCCATTCTAAGTATACTTTCTATCATTTCCTTGTCCATTTCCTCCCTTGAGAAGAGGTCTGTATACAACCCTATGCGGATTGCGGTTCCAGTGCCTGCCTCAAATTTACCCAGTGCTTCTTCTCCTCCTGTTTACCCTTTTGTTCTGTTGCTTTTATTCCTTCCCTTATGTAAAGAGCTACTCCTCCTCTCTTTACCTCCCTGTCCCTCCTATAGATGAGTATCCTGGTATGTTTAAGTCCCAGTCATGGTTTGTGTGTACCATGTTTCTGTGAGCTGCCATGATATCAGATGTTCCTCCTCCATCAAGGCCACTAATTCAGGAGCTTGTTGCCCAGACTACAGGCATTGGTACTCATTGCTCTCATTTTGGATGGCTTTACCTTCTGTTGCAGCATCCCCTACTGACCTTTCTACTCGGTCTTTTTCTCATTTAGTACCCTGTTTTGTAGGGAGAGGCTGGATTTTCCTACTGCTTATCAGTGCCTCCCTTGGACTAGTTTAAAAGCTACCAATGAAGCATTTAAACCGATTGCTCAAAAGACTTGTTCCTTCCTGGACAGATGCAGACCATCCTGCCAGTATAGGCTGGTGTCCTCCAGGTGGAACCCCAGTCCCCAATGAAGCCAAACCCTGTGCTCACACCATTTTTTCAACCATTCATTAAACAGCATGGTGCTAATTACCCTCGCCTCCCCCATGCCATTGACAGGCAGCACCTCTGAGAAGGATACTGTGTGTGCTACTTGTTTTAGGCCCCTTCCCAACTCTACAATGTCCTCCTGCACTGCTCTAATCTCATGATGAGCCAAGTCATTTGTCCCTAGGTGGACATTTACGTCCAGCTCAGACTCCCTTGCAGTTGTTCTTGTGATCCTGAGGATGCTCTTCTTGTCCCTCCAAGCCATGGCACCAGGCAGGCACCTTACTTCAGTTTTCCCAGCTCCCCCGAGTTCTATCCCCTAATAACTGAGTCCCCAACCAGGAGCTGCTTCCTTTCCCTGTGGTGTCCTCTGCCTCCTTCCTGTGGGCCTCCCTTGTGACAGTTGTCATCAGTCTTCTCTGTGGGTGCATCCATAGGGGAGCTATGCTCCCCAAAAGAGTGATATGGACTGTGATTGGAACAATTGACTGGGTGTGCCTCTGTTCCACCATCCTCACCCTCCCTGAGCCCACTGTGGTCCAGCTGCTGTGCTTTCTTTGCAACCTTTGAGGTAGTGGTGGTGGCGTTGGTGCTCCCTGGATGGGGAAGGTTCCCTTCCTACTGTCCAGTGTGGCCTGGGGGAAGGTTTCCTTACTACTGTCCAGTGTGGCCTGAAGATGGGCAATTTTCTCCCTCAGGGCAGAGAGTTGTCTGCAAATAGGGCAGCATCTCAGCCTCCAGAAAGACTTCTGCACCATTTTGGCACCAAATTCTCAACATGGGCTTTTGGGACCCTCCTCATGAAATCTGTCACTGTCATGGCGTTAATCGGGCCTGAAGGATCAGTTCCGCAGTCCTGCATGAAATCATCTTTCAGGACTGATTAATGGAATGAACAGTGCCAGTGTTCATAAGGTGGGCTCTCAAAAAGCCTATGTTGCACATTTGTAAAAAATTCCTAAAAATGACTAGACAAGCATGCATATGCCAATTCCTATGCACACTATAGGTTTGCAAATTTGTAACATTTGCACTCCAAATTTTCACCATTGCCATTTTATCAAACCTACTTATGAGCAGTACAGCTGTCATTGTTCACATCTCACCCAAAATGTGTTTCCGCTCATGTAGCACACAATGGCACAGTCAGTGTGTGAAATCATTGTTTGGGACAGATTAAGAAAATCACAGTTCATGAGCAGGGGTCTTACATTAGCTATGTTTAAATTTGGTACAAATATTCCTAAAAATGACTGTTTTACAAGCATGCATTGCTCAGTTACTATGCACACTCATAAGTGCATGAATTTTTAAAATTTGCAGTCCAGAATTTAAAAAATGCCATTTTACCACACCTACTTATGAGCAGTACAGCTTTAATTTTGCACATCTCGCCCAAAATGTGTTTTAGCGCATGTAGCACACAGTGGCACAGTTGGTGTGTGAAATCAATGTTTGGGACAGATTAAGAAAATCACAGTGACACTATTCATTAGCAGAGGTCCTAAAATGTCTATGCTGAAAATTTGGTTAGAAAAGTTCATAAAATGACTGTGTTACGAGCGTGCGTTGCGCAGTGTCTACACATGCTTGTAACTTCACACATTTGCAATATTTTCACTCCAGATTGCCAACACTGCCATTTGCCCGCACTTCCTTATGAACAGTACAGCTGTCATTTTTCATATCCTGGCCCAAATGTGTTTTTACACTTCGGACACAGACAAGCGTGATCGTTGTGGGAAATCTGTGTTCGGGACACATTAGGAAAATCACACTGACACTGTTCATTAGTAGAGGTCCTAAAATGGCTATGTTGAAAATTTGGTGACAAAAGTCCATAAACTAACTCTGTTATGTGCGTGCATTGTGCAGTTTTCACACACGTTTGTAACTTTGCACATTTGCAATATTTTCATGCCATATTTTCAACATGGCCATTTTTCCACACCTCTTTATGAACAGTACAGCTGTCATTTTTCACATCCTGGCTGAAATATGTTTTTGCACTTCTGGCACAGAATAGCTGTTGCTGTGGGACATCACTGTTTAGGACACATTACAAAAATCACAGAGACACTGTTCATTAGCAGAGGTCCTAAAATACCTATGTTGAACATTTGGTGATGAAAGTCCATAAAATGACTGTGTTACAAATGTGCATTGTGCAGATTGCATGCATGCTTGTAACTTTGCACATTTGTAGTATTTTTCAGTCCAGATTTTCCCATTTCCCCACACCTCCTTATGAACAGTACAGCTGTCATTTTTCACATCCTGGTTGAGACGTGTTTTTGCAGTTCCGGCATAGAATATCATGGTTGCTGTGGGAAATCAGTGTTCAGGACACAGTAACAAAATCACAGTGACACTGTTCATGACCACAGGTCATTAAATGCCTATGTTGAAAATCTGGTGATTAAACTCCATAAAATGACTGTGTTACGCACATGGGTTGCGTGGCTTCCATGTATGCTTGGACGTGCAAGCATTTTTAATATTCCCACTACACATTTTCAACATTGCCATCTCTTCATACCTCCCTATGGATGGTACAGCTGTCATTGTTCACAACCTGCCTGATCTGTGTTTTCATACATGTGGTGCAGAATGGCACTGTCACTGTTGGAAGTCAGTTTTCAGGGCACATTAACAAAATCACACTGCCACTGTTCATGACAAGAGGTCCTGAATGCTTTCATGAGGTGGAGTCACAAAAAGGCCATGCTCAAAATTTGCACTGTGAATACCAACAAATGCCTGAGGCTTTATGGTTTCTAACCATAACATCCTACCCTGTACAGACAGACAGGCAGGCATTGGGGTGTGCCTTTGGATTACCAACTGTACTGCTCATGCCATCCCACCCCAACCCCCCAGCCACTGACAGGAATCGAGGTGTACCTTGGACTCTTCATCCCAAGACTTCACCCCATTCTCCTATGCTGCACCCATTTCAATGTATGTCCTTCTGAAAAGAGGTGACTGTAAAGCCAAACACCCTAAGGCACAGCTCAACACATGTCACTGTCTGCAGAATAAAGTGAGGTGACATGGTGTGACCGTCATGGGTGATGACCTAAAACCTTACCCTACATCCTGTCCATCTCTGCAGGATGAAAGTGGGGTTCATGTGAAGTTCAGTACTTCACTGCCATTCCTATTCTGCATCAGTCTTACTCCTGCATTTCTAATGCTAATACCAGCAAGCAAACATTCGGCATTGACAAATGCTTGTTGTATGTAGGGATCACTGTAGCTGACAGCCAGTACAATGGAATATTATTTTCATTAAAGGATTTATTAAATATGATGGACAGTGGTAGATTAAAAGGGTCTGTACCTTTTAGAAACACTGAATGTAAATTATCTGGTCCAGGACTGGTATTGTTTTTTTAGTGTGCCTAGAGTATTTAAAACCTCTTCCTGGGAGATAGAATACAAATTATTTTTATTTTCTTTAGATGACATACTGTATATGTATTTTCAGCTATTTTATTAGAGAAGATAGAACAAAAGAATGAGTTAAAAAAGTTCTGCTGTTTCCCTGTCTGTTAGTACTTCTAAGTTGTTATGTACTAATGGTCCTATTTTTCCATTTGTTCCTTTTCTGCCATTAATGTAAGAATATAATGTTTTTTGGTTTTTGCCTGAATGTACTATCTTGAACTCAGCCCTTCTTTTTGTTTGTAATATTGATTTTTTTAGTTTCTTTTGTACACTTTTATAAAGTTTGATATTTTCTTCACTGTTATTTTGTTTTAATTTTTTTTTAAATAATTTTTCTTTAACTTTAATCAGTTTTTTTTATTGTATTACTAAACCAGATGGGGTCCTTCCTTTTCTTATTGTATTTTTTCTTGTTTGATACAAATTATTTTCCTAACTGATTAATAGTGTCATTTAGTATTGACCAGGCTTGATTAGTTGTGAGATTGTGTTAAACAGGCAAGCCAGTTGGTCTGTTGGAGGCATTTATTAATTTCAGAGAAGTTCGTCTTGTAACAGGCTCTGAGCTACAAATCTGAAGAACTAGGTTTAAATCCTACAGCCCCCACTTACATACTGTGTGACCCTAAGCAAGTCACTTAACTTCTCTGTGCTCCCAGTTGCACCTGTAAACAAGCTTTCAGCTTAGTGTGTCTCTCCTGGTTAAACAATTGGGGAAAAAAAAACTGGAGTAGTTCTTATGAACAAGGTTGTTTTTTTAAACAGAGGTTTTCAAAATTATTACAAAGTGCACTGTATTGTGATCACTGTTGCTCAATGGGGGTTTTATTTCTAAGTCTTGTATCTTGTCCTCAATATTAGTTAGGACCAGATCTAGGATGTTATTATCTCTAATAGGACTCAAAATGAATTATTCCAGTCCATAGCTAAGTATTTCTCTTGCAAAGAAGTTTTCTACTTCAGATGTTCCTTGCATGGTTAGCCAATCCATTTTAGGTAGGTTAAAGTCTTCTACTATAAGGACCTCTCATTTTTGAGATATTTCGGTGATTTTTTTAATCAGTGCATTTGCGTAGATAACATCTGCTGAAGGAGGTCTGTAACAATTCCCTACAATCAGTTTAGATTGGACCCTTACATCAGTTTGGATCTAGATACTTTCTGTTGTGCTGCTCTTAGTTATTTAGAAGGAAGCTAAATCTTTGCGTACAGACAGACTCCCTCACCATTTCTTCCTTCTCTGCTCTTTTGATATAGCTTGTAATTAGGTAATGCTGTCTACCAGGCTTTAAAGTCATCCCACCAGTTAATTAAATGCATATTCCACAGGTATGATATATTTAATTGTATGTTATGTTACATATGTGACTGTATGATTGTTTATGATATTTTCTAACTGTATGTCTTAATACAAATGTAACTGAATGTTTATTTTCTCAGATATGATAAATGTTAAACAGTATGTTTAATTCTTCATCCAACTGTACCGCCACCTCCCAGGTTGCACCAGGAGATGAGCAGCTTGTTGTTCAGTATGCTTTCCTGGTGAAACATTTTAATAAATAAAAGAAATAAATAAATGCCAAATTGATGCATTTTTGTAATGCCCTGTTATGTATTTGTTGGATTGTGGATATTCCAAGTACACAGAACTCTGGTTTGTATCTCAATGAAACTCCAGGACCCAGATTCAAAAAACATTGTGAATCATGCAAAGTGTTTGCTCTCTAAATGCATGGAGTTTGTGCAGTACTGCAGTTCACAAAAGGCCAGTTAGTGACAGCAAAAGTGGTTAGCTCAGCTGCAAAAAAATAATGTATGCATGATGCAAAGAGCCGGGAGGGCCATGCAAACAGGCACGATAACTATTCACATAGAACTAGCTCTGTATAAAGTGTGTTGTGTGAAATGTAGTGCAGTGTTAAATACTTCCTATAGAAAGGTCCTCTTAATTCAAGTAAAGCCCAGTGGCAGAACTAGATAGTGCAAGCCTAAGCATAGAAACATAGAACATAGAACATAGAAACATAGACTTTGTCGGTAGATAAGGACCGCTTGGCCCACCTAGTCTACCCATTTCCCTACCTAGAGGATAAGCCCCAGATCCTATTTAACCAACAGCCTAGTTCTTCCTACCCCCCACAAAAATTGCCTTATGTCTGTCCCATGCATTCTTGAATTCTCCCACAGTTTTAGACCCCACAACCTCCTCAGGAAGGCTGTCCCATGTGTCCACCACCCTCTCTGTGAAAAATACTTCCTCACATTGCCCCTGAGCCATCCCCCATCTTCAAATTGTGTCCCCTTGTTCTTGCACATCTCTTTTTCTGAAAGATACTACCCACTTGGACTTTGTTGATTCCACTGAGGTACTTAAATGTTTCTATCATGTCCCCCCTCTCCCTCCTTTCCTCAAGGGTATACATATTAAGCTCCTTTAGTCTCTCCTTGGATGGCTTCTCTTGCAGACCCTGCACCATTTTAGTTGCCCTCCTCTGAACTGCCTCCATCCTGTCTATGTCCTTGCGGAGATGGGGTCTCCAGAACTGGATGCAGTACTCCAGATAGGGTCTCACCAACTGTCTGTACAGGGGGATAACAACTTCCTGTTTTCTGCTTGTGGTGCCTCTCCCTATACATCCCAGTATTCCCCCAGCCCTCCCTACTGCCTTTTCACATTGCTTGCTAACCTTAAGGTCATCTGATATGATTACCCCCAGGTCTCTTTCCATTTTTGTTGTTGTTACTATCTCCCCCCCATTGTGTAATCTTCCCTTGGGTTTTTGTTTCCCAGGTGCATTACTTTGCACTTCTTTGCATTAAATCCACACTGCCATACTTATGACCATTCCTCCAACCTTGCCAAGTCCTTTCTCATCCTTTCCATGCCTCCTTGTGTATCAACCCTGTTGCAGATCTTTTTGTCATCTGCAAAGAGGCATACTTTTCCTTCCAGTCCCTCTGCAATGTCACTTATAAAGACATTAAAAAGGACTGGACCCAGTACTGAACCCTACGGTATCCCACTAGTAACTTCTTCAGAGTGGACTCCATTTACAATTACCTTCTGTGTCCAGTTGTTCAGCCAATGCTTTACCCCAGGCTGCCACCCTGGGACCCACTCCCAGGCTGGTTAATTTGACTATTAATCTTTTGTGTGGAACTGTGTCAAATGCCTTGCTAAAGTCTAGGTAGGCCATGTCCACAGCCCCTCCCTGATCTACTACTTTGGTCACCCAGTCAAAGAAATTAATTAGATTCATCTGACATGACCTTCCCGCTGTGAACCCATGCTGCCTTGGGTCCTGTGCCCCACTGGCCTCTAGGTACTTAATAATTCTTTCCTTCAGAAGTGATTCCATCATTTTCCCTACCACAGAGGTCAAACTGACAGGTCTGTAGTTTCCTGCCTCTGTCTTGGTCCCACTTTTGTGAAGGAGAGTCATATCCGCTTTCTTCCAGTCCTCAGGTACCACACTTTCCTCCCATGATTTGTTAAAAAGTGGTGTCACTAGTTCTCTGCTTAACTCTTTTAGAATTCTGGGGTGAATTTCATCTGGCCCCATTGCTTTGTCCACTTGCAGTTTTAGAAGTTCTTTCAGAACCCTTTCTTCTGTGAAAGGACTGGGATCGACCCCCCTCTCCAAAGTGCTTCTTTTAATTGGATTAGGCACCTCCCCCACTTCCTGTTTTTGAGAATACTGAGCAGAAATATTCCTTCAGTAGCCCTGATTTTTCACTGTCACTCTCTGCCCACCCATGGTCCATTCTATTCAGCCTCACTATCCCTCCCTTTGTCTTTCTATGCTCCCTGATGTAACTATAAAAGGTTGTATCCCCCTTGTTAACCAAGTTGGCTATCTTTTTCTCAGTTTGGGCCTTTACTATTCTGATTTCCTTCCCTGCTTCCTTCTGCCTTAACTGCTGAAGTACACTCTGCAAGACAGTAAGGCAAACCCCTGTGGTGTATACAGGGTTGCATTCTAGGGTGGGGGGAGAGGTTGGAAACCCCCAAAGTTTTTTTTACATGGACAGATGTTAACTACCAAGACCAAGGCAAGGCTCACATATGTGTGTATCTGGTACATGTGACAGACTGTAGTTGAGTACACTCTGCTGGACAGTAAAGCAGTCCACTGTGGGTACACGGTTATGTGTCCCAGGCAGTGAGGAGAGGGTAGGAAACCCCAGATGATTTCTGGAATATTGGCTGAAGTTAACAATCAAGATCATGGCAAGGCTGACATAAGTATGTGTCTATTATTGGCTCCTCATCCCTGTCCTCTGTTCCATGTCCAATGGGGAGGAGAGATACAATGTGACACTGCCACACACTGCCACACATAACATCACTGAGTGTGTCTTTGGCATGCTCAAAATGTGGTTCTGTTGCCTGAACTGCTTTGGTGGTGCTCTATCTTAGACATCTCAGAAGGCCTGAGGCATATTCCTTGTTTGTTGTATGCTACACAGCATGGCACAATCCCTTGGAATAGTGCTACCAGTTCAAGAGGAACAGGCAACCACTGACATGGAGCATGTATCCATGGTAAAGCACCCCTGATTGTACCCCCACCTCATGGACAGCAGCATATATGTAAGTATATGTGCTAACCTTAGGGCATACACATATTGTACAAATACAAGTGTCAGGATCTATGTTCTACAGTATTCTACTAATGCATATTATGCTTTGTTATGTTTTACCAATGCATTTTGGTCCTGGGAGATGCTTTCCATTATATTGTTACTATATAATTATAAGTTAGGCAACAGTGCCACCTTTAGTGCTTGTGCATCACTGTAATTGTAACTGACCTTGGAGTTACAGAGATCCTATAATTTATGCTAGCTCAACAAGCTAAGCAACTTCTCATGTTAGTTAGGATGGTTACTTATGCCGCTTGCTACTGTTCAAAAATATACATTTCATGTATCTTCTTTTATAGTAACCATAGCAATTATCAGGGTATAAGACCCCTTGCAGTATGTAGCTTCTCTGAGACTAGAGACTGCACCTACTTAAGTAAGGCAAACTGGAAGCTCTCCCTGTGTATTCACGATTGGTAGTAAGCCTGTATCATTATTATTTACCTTCAATAAATTACATTTAATACATGTGCTCCACTTGTCTGTTGTCTCTTCCTTTATGCCATTCCAACAAGAACCTGAGAAAGGTAATTTTATTACCCAGTTACATTTTGGTGACCAAGTTCAGGTTGGAAGATGCAAAAGAAGATTCCATTCAATTTATTCTGAATGTCAGGTAATGTAGCATCACTTTCACCAGCTTGGACCTACTCGTGCTTACAGTGGTAGTGATTGCGGCAGACACATTCCGTCTTGATCTCAGGCATGGCAGACCCACACCACACCTCTTTACGCTTCCTCTGTGAATGACAGAGTACTGCCTTGGCATCACCGTTTACCCACTGAGGACCAGAAAGTGGTTGGGTGACAGTGCCAGGGATTTTGTCCAGTTTTCTGACTGCTTCTTTGTTTGTTTGTCTACCCCTTATTTGTCATGCCTAAATTTTGCACTGAACTGAGACTGGACATCTCAAACTACCTCACATCCCATTGCAGATTGACAGATTTTGCACTGGATGCAGAATCTGCAGACAATCCATTGCTGCTAATATCCAAGCACTACTTAGAGTCCAAAAACACAACCAAAAAATACAATCTTAAAGGTCTTTTGGTTGCAGCCCTGTAAACCACTATTGAGGGTCTCATAGTGAGGTGTGCTTCCCTTGAACTTCAAAATGCATCTCTAAAAAAAAGAGATTGGCTTGCAGGCATCGGAGTTACAGAAAAAGAAACAAAAACTAGCTGAGGAGACACAGTCACTTCGCAATGCCAATAACAGACTATTGCATTGTACTACTCAAGACACTGAGCATTAAATTTGCATGTTGAGTGATGATTGTGAAAGGCTGAAGTGTGATACAAAATAGTGTATTTGAATGATATTCTGAGTGATGCAAATGAGGGTTTGAGAGAAGAGAATGATGAGTTGAAAGAGGAGTATCAGAGAGTGATTTGTGAGTTAGATAAAGAACTTAGGGAAAACTTTGAATTGGGCACTGCGTACAGAGTGTTGAAGCATGAGGTTGAAAAAAGTATAGAACAGGGCAGTGCAAGAGTTTGTCATAAGAAGTGTAGAGAAAAAAATGGCAAAGTTGCACCATTAATGGGAGGATCTTGCTAGCCATGTTAAAGCCATGAATGGATTTCAGTATACACCTATTGAGACTGCGTTATCCAGCGATGGTGACTCTGACTTTAATGATGAGTCATGTCATATCATGCGCAAGTCCAACCCCCATGGTGGAGCAACTACTGCCAACCATCCCCAAGATAGCAGCTACTTCAGCACACACTCTGTGTCACCATGTCTACACAAACATGGCAGAAGCCATGTACAACACCAAAATGGTGGCCCCCATGACACAGGTGGAGGGCCTGTATTCTGTAATGTACTTTCACTTGCTCCTCTCAACATGGGAGGCATGACAGAGGTTTGGGGCTAAATTCAAGAGGCCCTCAGCAATCTCACTGTACTGAGGACCAAAGGAGAGCCATCCAGGAGCAAATGACAAAATGTTCAAAGAAACCATTAACCAGGACCATGCACACAAGGCAGTCAATGATGTAACAGCAGAAGCTGCTGTTCACTGCGCCAGTGAACATATCAAGCTGAATGCAACTATGCATACCTCCAGCCCCTTACAAGTTGCTCACCCTGTCCAGAAAATTGCCCAAAGTATTGGATAGATGGGCCCCACTGACAATCTCAGTTGCTATTTGGAGAAGTTGCACTCCCTCTGAGAGAAACTTTCTCTCCAACCTGATTACCAGGGGCACTGGAAATTTGCGGGCACGATCTTTGCGCTATTTCTGTGATTTGTGGCTTCCCCGCGACCCACCCGTGACTTTAGCCATTCCCCCTGTAACCCATGTAAAATGACTCTGAGTAGTTCCCAAAACCACTTGCATTCATTTTGGCAGCATGGTTTTTGGCATTCCAAACAAAGAAACTATAGTCACTTCCACCCCACATCATCAGCGTGCATCTGTGATGTGGTAACAGTGGGCAGGACACTTGTTCATCTTTCCTTAAAAAAAATGGTGCCTTTTTTATAAATCCTGTCCCCCTCAGGTCTGTTTAAGCTCCATATAGTGTGTGAGTTGCTGGGGGGGGAGATAGTACACCTTGTGTGTCCAGAGACCAGAGGAGGAAAAGAACTGTGCCACCTTCCTGACTGACCGACTGCTCTCCCGCTTCATTTGAATAGCCTGAATTGCAAACACTGACCTTTGGTTCCATCTTCATTTTGCTCATCTATGCCTGCAATTGTGAAGGGAGCAGAACGGAATACACTAGACCCACTGCTAGCAATTGTGAGGAGTAGAACAGCACCAAACCTGCTTGGCCAGAAACCTGCTATCAGAGCACACATAGCAAGCAGCAGATCTGTAAATCACTCGGTCATCCAGTGGAGTACAGAGTGCCTACTGCTAGTTCCTGCTTCTATCCTGAGGCTGTAAGTACAAGAATTCATTTATTGTGGGGGGGGGGGGGGAAGAAAAGTACAAATGAATGCATAGGGATGGAGAGAAGATGGGGCAAATGGAAGGCTGGCATGGTTTGGATTGTAGTTGTGAAAAGCATTTAATTGAGGATGTGGGGTTCAAACTCAAGTCTACAGGTCTGTGGCTGAATGCACTGATCACAGTACTCTATTGTTTATATAATACATGTGTATATATAACAACATGAAGTTGTAAAAAGAGGAATATGTTTGAGGTTTGAAGGACAGGGGAGGGCACAGGTTCACTGTGTGTGTATGTGTTTGTGTGTGTGTGTGTGTGCATACATTTTTCTTTCTAACTGTATAACATATATTGTTCTGGTGTCTTTTTGATGTTGGGCAGAAGGACGGATGAGCAGACTGGCACAGAATTTTGTTGTTGTCACATGAATGATGTATACCAGTCCACTAGGTTAGTTCTTTGCTTCAGTGGTTTCTTAATGGTTGGTGGAGGGATGGGTCTGATGGCAGAACAATTCTTTTCCACATATGTACCAGCCCACTGTAGGGTGGAGAGATGGGTGCAGCAGACTGGCACTCATGCTTAAAATAAATTGTTCTGGCCTCTGGTGATAGTGGGCATGGGGCGGAAGAGTAGGCTGGCCCAGAACAATTTTTTTCGGCATGTATACTAGTCTGCCAGGTCTGTGCCAAGCTCTTGTTGCTTGTTGTTGATGGTCAGTGGAGGGTCAGGCCTGACAGACTTGGCTCACGTGCAGAAAAAAATTGTTCTGGCCTTGGGTGATGGTGGGCATGGGGCAGACAAGCAGGTCGGCCCAGAACAATTTCTTTTCTGCACCTATACCAGTCCACCAGGTCTGTGCCAAGCTCCTGTCACTTGTTGTTGATGGTCGGTGGGGGGTTCGGGCCTGGCAGACTCATCACATGTGCATAAAAAAAGTTGTCCTGGCCTCTGGTGATGGTGGGCATGGGGCAGATGAGCAGGCTGACCCAGAACAATTTTTTTCTGTATCTATACCAGTCTGCCGGGTCCGTGCCAAGCTCCTGTCACTCGTTGTTGATGGTCAGTGGAGGGTCGGGCCTGGCAGACTCGACTCACATGCAGAAAAAAAGTTGTCCTGGCCTCTGGTGATGGTGGGCATGAAGCGGATGAGCAGGCTGGCCCAGAACAATTTTTTTCTGCACCTATACCAGTCCACCAGGTCCGTGCCAAGCTCCTGTCACTTGTTGTTGATGGTCGGTGGGGGGTTCGGGCCTGGCAGACTCATCACATGTGCATAAAAAAAGTTGTCCTGGCCTCTGGTGATGGTGGGCATGGGGCAGATGAGCAGGCTGACCCAGAACAATTTTTTTCTGTATCTATACCAGTCTGCCGGGTCCGTGCCAAGCTCCTGTCACTCGTTGTTGATGGTCAGTGGAGGGTCGGGCCTGGCAGACTCGACACACATGCAGAAAAAAAGTTGTCCTGGCCTCTGGTGATGGTGGGCATGAAGCGGATGAGCAGGCTGGCCCAGAACAATTTTTTTCTGCATCTATACCAGTCTGCCGGGTCCGTGCCAAGCTTCTGTCGCTTGTTGTTGATGGTCGGTGGGGGGTCGGGCCTGGCAGACTCATCACATGTGCAGAAAAAAATTGTTCTGGCCTCAGGTGAAGGTGGGCATGGGGCAGATGAGCAGGCTGACCCAGAACAATTTTTTTTTCTGTATCTATACCAGTCTTCCAGTTCTATGCCAAGCTCCTGTCACTTGTTGTTGATGGTCAGTGGAGGGTCGGGTCTGACAGACTCGTCACACATGCAGAAAAAATTGTTCTGGCCTTGGGTGATGGTGGGCATGGGGTGGATGAGCAGGCTAACATACTAACATACTAATTGCCAGCAGATTAGGTCTTACGGTCTATTGAGTCTGTTCGAACCTCAGGTCCCTAGTTGGGTGCTGAGGCCCTTCCTCCCTTGTGTTACAGAAACCCCTATCATCCATTCCCACCCCCCTGGGCCAGGACATCATCTTGTACATCCACTTTCTGTGTCTGTCCCACCCTCTCTTGAAGCCCTCCACTGTGGATCTCTGAACCAGCTCGCCAGGCAGTGCATTCTAAGGGTCCACCACCCTCTCTGTGAGAAACCTCCTCCTCCTCCTCTTCCCCCCTCACCCTTCCACCTTCCTACTTCAAACCATGCCCTCTGGTGATACCTCCCTGCTTTAGTCTAAAGATCCCTCCCATGTTTACCCTATTTATTCCCTTGAGGTACTTGAAGACCTCAGTCATGTCCCCCCTGTCTCTTCTATCCTCCAATGAAAACAGGCAGAGCTCCTCAAGTCTGTCCTCATACATCAAATCCCCTAGTTTTCATATCAACTTAGTTGCCCTCCTCTGTACCCTCTCCAGGAGCTGTACATCCCTCTTCAAGTGTGGTCTCCAGTACTGTACACTGTACTCAAGGTGTGGTCTAACTGCTGTCCTGCACTGCTCAGAGTTATTCATACATGCATCCACCATGACCCCTAGGTCTTTTTCCCCTGTTGAGGCCTCCAGTGCTTCCCCTCCCAGGGTGTACCTGTGTTTTGGGTTCCCCGCCAAGATGTAATACCTTGCACTTGGTGATATTGAAATTTAATTTCCATGTTTGAGCCCAGCTTTCCAGGGCATCCAGGTCCCCTTGCTGGGTCAATCTCCCCTCTTCCCCGTCAACTACTGCTTCAATCTTGGAATCATCAGTGAAGAGACTCATTTCACACCCTATACCCTCCCTGATGTCCGATACGTATGCATTAAACAGGATCAGACCCAGGACCAAGCCATGAGGTACTCCACTACTGACCTCTCTAAGGTTTGAGAGCTCCCCACCGACCACTACTCTCTGGGTGCATCCAGCTAGCCAGTTTTCATTCCATCTGACTATCAAAGGGCCTACTCCCAACCCTGTCAGTTTCTCCACCAGACCATTGTGGGGGACAGAGTCAAATGCCTTGCTGAAGTCCAAGAAGGCTGGCCCAGAAGAATTTTTTTCTGCATCTATACCAGTCTGCCAGGTCTGTACCAAGCTCCTGTCACTTGTTGTTGATGGTCGTTGAAGGGTCGGGCCTGGCAGACTGGGCTCACGTGCAGAAAAAAAATTGTTCATGCCTCAGGTGATGGTGGGCATGGGGTGGATGAGCAGGCTGGCCCACAAAAATTTTTTTCTGCATCTATACCTTTGCATCTTTGTGGATGACTCAAAACTGGGGGTAGTGGTGGATGGGGAGGAGGGAAGGGTGGCCCTAGAGGGGGACCTGGAGGCTCTGGAAAGATGGTCTAGAAAGTGGAAGCTGAGGTTCAATGCAGGGAAATGCAAGGTACTGCACCTGAGGGCCAGAAACCCGGGCCAAGTGTACACCCTGGGGGGGAGTGCTACAAGTCTCAATGGCTGAGAAGGACCTGGGGGTGGTGGTGGTGAATGTCAAGATGAACAACTCAGAGACTTGTAGGAGGGCAGCAGCCAAGGCCAACAGGATGCTGGGATGCATCGCTAGGGGGATCATCTCCAGAAGGAGGGAAGTGATACTCCCTCTGTATAACTGCTTAATCAGGCCGCACCTCGAGTACTGCATGCAGTTTTGGAGGCCACACTTAAAGAGGGACATTAAACTCCTGAAGAGAGTCCAGAGGGGCCAACCAAAATGATTTGGGGCTTTAGGGACAGGACCTATGATGAGAGGCTCGAAGAGCTAAATATGTACACATTGGAAGAGAGAAGGGACCGGGGTGACATGATAGAGGTCTTCAGGTACATGAAGGGGGTAAATAGGGGAGGAACAGTCAGGGTGCTTCGAAGGAAGAAGGAGGGGCCACTATAGGACATGGGTGGAAGCTGGAGGGGGATAATTCAGGGGAGAAAGGAGGAGATGCTACTTCACTGAGAGTGTGGTGGAGACATGGAATGTGCTGTCTAGGGGGCTGGTGGAGGCAGAGATGGTGGAGGGGTTCAAGGGGGGTGGGACAGGTACAGGGGAAAGGTTCTGGAAGCAAAATCCAATGCAGCAAGAATATCCAGAACTGGGAAGGGAGAAGCCAGAGAAGGCGAGGGGGACAGCAAGGTCAGCACCCAGGGTGGGGGCTGACCAGATGAGCAGACATGAAAGACCATTAGGCCTATTCTGCTGGCATTTTAGTATGTTAGTATACCAGTCCACCAGGTCCGTGCCAAGCTCCTGTCACTTGTTGTTGATGGTTGGTGGAGGGTCGGGCCTGGCAGGCTCAGCACACATGCAGAAAGACATTGTTCCGGTCTTGGATGATAGTGGGCATGGGGAGGACGAGTAGACTGGCCTAGAACAATTGTTTTCTGTATCTATACCAGTCTGCCAGGTGCGTGCCAAGCTTCTGTTGCTTGTTGTTGATGGTCAGTGGAGGGTCGGGCCTGGCAGACTCGGCACACATGCAGAAAAAAATTGTTTTGGCCTCGGGTGATGATGGGCATGTGGCGGATGAGCAGGCTGACCCAGAACAGTTTTTTCTGCATCTATACCAGTCCGCCAGGTCCGTGCCAGGCTCCTGTCACTTCTTGTTGATGGTCGGTGGAGGTTCATGCCTGGCAGACTCGGCACACATGCAGGAAGAAATTGTTCTGGCCTCGGGTGATGGTGGGCATGGGGTGGACGAACAGGCTGGCCCAGAACAATTTTTTTCTGCATCTATACCAGTCCACCAGGTCTGTGCCAAGCTTCTGTCACTTGTTGTTGATGGTCGGTAGAGGGTCGGGCCTGGCAGACTCGGCTCACATGCAGAAAAAAAATTGTTCTGGCCTCGGGTGATGGTGGGCATGGGGTTACCCAGTGTCCCAGTGGCCCTGATAGAGATCAGGGGTATTCCAGGATGACTGGCCTGTAACGTGGGGTAAGCACGATGATGTCGGCAGGGTTGTCATGCGCCATGATGTCACTGCACGTCACCCTTGGGGGGAGAAGAACAAGGGAAGAACCCCCTCTGGAGGACAGTGGAAGTGATGGGGACTCCTGTGGCATGGCCCTCATCCCACTGTTGTACCAGCTCGCCGTGATCTCACTGGGTGCCAACCCATATGCTGCGTGCATCCCAGTCATGCCAGGGGTCTGGCTTAGAGCAGTGCAGGTGGGAAGACCCAGTTGTGGGGATTCAGGCAGGGAGCAAGGGGCTTCCACCCAGTGAGTACCCTGGAAGGATGCCCTGTCCTCTGGCGTGCATAAAGAGTCTGAAAAAAAAAGAATCAATCAACATCAGTTTTATTTAATTACAACAGTGCTTGCAAGAATCAAGAATCAATTGTCAATGTTATTTAATTGTAACAGTGTAACAGTGCTTGCAGGAATCAATCAACATCAATATGTCCCAGCTGAATGCCAAGCGTCTGCGTCTGTCTCATGAGGAGGCCAAACAGCTCCTTATTTCCTACACTGTATGTGCCATTGATTGGGTTGCTCTGTATCCTGGTGATCTGTATGAGGATGGGGACCAGCTGTTCTGCAAGTTCTACTGTCAAGCCATGGATTATCTTCGCAAGCATACAATCGATCTGCACATGAGAACACAAAAACATGTCGATCAGAAAGCTGCAACGATGAAGAGAAAACAAGACGGTATGTATACAGTATTTATATACAAGTGTCACATTTATCTCTCTAGGGTGAATGAGTGAGGGTGTGTGGGGATGTGTGGGTGTGTGTGGGTGAGGTGTGGTTGTGGGTGTGGGTGAGATGGTAGGTGTGTGTGGGGGTGATGGTGTGTGTGGGTGAGGAGTGTGTGGCTGAGGGTGTGTGTGTGTGGGTGGTGTGGGTGTGGGTGTGGGTGAGGGGGGTGTGTGTGTGGGTGAGGGTGGGTGTGTGAGGGTGTGTGTGTGGGTGTGTGTGTGTGGGTGAGGTGTGGGTGTGGGTGAGGTGTGGTGTGTGGTGAGGTGTGTGTGTGGGTGAGGGTGTGTGTGTGGGTGTGTGTGTGTGGGTGGGTGTGTGTGTGTGAGGAATGGGTGTGTGTGAGGGTGGGTAGGTGTGTGTAGTGTGTGTGGGTGAGGGTGTGGGTGTGTGTAGTGAGGTGGTGTGTGTGTGTGGGTGTGTGTGGGTGAGGTGTGTGGGTGAGGGTGTGGTGTGTGGGGGTGAGGGTGGTGTGTGTGTGGGTGAGGGTGGTGTGTGTGTGTGTGGTGTGTGGGTGAGTGAGGTGTGTGTGTGTGTGGGTGAGGGTGGTGTGTGTGTGTGGTGAGGGTGTGTGGGTGGGTGTGTGTGTGGGGGTGAGGGGTGTGTGTGGGTGAGGTGAGTGTGTGTGGTGAGGATGGGTGTGTGTGAGGTGTGTGTGTGTGGGTGGGTGGGTGAGGTGTGTGTGTGTGTGTGTGGGTGAGGTGTGTGTATGGGTGAGGAATGGTGTGAGGAGGTGTGTGGTGTGTGTGTGGGTGAGGGTGTGTGTGGGTGAGGGTGGGATGTGTGTGTGTGTGTGTGTGAGGGGTGTGTGTGGGTGAGGTGTGTGTGTGTGTGTGTGGAGTGTGTGTGTGTGTGTGTGGGTGAGTGAGTGTGTGTGGGTGAGGTGTGATGGGTGAGGTGTGTGTTGTGTGAGGGTGTGTGTGTGTGGTGTGTGTGTGGGTGAGGGTGGGTGTGTGGGTGAGGGGTGGGTGTGTTGTGCAGTGAGGTGTGTGTGTGAGGTGTGTGTGTGAGGGTGTGTGTGTGGGTGAGGTGTGTGGGTGAGTGTGTGTGTGTGGGTGAGGGGTGGTGTGTGTGTGTGGGTGAGGGGTGGTGTGTGTGTGGGTGAGGTGTGTGTGGGTGTGTGGATGAGGGGAGTGTGTGTGAGGGTGTGTGTGTGTGTGTGTGGGTGAGTGTGTGTGTGTGGGTGAGGGTGTGTGTATGTGGGTGAGGGAATGTGTGTAGGGGAGGGTGTGTGTATGGGTGTGTGTGTGGGTGAGGGTGTGTGTGTGTGTGTGAGGGGCTGTGTGTGTGTGTGTGTGTGTGTGTGTGTGTGTGTCTGGGTAGGTGTGTGGAAGGTGGGTGGATGGGTGAAGCTGTGTGTGGGTGGGGGGTCAGGTCTACTATCCCTTTTTTAGATTACTTTTTTTTTTTCACTTTACAGGCAGTACCTTACAACAACAGCAGTCACTGGCATCTTGTTTATCGAGAGCAACATCAGCTGCTGAGGATCGTAAAGAATTTGTCCTGGACATTGTAAGATGCCTGACACATGCAGACATTCCTCTAGAAAAAGCTCCAACCTTCGAACAGTTCCTCTGCAAGTACACAAAACACGGTGGAAGTCTTCCTGGATCTGCACAGCTCCACATTACATACCTTCAGGAGCTTCACCCCAAGCATGAGGACTATGTAAGAAAGCTGGTTGAAGACACTGACCTCTACTTAATATTGGATGAAACTACAGATGCCTCTGGACATAGCGTTTTTGGAGTTCTGGCACAGTCTCTGACGAGGGTCAACAAACAGCCGGTGTTGATAGGACTTGAGTTTTTGGATCGTGTGAATAACATCACTGTCTCCCAAGCTGTGTTTCATATTTTAAATGAGAATGGCATAAATGTTGACAAGGTGTTCGCAATTGCCACAGACAATGCCAGCCATATGCAGAAAGCATTTAAAACTATTCTTTCTGGCATATTCCCTAATGCTGTGCATGCAACTTGCATTGCACATTTGCTAAATTTGGTTCTGGAACTCTAGTCCACAGTATTGGAAGATTTTAATACTGTGGTCAGCTTGATGAAAAAGGTGTTCTGTCAAAGCCCCATGTGGGGCCATCAATATTTAGAATTTCTAGATGCAAAGGATGGCATTGTTCCAAAGATGCCTGTATATGCTGTGTTGATCTGGTGGTGCTCCTGGGTAAAGGCAGTCAATTATGTGGCTGACTATCTGCCTCTCATGGCAGACTTCATAAACAATACTTCATCAGATGCAGCTTCATTTAAAAAGCTCAAAATGTTATTGTCAAGTAGACTTGATGTGTTTGTAGCACAAGCCACATTTGTGTCAGAACACTCCAGTGAGCTTGTGCAACTTATCGAAGAGCTGCAGACAATGACGGTGCCCCAAGAGCACAACATTTTTTCCCAACTGAATCGCCTCCACTTATTTTTGGATTTCAGTGCCGCAGCTGGCATAGACAAATACAGGCCTAAGACTGTGGAAAAACTCTCAGTGTGCAAAGAGGGCGAGAGAGCTGCCTGTGTCTATCTGTTTCAACAAGTGATGTTGGAGAGCAGTTAAAAACAGGACAATGTCATCAAAGGACACCCCTCAATGTATGTTTTTCAGGTAGCCCATGTCTTTGATCCACTACAGCTGCCTATGCTAAACAAACAAAAAGACAGCTATATCACAGGCATACCGGGGCTTGCAGACACTTCACCCTTTGAGTGGCATGCTTATACTAATGCTGCCAAGTCAGTATCACCAGACTTTGAAATTGCAGCCTGGTGGGAGTCTCAGTCACCATCACTGAGCAAACTGGCAGCCTTGGCAAAACCTTTCATTTCGATGCCTGTCAGCACTGCTGATATAGAAAGAACATTTTCTGTTTACACAGACCATCTGAAGGACAATAGAAGAACTCTAAAATAAAATAATGTAAAATTGCTGTTAATGCTAAAATACAACAAACATTTTAATATTGCTGAATATTATGCTTGCATTACTTCAGTTAGTTGGCAAACCAAGCAGAAGGCCTGGTTTCAGAAGCGGGTTAAGGGAATAGCCCAGGTTCACACAGTCTACTAGTGGAGATTGTGGGAATCCAATCCATGCCTGGCAGAAATGCTGCACTCTGGGCTATACAGAGAGCTCAGTATGTACTTTTCTGCCGATTCAAGATAGGGGGCCTTGGTGACAGTGAAAACTGGGGAACATATTATGTAACTTTTTGTGCGTGTGTAAATGTGTTTATTTATAATGTGTGGCTTTTTGTATATCAAAAACTGAACTATTGACTGACATAAATGGCACCATGCATGCTCCACAACTTTCTGCAATTTTGACCCCAAAAGTTCCACAAATTTGTCCACATTTCTCTGCAATTTTCCAGTGCCCCTGCTGATTACCAGATTTAGGTCTTGTGACAGAAGATCAAACCTACCCTCTGGGCCAAACTCCCAGAGACAGTACGCAACTGACTCCTATGTCTATGATGACATCACTGCGGCATTCATCACCGCTAACTCCCTGGGTGTTGTAGGAGCCCGCTTGACCTATAACAGTAAGCAGAATGTGAAAGAAAGCCCCACGGCCTATCACCAATGCTTATGGCTCACATATTATATATGAAAATGGTCCCTCGGACCAGTGCACCCACCCGGTAATCAAAGACATAAATAAATAATATAAATATTACATTGGCAAGGGCCTAGAAGGTGAACTTGCAGACTGAGACTAGATTGAGTACAGGGATTTGTTCATCTGGAACATGACTCTGGCCTTACAGGAAAAGGTTGAGCTTAATGCTTACCTGAGTACCGATACCTTTGTGGATATTCTCACCAAAATGGAACATGCCTATCACGTCTACCTCTGTAACCTTGCTTTCAGTAAAACCAACAAGGCTGTTGTTATACAAGTTCCAGCAGTACCAGTGGCTGAAGTACAGCCCACTGCTGAGACCCCAATACACCACAATGTAGAGAGCAATAGCCAGAAATCTGACACCCTTTCTGATGACAAGCAGTCACAAAAGGGGAGAGGGACCGGAACTATAAAAACAACAGGAACATAGATAGGAGCAAGTCAAAAACTCCAAACACCCAATTCAATGGCTGGAACCAAAATGGTCCTAGCTGTCAAAGTCTTAAAGATGAAAACAAGACCCTCTGCAAGCTGCTGCAGGAGATCTGTGGGGAAAGAGCAGCTAAGCCTATGTGTACCATAGCAGCCCTCGCTCCAGCCATTGGACAGTCACAGGGTCAGGGGAATCCTTTCCTACTTCTGGCTGACAAACAAATGAACAGCTGAGGGAAAAATTATTTCATGGCATCAACTACTGGCCAGACCAATGTGACAACCAAAGAAGAACCATTCGAGCAGGCCACTGTCACACCTGTGACATCATAGGTACATCTGTATTCTGTGCAGAACATCCAGGAGGCCTTGAAGGATTCTGTAGGCCTCAGGTTTCAGGAACAGGATGAGGATTACTATTCTGAAAATGCAGATTGACAATTACAGTCCCCAGTCCTGATTGCGTGTGACTTGATTGCTGACACAAAAGATGGCCTTGCGTAAAGGCCATGGCTGGGGGCCACCAATTTACAATGCTTCTGGATACCGCGAAAGCTATGTCAAGTCTTCTATGATGAGAACCCAGTCTCAGCTGACTGGTCTACTGGCTGGAAGACCAGAGCCCAGGGTGTAGATAGTACCCAGCTACACACCTACTGATCTGTTCCTCTACCTGTGGTGGTAGGTCACCTCGGGACTGATTTTGTCTTTGACCTCACGGTATTGTGTCATCACCCCAACATACTGGGAATTAACCTTCTAGCACTAAGCTGTGCAGTGGACCTAGCCAACAGGCTACTTCTCCAGATCAAAGGACAATGTCATGCTGCTACAATTCCAGACTCACATATGGTGACTGCCATCTCCCATAACAACAAGGATTATGACTCCATCGCTTTGTTCAAAAGTCATGACCTGTTTTCTGAGCTTGCACCCTTGCTGCAGAAACACCTTGACATGTTTGCCACCAACAAGCATGACTGTGGTACGATGCACACTGCCACTGAGATCACATGGCTTGATCCTGTGAGGCAGAAGCAGTATCCATTCCCTGTTGAAGCCTTGCCATCACTGAGAGAGACCATCCAATCACTGCTACAGCAACAAGTGATTAGAAACAGTGTCTCCACTGTCAATTCACCTATTTGAGCTGTGAAAAGTCAAATGGATCTTGGAGACTCACAATTGGTTACAGAAAACGTAATCAAGTTACCCCCAGTTGTGCCTCAGCAGTAGCCTCAGCATCTGATGTGCTCAAGCTGTTGACACTTGACAAAAAGTGGTTCACAGCTCTTGACATCACTAATGGGTTTTGGTCACTCCTCTTAGCCCAGGAAAGCCAATACAAATTTGCTTTCACCTTTGATGGACACCAGTACACCTGGACCTGCCTTCCCCAGGGCTTTCACAACAGCCCTTCCCTCTTCCATCTCCACATGATGGATGCACTGTAGGGGCTCTATACTCCCCAGTGTCTTCTGCAGCATGTGGATGATTTGCTCCTAGCAATCACCATGAAAGAAGATGATTTAGCCCTTCTAGGTGAATGTTTGTCTCTCCTCAAGACAGCAGGCCTCAAGTGCATCCCCTCTAAGGCACAACTGTGTGAAAAAGAGGTCATCTTCCTTGGTCTACATATCATAGACCAAGGCAGAGAGTACAGCTGTCAAACAGATCCAGGGTTTGCAAGATATATCACTTCCTACTAGCGTGGCAACACTCAGTTGCTTTTTTAGGGATAGTAAACTATTCCAGGGATTTTATCCCTGACTTTGCCTTGAAAGTCTCCCCCTTTTTTAAACTTCTGAAACAGGATGTCCTGTGGACATGGGGCCACATTTACACTGAAGTTGTAAAACAGCTCAAACAGGCCTTAGCCTCAGCCCCAGCACTGATCAATCCTAACCCAAATCTCCCATTCCTTTCGGAAACTGCCACCTCTGATTTGGACATGTCCGCTGTGCTGGCACAAAAGAACAATGGGTACCTTAGGTCCATTGCCTATGCATCTCAGATGCTGTCCCCAGTAGAGAGGAAATACAGTCTCTGTGAAAGAACACTTTTGGCAACCTGCTGGGTTGTCAAACATTTCATGTGCATCATTGGGTATGCCCCTATTGTCTTGTATACCTGCCACACCCCAACCAACTTTCTGCTTTCAAATAAAGTAAAAGATGGTTCAGTTTCCAACACCAGACTAACCCACTGGTCTTTGCTTTTGCAGGAAAGGGACATTAAAAACCTACCTACAAAAATGCCATTCATTTTGGCCCATGGCCTACTTTTCACAGGTAAGCTCCATGACTGTGCACTCCAGCCTCCTGACTTACCTCAGCCAGGACCATTCTTATCAGCTATAACAGATGTTTTAGAAGATACCAGCATGTATCACATCTTTACAGATGGCTCCACCTTCTATGTAGATGGAGAACAGCTAGCAGGATTTGGGGTGCTCATAATAGATAAAGTTGGCAATTTCAGGTGCATTTCTAGGAAATGCACTATTGTCTCCTCACAGTATGACAAATTTACAGCTGTGGCCTGTGCTTTGGAGGTCATGCCCCATGGTGACAAGAATGTCATCATCTTTGCAGATTCCAACTGGGTCTGCTCATCCTCTACTGAGTTTCTACCATTCTGGGAGAAAACTAACTTTACATCCTTTACAAATACAGAGATTTGTTTGTATATTTATCTATATCTATATCTATATCTACATCTACATCTATATCTATATCTATATCTATATCTATATCTATATCTATATCTATATCTATATCTATATCTATATCTATCTCTATGTCTGTCTGTCCATCCATCCATCTCTCTCTCTCTCTCTCTCTCTATCTATCTATCTATATATCTATCTATGGCACAGTAGTGCCACTATAGTTAGGGTCGTGTAGCCATTTCTATGTTAGACCTCAAAGTTTGCACTTTAATAACTTTGCAACCGTTTGTATGACTTGCCTGAAATTTGGCATGTAAAACTGTCTACCACAGATCTCTGGACCTGGAAAGTTTTGTTCCAGTCAGATGTATGGTTACGTAATCATAGAGCACTCAAAAGGTGAAATTTGATGCTTGTTGCTAATTCTTTGTGCAGCCATAATGGACTAAAGAATCAATTTGAGTGGGTTCAGATTTATTGGTCTATATGTGGTCTGGGTTGAACTGGTGCCTTTGGAAGATTTGGTGAAAAAATATTACTTCGTTCAAAAGTTATTCCATTTTTTTCATTCCCCATTATAGCCTAAGGAAAATTTTATATGTGCCCTATGAAAAGTTTAGCGATCACATTTTTGTTGTCAAGCTTCCTGAAATTGTTTTTGTCCTGTTGCCATCTTGTTTTCAGTTAGTGAGAGAGAAAAAAGCACTGTAATTCAAAAAAATAGCACACTTTAGTAAACACCAACACCTGTGTTTACCTAATCAGGCCCTGAGGAACATGCCACTGGCATTAGTTTTTCTCCAGCTGGTTTGGAAATATGTTTTTTACATTTTTTCTGTATTTTGATCTTGGCAAAATTTTTGTTGCTGCACAGACAATTGCACTCAGGAGAAAAGTAACCACAGCAACATTTTTTTGTGTACTATACCATTCCCATTACAGAGATAATAGAATCACGAAACCATTAAAGTAATCATGGCAACACTGCATGAACACCTTTTAGCATGTGTTGTTTTCTTTGTCAACTGATTGTGGCAAGATAGATTGCGCTGGTGGACTAACATTTTCAGGGTGGCAAGCCCTAGTCCCTCAGATGTGCATTTTGTTAGTTTGGTATGAAAACAATGAACAAGCCCATAGTTATGGCATTCTGAAGTTCAGACATTTCCCATAGGATAACATTGCAGCAGTTGTTTTCTTTGTCACTTCTTTGTGGCAAGGTGGATTGTGGTATTGTCTTGGATTTTTCAGGGGGGCAAGCCCTAGTCCCTCAGATGTGCCTTTTGGTAGTTTGGTATGAAAACATTGAACAGGCCCATAGTTACAGCATTCTGAAGTTCAGAAATGTTCCCATAGGATAACACTGCAGCACCCGTGACGCATTTCGGGGCCAGTATTTCAAAAACAATTTGAGATATGGACTTTCTGTCACAAAAATTCTTAGTTGCCTTATAGGGGAACTAAGTATAGAAGTAGGTTGGAAAGCCATGAATACCATGAAATTTGAATTTGTTCTACCTTGTGCAGTTACTGAGCTATTTAGGAATTCCTGTTCCAGTTGTTCATTTTCATGTCCTTAGGCCACTATTATACCCTCAGAGTTAGTACTCACAGTGCTTTTCAGTGCCCATATCTCAGAAATGATGTAAGATAGAGATTTATTCAATTATGTTGTGAGAATTCAGGGGTTTGACAGTTGAAATTCAATGCAAAGAAGTGCAAGATAATGCATATGGAGCACAAAAACCCTGGCACAATATATCAGTTGGGGGATGAGGATATAGCATGCACCAAGCAGTAAAGGGATCTTGGGGTTATCATCTCTGATGACCTCAAGGTAGGGAAACAGTGTGACAAGGCAGCAGGTAAAGCAAACAGGATGCTGGGATGCATAGGCAAGGGCATCACCAGCAGGAAAAGAGAGGTCATAATTCACTAGACACTGGTGAGGCCCCACCTGAGTACAGTGTACAGTTCTGGAGACCTTCCTTATGTAAGGACATAGACAGGGTAGAGAAGGTTCAGAGGAGGGCAATAAAGATGGTACATGGATTGCATCACAAGTCCTATGAGGACAGGTTGAAGGAATTGAATATGTACTCCTTGGAGGAGAGGAGGGAGAGAGGAGATATGATAGAGACATACAGGTATCTTACAGGGAGAAACAGGGTACAGGAATACACTATTTTTAAGTGAAAAAGATGTCCTAGAACTAGAGGGCATGGGATGAAGTTGGAGGGAGGACAATTCAGAGGCAACGTGAGGAAGAATTTCTTCACATAATGGGTGGTGGACAAGTGGAACACTCTGCCAGAGGAAGTGGTTGGGGCTGAAACAATCACAGGATTTAAGAATGCTTGGGATAGACATAAAGGAATTCTGGAGGTCAGGGTCAAGGGGCAACAGACTTCTAGGAAAACATAAAGTAAACTTACAAGCTCAAATGGGCAAACTGGGATGGTGGTAGGCCCTTATCTGCTGCCACTGTCTATGTATCTATGTAATTACTCACGCTCATGATTGCAACATGTTTGATTTTTTTTCCTAGCTGCTATGTTTCCAGAGATATTAGCAAAATAGTGTTACAAGGGTTCCTTGCACTACATGACTGCTGAATGGCTCCATAATTATGTGTAAGTGGGAGTGCAGGGCCAGGAGGACCCACGCTCTAACAGACACAAAAATTATTATGCAGAAATGAGAAAGCATTATATCCCAGTGCTTTAAGGCTCTGAGCTGCAAACCTGGAGACTTGCATTTGAATCCCATAGCCTCCACTTGCATACTGTGTGACCCTAAGCAAGTCACTTAACTTCCTTGTGTTCCCAGGTTGCACCTGTAAATAAGCTTTCAGCTTAGTGTGTCTCTCCTGGTAAAAAAAAAATGGACAGCTTGGCCGGGAGCTCCCACCAACACATACTATTTATATTATACTTTTTCAAAAAGAAAGGAAATTCTTTGCAAAAAACTCCATTAATGCATCAATTAGAGTTGTTTCCACACCGACGAAAATGTGGAAATTTAATGTTGGGGTTACCACCCCTACCACCCTACCACCAACAACAACCCCCCACCCTCCACACACCAACAGGCATCAGAGTGTGTGTTGGGGTTGTTGTGCCTAACTCTCACCCCATTCTCTTACACTGCACCACCATAGCTTCTTTATTCATGGTATGGGGTGAGAGTTAGGCCGATGATCCCAACGCACACCCCGATGCCTGTTGGTGTGTGGAGCGTGGTAGGGTAGTGGTGGGGTGGTAGGGATGGTAACACTAAAGTCGAATTTCCACACTTTTGTCAGTGTGGAAACAACCCTAATTGATGCATTAATGGAGATTCTTTGCAAAGGTGATATATATCTTTAACAGGAGAGAGACACTGTATATATATATATATATATATATATATATATATATATATATGTGTGTGTGTCTACATACACACAACCCCTGACACAACAGTTTATTCATGAACTGTACATCCACAAGGTAAAACCTCACTGTCAATCTGACCCCCATGAATTCAATGATTGAGTGGACTCACTTGCCAAAGCAGGCACTCGAGGGGGTAGACATGGACAATGAGCCACCCAGTAGCCGTGGCAGCTGTTTTCTTAGTTGTTTTCTTAACACTAGGCAGAAACCAGTACCAGAACCTCCACTGGACCTTTCTGCTGCATAGAAATCTGACCCAGAACTAAAAGATGTGTTCAGATTCTTGGACAAAAGAACTGAACAGCCACTATCTGTTGGTAGTCCATACAAGAGACCCTCTGACAACATACACTTGTCTAGTGACCAGAAGCTTATCTGGTATTGGAAAGAAGATACAGGTGATAAACTGTGGGTTGCACCACAACTTTTGTGAATGGAATTTATCCATATGGTTCATGATACCCCCACTAGTGGACACCAGGGAGCAGACAACACCTATCCAGAAATTCAAAGCTGTTGTCTGGTGGCCTGGTATGGCCAAAGATGTAGAGCACTATGTGGACAATTGCATAATGTGTGCCCAGAACAATCCAATTTTGGTGAAAAGAAATACCAAATTGTTGCCACAAAGGAACGCTGGACCATGGAATGTAATATAAGTCGATTTCATTGACCCCTTGACCAACTCCAGCAAGAACAAGTATGCACTTGTCACAGATTTGTTTTCCAAGTGGGTAGTAGCATTTCTCACTAAAAATAACACAGCAAAGACAACTGCCAAGATCCTGGTAGATCAGTTGTTCTCCAGGTGGGGCCCACCCCTTAAGGTAGGCTCAGACCAGGGAACCAGTTTTACAGCTGAGCTGATGAAGCAGGCACTCCAAATACTGTAGAATTAATAAATGTCACGTTAATTAAATTTGGCTCTCTTCAAGTCTACCACATGTTATGGTTTAGCTAATTTCGCGGACCCTTGCTTATGTTTTCTGCTTATTCACTGATGAGATGACTACCAAAAATGCTGAAACAGAGCTATCACTTTTCATTAATGAATTTTCTACAGCTCATAAGCCCTGACAAGCACTCTCCTAGTATTAGTGTTAAGTTGGCAATTAAGTCATTCATAGTACTTATCTCTGCTTGTCTCAGCTTGTCTCTGCTTTCATTCAACTGCCGGGTGTGTTCGAAATTGTAGTTCATCTGCCTTTCATGTTAATCTTTGCTGCTTGCTATGTCTTTGGTGCAGTGGCTCCAGAGAAATAAGGGAGTTAAGCGGGAGCATGAAATTGTGACTACCGAAGACATTACAGCAGAGGCGCTGAGCGATAACTGCCAGTGTATCAGTTAAAACTGCAGATATTGTGGTACAGGAGCTCAAGCTTGCCTCTCCCTCCCCCAAGAGAAGGCAAACTGACTACACACACTATAGTCCAGAGCTTCGGTATGAACAGGGACACTATGCCGCAACGAACTGTGTAATGAATACGGTCAGATATTACTGAAGCAAGTACGATAAAGTAATTCATGAAAGCACACTACGAACATTTAAAAAAGATTACTTGGACAAGGTTTGTGCCAGCAGTGATCCTGCTCTAGTTGCTCCCTGTGCACTGCATAAGCCCAGGGGTCATCCAACACTGGTTTTAGAGGACATCGAGGCTGAAATGCATAAAATAATAAAAAGTCTTCTCACAGAAGGTGCAGTGGTGAATGTGAGGGTGGTGGCAGCAGTAGCTTTGGGTGTTATTAAATACAACAACCCACAGCTACTCACAGAAAATGGGGTCGATTTGCAAATAACAAGACAGTCAGGTTGGCATTTCTTGAACTGAATGAGGTACATGAAGCGGAAAGGAACCAAAGTGGGTAGAAAAACCCCAACTGATTTTCCTGTTTTAAAAGCTAAATTTCTAGCTCGCATTAGCAGGGCTACCAGACAAGAACTTATACCCCCTGATTTGGTGATTGGTATAGACAAGACTGGGGTACAACTGGTCCTGTGTAGTCAATGGACTACGGCTGAATCTGGGGCAAGACAGATAGATGTCATTGGCCTTGGAGATAAGTGGCAGGTCAGCCTTGTTATGGGATATACGCTCTCTGGCCAGTTCCTGGCCACCCAAGTGACCTAGTGGGGAAAACCACAGCCAGCTTTCTGGGTTTTACTTTCCCACCTGATTGCAACATCTCATTTAGTGAAAACCATTGGGCAAATTCAAACACGATGCTCGAATATATTGACAATACTCTAAAGCCTTACATATCTGATGTGATACAAAAAAATGATCTGCCCAAAGAACAGCACAGTATTTTGATCTTAGGCCTGTATAGAGCCAATACTACTCAGGAGATTATACAAAAGCTTGAGACAGAAGCTATTGTCCCAGTGTTCATACCAGCATCCTGCACTGATTTATTGCAGCTGCTGGATGTCTTGGTAAACAAGATCCTGAAAAACTATCTTAAAATTTCTTTCACTGAGTGGTATGCTGGAATCATAACAAATCAGATCAACTCAGGTTCACAGCCCAAGAACATAAAAGTTGATCTAAGAATGAGTGCCATTAAAAATAAGCATGCTGAGTGGCTGGTGTCCACATTTAGCTCCTTACGAAAGTGCAGAGAGGACTGCATTCGTGGCTTTGAGCTGTTTGGAATTGCCACTACACATGCTGACTACCTGAATCAGGAAAGAGAGAGTAATGTTCAAATACAGTACTGTATAATACAGGGAAAAACTGCAATACTGAAAAGGGGTATTTTTTATTGTTTAGGTCACTGAGGAGCAAGGTGAATTACTAGGATGAATGATGCACCACAGATCCACGGCTATTGAACTTCAAAACTGCTTTTTTTATGAGAATATGAGAATGAGAATATTTATCTTATTTTGTGGTATTATAAATATTACTGAACTTCATTTTTACTGTTCAATTAATTTAGTGGACCAGTAGGAGGCGCGGACATAGTGAGAATTTTTTAACAGCAAACATTTTCAATTCTACAGTACTTGGAGTAAATTGGACATTCCACATCCACTACCATCCTCAATCCTCAGGCCAGGTAGAGAGGGCAAACAGAAGAATCAAACAGATCTTATGCAGATTCATCAATGACAATCCCAAGGATTGGGATTCCCTCTTGCCACTACTGCTGATGGCAATCAGGGGCACTCCTGCAGCAACTACCCAGTGTACGCCCTATGAGGTTATGACTGGTACAGACATGAGATTGCCTGAGCACCTTTTGGTTGATCTTTACACCCCTACTGCAGATAGAGTAGCTGTAGACAAATATATTGAGAAGCTTTATGATGACATCATGAAGACACACCTGTTCACTGCCAACAAATGGGTAAAGCTCAACAATTTCAGAGAGACCTTCTGGAGACTGCAATGCTGCCTCATGTGCACACACTTCTCTGCATTGAGGGAGGAGGTTGCTAGACTCCAGGCTGAGTTAGCTGGGATTTGGGGGACCTCTTCCCCCACCCAGGAGCCACCAAGTCTGACACTACTGCCTCAGGGGATGCCAGGGAGAAGAAATAGCTGTACTGTGGTGGGCTTGGGAAGGGTGGGAGTGGTGGCTCAAAGGCACATTTCCCAACTGGTACCTCTACATAATTCCTACACTGGTCTGGTGGGGCAGGACTGCCAGGAAGAGGCACTTGAGGTTGCTGTAGGGGTTCTCTGTAGCAGAGACCCCAAGCAGGGTGGAAGAGGACCCCAGAGGAGGAGGAGGAGGAGGAGAAAGAAGCAGCTTCTGTTGGGGGACTTGATTGTGAGGGGTGACAGATTTGGGAATAGGAAAGGGAGATTAGGTGCCTACATGGTGCCATGGTCTGAGGGATGGGAAGCGAATCCTAAGCATCGCTATGGCAGCAGGACGGAAGGCAGAGCTGGATCTCATTGTCCACCTGGGGACTAATGACCTGGCTAGGGACTGGGATGGGGTAGTGCAGGGGGAGTTTAGGGAGCTGGGGATGGGACTTTTTATTTCATTGTTTAATCAGGTATAGCACACTAAACTGAAAGCTTTTTTACAGGAGTGACCTGGGAGCACAAGGAGGTTAAGTGACTTGCTCAGGGTCACACAGTATGCAAGTGGAAGCTGTGGGATTCAAACCCAGGTCTGGTCTGCTGGATGTCACCAGATTTGCAGCTCAGAGCCTTAGACCACTACGCTATACTGCCTCCAAGATTGGGGACCCACCTGGAAGGGGGGTGGGGCAGCTGCAAACTAGGGGTGCTAGCTGCACACTCGAGCAGACTTAGATAGACTGAATGTTCTGTTTCTGCTGGCACATTTGTATGTTCATATGTTCAACAAGCTAAAGCTCACTTTGATAAGCATGTCAAAGAAGTCAACTAACAAGTTGGAGACCAGGTTATGATTTTTCAATACAGACAACCAACTCAATCATTTGCCAGCAAATGGGAAGAACCATATCCCATTGTTAACAAACTCAGTCATGCTGTCTGTCAGGTCCAAGTTAAACAGCAAAAACAGACCACCGACAAGTGGTTCCATGCTAATCAGTTCAAGTTGTACAAAGGTGACGAAACTTACTTTTTCTAACCCACTTAGGGTGGAATAGTACCCCACACTTAGCAAACCTTTTCTGTTTTCTTTCAGGTACACTGGCAAGATGGCTATCTTGTACCTCCTCATCCTGGTGGGACTACTACTGCTTCCCCTGACTGATTTTCAGAATAAACCCCCTATCAACTGCACCCAAGCAATGTGTACAACATTTTCTTAGTAAACTTGAACACTCAGCCCCAGTGGGAGTTCATAATAATGTGCCCAACAAAATGATTACTGTTAAAGAAGGCTCAGACACCTATTTTAATGTCATGGTTGTAGTTCCAGACCAACCCTCACTCTCCATGCAATGGGAAACTGATCTTAATGACTACACACTCCCTGGAGCTCACCTATCCAAAGGTACATTCCATGGATGGCCTAACACAAATATCTCACAAAGTGGTACACTCTCCATTTAACGGACTTCTCCCTAACATACTAGTCATTATAGCCTTACTGCTCTCATAGATCTTGCCTGGTGTGATCACCTCACCTCTGAGGAGACACACACTTTCTGTCTTCACAACTATGTAGCTACTGAAGCCCTGTTTCTTTCCGTAGTCTCACCTACTGAAGAAGAAATGACTAACTGCCCTCCCCAAGAGGATGGCCCTCCTAGTGGTTTGACTGCCACTTCCCTTCCAGGAGCTCTGATTAATAATGTTCAATTTATGCATGTTCGAGTTATTTTCAATCTTACGCTTTGCAATATGGCTGAGATCGGTCTGTCACACGACAAATACTTCTAAATTTTTCAATATGAAACTTACAGACATTGTAGCTGCTTACCAAACCCACACTAATGATCCAGTTAGTGGACCACACACCACTGATCATGTAGAAGTTTTTAGACCTGCACCTAATGCTAAAACTAGACCACACACTAGGCTTGATACTGCAGATGTTACCTGTGCATCAGGCACTGTTTCTGGCCTTTTTGGCTCAGGCATGTCTATCTGAAATAGAGCAGATATAGCTGCCAGTAAAGCACAAACACTTTTCAGCAAGCTGTTAAAAGTGATATCCTACTTCCACTGTTACATGGTATAGATGGTTTAAGTAAGGAAGAATGTTTTACTGTGTACAACATGCAGAAAATTGCCAAAGGGTTCAGTAATACTAGAAATACGATTAATGAACTGATTTTCCAAAATAACAAAGAGGCAGACAAGCAGTGTATTGCCCCTTGAACTTTTATTCTCTGCTTATGGTTATATGTAATTGCCACTGTTAACAATCTCTTCAGGGACTTAGAAACATGTATTCCAGATCTTATCCATGGTAGAAGAATGGGTAAATGGTATTGTCCTTATTGCAAATCCAATGGCTGCATTACTATTTGTTTAGCAAATTCTGTTAACATTTCTATATTCACAGCTAGAAACCTTCGGTATGTCTCCCGATATCCAAATCAAGTACCTTGCTACTTCACTAAAACTTGTTCCATAAATGATGATATGTTTATAATCTTTACTGTGTCATTACCACACTTTGACCCACAAACTTCTGTTTTTGAAAAACTTGCTGCAATAAATCGATCAGACACCTTGATGATGACATCTACTGAGCAAGAACTGATTTACCCTCCTTATTGGTTTACCACTCTCTTCTCCATGCCTGGGTGGCAAACCACATGAACTGTTGTGCCAAGAAGGGATATTACTACTTGTGTCGCTGTGACATTTTCAGTATTGTGAAACCTGTCTGTGGCTACTCACCAGAACATCGTGACTGGGTCTACATATTGGGTGATACATTGGCGTTCAATCTGACTGATGTTGACGAGGATGATGAATCCGAATCTCCACAAGCTGCATCTTCAGTGCCTGATGCCAGAACAGCTAAATTCTGAAGCTACCTGGAAGAGATACATCCCTTATCTTTATGGTGCACCAACCAATCCTTTTCCTGTCCTATACATCTACAGTGATGGAGGGTACCAACTGTAAGAGTGACTTACACTTCTGATGGGCAGTATTGTGTAGTGTCAAATCATAAATCATTTGCTTATGGTCAAAAATCTTGTGCTATTTCAGCTCATAACTTTTGTTTCACTCCACAGCAGAAGACAGTAAGTGGTCACATAGGCATTACACCTGTTCTTCTCCCTGAACCAGATGATATTGAAACCAATCTGCAATACTCTCTTCCCTTGTCTCAATATTTGCAAGTGTTTAACATGCACATTGAACCTTTGACACTTTCTTTGAAGTCTCTTTTAGCTAGAAAAGATTTGCATTTGATTTATAGTAGCAATAATATTTCTAAGGCTGATGATTCTCTTAATGATCTGATTCATGATGGTGATTTAAGCACTGCATTATCCAACACTTGGTTAATCTGACTTTTACATTTTTTTGTTATTATTCAAGCATTTTTGATTATTTTTATGATATTAACCTATTGCTGTCTGTGACACACTGTATGACAACATCGAGAACAACTTGAATTTCTTTACAAGGCTCACGCCTCAAGCCAGAGGGCTTGTAAACAACTTTTTGGTTCCATCCCATTACTTACATGGGATTGTTGCCCCTTCTGGGCAACAAGGAAGGGAATTTTATCCATGGTTCAGCACCCCTGATTGTAGCCCCACCTCGCAGACAGCAACATATATGTAGTATATCTGCTAACCCTAGGGCAGAGACACTTATTGTACAAGCATAAATGTAAGGATTTGTGTTCTACTGAATTCTACTGATGCATATTATGCTTCATTGTGTTTTACCAATGTATTTTTGTCCTGGGAGATGCTCTCCATTATATTTTTACTGTATAATTATAAGTTAGGCAACAGTGCCACCTTTAGTGCTTGTGCAACACTTCTCTCCTGAAACAGTCTTTTCTTCATAATTGGCAAAACCAGAAATCCAGTACGGTGGTCCACATATATCCATGCCTTGCACAATCAATCAATCAATCAATATCTTTATTTATCCAGGCGGGCACCATTGAGCAAGCTCATTTACAAGGTGGACCTGCAGTCCTACAGTAATAATACAGAAAGATAAGTTATACTAGTACAAACAGTAAAAATAGCTGCTATTATAGTAAAAATGCACATTTACAGGTAATATATATTGAACATAGAACTACAAGGAGTCATGGATAATGAAATTGTGCTGGATCCAAGCACAAAAACCTATGCATTTTGTAGTTGGAAATGTTAGAGAGAGGCTAGGCATACCAGATAGAAGATATCAAGTGCATAATGTAGGGAGAGGTGGGGAATGGGGCGCAAGCGAAGAGGACCCAATTGTTAGTGCAGAGTGAGGGATTGGGAGGGCGGAGGATTGTACGAAAAGCAACAAAGTGATTCACAAGATTATCACAATTCTATTTGCCCATTCACCTTGTATTTCTAGATCCTCCCAGTAATCTCTAACCAAATACCCCTAGAAACTGGTTATCTTAGGGTGTCATCCCCTACCCAAATCCCTATCTAAAACAAGGATGACCACCAAAATCTTGTTTATGTTGGCCCTCTGCCTATTTCTTCTATTCCTGGACAGACTCATGATTGACCAAACTGGACCAAAATCATCATGGTAGCATGGACCCAAATTACTTCACTTGCTCAGACATGCTTATCTTGTCAGACAGGTGCATTGAGGTCATCCCAGCACTCCTTCCAAGATTCCTTATCTACTCTGCTGCAGCATCAGTACCTTAAAGGTGTAATCTAAATTGCTATCTAATCCCTCCTTTTCTGCCCAGCAAATCATGGTACTTTACATTATTAGCTCTCATGCTGTCTGGAAATGTTGAGTTGAACCCAGGTCCCACAGTCAGCCAAGTATCCATAAACAAAACTGGTTATGACACAAAGGGTCTATGTATTGTACACCTCAATGTCAGAAGCCTCCTCCATGACCATGCAGAACTTGAAGCATGGGTCAACAACTACCGTCCTGATGTTCTATGTTTATCAGAGACCTGATTAAAGCCCTCAATCCCTAATGCCTGCTGCATGCTCCCATACTACAGCTTTTTCAGGTGGGAATAGACCTCCTCCAAAATAAGCTGGGGGAGTGGTGATCTACTAAAAAAACACCTCAACATACCCATAATGGCCAATAACTACACCTTCCCATGTGAATCACTACATGCCATCCTAAACCTAGGGGCAAAGAAGCTTCACATCATTTGTCCCAGTAATCTTCCCAAATGGGGAATTTATGGCCAAAAGGAATTACTGGACCTCTCGGCCTAAATAACTGGGCAAAATTAGCTCCTTCTCTTCTGAGACATGAACAGACTCCTCCCAACCCCCACACACACCATACTCAAAAAAGCCCTCTGGAGCTGCTCCCCATCACAGCCCCCCTGTTTCACTATCTCCCCACCTCTCACTCTCTGTGGTTGGTTTCAAACCCAATCCCCCTTGTTTCACTGTCACCCAGCCTCTCGCCATCTGGGATAATGTTAAACCCTATGCAGTTACTCTGCCATAGCCTATCAACAGATTTGGAGGTTTCCAGGGGTGTGCTACCTAGGGCAACTGATTAGAAATAGTTTAGTATTCAATTACAACTGCTCAGTTTTTTCTCCTACTTGTCTAATTGTCATGTAATCACTCTTTAATGGCCAATGATCAGGCCTCCGTAACCACAGAATATGTGTATTATCTTATTGTCCTCCCTGATGTGGAACCTTTGTAAAAGAGCTCACGCTCAAAGATCATTCTGAAATACTAATTGTGGTAGGGTCGGTGACCCCCCCGGACTTGGATATGCTCTCATGGATACAGAGCATATGTAATTACCTGCCTATGTTTTGGAGGTAATTTGATAACATTGTGGGCTAAAATATTAAACAAATCTGTTGCAACAGTCTCCTGCTCTTCTAATCTCTTCCTTTTACTATTGCTCCTTCTCTGTCATTCCCCTACTCAAGCTTGGCCAGCTTTGAGCAGTCTTTGTGTCCCTTTCCTTATTTCCAGTTCGTTTTCTCTAAATAATAAAGCCCCAATGTTTAGAATGTTCTGTGCTTGCAGTACAAGCTGTTCTGATTAATTTTCCTGCACGAATGTGCGCACGTTCGACTGTGCAATCGATGCGACTGTGCGATCGTGCGAAGGTGCGAACGTGCAAAGACGCCACAAAAGAGTTTGTTATGGCGTTTTCATTATCTGGTGAATTCTAAACAAATTAACAGCCTTTGTGCTAGTTTTAGTATTAGAAGCTTAGAATTATGGTACATATCAGAATTACAACCAAGAATCATTTAAAAAGTGGTGTTTATTTGTTTGCTTAAATAAAAAGGTTAAACTAGTACTTTTGAAAGAGAAAAAGCAAAGCATGCCACTGTTAAAAGGAGAGAAATAAAACTGTTTAACTTAAAAGGACTAAAGTCTCTTAATGTGATGCAGAAATGCCTTAGACTTACAACTCTCCTGTAAAGTGCTTCCAGCTCCTCTCAGTCCAATCTCCTTATAGGACTGAGCGGCTCTGGTTGACCAACTTTTATGATGCAAGTTGGGGGAGAAGCTAACAAAGTCATGTGCTCCTCCACTGGTATAAAAGGAGGTGAATGTGAAATGTTGAGTCAGTGTGTGGTAGGAAGGCAAACCTACCAGATGCCTAGCCAGTTTCTAGGTGCCTTTTTGGCAGGAATTTTCTTTCTTGTTAAAGATATGATTTCCTGTGCCTTATGTTTTTTTTGAAAGTTATGTGCAAGTTCTGCTTTAAGTCCATTTTATTTTTTTCTGCTTCTAATAAATTTTGAAATATCGGATCCTGACTGCTCTCTGGACTTTATTGGACACCCCCACGTGCACACTAATTAAACAATTAAACAATTAAACATGAATTGGCTAAGCAAATCCCACAATGATCTGTAATCCCTGGTATAGAGTTACATTCTACAGCAGATTATACATGACCCTATGAGAATGTCAGTAACTACTGGTTCCAGCACCCTCATTGATTGGGTCATGACAAATCGGTTAGACATGGTTGTGGCTGCCGGTACCTTGCTGGATACGATATGTGATCATTCCCCCATTTTCTGTGTATGGAGTCATTCTGAAGACTCCATATCTCCCCCATGTTACATATCTTTCAGAAACTATGCTAATTTAAATAAGGCCCTTTTTATGGTTGTGTTGCAGAGCCCACAGCCCTTCTATCATCTGTAGCTCTAAAAATGGCTTTTCCTGGAACTTCCATTTTAGATGTTTGTATGTATTCCTCCACAGCTGCAAAGTAGTGTACCCCCCCTAATATTTGCTTTTTGTTGCTCTATGTTAGGCATCTGAAAGGGGAAGGGGATGCTACTGTACTGTACCTCAGAATTTCTAAGGATATTAACAAAAAAAAAACTTTTTTAAACTGCTGCTTCTATCATCTGTCCAGCTCAGTGTAACAGATTTATTCTATTTCTTTCAGCAACCTAGGGGACTCATTTCCTTTGTGCTTTTGTGAAAATGAAAGTCAGACTCAGTGTCAGATTACAGACAGTGGAATGCAGACTATTAGCTGCCTGACATTCCTTTCCTCAGGACAGATTGGAGGCAAGCACTGAAAACAGAAGACTGTTTTTTTTCTTCATTTTATAATATGTTGTACTGAGTGTGTGTTTAGTTGCAGGGTCAGGGCCTTGAAGAAAATAATAACATTTATGTAACTCATTCAAGATTCCATCAGGTTGTCAGAAAAAAGTCTGAAAGAATTTGTGTGAAAACTAAACAAATGAAAGATGCAAAAAGTAGCATGCACACTGGCCTCTGAGACTGGAAGATCAGAAGGCTGTGGGTTCTATCCCCACACTAGGCATGTGGGTTAAAAAGCATATGCATTGCTTAAAACTAATATTAGATTTTAAAAGCAGTCAACCATTACATTTTATATTTGAGGTACTTTTTCTTTTCCCTTTGTTTAATTAGAAGATTGTTTACCTGATGTTAATATGTGTGATGTGTGGAACAGCATTCTGTGTGGCAGCTGACATAGCTAGCTATACTACCCCCACTACATTACCAGCATTGTGACCTCAGTGACTGTGCTACTTAGGGACAGCAATTCAGTGACTATGAGGTAATTCACCTGCGATTTCACTGTCAGCAACATCGAAATACTGATGATGAAGTGAGGGCCAGTAGAGCTAGATATGTCAGCTGCTATGCTAAGGGCAGTTCCACACATCCACCACAACATTGACAAAGAAGGCTGTCTGATGGGCAAAAGGAAAAAGAAAGGTACTTCAGAAATAACATTTTATAACTGACTACTTCTTTAAATTTTTATTATTTTCCTGCCTGCCTGGTTTGGCTCCATTAGCTCTTTAAATCCCAATACTGACACTGTAGTGCAGCATGGAGGGAAGTGATCCTGTCTTTTCTGTCTGCCTGTTCAGGTGGATGTTAAAGATCCTATGGCACTTCTCATAAAGAGTTGGGGAAGTTTATTGAAAAGAAGCACAACATCACAAAAGAAACAATAATGCAACAGTATTATACAGTTATACAAAAAAAAATCCATAAGTAAGAAAACAGTCGACATAACATATTTCAAAAGAAAAACTGCTTCCATAAAGAATCTACTTTAGCTGTAGAGAACTTATTAATGTCCTTAGCTTTAACAGATAATAAGCCATCCTGAATCTGTGAAAATATGGTACTGTGTAAAACTATCTGTTGTTGTAATACATAATGACACCAAGCCTGCCATAAAAAATACTGAACAAAAGAGAAAAAAAACATTCAAGGTACTTTTGTGGTAAGACCTCCAGATCCCTGTATAATCCCCTAAAACAATGGTGTGATATGAAATGTGGTTTAAAAAGGTTAAATGTCAATGTGTGGCAGTGTCCTGCCAAAAATATGTACTATGGGGACAATTAACAAAAAAATGCATCATAGTTTCTTCACTGTTAAAACAGGTAGGTCTCAGACAAAATCTTTCAGTCAATGGCTTATATTTTAAATTCCCTTGAACTCCCACTCTCCCCTGAATAGAAAGCCATACAATATCCCAAATATGTGGGGGAATCCTAAAGTCTGTCATTTTACTTAAGGAAAACATCATTTTGGTAGGTACACATTCAGGAAACAATAAAACACTTTTCTGTACATCATACACAATAAAGTTATAAAATGATTTTCTATTAAAAGTTAGTAAAGTAGGAAAAGAGACCTTCCATTGTTGTATTTTTAAGGTGGATAAACCATAAGTCAGTAAGAGATCTGCTGATAGAATTTTAGGTGGTAATAATGACCATTTATCAAAATATTGTGACCAAAGGAATTGTGACCACAACTGCCAGGACAGGGTGGCAGGGGTCCATAAATAAGTAAAGGAGCCAAAAAAAAAAAACAAGGAATGATAGAAAACAATAGGGTTCATCATAGCTAATCCTCCCTTATCAATGGGTAAATAGGTAATGTCTCAGCATACAGGATTCAGTCTATCGCCCCAAAGCATCTGAAAGAAGAGGCTAAAAATTCTAGTTTCCAGATGCAATGGAGGGGGGAAGACATAACATAAACATAAAAAGACAGGGAGCAAAAATTGTTTAATAATCATAATTCATTTCTTTTTCCCAAATTTCCACCCCTTCCATCTGTGAATCTTATTTTCTCCTATATATAGCTGTTTTTCCCAATTGTAAGTTGCCAGATCACCTGGACCAAACCAAACTCCCAAAATTTTATGAGAGGAAGAAACCACTGGGATTCCAAAGGTATCTAAAGAAACTGGGTGGGTAGAGTCTAAAGAAAAAATAAAACTTTTCTCCATATTAAGCTGAGCTGAAGACAAAGCTCCAAAATGGGAAAAAATCTGTAGAGTTTTTGCTAAGGAGGGAACGTCCTGAACTAACAAAGTAACATCATCTGCATAAGCAGTAATTTTCTCATGAGGCAAAAAAGGACAAGGAGCCACACCTAAAATAGTATTATCTCAAAGTATTTGTCATATCACTGGGTCTAAAACAAAAGAGTATAAAAGAGGATTTAAGGGACAACCTTGCCTCACCCCAGTAGTGAGGGGAATATCAGTGCCAAATAGTCCATTAACTATAGGTACAGTAGTTGCTCCAGTATAAAGGGAGGAAATTCAAAACACTAAAGGCTTCAGAATACCATAATTAAGTAAAAGGGGAAAAAAGATAATCATGTCATACTTTATCAAAGGCTTTAGCTTGATCCAAAGCTACTACAAACCCAGAGAGATGTTGTGTATGGCTAACTTCAAATAAATCTCATAAAATATATAAATTATGTTGTATACATCTCTTAGGGATGGCACAGGTCTGAGCAAGATGTATAAGGAGATCAGCAACCATTAAAAATCTATTATTAAGAATTTTGGCTAAAATCTTGTAATCACTATTTAATAAACTCAACTACCTCCAATTAGCTAACAAGGCTTTATCCCTTATTTAAATAAAAAGTATAGCAGAGAGGTGTTAAATCCAAAATAAGAAGAGGAGGAAATCGACATAGAGTTGAAAACCACAGGCAAAAAATAAATCATATGAGGTAAAAACTTTTTATAAAAGTCATTGGGAATGCCATCCAGCCCGGGAGAAGTACCCATACTTAATTGAGATATGGTAACCTCAACTTCCATGGATGATATAGGTTGTACTAGTGTTTTTACCATGGACATAGGGACCTGGGGCAAAGATGCAGTAAACCTGGATAATACAGGAGAGGAACTATCAGGAATGGGGTGAAATGTGGTGCTAACAAACTGTTGCACTACCGCTAACATTTCTAAATCTGTGTTTACTACAGTGCCAGTAGTAAAGGTACGATGAGTCATGAGAGTATTATTTAGCCTCTGTTTGCATGCCACATATGGGTCCGATGCAGGTGTCTTCTGTGTACTAAATTTAAATTCCATTTCTAAGGATTTGGCCCTGTCATATTGATAGGCCTTCATCTGTTTCTTGAGTTCAAAAATTTGAGAAATAAATCCTTTCTTATCACGTGGGGAAAATACATTAATTTATATAACTGATTTCGCAAAAGAAGATACTTTAAATAGTTGGAGTTAGCCTGATTCCTACTGAAGGAGAGCATAAGCTTTTTAAGCTTCATTTTGGTATCCAGCCACCAATTCAGTAGAGAGTCATAGGAGCACATAACTGAGTCCCTACTTGCAAGAAAAACTTCAATACGAGAGAAAAGGTGAGGGGAGTCTAAAAGGGACATATTAAACCTCCAACAATTATGTGGGGAAACATTTTAGGAGGAATAGCAGTTAAACTTAAAGTGCAAGATAGGATATTATGGTCTGAAAACTCTGAAGGCTGAGATGTACAAAAAATAGGAATCAAATATTTAGAAATAAAAAACATATCAATACGAGTAGCATATATGTGTCTATGATAAGTAGCTCCAATACCTGTGGTATGTAAACTGCGAAAAGCATCCCTCATACTAGCCCCAGAAAGAATATGTGCTAAGACATTGGAATCACAATATATCTTCTTCTGGGTAATCCCTGTAAGCTTAGTGTCCAAGGTACAGTTATAATCTCCTCCCCAAATAATATGTTTTTTGGAAAATAAAAAAGGCTTAATTTCCTTGAATAGCTCAATTCTGGCTGTTTTAAGCTGGGGGGCATATATATGAATAAAACAAAAACAAAAATCCCCAAGGGAGCCATCAAGCACCAAGGCCCTTCCTGGCTTAACATCAACAAGCTGAGTAATGTGAAAGTGAGTAGATTTAAAGAGAATGCCTATCCCGTCTGCAGCTTCTAAACCAAAAGTCCAAAAGGAAGGCCCCCAATGCCATCGTTTTTTAAGTAGTTCTACCTCAGTAAGTGAGGAAAGACGTGTTTCTTGAACAAAGATAACATCAACATTAAGGGAATCAAAAAAGGAAAATAAGGATATCTGTTTCTTATAGGTTTTTAAGCTGCAGACATTGAAAGACATAAGCTTCAGAGTAGCAATCTATTACATACAGTTTTGTCAAGGCCTTCCTTTTAAGCTGCTACTAGCTTTCCTTTTTTTCCCTTTTTTCCCTTTTTTGTCCTTAGAAAGCTCAGTTGATCTGCTCTCTTCATCTTCAGTAGCCAGCTCAGATCTATGTGAGGTGTCTGACTCCAAATCATAGTCCCCAAGTTCCTCCTGCAGGGGAGAAAAGATGTTTGTTGTAGAAATAGGACAGGGAGTGGGAATTTTGAGAGAGGACCTGGTAAATCTTCATCCCTTAACAGTTTCAAATAAAGGAAGGGCATGGTAGTCTCATTGGGAACAGTAGGCTCATTAACAGCAGAATCAGGGCCAAAATCTGAGGTAGGAGCAGGGCCCTGTTTGGATGGTATAGAAGGCCTAACTGTAGTGAGGGGAGAGGCAGAAGTGGGTACCAAAAGAGGACCTCTAGCAGGGGTGGACTCAGAGTGAGAATTAGAGGGATCCATAGGTGGAAAACCCTGATATTTTTCTTGAGCCTGAAAAATGAAATCGTCATGATCCCAACCTTCCATCCTATTTCTTTTGGCCCAAGGGCACTGATGAAAAGCATGCCCTTTTTCATCACATAAGTTACACTGGAAAATATTTTCACACAGATCCATGGAATGTCCATATCCCCCCCACACAATAAGCATTTTAACATATCACAAGAGCTACTGATATGTGTCCATTAGCCACATTTGTAACAGGCCCTGGGTTGTCCGCTATAAAAGCAAACACCTCTGTCTTTACCAAAAAAAAAAAAACTGTTGAGTAAATGAAAAACATCAGAGTTGACCTGAAATAGCTTTATTTTAAATTTCTATCCCCCTGTCCAGATACCTTCTAAATCCAACAGAGCCTCAGGAAGGCCAAGAATGTCACATCGGTTCTGTAACCAGTTGTTGATATCACTGACATTCACCCCTTCATTTCAGAACATGACAGTAACATACCGAATTTGAGGTCTAGTAAGGGGAATGGCAAAAAAGGGGGTCCATAAAGGTGTATTTTTAAGGATAGAGTATTTTTCCCAAAATTTTTCTAGACTACTGTTAAGTTGAAAACTCACATCAAAAGAGTCTTCCCCAGATACATGAATTAAAGCATACAGGTCAGAGGGAAGAAAATGCATAGAGCCTCTAAGCAAATGACTGGCAACATAATACCTGCCAGGATGAGTAGTAAGCCCACCCTTATAACGTAATCTCAGAGCAATCCTCCTAGGAGCTTGTTCTAATTTACTTTTGAATAAATCTGCCATAGGAATACGTTTGTTACTGTCTGAAACTCCTGGTGTTGTAGATTTTTTGTCCAGACTTTGAACCACAACTTCCCTCCCCCCGAGGATGTACTTGGGCCAGAAATGGTCTCAGACTCCCCTTGAATAAGGTGCGCACCATTTTCAACCCACTTAGAAACAGAAGGAAGTCCAGAATCTGTACCTGAGCTCAATGTGTTGGCATGCATAGTGATAGAAGATGTAGGTCTGTCATCCACCCAGTCAGAGTCAGGTATCTAAGTCCCTGATTTCGTGCAAAGCCATCCCTACTGCGAAAGGGAAGTCACAGCCGACCAGTCTCTGAGAAGAGCAGTAGTGGAATCAGTAAGCCTGAATTGCTGCCGAAATCTTGGGAGGTAGAATACGCTTGTTTAGGTACTAAAAGTTCCACCGATCCTTCGTTGCACTCAGCCTCCATACCTGGAAGTTCCAACACACCAAATGGGTCCATATCAACAACAGGACCCAACTCAGGAGGGGTTCCCAGATTACAAGGCAGAGATGTAGCAACAAGAGAATGAACTGAAGAGTCACCTGAAAGCATATTCTCCCAAACTGGCATCCTGCCAGCATCTTCTGTGTTATATCTAGATAAATCACATTCAGGCTTCCTACTCATAGGGACAACGTCTTTTTCCACTTGCGATAACGCTATATCTCCTATAACGGGAGCCTCCATGCACACGTCCTGCTCCAAGCACAACTGCATCTCATCTGCCATCCTGCAGACCTAGCGCAGCCCTCTAGTGGCCACAGAGCAACAGCAGAGTAGGGGAGTTTTTATTTGAAATAAACATGGCAAAAACAACACAGTGAATTTAGTCAATTATACAAAGCAGGAAACCAAACTGTTTAAATAAACATATACTATGAGCAAGGAAAAAAGTCCACTATCATTTAAACTTAATAATGTGAAAAAACCCTTTCCACATCTTTAAAAGTTTAACAGGGGCTGTCCTCCTAGCATCCTGGGAATAAATCTTTGAAAGTTCCTTTGAAACCAAAATACTAAAGCAAATATAAGGCATTTTTCTTTAATAAATAACCCACTGACATCTTGCCTGCCATAAATAATATCTTAAACAACAAAAAAATAGAGTCAATGTCCCATCATGAAAAACAGAAAAAGTCACTGGATAACATCCTAAAACCAGGATATTATAAGATAATGAATTAAGCCAATTAAAGCCCCATAAGTTTGCCAAAAAGGCACACAACCGTTTAGCATAACAGGGTTTTATTTAACTTTAAAGGCGTTTTGCTCATCAAAGTTCTAAAACATTGTGAAAATGCATAGCACTTGCCTCCATGTGTTTAACAAATATAACACTTCTAGAAAACCTATACAAATGCTTTCTGTACAGTTAGTATTGTCCCAAGAAAAAACTGCTAATCAATTATTTAAAACCCTGCATAAGAACAGTGCAAAAATAAAATGTTCCATAGTCTCTTCAACATTTATGGAATCCAAGTACGGACATTTCCTTTCCTCGATGGCCTTATATTTGGCATTACCCCTAACATTCAGATGGCCATAAAAGATTAGCCACTGCGTTGCCCATTGTGATTGAGGCAATCTAAGGCTATTTAACTGGGCCAATATTTTAGAATTAGAAGTAGAAGGGCAATTCTTAAAGCTTGGCTCTGAAGGGAGTAAATTTGCCATTATGACCTGATAAAATCCCTTCATATTATTACTTAAAATGGTCTCTTTCTCCACTTTCCATCTATGTAATTTTTGTACAGCTGGCCTAAAGTATTGTGGGAGAGAAAGATGGGAATTTAATTTTGGAGCTAAAGAATGCCAGTTCCTAAAATATTTGCCCAGAGACTTTGCAACCCATATATCCCCAATCCCTGTTCCTAAACTTAAACCAGTTTTAACTGAATACATAATAAATAAGGAATGTACAAAGACCACAGTATCCACCATCCTGAGCCCCCACATTTTTTTACTTAGATAAGTATAACCCCTTTTAACCGGATTCAATCTATTACCCCAGACCATTTGAAAAAACAAACTATACAGTCTAGTTTCTAAATTCACCAGAAGTGGAAAAATCATAGCTACATAATGTACACATGGCAAAAGAAACTGTTTAATTACATGTATGCATTTTAATTTAGACAATTTCCACTGTTTACATCTGTTAACCTTATTCTCCACTGTTTGGAGGGCTAAATTCCAATTCTCCACTGGTCTATTCTGAGGACCAAACTGAATGCCTAAAATTTTAAGTGGGGCTCTGGAGAAGTGAATACCTCCTGTACTACCTCAGTAGGACCTGTTGCTCCAATGAACAGCCCTTTGTTTTGAGTAGATTTATTTTAGCATTTGAGACTCTGGAAAGACCTCAAAAATACACACAGAAGAAAGATCCGAAAAGTATAAAGTCAAGTCATCTGCATAAGCCTGTACTAGGAGTTGATGATCATTAGATATACTATCGGAAATTCCAGCCATCTGGGAACAGTAGTTAAGTTCCGTAAAACGGGTCTAATGAAAAATGTAGAGAAGGGCTGAGAGGGCAACCTTGACGCACTCCAGTGTGTGTCAAAGCCATCCACCATAAAACCTTTCAAAAATGGGAACACAGTGTTATGATCATATAACTTTTAATTAAATTTACAATTTGCAGGACTCCATAGTGCATTAGGGTTGAGAACATAAATGGCAGATGTACCCTGTCGAAGGCTTTTTCTGAATTGGCAACTACCATAATATTTGTAACACCTATATCATTGAGGTGTTCGATAACCTCACGTATGATCATTAAGGCTGTCTGAATCCGTTTATCTGGTATCCCACTAAATTGATAGGGGGAAATTACCCATCTAGCGAAATTTTTTAACCGATTATTTAAAATGCTTGTAAAGATTTTATAATCCGAATTGAGGAGGGTTATAGGGCGCCAATTTTTAATATTTTGCCTATCTCCAGATTTAAACAAATACATTAATAATCCTTCAGAAAAGGAGGGAAATAAAAAGGTGTTTTTCAAGAAATGTTGAAATAAGATAAACAAACATTGACTCAATTCAAACGGAAAGGCTTTATACAGGTCATTGGAAAGACCATCCATACCCGGTGAAATATTCAGTTTCAGTTTCCTAATTACGTTTAAAATTTCCTCGTATGTGATTGGTTCCACTAATGTAGTAGTTTCTACCCACTTTGGGGAGACTCTAGATGCTTTTAAGTAGGCAAGTATGTCTGCCTCAGCGATAAGAGAAGGGGGATTCAAAGTCTGAAAATGATCAATGATTAATTCTCTGAGTTGTACAACTGTAGTAGCTATAGATCCATCTGGGTTTCTTAGAGAGTCTATGTTAGATGAATCCTTTAGGTTTTTGCAAGCCTCAAAAGGATCTCCAATGTTTTTTTTTATACCATTAGATAGAACAGCCTGTATGGTTTTTGCCCTATCGTATTGAAATATCCTCATCTCCTCTTTTAGTTTGGTAATTTGGTCAGAATAATCAAACTGAGAGGCATATGCAATTGCAGTTATTTTCTGGAGCTGTTGCCTAAGAGATAAGTACTTCAGAAACCTCAAATTTTTTGTTCTTACCCCTTGACTTTTAAACCAATTACATAAATCGGTCTTAGTTGTTATCCACCAATCCCCCTAGATCCTCATAAAGAAAAGCCACTGATAGTCTAGCTGTTAGAATATAGTTTACCCCTGACTGTAAATGGGGTACCTCTAGCATAGTGTTATTCAACTTCCACCTTACTTGTCTATGCTCAGGGGGGCCTAAAAATTGAAAACTACAAAAAAGAAAGGAATGATCTGAAAATTCGCAAGGGACCATTTTGAAAGAATTAATTTGCACAGAAGGGGAAATGAACATATACTCTATTAGGGTGAATAATTTTCCTTTATTAAAGGAATAACGGGGTCCTTGTGCTGAAAAGGAAAGACAATTGAGTAAACCTGCTACTTTAACCACATTAGCTAATGTGCGTGAATCACAATAAATTTTCTTTTGTTTCTGAATAGATGAATCTAAGATTGTACAATTGAAATCGCCTCCCCAAAGTACCTTAACCGATGTTACCAAAAAAAGGTTGAATAGCTTTTAAGCAAGAAACTCTGCCAGCCTTCATTTGAGGGTTGTAAATATTGATGAAGCGATAGCATATATCATGCCATTTCCCATCTAATATCATTACTCTCCCTGGGATAAGATCGATTAAATTATGCAACTTAAATGAATAAGAATTAAACAAAATCCCTATGCCATCTGCCGTATCTGTTCCGAAGACCAATAGGAAGGTCCCCAAACCCAATCCTGTTTAAAGGAAAAAAGTTGTTCCACAGAGTGCATCCAGGTTTCCTGTAAAAATCACACAGATAAATGCTGATCATGTATATAATGGAAAATGGCTTGTCTTTTAACTACATTTAATAAACTATGCGTGTTTAAAGAGCCCCAGGACCACTGCATTGTTGTTTAGGGAAATAAGACCAACCTTCTATTTTTTCTTTTTTTCTTTTTCTTTTCCTTATAGGTATCCACAGGTTGTGACCTTGTGGATAAAGAAGATTTTTGGGAGTCAGAATCACCCAATTCCATCTCTGTATCCCCCAACGGGGTAAACAGAGCAGCATAGGAATTACTTGTTTCTATGCTGGGAGCTATAGGGGGAGTTCTAGACTGTAGATTTCTAGAAGATCTATGTTGGGGAACAGACGGCCTAAGGCCTGAGGTCTTAGATACTTCTCCAATTCCTTCTGCTGAAGTTTCAGAGTAACATACTGGAGGAAATTCCAGAGGATCAGGTGGGCCCATGCACGGCTTTCCAACTGCCACTGAATCAGAAACAGGGTGCTCAACCTTATCCGGTTTTTCTACGGGCTTGTCAGTAAGGGGCTCTATACTCAGGGGTTTTTCCATTTTTTTGGAGAGGGGAACCAAAAGAGGGGTTTGTAGACCTAGAGAGGGAGAATTTACCACCTCCTGAGCCTTCTGAATCAGGAGATCTGAATTTATACAAAACGTTTTGTTTTTAGCAGCCCAAGGACAAATACGAAATGTATGACCAATTTCCTCACAAAGTTCACATTTTGGTTGATTACAGCAATACATAGTGACATGTCCCACCTCCCCACAATGATCACAACGTGGTTGATCACAAACGCTGGAAAGATGCATTTTAGCCCCACATCTGTAGCAAGCCCGGGGCTGTCCACTATAAAAACATACACCCCTATCCTTCCCTAACATAAAAGAATTAGGAATATGTTCCACCCCTGCCTTAGATTGCCTCAGTTTGGTTTTATACTTCCATCCCCCAGTCCAGAATTGGTCAGAATCCAGGATGGGTTCAGGACCCCACAGAACTTCACATTTCTGTGATAGCCAAAAAGAAATATCTTCCACATGGACCCCCTCATTCCTAAACATAACTGTGATGTACTTTATCAAAGGTTTAGTCAAAGGAATAACCAAAAAAGGGGTCCATGTGAGAGAAAACTTTACCTGACTATATCTGTCCCAAAATAAATCCAAAGCCTGTGGTGTCTGAAAACTAATGTTGAAATTGTCTTCCCCAGAAATGTTGATGAAGGCATACACATCGTTAGGAGTAAAGTGTATAGAGTCTTTCAATAGTATTTTTCCTACATAGTATCTATCTGGTCTATCCTCCAAGCCCCCTTTGTAGCGGATCCTAACAGCATTTCAACGAGGTGCTGCTTCTTTTTTAGAATTGGTGAATAATTCAGACATAAGTGGTTTCTGAAGGGCAGGATTCTTTGGGGAGGGCATTTGTGAGGAGGACTGTTGTTCCTGAGAGGGTGCTATCTTGTCTGAATTTAGATCTTTAAGGGGTAGGGGCACTGTCACCTCAAGAGGCGTAACAATAGATGGAGATGTCAATGTCTCTGGAAGGTTGCTCTTTCCCTGTACACTGTCCGCCAAGACTCTCTGCTGTAAATCAGGTTTCCATTCTGGGGAATGTTGCGATAGGGCAAAGTCAATGTCCCAGTTAGGATCAGGTTTCCAAATGCCTGATAAAGCCTGCTTCCAGCCAGCTCCTCTCAGAGCTTTACCAGGGGACCAAGGGCCCTGTACCTTTTCTTCTGTTAAAGGCAATGTTTCTGATGCAGCAGGTGTAAGGAGAACAGGTATTGCCTGAGGAGGTTTTTTTTGGTAAAGAAAAATTCAGTAACCCCAGTCTGTGAAGCAGCAGAAGATTGATAAATCACATTAGGCTGCACAGAGGGATCCAAAGTTTTAGGGTTTTTAAAAACAAACCCAGCAGCCTTATCCAATACTGCTGATTCTGGCTGATCAAAATTTAATCTAGGCACAGTGTGAAGTGATGCTTTGTGGCAAACCTCTGCAGGGCTTTCCTTTTGTAAATCGTTCGATGATGTATTAGACTGTAGGCACTTGCTATTGTACTCAGCATTACTGCCAGTCTGAACAGAAGCGGGAACTGCGTCTAGTAGACTGTGAGTGAAAGTGAGGTTATGCGGTATGTGATCTCACCCTTCAAAGCTCTCATAGTTGTTTGTTGTAGCCGTAAATTTGTTAGAGTCAATACTGCCACTGTCAATGCAGGATTCATCCTGCTTTAAAGGTAATAATGTGGACTTTGCGGTAAAGCGCCGATTAGAAGAGTCATCTGAAAATTCTCCTGCTTGCCTCTTCCTAACTCCCAAGGTACACAAATTTCCAAAGCTTATCGGAGAACCAGGTAGCTGTTCTTTTTTTTCCAAATTCTTAAGGTTATCATTCATAGTCTCCGCTACAGCTACGTGTTGAAAAACATCCTGAATAGACTGTAAAGACTCACCATGTTCCACAGACCCGTCTTCCAGGTTTAGATCAAGGGAGATTTTAGGAGCAGTAATCACAACCTTGTTGGGGAGGGCAATATCGCAGTCAAAATGCACCACCAAAGATTCAGGTCTCAAATCAGGTTCGATCCTTGGTTTCAGAGCACCGGGCTCTTGCATCTCAGCGTTTGCAACCAGTAAAGAATCTGCAATCGTTTGCTTGTTCTGATTTTTAATGGAGTCCTCCCAAAGGACCACAGCATCATGAAATTCTAAATCCGAGTCTACATCTAGGTTATTCAAAGTACCGGCTTCCGTGTTGTGCACCGTGGGAGTTGAGGCCAAGGCTCCCACTACACAAACATCTTCTTCCTTCAGCATCCCACTCCGAGTGGCCATCTTAGCAATGACCTGTCCCCCTACTGACAGCAATGCAGAGCGCCATCAGAGTAGGGGAATTTCCACCGGTGTCCTGGCCAAATTTCCCCATTCATTAAAAACATCACCAACAGCTTAATCTGGTTCAAGTAAGGATTTATGCCATGTTACAACAATTTCAATTGGTTACCGTCTGTGCCCCCCCCCATCACCTCTGAAAAAGGGACTTCTAGTCTTAGTGGGCCTGCCTGGTCAACAAAATTCAACAAATAAATAAATGACCCTATTATGCCTTATGGATTCCATATAAATCCAAATCATTCAAAGGCCATCTTGACATATAATTTTAATACCTAACAGCAAATCAGAGCCCTTTTCCTGATAAAAGGTTGCCAACATATGACATTTAAATAAACAACAAAGTCACAAATAAGGAACTAGTGACTTACAGAAAAATCTACAGGGATTTGATGCTGCCTCTACAGGGAAAATACAGGAAAAATTAGGGCTTGTTACAGGAAAATGGTTATTTGGATCTGGGAGCACTGTGATTGTGACACTATTTGGCACCAACATGAAAATGACCTTGGTCATTTGGTAGCTCTTCACAGTCTTATTGGCTCCAGCTATAACTTGTTTTACGTGATATCTCTCTGATTGACTGGCTCCTATCTACCAGGCACAGCACACAGATAATGCCCTCAGCTTCTTTCTAAATGAGTTTGTCACTCCAAGAAAAACACACCCCGTGCATCACAGTAACCAATCAAAATGGTTACACAAGCACATCCTCACATCCCTCAAGGCCAGGGACAGATGCTGGAAAAAGTTCAAAATCACTGGCCTCCAAGCAGATTTTCACTCTTACAGGGAACAACAGACAAAATGCGAAAAACTAATTGGACATGCAAAAAGCCAGTACTGCAAGAGATTATTGGTAGATGTGGCTGCTGATCCTGGAAAATTTTGGTCACACATTAAAACCTTCCTCAGCTCCAAGCATATGCAATCTACCAATGACATGATACTGAATGGAGTGCACTGAACAGACTCACACACAGTTGCTAATGCATTCAAAAATCACTTCTCAGACCTCTCCAAATATACAACTCCTTTCCCTACCACAGACTCCATCCCTGTCACCTCCACCCTGAAGGATGCTCTGGTGGGGCACCCATTCTATTTTAAAGCTGTCTCCTTGAAGGATGTCCTCAAACTCCTCAATGCCATATCTGACATCACAGTAGTTAGATCTGACTATCTGGAACCTAAGCTTCTCAAATTGGCCACCCCCTTCATTGTGGGACCACTATCTAAAATCTGTATTATGTCCCTAGGTGAGGATGTTGTGCCGAGTGTTTGGAAAATGGCCAGAATAACTCCTGTATTTAAAAAAAGTGACAAGAAGGACATAACAAACTATAGGCCAATAGCAATATTGCCTGCATTAAACCAAATCCCCAAGAAGCTTGTCGCTGAACAATTAATAGAATACCTCACCAAGCAAAACCTCCTGTCTTCTAATCAACACGATTTTAGAAAGGGCCATAGTACCCAAACTGCCATGCTACATCCTACCAATGATATGCTACTTGCAATGGATCAGACCTTACTAACTGGGGCACATTTTATCGATCTTATGAAGGCTTTTGCCCTCATTGAAGACCCCCCTCCTACTTACCCACTTATTGTCCCTGGGTTTCTCATTTCATTTTTTCATTTTTATGTTGATTGCGCACATGTGCAAGAAACATATTGCGGCAGCTTTCTCCACAAGCAGGTTGTGGAGGCACGGCACTGTTGTGGCCAATACCCCTATAGCCTTTAAAGGCTTGGCCAGCATCCCCCAATGCCCTGGCATGCTGTTGCTGACACTAGTTCAGCCATCATGCCACCAACTTGTAAAAATTTAGCCACTGCAATCAGGAGCCACCTCGTCATTGCAGCGTAAGCCATTCGCTGCAATGAGGGAGTGACCCATCATTGCAGGGCGGGATCCTGACACACTGATATTGTTTGTAAATATGGCGGTGGTTTGCCGCCATGTTCACAAACAATAATAACCCCCTCATCGTGTTTATTTGCCGATGGGGGCCCCAATCTCATCAGCTTCAGTGCCCCAATGTTTATGTTGCTGACGGGGAGCCCACCCCGCAACATTATGTAACCCCCGCTTTATATTGTCTGCTGATGGGAAACCCAATCCCGGCCGGCATAATGTCACCCCCCCTTTTTGTTGTGTGCTGACAGGGTGCCCAATCCCCTGTCTGCATAGCTTGCCCCCTAAAAGAAGATTCCGGTGGCTCACTGGGAGCCCACCCCAGCATGCCACATACCCCATTAAAATAAAAAATGGTCCATTGATGTCTTTTTTTAACCTGTAAAAAAGGAAACTGTCCCTCTGCGGTCTCCCTGCCCCCCTCTCACACCCTGCGCCCACCCACTGTGCACCCTGCCTCCCCATAACCCCCCCCATACTTGCCTCCTGAGCTCGGCACGATGATTTTCGGTGGACCAGGAACATGTCTGCACTCTTCAAAACCAACCATGAACTGAGGAAATGCCAGTAAGCTGTATAATAGAACAAATGTTTTTTTTCCAACTTTAATGCGTATCTCAGTCATTTTTTGGAATTTTGGCACCAAATTTTCAACATGGGGTTTTTGGGACCCCTCCTCATGAATTCTGGAACTGTCATGGTGTTACTCAGCCCCAAAAGGTGATTTCATGGTCACTGCACGGAATCACCTTTTGGGGTGGATTAACAAAATGACAGTACCAGTGTTCATGAGGTGGGCTCTCAAAAAGCCTATGTTGCAAATTTGGTGGAAAAAATTCAAAAAAATTACCGTTTTACAAACGTGCATAGTGCAGTTGCTACGCACACTTGTAACTTCACAAATTTGCAATATTTTCATGCCAGATTTTCAAGATTGATATTTTTTCACACCTCCTTGTGAAAAGTATGGCTGCCTTTGTTCACATCCTGGCTGAAATGTGTTTTCGCACTTCCAGCGCAGAATAGCACGGTTGGTGTGGGAAATTAGTGTTCGGGACAGATTAAGAAAATCACAGTGACACTGTTCATGAGTAGAGATCCTAAAATGCCTATATTGAAAATTTGGTGACGATATTCCATAAAATGACTGTGTTATGAGCGTGCATTGTGCATTTTGCATGCACGCTTGTAACTTCACAAATTTGTAATATTTTCACTCCAGATTTTCAACATTGCAATTTTCCCACACTTACTTATGAACAGTACAGCTGTCATTTTTCCCATCCTAGCTGAAAAGTGTTTCCACACTTCTGGTGCAGAATAGAGTGGTCGCTGTGGGAAATCACTGTTCAGGACAGATTATAAAAATGACAGTGATACTCTTTATGAGCAAAGGTCCTAAATGCCCATGTTGAAAATTTGGTGATGAGAGCCCATCAAATGACTGTGTTACAAATGTGCATTGCGCACTTTCCATGCACCCTTGTAACTTCGCAGATTTGTAATATTGTCATGCCAGATTTTCAACACTGGCATTTTTTCATACCTCCTTAAGAGCAGTACAGCTGTCATTTTTCATATCCTGACCAAAATGTGTTTTCACAGTTCCAGTACAGAATAATGCGGTCACTGTGGGAAATCAGTGTTCGAGACAGATTAAAAAATGACAGTGGCACTGTTCATGAGCAGAGGTCCTAAAATCCCTATGCTGAAAATTTGGTGATGAAACTCCACAACATGACTGTTACAAGCATGCATTGAACTGTTTCCATGCACCCTTGTAACTTCACAAATTTGTAATATTTTCACTCCACATTTTCAGCAGTGGCATTTTTTCACACCTCCTTATGAACAGTACAGCTGTTATTTTTCACATACTGGCTAAAATATGTTTTTGCACTCCTGCCGGAGAATAGCACGGTCACTGTGGGAAATCAGTGTTTGGGACAGATTAAGATTGAGTGAGTGAGAGGGGGGAGTGACCGAACTCCAGGGACACTGGTTTACTGGGACTGAGAAAGGGCATATTCCATTTTGCACATTGTAAAAAATGGTATAGTCACTGGTGTTTGCTAAGCCAAAATCCAGTTTTACTGGTGTTTGGTTTTGTGTACTTTATTTAACAATTTTTAACTCTGCTAACATGCATTTTAGCAATTTTGACCTCCACTATTACACATCCTTCCATTCTTATACCAATGTAAAGTTATTTAGGTACAAGATGTGATGGCTGCAGGAACACTACAGCCCCCATCCCTAAGGTGTGATGGAAGCAGCACTATGGCCCCCATCCTGCTGGTGTGATAGCAGCAGCAAAAGCACTACAACCTCCCTCCCTCAGGTGTGACAGAAGCAGCAGCACTATGGCCCCCATCCCCCAGGTGAGACGGCAGTAGTACTACATTCCCCATCCACCAGTGGTGATGACAGAAGCACTACAGCCCCCATCCCTTTGGTGTGATGGCAGTAGCAACAATGCAGTCCACATCCTTCTGGGGTGATGTCAGTAGTGATGGCACTATGATCCCCTTTCTTCAACACCCACACCCCACATGCACAAGTTACAAATGACTTGGTCTCTTTGCTTGTTAGAACTCAGATGTAAATTAATCTGAACCATCACCACTAAAGTGGACTACCTTTGTTTTTTCCTATTTATAATTTAACTGCCTGAATTGGATTTCTGCATGTGACACTGCTGACCAGGGTTAGAAAACAGACTTGGGTGTTGGAGGGCCAGCTGGTGGGTGAGGGCTACAGTGTCCAATGACCACTCACCTTCTCATGGGAAGGAGGGTGGGTTCAAAGCTTAGCATTTGCTGGCCTCTGGTAGAGGCCAGAGGCACGACAACATGTCAGCCCTCACTGCAGGAGGGAGCATGATGGACGTCGGCTTGTGCCTTGACATCATGTGGCCTGTCACACTCCAAAGAATATGGGAAAACACCCACTGACCAACCAAAGGACAGCTGTTGGTCCCTCCATAAACCGTAAGCCCCAGACATGTGTCTGTTCTGACCTCTGCCATGCCCAGGATACACAGGAAGCTCTTTAGGGCAATTCTCCTCCCCTAATAGTCTCACACAGGAGTAGGGGCCCACTCAAAGAAGGGTTACTTTGGGTTACCTGGTAGCACAGCAATAAGGGGCAGTGGATGGTGGTCGGGACTCAGCAGCGATTGTAGGGGCCTTGGCAGGCCTGAAGGAGTGAATTGCCAGGGGGTAGGAGGAGCAAAACAAAAAAAATGCAGCACTGACAGGAACGGAATGAGTAAGTGAGAGAGGGGGAGTGAGCAAGCTCAATGGAGCTGTGTCAGGACTGCTTCAGATTTCTTTGTGGCCAGAAAAAGCCACCAACACAGGCAGAAGCCCTGCATAAAAAGGCAGCCAGCAGCGGCGGGAGATACAAAACGAGCGAGTGAGGGAGGGGGAGTGAGTAAGCTCAATGGAGCTCTGTTGGGACTGCTGCAGATTTGTTTGTGGGCAGAAAAGGGCAGCAATGCATGCAGGGGGCCCAGTACAAAAGGGCAGCCTACAGTGGCGGGAAAACCAGAATGAGTAAGTGAGAGAGGGGGAGTAAGCAAATTCAACGGAGCTCTATTGTAACTGCAGAAAATTTCTTTGTGGGCAGAAGAATGTAGCAATGCAGGCAGAAGCCCATTAGAAAAGGACAGTCTGCAGCACCAGCAGACACGGAATGAGTGAATAAGAGAAGGGGAGTGAGCGAGCTCAATGGAGCTCTGTCAGGACAGCTGTGGATTTCTTTGTGGGCAGAAAAAGGTGCCAACAGGAGCCCGGTACAAAAGGGAAGCCTGCAGCACCAAGAGAAACAGAATGAGTGACTGAGACAGGGGGAGTGAGTGAGCTCAACGGAGCTCTATCATGACTGCTGCAGATTTTTTTGTAGGCAGAAAAAGGCAGCAATGCAGGCAGGAGCCCAGTACAAAAGGCCAGCCTGCAGTGCTGGCAGAAATGGAATCAGTGAGTGAAAGAAGGGGAGTGAGCAGGCTCAATTGACCTGTGTCAGGACTGCTGCAGATTTCTTTGTGGGCAGAAAAAGCCATCAACAGAGGCAGGAGCCCAGTACAAAAGGGCAGCCTGCAGCGCCAGGAGAAACAGAGTGAGCAAATGAGAGAGGGCAGGTGAGCCACCTCAATGGAGCTCTGTCAGGACAGCTGTGGATTTCTTGGTGGGCAGAAAAAGCTGTCAACGCAGGCAGGAGCCCAGTACAAAAGAGCATCCTGCAGCACTGGGAAAAACAGACTGAGCGAGTGACAGAGGGGCAGTGAGCGAGCTCAACAAACCAACGCAATCAACATTCAGCATTGACAAATGCTTGTTATTAAATGGGTTAGACCATTGAATAAAACTCATTTAAAATGGTGACCCTTTGTTAAACAAAAATAAAATTACAACAATTACAACAAATACTAAAAAAAAATACAGTACATAACAAAATAGAATTACATACAATAATTACATTACTTTAACCAATTAGCCGCAGCAAGCCTTAGTTTTAGCTAAAAATGATTCCATAAACCAAGTTTTAACAACTTTTCATGATGGGCTTTTGCTATTATACAAACAAAATTTCAGGGGCACCATATTCCAGAATTTAGGAACTAACTGACAGAAAAAGAACTCCAAACATTTCGTTTTTGTTCTAGGTATTACCATCTCTCGATAGGCCGCATTCCTTAAAGATGGATTAACATCCCTTCAATAAATTCTAACCTTTCAGCCAGATAGTCTGGAATCGTTGTTGTACTGCTTTTAAATGCCAGAAGATATGTAGTTGTCTTCTGTCTGGCAAAGAAATCCATCCTAATTTGTGATACATCAAGCAGTGGTGGGTATCCCTGGAACACTATAAAATCAGTCTTGCCAAATAATTGTAGAGTACATCTAATTTATGTAACTTTCCAAAATGAGAATAGTCATAAAATACATCTCCATAGTCAAAAAGAGGAACTATCTGTGATTCAACAATTGTCTTTATCATATATCCACCCAAACAATTTTTGTTCCGATAGAGTAAAGCCGCCCTTTTCCCCACTAGTCTAACTAACTCATCAGCATTCTCCGCAGAATCTGTAAACTGCTTCAATGGCTACCCAACCAACAGGGTCCGAGTGTAAAGCTCAGCTTTGTAACCTCTGACAAAGCAGTCAGCGATATTGGAATACTGCAAGGGTCTATTTTAGGGCCTCTCCTATTCTTCATCTTCATAAATCATATAATGTGAAATGTCTCTTCCTGCTTATCATTGCTGCATGCAGATGACCTTCTTCTCTATGCCATCTCTGACAATATCCTTACCCTCAGTCATAATCTATCCATGGCTTTCCATAACATACAATCCTGTATCACCAGCAATAAGCTTGTTCTCAACCCTGGTAAAACTCAGGCAGTGCTTCTTTGCTCACCTGTCAAACTAAATAATTGCTGTAATCTATTCAAAATTGTCTGTGTGAATGGTTCCACACTAGAAGTGAAATAAAGAAACATAGAAACATAGACTTTGACGGCAGATAAGGACCACTTGGTCCACCCAGTCTGCCCATTTCCCTACCTACTGGATAAGCTGCAGATTCTAGTTAACTAACAACCTACTTCCTGCAACCCCCAACTATAATTGCCTTATAATGTATGTTAGAACGCTGTTAACCTTAGGAAATCATCATTTCCTAAGGTTGTTAACCTATCGATGTGACGTAGATATGTTGTTAACCTATCGATCCTACGTCACATCGATAGGTTAACAACAGCGAGTGGTCTGCGCATGTGCACGCTTTTTTTTCGACACGGAAACCGACTGAAGGGAAACCGATGGGGAAGGACTGAAGGGCCGCGGCGGTGACTTTTTAAAAACGAAGCCCTTTTTTTTTGATAGTGGGACCATACACTATAAAAATAATGTATGGTCCCTCTGTCGACGCTCGATCGATTTTACGTCTCGAGGTTGCCATGGCGACGTAAACCTCTCGAGCTTCGCTCTCGAGGTTTACATGGTCACCCTGGCAACCTCTCGACTGTTAACTGACCGGTTAACGATAGAGGACCATACATTATCCTCTATGTGTCTGTCCCATGCATTTTTGAATTCCCCCACTGTTTTAGACCCAACGACCTCCTCAGGAAGGCTGTTCCATGTATCCACCACTCTCTCTGTGAAAAAAATTTCCTCACATTACCCCTGAGCCGTCCCCCTCTATCTTTAAATTGTGCCCCCTTGTTCTTACACATCTCTTTTTCTGAAAGATGCTACCCTCCTGGACTTTGTTGATTCCCTTGAGGTACTTAAATGTTTCTATAATGTCCCCCCCGTCCCTCCTTTCATCAAGAGTATACATATTAAGTCTCTCTTCATATGGCTTCTGCTGCAGACCCTGCACCATTTTAGTTGCCCTCCTCTGGACTGCTTCCATCCTGTCCATGTCCTTGCATAGATGAGGTCTCCAAGACTGCACGCAGTACTCCAGATGGGGTCTCACCAATTGCCTGTACAGAAGGATAACTACTTCCCTTTTTCAACTTGTGATGCCCCTTCCTATGCACCCCAGTATCCCCCTGACTCTCCTTACTGACTTTTCACATTGCTTACCCACCTTTAGGTCATCTGATATGACTACCCCCAGGTCCCTTTCCATTTTTGTTGTTGTTAGTACCTCCCCTGCTATTGTGTACACTTCTCCTGGGTTTTTGTTTCCCAGGTGCATTACTTTGCACTTCTTTGTACTGAATCTAAGTTGCCACATGTCTGACCATTCCTCCAACCTTGCCAAGTACCTTCTCATATTTTCTATCCCCCCTTGTGTATCAACTCTGTTACAGATCTTCGTCTCATCTGCAAAGAGGCATACCTTTCCCGCCAGACCCTCTGCAATGTCACCTATAAAGATGTTATTTTTTCTTTCAGAAGTGATTCCATCATTTTCCCTACCACTGAGGTCAAACTTACAGGTCTGTAGTTTCACACTTCTGCCTTGCTCCCACTTTTGTGAATGGGGAATCACATCTGCCCTCCTCCAGTCCTCAGGTGCTGCCCCCTCCTGCCATGATCTGTTAAAAAGCGTGGTCAGTGGTGTCACTAGGTCCTCCCTTAGTTCTTTTAGGATTCTTGGGTGAATCCCATCAGGCCCCATTGCTTTGTCCACCTTGAATTTTAGGAGTTCTTTCAGGACTCTTTCTTCTGTGAATGGACTGGTGTCAACCCCCCTACCCAGAGTGCTTCCATTGTCTGGTTTAGGTAACTCCTCCTCATCTTCCTTTGTGAATACTGAGCAAAAGTATTCATTCAGTATCTCTGCCTTTTCACTGTCTCCCTCTGTCCACCTCCCCTCTCCTTTATTAATCTTCACTATCCCTCTCTTAAGCTTTCTATGCTCCCTATTGTACCTATAAAAGGTTTTATCCCCCTTCTTAACTGAGTTGGCTATTTTTTCTTTGGTTTGGGCCTTTGCTAGTCTGACTGCCTTCCCCACTTCTTTCTGCTTTAATTGATACAGTTCCCTGTCATGCTCCTTCTGTGATTCCTTATACTTTTTGAATGCAGCCTTTTTCTCCTTAACCTTCCCTGCCACCTCGTTTGAAAATCATAGTGTTTTTACTCCGCTTTGTTTTCTTTATTTGCTTCACACAAAGGCTTGTTGCCTCTATGATGGCAGTTTTGATTTTTCTGCATTGTTCTTCCACCCCTCCTTTTTGGTCATTTGCTAGTGCATTTTTCAGGTATTCACCCATTTTGCCAAAGTCAGCTCTTCTAAAGTCCAGTATCCTTGTTTTTGTATGGCTTATCTCCATGGTTGTGCTCATTGTGAAGCACACTGTGCAGTGGTCGCTTGTTCCCAGATGTCTACTGACTTCTAAATTTGTGATCTTCTCTCCATTTGAGAGTACCAGGTCTAATATTGCTCCCTCCCGAGTGGGTTCCAACACAAGCTGTCTAAGGCCTGCCTCCTGAAGGGCATTGAGAATGACCCTGCTCTTGGATGTGGCTGCAGTACCTGTTACCCAGTTAACATCTGGCATATTCAGGTCCCCCATCAATAGTATCTCTCCTTTTTCAGCCATTTTGAGAATGTCCTCTATCATTTTGTTGTCCATTTCCTCCCCTTGAGATGGGGGTCTGTATACAACCCCTATGCAGATTGTGATGTCATTCCCTGTCTCCAAGGTGACCCAGAGTGCCTCTTGTCCTCCCCCTTTACTTTTTAGTTCTGTAGCTTTGATCCCTTCCCTTATGTATAGAGCTACTCCACCTCCTCTTTTATCTTCCCTGTCCCTTCTGTAGATTGTGTACCCTGGCATGTTGACATCCCAGTCATGGTTCTCGGTGTACCATGTTTCCGTGACTGCCACAATATCCAACTGTTCATCTTCCATCAGGGCTACTAGCTCAGGAAGCTTGTTTCCCAGACTACGGGCATTGGTACTTATTGCCCTCCATTTAATGTTGGCTTTATCCTTTTTTCCCCCATCCCTGTTCTTACTGTCCTTGTCTATTTTTCCATTTACCACTGTCCTGCCTTGTGTTGAGCTCTGTACTTCAGTGTTTACCTTCCTACCTGCCATGTTTTGTGGGGGGAGGCTTGAAATTTCCTGCCTTTTATCAGCGCCTCCCCTCTTGGCTAGTTTAAAAGCTTGCCAAGGAAGCATTTAAACCTATCACCTAGGAGCTTGGTTCCCATCATGGACAGATGCAGACCATCATGCCAGAATAGACCTTTATCTCTTCAGGTGGCCCCCCAGTCTCCAATGAAGCCAAAGCCCTGTGCTCTGCACCAGTTTTGCAACCATTCATTAAACTGCATGGTGTGCAGTCCCCTAACCTCACTCCTGCCATGGGCTGGTAGCACCTCTGAGAAGGTTACTGTGCTTGCTATCCATCTGAGGCCCCTCCCCAACTCCACAAATTCATTCTGCACTGCACTGATCCCATGCTTAGCTAGGTCATTTGTCCCAAGGTGGACTATGATATCAAGTTCCCTCTCCTGTGATACTGCTTCTGCAATCCTGAGTATTCGCTTCCTGTCCCTCCAAGCCATGGCACCAGGCAGACACCTTACTTCCTTCTCCTTTCCCTTTTCCAGGTTTACCCCCCTAACAACAGAGTCCCCTATCAGAAGCTGTTTCCTTCCCCTGTGGTGTCCCTTGCCACCCTTTTGTGGGTCTCCCTTGTGGATGTCCTCAACTTTCTTCTGGGTCTCAACTGAGGGTGCCAACATAGAGGAACCTTGCTCTGCCAGAATGGCATATGATTTGTCTAGAGGTACAACTAGGGGGCTTCACCTCTGGTCCACCACCTTCACCCTCCCAGAACCCACTGTGGTCCATCTGCTTTTCATACTTGGCAACCTCTGAGGCAGTGGTTGTGGCAGTGGTGCTCTTTGGAAGGGGGAGGCCTCCTTAGTCCTTGCTAGTTCAGCCTGGAGGTGGGCAACCTCCTCCCTCAGAGCTGACAGTTGCCTGCAAATAGGACAGCAATGCAGTTTCCAGAATGTCTCCCGGAAAACTGCTGCCCCACAGCCAGTGCATTGCACCACTCCCCACATGTACCTCTCACTTATAATATACTATATATATGTCTTTTTATTATTATTATTATTTGTGGTGTGTACCTACCCTTTTTGCACTGTGCAGGGTTATTAAGGATATGACAGTTCTGCGGCAAGACCTGTTGAGGAAGTGATGTCAGAACTGTGGCTATAAAGGAAATGCCATGCCTGGGGGCGGGTGTGGGTAGGGTGGTGGGTAGTCCACAGCCACTGGTGACTGTTAGAAACAATCAAATACACAACTGCTCCACCACCCTGGTGAGTATTTCCCTTTATAGTACTTCAACTAACATCACAATTTACTAGACCACATCTCCTGCACAAATCACTCTACTGAGTCCAGGGATAAAAATTAACTCACTCCTCAGTCAGCAGGACACTTTTAAAATGTTGCAGAAATATCCTTCCAAATCCTAGGTCTCAACCCCAACAATCAAGCAAATTCAGTTGTATCTCACTCCCTCTGGTTATAAAATTATTACACTTTTAATGGAATCCTGTAATTCTCTGCTTAATGCCAATAAGGGAAAAGAAATGAAACTTTTTGTAGAAAGCGTAGCTCCCTTACTTTACAAGCAATATGCTTCACCAGGTTTCCAGGTCCTAAATGTAGTTATAGTTTGTTCTTTGCAGTGTAGCAAGGTTCTCTGCTTTCACAGACAAGTCAAAGTCAGACAGACTCAAGTGGTAACCTCCTTTAAATACCTGGGAGACTTCTCGATGAATCTCTTAACTATGAGCACCATATTACTACTACATGTAAGATCGTCAGTACTAAATTAGGATAAGTCTGCAAAACTAGTCACACTCTAATGCCCTCTGTGAGATTGCCCATTGCCAGAGGAATCCTTCTACCATCTCCTGCATTCAGAGCAGTAATCTACAGCAATGCATCTAAAGCCTTCCTGCACAGATGGGACACAACATACAATAACATATGTCGCTATGCTTCTGCATCCTCCAGGTTAAAACATCACTACCTACTTTATGCAGATCTAAATTGTCCCTCCCCTACAGTCCAGTGGCTATTGTTCCTTGGGGGCCCTTCTGGATGGTATACTGAGGTCCAGCATACCTAGCTCCCTCACCACCATGCTCACCCTTCAGTCCACCTACCATGGCCTCGGATCTGCTGATCTCTCCTTGCTCCACATTCCTAGATGTAAAACTTCTAAAGGTAAAACAGGTTTTTTTCTTCAAAGCCCCCAGCTACTGGAACACACTACCCCTTGAAAAGTGCCTGGTCCCCAGCCATTTAAAAAGTGGCATCACTCCCTGCTGGATGAGCCTACTCAGTGTAACTGCTTCAACCCACCCTAGCTCAGGACTCCCTGCACTGTGGCTGTTCAGTTGGTCTCCTCTGGTAGTCTTACACCCCTCATCTACCCACTCTCTTCACCCTCTACCCTGCCTTATTTCAATCCCTCACCTCCTCTTATTCGCTCTCTCTATGCAAGGTCCCTGTACTTTAACCTCCCTCCCTCCCTACCCCATATATCTCATTTATTGATAGTTTTGTTTAATAGAGCAGATACTAGAAATGTTATCCTCTGGCATCTCTGCAGTTTATATTTTGTACTGTCTGTTACCCTAGCTGTATTCATGGGCAGTTACTGCTCTTTCATATGTATACTATCCTAATGTTGGTTCCATGTCACACTGCCGAAAGGCGACCACCATTATGGTGAAGTTAGAGCACCAAAAATCAATGTTGGTACTCTGACTCCCTGGTGCACAGCAAAACAGCACTGGGGACTTGTATTTTTAATGTCTTATGCAGGGGACTGCACCCTCACACCCCCCTTGTAAGGATTCTCAACTCCAGGGGGGTTCATGTAGTAAAACATAAAAAAAAGTGGGCTGGGCACAATAAAAATGGACCTGCACCCAGACCTGAACCCAGCACCCTGCTCACCCAAGCTATGAACCCACCCACTATGCCATGGGGCCAGCTTGACAGCCTACCACAGCATCACCCCTCAAAACCCCTCCCACCCCTTGAGGACTGAGCTTGCTCCCACCCCCTGCATGCATACATGTAGCAATATCCTGTCACTACATTCACCAACCCACCCATCCAGTTGCTTTACCTTCTCAGTAGCCCCCATGACATGCGTTTCGATTGAGTTGCTGTTTTGTGGTTTTCTCAATCACAGTTGTACATGTCACAGGCTACCCTAATTTTTCTTCCTGTAACCTAAATTGTTAACTACTCATCCATTTTTTCTTCATCTCTTTGTGATGTGTGCCTAATTGTAGTGTCTTCTAATTATTTCCTCACTATGTTGTAACCTCCTGGGTCATGCCTGAAAATAGTCACTCTCGTGTCTAGTGCACTTACCTGGTTATCGAAACCTAACTAAATAAATCAATAATTGTAACTGACCTTGACATTATAGAGACCCCATTGTTTATGCTATCTCTGCAAGCTCAGTAACTTCTCATGTTAGTTAGGACAGTTACTCATGCCACCTGCTACTGTCCAATAATATACTTTTAACATATATCTTCTTTTATAGTAACCATAGCAATTATCGGGGTGTAAGACCACTTGCAGCACATAGCTTCTCTGAAACTAGAGACTACGCCTATGTAGGTAAGGGAAACTGGAAGCTTTTCCTGTGTATTCACTGCTGGTAGTAAGCCTGTATCATTACTATTTACCTGCAATAAATTACATTTATTATATGTGCTCCGCTTTTCTGTTGTCTCTTCCTTTGTGCCATTCCAACAAGAACCCAAGAAAGGTAATTTTGTTACCCAGTTACAATGAGGAGCAGAGGATAGCACAGAAGATACATCACAGGAATCAGCACATGGCATGGTGAGCCCAGGAGCACAGAAGCAACATCATACAACAGCTAGAAGCCATCAGATGGTGAGTAGCAATCACACACATTCTGTCATCAACCAGTAAATGTTTGTTGACAGTATGAGTGAATATACAGGGAAATGAAAACCATACAACGTAACTGGTAAAGTATAATGGTTTGCAAATACACAGTGGCCCAGATTTTCAAACTGCGCCATTCTGAGGCGCAAGCCCCTGCGCTGCTCAAAATAGTTGCGCTGGGGTGTGGCCGGGGTGATATTCAAAGGAGTTGTGCTATTGAGCAACTCCTTTGAATATCACCCCAGCCACAGCATTTGCATGGCGGAACTTGGCGCCACCGCAAGTTGCCAGAGTTGAGCATTAAACTTACGGTGGCGCAAGTACCATTGCGCCATGCTCAAATTTCCGATATTCAACAGGTGACATGCAAATGGGGCCATAATTTATGCAAGGAGCAGGGGGGGCCATTTGCATCTATTTATGGCCCCATTTGCATGCCATTTGCATGTAGGTGCGCCGATCCCCGAGGACTTGCTCCTGGCCACCCTGCCAGGCAGCAGCCATCGGGACTGGCGCACAATGCAGCCCGATCACGGGCATCACAGTTACATGAAACCCCCCACACATCTCCCACAGCCCGATCGCGGGCAGAATGTGTATGAACCCCGCCAGTGCCCGATCGCGGGCAGAATGTAACCCTCCCCTCCAATCCGAATATCTCCCTGGTGGTCCAGTGGACCGTAAAGCCTGATCGGGGGCAGAATGTCACATCACAACCCCCCCAAACATCTCCCTGGTGTCTAGTGTCCCCCCACCCACCCACGAAGCCCCTCCACCCCGCTCCCCGCAGCCAGCGGGCGACAGCATCCCACCCGCCTGCCGCCCGCCGCCCACCAACTGACTGTCGGTAGGGCTGCCGCCCATTGGTGCAGAGCTACAGCCAATGGGTGTGCAGCCCATACCATACTGACAGTCAGATTTGTGAATGAACATCATTCACAAATCTGGACTGTCATGTATGGGTGCTGCATGCCCATTGGCTGTAGCTCTGCACCAATGGGCATGCAGCCCTACCGACAGTCAGTCGGGCGGGCGCAGGTGGCAGGCGGGTGGATGCTGTCGCCTCCGGCTGTGGGGAGTGGGTGGAGGGGCTTTGTGGGTGGTGGGGGACACTAGACACCAGGGAGATGTTTGGGGGTTGTGATGTGACATTCTGCCCACGATCGGGCTTTATAGTCCACTGGACCACCAGGGAGATATTCGGGTTGGAGGAGGGTTCATTCTGCCCGCGCTGATTGGGTACTGGGGGTCATACATCGTTCTGCCCACGATCGGCTGTGGAGATGTGCGGGGGTTCATGTAACTGTACTGCCCACGATCGGGCTGTGGGAGATGTGGGGGTTCATAACTGTACTGCCCGCGATCGGGCTGTGGGAGATGTGGGGTTCATGTAACTGTACTGCCCACGATTGGGCTGTGGAAGATGTGTGGCTCTCATGTAACTGTGATTCCGCGATCGGGCTGGTGGGGGAAAATAGGGGACTGAGTTGAGGCCAGCCAGGGTGGCAGCTGCTGTGTTGTGCCTGCATACAGCAGCTCACCTGTGGGTGGCCCTCAACTTGATCCTTTTTTTTGGCTCAAGGTTGCAGGCGCAGGTTATTAAGTGATGCACAACTCTGCACAACGCGACTGAATATCGGGTTGCGCAGGTTATGCATGGTACCTCTCCCTCCTGTTCAGCATGCATTCATTTGCATTGCTCTTTTGCGCAACCTGTTGCCAGTGGAGCAACTGCCTCCTGCTGAATATCGCAGAATGGCGCAATGTAGGACTTGCGCATGCGCAACCCTATTGCGCATGGTGCAACCCTTTTGAATATCTGGGCCACAATGTTTACTGAACTGTCTCATCCAGCCTAGTAGTAATACATATCAAAGTCAAAATAATACACAGTGAAACAGAACGAAAAACTATTACGTGGACTACAACAGCACAATAACAGCAAGCAGGACTTAGAATAGTAACAGAAAATCATGAGGCATGGGACATGCAAAAATATAAACGAATGAAAATGATGTATTGGGCAACATTCATGGCTCAGGATTGCTGGCCTGGCGCAAGACATCCAGACCCCAATCCTGGATGCCCCGTTCAGGAGATCCGTGTTTTTCGGAGGTGACAATAAGAAAGAATATTATCATTTATCTGCAGGACGGAGGTAAATACATCCATGATGTGAAAATGTGTACCTTCAGTTATATATTTGTCCGCTTGTCTGTGCGGTGCATTCTATGTGTCGAAAACTGGGAGGCCCCTGAAAATTAAGATAGGGGAACATTTATGTTTAATAAGACAGCAGGACAAACGTAGTGCTTTAAGTTTACATCTACTTCAAGTTGATGAAAAGGGTAGTGAACATACTTTTAGGTAGTAGGGTATTGACAGGATAAAGGTAGGATCTGGGGGGGGCATTAAAACTGTACTTTCTCAACAAGAGGCTTTTTGGAATTATACACTGGGGCCATGAAAGCCCTGAAAGTGAATAATTTATTTGAACTGTCAGCATTTTGGAAAAAATGAAACCACCTGCTCTTTCCTTGAGTAGCCTTATGTATTTAGAACACTTTTTTACAAGGCTCAACTTTTCAGCATCATGAGGTGAACCAGGATCCCCCTTTGAATTTTACAATATTGAATCGGATGATAACAGTAAGCACTGTGTCTGTTATTGTCCCACATAAAACTTTATTTAGGATGATTTTACTAATACAACTATGAACTGGGTATCCAGTTAAACATGGGTATTATTTGGTGGGACTCAAACCTGGTTTACTAGTGTACCTGGTTCACCTGTGATGCCTGATTGTGTTAAAAATTTTAGGGATTTTTGGTTGTAATATTTCTTGTGTTCATGTACAGTTCTGATTTTGAGCCTATATAGACCATAGCCAATATATAGATGGAAGCCATTAATTACTTAGCTTTTGTGATTAATTACTAGTATTACTGTTATCAACGTATTTTGCATTACTACTAGATGTAGGTCAGGTTCCTTAAGCATTTTTTATCCTTTTATGTGATAGATGTTTTATGATCTACAGTACATGATTATTAATGTTGGTTTATGTACACACAACAGAGTGGGTGTTTGTTTCTTTAAGTGCTGCACTTAAATAATGAAGTATTACTAAGGGTGGGACACTCACTGAAGTTGCTTATGTGAAATGTTATTTATTTATTTATTTGGTTACTTATTGAAATCTTGGATACACCTGTAAGCGTATGCTCATTGAGAGGTTCCACATCATGTACATAAACAACAATGCAAGGAATTCAGGACAATATACAGATAAAACATTGAGTGTACAGTAAAGCAGATAATGACAATATTAACATAAGGGTACATAAATCCAAACCAAACCAGTAACTGTGGCAATGTGCAAAGTTAGCCTGCACCAGAAGGAGAAGTAGGGGAAAAGGGGAAGAAGGAGTGGGGTAGACAGGACAGTGTGGACGGGGGGGGGGGGGTGTAGGCTGAGATAAGGGGTTGGAGTTGAGGCTAAGTGTCATGATTTGTTTATCCCTGGGATGGGAGCTAAGAAATGCTGGGGTCAGTCAGTGGGTGCATAGGATGACGCACTGGTAGGAGTTGGTGGATCTCTGCTGGTGTTTCTCCAGTCTCATGTTTATATGTTTTGAGGATGACACACTTTGATATAAATTAAAGACACTCTCATTTGTCCTTGCATTTGGTGATTTTTTTATGGTATGCTTGCACTGGAATGCTCACTTTGTAATGTGTTCCCAGTAGCATAGAAACATAGAGGTTGACGGCAGATAAGGACCGCAAGGCCCATCCAATCTGCCCATTTCTTTTTCTACCTTATAAATGTGCTATCGACCTTTGCTCTGTCAGTGGCCTATCTATTCATACTCATCTGTATTGCTCCCTTATGCCTATCCCATGCATGTTTGAAGCCCTGCACTGTATTCACAGCCACCACTTCCTGAGGAAGGCCATTCCATGCATCCACCACTCTTTCTGTGAAAAAGAATTTCCTAACATTCCCACTTAATTGGCCTCCCTCTAATCTCATGCTGTGTCCTCTTGTCCTGCTATTTTTCTTATATTTAAACATGTTATATTCTTTCACCTTGTTAATGCCCTTAAGGTGATTGAATGTTTTGATCATGTCACCTCTCTACCTACTTTGCTCAAGGGTATAAATATTAAGCTCTGTTAATCTGTCCTCATATGTCTTCTGATGCAGTCCCTGCACCATTTTGGTTGCCCTTCTCTGGACTGCCTCAATTTGGTTAATGTCATTGTGAAGGTGTGGTCTCCAGTACTGCACAAAGTATTCCAGATGGGGCCTAACCAATGTCTTGTAAAGAGGGATTATTACCTCCCTCTTATGACTTGTGATACCCCTACTAATACACCCTAACAGCCCCCTAGCCTTACCTACTGCTTTAGAGGTCTGCTTGGGTGATTTCAGGTCATCTGTGATGATGATTCCCAAGTCTCTTTCTTCCTTTGTGACTGCCAGCAACTCCCCTCCCAGCCTACAGGTGGCTTCAGGGTTTCTCTTCCCTATGTGCATGATCTTGCACTTCTTTGCATTAAATCCCAGTTGCCACTCTTCTGACCATTTTGCTATGAGGCAAGCATGGCCTTTTTAATTATTTTTTCCTCTGAAAATAGCAATTTCTCATGTTGCACTGATCTTTTGTTCTTGCACAATAGCAATGTGCCATGATAACCAAGTGAACAACATGGTATAAGTGACACTAGGTCAAATTGGTGAAAACAAAACAGTGACATCAACAGTAGCACTGCAAAAACAGCTCCATCCCAAAACATCATCAGGGAAAAACAATATGAACATACAAAATTCCCCAGCAGATAAAGGCCTAGAGGTCTATCAAGTCTGCTTGAATGTGCAGCTAGCACCCCTTATTCTGAAGCTGCCCTCCCTTCCCCTCCATTGACTCTCCCTCTTGTCCTGCCCCATCCCCTTTTGAAGCAGTCCACTGTTCTACTGGATACCACTTCTGCAGGTAACACATTCCACCCAGCTACCACCCTCTCTGTAACAAGGTGTCTCCTCTTCTCCTTCCTGAACCTTCCTCCCTACAGTCTCATATCATGGTCCTTGGTGTCCCTCCCCTACCTTACTTTGAACAGCCCCTCTGTACCTGTCTTGTTTATTCCTTTCATGTACTTAAAGGTTTTAATCATGTCCCCCCTGTCCCTCCTCCAGCAAGTACATGTTCAACTCCCTCAGCCTCCTCTGGTATGATATGTTCCCCAGCCCCTTGATCATCTTTGTTGCCCTGTGCTGCACCTTCTCCAATAACTTAATGTCCCTCTTCAGATACAGGTGCCAGTACTGCATACAGTACTACAGGTGCGGTATAACTAATGACCTATATAGTGGCAGAATCACCTCATCCCCCCTCCTTGAGGATATACCCCTTGCAATGCAAACCAGCATTTTGTTGGCCTTTGCAGCTGCCTTCCTACATTGTGCCGAGTTTTTAATTGACCCTGTAATAAGCACCCCCAGATCCTTCTCTTCCTCAGTCTGGGTTAGCTGCACTCACCCCAGCTGGTAACTCCTCCTTGAGTTCTTCACCCCAAAATGCAGCAAGTTGAACTTTTTTACATTAAACCCCAGTTGCTAGGTGTCTGACCAGGCATCAAGCTTTGCCAGATCATCCTGCAACCCCTTCCATCCCCCTAGGTCATCCACCACTGCTCCCATCTTGTTATCATCAGCAAACAGACTGATCTTGCTCTTGATGTCCAATGATATGTCTGCAATGAATATCCCAAACAACACTGGTCCCAACACTGAGCTCTGTGGAACACTGCTCATCACTACCCTTGGGAGTGAGAGCTCCCAACCCACCACCACCCTCTGTTGCCTTCCCTGAAGCCAGTTCCCTACCCACCTCACCAGCTTAGCACCCACCCCGTGCCTTCTAACTTACTTCCCAGCCTCCCATGTGGCACCAAGTCGAATGCCTTACTGAAGTCCTGATACAGGACATCCACTGCATGGCCCCCTGTCCAGTTGCCTAGTTACCTAGTCATAGAACTCCACCAGGTTGGTTTGGCAAGATCTGCCATGTATGAAGCCATGCTGACTGCTGTCCTGTAGTTCTTTGGCCTCCAGGAGGGCCACCTGCCTCTTCTTCAGGATAGTCTCCATCGGCTTACCCATGATGGATGTGAGGCTCACCGGTCTGTAGTTCCCCGGTTCATCCTTGGGGCCACTCTTGTGGAGGGGCACCACATGAGCCACCCTCCAATCCTGAGGTACATACCCTGAGTATAGTGAGGCATTAAATAGGTCTGCCAAAGGTCCTACAAGGACCTCTGCCAGTTCCTTCAGTACCCTGGGGTGGATGCCATCTGGGCCTGGCACCTTGTCCACCCTCAGTGCCTTCAAACCCTCCTGAACTATGCCCACCATGATTTTTCCATCTGTCACCCCCTCCCCCCTGTTTCTGCCATTCCTGCCCCCTTTGATATCACCCCCTCTTCTCCTTAGTAAATACCAAGCAGAAGTAATCATTTAGCGCTTCTGCCTTATCATATCCTGCTTCCACCCAACCCCCCTCCTTCCTAATCCTTACTATATGGTCCTTAGATTTCCTTACTCCCTTATGTACCTAAAGAAGTGTTTCTCCCCCTTCTTACTGCCTTGTGCCAGCATGAGCTCCGTAGATGCCTTGGCTCACCTTACTGCCTGTGTCACCTCCTTCAATTCCATCAGGTACTCCTCCCTGTCCTCCTCCCTCCCTGTTTTCCTGTACCTCCTAAAGGCAGCTTTTTTCCTCCTTACCTTTTCCATTACCTCCTTGCTCAACCAGCTTGGTTTCTTAGCCCTAGCCTTCTTGCTCTGGGCCTTGCAGCAGGTTTTGGTTGCCTCTACTATCCCCTGCATTATGAGCTCCCACCTCTGATTAGTGCCCATATTAGGTTGAATTCTGGCCAGGTACCCTTTTACCACTTCCCCCATCCTCCCAAAGTCAGCCCTCCTGAAGTCTAGTACTCTTGTGCCAGATTCCACTCCTTCCTTGCCCATATCCAATGTGAGCCATACTGAGTGGTGGTCACTCCCTGACAGCGGTTCTTCCACCATAAGTTCTCTCACAAACTCCCCATTTGCTAGCACAAGGTCAAGAGTATTCCCCTGGTTGGTTCACTGACTATTTGCAGCAGGAAAACTGTCCTGGTGTCCTGGAAGGCAACTAGCAATACCTGCTCCCTTCTAGTCCTGGTTGTTGGGGTACTCCAGTCTACTCCTGGCATGTTGAAGTCCCCCACAATCACTACACTATCCTTCTCGCAGGTCCTCCTGATCTGACCCGCTAGTTCCCTGTCTAACTCCTCTGTCTGAGAGGCAATGGTTGCAGTCCAAAACACTGCCAATGACCACTACCATGGCTAAAAAATAAAATGTACACTTTGGTAGGCTGCAAACTTAAAATAACTAATTCTTGGAGGGGGATTGATCTCGGGGACAGGTAGAAAGTTGTGCCTAGGGGGTTACTTCTGTATTTGGACATAGAAAATCACAGATGGAGTGGGTAGAAAGCAAAACTGCAAGATTCAGGAGACCAGGAACAGAATCCTGGTATCCTGAGCTGTACTACCCGAGCTGCTTGTGCCTTAGCCCTCTCCACCACAGAAGCAGCTCAGCCAGCCTCCAAGCTTTTTCCTTACTTCTTTGCTTTCTTCCATGACTTGTCAGCTACAGGGGCAGCAGTAACTAACCTGCGCTATCCTATTCCTGTTTCTGTTAAAGCATATGCTGTTTTTGAAGTGTAGTTTTCACTCCTCTATCCTTGAAATTACATTTTAACCTGGTCCGGGTACAATTACTGCCTTTCATAGGCTTTCCAAAACCTTCCCAAGATGGTGCCTGAATTGTGCCATGCATGTGCTGCAATGCATGGTTGATGGCATACTGCACCTGTGCAACATCGCTGCATCATGTCTGGCATACCTGCTTTACAGTACTATGTGTCATAGCTCAGCACAACCTATTGTTTGTCTATCACACAAAATGTGTGGTTTCCTACACTGCTGCAACGTACCTTCAGTGGTGTGAGAGCTGCAATTCTGACAACATGGCCACACACAGACTAGTCAGAGCTCACAAGAAGAGGGTCCAGATGTGTAGTGAGGCATAGCGAGGTGTAGCTGGCCAACTTGATTGATCTGGTTGATGCCAGGAAGAGTCATCTTTTCAGGGAGGAGAACCTCGAGCAACCCCTTGGCAAGGTGTTGGCATCAGTTGAGTGACACCTGTCAGGCTGCAGTTGCATAAGTCGGATGGAGAAGGAGAGCTACCACAGTATGGGGACCTAGTCTGCCAGGACAGGGACAGACTTCAGAGGTTCCGGGACGTGGTGTGGAATGGCACCATTCCATTGCCAAGTGCATACACTAATTGCTCTGTATTGCACCTCTTTCAGGCGCAGTAGGGTGGAGTATTCCAATGTGTCACAGTGTCCTGCATGCCCATGACTTATGATGATGTTGGCCCTGCTGACAGCTGCACCCTGCCGTATCACCCTTTTTTTTACCATTCAGTATACTTTATTCAAATTTTCAAATAATAAAAATAACAAAACCAGCGAACATCCAAACATCCAAATGCACACAAGCATCACAAATAACAACCCAACAAATAAACATCCACCCCCAGACCCTTACCCTCCCAAAAGCCAAAGGACAACAAGAAAATCCCATGACAAGTGAAAGCAGGGCTAGTTTGCAGGCCCCTCCAGGAAAACAGAATATAAGGCAAGGTGGTCTTCAGCTGAAAAACCAGTTATCAGGCTAAATGGTCTCGAAAGAGTTCCAAATGAGATCTGTAGTGCTCATTTCTGTCTTGATAGGAAGCAATATGCTTTTCGGTAGTCAGAACTTGTAAAATTTCCTGATAACATGTTTAAATTGTTGTTGTACAGGTGCCTTGGTTGTAGAAAGGTGCCTTTTTATAAATGAAGAATGATTGATTGATTGATTGATTTACATTAAGGCACCATATCATCAAGACGGTGACATAAAATTACTAATTTAGCAATGATTGATATTAGGGCCATATAGGCCTTACGAGGTTCAAGGAGTTCATCTGAATAATGCCTGATATGATAGAGCTGAGGAGTAAAAAAATGACTTGAGACCCAAGAAGGGATCAAGGGAAGTAAGAATAGCAGTCCAAAAGGGGGCCACCTTTGCCCAGTCCCAAGGGATATGTCGGAGAGAACCCTCAGCCATTCCACATCAAGAGCAGTCTGCTGAGGCTTGCCTGCCCATCCTGTGTAGCCTTGCAGGAGTATAATATACAGTATTTAGTATATGAAATTGAGATAGGTGATATCTGTCTTGTTTAACAAATTTATAGAGCCTTCACCAAAGTTTTTGCCAGGCTTTTGACTTCAGTTCAAGACTCAATGTCTGCTGCTAATAATAGCATGCCCCAAGCAAACTGCCAGGATGAATGGATTGAAGGTAGGAATACACTACGCAGAACGTGGCTGCTCTGCTGCCATTAATAAATCAGAGAATAGAGAAGGATGGTGAATTGCCCAAAGGCCCCACCCAAAAAAGCTGGTAAGTGAACTGGAAAGTTGGAGACATCTTAAGGGATGATACACTGGGGTAGAAAAACACTGTTGCAATATGACAGCCAAACACAGCCTGCCCTTCTGAAATAAGACCTACACTGAAACATTCCAGAGTTGCCAATAAAACTTAAAAGAAATGGGGTGACTGGCGATTCAAAAGTTATGATTCCCCAGAACAGGTGTAGACAAATCCCTGCTCCAGTCAACCTTTAAATAAGCACATAGCTGTTTTAAGGCCTTAAGAGACCACATCAAAGGGTTTGATGTAATTGCAAAGGGGAAAGAAGAGGGTTTAATACCAACAAACTACCAAGTTGCAAACCAGATTTTTGGCACAACTGGGCCTCCAAAGTAAGCCAGAGGGGGCAGTAAGCCGGGGCCAGTGGGGGTATGAGAGGGCGATCCCTTAGAATAACCAACTACAATGCAGGGAGAGATAATAAAGAAAGAAAGTTAGGTAATTTCAACCATCTCTCTCCCTGGAAAACATTACTTTAAAGACAGCTTGGCAGGCAGTCCTCTGCTTCCTAAGAAATTCCATGAGGAGGAACTGAAGATGGGTAAACCACAGTTTAGGATGAAACAAGCCAAGCATACCCATCGGATAAAGAATACAGTATAAAATGTTCATTTTAAGAGCACTGATCCTTCTCCATAAGGAAAGGGGGAGGGCCATCCACCTAAGCAAGTAATTTTCATAGTCTGCAACAAGGGTGAGAAATTAAGCTTCAATAACTCAGAGAGGAAATGAGTAATACAAATTCCTAAGTACATGATAACTTGTGGTTCCCAATACAAGCCCAGTTCTAGAATCTGCTGTTTGTGGACAAAAATATACAGAGCTAGGACCTGAGTCTTATCTAAATTGTGCTTACAACCCTCCACAGTGGGAAATTGTTGGATTTCCTCTACAGCTGCAGGAACTGAAATTGGGGGATTCAAGATGCAGGAGAATATCATCTGCATAAGTGGACACTTTATGATTGAACTCCCCAAATGAAATGCCACAGATATCTGGGTTCTGTTGAAGTTTGTAGAGGAGAGGCTGCATGTATAAATTAAATAGAAATGGGGAAAGTGGGCATCCCTGTCTCGTGCCCTGCTGGAGCATCACTGGAGCAGCGGTAACCCTGTTACTTCTAATATTTGCAGTTGGGTTACAGTATAAAATCTTGACCCAATTGCAGAAATTAGAGGGGAATCCAAACTTTCGATGGGTCACAAAAGGAAAAGGCCAAGAGATCCTTTGGAAAGCCTTTTGCACGTCTAGGGAGACAGAGCTACAGGTGACCTGCTCTCCCCAGACGCTGAAATAAGATAGAGCAGCTTCTGTATATGATCCCCGGAGTGTCGACCTACCATAAAACTGACCTGTACAAGCCATCCCAGACATGAGGCAGCCAATTGACCCGCACCTTAGATAACATTTTTAAGTTGGAATTAAGCAAGGAGATAGGTCAGTAACTGCCTGGCAACAATGCTTTCCAGGCTTAAACAAAAGAGGGATCCAGGCATGGGTGAATGAGAACTCAGTGAGGCCTGAAGAAAGCAGGCAGTTAAAAAGGTGGGTTAGGAATGGGCTAAAGTATCTATACATGAAATGTAAAAGATGTTAAGAATACCATCTGGTCTGGAGACCTTATCCTTTGTAGGGTATTCAATGACTTGGGAAACCACTGATAAGGCTATAGGGGCTTTTGGTAGCCCTGCAAAGAGGGGAGCTCCCCCCTGCAAAAAAAAAAATTGCATTTTATGTTTGTAGAGGATTATCGCTATTTGCAGCCATCTCTCTATTGTGAAGTTGCCTTTTTTTCCTTGCTGTATTGAGTGGCATGATAAAGGACTCTCCCTTATCACATAAACCTGGGCTTTTAAAAAGTATTGTTGCTGAGTTGATAAACAGGGAAAGAAAAGTGGCTGTAAGTAGGCCTCAATCCTCTCCAGGAGGCCCAAGGAGGAGGAGGAGGAGTCCTGGCTATACAAAGAACTGCAATCAATGCAGAAAGCTTCAGCGCTATCCCATGTGCATGTGAGAATCACAACTCTGGGTGCATGCTGGAGTCTGGAAACTGCTTCTAAAGAGTCTACCTGTCAGAAGCGGAGAGCGAACAACTTTTTGGCTCTTTCTCTTGACTCTAAGTAGCACATCTTTGTGCACTGTAAAGCATACTCTGCCTTCCCAGCCAACAAGCTATAACATTGTACCCTGAGAGAGTGCAGATGAGCCCAAGAGGTGGCATCAGACCAAGAGGTAAGGGAATGTTCAAGCTGGAGAATTTACAACAGGAGATCATCTAGCTCCTGTGCTAGATGTGTTTTAGCAGTAGCAGCAAGCCTAATGCATTCCCCTCTCACTGTACACTTGGCAGCAGCCCACAGTATATTCAGGGCAGCAACAGAACTCTCATTAGATAGGAAGAGCTAGGTAAAAAAAGGTAAAAAGGTAGGTAACATTTTTATTCATACAAAAAATGAATATGGATAACATCACTGAGCCAAGCTCATTTACAATGAGGTCCAGAAGGTCTAATCTTGTTACTCTTACATTGATTAAACAAAATACATTAACCACAATACAATATAACAAGACTTGTACAGATAACATTTACAGTTACATTTCTGAAATATCATTTTTCAATTATAACAATCAATACAGATATCACTTACACAATACAAGTAAGATAACAGATAGTCATTATTTTATATACCCCCTTGTAATCTCTATAACATTACTTATAATAGTTCATTCCTATTCCCTTACCTATCAACTATACCAGTTCCCCTTCAATATTTGTATGATTAATGTACCAATCTTTAATTAGTTTTATCTGAATTTCTCTATTCACAGGTCTTAACTTCCCCAGTAATTTATTCCACAATTCGGGCCAAAGGCATGCAAAATGTTTTTCCCCCCGAGACTGTTTTTCATTTTGATACCACACATTCCAGACTATTTGCAGAAAGTAATTCCCTATTCAGTATTTTTAACTCAATACCCTCTCCAGTATAATCAGGGACTTTCCCCAAGATACATGTTGTCATAAATATAATAGTACTTAGGATTCTCTTTTGGAGGCAACAAGACCCAATTTAACTTCCTATACATCTCTAATCTATGAGTCATTTTTGGTGCCCCTAGTATAAATCTTGCTAATTTATTATACATAATGTCCAACTTATGCAACTGCCCTTTTATGGCACCCATATAAGCAATATTTCCATATTCCAATATGGGAAGTACCATTACAGTCACTACAAGTTGTCTAACCTCAGGGGACATATAATCTCTAATTCTATACAATGATCCTAGACATTTCCCTACTTTTTTTAATGTATTCTCGATATGAATGTCCCAATTAAGATATCTATCCAAGTATTACTTTATTTACTTACTTGGCATGAAAGAGCAGAAGAAGGCCAGAGCCCATCGAGACTGTTCCCCACACTATGTGGGACATTATTTATCTATGATTCCTCAACCAAACATCTAATTTGTTTTTAAAGACAGTGGCACTAGTTGCCTCTACCAATTCTTGTGGCAAGGTGTTCCATACAATGGATGCTCTTATTGGAAAAAAGTTTCCCCTTTTGCTGGTTTTATAAGTTTTTACTTCAAGCTGTTTATTATGCAGTCTCAGAACATGTCTCCTTTTGAAGAGTGTTAGACCACATTTTTCCATTAGATCTGGTGAATTTATTAAATTAAAAACCATAAGCATATCACCTCTTAATCTTCTAGTTTGAAGAGAGAGAGACCAGTAGCTTTTAATCTGTTCTGATAATCCAAGTTTGTTAATCTTGGAATCATTCTAGTTACTCTCCTTTGAACCTGTTCAAGAATTGCTATGTCTTTTTTTGGTTTGGATTCCAGAAAGGGGAGCCCTAGTCTAGATAAGGTCTAATGTATGCCCTATACAGTGGAATAAGGCATTGTTCAGTGCAATTAACAAAAGTGCATTTTATTTGCCTCAAAAGTCTGTTGGTCATGCAAGCAGTTCTAACACAGTGGTCATTTGATGTAAGTTTACTATTAACATATATCCCTAAATCTTTTTCACAATTTGATGAGTGAAGTGGTAGTCCATTTATATAATATATCATTTTTGGATTATTTACATCGAAATGCACTACTAAACATTTGTCTTGATTAAACTGAATATGATTTTCATTTGCCCAAAGCATTAATTTTTCCAAATCCTTCTTTAATGCAGAAATATTTTCTTGACTATTAACCTTGACCCCTAATTTAGTATCATCTGCAAATTTAACCATGACGTTATTTGGCCCTGTTTGTAAATCACTGATAAAGAGATTAAACAATGTTGGTCCCAAGACCGACCCCTGTGGTACACCACTTGTCACACTATCCGAATCAGACAAGATATCATTAATTCTGACTCTCTGAGAATGATTTGTCAACCAGTTTAAAGTCCAGTTGACAATATCAGGTGAAAAACCTAGATTGTACATTTTAGTAATGAGTTTTTCATGTGAGACTTTATTGAAAGCTCTACTAAAGTCCAAAAGAATTACATCAGTAGGGATACCCACATCTAGTAGAGTACTTATATTATTGTAAAAAGATATCAGATTGGTGATGTAGGAATACTGGGGAGTAAACCCATGCTGATCTGAATCATAAATTCCTAATATTTTACAATCTTGATCTATTAGAGACTTCATTACTCGTTCCATTAATTTACCAGCCACTGAGGTCAGGCTAATTGGATGATAATTTTGCACAGAACCTCTATTGCCTTTTTTAATATGGGAGTAACTATCGCTGAACGCCAATCATTTGGTACAATGCTTTCTTGTAAGTATTTGTTGAAGATAATTGACAAAGGTATATCAATATTTATAGAGGTTTTGATCAGAAACCATTGATGAATACCATCTGGGCCCGGACTAGTATTTTTTTTTAGTTTTTTGATAGCATGTATAATGTCAGTTGGATAGAACCTACGATAATCTATGTGGTGAACTTTAAATGTACTAATAGGTGATTTTTGAGAGAAGACAGAACAAAAGTACTTATTAAAGAGATTTGAGGTTTCTATATCAGATAGAGAAGAGCCATTGGTTATAATGGGACCAATGGTCCTTGATACGCCTTTTTTACTATTTATATAGGAGAAAAGAGATTTGTGACAGTCTTTTATGTGAGCTAGTTTAAATTCTAGCTTATTTTTTGCCAATTTAATAGAATGTTTTAAGTTTTTCGCAGATAGTCTATATTTATGTAATAGAGGAGTTTTAAATGCAACAGAACTATTCTTAAGTTTCCTAAAAAGTTTAATTTTTATTTTAATCTGATTTTTAATTGTCTTGTTGAACCAAGGGGAATTTTTCCTTTATTATTAAATTTTCTCTTAGATGGAATAAAGGCATTTTCCAAATAATGTACAATGTTTTTAAAAAAGTTCCAAGCTTGTTGTGTTGTACAATTAAGAAGATTAGATTCTGACCCAGATATTCATACTGCACCCAAAAAGTGCACAACAGCAGGAGCAAATGCAAGTCCATTGCGCCCATGTGCAAGAGGCGTGATATGCAAAAACTGAGCTGGCCAAGATGCACCTACAGCCGATGACTGAATATTGCACCACCTGCGCCATAGTGCAACTAGGGAGGGGAAGCTGAGTATATCTGATGTGCCATAGCGCAACAAGGGATGTTCAACTGAGCAGTCCAGAGGTGCCATAGTGAAACCAGGGATGCCCCCCCAGCAGCAGGGTAGCAATGCAACAGCACAACCAGGGATACAGGGGCCCACCACCCATGCCACAGATGGGCAAAGGAACACACAGCAGAACAGACATCATCCCCCCCACACCCCATGCACTGCACAACTGGGGAGGGCTGGAATAACCACTTGCCCATGGAGACAAGCAACCAACCCACAGCTGGGCCATGGTGCCCCATCACACCCCCTGGCAAGCTGTGACCAGCACACAAGGAGGGCTGACCACCCTGTGCCACACCATCCCCCCAATGCAGAGCACATCCTGCACCATGACCCCCAGACACCCTTCCCAGGAGCAGTGTCCACCAGTGCAGGATACCCCATGCATGCCACCACCCCCACTGTGACAATGCACCCTGTGCACCACAGAACCATGCAAGGCAGCCCCACCATGGGCACCCATCAGTGGGTGGCAGAACACAGTGATGCAATGACGGCATACACAGTGCCACCATGCACAGCCCCCAAGGTACAGCTGAGAGACTGATCATGTATCAGCACATGAGGTACCCCACACATGACAGGGCATGCCCCGGACCCCACCACCAGTGGTACAGCACCCTGCACACCCTCACAAGGACACACCCTGACCCAGCACTGGCCACAACAGCCAGTGCAGACACCCACAGTGGTGCATGGAAGCATGCACCACACCGGATGCAACACAGTGCATGGGCAAACACCCACCCATACCCAAGGGCACACCAACACAGGGACACAGTAGCAGGGCAACCAAGCCCCCAGCATGGGCCCATGGAAACTGTGTACACATGGCCAGCAGTCCTCCATGGCACAGGAGTGCCAGCCACCCTGCACAGGTACTGTGGACCTGTACGCCACCAGCATTTGCCTGGAGCAGAAGTCACAGAGAGTGGTGCACATCCCCTACAACACACACAAGCCACAGCATGGAGGTGGGATAACAGCAGCGGAGGCCACACTGTCACCCAAGGCAGACAGCACCACACCAGTGACAGAAGGCAACCCAGCATTGTGACAGGTACAGTGGTTTCCCTGCATGGACAGCCACCACTGACATGCCAGCAGACCGTGCAGGTCACAGACATGCAAGGGTGTCAGCTGAACAGACCATGGATGGGCTGACAGGTGTGCCAGTCATCCAGTGCACAGGTAACAACACACACACCACAGACACTGACTGATAGCTACTCCCACCCCATAGTCACTTCCCCATGGACACACACACATACCCATGACTGCACCACCCCTGATTAAATGCACACTACTGCAGCTGAGCACCTAGAGCCCACTGCAAATCAGAGACCACCACAGTATTCAAATCAAAAGAATTGTAATCAAAAGCATCCAACAAAACTACATACAATTATGTACAAATGTGTGGGGGGAGGGCCACAAACAAGGTGGGGTGGGTAAGGGGCAGGGGTGAACAAATGGTACAGGAAAGAAGGGTGTGAGGGTGGGTCTGGTGGGGTAGGGGAAATCAGGGGCATTGTTATGGTCAGTGGGAGCCCTGCTCCCCACTCTGGCTGCTCCACCTTCCATGCCTCTGCCTGACCCAGCTGCTCAGTCCTCTGCAGGATGTCCAGCGATGCCCTGGCCACGGTGAGAATTTCCTGTGCACCTCCCTGATCATCCTGCAGCTGCCGGACACCTAGGACAAGGGAGCAGAGTCAATAGGTGTGAATGCACAGCCCCATACAGCCCACCCACTGTGCATGGCATACAGCCATGGGACATGCCTCTGTGATGGTGTGTGACCACCCAAAGTGATCATGTCCACAAGATCTGCCCACCCAGGTGCACACAGCCATGCAGACTGCTGCACACACACACACCGGCCAAGTCCTGCACAGCACCACCATGGCTGTTTAGTGACATGGCTATGTGGTGCGAAGGCAGTGGCACAGCCATGTACCCAGTGAATGCATGGACCACCATTGATGCACTCCCAGACATGCAGTGCCACTGGACAGTGCTGATTGTAACAAGTTGCATGCATGGCATGGATGGTGGCCATGCCCCACTGCCTGCCCTGTTACACAGCATGCAATAGTAATCATGGAGGTAAGGCACTCACCATCATCAGGCTGGTCCCTCTGGCACTGTGGACCTTCTCCCATCCTATTGTTCTGGTCCTCCAGCTAGTGCCTCCGCTCTCTTGCCAGCCATCTCTCTTCTAGCCCTAATGTGCAAACATGGAGAGAGGAACATCAGTACAATCCTGTAGCAAAGTCTCCCTGCCCTCATGTGTGTGCAATCCCACCCAGCCAGACCCACCCACCACACACCCTGATAACACCACCACAGTCAACACTGGATGGTCCCCCCCATGTTCCAGACACATGCAACCATGATACCCATATGGAAGATAAAAGTGTATGGACATTACACCTACCTGGCCATGGCACCATGCCCCTCATGGCATGTGCCTGAAGGTGGGCAAGCAGGTCCAGATCCCTCCACCTCAGGTCCCCATACCTGTAGCAGCACTGCTCCACCATGCACCCCATTCCTGTGGCCTCCTCCAGGGTGTCAACCACCTCCTGCCACACCTGGCTCCTAGACCTGTCCAGGGGTGCCTCCCCAAACAGTGGGCCAAAAATGGCTCAACAATGGCAACCAGGTTTGCCATTTTAATCTGGCTCCACTGGGCAGCTCTCCTCCGTGCCATCTCTCTTGCTCAGTAGGTTCAAAATGGCACTCTGCAGCACGGTTCCACCATGTGCAGATGCTGTGTGGTACAGCGCTGCCATTCCCTATCATGCTGCCACCGAACAGCGCGATAGTTGTGCACCCATGCCTGACACATGGCACTTAGGGGGCAAAGGTTGGGCACAGGGTCAAGGGTCTCTGGCACACAGACAGGCACAGCGCAATTGGAACCCAATGCATGTAGCATGATTTAGTGCCTGTGTGCTACCTCCAGTAGTGGCCTACTGTTGCCCAACTGTGCCTACGATACCCTAGTGCCACAGCGCCATATAGGTGAACATCGCTGTAGCACCACTGGCACAATGGTGGCCATGCCCTGCATTGCCTCCCACACACAGCACATCAGCAGCGCAGCAGGTGCCTATGTCATCCACCCAGGCATGCGCAGTTAGGTGTGTACTGCGCATGTCACAGAACTGAGCCCTTGGCTCAGTACATTCAACACAATTGCGCAAAACACAAAAGCGCGATATTCAGCTGTCATATGCAAATCAGCTAATCAGCCATTTGCCTCATTTGCATGGGTTGCGCTATAAATTGTGACATTGGGCTGCATTGGCTATAGTCGGTACTGCAGTCTATTCATGAGTTGCATGCTGTTTGTGAGTGTGGACTGTGGATTTGGGACATGCATGGGACTGCACAGTCACAGGTAACAACTTTCATTCTCACAGGCTGAATCATGACCGAGCGAGTTGTGGGAGAAGAGGAACAGAGTTTTGGGAGGCAGGAGGAGGTGGCCAAATTTCACCAAGGCCGAGACGGATGCCCTGTTTGAGGCCTACCTGGACCAGGAGCCACTTCTCAGTGGACACCAGAGAACAGCACAGGCCATTGCTGCTGCATGGGAGGAGGTGGCACATGCTGTGAACCTGCATGACAGCCACCAGCACTCCGTGCAGGAGTGCAAAAAGAAGATGAGCACAGACAGGAGGAGGATTAAGGAGAAGGTGGCTGCCATTAGGGCAGCATGATCTGCGACAGGTGGGGGACAGCCAGAGGTGCTACACCTGACCCCACAGGAGGAGAGGGTTGCTGGCAGCATGTAGTGTTGTGCCATTAAGGGTGTTCCAGGTCGTGGCTTCCAGATGGGTGGTAGCCCGTCACTGCATGGCAGGTCATGGTCTGTCTATTGGGGGGGCAGGGTAGGTCACATGCAGTAACACAACTTTGTTTTCCCTTACAGATTCTGAGCATCTGCATGGGTCAGTGGTGGTGGGTCTCTCCACTGAGGCCAGTCAGATGGAGATGGAGGAGGGCCCATCCACCTCCACAGGTATATGCGGCTCAGTGTGACCGTGGGCCCGCTTGGCTGTCCAGACTGATGTTGTTGGAACAGGTGTGGAGGAAGCCCTGCCTGTGTCCATGGATGCCAGCATGCTGTGACTCGGGCTGGTGCCGGGTCCGTCACCAATGATGATGTCGCTAACGTTATGGGCAGTGACACGTGTGTGCCACAGGATGGCCACAGAGCAGGTAACATCGCAGCCATGGCTGTGGGTGGTGCCACTGTGGAGGCCTGCGTGTCATCACAGTCTCAGCCTGTCCCTGTCAGCACCGGTGGGGCAGCGCTGGTGTGTGTACAGGACAGTGGGACTGTTGCGGCCACTGCAGCAGCACCAGTGAGCCCTGGGGAGTGGCAGCTGGAGGGGTAGCATCAGCAGTCAGCCAATGGGTTAGGGGGTACAGTGTCAGGGGGTGGCATCAGGACACTGCCTATGGACATGCCCAGACCTGGTCCTGGTGTACAGTGACCACCCTCAAGGGGTGCTGAGTATCGGGGCCACACACACCCTGAAGAACAGGATGCCGAGCAGGCAGATGACCTCTTGAATGAGCACACCCGCATACTGCAAGCATCAGTCAACCAGCAGATGTGGCTTGCGACATCGGTGGATGCACTGCGTGCAGCTCTGGAGCGGGCAGAGGAGCGTCGCAGCAGAGACACCGCTCTGATCCTGGCAGGGATGGACCATTTGCGGGAGGATGTGACCACTGCCACTGACAGGCAGACACAGGCATCCACTGCTGTCATGGCCACATTGAGCACACAGTTATTTGCCCATGCGTCGCAGACACCACGCAGTGCGCTGTCCAGCTCCCATTCCCAGCATCGTGCGACACCATCCTTGTCGACACTGGGTTGGGCTGTGGGCATCACAAGCATGCCTGGTGCAGGCATGTTCGGTGTGCTGCAGACCCCTGCAAGAGCATGGTCATGTTCACGCAGTGGAATCCTTGGGGGACCATCGGTGCCACCCCATGAGGTCAATGGTCAGCCCGTCAGTGCTGGCGGATATCAGCGGGGCCGCCTACACATCCGTGGTGGCCGGGGCACTGTGGCACATGACTGACCTGTCTCCCAATGTGACTCCTCTCTGATGCTGCCCTGTGTGCATTGTGTCTTTCAGCGGGCAATGCATGGGTGGGTACCTGGCCCTGCATGCAGACACACAGTCCATCCGCACACCCTCCCGGCTGCTGTCCACAGTTGTGTGTGCTTGATGATGCCTGCATTGCGCTGTACACCAATGTGCAATGGTGCTCAGCATCTGACACACGCACAATGACAGGCAGTGGGCATGGTGGTCTGTGGACATGTGTGTGGCTAGGGGTGGCGTTCTGGGTCAGTGTGCCTCCTACCCTTTGTGCATGTCTGGTGCATTGTGTGTGTGTGTGTAAATGTGTCTGTCTGTCTGTCCGCGTGCCATGTTAGACCTCACCCATCCCTGGTGGTGTGTGTGGTTCCATGCCCGGCCACTTCCCTTGACGGCATGCACCTCTGGTGTGTGTCCATGCATGTTTGTGGGTTGTGCCTTTGCCACTGGTGGTTGCACATGGTCCCATGACTTACCTGGGTTGGCTGAAGTGCTCCTCCATAATGGTGTCCCGGTGCAGCTGTGCCAGCTGGAGCAGTTGGGGGTCCCATCACCCAAGGGGGCACTGCCCATCACCACTGTCACTGGCGTCCTCATCGTCCCATCACTGTCCCCCTCTTCAACCTGTACGGCTATCCCACATTCGTTGGCCATGTTGTGCAGGATGTAACAGGCCAAGAATAGCCCACAGGCCTTTGAGGAGCTGTACTGTAGGGCACCGCCGGAGGTGTCCAGGCAATGGAAACATGCCTTCAGCATCCCGAACACCTGCTCAATGACATTACATGTGGTGGTGTGTGCCTCATTGTAGCGTTGCTGCATTGGGGTCTCAGGCCGCTGGTAGGGTGTGATCAGCCAGGGATGGAGTGGGTATCCACTGTCACCTGTGTGTAGAGGGTGGAGGTTAGTTTGGTGATCAGCATCACCCTGCCATGGGCCATGTGGGCCACTACCCATGTCACCTCTGACCATGCCCTCCCAGGCCCTATGATTGTCCATGTGGTTTGCATACTCACCCACTAGGTGGCCAGTGGGGATATCCCCACTCTCGAATCTGTGGTACAATGCTGACTGATGCCAGATGAAGGCATCATGTGCTCCCCAAAGGTGCATGGCACAGACATTGATTATGTGCCCCCTGGCATCGCACACCACCTGGCAGTTGATTCTAGCATAGCCCTTGTGATTTATATATGCGGCCCCCTCGGGGCCAGGTGGTGTGCGGATGGCCACATGGGTGCAGTCTATTGCCCCTAGCATGCCAGGCATACAGTCTACCCTGTGGAACTCCTGTATGTTTGCTGTGTGCCCCGCCAGTGTGCTGGAAAAATGGATGTACTCCGCAGCATGTGGCAGCAGTGTGCTGAGGAATTGGGTGAGGTGGCGTGACGCAGCCGACTGGGTTATGCCTGTGGTGTCCCCAGCTGGTCTCTGGAAGGTACCTGTGGTGAGCAAGCACATGCAAGCTGTCACTTTCATCTCCACTGACAGAGCATGGCTCCGTCGTGTGGGTGCCTGCATCACATCACTGCAGAGCTCACAGAGCCACCTCAGAATTGTCCAATTCCAGCGGTACCCGCCCACGATCTCCATATCACTATACAGCTTGAAGCTGGTGCGGGCTCAGTACTGCCTGTTGGGGGCATACCACTGACTGGCCCTTCCACGGCCATACCCTCCTGCTGCCCACCTTCTCACCCCCCTCATTACTGCCTCCATCTGGATGGTGGCACTGGCCATGTCCCTGGTTTGTGTTCAGCCCCCCGGCAGCTGTTTCTGTGTTCCCCCGCTGTCCTGGCTGCTACTTCCCCTGCACCTGATTGTGCTGGCCTCACTGCTGTGTGGCAAGTACTTCTCCCTTCTGCACTGTGGCTCCCCACACCTTCCCCTGAGCCTGTGGGTTCCAGGTGCCCTTTCCCTGACCTTCCCTGTGTGTCCCTGCTGCCCAGTTTCTCTGGCTAGAGTTCAGCCTCGTGTGCCTTCCCTGTACTATTCTTGTGCCCTCTCCCTTGCTCCTTTTTATTTTGACTCATTTCTGCTATGGTGCAATTTCCGCTTGCTCCCCTGTGGCGCATGGCACATGTTGTTGAATATCGCACTGCACCATTTATGCATGGTTCCTCCCCTTTCAGTTGCGCATACATTCATTATCATTGCGCTGTTGCTCAGTGTGATTTGGGGGACTCAACTGCCTCCTGCTGAATATCGCAGAATGGTGCATTTTTGGACTTGCGCTGGCGCAACCCTATTGCACATGGCGCAACTCTTTTGAATATCTGGGCCTCTCAGTTTATGCTTTGTAAGTATTCATTGATGTTAGAAAAATTTGCTTTATTATAATATGTTGTACAGTATAACTTCCTTTGTGTAGTTTTAAACTGTTGAATTTCAAAAAAGAATAGATGAATGATCACTGGTCCCAAGTGGATCCCAAATTTGTAAATTGCTAATTTGTTGCTCTATGTTAGTAAATAATAGATCCAAAATATTAGCATCTCAAGTGGTTTCAGTAACAAGTTGTTGTAATCCAGTACTAACTACCACATCTATTAGTCCTTTCTCGGCACAGGACTGTCCTAAGAATGAGTCCCAGTTAATATGAGGGAGGTTAAAGTCACCAAATATAACTGTATCTTGAGGTTCTGAAAAATGTGTAATTTCTTTAAACATATCAGTTGTGTAATCTGAATTTGCAGATGGAGGTCAATAGATGTTATCAATAGTTATATAGGACTGCTCCTTCAATAAGATTTTAACCCATATACTTTCCAAAAGAAAGGGAGAACACACTTCAAAAGAAGGAATATCATTTCATATGTACATACAAACTCCACCGCCTTACTTGTCTAATCTGTTTTTATGATGTAACTTATAACCTGGAATTTCTCTGGACCAAATTGAGGATGCATCCCACCAAGTTTCAGATACTTCCACCACACCTATATTTAAAGTTTTACATTTGGCTTCGAGTTCTGCTAATTTGAGTTGGTTTAAAGATCTTGCATTCAAAGCTAGGAATTTACATTTAGTTGTAATGATATTTTGGTAAGTATTCAGAGACTTGGGAATAGACCCATTCTCCCCCATTGTTTTTAGTTTAAACAATGATTTATGATTTTAGTGATACTTTTCCCCATAAGTGTACTACCCCATGACTGAGATGTAAACCGTCCCAGCAAAACAAGAAAGAATGATCTGAAATTGATTCCCAGTGGGTAATACAGGGTATATCCTGCTTAAAACACCACTTTCTCAGCCATTCATTTAGGGCTTTGATTTTCTGCGTCATGGTAGATGTTGCTTTCGGGACAGATAGAATTTCAGATATACATACACAGCATCCCCTATCAAGTAACAGGTTACATAATGCCACATAGTCCTGTTGTAACTGATTAAATGGGGTGTTGTTTATATCATTAACACTGGCATGTATGATAACCAGTGGATTTTCCCCTGCATTTTGTAAAATTTTAGGCATCATGGAGGTAATGTCAGATACCCTGGCCCCACGGAAGCTAGAACAAGTGTGTTTGCTCTTGTCACTATTGCATACCGCCCTGTCAATGTGTTTAATGATTGAATCTCCCAGGACTAACACTTGTTTTGAGACAGTAGGGGTACAAGAATCAGAAACAGGTGATTGTTTAACACACTCTGGAGCGATTAACTTAATAGGTATTGATTTGGTAGCTTGAGACTTAATAGGACAAATATTCATGGGCATTAACTCCTGACTAAAAAGTGTTTTTAAACCATTATTATCAACAGCGGGTGATGCACAGGATAAATCATGTAGCACTTCATTATTTGATACAGTCAATTGCTCAAACCTATTATGAGTTTCAATAGGGGCACTATTGTGTATCTGACTGCCCCTACTTTTTTTAAGAGGCTTTGTGACAATGGTCCAGTCATCATTATCATGAGAAGAGGGCAGATAATCATCCACCTTATAAGAGGGGGCAGAGGCAACAGGCATACTAGTACTAGTCGTTACAATTGTCTCCTCATCAGGAAGCATAGAAATGCTACCTAAATGTGAAGGAAATTGTTCATTAGAATGAAGTTGTTCATCCATAAGATCAATGTAACATTCCAGTTCCCTAATATCAGTAGAAACTGGTTTACTATTAAGCAGAAACGCGTCTCTCTGCTTCAAGAGTAGCAATCAGATGGCAATTAGCACATACACACTCGCTCCCATACTTTCCCTCACTATACATCAAACATTGCATACACTTACTAAGTTCTTTTTCCATTATTAAAGGTGTATATTTACCAAGTAGAGGATATGCTAAAATGATCTCATCCAAGTTTATCTGCCAGCAGTTTCAGCGTGCCCAGCGGACACAGCAGACACGTGCAAACGCGTTTGTCTCTGCGCATGTCTCCACATGCGGCCCCATGCATGCTTGCCCAACTCATTAGAGGGGCGGTTTTTAAGCTGAAAAAATGGAAGTAAGTGTCCTTTCACTTCCGGTTTCAGCGCGAAGTAAAAGTAACAATATTTACTTAAATTCAGCAAGATTCTGTGAGTTGAAGGTTTACAAGCCCTTAAAAGGGGCAAGAGAACCACCAGGTAGCAGTGCCTTTAACAGAGAGATGTTGTTTTGGGGTAGGAGGTATACTAGCCTATTACTAGTCCTCCAGGTTCCCACAATGCTCTGCTATTCACTGAAGGGTCAGTTACAAGAAAATGGTACCACACAATACAGCAACAGTTAAAACAAATATATTTATTTATGTATTTATTTATTTCTAAGAATCCGTTTACAACCTTTGAGCCAGAGGCTCGTTTCCAAAGGTACTTCATCACATAAAGACATACATTGTGTTTTTGGTTACATAGCAAAGATTTGCAAAACAATAGGCATTCAACAGAGGCGCCACGTCACACTGTGGTCAGACAAATACAGTTGGGTACAGGGTACATGTAATTGATAACAGGTGTTACACAAGTTGGTATCAAGTGAGCAATCTGGTTGGTAAACATTGAAACAGCTGGCACTGGCCAGGTTAAACATAGGCACGGTGTACAGGGAAGTGGTGGAGGGGATGGTTGGGTGGAGAGCTGCCCGGGGGGCATTGTCAAGAGAAGCAGAGGTGGAGGCTATGTTCAGAGACAGGAGCAGTTATGAGTGTTGAAGATGTGGTTCCGAAGTGTGGTTTTGAACTTGGCGATGGTGGTGGCATCAGTGATGGGGGCAGGTAGAGAGTTAAACCAGGTTGGGGCTCTATAGCAGAAGGACCTCTGGCAATGGCTGGTTCTTGATCTGGGGACCTTTAGAGTGGTCTTGTAGGAAGACCGTGTTGCAATAGTGGGTGGGCTCTGGTGGATGGATGCCGTTACACCGGGGGGGGAGAGCCTGAGTAAGGTTTTTTTGTGAGGAGACACGTTTGGTATTGGAGCCGTTCATCCAGGGTAAGCGGGTTTGCCTCGACATACAGCTGACAGGTGTGTGTGAGCCTGGGGGCACCAGTAATCAATCTGCAGGCTTTATTCAGGGTTAGGTGAATTTTGTTGAGTGCAGTGGTGTCGGCAGCACCATATACTGGTAGACCATAGTCTACAAGGGACAGAACAGATGATGTAACAGCTAGCCGGAGAGCATTTGGGGGAAGGCTGGTTCTATGGTGGAATAGGATGCCAAGCCGTGTGTTAGTGGCGGATGTTAGGGCGTCGATGTGGTTATGAAATGTGAGGGCTGAGTCGAAGGTAACCCCAAGTTATTTGTAGGAGTAGACATGTTCCAGTGGCTGATTGGTGCTTGGAAGGATATAGAGTGGGTGGTTGCTAGCTTTGTTTTGGGGGTGGGAAAAGAGCATAGTTTTGGTTTTATTAAGATTGATGACGAGTCTGCGCTCCTTAAACCAAGCCTCGGCACTGTTGAAAGACTGCTGTAGGGAGTCCCGTAGGGAGATGGGATTGCGGTGGGTGGCAAAAGGACAGCGTCATCTGCATACAGTAGAATTTTGCCAGGGCATGCACTGGGCAGGGTGTTCAGATAGGCGAAGAGAAGGGGCCCAGGATGGAGCCTCAGGGACCCCAGAGAGAATGGGACGGGTATCAGAGAGTGTGCTATTAATTTTTACACACTGAGATCGAGTGTCAAGATAGCTAGTGTACCATGCCAGGGGGCCAGCTGAGAGACCAGTGTGGCAGAGTGCATTAAGCAGAAGTGGATGGGAGACAGTGTCAAAAGCCTTTGAGAGGTCGATGAACACTGCACCAGCTAGGGAGCTGGTATCCAAGGAGGAATGTAGAAAGTTGGAGAATTCAATAAGGGTAGTGCTGGTACTGTGACCCGCACAGAAGCCATGTTGCTCTGGGCATAAAATGTTATGCTTAGCCAGATAATCAGTGATTTGAATGGCCACCACTTTCTCCAGGGCTTTAGAGAGGGGAGGGAGGATGGAGATTGGCTGGTAGTTGTTGGCCAATGACCTGTCGCCCTTATGAATAGGTGTGATAATGGCTGTTTTCCAAGCTTGTGGGGAATTGTCCCAGGCAGAGTGACTGGTTAATTAGGCTGGTGAGTGGGGCAAGGACTTCATCTAGCACCAGCCTGAGGATGCTGGGGTCCAGTGAGTCACTGCCGGGATTGTTGCCATTGAGAGCTTTGATTATAATGGGTCTGGCTTCCCGGGTGGAAATCTTTCGCAGGTGGAAGCTGGGGTGCTGGAGGACAGGGGGAGGTTGGCTGGGGGAAGGGTCAATGAAATTACTAGGGAGGACTGAGCTAAGGTCAGTGAAAGTGGTGTTGAACCAGTTAGCTATGGTGGTAGGCGCGGTGGAGGTGGTGCCATTTCTAGTGAGCTGGGAAGGGGCAGGGGAGAAAGCTTTACCATTAAGTTGCTTAATATTATCCCAGAAGGTCTGGGCTGAGCCCCAGGAGGAGGTAAGGGAGGCCTGGTAATGGTCTGCCTTGGCTTTCCTGATGGCCCATGAGCACTTATTCTGGGCTGCATTGTAGGCTTGCCTATCAGACAGATGACCTGTTTCAATGGCAAGGTGCCAGAGGTTATCCCGGTTTCTAAGTAATTGTAGGAGGGCCGGGCTAACCCAGGGTGCGTTCTGTTTTTTGGACCGGGTTTTGGTTAAGGGTGCAAAGAGATCTCAGGCCATGTTGAAGGTGTGAGTGAAGAAGGCGAGGGCAGTGTCAATGTTGGTTGCATGCTGAATGGGGGGACCAGTTTATCTGGGTGAGGAGTGCTTTAAGTTTTTTTAGCCCACCAGGGCGGAGGCGCCTGCAGAGGGTGGTCTGGGCTTTGGGTTTGGGATTGGGGGCTACCCAATGAAATAGGATAGGGGAGTGGTCACTTAGGGAGTCTGGGAGGACCTGGATGTTTTGGATTTTATGGGGTTAGTTATAATAACATCCAGAAGGGTGCCGGTACCACTCTTAGGGTTAAGTCTCGTGGGCTGGGTGACGAGTTGCGTCAGATCTTGGGCTGCAAATGAGTCTCTGGTCGTGGATGAGGAGGTTCTGAGCCAGTTTACATTAAGGTCCCCCACTAGGATTTGTTCTGCCTTATGGTGGAGGGTGGCCAGGTAGTCTGTTAAAGATACCAGGGCTGGGTGCTGGTTCTTTGGGAGAACGTAGGCTGTGGTGAGATAGAGAGGGCTCCTAGAGGGGGTCTGGGGTGAGTCTGAGGGTAAGGGCCTGGGCCCCATTTATAAGGGCAGGGGTGGGGAGTGCATGTCCAGGTATTGTGTCCCTGGTGTAGATTGCACAGCCTCCCCTTCATTTGCCTACTCAGTCCTCCCGGTATAAGGTATAGCCTGGGAAGGAGACAAATGAGTCAGGAGTTGATTTAGACAGCCAGGTTTCAACCAGGGCTATGATGTCTGGTTGGTGAGCCAAGGCCCAGCACTGTAGGGCGTCAAATTTCTTCAGCAGGCTGCATATGTTCATGGAGGCTACTTGAAGACCAGTGGGCTGGGTGGGTGGGTGGGAGGAGGGGCAGGGCCTGGGTTGGGATGTATGTTCCCTGTTAGGAGTAGAAGGAGGAGAAGTGCTCTGGTCAGAGGGAGGCAGATGGAGAGTTTATGCTGGGAGCGATAGGATGAGGAAGGGGTTTAGTTGCACAAGGGGTGGGTAGGGTAGAAACAGGCAGAGAAGGCCTGAGTGATCAGAAGTGCAAAGGGGCTGGGGGGAGGACAGGTAATGTCTGGAAGGGGGGTGAGGTGGAGAGGAGCATATGGGATGTGTAGAGGAGGAGGGAGGGGGAGGAGCAGTGGTAAAGGAGGAGGGGAGGACAGGAGGGTAGGTAGGAACACTGGAGTAGTGAGGATGAGGGTTAATAGGGACACTAGGGTTGTTGGAAGGCAAAGGAAGGAGGAGGAGAAGAGATAGGCTGGTGAGCAGGGTATGCATGTGCATAGTTGGGAAGGCTGGGGGAGCTGAAGTGAGTAAAGAATGGGGGTACTAGGATGAAGGAGGGGCGATAGTAGCGAGAGGTCACCTCTGTGCCTAGTTGCTGCTATGGTGTAGTGGTAGTGCATAAAGTACCAGGTTCAGGTCTTGACCAGGGTAGCAGGAGAGAGCTAGACTAGTGGCTGTAGCAGCAGGGAGTTGGATTCAAGGTTTGCTGAAGCACTTAGATAACACTTAAGTTGTGTCAGAGGGTTAGTGCGTTCTTTATAGTTTTGAGATCCTGCAGTAAAAATAGGCAGGTGTTCTGGCTGAGTGGTGGAACTACGGACTTTGGAAATAAGCGTGCAGGGTTCAAAGACAGCAAGAAAGAAGAGGTAAACTTATATTTTGGCAGGTTGGGGGTAAGTGATTAAAAGGCTTAGAAAGTAGAACTAAAAGAGGTAGGCAATGTGGTGCAGAGGTAGAGCAGCTGACTCTGACTGCAAGGGCACTGGGTTTGAACCCAGCTCAGGGACAGAGTGTAGAAAGGCTCAATTTTTTAATTCAGAAAAGGAGGGAGTGAGGGAGGGTTAAGAGTATGAAAATAGAGGAAGTTGTTGGCCTGGTTCATTGGCTTAGAGGATAGTCAGTAGAATTTGGAGAGAAGGGTACCAGGTTTGTTGCTAGCAGGTGCTTAGAGATAGGCTGTTGGAGGAATGCAGAAAGTAGGTGGTAGAAGGATTCAAAAGGAACTGCAGTGACTCCTAGTGGGTCAGCTGTGAAATGGTAGCTAGGAAGGGTATAGAGTTGAGAGAGCAGCTAGAATGGAAAGTGCAGTGACCCCTAGTGGTTGGTGTCTATAACCTGCAAATGGGAAAGTGAACATCATGTGACCTGCCAGCAGCAATATAAGGAGTGCCGACCCTGGATGGGGTGGGTGGCTGGGAAGTGCCTCACAACAGTCAGGCTGTAGTGCAGGACACTTTACCTCTTACAGGCTCTGGCAATCCCCGAATTCAGTCTCCGCTGCTGGGCTGAGTACCATATTAATGGTATATCAAAGTATATTGGTGCACTGCACTACTCCACCTCTCACCAGAGGTCACCTATATCAGTAGCAATGCCACTATTAAATGCCCCATTCACTAGAGGGGCAGGTTTTAAGCCAAAAAAACAGAAGTAAGCGTCTGTTCACCTTCAATTTCGGCGCAAAGTAAAAACAACGTTTACTTAAGTTCAGCAAGATTCTGTGAGTTGAAGGTTTACAAGCCCTTAAAAGGGCAAGAGAACCACCAGACAACAGTGCTTTTAACAGAGGGATGTTGTTTTTTGGGGTAGGAGGTATACCAGCCTTTTGCTAGACCAGATTCCCACAATGCTCTTCTATTCACTGAAGAGTCAGTTACAAGCAAATGGTACCACACAGGGTTGACAAAACCAATGTTTCTCTATGATTCTTCCCTTCCTACTGCCAAACAGGAAGTTCCTGTTGAAAGTCAAATCCAGTGGCTATAAAAGTAGAACTGGCTTAGAGTGGGTGGTTGGAGGGGTGGGATGGGGGCAATTAGTAAGAAAAAATGCTAGCAACAGGAATTTGTAATTTGAGTCACCTGCTTTTATAGTGTCTAAGCCACACTCTCAATTAAGCTCTCTCTCTTCCTACTGGTTTAGTAAAGTAAGTTGATACAGTACCCTTTACAGCACAGAACACACACAGTGACTTTTTCTTTTCTTTCTTTCTTTTTTAACCCTAAATAAGACCCCTTCTACTTCTAATAAAGTATCTGTCTGCTTAATCTCAACAGACCCTCACTCCTGCTGAGATATAAATGTTAAATTAATAAGAAAATGTAGCTTCTTTTAGTTAGCTGCTTTCTGCTCTACAAGCAAGGCAAGCAACAGGAAGTTGTAATTTGAGTCACCTGCTTTTATAGTGTCTAAGCCACACCCCCAATTAAGCTCTCTCTCCTCCTACTGGTTTAGCAAAGTAAGATGATACAGTACCCTTCACAGCCCAGAACACACACTGACTTTTTATTTTCTTTCTTTTTTTAACCCTAAATAAGACCCCTTCTACTTCTAATAAAGTATCTGTCTGCTTAATTTCAACAGACCCTGACTCCTGCTGAGATATAAGTGTTAAATTAATAAGAAAATGTTGCTTCTTTTAGATAGCTGCTTTCTGTTCTACAAGCAAGGCTAGCAACAGGAAGTTGTAATTTGAGTCACCTGCTTTTATAGTGTCTAAGCCACACCCCCAATTAAGCTCTCTCTCCTCCTACTGGTTTAGCAAAGTAAGTTGATACAGTACCCTTCACAGCACAGAACACACACTGACTTTCTTTCTTTTCTTTTTTTAACCCTAAATAAGACCCCTTCTACTTCTAATAAAGTATCTGCCTGCTTAATCTCAACAGACCCTCACTCCTGCTGAGATATAAGTGTTAAATTAACAAGAAAATGTAACTTCTTTTAGTTAGCTGCTTTCTGCTCTACAAGCAAGGCTAGCAAGTAAACCTGCAAATATTTATAATTATCTACTTATTCCAATATAGTGCCTGTAATAGTCACCATTTGAAGTCTATTTTGTTCAGTTTTAACCCTATTGCCTTATGAAATAACATAACCTGTGATTTTTTTTTTCATAGAAGAAGTTTTCAAGATAGGATTGAATGGCCATCAGGGAATCAGACTCCCTGAGTAAAGGAAGATTGAGGCACCATTGTCCATTGTCCATTGTCACTGGTAAAAGGTTAGAAATGATCATGGATTGGATATAACACTCCAAGAAACCCAGAAGGCTCTCTTTTCTTACCTGAAAAAAAAATCAATTTGAGAATAAGAGGAATGGGGAATAGAGTAGAAAGTATAATAGCGCAATGTCAGGTGGAGTATTCACCATGGCACCACAAGCCCAGGGTATCCATAAACTCTCTTACTAACTGCTATCCTGGGGAGAGGCCCTTCCTGTGAGCACCACACTGGTCCAAATCAGTTTAAAATACCAATTTCCAGCCAATCTTCAGGACAACAGGGGGCTTGGTAAAAGATTTCAAATGAGTAATTGGGCCAGATTTTCAAAGGCCAGAGAATGTCGCAGGGTACATGCATCAAAAACAACTGATGCAAGGAGCATGATGCATCAAACCTTGCACCAATTCTTATTTTGAAATGGCGCTTTCATCAAAAACAGGTCTGTATGTGCCAGAGTGGCTTGCCCCATGCTTGCACCAAAACAATGCTGCATCATGTTGGAAGGGATGCCCATGTCACTGAAATGATGCACCATCCCCTTAGTTGGGATTTTCAAAGAATGCAAGTTCTGCCCTTGTGCCTAAGATGCCTGTCACTGTTAGACCAGCCAGAGGTGGTCTAAGGGACACTAGTTCATATAAAGAAACCTAAAGAAGGTGATCAGACCTGACTATGCTACTATTAAGGGCCAATATTCTACCACAGAACTAGTTTAGAACATTTTGGGGGCTTAGTTTTGGCCATTTCATGTGCCATTTTGTTTTACTTAACTTGCGTCATTCTCTTCCTTTGTGTAATTTTTTACTCAACTTGCATCATTTTTTGACCAGCTTGCACCATTTTTATTACTCAACTTGCACCTTTTTTACACAGTTTGCACTCTGTGTGTACTTAGTTTGCATAATTTTCATTCCTTGATTCATTTCTTGGACTAAACTTGCACCATTTTTGACTCAGCTTACACCATTTAGTTGGGTGCAGATTGCATCATTCTCATCCCTTACACCATTTTGTTGACACAGTGGACCTCTTGTGTCAGTTTAGGGGACTTTGTCACAAAGACCACTTTTCTTGCAAAATATGGCGCACAGTATTTGGCACACCTAGATCTGACTCAAACTGGTTGTTTGATGCAGCTTGCTTGGATCTAAGGGCCCTTTGAAAATCCAGCCCATTAAGTCTGAGAAAAGTGAGGGGAATCTAAACTGGAGCAATAAAGGGCCCCCAAAAGAACTTCATTGAGCACCAGTCATCCATGTGAAAACAGAAAGTACCCAGCAGGGTTCCATCATTTCTGTACCAAGCCAAAGGGGTTCCATCAATCAGTTAAGATGGCTACACCACCTCTCCTACTACTATGTCCCACTCTGAAGGCCTGACCTACCCATTCCATCCTGAGTAATAAAATCTCATCCCTGTTCAAGTGTGTTTCTTGAAGGAAGACCACTCCTGGCTTAAGATATTTCAGTACCATATCTCCTTTCCTCTTGTCTAGCCCCCTTCCCTTAATATTCCAAGAAATAAATCTAAAAGAGACACTCATAGCTTCAGAACAGGAAGTCAAATAAGGTCATTCTGACAGTACACAATTACAGACTCTAGCAAAGCCATGGTCCAAATTGTGCTCCAGACCCACCATCCCACCCCCACACCAAGTAACACAAACAGCTGAACTATCCCCTATCCACTGCCCCCTCTCTCCCCCAAAACAAAAGAAAAATCTTTACCCAACCACCATACATTAAAGGAAAAAACCCTGAATAACAAAGATAAGAAGGTGCAGATCTCCGGTTCTACTGACCATCCTCCAAGATAGTCTTGGTCCATAATGTGTGCAGATACTCTGCAAACTCAGTTACCATGGGAACAAAAGGTCCCCAGCCCCATGACCTCTTCCCAAGGTGAGACCCAATGACATGTCCCCATGGTGCTGCAGTCAGTCACTGCTGGGTTTGCATCCAGCCTCACTGAGGTGATAATATGCCACACTGCCCAAAAATGTTGATTGCCCTGCACCAGTTGTGGGTGGCACACACCCCACACCCAAGCCTGAGGCACATACTCATTTTCAGAGTGTACCAAAACAGTGCATGCAACAACTGTGCAGGTACCAACTCATATCCTGCAAGATTGGCACTGTACATATATGTGCATACATGATGGTATACAATGGCCTGCAGCATGTACTGTGGGACATTGGCAGGGGAATGTATTATGGCATCCTCCCCTTGGACAAGACACTCATATGGCATTGGCCACCTGCCTCTAAAAGCCAGCCAATTGACCTGGCATTGTGTGTTGCACTGTGTACCTGCTGTGTGGGTGGTGTGCACCATCATGACACACCATTATTACATGTTCATGCATACCCACAGTACCCTTATGAGATAATACACATGTGACCAATGCTACAGTCTTAGCTCACGTACATCAGGTAGCCGAGTCATCATATGAGACAGATTACCCCATGTCCACCTGTAAATGTCACCATTGGTACTGTACCTGCCACATCCCAACCTTGTCCAGATATGCCAGGTGGTGTGAGGCAACAAGCACTGCTGTGTAGCGGGGGAGGGGGGGCTGTCACAAATGCACTCTGTGGGTCAGGCCCTCTGCTCCCGCAGTGCCAAATTTCAAAGTGCAATATGTGAACAGGAGACAAACAGGGTAACCCTCCTGTCTGTTTTGGGTTTGAACGACTACCAGTCTCGAGTCCTGGATTCAAATATTAACCCTTTTTTGCTAGCACGCCCAGTTAACAGGACCAAATATCACACCCACTTTGGGGGAAATGCATTGCAATACTTAACCCTGCAAGCACCCAACCTGGTTCACATTCCCTCTTTTGAATCAGTTGAGACTTAGGTACCTTTCTTACCTTGGTGCATATGGTAACACACTGTAAGCGCATAACAGTTTGGTCAGAATTATTAACACTGTCCCAGTATTCACATTCAAAATGATGAAAAGGCTCTTGCAGGATTTCAAGAAAAACAAAGTTTACTAACATTAAAATAGTAGATGAAATATGAAACACAAAACACATAACATTGAGTGTACAGTCATATAAATGAAATGGACAATTTAAACAAAACAACCTTATTACTGAATAGTTATCCTACCCTAGTTTCAGCTGGCAAATAGTGGTGGTTAAATTACCTCCTTGGTAGAAGTACTTCCAGAGAATGTGTACTGTCAGGAGTTCAGAAACAAAACGCACAATCTTTCTGGAGCTTTGACCCTCTATAGAGAACAAGGGTACCATCCAAGTTGTGAGGTCACAGTGATGCTGGCTGTAAGGTCACTCATACCTGGATACTGAATTGTAGTTACAGGCATCTGCATGTTGCTAAGCCCCACAAACAAAATATATATATAGATATATCTATATATATATAGATATATCTATATATATAGAGATATATAGATACATATATATTTTTGTTTGTTTCTTTTTTTTTATTTATTAAACTCTAGGGCCCAGATATTCAAAAGGGTTGCGCCATGCACAATAGGGTTGCACCTGCAGAAGTCTGAAATTGTGCCATTCTGCGATATTCAGCAAGAGGCAGTTGCACCACTGAAAACACGCTGAGCAACAGCGCAATGCAAATGAATGCTTGCTGAACTGGAGGGGGATGAACCATGCATAAACTGCACAGCCCGATATTCAGCCGGGATGTGCAGAGTTGTGCAGGCGCAACCCCCAACCTGTGCCTGCACAACTTTGAGCCCCCCAAAAAAGGATCAAGTCGAGGCCAACCCACAGGTGAGCTGCCACATTGCAGGGCACAACACAGCCGCTGCCACCTGTGGCTGGCCTTCAATCTACTCCCTGTGCCCCATCTACAGCCCAATCATGGGCAAAAGTGTAAAAAGTCCCCCATCCCCCCGACTGGTCAGATCCCGGGCAAAAGCAGAAAAGTCCCCCCTCTCCCGACTGGCCAGATTGTGGGCATAAGCTTAACTCACCCTCCCACCAGCCCGATCGCAGGCAGCAAAGTGTTCCCCCCCAAACATATCCCAGGTGGTCTGGTGGACCATTAAGCCCGATCGCGGGCTGGAAATGTTTAAAACACACCCCCACGAACATATCCCTGGTGGTCCAGTGGACCTATAAGCCTGATCGCGGGCTGGAAATGTTTAAAACACACACCCCCTGACCATATCCCTGGTGGTCCAGTGGATCAATAAGCCCAATCGTGGGCTGCATTATTTAGTGACCCCCCCAAGAACACATCCCTGGTAATCTAGTGTCCCCCAACCTCACCCACCCATGAAGCCCCACCACCCCACTCCCCCGCAGCCAGCGGGCAGCAGCATCCACCCGCCTGCGCCCTGCTGCCCGGTGAGAACTGCTGCGCCCAGTGGTGCAGAGCAGAGCCAATGGGTATGCAGCCCGTGCCGTATCAAAACAGTCAGATTTGTGAATGACTTCATTCATTCCTAGAAATCTGGACTACTCTCTGTTATGGGCTGCATGCCTGGCTCTTGCTCTGCACCAATGGGCATTCTGCCTACCGGGCAGTCGTGGCGGCGAGGCGGCTAGGCGGGTGGGATGCTGCCCGCTGGCTGCGGGGAGCAGGGTGGTGGGGCTTTGTGGTGGGTGGGGGTGGGTGAGGACACTAGATCACCAGTGATGTGTTCTTGGGGGTGTGTAAAATAATGCAGCCCGCGATCGGGCTTATCGGTCCACCGGACCACCAGGGATAGGGGACACTTTGCTGCCCGCGATCAGGCTGGTGGGGGTTATTTCAGCTTTGACCGTGATTGGGCCAGTCGGGAGGGGAGTTTAATGCTTTGCCCGTGATGCAGCCAGTGAGGTGGATTTTACTCTTGCCCTTGATCGGGTTGCAGGGTGCGTCGGTCCCTGACGGCTGCTGCCTGGCAGGGTGCCAGGCTCAAGTCTTTGGGGATCGGTGCACCTGCATGCTAATGGCATGCAAATGGAGCCATAAACAGATGCAAATGGCCCCCCTGTGCCTTGCATGAATTATGGCCTCACTTGCATGTCACCTTTTGAATATCAGAAATTTGTGCATGGCGCAATGGTACTTGCGCCACCTCAAGTTGAATGCTCCACTCTGACCACTTGCAGTGGTGCAAGTTCCACTGCGCCATGCACAGTGGCTGTGGCTGTGGGGGTGATATTCAAAGGAGTTGCTCAATAGCGCAACTCCTTTGAATATTGCTCCGGCCACACCCCTGCGCAACTATTTTGTGCAGCGCAAGGGCTTGCGCCACAAAATAGGGCAGTTTGAATATCCGGCCCTTGGATTATAATTACCTTTATTAATAAGCTTTATTTGTAGTGCACAATTCTAAAAACCAAAGTGATGTACATTGGTAAAATATTATAGAAAACAAAGCAAAAAGTCTAAAATTATTTACAATGCAAAATTAAGTAAGTCAGATAAAATAGCCACTAGATGCTTATTGAGACAAGTAGGTTTTTTATGCCTGCTTTGATGCGCTCCATGGTCCTGCTGTCTTGAATCTGATGAAGTAGAGAGTTCCACAGGGTGAGGGCACCAAACATAAAAACCTGGGCCCCAGATGTTTTCAGCTGAACTCTGTCTCACTCTGTCTCTGTCTCTCTCTCTCTCTCTCTCTCTCTATATATATATATATATATATATATATATATATACATATTTACATAGCCTGCTTGTGGCAGATCAGAATTACCCATTTGATCTTCAGAGGAACTTCCTGAAAGCTATGTTTTTTCTAGTGCTGAGAAATGTAACGAGTATTTGTCATAAGTTGCTTTCCTCCTAATAGATCATAAAATGCAATACTTTATACAAGTGGCTGATTTTACAACCTGTTACAACCTGGTGTAAAGGAAGCTCTTAATTAGTTTATCCACTGGGCCATGGAGAATGCAATCTCTCCTTACACCACTTTATACTACTAAGGTTCATACTAAGGTAAGTTAAACAGCAACGAGGCCGGAGCCCATTACACACTTATACTAAGCCAAATAATAATAGGAAAGATCATAACCTGTATTTATTACATTATTGAGTTGATATTTAAAGATGCTTTTAGTCTCACTTATAACAACATTCAGAGGTAGTTTATTCCAAGGTTCTATTGTTAAAGTGTCAGTGACTCAGCAGATAGCACACTTGCCTCTTAAGCCAGGAGTTCAGAAGGCTGTGGGTTCTATCCTCACATCAGGCACTTGGGTTAAATCCCAATACTGACACTGTAGTGCAGCATGACAGGGGTGCTGAATTTTGGATGAGACGTTAAACTGAGGTCCCATCTGCCTGTTCTGGTGGTAGTTCAGGTGGACAGTCACGATCCCGTGGCACTTCTCAAAAAGAGTAGGGAAAGTTTCCGCAGTGTGCTGGCCGCATTTTCCCCCATTCACTAAAAATATCACCAACAGCTTAATCTGGTTCAAGGTCAGTTGGCATTCATCTGTATTCCCTCCCCCAGGTTATGCCTGAAAATAGGCAAAATTTGTCTAGTGCACTTACCGATAAACAAAAATAAAATAAATAAATACACTTATAAAATCCCAAGCTCCCATAATGATCTTCTGCCTGGTCTTCCACATTTCCAAGTAAACATTCAAATAAACATACATTTATATCACAAATGTAATACAAATAATAACAAGCAGATGCTATCATCTTGACACTCCTCCCTCCTAGACTGAATTTGGGGGAATCTATTCCTAGGCATGGGACAAGATTCCCAAATTCATTTCACCAACTCTAACTGACCTGATATCCCATCTGTGTTTGCGTTTGCTGCCCCTGCCCTGTGAGTAACAGTCATGTTGTACCCCTGCAAGGTAAGGCTCCATCTTCAAAAGCCTACCTTTTGTTTTACCCATTTGTGTCAGCCAAACGAGGGGGTTGTGATCTGTTTGTACCTCGAAGTGCCACCCGTATAGGTATGGCTCTAACTTCTTTAGTGCCTACACCATTGCAAGGCATTCTTTTTCCACTGTAGAATAAACCTGCTCCATTGGAAGTAACTTCTTACTGAGGAACACTATTGGGTGATCTTCCCTTGGTTAGAAATTTAGCAAAGTACTGCCCCAACAAACCCACATATGAGGCTTCTGTCTGGACTACAAAGGGTTTACTATAGTCTGGACTGGTTAATACAGAAGCACTGTACAGTGCCTCCTTTAGCCATGTAAAGGCTTGTTCACAGGCTGGTTCCCAGTTAACCTTCTTAGGTATTCTTTTATTTAACAGGCCAGATAGGGGAGCAGACATGACACTGTAGTTTGATATAAATTTTCTATAGTACCCTACGATACTCCAAATCCACTTCTGTGTTTTCTCCATTGCCTCAATTTTTGCTTGATTAGGATGGAGCCATCCCTGGCCTACTACATGCTCAAGGTATGTCACCTCAGCCATGGCTGCCTGGCACTTTTCTGCTTTTACAGTGAGCATGGTCTTCTGTATGTTTCCCAGAACTTTCCTAAGGTGGGACAGGTGTTCCTTCTAGCTGGTACTGAAGATGGCAATATCACCCAAATATGCCATAGTGTACTCTTCAGTACCATTTAACACCTGGTTCACCAACCTTTGAAAGTGGCAGAGGCATTCTTCATTCTGAAAGACATTCATTTAAACTCAAATAAGCCTACTGGAGTGATGAAGGCTGCCTTCTTCCTAGATCTGGCAGTTAGCTTCCCTGGCAATATACCCTTTCATTAGGCCAATAGTGGTAAGGTAAGTCACCCCTTCCGACGTGTCCAATAATTCATCCATTTGTGGCACTGGGTGGGCGTCCAACTTCGTGACTGCATTGAGTCCATGATAGTCTGTGCAAAAATGATGAGAGCCATCTGGTTTAGGAACAAGGACTACAGATGAGGTCCAGGGACTGTGGGATTTCTGGATTGGCCCTAAATCCAGCATTTCCTCTACCTCCCTCCTAATGTCTTTTTGGACAGCTTCAGACACCCGATATGCTGTCTGCCATATGAGAACTTGTGTCTCCATATCTACACCATGCGTTGCTAAGGGGGTTAGTCCAGGCTTGGCATAAACAATGGGGCAAAGTCTGCTAAAACATCCCTTACTTCCTGGATGACATTTTAATTGTCTCCACAGAGGACTCACACTTGCTTTCTTCCAGCAAGTCCAGAAGGGGGTCTTCTTCATCAGCGTCCTCCCCAGGACTACACACTGCAAAGCTATGTCATCTCTATTTGCATATTCTTCATCATGTTGACATGGTACATTCTTTGTCTATGTCTTCTGTCAGGCAGTTCCATAATGTAATTTATGTCATTCACCTGTCTGACCACTTTGTATGGTCCCGCCCACTCGGCCTCTAGCTTAACATAGAAACATAGAATTTGATGGCAGATAAGGACCACTTGGCCCACCCAGTCTGCCCATTTCCCTACCTAATGAATAAGCTGCAGATCCTAGATAACCAACAACCTACTTCCTCCTACCCCCACCCCCTAGAATTGCTTTATAACTGTCCCATGCAGTCTTGAATTCCACCACTGTTTTTGACTCCACAACCTCCTCAGGAAGGCCGTTCCATGCATCCACAACCCTCTCTGTGAAAAAAGTCTTCCTCACATTACCACTGAGCCTTCCCCCCTCTATCTTCGAATTGTGCCCCCTTGTTCTTGCACACCTCTTTTTCTGAAAGATGTTACCCTCTTGGACTTTTTTGATTCCCTTGAGGTACTTGAAAGTTTCTATCATGTCCCCCTCCTCCCTCCCTCCTTTCCTCGAGGGTATACATATTGAACTCCTTAAGCCTTTTTTCATATGCCTTCTGGCACAGACACAGCACCATTTTGGTTGCCCTCCTCTGGACTGCCTCCATCTTATTTATGTCTCTGCAGAGATTGGGTCTCCAGAACTGCATGCAGTGCTCCAGATGGAGTCTCAGCTGTCTGTACAGATGGACAACAACTTCCTGTTTTCTACCGGTGATGCCTCCTCCTATGTGTCCCAGCATCCCCCCAGCCCTCCTTACTGCCCTCTCACATTGATTGCTCACCTTTAGGTCATCTGATATGACTACCCCCAGGTCCCTTTCCATTTTGGTTGTTGTCAGTATCTCAGCCCCCATTGTGTACTCTTCCACTAGTTTTTGTTTCCCAGGTGCATTACTTTGCACTTCTTAGCATTGAATCTAAACTCCCATATCTTATATATTCTTATCACTCTGGACCGGGATTAGGACCATGACCTCTTGATCCACAGTGTATGAGTGACCTCTGGCTCTACGGTCGTACCATACCTTTTGTTTTCTGGGGCAGCTGCCAGGTTGCTCTGGGCTTTTCCCATAAGCTCCTTTAGCTTTTCCCTGCACTTAAGGACATACTGCACTATGGAAGTTCCCTGGCTTGCCTTCCCAGTCATCCCACATCAAATCTAGGGACCCAAGCACTCCTGCATCCATATAAGAGCTCGAAGGGGAAAAGCCGTGTTGACTCTTAGGGCACCTCACTGTATGCAAACAACAGGTGGGGAAAATATTTCTCTCAGTCCCTCCATTTTGTTTGGCAAACACTTGGAGCACTGATTTAATGGTACCATTGACTCTTTCCACAAGCCCATTGGCTTGTGGGTGATAAGATGTTGTGCATCTCCGCACCACCCCACACTTCTCCCACAAACATTTAATCAGGTCTTTCATGAAGGAGCACCATTGATCATTGATAACCTCTTGCAGGATCCTGACATGGGAGAAAATCCCTACCGAGGAATTTGTCACTTTGTTCTCAGTGAGGATAGGGTGACTGCCTCTCAGTACTGGGTTCCATAATCCACCATTGTTAGGATAAAACTCTTCCTGGAAGAGCTGGAGGTATTCAAAGACCCCATAATATTCATTCCTACTCTCTGGAATGGCTCCTCCACTATGGACAAGGGAATTAGGGCAGCTTTGGTTGTACTATCTGCCTTCCCTATTTCTTGGCACTGGTGACAGGACTGCAACACTCCTTCACCTGCTAGGTGAAATTGGGCCAGAAGAAATTCTGGGCCAATCACTGCATAGTACATGCAACTCCCAGATGGCCAGAGATGGGAATATCATGAGCAGTCTTGAGCAACTGCTCACAGTACCCCTGGGGAATGACAAGCTGCCTGCCCATAACTCCTCCCTCTGTCCTTACATCCTGCCTATGCAGCAGTTCATTGTCTCAGTAAACTCGATGTTTCCCATCACTTCCCTGTCCACCATCAGAGTCTTCCCAAGCCCTCAGCCTCTCTAAACTAGAGTTCTTTTTCTGGGGAGCTGCAAAGTCTTTACACATTCCCAAGGCATAGGACAGGTCAACTCCAGTTTCTAAATTGAGGTCTCTAGCCCTAGAATCAGGGCATTCAGGGTCACTGCCATCACTAATCCTCTGACCACTGGTTACCTCTCCTTTCTCAGAGTAGTCTTCTGTATCTGTTCTGTTAACTGCTACCTGGAGAATTTCTAGCCCCCTTTCGCTATTCTCCATATCAGAAAACACAAACTAGGGAACCAACCTCCCAATGTTTCCCACAGGGGCTTCTATGGGGCCCAGGAAACTACAATATGTCTTCGTTGTTTGACTGCAGGTTACTGCACACATCATTCTCTCTTGGAGATTGTTCCTGATAATCACATTCAGGGCAAGATTTTCTGCCATTGTGACTTTTTGCACAGTCTCTCCTGCCTCACCCCAGTCCAGGAGAACACTAGTAAGTGGCAGCATTTTCTCCTCCCCAGTGAATCCCCATACTGTAACAAACTGATTGGATATAAGCTGCTCAGGCTCAGCCAGATCTTCTTTTACTATGGTAAGGATGCCCTTGTGTCCCTTAACCCTTGGGTCTGTACCCCATTCACAATAACTGGATGTATGTGCTCCCTCATGTTTATTGGCATGCTTTTAGGGATACACAAAAAAACACCTCTTTCCCAGCACCACTTTGTATGCTCTCTGCCTTTTTAGTACACTGTCTTGCAAGATGTCCAGGTTGTTTGCAAAATCAACAATCATTTCTTCTATCATGCAAATCTATTCTTTGTAACCTGGGACTGCCCACTTTCAGTGGAGGCAGTGAGGGTTTTAGCTGCCCTGAAGGTGTGCTTTTCCCTTTCTGTACTGCCACGCCTGCCCACTCCCTCTCAGAGCATGTCTGCTCCTGCCATAGTGGTGCAGGAGATAGTGGTCCAGGAGCTCGGCAGCCTCCTGCACTGTTTTTGGACCTTGGTCCTCTAGCCAGGTTTTCAGCTCTGCTGGACAACCCAAAAAGAACTCCAAAAGTACAATATTTTCATTTTGCTCTACAGACTCTGCTTTTATCCCTTCCCACCAACACTTCAAAACTGATGTTTAGTGGCTAGCTCCTCATAGATCATGTCAGGGCTTCTCCGGAGCATACAGAACTTAACTCTGTATGCTTCAGTTGTCAAGTCATACTTTTTTAACAAGGCAGCTTTAAGTTTGCCGTAATCATTTCTGCCCTGATTGTCCATTTGACCCAGTGCATCACAAGCTTTCCCAGTAAGCAGCTAGGATAGCTGGAAGCTGCAGAACCATCTGGGAATTTTTGCCTGAATGCATACTTTTTCAAATGAGTTTAAAAATGCATCCATGCCTCCCCCCTTTAAATTCAGCCATCAATTTAGAATTTAATTTGTAACTTAGTCCTGGAGTCTCATGTTCACCCATGCCACTTACCTGCTCTGGTGCTGATCTTTGGAGTCGCAGCTTCTCCAATTCAAGTTTCCTCTGTCTCTCTCTCTCCTCTTACTCGGCCTCTCACTGCTCTCACTTCTCTCTCTCTCTCTCTGTCTGTGTGTGTGTGTGTGTGTGTGTCTCTCTCTCTCTCTTTCTCTCTCTCTCTCTCTCCATCTCTGCCTGGAACTACTTCTGCTTGAATTCCAGCACAACTCTGTCTGCAGCCTGATCCTTTTTGGTCCCAACATGGTGGTGATGCTCCTCTGCAGCTGTGGCTTTCAATTTACACTGGTCCCTATGGCCTCCTTCCTGGGTCTGGACACTGCGATGGACCTGGCCCCTCCACACCCATAGTTTGGTCCTTTCCAGTCACTGACTGTGACTCAAGGTCTTGGGTATTGGCTGCCACAAGAGTTACCATGAGCTGCTGCTTGTCATGCCCCTTGCAATGGACTCCTCTCTCCTGGCACAACTACCACAGGTGGTCAGCAGTGTATTTGCGGTAGCTGGAAGCCATCTTCTTCCCTAATCTACAGCTACACTAACTTACATCTGAAACTATTAAAACAGGTAGGGAACTTAGACTGTAACCAAAATTATATAGTCCTTTTTTTTTCAAATCACTACCTCATTTTGTGTGTGAACTGTTATAGTTTATTAATCTGATACACTGGACTGTTAATGCTTGTGTCACCAAATAACTTCACAGTGTGCAAACAGATTCTTTGGTGTCCCATGCACTGGGCACATGTGTCACAGCACTCTGCTTCATCACCTGCCAGACATTGGGAGGCTTTGTCAGACATCACAGGTCATGGTCTTCAGGACCATGCCAGTATATCTTGATGGCATCCCTAACTGTCATATGACCATGCTATGTTTCCATGTATGCTTCCACCCCCCTCTTCCATCACCATCCACATGGTATCATCCTTGGAACTTTTTAGAGTTGGTGGAACTACATTTCAGAACCAGAACTATGCATGAGCACATATGCCACAAGGTCTTCACCCGTGGTGGGCAGCTGACTTGTGCACCTCATGGGTGTCTTTCTGGCAGCTCCCTTGTCACTATGTTTTGGGTATGCTTTGGTGAAAATATATGTTACTGCATGACACTGGCAGTATCTGTTGTGTTTTCTGTTGCAGAATGAGGAACTGGAGGCCACACCTCCTGGTGGCTTAGGCAGGAGGCTGAGGAGGGGTCAGCTGGACATGGGGATGGCAGCAGCACTAGACATGAGCAGCACAGCCAGTCACGTGAGTATGCCTGAAATACACATCTTGCATGTCATAACCTGTAGCACCCTTGCACCATGCTGTGTCCAACATGTCATGACATTCTCCACTGGTGTGGTGGTATACTACATGTACTACATGATAGATGTGGCCCCTGCCATGCCTGTCCTGTGTCGCTTCAGAGGACATCATGACACATGTGGTGGACTTTCTGCCCCAGGGTGACTGTGTATGTTGTTGTCCTTTCTGCTAGCACTTGCACATGCACACTATATTTGTGGTGAACAGGACCTAGTGGGACATAGAGGGAACCCCCTGCATGCCACCTCTGCACATGGCAACTGCTGATGACCCAGGTAGGATCAGGTGTTCAATGTGTGTCATCTGCAGACTACATGTGGGTAGGCTCTGTAGGTCATCATGTCATATATACATGGGTGTTGCCACAGGGACATCATTTTTCTTGCTCACTTGGCTGCAGGACTATGGCCCACGAACACAGACATGTCCCTCTGTGCTGGCCCTTGGGACTCTAATACTGCACTATTGCTGTGATGCTGCATCATGATCAGAGTTCCATGAACATGGCTAGCCCTTTGAGGTCTGACCCGCATATGCCTTTCTGTTATACCATGTGTAGTCTCTGCCCTGATCCTCACATCTTTGTAGGATACTGTACACTACCATGACATGTTGCAGGCTGTGCATAGCAAAGGCATTGCCACTTCTTCTTCTTCTCTTTAGCTAGGCACTGCTGCTCACATGCCACACTACTGCCCCATCCCCTTTCACACAGGCCTTTGACCTGCTGTGGGGCCCTCTGTTCATCCACAAAATGGTGTGTTGTGTCTCCTGACATGAACTGTGTATCCCAGACCTGTCTCCACAATCTGACACAGCTGCATTTCACTGGTGTCTATCAGCCCACCATGGCAATAAGAGTGACTGGCCACACCCCTCTGCTCCACACCCATGCAGACAGCACAGCACAGCCCTGTGTTGGCCTTTCTCATGATTAACCAGCACTATGACACCCATTTTATGTTTTTCCTTGTACCATAACTGTCCTGCACCTCAGTAAGCCAGTGACATTGTGTACATGTGTTGATGCTGTACCACAATGACCACCCACCCTGCATGCTTCTACAACATGTTGCATGATGCAGAGCATGGTGCCCTGGCTCCAGATACCTCCCCTGTCATCATTTCTGAGACATCTGTCCTGTGCTTCTTGGCATGCATGTCATCCACACATATGGGGCTTCTGTGACATGGGGCACACTGACTGTGAGAAACACACCTACACAGTCACCACCATGCATCTCCCAGATTACACATCTCATAGGTCTTACTCCAGTGAGAGGGGGGATCTATGTTTTCCAACACATCTCTGCACATTCAGTGGTACAGAATTGACTTCAAATTTTTTTCCCCTTAAGTCATAGACACACCCTGTGATCTGTGCTGTGCCCGAAGCAGTGTGGAGGGTGCCACCTCCCAACAAGGCTGGTGCAGCGACAGTGAACAATACCCAAGAGAATATTGAAGCATTTGACCTTGCATCAGCAGACAGCATACACCCTCATCATGGTGGTCAGGCGTCTGCACCTTACAGAGGAGAGGCATCCCCAGGCTCTCCCCAACTTGTACCATAGACACCCTTGGCACGTTCCTGCATTCCTAGTCCCTTAGTTCATTTCAACCACCTTACTCTATCCCTCTTTTGTATGTAGTTTATTTGCTACACCCTCTGAACATAGTTCAGTCATCTGGTTTCCCCATCCCACCCCATTTTGTATATAGTTCCATGTTTATATATGTTTATTTTCATATGTTATTTTTTCAATTTGGATTTCTATGCTGTTATTAAAGTGGTTTGCACCTTTAACTTCTCCTGTGTGCTGTGTGTGTTCTGTCCAATTTTATTACCTCCCTACTAGGTATCCAATGTGCCCTGCTGCACAGGAATCCCCACACCAGCTGGCAGTGGTCCATTTTATCTCCCCATGCCCCATGAATCCCTACATGGACAGCCACCTATGTGTCACTCTGCATCCCCCTACATGGTTTGCCATATGTGACTATGGGACTGACATCATGGATGTTCCTTTAGGAGACTCAGGCCTCAATTTTACAATTTCAGCAGTGCAGCCTACAGCAAACACTCTGCCTTGTCCCTTGTAAGCTGGTCCAGGATGGTCACAGGCTGTACCCCACCACTGTAGTGCCCATGGGTGTGCTCCTTGCTGACCTTTTCAGGCCCTTATCTCTTGCTGGCTGTGCCAATTATGCCCCATATAGGCTCATATGCAGCAGTGTGTCACATACACTGCCATATGGAGATGACCATGGGTATTTCCCACTATTGTACTCATCTGTCCTGCAGCACTGCACATTGCATGACAGCAATGCACAGTGCTATTCTCGGACCTTTGCACATGTTTGTGGTGCTCAGTGCTGCACTCATGCACATTGATTAGTGCCCTACTCTCAATGGTACAGTACCTATGCACAAATGGGGCATAAGGTACACACTAAAGGTGCATACCCTGCTCATGTAGCTCCACACCCACAGAGAAGTGTGCATAGGTTGGTATGCATTATCACAGGCCACGTGTCCATGGCTCTGCACCTGAACATGCAGGATCACATAGAATAGATGGGTATCGAGTTGTAGACCCAGATGGGCAGGCAATAGGATGCCTGTCCTGGGTTCTAGAGTGGATCCCCTGCTCTGTGAGAGCAGGGGAGTGTAAGAAGGTGTGGCTCTGGGTGCACTCATAACACACACAGGCAGCTGGGGAATGTGCTGAAGTTGCCCTGTGACTAGTGGTCCCTCCCCCTGTCCGGGATCCATCCCTGTTCTCATATGCCACTTGCCCCCCCCACATCAGAGCCCCTGCCCAGTATCATATGCCGGTATGTCTTCCTACACAGCTTAGCCCCATCCCTAGTTCAGGATGACAGCTCACTCTCCCACACATCAGTGACCCCACCTGGTCCCATAAGACAGCTCCCCCCTACCACACACCCACACACACCTGAGTCCTAGCCTTGGTCCACATGTCAGTGACTTCCCCCACAACTACAGCCCCCTCCTAGAGGACCCTGCCTAGTACTGCACAGCTCAGCAACCCCACAGTCCTAGCCCCTACCCCCTCATTGGTGGTTAGTGGCTTTCCCTGTGGCACCAACACCACCACCCCATGTCCCTGTATCTGCAATTTGGTGCCACTGTGATGGACAGCAAATGTCAAGTCCTTCCACACACCACCTCAGCCACCCACAATCCAACTGATGCTGGGACCATGCAGTCTGTTTACAGGGAACAGCACTATAAATAGGCAGTGAGATTGCAGCATCAGATAGATGGTGGGAGGCAGAGGTGGTGTGTGAATGGATATCCCTCCTGCCATCCATTGTGGTGGCACTGAATTGCAGGTACAGGGATAGAAGTGGCATTGTCAGTATGGTAGGGGGGCACTAACCACTGATGAGGGGCAGGGTGGCTGGGATTAGGGGTCAGGGGTTGCCAAGCTGTGCAGTACTGGGCAGGGTCCACCAGGACAAGGCTCTGATTGGGGGAATCACTGACATGCAGACCAAGGCCAGGACTCAGCTGTGTGTGTGGGGAGTGAGCTGTCTTATGGGACCGGGCAGGGTCTCAGATATGTGTGTGGGGGTAAGCTGTCTTACAAGACCGAGTGGGGTCTCAGATGTGTGTGTGTGTGTGTGTGTGTGTGTGTGTGTGTGTGTGTGTGTGTGGTGAGCTGCCTTACAGGACTGGACGGGGTCGCAGATGTGTGTGGAGGGTGAGCTGCCTTACCAGACCAGAGATGGGGCTCTGCTGTGTGTGTGGCGGGGTGCCAACTGACTTACGGGACTGGGTGGGGCCTTTGTGTGCACAGGGGACTGGCTGCATAAAACAGTTGTAGCAGGGTCCCACCTGCTGTATCGAGCACCCTCCTATGCACCCCTGTGCTCAGCACTACATTCCTTTAGGTATGTTGCATACTGTGGGTACACCTCATCTCCCCCTCCCAGATCACCCTGGTGCATAGCTGCCCATGTGGCGAGGGAATTGGGAGCACACCTGGCCAGCACAAATTTGATGCATGCTGCAGGTGATCAGCAAGCTGCCTGCTGTACTGCAGTCCTGCATCTGTTTGCTTACACACCTAGTTTATGTGGCATGTTGTCATGCTGCATAGGGTCCAATGTGTTTAGCACCCACACTACACTGGTGTGCCGATCGAACAACAAAACTTTTTATGTCAAAATCCCCCACAGCAATAATTTTGACAGGTTTAGAAATTGCCGCTGCCAGGGGCTTGAGGGCAGAATTTATTCCTTTTGCTGTGTGTTGCCCCCCCACCTCCGAATCAACTCTGACTTGGAGTTGATAATCTTTAGAGGGGGGGGGCACTTTGTGAACACTGCTACCATTCTGTTGCATTACTGCAATCTATTGTGCAGCATAAACTTTGTACAGGGTCAAGTGTTTCTGAATTGGGCCCCAGGAGTTTTATTTATTATTTTGGTTACCTTGTTCCAATGCGGTATCATGCTTTGCATGTTGTAATCACATGTGAATGTTCCTTTTTGTGATCCACGTCTATTACACATTACACATTTTTGATAGAGCCGGATTAATTTTGTTTCATAGTGGTGTGTGATATATGCAATGGAAAATATAAAATGTATTTACTCTAATTTATTACTAAGCCATACATTTGTGTTTTATATTACTTCTAGATATTTATTGTAATCTATTCTATTTCCTAATTCCTTTCCCAACCTTGCCTTTATTTAGATTTCCAGCTCCCAATTCTAATATTTCATTGCACATTTTCAAAATGACTTTTGTTTCCTTTATCACTATTATTTCTTGTGCCAGTTGCAGTTTTAGGTTTTTAATAATCCAGTACCTAATGATTTTGACAAATATGATCCAATTTTCATATGTGTAAAATTTTCTTTTTCTGTTAAATTAAATTTTCATGTTTTTACTTGGTATTACTTGGTATGAAAGAACAGAAGAAGGCCAGAGCCCATCGAGACTGTTCCCCACACTATGTGGGACATTATTTATCTATTATCCCTCAACCAAACATCTAATTTGTTTTTAAAGACAGTGGCACTAGTTGCTTCTACCAATTCTTGTGGCAAGGTGTTCCATACAATGGATGCTCTTATTGGAAAAAAGTTTCCACTTTTGCTGGTTTTATAAGTTTTTACTTCAAGCTGTTTATTATGCAGTCGCAGAACATGTCTCCTTTTGAAGAGTGTTAGACCACATTTTTCCAATAGATCTGGTGAATTTATTAAATTAAAAACCTTAAGCATATCACCTCTTAATCTTCTAGCTTGAAGAGAGAAGAGACCAGTTGCTTTTAATCTGTTCTGATAATCCAAGTTTGTTAATCTTAGAATCATTCTAGTTACTCTCCTTTGAACCTGTTCAAGAATTGCTATGTCCTTTTTTGGTTTGAATTCCAGAAAGGGGAGCCATAGTCTAGATATGGTCTAATGTATGCCCTATACAATGGAATAAGGCATTGTTCAGTGCGATTAACAAAAGTGCATTTTATTTGCCTCAAAAATCTGTTGGTCATGTAAGCAGTTCTAACACAGTGATCATTTGATGTAAGTTTATTATTAACATATATCCCTAAATCTTTTTCACAATTTGATGAGTGAACTGGTAGTCCATTTATATGATATATCATTTTTTAATTATTTACACTGAAATGCACTACTAAACATTAGTCTTGATTGAACTGCATATGATTTTCATTTGCCCAAAGTGTTAATTTTTCCAAATCCTTCTTTAATGCAGAAATATTTTTTTGACTATTAACCTTGCCCCACAACTTAGTATCATCTGCAAATTTAATTATGAAGTTATTTGGCCCTGTTTGTAAATCACTGGTAAAGAAGTTAAACAACATTGGTCCCAAGATTGGCCACTGTGGTACACCACTTGTCACACTACCCGAATCAGGCAAGATATCATTAATTCTGACTCACTGAGAATGATTTGTCAACCAGTTTAAAGTCCAGTTGACAATATTAGGTGACAAACCTAGATTGTGCATTTTAGTAATGAGTTTTTCAAGTGAGACTTTATCGAAAGCTCTACTAAAGTCCAAAAGAATTACATCAGTAGGGATACCCACATCTAGTAGAGTACTTATATTATTGTAAAAAGATATCAGATTGGTGGTGCAGGAATACTTGGGAGTAAATCCATGCTGATTTGAATCATAAATTCCTAATTTTCTGCAATCTTGATCTGTTAGAGACTTTATTTCTCGTTCCATTAATTTACCAACCGCTGAGGTCAGGCTGCTTGGTCGATAATTATGCACAGAACCTCTATTGCCTTTTTTAAATATGGGAGTAACAATTGCTGAACGCCAATCATTTGGTACAATGCTTTCTTGTAAGGATTTATTGAAAATAATTGACAAAGATATAGAAATATTTCAGAGGTTTCAATCAGAAACCATGGATGAATACCATATGGGCCCTGACTAGTATTTTTTTTTAGTTTTTTGATAGCCAGTATAATGTCAGTTGGATAGAACCTATGATAATCTACATGGTGAACTTTAAATGTACTAATAGGTGATTTTTGAGAGAAGACAGAACAAAAGTACTTATTAAAGAGATTCAAGGTTTCTATATCAGATAGAGAAGAGCCATTGGTTATAATGGGACCAGTGGTCCTTGATGCACCTTTTTTACTGTTTATATAAGAGAAAAGAGATTTGTGACAGTCTTTTGTGTGAGCTAGTTTAAATTCTAGCTTATTTTTTGTCCATTTAATATAATTTCTTTTTGTTTTTCACAGATAGTCTGTATTTATGTAATAGAGTAGTTTTAAAAGGAGCAGAACTATTCTTAAGTTTCCTAAAATGTTTAATTTTTATTTTAATCTGATTTTTAATTGTCTTGTTGAACCAAGGGGGAATTTTTCCTTTATTATTAAATTTCCTCTTAGAGGGAATAAAGGTATTTTCCAAATAATGTACAATGTTTTTAAAAAAGTCCCAAGCTTGTTGTGTTGTACAATTAAGACAATTAGATTCCCAGTTTGTGTTTTGTAAGTATTCATTGATTTTAGAAAAATTTGCGTTGTTATAATTTTTTGTATAGTATAACTTCCATTGTGTAGTTTTAAACTGTTGAATTTCAAAAAGAATAGATGAATGATCACTGGTCCCAAGTGGATCCCAAATGTGTAATTTGTTGCTCTATGTTAGTAAATAATAGATCCAAAATATTAGGACCTTGAGTGGGTTCAGTAACAAGTTGTTGTAATCCAGTACTAACTACCACATCTATTAGTCCTTTCTCAGCATAGGACTGTCCTGAGAATGAGTCCCAGTTAATATGAGGGAGGTTAAAGTCACCAAATATTACAGCATCTTGAGATTCTGAAAAATTTGTAATTTCTTTAAACATATCAGTTGTGTAATCTGAATTTGCAGATGGAGGTTGATAGATGTTACCAATAGTTATATAGGACTGCTCCTTCTATAAGATTTTAACCCATAAACTTTTTAAAGGAAAGGGAGAACACACTTCAACAGAAGGAATATCATTTTGTATGTATACAAATTCCACCACCTTACTTATCTAATCTGTTTTTATGATATAACTTATAACCTGGAATTTCTCTGGACCAAAGTGAGGATGCTTCCCACCAAATTTCAGTTACTTCCACCACACCTATATTTAAAGTTTTACATTTGGCTTCAAGTTCTACTAATTTGAGTTGGTTTAGAGATCTTGCATTCAAAGCTAGGAATTTACATTTAGTAAGCAATAACACACGACGAGGTGTGGGTTACGTGCTGATAAGAGCACGCCTAGGGGTGTACTAAGGCACAAGGCACTTGCGCTGAGTGCCTTATGCCCCTAGGCGTGCTCTTATAAGCACGTAACCCACACCTCGGAGTGTGTTATTGCTCTTATAAAATGGGCAACAGTAAAGTGAATAAACATTTGTAGTTTTTAAAGTTTTTTTTATTGATATTTTAATAAATAATAGAAGAACAGATTGTAGGGAAAAAAATAGTCCCTTTGTCCATGGTATTATTACCATTAGGATAGTATATGCTTAGTTGTTTAAAATGAGTAGTTGAAGCTTTTTAAATATATTATTTGTTATTCAATTATAGAGTTACAGAAAGAAAGAAAACACTTCAAAATCATTAAAAATACTATGAAAAGAAAACCTGTCACTGACGGCAAAGGACGCTATTTAAACATACATTGGAAGTGTCAGTCTGTTTAAAGCCGAACAAAAGAAATGAAGTGTCATCCTGTTTAAAACGGAACAAAAGAAATGCTGCAGAGGTCCTGAAAATACTTCAAAATCATTAAAAAATACTATGAAAAGAAAACCTGTCACTGATGGCAAAGGAGGCTATTTAAACATACATTGGAAGTGTCAGCCTGTTTAAAACTGAACGAAAGAAATGAAGTGTCATCCTGTTTAAAACGGAACGAAAGAAATGCTGCAGAGGTCCTGTCGCATCATGGCTTATACCTGTCCAGCTATTTTTGACATGGATTTCAAAGAAATAATTATCTGTTTTGAATAATATGAGCAACACCGTAGTCATGAACTTAGAGCGAGACAGACCGTGGGAGTCTGTGCTGCGGGGGTGACGGAATCTGCAGCTGTGCCAGTCGTCGAGGTGGATGCTTCAAGTGGAGCGGTCTATGGAGCTGTAACTTCGGGAGTGTGGTGTTGCTCATATTCTTTTAAACTGGTAAGTATTTTTTCATAATTGATGTGGAAAATAGCTGGACTGGTGGAAGCTATGATGCGAGAGGTGCTGTGCAGGATTTCTTTGGTTCCGTTTTAAACAGGATGACACTTCCGGTGTATGTTTTAATAGCGTCGTTTGCCGTCAGTGACAGGTTTTCTTTTCTTAGTATTTTTTTATGATTTTGCAGTATTTTGGTTGTTTGTGTAGGTCTGTTTTGTTTTTTTATCCCGTGATACATTTCTCGGAAGTGCGATAGTGCGATTCAGTGCGCGGTCTGAGGCGAATACATTTCCCGCTGTGGCATCAGTGAGCTCTGCCAGTCAGTGTTCTTGTTTTCAGTTGGCAGAGCTCACTGATTTACTCTGGTCATGCAGAATATTGCTGGGTGGTAGTGCCGGTTGGCTACAATATCATCTGATAAGGACACGGCTCAGATGATGTTGTAGCCAATCAGTGCCTTGGGATTTTTTTACCCCATTTTATAAGTTGTAATAATGTTTTGGTAAGTATTCAGAGCCTTGGGGAATAGACCCATTCTCTCCCATTGTTTTTAGTTTAAACAAGGATTTATGATTTTAATGTTCATCATTATAAAGATCTCTTACTTGTGTTATACTTTTTATGTTGGCTTGCATGCACGTACAAGCAATATCTTGTGGTAGTAGCACATTTCAAAGGCATGTTGAATGCAGGGGATACTTAAGTGGGTGCGTCCCTCAGTTGCCAATCAGTGAGCACGCTGGCAATGATAGCCAACTTCAGAGAGAATCAAACAGTTGAAAGAAATCTGCCACTGCAGTCAGGTGCAGCTTCATCATTGCAGCAGCAGATGACAAGACTCTGGCCATGCACATTACAGTGTACAGGAATGTACATGGCCAGAGTTATGAGCAGTTGTTTGGTGTGCCATTGGTGTAGCTTTCCACAATGGTGGCTTCTGCTGCTGGACACACACTCTTGCAAAGGCAACATTGAGGTTACCCAATCCCTGTGTCAGCATGTATCCCCCCGACAGCCATATTGTGGCACAGTGGGAGCCCACTCAATTATGCCCATACATTTTTTCTTTTCCCGACACCAGGATACCCACTCCAGGTGTCAGATGCCCTCCACCCCTCCAAACTCAATTGTTTTGCTGATAGTCATGCCAAATCCCCATTGGCATCATGTGTCCCCTCACCCCAAGCTTGCTGATAGGGTGCCCATTCCCCAACTGTATCATACCCTCATATACTCATCTGGCACATTGAAGGCCCACCCCAGTATGCCCAAAAGTTGTTTTATTTATTTATTTATTTATTAAGTTACCTATAAATAAACAGAATGGCCCCTGAAGTCTTTTTTTGTTATTAAACTGTGAAAAAGCAAAATGTCCAGTGTCATCTGCCCAGTCCCCCCTCCCCCACCTCCAACCATCCCTTTGTGCACCTCCCTCCCCGCACCCCTCTCACTCACACTCACCCTCTAGAGGACAGCAGCAGTAATCTTCTGTGGTCTGGAACATGTCTGCACTCTTCAAAGTTGAACTATGAATTGAGGAATCCATAAGTGTTGTATAATGGGACACAATGGGGAAGGGTTGGGTTCAACATAGATTGATATCTCAGCCATTTATAGAAATATTGGCCCTAAATTTTCAGCATGGGGTTCTTGGAACCCCCCTCATGAACATGTTACTGTTGTTTTGTTTCTCTATTCCAAAAGGTGATTTCATGGTCACTGCATGGAATGACCTTTCAAGACCGATCAACAAAATGACAGTACCCCTGTCCATGAGGTGGGGTCCCAAAAAGCCCATATTGAGAATCTGGTGAAACAATTCCAATGAATGGCTGCATTATGGATGTGGGTTGTGCATTGCACCCCTTGCATCAAAACTTCACTTCAAGTGGAACAACTACAATACCTCAGCAGTCTAATGTATCTAAGCAACAGCCACACACCTTTACAATGGTGACACCACACTGTCTCCCAGTGGCTGCCATACTTTACAGACACACCATACCCCCTACTGTACTTCTGACCCTGAGCAACTTTAAACAAAGACAACAGGCTCTGACTGGACAACTTGGTCCAGTTTCTTACAAAAGGTGATCCTGATAATGATACTTATATCAGGAAATGTGAAAACCAATCCAGGATCCCAGTTTGTAAACACATAAATGAAATTTGGCCAACTTAAGACTGTCTCAATAAACATAGGCTGCCTTGTGCCTAAGCTGTCTCAATTCCAGACCTGGGCAGAGATAACCAAACCCGACATTATTGTTCTAATTGAGACCAGGCTCTCACACAAGTTGAGTGATGCAGCAGTTGCCCTGGATGGTTATATCACTTTCCTCCAAGACCGACTATCCTAATGGGGTGGGGGCAGTTGCTTGGTACACCTTAGGAACAGTGTCAGAGGACAACTACTGCCAAGCAGTCTGAATATAAAGGAAGCTCATATACTAAACATTAAGCTCAGCATAGGACAACAAAATAAAGTCCTATTACCCTCTGCTGTCTATATAGCCCCAGACAAACACACCACTAGGCTTGAGCAGTTCATAAGTAACCAAAAACAGCTCAAGAATGAGTGGGAACAAGTCATCCTAAGGGGACTTTAATACCAACTGGCAATCACAGGATGCCTCTATGGCCAGGGACCAGATAGCTGGCCTATATCTGACTCAGGTGGTAACACAAGCAAACAGATATAACTATAAAACAGGCACAAGTATACTCATAAATTAGCTTCTCACCTCATTCCCAGAACATACCACTGAAGTGTCAGTGCTACCCAATTCCCTCAGTGAACACTCCTCAGTTTTGTGCATCTGGACAAACAAGTTCACAAAGTATCTTCCAATGGTCACGAGAAATCACAAGCTCAGAGCAGTGCAGCATGATGCCTTCAAACTACATCTGAGTCTCATTGACTGGTCACCACTAGAAACTGCTGTGGACAGCAACCAGACCCTTAAATTCTTCATTCAGGCTTTCAGTAAGGCCTGCAATATCTTTTCACCCTTTAGGACTAACAAGGCTAGAGGATCAGTTAGCCCATGGCTCACAGGCTCCCTCATTGAGCTCATGCATCTGAGGGACAATGTATGGTACAAGACAAAGGCAACAAGGGCCCAGAAAGACCTAACTGCTTATAGGGCTGCATGTAATATGTGCACAAAGCTTATTCAGCTTGCCAAGGCAACCTATTACAAGGACCTCCTGACCAGAAACTGAGGCCATGGGAAGAATTTTTGGGACTCTAAAACCTCTCACTGGAAAGACACCCAGAGCACCACCAGACCTCATTGTAACAGGACCAGAGACCTTCCAGGAGCCAAGTGATATTGCAGATGCAAACCAGCATTCACTGACCTAAACTGTGTCCTCCCTTGTGACTACCTCACCCAGAAATCACAAGATGAACTCCCTGATGCATACAAGCAAGCTCACCTTAGCAATGGAGCCCCTCCTTTCTATTTCAGTCTGATCACCCAGTCAGAGATCATCAGGTATGTCAAACAGCTTCTAGGTAAGACTATGATGGGGAATGACCAATTAGACATGAAGGTGATAGCCCTCACCCTCAACGAACTTGCTGACCATCTCTCAAAAATCTTTAATATCTCACTTAGAACTGGTGTGTTCCCTGACAAGTGGAAGGTGGCACTTGTCACCCCAGTTTTTAAATCAGAGGGAAGAACAAACCTCTCCAATTACAGACCTATCTCCATTCTACCCCCCTTCCCAAACACCTGGAGTGAGCAGTCACAGATCAACTCACCAAATACTTGGACATAAATAACCTTCTCTGTAACCAGCAGCATGGGTTCTGGAAAAAACACTCCACCCACATTACACCTCTCAGATTTAAAATGCCCTTGACAAAGGTCACACTGTGGGGTCTATCTTTATAGACCTCAAAAAGGCATTTCATACTGTTAAACACCACCTGCTACTAAACTGCCTCTTATCTACTGGCCTATCCGCAAACACTGTTGCAGTTATCTCTCACACAGAACACAATGTGTGAGATATAGCAGCCATATCTCAGAACGTACGGAAATGAACCTTGGAGTCCCCCAGGGGTCCATCCTTGGGCCACACCTCTTTAGGTTATTCATCAACAACTTTATTTATTTATTTATTGAAGATCTCAGATCACATACCTTTGAGTCAAAGGCTCATTTACAAAGGTTCCACATCATTGAGAACAGAGACATCAGGGACAATAGCAACAATTAGACACAATAGTTTCAGAAATGGTTACAAAATGGTTACAGATATCACAGTAAAGCAGCTGGTGATACAAAGATACAGAGTGTTGTCAAGCACAGGTACATAGTACAGATGGTAGCAGGTAACAAAAACATACACTGCAGGGCAGTGACGCCAGCCATGCCCTGGTAGTTATTTGAAGGCCTAGGCTGGACTGAGGTGTCCATTGTCAAAAATAGGCACACCCTGGGGTGGCTGGACCAGAATTAAGTCCATATTCATGGGGGAAGTGGGTAGGGCTAGAAATGAAGGACAGTCACAGACTGAGTCATGAGAGATTAGGTCTATTAGCTGGGACTTGAACTGACCAAGTTTGGGTTCTGTGAAGAGGGAATTTGGGAGTGAGTTAAACCAGCTAGGGGCCAGGTACCTAAAAGTTCTTTAACCCAAGGTGGTCTTGCAGTGAGGTACCCTGAAGTGGGTTGTCAATGACTGCAGAGTGAGGCAGATGGACAATGGTGCCTGGAGTAGGGGGGATGAGAGGAGGTGGGAGTAGCCCTGCTGTTATTTTTTTTTAGTAAAGAGGCAGGTCTGATATTTGAGCCTCCTATCAAAGTTTAGCCAGTTGGTTGAGGCATAAAGGGTGTAGGTATGTGTGAGTGTGGCACAGCCAATAGCTAGTCTACAGGCCTTATTAAGGGCCAGCCTAATTTTGTTTAGGTGCATATTGTTAGCTGCCCCATAGATAATGATTCTGTAGTCTATGAGTGATAGTACTGATGATGAGACAGCTAGGTGGAGAGCTTCTGGCAGGAGGCAGTGCATGTACTGGTGAAGCAGGCCAATATGCACACTGACAACAGTGCTTAGTTTTCAGATGTGGTCATGGTAGGTGAGCCCAGAGTCTAGGGTGATACATAGGTATTTGAATGAGGTGACCTGCTCAAGGGAGTCATTTAGAGAGTTCAATATGAGAAGGGGTTGTCCTATGTTCTTGTTTTGGGAGTGTACAAACACCATGGATTCTGTTTTTTTGTAATTTAAGACTAGTCTATGTTGAATGAACCAGGATTCATCTTCCGCAAATTTTTTGGGAGTGCAGAACAGAGGGCTGTGGGATCGGTGTGGGAGCTGTAGAGGATGGCATTATCCACGTGCAGGAGTAGTTTCCCAGAGCAATCCTTAGGCAGAGAGTTGAGGAACAGGGAAAAAAGTAGGGGGCCGAGAATAGAGCCCTGTGACACCCCCAACCTGACTTGGGAGGGGGGACAGGTTTTGGGCAAGCCTGACTGTCTGGGTTCTCTCAGATGGACAGCTGGCAAACCAGCTGGTGGTCTCTGGAGACAGGCCTATTTGTGTGAGGGAATCCAGGAAGTAGTGTGTGGTTCACCTTATCAAACACCTTGGAAAGGTCTGTAAAACAGCACCAGCCATGTGGCCAGTATCAGGAGATGTGTGGAGGGTGTTTGTAAACTCCAAAAGGGCTGTGGTGGTACTGTGGTTATGGCAGACCATGCTACTCAGGACACAGGAGGCTACATTTGGAGAGGTAGTGTGTAAACTGGATGGCCATAATCTTCTCCAAGGTTTTGGAGAGGGGAGGCAGGATTGAGATGGGGTGGTAGTTCCCAGAGAGTGGTCACCGCTTTTAAGGATGAGTGTGAAGAAGGCAGATTTCCATTTAGAGGGAAACTGACCCAGCAATAGGGAATGATTCAGAAAGCATGGTGAGAGGGTGGAGAACTTCATTAAAGGTGATCCTAAGCAGTTTAAGATCTAGTGTGTCACTGCTGAAATGTGATTTGCTGAGGGCAGGGGGCAGCTTCACACTGAGATATTGCTTTAAAGTGGAATAGGGCAGAAAGGGAGCAAGGTGGTGCTGGGGTGGGGGAGAAGAAATTGGGAGGAGTGCACTACTAAGGTCAGAGATGGAGGCATTACACATATTTGCAATCAGGGCACGGTCTGTGCTAATAGACCCATTGGCCCTGAGTTGGGAGGTAGGTGCAGTGGAGGCTTTGCCACTGAGCTCTTTGAGGGAGTCTCAGAACTTGCACCCCGAGCCCCATGTGGCAGTGAGCGAGGTTTGGTAGTACTCAGCTTTTGCCTTATGAATATTCCAAGTACATTTATTATTTGCTTCTTGGTTGCACTGCATATCAGCAGGTTTACCAGTATCCAGAGCAATGTGCCATAGATTGTCACATTTACATATCTGGTCCAGCAGGAATTGTGACATCCAAGGTGTGTCAACCTCTTTAACTATCATTTTGCTTAGAAGCGCATACCAGTCACAGGCAGACTGGAAGGTGTCGATGAAGTGGTCAAGGGCAGAGTCAATGTTCAGTGCAGTTTTGATGGGGGACCAGTGACTAGCTAAGAGACACTGGCTAAAGGACCAAAGTTTGCCTGGATTGAGGTGGCATTGGAGGATAGTTTTTGGGTGAGCTTTCTAACAATATACAACCAGTGACATTGGGTAGTACCTGACCTGGGTTGCTTTGTGGGGTGCATTGTTGAGCACAAGATCAAGGAGGGTGGCATAACCAGTCTTCTGGTTGATTCTAGTGGCAGTGGTTACAAGTTGGGAGAGGTTTTGAGATGCTGCAGCATCCTTAATGGGAGCATCAGCTAGCCAATTTATATTATAATTCCCAAGGACAATAATTTCAACCCTGTCAGACAGGGTCTGGAGGTGGGAGAGGACACAGTGGAAGGCACTCTTCTGATTTTGGGGAGGAATGTATACAAAGGAGAGGAACATGGGGGCTCTGTTAGGTGCAAGAGTGATTTTCAGAGTGAGAGCCTGGGCCCCATGTTCGAGAGTTGGGGATGGGCGGGTGAGGCACTGTAATGAGTCCTGGACATACAGTGCACATCTACCCCCTTTTTTGGAGGTTCTCTTGGCACAGTATAGAGTAAAACCCATGGAGAGAGACTGCGGATTCTGGGGTGCGGTCATTGACTCAAGTTTGAACTACCGAGATAACATCAGGTTGATTCTGGACAACTCAGCCCTGAAAAGAGTCACATTTGTTGAGGAGGCTACATATATTAAGGAAGGCAACTATTAGATCCTTAGGAGAAGTAAGCTGGGGGCTGGGGGGTCTCTGGTTGGGGTGGATGTCTCCTGACAGGAGGAGCAGGAGGATGCGCAAGGATGACAGTTTTAGTCGCTTCTTCACCAGCTTAGGCACCAGTAGGGAGGAAAAAGAGCAGTGCATGGAGATGGGGATGGGTAAGTCCCATACAGAGGGAGAGGCAAGGCAGAGTAGCATCCACCACTGTACCATGACAGTGCCAATAGGGGGAGATGTGGGTGGGGGGAGCATGGTCCATTGGTAGAGTGATTGGGATGGCTCACTGGTAGAGGTGGGAGGACTAAGATGAGAAGCCTGATAAGAGGTGGTTCTAGCTCACCATGTTGGGACACATGTGGAGCATCCCCTAGCAAATGGGGGGGGGGGCTCCAGGAGGCAGTATAGTGCAGTGGTCTAAGGCTCTGAGCTGCAAATCTGGTGACATCCAGCAGACCAGACCTGGGTTTGAATCCCACAGCTTCCACTTGCATACTGTGTGACCCTGAGCAAGTCACTTAACCTCCTTGTGCTCCCAGGTCACTTCTGTAAAAAAGCTTTCAGCTTAGTGTGCTATACCTTGTTAAAAACAACTAAAAAAAATGAGGGGGATAGTGTTAGCAGTGCAAGCCACATGGCAGAGCTGGTAGTAGTGAGCAGGGTCATAATGAGCATATGGTAGTTGGGGGGGAGCTGAAGGGTTTAAGAGTGTTAAAAAAGTGAAAGAAATTAGCCTGACTCATTGACTTAGTGGTAGAGCTGCCGACTTTGGTGTCAAGGGTCCAGGGTTCAATACCCTACAAGAAGTCAATAGCAAAAATGGGGGAAAAAAGGGCTGTAGTAGGAAAGTGAGGAGGAGTGAAGATTAGGAGGGTAAACAGAGTGGTGTGAGGAAGGCAAAAACAGGGGCTAGGAAGGACACTGTAGCAACTCCTAGTGGTTGGAAAATATAAGCTGCAAATGAGAAAGTGGACACTTAAGAGTAAAAAGGTGTGGTCAGGTGATGTCATGTGACCAATATGCAGCAATAAATGTAAAGCCAAGCTTGGATCAGTGTACAGTGCCTACAGAAAGCAAGCTGGAAGGAGAGAGGCTTTACCCCTTACAGCTCCTCTGTGAATCCTGGAGTCCTCTGATGTGAGCTCTTCAGGCTGGCAGTGTTTCTTACCTTCTAACTGCTATTTATTTATTTAAGAGTTTAACCAGGAAGGCATGCTGAGCAGAGTACTGCTCGCTTCCAGATGTGTACTGGGGAGAGGAACAATATACAGAGGAGTACAGTAATAATAATACAGTGGAGGTAATATGCACGGTACATAGTGAAAATGGTACTGCAGTGAAATAGGAGTACAGCAGCGATATAAGGCCATGGACATGGTACTATGAACAGGATAGTGCAGTCATTACATCGATAATCATATGCTGATGATGCGGTCATCTCAGTATCCGGCAAAGAGCTGACTGCAATCACTGCTGAGCTGCAAGATAACTTCCATGGACTTCAGCAATGATTCACTAAGAATAAACTGCTGTTCTGCTATAAAAAGATGAAGAGCATGCTTTTTCACTGTCCATCAGAGCAAAAAGAAAAGTTCTAGTCACTCTTGATTCGTAGCTCCAAAAGGGACACTCTTGAACAAGTATCCACCTTCAAATATCTAGGTGTTCACCTAGACGACCCCCCCTTACCTTCTCTCAGTACATCTACCACATGGTCAAAATGGCTAACACAAAACTGGGTACCCTATATCACCACAGACAGTCCGTGATGCATGCTGGATGCCTTAAAGCTAGTTACACACTGCTCAGTATTATCCATCATAGACTATGGCATCATCATCTATGGTACTAGCTCTTACACCACATTAAGGAGGGTCACAAAACTTCTCAACAAGGTGTGCCATCAGGTCTTAGAAGTCAACCATCTCACCCATACCTGCACCATATACAGAAAAACCAAATGGCTCCCCCTCCAATCCAAAACTCAGTACCAGACCCGCCTGCTGGCACAAAAGTCCTTACTTGGCCAAACCCCTGACTCAACCTGCTCCCTGTTCAAATATAGGCATTCCAGTGTCAACAGTAGAAGTGCAGCTAAAAGTGCACTCCTTGTGCCTTTTAAGCACATCACACTGACTCACAGATACATTTCATATTGAGGATCCAAATGATTCAATGACCTGCTCTTTGAGCTCCATGACTGTGAAAAACTCAGTCAACTCAAGTCTGGTCTCTACTTGCACCTTGCACTTGAAAATACTTGTTCAATACATAACATTAGCTTGCCTAAATACATGCTATGAATCATGCCACCAGCTACCTTTGGCCAACCACCGCTCCATCTGTACCACCCCTCCCACACCTGAACTCCCCCCTTTCCTGCCTTCTCCCCTGTCCCTCCCACCCACACCTCTCTGCCCTGCCCATTTGACTATACCATGACAATGCCTTCTCTGGCTGCTCCTGCTCCTTCTTCCATCTCAACTGGAGGGCTCTCCTACCTCAGTGCCTGGCACTTACACAAGGGCTGTGCTACACTGATTAAGTGTTGTTTATTGCTGTATCCTTCAAGTGGTAACTCTGCTTTATTTGAAATCATGTAATATGTTCATTCTTTGTCAACAACGTTATCCTGGAAAACATTGATATTTGATGATTAATCTTCCTACTTGATCTGTAACTCATATATTGCAATGTATTGTACTGTACTGTATTGTATTGTAATGTAATGTACTGTATTGCATTGTATTGTATTGTACTGTCTCTGACTTGAACCTTTGTAAAAAAAATCTGAATCTGAAATAAATACATTAATTAATTTTCAACGCATGCTCGTAACTTCAGCAATTTTTAGTATTTTTACTCCAAATTGTCAACATTGCCATTTTTAAACACCTACCTATGACCAGTACAGCTGTCATTTTTCACATCCTGCCTGAAATGTGTTTCCACACCTGTGGTGCAGAATGGCACAGTTGCTGTGTGAAATCAACTTTCAGGATGGATTAACAAAATCATAGTGACTTTTCATGAGGGGAGACTCCTAAAAGCTCATTTTAAAAATCTGGTGAACAAATTCCCAAAAATTACCATGTTATGGGTATGCATTGCACAGTTTCTGCACAGCTTGTAATTTTGTGAATGTTTAATATTTTCACTCCAGATATTCAGTATTGCCATTTTTCACACCTCTTCATGAACAGTACAGCTGACAGGCATCAGGGATGTGACTCGGGTTTGTCAGTGGTTGTGCCCCTGGCATTCTACCATCACCATACAGCCACTGACAGGTATCATGGAGTGCCTTGCTGTCTTCAGCCCTAATGTTCACCCTATTCTCCTATACCACACCCATCTCAGCTTATTTCCTAATGAAATGGGGTAAGCATAAGGGCCAAAGTCCCCAAGGAACACCATGACATCTGTTGCTGTCTGCAGGTTGGGGTGAGGTGGAATGGTTAAACGTTATGGCCGATGACCCAAAGGCACCCCCCAACACCCTTCAGTCTCTGTGGGGGGGGAGGTCGGAGGTTGGCGTTAGTACAATACTTCACTGCCATTCTTATTATGCAGCTCTCTAGCTCCTGCGCTACCAGCCAGCAAGCCAACATTCAGCATTGACAAATGCTTGTTATTACATCTTTTTATATTTTTCCTATCTCCCATTTCCTTCAATTTTCATGGGGCTATGCATATTTATTCTTAGGTTCTCTTTCATCAATTTTTTTGAACCCATCTTTATTAGAACTTGTGTATAGTTACATTGGCACAGTACATCATCGTATTTATGAGCAAGGGAATAGTTCATATATCGATAAAAGAATACTGTACATTGCAGTATATTTAGAATGCTCACATTATTGAAGACATTCAAATATTTGAGATGATATTTAGATACTTTTGTGTTCTAAGTTCATGATGTTTTCCTTCTTGCAGTACATCCTACATTTTTACAAATCCATTCATTCATGTATTCGAATGCCAAATAAATAAGTTGAATAAAATACATTAACTATGCACCAACCATGCTAAACTTAACATAAAGCATTTTCTTATATGGAACCTTTAGTACTGACCAAAGCCTATGCTTTGTCTGGGTAATGGCTAATTGAGGAAGTTACCATCCAGTCTGGCAAGGGAGGGAGACAAGGCTGAGTGCAGTCAAGTCTGGACATCCCCAACTATAGGAGTATCAGACTAGTCTGCTGCCTGTCCCACCTCTCAAAACCTACTCTTCACCAGCATCCCCTAATTCTTGTATTGTTGTAGTGTATCTGGAGTTCCACTTAGCCTGAGGTCTATGTATTTTTTTAATGAAAGCCTAAATTTGGCTGAAAATCTCCTGCATCCTTTTTATTTTGTTAAGTTGGAAAATCCCTGCCTTAAAGGGTGGGGGCAGAGGCTTGAGCCAATTGAAGGTGATCTTTTTCAGGGTCACCATTCACAAGATCCAGAGCAAGCTTTGTTGTTTATTATTCCCAATTTCAGTAACCTTACTCCCAAAACAAGACTTACAAAGTCGTAGGGAATAGGGGTTCCCTACACCCAAGTCAGTTCCTGGTGCACTTTGGACCAGAAGGTCAAAATCTTTGGGCAGGCCCCCAAAAATGTAAAAAGCATTCCTGTTTGTCCACATCCTCTCCAGCACATTTGTTTGACCCATCCCAAAATGACTTGTGAAGGTCAGGTTGTGGACTTAAGCACTTCTGACTGAATGCCCTCCAAGTAGGGAAGGCAATGACTCTCCACCATCTCTCCCAGATTCATTCCCAGGCCTTGCCAGAAATGTTATCTCCTGCCTCCACTTCCCATTTCTGCTTCAGAGTTGTGAACTCTGCATTGGTGCCCCCTAATAACATTTTGCATGCCCAGGATATGGTTTCCCTCCTTCCTGACAACATCGTTGGCCAATAAAGGAAATTCTCCAAGGGAGTAAGATTTCTAACTGTGGGATTAGGTTCTTAGTTTGTATGTAATGCCAGACTCGAAGATACCTATGGAAATCACTCAGAGATAATCCATACTTTTCTTGTAGTTCTCAAACAGGTTTTATAATCCCATTATTTATTTAAACTGTGTTAACTGGGAAAGGCACATTGAGCCGAGGCTCATTTCCAGGTGTGACCCGGGGATATGAGCAAATATAAACATACAGTGGGGGGGGGGAGAAACATATTTATACAACAACAGAATAACCAGATAGTTCATGGTTGTTTACATAGAATTAATTAAATATAAATAGCAAAACATATTTACTATACATGTTTTATATAAGTTAGATATCAAAGAATTTCTTAGAGGAACTGTAGTGAAAAAAGAGAGAGGAAGTATAATGAGGATGTGACAAAGGAGAAGGAAGGGGGTGGGAACAGAGTAAGGTGGAGAGGCAATGGGTGAGGGGACAGGTGCAAGGGGCTGGGAAGATTTATTTAATTTATTTTATTTTATTCTTTGGTGACTGGGTAAGACCCACTAGGCACAAATGCCTGTTTTTAGGGTTGAGCTGGGAGCACTGGGTGGTTAAGTGACTGGCTCAGAGTTACACAGTATGCAAATAAGGTTGTGAGACTCAAGTCTAGGTCTGATCTGCTGGATGCACTAAGCTCATTCACAGCTCATTACTCTAACCTGTAGGCTATACTGCCAGTCACATCGATTTGAGTTGTTGTTTGAAGGCCGGGAGGAAGTGGAAATCACAGAGGGGAGTGAGCAGTTGATTCAAGAAGTGAGAAAGGAGGTAAGAGAAATCGGAGACACTGGCCAATGATTCTTGGTGGGGGATGGAGAAGCAGTGGGGATGCCAGGATCTAAGGGAATGGGTGCACGTGAGACAAATGAAGAGAGATATGGAGGGAGAGAGCTGAGCCAGAATTTAGCCATGGTGGTAAGTGAATGTATGTGCCACCTATGGGAGAGAGGAGGGAAATTTAGGGAGGAGAAAAGAGTACAGTGATGGGTGCATGGTAGGGAGTCTGTGACAAATATGTAAGAAGAGTTGAGTAGGTTGTCAAGCTTAGAGAGGGAAGAGTCAGAGACCTTAATTATTGATTAAGGCTTGGTACCTGGTCAGCTTTAACCTATTCCACCTTGAGTATCTGGGGTAAGTCCATGGAGGTTTGAAGTTGTGGTCACCTATAATAATTGAAAGTGGTCCAACCTCATTAGGGATTCTGGTCATTTCCCTTGGCCTGGGTTATAACCCGGAGAGCCTGTCTGGCCTAAGGGTTGGTGACCTCCGTCTAGACCTGTTTTGTTAGGACAGCGTAGGGCAGGACAAATAATAGGATGAAATGTAGGTGCTAGGCCTCTATCTTCTGACATCCTGTATCTGTCCTCTGCTTGATCCACGACACAGTGTGAGCCAATTGCACTGCAATATAGTATAGTCGAGGTGTTGGCTTGTCAATAAGGTGACCACCTTTTAAGAAGCCCAAAGTTGGACATTTCTTATTGAAACATGATTTTTCACAGGACAATATGTAACCTCAACCAATGCAATGGACTTGTTTTCTAAAAATAATTAATATTAAGACTAAGTATTGTAGATTTTTTTAGTTATTTCTGGTGCTTCTTATTTTAAGATTTTTTTAGTTAAGGTATTATACATTTTTGCAACATTTAGAGGAAAGTCAGAAAATATTTTTTTCTACTACAATGTCATGACATATAGTATTTTTCATGTTTTTTTGCAGGATACAGCTGCCCAAATCGGGACTGTCCTGTGAAAATTGGGACAGGTAATAACCCTACATGTCAAGGCCTTCCCATTCCCTTGGGAGTGTCATTAGCTTCTTGCTTTGCCTGTGCCTACTATTAGCCAAGATACAAAGACATGATTCACTTTTGCACCTGCTTCCAATAATAGTTTGGGATTCCAATAGGCAGTGCCTGGAACAAGAAAAGGAAGTGGGGAAGGATATTTATCTTAAATGTGGCCACTCTACCCCCTTGAGTAAGAGACAAAATGGACAATCTTTTGATGTCTTCTCGAACTTCGGTGAAAAGCTTATCATAGTTGAGGTTAAGTAGTGTATTTAATTAGGCAATATTTTGACCCCTAGGTATCATGCCATGTTTTGCTGGGCCCATTTAAAAGGAAGTTTATTAGATGGTCATTGGAGCAATGACCACCCATTTATTTGGCTTCAGATTTCTCTAGATACATTTTCTTATCCTGATACCTCACAGAATAGGGTCAGTTCCTATAACATCATTTGTATGGAGGTCTGGGGAGATGTAAGATAAAAGAGGGAGTTATCTGCATATAAAGACATTTTATGGCTCCTACCACCCAATTGGACTCCCTTGATCACATTATTTTTCCTGACTACCATTACTAGGGGTTTGTAGCACAGGGCAAATAGAAGCGGGTAGCGTAGGCAGACCTGTCTGGTGCCACAAGAAAGATGAAATCTTTCAGTTATTATCCCTTTGACTTTAATAGTTGCCTGTGGTGCTGCATACAGAGACCTAAAATGCTCCCTATACTTTGAGCCAAAGCTCATCCCTTTCAGGGTTCTGCATAGGAACCTCTAGTCCACCTGGTTGAATGCTTTTTCAGCATCCATGAAAATAACCAAAACCAGATCAGGAACCATCTGTTGCCAGGCTAGCAAGTTCAGCAACCTAGAGATATTATTCTGGATCAATCTTCTGTTGATGAAACTGGCTTGGTCTGGGTGGACCAGGGTCCCACACAGTTGTGAAGTCTATTTGCCAGAATTGTGTCCAATTTTTTGATCAACATCTAACAGAGAGATCAGCCTGTGGGGGCACAAATGGTTACATCTTTACATGGTGGTTTAGGTAAGATGGAAAATGGGGTGTAGCACCAGGGGGAAGGAATCCACCTCCCCCAGACCTAAAGATTTTATAAAATTCTGAGGCAAGACCATATGGTTCCAGGATTTTTTCTGACTTCAGTCTCTTTACTGCTTTCGAGATCTCTGCCTTGGTGATGAAGGCACCTAATGCATCCATGTGTTCCTGTGGTAATTTCTTGACTTTGATCCTTTTAAAATGTAATTTTTCCTGGTACTTTTGTATCTGGTTTGGGGCATGTACATTTTTTTATAAAATTGAACAAATCCTTTTGCTGTTTTAGCTGGGTCCACTTTGAATTGATGATGGGGATCCCCTATCTTTCTAATACCCAGGACTGTCCTCTTCACAGCCTCCCTATGCAACTGCCACACCTGTAACCTACCTGCAAGATTCACAGTCTCATAATATCATTGAGGAGAGTATTGGAGGGCACCTTTGATTTTTTTCATCTCATATTCTGCTTGACCTATTTTGGCTTTCTTCTAGATCTTTTTTAACTTCCTCATTTAGCACTATCTTGTGCTCAGCCTCTGGGTTATAAACCTTATCTTCCAACTCTAGCTGCATCATCTGCCTATCCTTTTTCAACTTGGATGGGAAACTAATAGTTTGGTCAGTGATTATGGTCTTGAACCCATCCCACCATAGTGCAGCTGTCATGTGTCCAGAACTATTAGTGGCTATATATTCTCAAATACACTGTTCCACCATTTCCTTGTATTCTGAATGGTTTAATAGGGAGATGTTTAGTTGCCACATTATATTTTCACTGACGTAATATGTCCATGAGAACTGGTGCGTGGCCTGACACGGATATTAATTTTATAGAAGAGCCCTTTATTGCATGTAGCCATTTGGTAGGAACTAGGAAAACATCTAGTATTGCATATATGCAATGTGGAGCTGGCCAAACCATGTAGTCCTTTATTTCAGGATTCAAATAACACCAAACATCTCTTAGCCTAAGCTCTTTGTTGAGGGCCTTAATGGAGGAAATTGTTCGCTTTGTTGACCCAGGATTGTTTCCTGATTGTTTTCATTTAGGGTTTAATATGGTGTTAAAATCACCCCCCCCCACTATAAACAAATCCCCAGGAAGGGGGGTAGCCCCAAGAATGACTTTTTTCAAGAATTCAGCATTTTCTTTGTCCTCATTATGGGTGTAGATATTGATAAGGGCACAGGATTGATTCCTATATCTTCCCTTCACTAGTATGTATCTCCCCCTCAGGGTCATCTTTATGTTCTTCCACTTCAAAGGGAATTTTGTTTATGTAAGAGGATGTTAAGCCCCACCTCCTGTGAGGCTACCTGCCTGAAGGAAGCATGGTATACTGCGCCCACCAAGGACCACTTTAACTTGGTTTCCTCATCCTGGCTTAAATGGGTTTCCTGCAAAAAAGCCTGTTCTACTCTGAAGCATCATAACTCTGTGATAACTCTAGTGCACTTCATGGAGTTGTTGAGATCCCTAACATTGTAAGGGACTATCGAGCCCACTGCCATGAGACATTGATAGTGTTAGGAATCACCACCCTCATAGGATACTGGGAGTTGGATTGGCCCTGTCTTCCCCCATATCCACTATGCAGTGAGGCTTTACGTATGTAGTAACAGACAGTGCTAGAAATAACTTCATTAACAGGAAGAGGAAACAGTAAACTAATAGCATTAAACCCAAAAGAAAAAAAAAACTTCAGTTGGTTGTGTAATCACCCTGTTGAACTGCCAGGTGTTTCTTGGCTCCCAAGATGTGATTTCCAGTTTTGGGACAGTGCACTTTATGTGTACTTCATAAGCTGCCCTCCTTCCAAAAAACCCACCTGGCAGCTGTAGATAAGCCTCATTCCCAACTATGCTATAGAAAGTCAAGTCTCTGAGATAATTTTAAATGGAATCTGTACATTTCCTTATGAAATTATTGTTAAGGTTACTATGAGAATCTAGTATGTAAATTGTTGGGTTATACTTGGAAAATATTTTCAGTTAAGGCAGAAAAATGCTTTTTAAATGGGGATGTGGAGGCATTCATTTTGTGACAGAAAGGGTGTTGCGATTATGTCACTGCCTCACCAGTATTAACAGTGTGCAGTGCAGCAGGTGAGAACAGTACACCTGTGCTGTCAGGGATTCTATTATATTCTGAAGAACACCCAGGATTTAATGTTGGCAGAGTGCAAGAAAATAATCCAGTTCTTTTCTTTATGATAGAACACGATCCCTGTATGTGGAGCAGTTTGTTTTAACCTGCTTAATTGTATACTGTAAGAGTTGGTGAGGTGGTGACATCATCACAGCACCCTTCCTGTCCACAAAATGGATGCCTCCACATCACGATTTTAAATGTATTTTTCTGTCTGGCTGAAAACATTTTGTAAATGCAATACAGCAGTTTACATACAGGATTCTCATATAGCAACCTACCAAGTAATTTATAAGGAAATGTAAGAATTCCCTTAAAGAGAGGCTGGGATATGCATATGCGGAAGGAAAGGATCATGGGTAGAGAGAATGGGAGAAGTGGAGAGGGAGGGCAGGTACATTACTGTGACAAGGTACCTTTGTAAATGAGCCTATGGCTCAAAGGTTTTCCAAACTGCTGTTTAAATAAAATAAACATTAGCTCAAGCTGTGGGCCTTGCAATACAAGCAGACTTGACAGACTCAATGGCCTTCTTCTGCTGACTTCCCTTTCATATTCATATGTAACAAAGCATGGCTAAGTTGATATTTAGTTCCCCTACTAGGGATAGACCTTTCATGACTTTAAAAATTACAGCCCCATAGGTCCCCCCCCCCATTCGTTATGTAAGCTATGTAGTAATTATATACCTCCTTTGCTCCTCCTCCTCTCCAAAAGGCCAACCAGCCCATAGGCTCTGATGTCATAAACCCATCAGTAGTGGAACACTGCCAGTCCCACTATCACCCCGTCACTGTTCTTACCCAAACACATACTCTATGACCTTCACACCCCATGTGGCACTCCAGTGCTACCAAACACTAAAAACAATGTTCTTTTCTCTCTTCCTGTACCATTTTTTAAAGGGGACAGGAAATTTGTGCTAATCGACTGCAGTTAGTAATGTTCTTAGAAAGAGAGATGAAAGGCTTTGCCTCCAAATGAGTCATATTTAACTTTACCTTAATAAACACTGATGTAAAAAACTGTGTTTTCAATTGCTTTCTTTTTATGGACATTCTGCACAGTTCTCTTCATGGAACCAGTAATTTAGAGTGTTTACAATGTCACAGTGTGAGTGCAGAATACCAAACATGAGCTATTGTCCTATCAGAACCATGCTTAAAGTTATTTGTTCAAATCATGAAATAGTTAAAACTGCAGATCATTGGTTCTGTGAAGAGAGCTGTAACAGAATGTTGCCCATAAAATCAAAACAATGCAAAATACTGTTTTTCATGTGGCTTTTTATTCAGGTACAGTTACCTATGGATCATTTAGGCTTATGGATATAATTTCTGTAAATGGGAATATTATAAACAGCTGCCTAGTAGAAATAATTTCCTGTCCTCTTTAAGGTACACTACCAGCCATGTTGGTGATTCCACTCAGATCTGTGATTGTAAACCTCAGCATAGTATTGGAGCTGCCTGAACATTATTAAATAGGAGCAGAACTTGGCACATATACATCCTCAGTATTCAGTTCCTGTTTATTAGGATGAGAGGGCTATCAAATAGCCAGTTGCACCAGTGAATCCCACGGAAGGCCAGCAGTCACAACATGCACGCCTACTATCAGGAACAGCATGGTGGAGAGAGAGAGCAGACAGTACTCCTTCCAGAAGCTTGTTTGAGGAGGATTAGTATCATCAACAATAATCCACTGTTTCATTTGCTGGCTTACAGAAACCTCATGTGAGATCCCTTCAGCTTCCACTGCAAGTCAGCCTCCTGGTAGCCACTGGCAGATCCCCTCTTTTCCACATCCCCCAAGACCTGTTGGGTCGATCCATGACAAGTCCCCGAATGGAATTTAAATGTTAGTAAGGGGAGCACTACAGACCACCACATTTCAAAAGCAGGTGGGTGGGGAGTACGGTCCTCTGTAATCACGTATTTTAAGTTATTGCTTCTCTCCTCCCCCTCTCCCAGCTTATTCATATAGTATTTGATAAGGGCCCTTATTGTCTGTTCCCTAGCCTTGCATATCTCCCATTTTTGTTGTGGTAGCCTGTCACTATTAGGCATGGGCATAAGGGCATCTCCCTCTTTTGGCAAACAGTGCACATGCCATAGCTGGTTTCCCCATATGAGGCCCAATACAAACCACAGCTCTAGGCTGGCCTAAACTTAAACCAGCCTCCCTTTACTTGGTATTACTTGGTATGAAAGAACAAAAGAAGGCCAGATCCCATCAAGACTGTTCCCCACACTATGTGGGACATTATTTATCTATTATCCCTCAACCAAACATCTAATTTGTTTTTAAAGACAGTGGCACTAGTTGCCTCTACCAATTCTTGTGGCAAGGTGTTCCATACAATGGATGATCTTATTGGAAAAAAGTTTCCCCTTTTGCTGGTTTTATAAGTTTTTACTTCAAGCTGTTTAATATGCAGTCGCAGAACATGTCTCCTTTTGAGAGTGTTAACCACATTTTCCATTAGATCTGGTGAATTTATTAAATTAAAACCATAAGCATATCACCTCTTAATCTTCTAGTTTGAGAGAGAAGAGACCAGTAGCTTTAATTTGTTCTGATAATCCAAGTTTGTTAATCTTGGAATCATTCTAGTTACTCTCCTTTGAACCTGTTCAAGAATTGCTGTGTCTTTTTTTTGGTTTGGATTCCAGAAAGGGGAGCCATAGTCTAGATATGGTCTAATGTATGCCCTATACAATGGAATAAGGCATTGTTCAGTGCGATTAACAAAAGTGCATTTTATTTGCCTCATAAGTCTATTGGTCATGCAAGCATTTCTAACACAGTAATCATTTGATGTAAGGTTATTATTAACATATATCCCTAAATATTTTTCAGAATTTGATGAGTGATGTGGTAGTCCATTTATATGATATATCGTCTTTGGATTATTTACACCAAAATGCACTACTAAACATTTGTCTTGATTAAACTGCATATGATTTTCATTTGCCCAAAGTGTTAATTTTTCCAAATCCTTCTTTAATGCAGAAATATTTTCTTGATTATTAAACTTGCCCCCCAATTTAGTATTGTCTGCAAATTTAACCATGAAGTTATTTGGCCCTGTTTGTAAATCACTGATAAAGAGGTTAAACAATGTTGGTCCCAAGACTGACCACTGTGGTACACCACTTGTCACACTACCCGAATCAGACAAGATATCATTAATTCTGACTCTCTGAGAACGATTTGTCAACCAGTTTAAAGTCCAATTGACAATATCAGGTGACAAACCTATATTGCATATTTTAGTAATGAGTTTTTCATGTGAGACTTTATTGAAAGCTCTACTAAAGTCCAAAAGAATTACATCAGTAGAGATAACCACATCTAGTAGAGTACTTATATTATTGTAAAAATATATCAGATTGGTGGTGCAGGAATACTTAGGAGTAAACCCATGCTGATTTGAATCATAAATTCCTAATTTTTTACAATCTTGATCTGTTAGAGACTTCATTACTCATTCCATTAATTTACCAGCCACTGAGGTCAGGCTACTTGGACGATAATTTGGCACAGAACCTCTATTGCCTTTTTTAAATATGGGAGTAACTATTGCTGAATGCCAATCATTTGGCACAATGCTTTCTTGTAAGGATTTATTGAAAATAATTGACAAAGGTATAGAAATATTTATAGAGGTTTCAATCAGAAACCATGGATGAATACTGTCTGGGCCCGGACTATTATTTTTTTTTTAGTTTTTTGATAGCCTGCATAATGTCAGTTAGATAGAACCTATGATAATCTACGTTAATAGGTGATTTTTGAGAGAAGACAGAACAAAAATACTTATTCAAGAGATTCGAGGTTTCTCTATCAGATAGAGAAGAGCCATTGGTTATAATGGGACCAGTGGTCCTTGATGCACCTTTTTTACTATTTATATAGAAGACAAGAGATTTGTGACAGTCTTTTGTGTGAGGTAGTTTAAATTCTAGCTTATTTTTTGCCAATTTAATAGACTGTTTTAAGTTTTTCACATATAGTCTGTATTTATGTAATAGAGTAGTTTTAAATGAAACAGAACTATTCTTAAGTTTCCTAAAAAGTTTATTTTTTATTTTAATCTGATTTTTAATTGTCTTGTTGAACCAAGGGTGGATTTTTCCTTTATAATTAAATTTCCTCTTAGATGGAATAAAGATATTTTCCAAATAATGTACAATGTTTTTAAAAAAGTCCCAAGCTTGTTGTGTTGTACAATTAAGACAATTAGATTCCCAGTTTATGTTTTGTAAGTATTCATTGATTTTAGAAAAATTTGCTTTGTTATAATTTTTTGTATAGTATAACTTCCTTTGTGTAGTTTTAAACTGTTGAATTTCAAAAAGAATAGATAAATGATCACTGGTCCCAAGTGGATCCCAAATTTGTAAATTGCTAATTTGTTGCTCTATGTTAGTAAATAATAGATCCCAAAATATTAGGACCTCGAGTGAGTTCAGTAACAAGTTGTTGTAATCCAGTACTAACTACTACATCTAGTAGTCCTTTCTTGGCATAGGACTGTCCTGAGAATGAGTCCCAGTTAATATGAGGGAGGTTAAAGTCACCAAATATTACAGTATCTTGAGATTCTGAAAAATGTTTAATTTCTTTAAACATATCAGTTGTGTAATCTGAATTTGCAGATGGAAGTCGATAGATGTTATCAGTAGTTATATAGGACTGCTCCTTCAATAAGATTTTAACCCATATACTTTCCAAAGGAAAGGGAGAACACACTTCAAAAGAAGGAATATCATTTCATATGTACATACAAACTCCACCGCCTTACTTATCTAATCTGTTTTTATAACATAACTTATAACCTGGAATTTCTCTGGACCAAATTGAGGATGCGTCCCACCAAGTTTCAGTTACTCCCACCACACCTATATTTAAAGTTTTACATTTGGCTTCAAGTTCTGCTAATTTGAGTTGGTTTAAAGATCTTGCATTCAAAGCTAGGAATTTACATTTAGTTGTAATAATATTTTGGTAAGTATTCAGAGACTTGGGAATAGACCCATTCTCCTCCATTGTTTTTAGTTTAAACAATGATTTATGATTTTTGTGATACTTTACCCATAAGTGTACTACCCCTACGGCTGAGATGTAAACCGTCCCAGCAGAACAAGGAAGAACGATCTGAAATTGATTCCCAGTGGGTAATACAGGGTAAATCCTGCTTAAAACACCACTTTCTCAGCCATTCATTTAGGGCTTTGATTTTCTGTGTTATGGTAGATGCTGCTCTCGGGACAGGTAGAATTTCAGATATACATACACAGCATCCCCTATCAAGTAACAAGTTACACAATGCCACATAGTCCTGTTGTAACTGATTAAATGGGGTGTTGTTTATATAATTAACACTGGCAGGTATGATAACCAGTGGATTTTCCCCTGCATTTTGTAAAATTATAGGCATCATGGAGGTAATGTCAGATACCCTGGCCCCACAGAAGCTAGAACAAGTGCAGTTGCTCTTGTCACTATTGCATACCACCCTGTCAATGTGCTTAATGATTGAATCTCCCAGGACTAACACTTGTATTGAGACAGTAGGGGTACAAAAATCAGAAACAGGTGATTGTTTAACACTATCTGGAGCAATTAACTTAATAGGTATTGATTTGGTAGCTTGAGACTTACTAGGACAAATATTCATGGGCATCAACTCCTGACTGAAAAGTGTTTTTGAACCATTATTATCAACAGTGGGTGATGCACAGGATAAATCATGTACAGTAGCACTTCATTATTTGTTACAGTCAATTGCTCAAACCTATTATGAGTTTCAGTAGGGGCACTATTGTGTATTTGACCACATCTCCTTTTTTTAAGAGGCTTTGTGACAATGGTCTAGTCATCATTATCATGAAAAGAGGATGGATAATCATCCACCTTATAAGAGGGGGCAGAGGCAACAGGTATACTAGTACTAGTCGTTACAATTGTCTCCTCATCTGGAGGCATAGAAATGCTACCTAAATGTGAAGGAAATTGTTCATTTGAATGAAGTTGTTCATCCATAAGATCAATGTAACTTTCCAGTTCCCTAATATCAGTAGAAACTGGTTTAATATTAAGCAGAAACGCTATCTCTGCTTCAAGAGTAGTAATCAGATGGCAATTAGCACATACATACTCGCTCCCATACTTTCCCTCACTATACATCAAACGTTGCATACACTTACTAAGTTCTTTTTCCATTATTAAAGGTGTATATTTACTAAGTAGAGGATATGCTAAAATTATCGTATCCAAGTTTGTGTAATGCCAGCAGTTTCAGCGTGCCCAGCGGACACAGCAGACATGCGTAAACACAAATGTAGCTTCTTTTAGTTAGCTGCTTTTTGATCTACAAGCAAGGCTAGCAACAGTAAGTTGTAATTTGAGTCACCTGCTTTTATAGTGTCTAAGCCACACCCCCAATTAAGCTCTCTCTCCTCCTACTGGTTTAGCAAAGTAAGTTGATACAGTACCATTCACAGCACAGAACACACACTGACTTTCTTTCTTTTCTTTCTTTTATTAACCCTAAATAAGACCCCTTCTACTTCTAATAAAGTATCTGTCTTGCTTAATCTCAACAGACACTGACTCCTGCTGAGATATAAGTGTTAAATTGATAAGAAAATGTAGCTTCTTTTAGTTAGCTGCTTTCTGCTCTACAAGCAAGTCTAGCAACAGCCTTTCATTGTTCCACCAGTCTTCCAGCCCAGCTTGGCATCAACAATTGTGGATGGGCCACAGCTTACCTTTCCACAGCTGTGGTTATCTCTTTTTTTGCTCTTACTGGCATATCAGAGGCCTTGACCTCCCACAGCTGCCAGGGTGTCCCCCAAAGAGGCTTAGGATATCCCACCAGCAGTGGGTTAAAGTCAGCTTCCACACAGTCAGACCAGCATTAATGTGGTAATTCTCAGGGCACACCTAATGTTATCTATGTTAAATAATAGCCCCACCCCGGTTTCTCCCAGTGAATAACATGGCCTTACCACTCAGCCTGTAGGAGGTTTGGACTGGGTTCAGACAGTACCAACACATGGGATCTAGTCTCCCTCCCTCTTCTTTTTCAATACGTGTCAATTGATCCCACAGCCAAATTCCGCTACCCTTCCCCTACCCACCCTCCTTACCATTTCAGCTCCCAGACACCCACTTCCAGAAGCTTTTTATTGATAAAGCACAGAAAAGCTTTGCTCCTGAAAAGAATTTCATCAGCATTCAAGCATTTCACAAGAGATTCACCAATGAGGAGCTATAAGTCTCTGCTTTCTTCTTTGGTGACATTGTTCTTTCACAAAGCTGGTGTAACCCCCCCCCCATTACCCAGGGTTACAAGAATCCCAGTTAGACCTAGTGGTAGGCAAAGAAGGCAGCTTGTGAAATTCCAGTTAAATGGATTTCAAACTGTCTCACTCTGTTTTCAGTCTCTGCTGAGACTGAGGGATGACATCATTTTAGAACTGTCACAGCTGCTTAAGCCTCATTGGAATGTTGCAGCTAGGGAAGTTAGGATAGAATGTTGGGAGGTTTTGAAGTCAGTCTGTAGTAGAGTGTTGAATGGGGAGGAGGTGTGCTGCAGCTGCAGGCCCTCATAGCCCTCAGCTCTGACAAAGAGCTATATTTTTGTTTGAGGTGTGTGTTCTCACCTACCTGAAGAGGAACACAAGAAGAGCCAAGTGAAGTTGTAGAGACTGCTTGCAAAGGTTCAGGGCCCCATCCCTGTGGGGATGGGGGGAAGGATTCAGCCTGCTTCCAGAGGCAAACCCCTGGCCCAGCTAGAGAAAGAAGAAGCTGCCTAAATCTAGGTTCATGCTGAAGCACCAAAAGTTTTGTTGAGATTTCTTTGAAGAGAAAAAAAGCATGTGGGGCACTTGCAACCAAGGGGTGAGTTTTCTCTGCTAGAGGGCCAATGTGTTTTCACCTGGGACAAGATGCATTTAAGTGACTGGGGGGTCAGGAAAAGACAGCCAAGTACAGTTTTAAAAGCTGTGGGAATTGGACTGCTTAACTCTGTGGGGGGCCTAGAGAAATGGACACAGCCACTCATTAAGTATGTTTCAAGTTCAGCACATGTGGGATGGAAGAAACAGTAGAGTAAATGTGACATACATTTAAAAATAATCTACAAAGTAAAATGTTTTCAGACATGAGGTGTTAAAGTCCAGAGGAATGGCCGGGTATGATTAATGGGAGCAAGAAGTGTGAGACCCCCCATCTGGTGTGACCAGAGTCACCTCTACAGGTTTGCTTTAGGACACATGTTGCTTTCTCTCAGCTACTTGACCAGTGCCTGAGGAAAGTACCCAGATGTGGGATTGTTGAAGAAGAGTCCCTGATGGAGCAGAAGTGCCCATAGGTGGTTTAGAGAGTCACCAACAAATCTCCATGCTAGTCGAAAGGCCTGGCAAGGGAGCCAAGCCAGGGAAACTGGAAAAGAGTTGAGTTAGGGCAGTGTGCCCTGTGTGTTCTTAAACCTGAGGGTTTAACAGTACTGAAGATGTGTGTGAGCTCTGGAGTAAATCTGCATTTACCAGGAGTGTAGCCCTGTGGGGGTCTGTCTATGCTTTATTGTTCCTTTTTGTTGTGAATAAAAGCCACACTTTAGAATCCCAACATCTGGTATTGGAAATTTCAGTTATTGCCTCCTGTGTCTGGATTACTTGGGTGCCCCTGTGCAGAGTAGCCAGACCTAGTCACCTCGCCGAGTGACACCATTCTCCCCAAGTTTCAGGTTACAAAAATGGAGGCACCACGTCATAGGACCTAGGCCCCTTAACCTGTCACTAGCCACACAGGCAGGGGTAGTAGTCCTCTCAGTTTAGCACCAACTGGGGGTTACATCTTGGAGGCTACAGCTGGGATTCTGTTGAAATTTAGGAAAAGGAACAAGAAAGAATGCTTGGATGGTGGCTAGCATTTTGACTATCTGGCAGGGGGTAGCCCAAAAACTCTGAAACAATGCCAACTAAATGTGTCACTGTGTGCTGCTGTCTATGTGCTGTTGTGATATTGCCAGCTGTTACCAAGGAGCAGTAAAGCCCGAGTGTGTATGCCCTTGTCCTGCATCAAGTTACAGCATTTGCCAGTTTTTAAAAGTGTTTGTGACAAAGAAAAGTGTGGAAAACTGTGGGTAGCAAAAGGAAAAATGTGCCCTAGACTTTGGAAATGCTTTCTGAGTGGACTGAGAGACTTGTTATGCTTAATGGTCATGAAAAATTGTTAAAATGGGCGCCCGCCGAGGAACTACAGTGGAAAAAAAAGTGTGGTTTACAGTTTAAATTTTGTCTGCTCGATGATCGTTGTGAGGAGAACAGCATTCGAGAGGAAAGAGGCCCATTTGCATGGCATCGAGTGATTGGTGAGACTGCATTCAGTCCCGCCCCTAAGCCAGCTCTAGAGCGATTGCACAGCATTCGAGAGGGAGAGTGAGTGAAGTGTGCGAACTGGCTTGCCAGGAGGAGTATCGCGGTGACTGAAAGCACTGTAAAGTTTAAAAACTGACTTTTCTGTTCACATTCGGGCTCAACCCACATCTCAATTGTCTGGACTGTGAGTGACTGTGAGTGTAGTGTTTTCCAAGGGACAATCAGCAGGACTGCAAGTCCACTTCCTTCCAGAGGCCTCCACGATCGGCTGTAGGCCATTTTTTCCATTGTAACAACAAGCTACTGATAACAGTGAGTACCATCCAACTGTGTGATTTCACCAAAAAGCCAGCTGAATCTGAGTATAGCAGTGTAATCACTTTGCAAAGAAGGACTGTGTTAAGTTTTACCAGCTAAAGCAAGAATTCTAAGCAATAGACTGTGAGAATAATTATAGGTTCTGCAACAGTGTAATTTTAAGAGCCATGTGAGAGACTGTGAGTTGTATGAGAGATGCAGCAAGAAATACAGGCAATCCTGTGCCATGAAATACTGAGGCTTCAAGGGACTGTAAGCTAGAGCAGTGTCTTCAGAAAGTAAAAAGTCTGTGGTAAATCATATAAATGTGCTTGCAGAAAGAACAGTGCAAGTTTGTGTAGTTTGAGCAATGTTATCAGTAGTGTGTGTGTAAATCGGATGTGCAGTGGCTTGACCCACTACAGAACGCTGATGCGCCAGGAGTGCTGCCGCTGCCATTTCAGGGTGGGACAGTAATGTAAACATAACAGCAAGGGAGCCATTTTGTAGAAAGTTTTTCGATTCAAGTTGGGACTGGTAATAACAGTGAGTGTTTGTTTTCTCTGCAGTCATGACTTCAGGACCAGCCCGTTACCAGGATCATGTCTGGGCTACGATCGTAGGAGAAGTTAACAAGTTGAGAAATATTGAGAAGTACTACTATGGAGAATGACTGCCTCCTCATGTGGCGATTCCTGGATATCCAGTACAAGTATATGTGATGTGCTTAAATGCTGGAAGGGAGGTTTTCATGGTACCTCACTGTTCAGGATGCCTAGAGAAATATGGTTTGACCAAAGCATCCAGAATTCATTTGGCTCCCACATGGACTAAGTTACAAGAACCTACAGTTGGCAGCACACAGCATCAGGAAGAACCTGAGGAGGGAAATTCAGTAGAGTGTGGCATAAAGCTAGAGGGTGCAGAGCAAGAGACAGCACAGAAGACTGATGTGTCCAAATCTAAGCCACAGAGACAGTGCAGAGGGAGTATCAACTGATCCGTGGATAGAGGGGCCTAGTCCAAGTCTCATGGTTGAAGATGAGACAGAAGAAGCCATTGAATGGGAGGTTTCAACCTCCATGCCTAGTGAGGAGTGGACCATCTCAGGAGTGAGGACGACTGCTCACTCCTGGGCACAGATTCTCAGTGAAGATGATGAGGGGGAACCCATTTGGCTTGATGAAGAAGGCATGGGTTCACAGCCTCCAGTTTCTGGCTTAGAGGAATGCATGGAAGAGAGTGATGATGTACCTGCCCTGGCTGTGCAAGAAGGAGCCAGGGATCCATTTTTGTGTCGTTAAGTATGTGTAGCTGGCAGAACCAGGACTGGCCACCCCCAAGCCAGGCCAGAGGTAACAGGTTGACCAAATGCAGTAAGGAGGAAAGACTGGTTCACAGGAAAGTTAATTAAATCTATGGAGAATTGTTTCCTACCTTTCCTTGAAGGATCTGGGAGGAGATAGAAAGATGCAGGAAATCCTGGATTATGGAAGAGGCCATGACACATGTGCACCCTTGTGCCAGCAGATTTGTAAGAGACAGAATCTTGCAAGAAAAGCTACAACAATGGAAAGTGGGCAGAACATTGTTTATAGACACTGTTTGGATTGTGGACAGCAAGTGACATGAATTCTTTCATGATGTGAATTATGAGTACCCAGATGGTAGTAATTTATGCACCTGACCCATTGTGCTATTTTCCACAATACCAAGACCATCCTGTGAATGTGCCCATGCTTACCAAGTGGAGAGCAGAGCAGTGGTAGCCAATGCTGCCATTCCAGCCATTGGCATACCTATGTTGTTCCGCCAGTCTGGACGTCCAGGATCCAGGTGCCCCACCTTCGACAGTTCTTTTTTTAATTCAATATACTTTATTCAATATAACATTTACAGCAAGAGTCAAGATAAGAGCAGACAATGGAAAATAATAGAGTACCGAACTGTGTAACAGTTCCACCCATTCCAATCAATTTACAAGTGATTATCTACTAAAACACAAACAAAACAAAAGGTTAGATAACATAACTAAATACTAATCGACTAATCCCTCCAAATCCACCCCCACCCTCAAAGGCGCCAATCATGGTATTTGCTGTCCCTGCAAAAACCTAATTTAGTTGAGTGGATCTACTTTCTAGGATTTCCAAATTGCAAGTACCGTATCCAAGAGACCCCATCTGTTTTGATAACCTGTGAGTCGGTCAGCCATTGTTGCAATGTGTTGCTCCAATTGTAGTGCCACTAGAATTTCTCTATACCATTCTTTTACAGATGGCAAGGATTCTTCCTTCCAGTGCTTCATAATGGTTAATTTGGCTACAGCAGATATCATAGTTATGTAAGCCCTTCTTCTTCTAGGAATATTAGAGGGATAATGATTGAGAAGACAGATCTCTGGTGTGAAAAGTGGGTCCAGCTCTAACATTGAATCAACAGAGCATTCAATTGTTTGCCAATAGATATATGCCTTTGGACACTTCCATAACATATGGTATAAATCCACATCCATTTCTAAACATCAATGACATTGAGGGGAAGGCAGCCTTCCCATTTTATATAGCCGTAGTGGGGCGAAATATAAATTGTGCATTATATTATATTGTACTAAATGAAGACTGTTCTGTTTAATAAATCTATAGATATTACACTAAATCTATTTCCATATGTTGACATCTTCAGAAATAGACAGTCTTTGAGTCCAATAATAGCATATGCCCTGTGGCAAATGAGGTTCCAAGGACTGTAGAGCTTTGTATATCATGGAAACAGAATGTGGTTGCTCAGCTATCCGGAAAAGGGAAGATGGTTCCATTTTCGAGGGGTTATATGCTTCTTGTCTCATCAGAAAGGGAGTCAAAAGGTGTGCTATTTGGCAATATTTAAAAAGGTACTTTTTCTGAGTAGGGAAGTGCTGCTGAAATTGAAAAAAAGAGAGTAAATCCCCCTCAGGAGTTATGTCCTGGAGTTTAGCATACGCTACAAGCTCCCAATATGAAGAGGAACTAGGTTTATTGTCTATTTTAAATTGTGGATTCCCCACTAATGGTTGTTCTAGGGACTTATGCCAATTTAAATCTAGATTCTTTTGCAGCTGATACAGGGCCCTAATGGACCACCCAATTGGGGTATCCTTTTAGGGAATTAGGTAGCGATTTCAGGGAAGAATAAACTAGGGTTGCTAAAGTACAGTGATTCTTAGAGGCCAGCTTTCTTTCAGTATCTAACCAAAGAGGTAAATATGTTTCTGTGCCCTGCAAGGTTATATGATGTGCACAGTAGTAAGTAAAAAAGGATTGAAGAGCCAAGCCCCCTTGTAATTTGGGTGATGTGAGTTTAGGATATGCACATCTAACTCCCTTCCCCTTCCACAAATAGACATTCAACATCTCCTGTAGATTTGTAAACCAAAATTTAGGAAGGAAGAGACCCAACATGCCCATAGAGTATAAAATTCTAGGAAGCACATTCATATTAATTGTGTGGATCCTTCCCCAAAGTGAGATGGGGAGGGAGCCTCACCTGTCAAGATCTGATTTCAACGTTGCCAGAAGGCATTTGAGGTTTTCATTAGGCATAGTAGATACCTCTTTGGCAATTTTAATGCCTAGATACATTAAAGATTTTGATTCCCACTTCAATCCAAATTCCTTTACTACCCTATATGGAAGTCTTGCATTCATTGGAAAAAATCTGTTTTTTGAAAGATACAGTTTATGAAAGGACGCCCTGGAAAAGGAATCAATTTCATCTAGCACCACTGGGATAGCTACTACGGGGTCCTCTAGATGTAATATGCCAATAAAACATGTTGCTGTTCTCCAACTTTGATGCCCTTAAGATATGGAGAGGAAATCAAACGTCATACAAGGGGTTCTAGATATAAATTAAAAAGAAGTGGGGATAATGGGCGGCCCTGTCTGGTGCCGCAACATAATGGGAATGGGTCTGAGAGCACAGAATTACACCAAACCTGGGCAGACGGAGAGGTATATAAGATGCAGGCCCACGTGATGAACTCCTGTGGAAGACCAAAACATTCTAGTGCACAAAAAAGAAAATTCCAAGAGACCTGATCAAAGGCCTTTTCGGCATCTAATGATAATAAAGTCATTAGGAAATTCGATTTTTTGGCCATCGAGAGGAGGTGCAGTAATCTATGCATGTGGTCACAAGAAGTTCTATTTGCCATGAATCCCACCTGCTCAGAACCGACCAATTTCCCCATAACAGACCCAAGTCTGTTAGCTAGTACTTTTGCAAGTATTTTAGCATCAGAGTTAAGGAGGGTAATGGGATGGTAATTCTCTGGAAATTGTGGATCCTTGCCCAGTTTAGGGATAACTACAATAAAAGCTTGTAAAAACGTTATGGTCAGCTATCCCATTCTCATACCAGGAGTTAAAAACATCCCTTGGGGTGGGGGTAATTCTGACACATAACACTTGTATAGATTATTGGGAAGCCATCTGGCCTTGGTGTTTTATCCAAAGGGAGTTGTTTAACAGCGTGCTCAATTTCCCAGGCCTGTATGGGCACTCCCAAAGGAAGGACATCAGCAGATGACAAATATGGAAATTCGACCGAATCTAAATAGAGTCGAATTTCCTCCTCTGTGGACATTTCCTCTTTGTCGACTGCATACAGCTGCTGATAATATTTCCCCTAATCCCTCAGTTATTTGCCTAGGGTCAATGGTTATTTGACTTGTTTTGGTGAGATATAGGCCTGGTATGAATCTAGTAGTCTCTGCTTGCTTAAGCTGGATATCCAAAAGCTTCCCAGCTCTTTCCCCTGATTCAAGGTATTTAAATTTATTTTTTTAAGAGAAAGTTTGGACTTTTGTGCTACAAGGTCAGAAAATTGAGCCTGCAACCTATGGAGAGTAACCCATTCTTGTTCCAATGATTGGGCATTAATGTTTCGTTCAGTATCCCTAATCAAATTAAGTAATTCTATGAAATTTGCTCTAAATTGGCGGATCCTAATGGTAGATAAACGTATAAATTCTCCCCTTAAGGTACATTTTAAAGCAGCCCATACCGTTTCTATGTTAGAGACCGAGCCTAGATTGCATTCTAAATAATTCAGAATGAAGGTCTTAATATGCTCTGATATGTTCAATATTTGCAAAAGCTGATTATTCAGACACCATAGGGAATCTCTTTTACCCTCTGTACCTGGCAATAGCATGATGGAAATAGGAGAATGGTCCGATATGACACATGGATAAATACTGGCATCTAATACTTCCAGTACAGCTTGAAGACTCACTAGAAAATAATCAATTCTGGAGCAGGTATGGTGTGGAGAGGAAAAAAGTGTATGACCTCTCGGTCGGATTTAACACCCTCCAGATGTCAACTAAGTTGGCCTCCGTCATTAGATCATTCAAGGCTCTTTGAGTTGGGGTTAAACCACATTGTCTAGAATCCGATCTATCTAACTGACATTGGGGGGCTATGTTCCAATCCCCTCCCAATATTATAGTTACAGGGGAACTATGAGACAATAGAGTGAAGAGATGTACAAAAAACTGTGGGGAATCAACATTGGGACTGTATATTGATCCTAATATAACTTGTTGCATAGCCAGTCTGCCACGTATTAGAATGTAGCACTCATTGTTGTCCCATATCTCCTGCTCCAATTGAAAGGGGACATTTTTGCCAATCAATATGGCTACCCCCCTCTCTTGGTAGAAACTCCCCCACTGAAAGTCTGTCCTACCCAGATCTTTCCTAGTTTGGAATATCTTCTTTTTTAAGATGAGTTTCCTGCAAGCATGTTATTACAGCTTTAAGAAATTGGAGATGTTTTAGGACAATATGTCTCTTGCATCTGTCTCATGCCCCTTGAATATTCCAACTCATAATCTTATAGGGTCCAGTCATTTAATAACCATTATCAGATAATCAGAGTCCACATATATTTTTATCTAAGATGAGTTCAGACAGCAGCACAATCCTACTATTAAATACTTGAAACCAGACATAATTGGCACCCATGCTCCAACCCAATATAATACCCCCATAATTAAATCCCTAAATAAACTCTTAACAATACACACCCGAGTTCCAGAAACCGCACTAACTTACAATATATGTCAGGTGATGCCTATATGCAGCCCAGAACAAAATTACCCTATCCCTTCCCCTCGGTCAAATAACATCACTCTATATTCTAAAATTCTGCCATATCCCTGGTATGTCAAATATTCACCCAGGGGATGGAAGAGGGGTGAAAATATGACACTTATTATTTCACTACATCATCCATTCTTAAATAAAATAAAAAACATAGAACAAGCGTTCCCTTAATGCATACTTCTGCTCTGATATATTATTTAAAGTAAATCAGGAAACATAAAGGCTTCATTTATTAATAAGAACATTCTATATTAAGTATCAACACAAGGACCTTGTTCTCCTATTTTAATCTACGCTTGACTGAAGCCTGAAATTCTTAAACATGTACTGCCATCTGGTGGATAAAAAAGAATAAAGCAAACTTGTATTCAAAAACTTTTGAAACATACTTATCTATCTAATACGAACAGTATTCAAACACAATGGCCCAGATATTCAAAAGGGTAGCGCATGGCGCAACAGTGTTGCGCTATGCACAACTCACTGATGTGCCCCAGCATGATATTCAAAAGGGAAAAGTGAACCGCACAAATCACGATGCGCCGGAGCTCATCAGTAATGTATGAAGGCACAGGTGGGGGGCATGCATAACCTGCACAGCCCGATATTCAGCCCGGGATGTGCAGAGTCATGCATACACAACCTCTACCTGTGCCTGCACAAAGTTAAGCCCCTCAAAAAAGGAACAAGTGATGGCCACCCACAGGTGAGCTGCCACATTGCAGAGTGCAACACAGAAGCTGCCACCTGTTGGTGGCCACCTGAGTTCCTGCCGCACCTGGCGGCACCCCCCATGCTCCATCACGGGCATCCCTGTAGTGAAATCCCCCCAGTCCAATATCCCTGGTGGTCCAGTGGACTGATTGCTGCCCCATCGCAGGTATCTGTAACTCATTAAATACCCCTACTACTCTGGTGGTCTAGTGTACCCCCCTCCCCACTTGCTCATTGAGCCCCACCGCTGCGCTCCCCCCGACAGCCGGCGGGTGGCAGCACCACCCGCCTGCCACCCGTACCCGCCGACTGACAGCTCGGTGAGGGCTGCATGCCCATTGGTTCACAGTGTGAGCCAATGGGCATGCAACTCTCACAATACTCAGTCAGATATGTGAATTCATTCTTAAATTCATTCACATATCTGGACTGAGTAGTATGTATGGCTGCATGCCCATTGGCTCACACTGTGAACCAATGGGCGGCAGCCCTACTCAGCTGTCAGTCAGCGGGCGCAGGGGTGGTAGGAGGGTGGGGTGCTGCCACCCGCTGGCTGACGGAGGGGGTGTGGGGTGGTGGGGCTCAGTGGGCGGGTGGGGAGAGGGTACACTAGACCACCAGGGTAGTAGGGGTATTTGATGAGTTACAAATGCCCATGATCGGGCAGCAATCAGTCCACTGGACCACCAGGGATATTGGACTTGGGGGGTTTCTATTACTGATGCCCGTGATCGGGCTGAGTGCGGTCCACTGGACCACCAGGGATATAGGACGGGGGGCTTACTCTTCAGGACAAATGCCCATGATCAGGCACATAGAGGTCCACTGGACCACCAGGGATATGGGGGGGTTTACATATGAATGCCCACACTCGGGCTGCAGGGGGCGTTCGTCCCCAATGGCTGCTGCCTGGCAGGGCACCAGGCACAAGTCCTTGGGGTTCGGCGCACCTGCATGCTAATGGCATGCAAATGGGGCCATACTGAGATGCAAATGGCCCCCTGTGTGCATTGCATAAATTATGGCCCCACTTACATGTCCCCTTTTGAATAACGCAGGTGCTGTGCATGGCGCAATGGTACTTGCGCTAGCGCATCTCCATGCTCCACTTTGGCCACTTGCCCTGGCACAGTACCACTGTGCCATGCACAGTAGGGGTGGCCAGGGTGCAATATTCAAAGATGCTCTGCCATAGCGCAGCTCCGTTGAATATCACCCAGGTCACACCCCAGCGCAACAAAGTTATGCTGCGCCCAGGCTTGCACCACAGTCTGGCACAGTTTGAATATCCAGGCCACTGTGTCAAACATTTAATTCGGGACATCATATTGTCTGAAGAAAAGGAGAGAAAGAAGTAAAACATTTTATTAGTTGCAATAATCATTCAGCTGTAAATCCAGACCCAGACCAGGTTCTCGGATTATCATTCAGCATTGCAGCCGTGTCCCTTGTTTATAAAAAAGGAGAAATCTACCAGCCCAGATTGGGTTTGTCTTCCAGTGCTGTCAACATCCTGGCAGAAATGTAAGATGCCTCAGTGCCACAACAAATGAATCCCTCACACTTGATGGAATGTCTGCAAAGTTTAATATCACCAGTGACAGTCCGTATCTCGAAGCAGCACGATGAGCCTGATATTTCCCAACCTCACTCCCAGCTCTAAGGCGGCAGCACTTTGGGAACCCAAATCAAACCACAGGAGCAAGAAAAGTACTGTAAGTAGTACTCTGGAAGTGGATAGCCGAGGGTAGAACCGATCAGAACACCATGCTGCTGATCGCGGCAACATTTGAAGTAGTACTTTTAATTGACAAATGCATAGCCATTAGAATTCAGTCCTATTCATTTGAACAAATCTGGCAGCAATCTCCAGAGCTCTGTTTTGGCATGCTCTAGTGTCTCAAAGGACATCCATTCATTTTTAATTTTGACAGAGAGAATAGCGGGATATTTAACCCTAAAAGGCTTTCCTGCAGCTATAAGCTTTGTTACCAGAGGGTGTAATTCTTGGCGTTTTAGCCTAACGGAGTGAGGGAGGTTTTGATTGATTCTTATTTGCCTAGCTTCCCAGAGAATCTCTTGCAGGGCTTTAGACTTGGCTAGCTAGTGTTGCTTGTCCAGATAGTTTAAGAATTTACAGATAATCGGATTAGGTGGAGACCCCGGTGGTGGCCCTCTCCATGACATATGTTGCCCCATTTGGAGAGTGACCAGCAATCTTTTTGCAGAGTTTCTGAACAAACATTATAGGTGAGAACTTTCTTCTTGTTCTGGAATCCCCATTATAATTACATTGTTCCAGCTACTCCTGCCTTCTAAATCTTCCAGTTTCTCTTCAAATTTTTTAATGCGTTTGATAGTGTTGGCTTGCTCCAGTTCCATTCGGTCCACTTTCTTTTCCAGGGAGGAGACTCGGGCTTCTGAATCTCCAACTCTAATATTTAGAGTTTCAATGGATGATTTAATAGTATGTAGTTCCAATAATATGTCTGCCACTGACCTCTGTAACGGCATCATAAACTCCAAAAATTTGTCTTACGTTAGGGGCATGAGGTAGATTTAACGGCGGCCTGTCTAGGCTTTTTGGGGCCTGTTTTTTCTCTGGCAATTGCGATGGAGTATGTTTAGGAGGTGGTTTGTGCATAAATACTTCCATGATGACAAAATATTCATTCCTTTTCTATGACTTGAAGTGCTAATGCAGCATCAGAAAGCAGTGGATGTGCAAAAATATGAATTAATCGACACTTTTGACCGAGAGGAGATGGAGCAATTTAAGCTTGCTGCATTACTCTAGGCTGGCATCACGTGACCTCACCTCCTTTGACAGTTCTGCAGTGTACTAGCTTTCCAGAGTCCATCAATGTCTCCCACCAGATCACTTCAAATTCAGAGAGGACACCAGCCCAGCTGTATCCTGACTCATCGCCTGGGTATCGGATGACTTCAGACCAGCTGTGTTTTCCTTTTGTTCCTGTTTCCAAGGTTTTGTCTCCAGAGATGACATCAACCCAACTGTTCCCAGATGTGCTATCCTGTTCATGTTCCAGAAGATGTCCGCACAGCTGTATTGACAGAATGCTACCAGGGAGAGTCTTCAGCGGGGGCACAGGTGTCGTACGTTTTCCATTCTTCAAGGGACTGGTAAGTCCAGACTTTTTCTATTTCTGACATTTGCAGTGCACACCCTACATCAGCAGACTCCAAATGTATGAATTGTCCTCAAAGACTCTCCCCTTCAGGATATTGGCCTGCTAGAACTTTGTTTCACCAGGCTCTGGCCCAGGAGAGACTCTTTATTGGACTTGCCTTCGGGCATTGTGAATCACTAGAAGGGACATTTAAGGCATTCTATCCCCCCAAAATTGCAAATGTGTATTTTAAATATTCTATTTTTTAAAAGTGTTGTAGTATTAATGTACAAGATGTTGTTGATTACTGTATGTAATTTTCCTTCCACAGGTATGGTCGTGGGGGAGTGTGGGAGTAATGCATAGTGTATGGTATTAGCTCCTGGTGTGTGGTTGCATGGTGTCCAGGGTTGGGGGGAGGTCCCCTGTTGTTTTGTTTTTGGGAATTGTGAGTTAGAGGCAGACAGGTTTTCCCTGGAGGGCTAGGGGGGATACACAGACTGTGTCCTGAATGGCTGTAGGGGCCACAATACTGATCTATTAGGGCTATGCTCTGGACAATTATACCAGATCCACTAGGTACCCATAGTCAGCGGGTAGAGTAGAGGCTGATATGTCAGCCGAAGGCCTCTAGGCCCTTAGTGTTGTCTGCCTGTGCTAGCACATGTTAGGGTAGAAGGTAGCTCTACCTCCTCATAGTCAACACATAGGGTGAGATGACCTAAGCCGGGAGACTAATGACTGCATACGGTCATTTTTCTGGCCCAGGGTGAGTGTAACCCCCCTGTTACCTGGGGTTACAAGAATCCCAGTTAGACCTAGTGGCAGGCAGGGAAGGCAGCTTGTGAAATTCCAGTTAAATGGATTTCACACTGTCTCACTCTGTTCTTAGTCTCAGCTGAGACTGAGGGATGACATCATTTTAGAACTGTTACAGTTGCATAAGCCACGTTGGAATGTTGCAGCTAGGGAAGTTACGATAGAATGTTGGGAGGTTTTGAAGCCAGTCTGTAGTAGAGTGTTGAAGAGGGAAGAGGTGTGCTGCAGCTGCAGGCTCTCATAGCCCTCAGCTCTGACAAAGAGCTATATTTTTGTTTGAGGTGTGTTCTCACCTACCTGAAGAGGAACACAAGAAGAGCCAAGTGAAGTGGTAGAGACCACTTACAAAGGTTCGGGGCCCCATCCCTGTGGGGATGGGGGGAAGGATTCAGCCTACTTTCAGGGGCAATCCCCTAGCCAAGCTAGAGGAAGAAGAAGCTGCCTAAATCTAGGTTCATGCTGAGGCACCAGAAGTTTTGTTGAAATTTCTTTGAAGAGAAAAAAAGCCTGTGGGGCACTTGCAACCAAGGGGTGAGTTTGTTCTGCTAGAGTGCCAATGTGTTTTCACCTGGGGCAACATGAATTTAAGTGACTGCTACTATGGGATCAGGAAAAGACAGTCAAGTACAGTTTTAAAAGTTGTGGGAATTGGACTGCTTAACTCTGTGGGCACAGCCACTTATTAAGTATGTTTCAAGTTCATCACATGTGAGATGGAAGAAACAGTAGAGTAAATGTGACACACATTTAAAGAGAATCTACAAAGTAAAATGTTTTCAAGGATGAGGTGCTAAAGTCCAGAGGAATGGCCGGGTATGATTTATTGGAGCAAGAAGTGGGAGACCCCCCCCATCTGGTGTGACCAGAGTCACCTCTATGGGTGCGCTTTAGGATGAATGTTGCTTTCTCTCAGGTACTTGACCAGTGCCTGAGGAAAGTACCCAGATGTGGGATTGTTGAAGAAGATTCCCTGATGGAGCAGAAGTGCTCGTAGGTGGTTTAGGGAGCCACCAACAAATCTTCATGCTATTTGGAAAGTGGCTCAAAGGACTGGTAAGGGAGCCGAGTTATGGAAGGAATGTAGTCCAAAGGGCTGGCAAGGGAGCCGAGCAAGGGAAACCAAAAAAGTGTCAAGTTAGGGCAGTGTGCCCTGTGTGTTCTTAAACCTGAGGGTTTAACAGTACTGAAGATGTCTGTAAGCTCTGGACTAAATCTGCATTTACCAGGCGTGTACCCCTGTGGGGGTCCGTTTATGCTTTATTGTTCCTTTTTGTTGTGAATAAAAGCCACACTTTAGAATCCCAATGTCTAGTATTGGACATTTCAGTTATTGTTTCCTGTGTCTGGATTACTTGGGTGCCCCTGTGCAGAGTAGCCAAACCTAGTCACCATGCCGAGTGACACCTTTCTCTCCAAGTTTCAGGTTATGAAAATGGAGGCACCATGTCATAGGACCTAGGCCCCTTAACCTGTCACTAGCCACATAGGCAGGGGTAGTAGCCCTCTCAATTTAGCATCAACTGGGGGTTACACTGGCAACAATCAAGCAAATCCAACAGTTAGTTCATTGATATCTTTAGGGTGCTGGGAGGAGCTCTTTTCATTTTCATTTCTGCAAAGTTGCACTGGTCCTTTTTCTGCACATTTTTGGTGCAAGGCCAGGCCAAGGAGAGGATGCAGTTTTTTCTTTGAGCTGGAGGCCTTAGACCATGGTCCTAATTCAGAGAAAAATTCAGCCATTGGATCCAGGTTATGGTACAGCTCTGCTGGTACACCCAGCTTTTGAAGGGGTGTCTTGCTATCTGCCAAAGTTCAGAAGAGCTGGTGTTCCTCCAGGAGAAAGATTTGATATTGTGCTGGTGCAAAAACGTACGTCTTGTTATTTGCATAGCCAGATGCCTGCTTATTCCCAGCAAGGTTTTCCATTTTTGTTGTGTGACAAGGGTGTAGTCATGATCCCAGAAAAGCATTTGGTCCCCCAATTCCAAATCTGTTTTGGCCAAGGCTTTATTCAGAATGATCATGTTTGTTCTGCAGTCTAACAGCTTCATGATGATAGCTCTCAGTTTACTCTTTGGGTCCATGTATTTTTTGAAAGGGCCCTGTGTGCCTGAACTATGTTGAAAGGCTCTTGCTGCACAAAATCTAGGAGTACTTTTAATAGCGGCTCCACAGATTTCTCCATGGGCCACGATTCAGTGTCCTCTGGGAATCCATAGAGTTGGAGATTGTCCCTGCATGAACACAGCACAAAATAATCTACTTTCTCAGTCGTTAATCTCTCCATTTGTATAGCATTTGTAGTGAGCATTGATGCTTTTCCACAATTTCTGAAGTTTTTGCCAGCCTGCCCTCAAGGCCAGTTGTCCTTTGAGGGACTTCATCTAGGCCCTTAGTTGTTTCTCCAACAGTATTCTGTTTTGAGGAGTATGCTGAATTTGTTGGTGACAGTATTGCTCTTTAGACTCTTCACCACTTCCTTCACTAGTGTGACCAGAGGCCCTTGAGGCAGAACAGCCCCATCCATCTCAGCTGTTTTTAGCCACTGTAAAAAGTCAAAGAGTGAGTCTTTTTGTTTATTTTTGCCCATCATCTTTCTGACTTTGATGTAGACAGTGGCCCAGATATTCAAACTGCGCCAGGCTGTGGCGCAAGCCTGGGCGCAGCTCAACCTGGCTGCGCAGAGGTGTGGACTGGGCTATATTCAACAGAGCAGTGCCATGGCTCAGCATCATTGAATATATCACCCTGGCCACCTGCAGTGCACATGGTGCAGTGGCACTGTGCCAGCGCCAGTGGCCAGAGTGGAGCATGGGGATGCGCAACTGCAAGTTCTATTGCGCTAGGTGCAACAACCACGATATTCAAGATTTGACATGCAAATGGGGTCATAATGTATGCAAGACACAAATGGGGCCATTTGCATGTCATCATGGCCCCATTTGCATGCAGGTGCGCCGATCCCCGATGACTTGCACCTGGTGCCCTGCCAGGCAGCAGCTGTCGAGGACTGACACCTCCTGCAGCGTGGCAATGTGCCCCACAGCCCGATCATGGGCTGCAGTAAAAAAATAAATAGAATTCCATATCCCTGGTGGTCCAGTGGGCTGCTGCCCACCCGTTCGCGGGCTTCAATGTGAATGAAAAGATCGTGGGCTTAAGTATGAATAAAAAGACTACTCCTTTATCCCTGGTGGTCCAGTGGACCAAAGTCTGCACGATCGTGGGCTTAAGTGTGAATAAAAAGACTACTCCTTTATTCCTGGTGATCAAGTGGACCAAAGTCTGCCCGATCGTGGGCTTAAGTGTGAATATAAAGACTACTCCTTTATCCCTGGTGGTCCAGTGGACCGAAGTCTGCCCGATCACGGGCTTAAGTGAACTAGTACTGACCCCCTTATCCCTGGTGTTCCAGTGGACCCCCTCCCCACCTGCCCACTGATCCCCACCACCCTGCTCCCCTACGGTCAATGGCGGGTGGCAGCACCCCACCCGCTTGCCACCCCATCGCCCGCTGACTGACACCATCAGTAGGACTGTACCATTGGTCCACAGTGGCCAATGGGCGTGCCTTAATACCATACTACACATTTCAGATATGGCAGTCCATTCACATATCTGGAATATGTAGTATATGTATAGAGCTACCCTATTGGCTCACGCTGTGGACCAATGGGCATACAACCCTTACCGATGGTATCAGTCGGTGGGCAGTGAGCGGCAGGCTGGTGGGTGCTGCCACCCACCACTGACAGGGGAAGCGGGGTGGTGAGGATCAGTGGGCGGATAGAAGTCACTGGACCACCAGGTATATGGGGTCGGTACTAGTTCACCTAAGCCCACGATCGAGGGCATGCTGTTGCTGGACGCTCCCCACCAAGTAGTCTTAAGTCCTGCGGTGGAGCAGAATTCAGTCGACTGGACCACCAGGGATATGAGGAAGTAATCTTTTTGACCACTTAAGCCCAAGATCGGGTGGGCAGCAGTTCACTGGACCACCAGGGATATCGGATTAATCTTTTTTACTAAAGCCCGTAATTGGGTGGGCAACGGTCCACTGGACCACCATGGATTTAGGATTAATCAATTTTTTACTGAAGCCAGCAATCGGGCATGGGGGGCCACCACCATGGAGGTGCAGCTGGAGCTCGGGTGGACACCCACAGGTGGCAGCTGCTGTGTTGTGCCCTGCAATATGGCAGCTCACCTGTGGGTGGCCAGCCATTGCTCTTTTTTTTTGGGATCAACTTTGTGCAGCGCAAGTAGGGGTTGCGCATGCATGGCTCAGCACATCCTGGGCTGAATATCGGGATGTGCAGAGTATGCATGGGCACGCCTCTCCACCTGTGCCCACATACATTACTGATGCACTCTGGCGCATCGGGATTTGTGCCAGGCTCAATTCCCGTTTGAGTATCGCATCAGGGTGCATCAGTGGGTTGCACATGGTGCAACACTGTTGCACCATGCGCAACCTTTTTGAATATCTGGGCCAGTGTGTGTAATCAGAAGGCACTCCCTGGGGGAAGATTATTGTGGATTTGGAATCCCTGGCATGGGATCCGTAGCTACCTATAGCTGCATGGCTTGGAAGTGGAACCGGAAGTCCCTCTTTTGTCAGTTTATGATACTCTTGTCATTCATTCCTTCTTTATATGATCTTCTTTTTTGTTTTATGTATTAATGCCTGTATTTTTTATCATAAGTACGATCACTGTTCTTGATGTACTATGAATATACCCCCATGGTGGGTCATCTACACAGTGTTCTGTATTTTGATTATTACAGCACATTGATACCACTGGAACTTTAATAGTTTTGGACTTACTTGGTTGTAGCATGCTTGTATTTTCTGTGTGTTGACACTCTTGCCTTTTTTCTGTTCCAAAGACTTTTTTTTATAACTTTATCCAGTTCTTCAAACTTTTTTTTTGTGAATAGTTAATAGTATGGACTGTATCCAGTAAAAGATTCATGGTAGTACATTCATCTTAATGACCTGCATCCTGCCAGATAATGTTATTGTTAAATTTTCTCAATATTGCAAATCTTTTTATTTTTATTAGTGTTTTACATTGATTTCCATTCTATGTTGTAATGTTCATGGTTAGTGTTATCCCTAAGTATTTTGTCTGCTGTTCTGAGTTCCATTTCCATTCCAACCTGAATATTACTTTTTGGGATGACTTTCAATAGTTCTGATTTTGTCCATTTTGTTCTACTGCCAGATACTTTGCCAAAGTTAATATTATTTCAGTTACCTTCAGTACTGCATCTACTGGGTTTGTTACATATAGTATAACATCATCTGTATATAATAACATTTCATATGCTGATCTTTTTCTTTAATTCTAATAATTTCAGTACTTTCTGTGATTTGAAAGAATAAAAGTTCTATTATAAATATTAAAAATAATGGGGAGAGTGGCCACCCCCATCTGGTACCTCTCTGTAAACTGATTTTTTATACTTCTTTTTTCAATTTCATAAAGATGCACACGCCATTAAGCATTCATACATCGTGTGTTTGTCACGACAATAACATTTGTCAGTTGTTATCATAGCTCCATGTAAAAATAAATGTCAGGGATAGACAGAGAGACAACTTTAAAACCAACAAACAGATATTACCGGAATCCATTCTTCATGTAAACAAAACAAAGAACAAACCACCATACTCAATAACGTCAATCAGAAAATATTAGATGGGGCTCTGATATTCTGTGTTGTAGGATTGTCAACCCTCAGCACACAACACTGACTTGAAACTATTCATCAGCCTCTGGCCTGAAAAGTTCCCAGCAAGTCCAGCAGTTAATGTATGTTGGGTTCTGTGCTACACTGCAAAGGGGATTCCATGTTCTGAATCTGGGAGACAAGAGGCACCCATTTGGCAAGTTATGTGGGATCAGTCCATAGCCACTTCCACATGGTTGTCTTAGAGGCTGCTGCAACAGGTATATTCCAAAGGTGTTGACCCTCTCTGTATCCTGTGAATGGGCCATTATCATTAGGGTGCTGTAATGAGGGATCCTCAACCAGTTTGCCTGTCATACTGGTGAACTGGATTATGTGGCACCCAGCATGAATAGCTCTATAAAGGTGTTGTACCACTTTCCCCATACACCTGATGTGGACGTAATTATATTACAGCTTCTATGGATGCAGAGGTGCAGCCCCCCCCTCAGACAGCCTACACATGCCTCAGGGCATTGGACACAACTGGGGTCAGGTGGCATAATGTCAACACATGATGATCACTGTCAGCATTGTGCTGAGACCCTACTGTCCTTCACCATGTTGCTTGTCACACCAGCATGGGTGAACCACCCCTGCCTCCCTTTGAGCCCCTGAGGTTTGAGACCAAGTACTTAACATTCTCCCAGCAATGTAGTGTGCAGATTCAAGATTTGTTGCATGCTTGTTTGGATGGCTCCACAAAAAGTGCAAAGCTCAGGGTGATGCCTAAATACATGTGCATGGGTGGTGACAGTCTCTCCGCACTGCCTCCAATACTCAGAAGAGATAGAGGACTCACATTTAGCCCAATCATGTGGGACTAAAAAGCAATGAGAGTGCAAACTGACATAAAGATGCCTTTAGATAGTTCTCCAGGGATGGTCCTGTCAGTCCTCTTTTCCACCCCTCTCAAACCATATTTATTCCCCAGAGAGCACTCAGCTTGCTGTGCTACACGAGTGTTTGGTCAAATAATAGGGCTTGGAGAGGAACCCCGAGTCCTTCCAGTGAGTTTTATATTTCATATTTTCCCATAGCAGAACCATTACCTTTGAGCAGCAATTCAGTAACCTGCCAGTAGCAGAACCGCCCAACCCCTTCCACTTTTAGGGAGCCTGAAAGTGGTCTGCTGTCCAGCCAGATAAAACTATAGAACTTTTTCTTCCAAACCTTCAGTACTGTTTGAGGAATAATGCATGGGACACATTGAAATAAACAGTAAAATCTCAGCAGAATGTTCATTTATATGGACTGATCCCTTCAATAAAAGGGATGAAGCAGCACAGTTCATCTCTTTAGGTCTGCTGTCAGGTCTTTTATCAGTGGAACATCATTGTCCTCAAACAAGGTGACTGACTGGAGCCCTATGTAAATTCCCAGATAATTAAGGTTGTTAAGGTCCCACCTCATGAGATGTCTTTCTCTGAGGGACGCTGACATGGTAGAATACCAAGACCTCAGTCATTTGAGGCATTTACTGAATAACCGGATAATCGAGAAAAGGTTTGCATCATGGCAAGAACCTCCTGAAAGGAAATTTCTGGGTCAGTTAAATACAGCAGAACATGATCTGCAAAAAGTGCACTTTTCTGCTCCTTCTCATCCATAGCAATGCCCTTAAAGAGGGACTGAGGCCAACATTTTTGGCATCAATAAATTCAGAATTTGGATCAGCATATCCTCAATCAACTTAATGCCAAAAATCAGATCCGTAAGTTATTGGAAGGCTATAGCCTGTGCTTCAAGAAGGTGATGCAGCTGGCCACATCCCCATTTTGCCCATTTATGTCGGCTCTCCATACTCCATGCACAAACTTTTTTCACTGCAGCCAGATGCACCACCCTTCCTCACTCCCCTCCCCATTTCTTCTGTGCTTAGGCTTCACCTGTGTTTCTGCAGCTACCACTAGCCACTGGCTCGCTCTTTCGCTGCTGTCCTTCCCTTGCCACCCCTTCCTGTGGCTGCTGGCCTGTTCTCTTCTGCTCCCTTGTTCTGCTCTCTGCCACTGCTGCAGCCACCCCTATTGTCCACCTCTGGCTTGCATGTTCCTTCTGTTGTCTTCCCTCCTATCTTGTTCCCTCTTGCCTACTCACAATTTTTCCTTTTGGGCATGTACTTTCTCTGCTCCTGCCCGGCTGTGTCAGGCAGCTCTGCATTGTGGCTTGTGAGGGGCAGGAAGTGGATGCACTCAGTGCACTGAGTTGGTCCAGTGGAACACTGGGGAGGACAGCTGCTTGGAGCCAGCAGCATACTGCATGCCCATCCTGGGGAGCCTCATGTTTATGTGCCTTTCCTCCCCTCAGTCCATGCACCAATGCTCCTCATGGTCAGTGGGGATTTCTGCTGCTTTTCTGCATTCCTCTCCCTGTGTACACCTGAGCACCCTTCCTCAGTGCTCATCCTAACATGGCCTGCTTGCATGTCAGCTCTCCTTCGGACACTGGTACTTAATCATTGTAATTTCTATTGCTGTTCACTTACCTGTTAGATTACTCTTTGGCATTTCACCTAATGTTTCTAGCCCCTGCTACAACCAACTACTGGTACCTACTTAATTTATTTTCTTTTTGGCATTACTTTGAGTATTTTATCCTACTGGTATACTTAGCTGTTTGGTGTCATGGTGCCTCTCGTGGCTTCTCAGTTTTGCCCATGGTGGAGGACTGTGTTGTTTTCAGCAGGCATTATGGCTCTGAGCAGTGGGAGCAGCTTTAAAATGTCTGATATGTTTTCTCAGTTACTGACTTGCCCCCTTCTCCTTCTATGCCTAGCCTCCAACTGCTGCCCTGTGTAATCTTTATGGCACTATGCACCAGCATTTCCAGATGACACTCTACCTAAAGGCAAATGGTACTACCCAGCCTTCTACATCCCCTTTCTAATATTATGCAGTCATCCCAAGCTTCCTTTCCCTTGCACTACCTGTAACACTCCAATACCAGGCATCTTGGCACTAATGGAATCAGTTTTCAAGTCTGTATGTTCACACACCTCTCCCTTTCCATTGCTGACAGTACACCTATTTACTCGCTTTGAATCACACTTTCTACTGTAATGGTTTTGCAGTCTCCTCCTGCATAACTGACTTCAGAGACTATTCCTGTCCAGTCATCAGCCCCATCTTCACCCAGCCCATATTGTTCAGCCTGACCTATGTACTGGTCTCTCCATGTCATCTGTCATCCAGCCAAGTCCCAATTGGGGATCCACAGTGTTCAATCTGACCTATGTACATGTCTTCCAATGTCTACTGTAATCCATCACAACCCACATGCAGGTCCCATGCTCATTACAACTCACTTCTCCACATTTCAGACATGCCAAACATATCCATTACCTCCAGGACTCAGGGCTAGCTCTGTTGCCAACAGTCTCCCCCTACACCCCAATGTCCACATTTTGAGCATACAAAGTTAGGGGCAGAGTCTTTCTCACCTGGCCCATAGCTGGGAAGGTCTTCACTCTAGGGTGGACCTTCAGTCATCAGCCATACCAACGGTACCCCTCAATGTAGCATTTAAGACTTCAGCAGTGAATGGTGGGGTTCTCACACCAAGTGGGTTTGGAGGCACCCTTCAAAGCCATTCTCTCTACAACTGTTTGTTCTTAGATTGGTAGGCCAGCTGAGTGCCTCAGCAATCTAGACTCTCCTGTCCTGCCTTGGAAGTTGGCACCAAGATGCCCCACGGTTGCAGAATTTACTCACAGCCATCCATGGCATTCTCATTACAGAAAAAGAATGTGAATGGTGTCTGAAATTGTAATTTCTCTGGACTAGTCTACTAAATTGCAGTAGCAGAGTTGTCACTAAACAAAACTGTCCCAAAACCTGGAGGGAAGACCACCTAGGCCTTGGTTCACCAGATATTTCCTCCTCAAAGGGTTTTTTTCCCTCTCCTCCACATCAGTGGTCATAATACTGGGTAAGTATAGTCACACTCCCTGGGACAATTAGATAGGTTGCCACTGTTGGATGCAATTGGGTGGTTGCCCCCTAATGGCTCCTTCTCCCCTTTTGGCCATTCTCTATCTCTCTCTCTCTAGGAAGCCAGGCTTCTACACCTTTGAGTTAGACCGCCAAGTGTACCACTGTTCACCTATAGTTTTATGCCCACTGTACTCAAAAAATACAACCAGCTGACCCCTGCTACCAAATGAACCTGTTTTACAAACCAACCTACATACAAGTCTTCGACCTGATAAGTATTCACCACCTTGTATGCTTCACTTGACTCTCTTTTTGTGCTTCTTCCCAAGGTACCTTTAATCAAGGGAATTACTCCTGCCACACCTCCATGGGTGGAACCCTCCTCTAGGGTTCCTTGCCTTCATACCCCTTCAGGGTGAAGCATCCCATGGATAGAGAGGTGAACAACCAAAGATTATCTGTGTTACACAAGCATGAATAAAGTTACCAGCACCAGCTTAACACTGCCTCTCTCCACACTGTAGAGTCAATCCAGATTAGCCATAAGTGGAAAAAGGAAGCACATACAACTTGTAAAAAGTGCTAAAAGTGCTTCATTTTTTCCTGCAACCTGCTTCCATCCACGCTATCTCCAAATGAAACAATGCAGTTCCTAATGCGTTTCATGCCCCCTGGTGCTTAATCATATTCATAATCGTAATCATTCCTATGATTAATCACCAGGGGGTGTGAAACACATTAGGAACGGCATTGTTTCATTTGGAGATAGTGTGGATTGACTCTACAGTGTGGAGAGAGGCAGTGTTAAGCTGGTGCTGGTAACTTTATGTCTCATATATTACTTGTTTTATGCTAAGCACAGCTCCCAGGTGCAGGTTTGAGTAGTTTTACTCATTTTTGATTGTTTTACACAAGCATGAAACCAATTGCACAGACACATTGAACTGGAAGGCTACAGCCTGTGGTTCAATGGGGCAGCGCAACTGGCCACACCCTCCTTCAGCTTTTTTCTATTGCCCCATCACCCACCCATCTTCCTACAGAGGCACACCTCTCTTTGTTGTGGGCTTCTTCCTAAGATACCTTAAACCAAGGGAATCACTCCCACAACACCTCTAGGGATGGAACTCTCCTCTAGGGTTCTTTGCCTTTGTACCCCGACAGGGTGGTATATCCCATGGACAGAAAAGTGAACTGCCAAATATTATCTGTGTTACACAAGCACAAAACCAGTTGCACAGGCACAATGAACTTCATTTAAGTTACACACCGTCTTTTAACCCCTAATTCACTACCAGTTTCAGAGACGAGCTACTGATGACATCATCTCCTGAGCTCAGAATTTAGTCCTCCCTGCAAGCTACCTTATATGACTTATTTCTCCTATGTAACATTAAATTGCAGTTGTAGAAAACATATGAAAAAGGAAAACTTGACACAGGGTAGGTCAGCAAATGTGTAGATGCAAAGTACAGTACTTCAGAATCTGATAGGGGTTGGAATGCAGCAGCAAACAAGACTCTAGAATGACAAATCTGGGTGCAATTTTTAGAATACTGCAGGTATAGGATGTTGAAATGTCACCAGGCTGCAATTATGGAATGCAGCAAGACACAATCTCAGAAAGTATCTGGAACATGAAATGTCAGAATCCAGTTGTGACACACAATTTCAGAATGTGGTTGCCACGCACCGTTTCAGAATGTGGTGGTGATGTGAAATTTCAGAATTGGTGCTTATGCACAATTTTGGAATGTAGCAGTGACACACAGGTTTGGAAAATGGTGGTGATGCACAGGTTTGGAATGAGGCTGTGATACACAACTTCTGAATGTGGTGGTTAGGCATAGGTTTGGATTTTGGTGGTAATGCACAGTTTCAGAATGTGGTGGTGACATACAGTTTTTGAATATTACGATGGCAGAGAGTTTCGGAATGTGTTGATGATACTCAATTTCAGAATGTGGTGATGATGCTCAATTTCAGAATGTGGAAGTGTCACACAATTTGAAAACATGGCAGTGACAATTTAGATATGTGACGTTGAAACACAACTTGGAGGATGTGCAATTTTGGAATTTGGTGATTTCAGAATGAGGCAGGGATGCACAATTTGGGAATGGGTGAGGGAAGTGCAGTTTCGTAATGTGACAGGGATGCATAATTTTAGAATGTGACTGGAACGCATAATGCTGGAATGCGGATGTGATGCACTATTTTTAGATATGGTGGGTGTGTACAGTTCTGGATCATGGAAGGGACAAGCAATTTCAGAATAATATGGTATGTCCTGTCACATTCTGACAGCATGCATCCCCACTACATTTTGAAATTGCCAGTACTCACGGAATTCCATGATGTGTGTCCCTGTTGTATTATGAGATTGACTGCCCCATCACATTTTGAGATGGCACATCCCTGCCACATTCTGAGACTGCATTCACCCCCCCACCAGCATTTAAAAATTGTGTACTGCCGTGATATTCTATGCCATGGTTTAGTGCTGCATTCCAAAACTACCTCTGGCATGTTTTAACGTACAATGCCATGCATCTGAACATTCTGGAAAAACAAGCACTGCAGTCATTCCTAAGTCAATTATTTAAAGGGTCACTATAGCTGGAGTTTCTTAAACTTTGGAGAAACAGGTCATATTGGGTTGCTGACAGGGAGGGCGGTAATGTGACTTCAGGAGATGACATCATTAGTGGCTCTTCACTGAAATAGATATTTTTGAGTAGTTAGTGAAATCAGGATTACCAAACAGCTAATAACTTTTAAACAAAATAAACATCTGCAGCCTACAAAATAAACATCTGCAGCCTACAAAATAAACATCTGCAGCCTACTCCCTAAACTAGATGGACTCAAAATGTGGATTAACCAGCATAATCTGGATGTCATCTCTGTAATAGAAACCTGGCTCACCACTGCAGCCTCTGATATCCCAATACTTATTCCAGGATACTTGGTTTTCAGGCAGGCCCACCTCACCAAGAGAGGTGGAGGCTGTGCACTCTATATAAAGGACAGGTTACAGGGCCTTGCTGTTCCTGCACCAGAGAGGTGGAGGCTGTGCACTCTATATAAAGGACAGGTTACAGGGCCTGCTGTTCCCGTACCAGAGAGGTGGAGGCTGTGCACTCTATATAAAGGACAGGTTACAGGGCCTTGCTGCTCCCATTCCAGAGAGGTGGAGGCTGTGCACTCTATATAAAGGACAGGTTACAGGGCCTTGCTGTTCCCATTCCAGAGAGGTGGAGGCTGTGCACTCTATATAAAGGACAGGTTACAGGGCCTTGCTGTTCCCGTTCCAGAGAGGTGGAGGCTGTGCACTCTATATAAAGGACAGGTTACAGGGCCTTGCTGTTCCCGTTCCAGAGAGGTGGAGGCTGTGCACTCTATATAAAGGACAGGTTACAGGGCCTTGCTGTTCCTGCATCAGAGAGGTGGAGGCTGTGCACTCTATATAAAGGACAGGTTACAGGGCCTTGCTGTTCCTGCACCAGAGAGGTGGAGGCTGTGCACTCTATATAAAGGACAGGTTACAGGGCCTTGCTGTTCCTGTACCAGAGAGGTGGAGGCTGTGCACTCTATATAAAGGACAGGTTACAGGGCCTTGCTGTTCCCGTACCAGAGAGGTGGAGGCTGTGCACTCTATATAAAGGACAGGTTACAGGGCCTTGCTGTTCCCGTTCCAGAGAGGTGGAGGCTGTGCACTCTATATAAAGGATAGGTTACAGGGCCTGCTGTTCCTGTACCAGAGAGGTGGAGGCTGTGCACTCTATATAAAGGACAGGTTACAGGGCCTTGCTGTTCCTGTACCAGAGAGGTGGAGGCTGTGCACTCTATATAAAGGACAGGTTACAGGGCCTTGCTGTTCCTGTACCAGAGAGGTGGAGGCTGTGCACTCTATATAAAGGACAGGTTACAGGGCCTTGCTGTTCCTGCACCAGAGAGGTGGAGGCTGTGCACTCTATATAAAGGACAGGTTACAGGGCCTGCTGTTCCCATACCAGAGAGAGGTGGAGGCTGTGCATTCTACATAAAGGACAGGTTACAGGGCCTTGCTGTTCCCGTTCCAGAGAGGTGGAGGCTGTGCACTCTACATAAAGGACAGGTTACAGGGCCTTGCTGTTCCCATTCCAGAGAGGTGGAGGCTGTGCACTCTATATAAAGGACAGGTTACAGGGCCTTGCTGTTCCTGCACCAGAGAGGTGGAGGCTGTGCACTCTATATAAAGGACAGGTTACAGGGACTTGCTGTTCCCGTACCAGAGAGGTGGAGGCTGTGCACTCTATATAAAGGACAGGTTACAGGGCCTTGCTGTTCCCGTTCCAGAGAGGTAGAGGCTGTGCACTCTATATAAAGGATAGGTTACAGGGCCTGCTGTTCCTGTACCAGAGAGGTGGAGGCTGTGCACTCAATATAAAGGACAGGTTACAGGGCCTTGCTGTTCCTGTACCAGAGAGGTGGAGGCTGTGCACTCTATATAAAGGACAGGTTACAGGGCCTTGCTGTTCCTGTACCAGAGAGGTGGAGGCTGTGCACTCTATATAAAGGACAGGTTACAGGGCCTTGCTGTTCCCGTACCAGAGAGGTGGAGGCTGTGCACTCTATATAAAGGACAGGTTACAGGGCCTTGCTGTTCCCGTACCAGAGAGGTGGAGGCTGTGCACTCTATATAAAGGACAGGTTACAGGGCCTTGCTGTTCCCGGACCAGAGAGGTGGAGGCTGTGCACTCTATATAAAGGACAGGTTACAGGGCCTTGCTGTTCCTGCACCAGAGAGGTGGAGGCTGTGCATTCTACATAAAGGACAGGTTACAGGGCCTTGCTGTTCCTGCACCAGAGAGGTGGAGGTTGTGCACTCTATATAAAGGAAAGGTTACAGGGCCTTGCTGTTCCTGCACCAGAGAGGTGGAGGCTGTGCACTCTATGTAAAGGAAAGGTTACAGGGCCTTGCTGTTCCTGTACCAGAGAGGTGGAGGCTGTGCACTCTATATAAAGGAAAGGTTACAGGGCCTTGCTGTTCCTGTACCAGAGAGGTGGAGGCTGTGCACTCTATATAAAGGACAGGTTACAGGGCCTTTCTGTTCCCGTACCAGAGAGGTGGAGGCTGTGCACTCTATATAAAGGACAGGTTACAGGGCCTTGCTGTTCCCGTACCAGAGAGGTGGAGGCTGTGCACTCTATATAAAGGACAGGTTACAGGGCCTGCTGTTCCTGTACCAGAGAGGTGGAGGCTGTGCACTCTATATAAAGGATAGGTTACAGGGCCTGCTGTTCCTGTACCAGAGAGGTGGAGGCTGTGCACTCTATATAAAGGACAGGTTACAGGGCCTGCTGTTCCTGTACCAGAGAGGTGGCGGCTGTGCATTCTACATAAAGGACAGGTTACAGGGCCTTGCTGTTCCTGCACCAGAGAGGTGGAGGTTGTGCACTCTATATAAAGGACAGGTTACAGGGCCTTGCTGTTCCTGCACCAGAGAGATGGAGGCTGTGCACTCTATATAAAGGACAGGTTACAGGGTCTTGCTGTTCCTGCACCAGAGAGATGGAGGCTGTGCACTCTATATAAAGGACAGGTTACAGGGTCTGCTGTTCCTGTACCAGAGAGGTGGAGGCTGTGCACTCTATATAAAGGACAGGTTACAGGGCCTGCTGTTCCTGTACCAGAGAGGTGGAGGCTGTGCACTCTATATAAAGGACAGGTTACAGGGCCTTGCTGTTCCTGTACCAGAGAGGTGGAGGCTGTGCACTCTATATAAAGGACAGGTTACAGAGCCTTGCTGTTCCTGCACCAGAGAGGTGGAGGCTGTGCACTCTATATAAAGGACAGGTTACAGGGCCTTGCTGTTCCCGTACCAGAGAGGTGGAGGCTGTGCACTCTATATAAAGGGCAGGTTACAGGGCCTGCTGTTCCCGTACCAGAGAGGTGGAGGCTGTGCACTCTATATAAAGGACAGGTTTCAGGGCCTTGTTGTTCCTGTACCAGAGAGGTGGAGGCTGTGCACTCTATATAAAGGACAGGTTACAGGGCCTTGCTGTTCCTGCACCAGAGAGGTGGAGGCTGTGCACTCTATATAAAGGACAGGTTACAGGGTCTTGTTGTTCCTGTACCAGAGAGGTGGAGGCTGTGCACTCTATATAAAGGACAGGTTACAGGGCCTTGCTGTTCCTGTACCAGAGAGGTGGAGGCTATGCACTCTATATAAAGGACAGGTTACAGGGCCTGTTGTTCCCGTACCATACCCTAGTGACTTAATACAGATGCTGGCAATCAAACTGCTACTAAGGGCACACAATAAAGCACTTACTGTGATCTCAGCCTGCACCCCCCCATCATGGAATACAGCAGATGGCTTCACATCACTACTTAACAGCTTAAGCAGCCCGAGCCTGCACTCTAAAATAATAATACTAGGAGACTTCAACCTCAACTGACTCTCCCCTACAGCATCAGCCCACAGGGATGTCCTGTCAGACATTCACTTTTGCTTAGCTTGTGGATACCCCCACCAGATTAAAATACCAATCCAGAAATGGCACCCATTTGGACTGGGTGCTTTCTAACTGACCAGAATAGAAACATAGTAACATAGAAGTTGACGGCAGATAAGGACCTCAAGGCCCATCCAGTCTGCCCATTTCTTTTTCTACCTTATAAATGTGCCATCGGCCTTTGCTCTGTCCGTGGTCTATCTATTCATACTCATCTGTATTGCTCCCTTATGCCTATCCCATGCCTGTTTGAAGCCCAGCACTGTATTCATAGCCACCACTTCCTGAGGTAGGCCGTTCCATGCATACACCACCCTTTCTGTGAAAAATAATTTCCTCACATTCCCCCTTGATCAGCCTCCGGCTAATCTCTTGCTGTGTCCTCTTGTCCTGCTATTTTTCTTATATTTAAACATGTTAGACTCTTTCACCTTGTTAATGCCCTTAAGGTGTTTGAATGTCTCGATCATATCACCTCTCTCCCTCCTTTGCTCAAGGGTATACATATTGAGCTCCTAACAGACATATGAGGACCATCTGTCCTCATATGTCTTCTGATGCAGTCCCTGTACCATTTTGGTTGCCCTTCTCTGGACTGCCTAAATTTGGTTAATGTCCTTGTGAAGGTGTGGCCTCCAGTACTGCACACAGTACTCCAGATGGGGCCTAACCAGTGTCTTGTAAAGAGGGATTATTACCTCCCTCTTACAACTTGCGATACCCCTACTAATACACCCTAACATCCCCTAGCCTTAACTACTGCTTTAGAGGTCTGCTTGGATGATTTCAGGTAATCGGTGATGATGATGCCCAAGTCTCTTTCTTCCTTTGTGACTGCCAGCAACTCTCCTCCCAGCCTATAGGTGGCTTCAGGGTTTCTCTTCCCTATGTGCATGATCTTGCACTTCTTTGCATTAAATCCCAGTTGCCACTCTTCTGACCATTTTGCTGGTTTATCCAGATCTCTTCTCATTCTGCCCACCCTATCTGGATCATCTACTCTGTTGCAGATCTTGGTGTCATCTGCAAACAGACAAGCCTTACCCTCTAGTCCATCTGCAATGTCACTAATGAAGATATTGAAGAGGACTGGCCCCAGGACTGATCCCTGAGGTACCTCACTTGTGACTTGCATCTCTTCTGACTGTATACCATTTACCACCACTCTCTGTTTTCTGCCTGTCAACCAGCTCGCCACCCAGTTGGCCAACTTCTGACCCACCCCAAGCCTACCCAGCTTATTTATCAATCTTCTATGTGGAACAGTGTTGAAAGCTTTACTGAAGTCAAGGTAGGTGACATCAACTGCTCCCCTTGGTCCACCACTCTGGTTACCCAGTCAAAGAAATCTATGAGATTAGTTTGACTGGACCTTCCTTTTGTAAACCCATGCTGTCTTGGTACCTGTGCCCCTATGGATTCCAGGTGTTGCACTATCATTTCCATAAGGAATGCCTCCATAATCTTGCCCACTAATGAGGTAAGACTGACTTGTCTGTAGTTTCCTGCCTCCTCCCTGCTACCACTCTTATGGATCGAGATCACATGAGCCCTTCTCCAGTCTTCTGGGACCTCGCCTGTGATCAGAGAATCACTAAACAGCTCTGCTAATGGCTCCACTAGTTCCACCCTTAGCTCCTTAAGTACCCTGGGATGTATGCCATTAGGTCCCATTGCCTTGTCCACCCTGAGCTTAGCGAGGTCTTGTAGGACCCTTTCTTTTGTGAAGGGAGTAGTGCTCACCTCCCTCCCCCCTGTGTCCATGGTGCTGAGCTGTGGGCCCTGCCCTACCTTCTCTTCAGTAAATACTGAGCAAAAGTATCTATTTAGGATAGATGCTTTTACAGGGTCCTACTCCTCACATGCCCCCTTTTCTCCTTTGAGCTTAGCAGTACCCCCTCTGGACTTTCTCCTTTCACTAATGTATCTATAGAAAGTCTTGTCACCTTCTTTTACTGTTCTTGTTAGTGTTTCCTCAGTTTTGGGACTTTGCCTACCTTACTGCCTTCCCTGCTTCCTTTAGGGCAGTTTGGTATGCCTCCCTATATTCATCCCACTGTGTTCCCTTATATTTCCTTAAGGCCAGCCTTTTGGCTCTTACCTTTTCTGCTACTGTATTTGAGAACCAAAGTGGTTTCCTTCTTCTTTTGCACTTCCTTTTCTCTCTAACACAATGGGATGTTGCTTCAAGTATTGCATCCTTAATGCTTGCCCACTTTGCCTGTACTCACTCATCTGTGTTTCTTTTTGCCAGGGCTAGCTTAACTCTGTTGGCCATCTTATCAAAGTCAGCTCCTCTGAAGTCCCATATTTTTGCCTTGGAATGGGATGATTTAGATGTAGTGGCCAAATTGAACCATACCATGTGATGGTCACTGGTCCCCAGGTGACCTTCTACCTGGAGATCTGTGATCCCTTCCCTGTTAGTCAGTACTACATCTAAGATAGCCCTGTCTCTTGTGGGTTGTTGTACCAGTTGTTTGAGGCCCTTCCCCTACACAGAATCCACGATGTATCTAGTTCTGGCAGATGTTCCTGCTGGTGTTGACCAATCTGTATCTGGCATGTTGAAGTCTCCTATTATCAGAACCTCCCCTTTAGCTGTCATGTTTTGTATATCTTCTAACAGTAATGTGTCTATGTCTATTTGTCTGCTATCACTGTTCTTCCAGGTGGACTTAGTAACCACTCGTCCATCATATGCTCCTGGTCCAACAAGTACTGCAATCCCCCTGCCAGGGTATGTCCAACATATGGCAACATCAACACAGTGAATTACATCCTTGTCAGCAAAATCAACACTTAGTCTACAGGTCACTGTGTTGGTGTGCCTGAGACAGGGGCACACTGTCTGCTGGTCCTGCACCCCCTTCCCTAATCTGCTCCAACCCAGAGTTGACAATCATTAGTTTGAGGGGTGCAGGGGGGGGGTGAAGCCCTATGATATAAAAACAGGATCAGGAGACATACAGGAGTTATTTCTATCACAGCTCATGGCTGACATAACTTTTGTTGTTACCATGCTGGTCGACAAAAATGTTGTTGAACCAGCATGGTAGAGCTCCCTGGCAGGACTATTACCAACAGATCACTGATTCATAGTCACGTTGAGTAGCTAAATACTGAACCTCGGAATCAGGCCTGGACAGTAAAATATACCACAAACAATGTTGATACAGCACTTGCCCACATCAATCATGTGTCAGTGGCTCTGTAGGTAGCACACTCGCCTCTGAGGCCAGGAGATCAGAGGGCTGTGGGTTCAGTTCCCACATTTGGCACCTGGGTTAATATCCCAGTACTGACACTGCAGTGCAGCATGAGAGGGGTGCTGCACTTCAAAGGTGGCGTCTTTCAGATGAGACGTTAAACCGAGGTCCCAACTGCCTGGATTGGTGGTAGTTCAGGTGGATGTTAAAAATCCCATGGCACTTATTGAAAAGAACAGGGGAATTTCCCCGGTGTCCTGGCCAAATTTCCCTCATTCACTAAAAATACCACCAACAGCTTAATCTGGTTCAAGGTCAGTTAGCATTCATCTGTATCCCCTTCCCCCAGGTCATGCCTGAAAATAGGCAGGATTTGTCTAGTGCACTTCCCTGGTCAACAAAAATGAAATAAATAAATTAAATCAGTCAGTTCAAAGCAGTCTGTGATACCTCTAAAAATCAGGAAAGTAAAGGTAACCTACAACCCTTGGATCATTCCAGATCTTATCGAACTTTTGAAAGCTAGGGATCACCTGTGGTACAAGGCATTGGCCTCAGGAACCAAATGCTATATTCAAAACTACAAAAGGGCTAGAAATGAGTGTATTGCAATCTGGCTGGCTAAAAGCTGGTACTACAAGGATGGCCTCTCAAATAGCTTGAATAACAGCAGGTCATTCTGGAAAAATATTTATGATATCACAGGGGAATTCCCTAAGACTACCCCCAACATGCTGAATTTTGATGGAACCCCAACCACAGAGCCAAAAATCATTGCTGACACATTCAATAGGGCGTTCTCTGACTTCAGCAGCTTTCTGCCCCAAGACTATTTGAAAAGTGCCAAAACAGGTGGAAACCAGGTGAACCAAGCCCCACTACATGACCACCCACCATTCTATTTCAAGGCTGTTTCTGAAGGTAAAACAAGGCAATGCCTCCAGAAAGTACTTGGGAAATCAAGCCACAGCAGGGCTTCCCTAGATCTTAAATTCATAAGCCTTGCACCTGATGAAATTTTTGTGCCCCTCACTAAGACAACCTCTCAGCCTCTCACAATTCCCAAAATGCTGGAAATCTGCCATGGTCACCTCAATGCATAAGACTGGTGACCATGCATTTCTTGGAATTTACTGCCCAGTTTCAATCCTCCCCCCACTCTCTAAAGCCCTGGAGTGCACTGTGGCTGATCAACTCATGGAATAATTGGAACAATATCAACTGCAGTGCACCCAACTGCATAAGCATAGTAATGTCATAGCCTTACTAGAAATGGGATTCATACATAACTCATTGGAACAAGGGCTCTTGTGTGGGGCAACTTCTATAGACCTAACCAAGGCCTTTGATACTGTTAATCACACACTCCTTATTGGACAACTCACTAAATCAGACTTTCCACAGACTTCTCTGCTTGGTTCTCTGGTTAAGTAAACAACTGGTCACAAGTGAAAATCTGTGATGTACACTCTGAAAACAGACCAGTACACTATGGGATCCCATAAGTTTACTTTCTGGGTCCACTATTATTTAGTATCTTTGAAAATAAGCTCCCAAACTCTTGCAATGGCCACATACTTCTTTACGTGGATGATGTCGTTATTTTCACTAGTCATTTGCAACCAAAAGCAACGTCAGGACCAGCTCCAGCAATGTTTCACATCTGCTGAAAAATTGTTTACTGACCAGAAACTTATCTTCAACTACAAACAAACTAAGACTATGATGTTCACCAGTAACCACAGCAAGCACAGAAACTTTTTGCTCACCGTCACCAATGTTGAAGGATCACCGCTAGAGCTAGTTCAAGAATATAAGTACCCCGGATATTACTATTGACTTTGCACTGTCCTACACCCAGCACATCAACAACACTTTGAAGGCAATAAACAGAAGAATAGGTATGCTTTACAGACACAGATGCAACCTGACACCAGGTGCTTTGCACTTTGCCTTTAATAGCTCTGTTATTTCACCTGCTGACTACAGTATCATCATATATGGATCAGCTACAGACACAGCCCTCTGGCACATCAAAACAGCCCTAAATAAAGCCTGTCATCTTCTCACCAGTGCTGACTAAATGACCCACACAAGTGACCTTTCCTCCCAGGCCAACTGGCTATAATTTGACAGTAGGCTCAGATTTCAAACCTGTTTGATTACTAAAAGAGTCAACCTTGGTATGATGCCACCTGGCATCCAAGCCCTTCTGACTCCTCTGTTAAACCAGTGAGCTACAAGAAACTCCTCCAGCCAGATGTTCAGAACCCCAAGGTGCCGTACTGCACTAGGACAGTGTGCTTTCACATACAGAGCCCCACACTGGATCAATTTGCTGTGATCTGATATATTGAATACAACTGCACTGGGTTCCTTCAAACATTTGCTATGACAGTGCCTAGTCACTGAGGCTACCTGTGACTGCTACCACTAAGACTGCCTCCCTGCTCCATACGTGCACCTCCTGTCTCACTCTCTACCCGCATTACCTTACTGTATCATCACCTTTTCTGTCAGTTCCAGAATGGGTTATGTATGTTGCAAGGTGACTTGCACTAAACCCAATGGTGGAAGTTGCACCTTGCAACATGCGTTACACTGCCTGGTATTCCGAAATGTGACCTATGACACAATTCTCTGCTATCCATGCCCTGTTTATCACCTCTACCTATCCCTTTCCTCCCACATCCTTCCTTCTCACCCACCTCCTTCCCCTTCCCTTGTCCACCTCCCCTCTCCACTTTGGACCTGATATACCTTCCTGCCCTTAGTAAGCTAGCTAATACCTGACTCAGGCATACTCTGTACACTGCCTTTGTTGTTTAAATGAATTGTACTGTCTGTTTGGAGTGTATTCATTTAACACCCTTTGTCTTTGTCCTTGACCTATCCCAATGTCTCTAGTCCCACCTCAATTTTAATCTGTACTTTTTCAGTGAACTTATGGCTTTTGCTAGATTCTACCTAGATGTATTCAGGCCTGGTGATACTTGCAATGTACCAGCTATTGAAATTGTTATCACAATTATGTTTTTCTTTTGACATGGAACCTATGTAAAGAGCTGTTGCTCAAAGTATTAATCCAAGAATTCAATAAATGAAGTAATGTAGAGACCTACTTTTGGTCTGAGATTTATTGGTGGCATGCGTATCCTAGTTCTGCACTGCAGCACTTTTGCAGGAGTCCCTTTGTAATGTTAGGACTCAGCCAGATACTCTGAGACAGGTGCTCAAGGTACAGTAAATGACAACTAAGGTCAGTGAAAGCGGGCGACCTTGCCCCATTACCGACTCTGTTTAATGCTTGATGCACTCTGCCCTTTTACTATCATATAGGTGGGGGGAGCTACTGTATATACAGTAGCAGTGGTCTGTATAAAGGGTCAACAAGGACCCTCAGAAGATAGGACTAACAGACTTTATCAAATGCTTTCTTTGCATCTAAACTCCTAATAAAAGCTGGAGTTTTGGGGCCTGATTCCAGAATGGGTTATGCATGTTACAAGGTGACTTGCACTAAACCTAATGGTGCAAGTCACACCTTGTGACATGCATTACACTGCTTGGTATTCCAAAAGGCAGCCTATGACATGGCACAGTCCACCTGTGTCAAGGGTGGGCTATGCCATTGGCTACACCTGAAACCTCCTGTGACTTGGTGCAAGGGTGTTTCTGGCATCAGTTAAAGCCCTGTTCCAGGTGCACAACCAACAAACTGGCATATCACTGTTCCAGGAGGCATCCTGGCAGTCAAGGATCTAAGTATGGTTAGATCAGCATTAGCTGGTCACCATACCCTACATCCACCATGGTTGCTCTTCCATGCCTGGCATCCCTACAGCTGAACCCCTCATGATCCCACATAAGTCCCCACACTACCCTAGTTGCAGGGCAGTCCCCTGTGGGCAGCTGGCACTGCCATGCCCCCATCCACAGGCAGTGACCCATAGGGCTGTACACATTCTCTACCTGCCATGCTCCCCTATTGTGTCAGGTGTCCCCCTAACCCCTCCCCAGCTATGTGGGGTAATGCCATGGTGTCTGGGTGTGGAGCATTGGGGGAATTACTGAAGATTGTGGCACCCATGTCAGGTGCACACTTCCTGTGCTCTGTAATCTGGTGCAGGGTCTCCAGCATAGTGTGTATGTCACAACTCGCATCCACCAGCAAGTTGAGCCATATAACTTGGAATTGGGCCCCTAGTGTGACTTAGATTATCAGTCAGATACACAGACCATCTGACATTATCTTGTGTCTGTTTACCAGATATAAATCCTGTTTGATCTAAATGAATGAGGTGTGGTATTATGGATTCGAGTCACAGAATTAATATAGATGTTAAAAATGTTATAGTCTATATTTTTGATTGATATGTGCCAGTAGAAATTACATTGTGTGGGCTTCTTGCCAGGCACCAGTGTCACAGAAATTATTAGCTGTAAGCAAGATGAGGTTAAGGAACCCTCCGGAGTAAGGGCAGATTGATAAGCCGTCAAAAGGAGGGGAGTGACAGAGTCCTCGAATTGTTTATAAAACTCATTGTCCAGGCCATCCGAGCCAGAGTAGTTCCCTACCTTGAGGTGGATAATGTCAAACATAATAGCTGCAATGGTAATGAGATGTAAACAGAGTTTTTGTGAGGTTTCTTCTTTTGTTATTAATGTGTTTGAGTCGCTGTATTTTTTACCAACTGTAGATATGTTTCTCCCAAATTTGCTTTCTGCATGATGTAAAACAGGAATTTCCACTGAGCCCTGTCAAAAGCTCTTTCGGCGTCTAATGCTAACAGTATTGTGTTTGTGTCTTTCCTCCTGTGTATTACATTTATTATATTTCTTATGTTATTGTAACTCTTTCTGCTTCTAACACATTCTGTTGATCTGTTTGAATTGCTATTGGTAATATACTGTCTAGTTCTGTAATCAGTATTGGAATAAATATTTTACAGTCAGTGTTTATGAGGTAAACTGGGCGATATGATGAACATTGTTTTGGGTTCTTCCCTTCCTTGTTAATTGCTGTTATCTCTGTCTGCAATATAAATTAATTAAATAGTTTAGTTAGCATTGGTATTAATTCTGTTTTTTAAAGAGCACTATTCATGATGGTCCAAAAAGTTACATCTTTTGTAGTCATTACATGCAGTGCATTTGTTATCTGTGGCCAATGTTTACTCTGCCTTCCATAATCTGTATTTGTTTTTGAGCCCTGCTGAACTTGCCTTTCCTGTTCAGCTGCTGGCTCCCAATGACATCACCGTAGAGCAGTGGAGTGACTCACACTGTGCAGTACAGTGCAGTCACAGCAGTTTTGCAAGGGAAAACTACCTGTACTTGAGGTACTGTACAAACTGTATTCCCCCAAGACACACTGTTAGCAATGCATTATGCCAAAATCAAAATGTCTTGTCAGTATGTGTTTTTTTTTTGTAAAAGTGACTTATTTCTGCCTCTGTAACAAAACATGGGGACTGAGAGAAGACTGAGTTGCTGTTAGTACCTTTTCCAGTCCTTTTGATTTTCATGCATAAATTACCCCATTTTGTGGCTGACAGGAGATGAAACTTACTAGAAAAAGAAGCAAAGTTTCAACTGCTAGGAAAAGACATCTTATAAAAAAGAACAATGCTTTATTGAGAGATAGAGAGAGACTTGAGATTTAAAGTTCACCTTTCGCAGTTCTTTTGACTTTCATCCTTCAGGAAGTGTATGCAGCAGGAGGTGGTCAAAGATTTGAATTGAGCAGGTTTTGGTATGCTTACCCCAATACCATATTTTTCCGGTTCGGTAAGAACAAGCATTTGTCAATGCTTAATGTTGTCTTGCTGGCATTGGCATTGGTAGTGCAAGAGCTAGAAATGCATAATAGGAATGGCAGTGAAGTATTGAAGTAACGCTAACTCCACCCTCACCCTGTAGAGAGTGACAGGCATTGGGGTGTGTGTTTTGGGTTGTCAGCTAAAATGCTCATGCCATTGTACCTCACCCTACCCTGTAGACACTGACAAGTGTCATGGTGTGCTATAGGATCTTTGGGCATTATACTTACCCCATTCCATGAGGAAATACACTGAGGTGGGTGCAGTATAGGAGAATGGAGTGAACTTTGTGGCCAAACAGTGTGAGGGCACAGCAAAATGCCTGTCACTGGCTGCAGAGTGGGAGTGGAATGGTGTGAGCATTACAGCTGATGATCCTAAGTCACACACCCTGATGCCTGTCAGTCTGTACAGGGTGGGGTGCTACAGTTGGAAACCCTAACACCGTAGGCGTATGTTGGTATTTTCACTCCAAATTTTTTAACATGGGCTGTTTGTGAGCCCACCTCAAGAAAAGCGGCACAATCAGTTTGTTATCTGAAAGGTGGTTTTGCACAGTGGCTATGCCATTTGGTGACACAGGGACAAAAACATATTTTGGGCAGGATGTGGAAAATGACAACTGTATTGTTCATGAGGAGGTGTAAAAAAATGCAACATTAAAAATCTGGAGCAACAATATGAAAAATTGGTGAAGTCATGAGCATGCATAGAAACTGCTCAACACACATCCATAATCCAATTATTTTTGGGAGTTTGTTAGCCATATATTCAACACAGGCATTTTGAGACCTCTCCTCATGAACAGTGGCATTGTGATTTTGTTAATCTGTCCCAAAATTTGATTTCCCACAGTGACCACGCCATTGTGCGTCACATGTGCAGAAATACATTTTGGTTGGGACATGAAAAATGACAGCTGTACTGTTCATAAGGAGGTGTGAGAAAATGCCAGTGTTGAAAATCTGGTTTGAAAATATTGCAAATTTGCGAAGTTACAAGGGTGAGTGGAAACTGCGCAATGCATGCTTGTAACACGGTCATTTTATTGATTTTCAGCACCAAATATTTCAACATAGGCATTTTAGGACCTCTGCTCATGAACAGTGTCACTGTCATTTCCTCAAACTGTCCTGAAAACTGATTTTGCACAACAACAACGCTATTCTGCTCTGGATGTGTGAAAACACATTTCGGTTAGGATATGTAAAATGACAGCTGTAGTCTTCACAAGGAAGTGTGGAAAAATGCAAATTTTGAAAATCTGGGGTAAAAATATTACAAATTCACGAAGTTACACGCGTGTGTGGAAAGTGAGTAAAGCATGCTCGTAAAACTGCCATTTTTTGGAGTTTTCCCACCAAATTTTTAACATAGGCTTTTTGAGAGCCCCCCTCATGAACAGTGGCACTGCAATTTCATTACTCAGTCCTGAAAGGTGATTCCATGCAGTGACCATGAAATCACCTTTTGGGACTGAGTAACACCATTACAGTGCCTGAATTCATGAGAAGGGGTCCCAATAACCCCATGTTAAAAAATTGGTGCTAAAATTTCCAAAAATGGCTGAGATATGCAACAAAGTTTAAAAAAAAACCTATTTAACCATTATACAGCTTACCGGCATTTCTTCAGTTCACTGTCAATTTTGAAGAGTTGCAGGTATTTTCTCAGTTCACTGAAGATCGTTGCGCCGGACTCCGGAGGTAAGTATGGGGTGAAGGGGTGTGTGGGGAGGGAGGCTGCACAGAGGGTGAGCGTGGGTTGTGGGAGGGGGCAGGGAGACGGTGAGGAACTGTTTTCTTTTTTACATGTTTATAAAACATTGCAGGACTTTTTTGCAGGGATTTGGCTTGCTGGGGTGGGCTCCCAGCATGCCACCTAAGTGTTTTAGAGTTCTGTAGAAAAGTAGTTGGGCACCCGTCAGCACATATTGTGGGGGACACGAGCCAAGGGGATTGGGCACCTCGGCATGCAACAAAAGTGGGGGGGGGACATTATGCCAATGGGGAGTGGGCTCCCCCATCAGCAAGATGATCAGGGATGGGGATAAACGCCGATGGGGATTGGGACCCCATCAGCAAAGAAAAATGTTTGGGGGGGCTGCATGATGCCATAGGGGATTGGGCACTCACTCAGCATATATTTAAAATGGGAGGGGGTTCAGTATGCTGACAAGGAGAAGGCTCCCCCATCAGCATTGTGACAGGTGGTGGTGGCAGTCACTGCCGCCATGTTGCCTGCATGTCGGGAGGCATGATGTGGTCACGCTGAATGACAGCTTCACTCTCATTGCATTGGACCTTTTCTTTGTTCTGGTGGCCACATTAGGGATGTGTGAGGTCAGCACTTGCTGCTGGCTGATTGGGGAATGAAGGATGCACCTTCTGTTGCATGCCCTGCATTCTTCCAACAGTGACCATGCCTCCAAATCTGCTACTACTGCAAGATGTTGGCTGTCCCGTGAGCGCGAGCCAACATAACAAATTCTGGTCAGATCCACCACGGCTGCATCATGAAGTTAGTTGAAGTTGTGTGGAATTGTTAAGGAGGTATGGAGAAACAACACAATTATTTGTAAGTAGTAAGATTTATTTTAGTTTCTGTTCTAAGGAACGCATACACATTATTAGGAAAATATATGGAAGTGTACATTTTAATGGAAGGAATAGGAAGCAACATAGGTTTACAAAAGAACCCCAGAACAAATACTACTGAGATATGTGTTATCCCAGGTGATGTTGGCCAGACAGTAAAATTTTAAAGAAAACACAATTGCACATACCCCATTAATGCAAAGCGTCATGGGAAACTATGCAAATCCCCATAATGACACAGAAGGTGGCAGTACATAAAAAAGTAATGGCTGGCATATATTCAGCTTTGGGATTATTTACAGTTACTTTTTTTTTGTTTTTTTTTTTCTACAGAAACAGGGTTTTTATTCATGAGGTGATGTAGGTTATATGTGTTGATGTCAGGAAGTCAGGTGTAAAGACAAACTGATAATAGGAATATTAGGGAAGTATGAGGTCTATGCAGAACTGGAGTACAAATATGCACAGTTTCATAAGTATGTGCTCAGAGTGGAGGTCATGTGATGCTATCAGTGTAGGCAGATGCTTTTGGAACCTGCTCCCAACTCAAAGGCTTCAAATCTAAAGAAATATCGACTTTTAGTGCAAATACTTCATTAAATTTCAATCATCTCATCGGCAGGAAAACCCAGGAGCTCATAGGAGAATTTACAGACTAGAGGGATGGGAGTTTTTTCAAAGAATGGAGGCCAAAATAAACAGGTCCTCCCAGCCCGTACACCACCCACAACTCCGGATAAGCTAGCTAAGCATCCAAAAACCCAAACCACAGCATTGGGTAAATCTTTGCAAGGTTCAACTTCTATTACACCACTCTCAGAGGAAAAGTTCTTAGCTGAATTAGTTCCACTGAAGAAAGCTTTCTTAGACTTTTCTTCAGATCTTAAAGCTAACAAAGAAGACTTGAAGGATACAAATCGGGCAGTGACAGACGTAGCAGCACACACATCCTCACTTGAGAAATGGCAGTCTAGAGTTGATTCAGACATGTCTTCTATGTGGCAGAGAATGAGTAAATTAGAGCTCAAACTTGAAGATCTGGAAGGCCTTAACAGGCGCAACAACCTGGCTATCTTCAGCCTTCCAGAGGAGGCGGAAGGCCATTCTACAGTTTATTTGCTCAGAAAATGTTGTTGAAAATTGCTGGGCCTCCACCTCACGCTAATGCTTATGTTGTCGAAAGAGCTCACAGGTCCCTGAGACCAAGGCCACCTGCAGGAGCCAAACCTAGGCCGTTTATCTTGCGACTGCTTAGCTATGTGGACCATCAGCATATCCCTGGGAAAACCAAAGAATTACAAGAAATCAAGTGGGACCAAGTCGATTTATGTATATCCCAGGATCTGCCTGTTGCCACATGCCAGAAGTGAGCAGAATATCATCCCAGCATTGTGAAGCTGTTGGCAGCAAGCATTAAATTCCGGATGTTATATCCGGCTAAACTCTCTGTTCTGCACCATGGAACTTGGAAATCATTTGATAGTGCCGAACATACTGCCCAAGAATTAGCAATCTTGTTTCCTGATTTATTCCTGCAGAGCTGATCCCCGACAATTAATCAAGCCGAGGTGTCGATTCTACCTGGTTCCTGATATGATCCCTAAACGAAGGTATTTTCTTCAAGAATGGGACTAATCAGAGTACAAAAAGAACTTTATTCTATTTTGTTACTACGGTTTCCTTCCTGATAATCACAGGAGGTATGTGTAACTCTCTTCTGTCCTCAGACATTGTCTGACAATGTGGAGCATGCGACCAGAGAATTAGCTATAATATTACCAGACCTTTTTTTATGTAGTGCTGATCCCTGACAATCATTTAAGTGGAAGTGCCCATCATAACTGGTTCCCAAAATGGCCCCTAAATAAATATGCTTCGTTCAAGATTGGGGCTAATCAAAGCTTAAAATGAGGTTTCACTCAGCTTGTTTTTGCGGGTTTTTTTTTTTTTGGTTTTATTTCCTAGTCACGGGGACAGCTCACCGAGCATTTGCAGCTCCTTCTTATCCTCAGAAAAGATTAACCCAATTTTGTTTTGGTTTTTAGCTTTTTATTACAGGGAGTCTGTGTTTTTGCCGGTAAGCTCATTTTTCAGGAAATGCCTTTTCGTTTTTTTATATCTCTAACTCAGAGATGTTTTAATCACCAACTTTAAGCAGACTGTATGAGCAAAGTGCTGCTCAATTTTGCTCACGATAGCTATTTATGTTTAATATGGGTGAACTTGTGCTGTAGTCATTAGAGAAACGATGGCACTAATTTACAAATTTGCCCATTATGTTTCTTTTACTTAAATCTAATAAGTTCAATTCACTTTTCCCTTCATTTATGACTACGGCATTACATTTCTGAGTAGTGTAAATTGGTCAAGCACTGGCTTGACTCATTTTCAATACACAATGTTGTTTGGGCTGAATTGCATACTACTGTGCAAATGAAGGTGACTACATTCTGTATAACAGTTTAACTTAACGGGGAAATACTGATTTTAGTTTTAACAAAATAATATTGTTTTAATATTATGTTTTTAAGGTGACCTAAAAATATTGGTGAAAGACACATGGCACCATATTGATTTTTCTTATGTTTTTTTTCTTCCTTTTTCTGGGGAATGGGGTGGGAGCCGGGAGTTGAGTGGGATTGCCTAGGCTGGTTGCAGTCATGAAACAGAATATGAGGGTTGATCTTCCCACTTCAGTATCCAGTTTTGGGTTTCCTCTTTTATCAGTAGTAAAAGGTAAAGTTGGAAGATCAAGGGAGTACTTTCATAGAGTTGGAAGTCTGGGGTTAAGTAATTGGGATGGGGAGTAGGATTATTTTAATACTTAAGATGCCTGCCACTGGTTTGGATGTAGTAATCATTAGATTAAATGTTATGAACTGGCTTTTGCTTGAAAAAGTGTACTCCCTTTTTTTTAGGGTGTTATAGGTTGTTTATCAGATATGACTGGGATTATGTTTTGTTCCTGGAACGTAAAAAGTGCACAGACCCCCACCTAAAAGAACTAAAATTTTGCTTCACCTTAAAAGTCTGCTAATAGATGTAGCCTTTCTACAAGTGACACACTTGTTGTCTAATCAAATAAATTGCTTAAGGAGATACTGGGTGGGTCAGGTATTTGGTTCCAGTATTGAATCCCGCAAAAGAGGCAGAGCTATTCTTATATCCCAGAGAATTCCATTCTGACTCATTCATTCAATTGCTGACCCAGGAGGCTGATATGTGATTCTTAGGGCCCTGCTTGACCACTCAGAAGTAATATTAGGTTCCATTTATGGACTGAATAAAGAAGACCCTGAATTTGTTACGAGCCTTATGTCTACACTGGTCATAAGGTCTACATTTCCAATAATTTGGGGGTGATTGGAACCTGGTCATATCTAATCAGCTAGATAGATCTGGCCAGATAAGACAAAGATTAACATCCTCTCAAAAAGCAATACATGAGTTAATGCACTCTATTGGTATTACTGACCCCTGGAGGCTTATGTATCCAGACAGTAAAGAATTCCTTCCTCACCAATCTTTTTCCCGACTGGATTATTTTCTTATTTCACTAGATTTATTACCAGGTGTCTCTATGACTTACTATTCTTCTAAAGCAATTTCTGATCATTGCATTGCCCATCTCCTTCTTGATATCTCACCAAACATACACAGAGATAAATTCTGGAAACTAAATAATCAGCTTTTGAAATCCAAAGATCAAATAACACTTATTCAAACTTTCATATCTAATTTCATGGATTTAAATGCCTCAACAATGCTTAAAAAATATTTTTTATGGGGAGCTCTGACATATGCTCTAAGGGGGAATTTATTTGATTAATGACAAAACATAAAAAACAGAGATAAACAACACTTTCCATAATCCAGGCCCAATTAGAAGATTTAGAATGCCACCTCCTTCCCTCGACTCCAGTAGAAGATTGGACAAAAGTAGAATCTCTTTGTGCACAATATAACTGGATTTTAGCTGAAAAGACTTTCTTGTGCTCTGATCCAAAATCTCATACTTTGATCAGGGGAAAAGGGCGGGAAAGCTCTTGGCTCTCTGCGCACTCAAATGGGTGATAAAATAATCACTTCCATTTACTTGACCTCAGGAGTCTTGATTACCTCCCCTCCAGACATTGCAAATGCATTTCAAGAATATTACCGACAGTTATATTCAGCCCCTAACCATCATTCCCTGCTTCAACAAATGGATAATTTTCTTCAAGATATCAATCTCACAGTTTTATCTGAGGCTCAACTTACATTCCTGAAAACTCCCATTTCTTTAACGGAAGTCCTGGCAGCTATAAACTCCCTATCAAGAGATAAATCTCCGGGCCCAGATGGGTTCACTACAAACTTTTACCCGCCCTTTAAAAAGAAGATTGCTCCCATTCTTTTAGATAATTTCCAGTACATTTTCAATAAAGATATCTCTGACACTACCTCTGACTCAGGCCTTTATAACTGTCACCCAAAAATCAGATAAAGACCCTTTTCTTATTCCCAATTATAGACCAATTTCTTTAATTAATATGGATCTTAAGATCTTGGCCAAAATACTCTCTTCTAGATTAGGTCAGATCTGGGAATCTCTTGTCAGTCAAGAGCGGGTAGGGTTTGTCAAGAGGAGACTATAGAAACATAGAAACATAGAAACATAGAATGTGACGGGCAGATAAGGACCGCTTGGCCCACCCAGTCTGCCCATTTCCCTACCTACTGGATAAGCTGCAGATCCTAGTTAACCAGGTGCCTACTTCTTCCTACCCCCACCCCCCAGAATTGCCTTATGACTATCCCATGCATGCTTGAATTCCACCACTGATTTTGACTCCACAACCTCCTCCAGAAGGCCATTCCATGCATCCACAACCCTCTCTGTGAAAAAATACTTCCTTAAATTACCTCTGAGCTGCCCCCCTTCTATCTTCAAATTGTGCCCTCTTGTTCTTGCACACCTCTTTTTTTGAAAGATGCTACCCTCTTGGACTTTGTTGATTCCCTTGAGGTACTTGAAAGTTTCTATCATGTCCCCCCTCTCTCCCTCCTTTCCTCGAGGCTATACATATTAAGCTCCTTAAGTCTCTCTTCATATGTCCTCCGGTGCAGACCCTGTAGCATTTTAGTTGCCCTCCTCTGGACAGCTTCCATTCTGTCTATGTCTTTGCGGAGATTGGGTCTCCAGAACAGCACACAGTACTCCAGATGGGGTCTCACCAGCTGTCTGTACAGAGGATAATAACTTCTTGTTTTCTACTGGTGATGCCTCTCCCTATGCATCCCAGTATCCCCCAGCCCTCCTTGCTGCCTTCTCACATTGCTTGCCCACCTTTAGGTCATCTGATATGACTACCCCAGGTCCCTTTCCATTTTGTGGTTGTTAGTATCTCACCTCCATTGTGTACTCTTCCCTGGGTTTTGTTTCCCAGGTGCATTACCTTGCACTTCTTAGCATTGAATCTAAGCTGCCATACATTTGACCATTCCTCTAACCTTGCCAAGTCCCTTCTCATCCTTTCCACCCCACCCTGTGCATCAACTCTGTTGCAGATCTTAGTGTCATCTGCAAAGAGACATACTTTTTCCTTCCAGTCCTTCTGCAATGTAGCTTATAAAGACATTGAAGAGACTAGTCTATCTGAACCCTCACGGTACCCGCTAGTAACCCTCCTTTCTTCTGAGTGGACTCCATTTACTATTACTCTCTGTGTCCTATTCTCCAGCCAATTCTTTACCCAGGCTGTCATCTTGGGACCCACTCCCAGGCTGGCTAACTTATATATTAATCTTTTGTGTGGGACTGTGTCAAATGCCTTGCTAAAGTCTAGGTAGGCCATGTCCACAGCCCCTCCTGATCTACTACTTTGGTCACCCAGTCAGAGAAATCTATCAGATTCGTCTGGCATGACCTTCCACTGTGAATCCATGCTGCCTGGGTCCTGTGCCCTTCTGGCCTCAGATACGTGACAATTCTTTCCTTTAGAAGTGATTCCATCATTTTCCCTATCACTGAGGTTAAACTAACAGGTCTATAGTTTCCTGCTTCTGCCTTGCTCCCACTTTTGTGAAGGGAATCACATCTGCCCTCCTCCAGTCCTCGGGTACCACCCCATCCTCCCATGATTTGTTAAAGAGGGTAGTCAGTGGTGTCACTAGTTCTACCTTAGTTCTTTTAGAATTCTGGGATGAATCCCATCAGGCCCCATTGCTTTGTCCACCTTCAGTTTTAAGAGTTCTTTCAGAACCCTTTCTTCTGTAAATGGGCTGGTATCAACTTCTGTATCCAGAGTGTTACTACTGTTTTTATGTACCTCCCCTCTTCCTTTGTAAATACTGAGCAAAAATATTTGTTTAGTATCTCTGCTTTTCACATTCTCCTCTCTACCCTCCCTCCCCTTTATTAAGCCTCACTATCCCTCCCTTGGTCTTCCCTTTGCTCCCTGATGTACCTATAAAGGTTTTATTCCCCTTCTTAACTGAGTTGGCTATCTTTTCCTCAGTTTGGGCCTTTGCTGTTCTGACTGCCTTCCCAGCACTATCATCTGATCACCTTAGAAAAGTTACCTACCTCTCTTCTGTGTCCAGAGAACTCACCTCCTCTGCTGCTCTTGTCACCCTAGATGCAGAAAAGGCCTTTGACAGGGTCTCTTGGGAATATCTCTTCTTGTTACTGGCCAAATACCATATCCCACAAGAATTTATTCAATGGATCAAAATATTATATACACTACCCAAAGCTCAAATTTATTGCAATGGCATTCTCTCCACTTCTTTTACTTTAGCCCAGGGTAGTAGATAAGGTTGCCCCCTCTCCCCTTTTCTTTTCAACTTGTATTTAGAACCACTTATTAGGAAAATCAAAAAATTCTGGTTTGATTTCAGGGATACCAATTATGCACACTGAATACAAAATATCAGCCTATGCTGATGATTTACTTTTGCATATTACTAATCTTCCTCAATCTCTCCCAGCAATCTTTCAAATTATTTCTCAGTTCGAAACATTTTTGAATTATAAGATCAACATGGGTAAAACGGAAGTATATTCACTTAATAAATTCATGGTAATTAGTGAGGTAAACACCAAGGTAGAGAAGTCATTAGGGAGAAGGACAGAGGTAAATGTAAAAAATGGCAAAGGCAGTAAGGACAGGAATGTGGCTAAAAGGGGTAAGGCCATCAAAAAGTGGGGGGTGATGAGTACTGATGCATGTAGTTTGTGTAACAAGCTCCCTGAACTAGTGGCCATGATGGAAGAGGGTTGCCTGGATATTGTGGCAGTCACAGAAACATGGTACACATAGAACTATGACTGGGATGTCAACATACCAGGATACACAATCTACAGGAGGGACAGGGAGGGTAAAAGAGGAGGAGTTGTAGCTCTCTATGTAAAGGAAGGGGTCAAAGCAACAGACTAAAGAGTAAACAAGGAGCAGATGAGGCACTCTGGGTCACCCTGGAGAAGGAAATGGCACCACAATCTGCATGGGGGTTGCATACAGACCCCCATCTCAGTGGGAGGGAATGGATAAGGAAATAATAGAAGACTTCCTTAGAATGGCAGAAAAAGGGGAGATATTGTTGATGGGGGACCTGAATATGCCAGATGTTAACTGGAGCACCTTTGCTGCAGGCATATCCAAGAGCATGGTCATTCTTGATGCCCTACAGGGGGCATGCCTCAGACAGCTAGTATTGAAACCCACTAGGGAGGGAGCAGTCTTAGACCTGGTACTCTCAAATGGGGATGGAGAAAGAATCTCAGATGTAGAAGTGGGTAGCCATCTGGGAACAAGTGACCACCAAACAGTGTGGTTCACGATAAGCACAGCCATACAATCAAGCCATACAAAAGCAATAGTATTGGACTTTAGGAGGGCTGACTTTGGGAAAATGAGAGAGTGCCTCAGAAAAGCACTAGCAAACAGGCAAGAAAGAGAGGTGGAGGAATAATGGGGAGTAATCAAAACAGCCATCACAGAGGAAACAAGCCTTTGTGAAAAGGCAAATCAACAAAACACAACGAAGGAAAAAAACACTATGATTCTCAAAAGAGGTGGCAGGGAAGGTAAAGGAGAAAAGGATAGCATTCAGGAAATATAAGGAAACACAGAAGGAGCAAGACATAGAACTTTATCAGTTAAAGCAGAAAGAGGCTGGGAAGGCAGTCGGAATAGCAAAGGCCCAAACTGAGGAAAGGATAGCCAACTCAGTTAAGAAGGGGGATAAGACCTTTTATAGGTACATTAGAGAGTGAAGAAAGACCAATGGAGGGATACTGAGGCTTAATAAATGGGAGGGAATGTGGGTAGAGAGTGACAGTGAAAAAGCAGGATTACTGAACAAATATTTCTGCTCAGTGTTCTCAAAGGAAGAGGAGGGAGAGGTACCCAAACCAAACAAGAGAAACACTCTGAAGATGGGGGTCAATACCAGTCCATTTACAGAAGAAAGGCTTCTGGAAGAACTAATAAAATTGAAGGTGGACAAAGCAATGGGGCCTGATGGGATTCACCCAATAATTCTAAAGGAACTAAGGGTAGAACTAGTGACACCACTGACAACTCTCTTTAACAAATCATAGGAGGATGGGGTCATACCTGAGGACTGGAGGAGGGTGGATGTGATTCCTCTTCATAAAAGTGGGAGCAGGACAGAGGCAGGAAACTACAGACCAGTTAGTTTAACCTCAGTGGTAGGGAAAATGATGGAATCACTTCTGAAGGAAATAATTGTTGTGTGCCTAGAGGCCAGTGGGGCACATGACCCAAGGCAGCATGGATTCATGATGGGAAGGTCATGTCAGATGAGTCTAATTGATTTCTTTGACTGGGTGACCAAAGTAGTAGACCAGGGAGGCTGTGGACATGGCCTACCTAGATTTTAGCAAGGCATTTGATATAGTCCCGCACAAAAGATTAATACACAAGTTAGCCAGTCTTGGAGTGGGTCCCAAGGTGGTAGCCTGGATAAAAAAATGGCTAGACAACAGGACTCAAAGGGTAGTAGTAACTGGAGTCCACAGTGAAGTAAGGAGGGTTACTAGCGGGGTACCACAGGGTTCAGTACTAGGACCGGTCCTTTTTAATGTCTTTATAAGTGACATTGCAGAGGAACTGGAAGGAAAATTATGTCTCTTTGCAGATGACACAAAGATCTGCAACAGGGTTGATACACAAGATGGAGTGGAAAGGATGAGAAGGGACTTGGCAAGGTTGGAGGAATGGTTAGATGTATGGCAGCTCAGATTCAATGCAAAGAAGTGCAAGGTAATGCACCTGGGAAACAAAAACCCAGGGGAAGAATACACAATGGGAGGTGAGATACTGACAACAGTAAAAATGGAAAGGACCTGGGGTAATTATATCAGATGACCTAAAGGTGGGTAAGCAATGTAAGAAGGCAGTAAGGAAGGCTGGGAGGATACTGGGATGCATAGGGAGAGGCATCAATAGTAGAAAACAGGAAGTTGTTATCCCTCTGTACAGACAGTTGGTGAGACCCCATTTGGAGTACTTTGTGCAGTTCTGGAGACCCCCATCTCTGCAAAGACATAGACAGAGTGGAGGCTGTCCAGAGGAAGGCAACCAAAATGGTGCAGGGTCTGCACTAGAAGACATATGAAGAAAGACTAAAGAAGCTTAATATGTATACCCTTGAGGAAAGAAGGGAGAGAGGGGACATGATAGAAACTTTCAAGTACCTCAAGGGAATCAACAAAGTCCAAGAGGGTAACATCTGTCAGAAAAAGAGATGTGCAAGAACAAGGGGGCACAATTTGAAGATAGAGAGGGGAAGGCTCAACGGTAATGTGAGGAAGTATTTTTTCATGGAGAGGGTTGTGGATGCATGGAACAGTCTCCCTGTGGAGGTCGTGGAGTCAAGAACAGTGGGGGAATTCAAGAATGCATGGGACAGACATAAGGCAGTCCTAGTGGGGGGTAAGAGGAAGTAAGCTGTTGGTTAACTAGGATCTGCAGCTTATCTGTTAGGTAGGAAAATGGGCAGACTAGGTGGCCAAGTGATCCTTATCTGCCGTCACATTCTATGTTTCTATGTTTCACTTTGAAGAGTGATATTGAACAATTGGGTGTACACTGGAATACTGAAAAATGTAAATCTTTAGGAATATTTATGCATTCTCTTCTCCATGTTATGAAAAAAATTAACTTAGACATTCTTAACAAGACCCTGTCTGAAGATTTTAAGCGATGGTCAAAACTGACTATTTCTCTATGGGGTCATATGAGTATAATAAAAATGAATGTGCTACCTTGGATTTTATACCCTCTAAAAATGTTCAATGGGGCCCTTCCACTCTCTTGAATCTCACAGCCCCCACTTGAATAGTGTGTGACCCTAAGCAAGCCACTTAACTTCTTTGTTCTCCCAGGTTGCACCTGTAAACAAGCTTCAGCTTAGTGTGTCTCTCCTGGTTAAAAAAAAAATATCTTAACAAAGTCCAGGAGGGTAGCATCTTTCAGAAAAAGAGATGTGTAAGAACAAGGGGGTACAATTCAAAGATAGAGGGGGGACAGCTCAGGGGTAATGTGAGGAAATTTTTTTTCACGGAGAGAGTGGTGGATACATGGATCCACCTTCCTGAGGAGGTCGTTGGGTCTAAAATAGTGGGGGAATTCAAACATGCATGGGACAGACATAAAGCAATTATAGTGGGGGGGTTGCAGGAAGTAGGCTGTTGGTTAACTAGAATCTGCATCTTATCCAGTAGGTAGGGAAATGGGCAGACTGGGTGGGCCAAGTGGTCCTTATCTGCCGTCAAAGTCTATGTTTCTATGTTTCATAGTTTACACAGATACACAGACTTATCAGTTCCTTTATATTGCAAGGAAAGAAAGTCAGGCAAAGTTATCTTAAACTTACACTTCAGAAAATTGATGGTGGCCTTCAAGCCCCTAATTTCCATATTTATTATTTAGCCATACACTTGGCAAGAATTAGATTCTGATTACATTTCCCAGAAGCTTTCCTAGAATCCACCTATTGTCCCTCCTGGGTCAGAATTGAACAGGTTCTATGTTTAGTGAATGGCATGGATCTCAAGACTCTCCCTTTTATTTCCAGGAAGAATCTCCCTAAAGCCCTACAGGAAACACTGTTATATGCCTTTCTTCATACTCAGCATCAGTTAAATAATTTCCTAAAAGTAGATGCAACCAGAGACATAACTCAACCTTTGTCGTCTAATCCTAATTTTTTAATCTCAGGTAAGATTATTAAACATCACTACTTTTGGCCACAAATGGGAGTAAATACTGTAGATCAACTGGTTAAAGACCAAAAATTGCTCTCCTTTAAAGAAGCCAAATCCATTTTTAAATGGCCTGATAACCAAGTGTTTAATTTTTTTCAGATAACCCATTTATTGGTAAAACACTTTGGGTCGGATATATGGTCAAGTCCCCTTATGTCAGTGGTCCTTCCATATGTAGAATCCATCTCTACATCACACATTATATCCTATTCATATAAATTTCTACTAAAAGAAATACAGTAGCTAACATAGAAGGTCAAAGATCTTATTGGTGGGACAATATTTTACCACCACATTTCCCCTCTAGGAATTGGCCCAACATCTGGAAACACTTATATAAATATATCAAATGGAATAGGTACCGAATATGCAATAATATATTAACTATAATTTATATTACACTCCAGTTCAACTTCGCCAAATGGGGGCTTCATCCTTCAGCCAATGTCCAAAATGTCAACATGAACTAGTCGATTTATTTCATATGCTTTGGGCCTGTGATAATATTAACTCCTTTTGGAAGGAGACCCAGTCATCTCAAACCACTGCTTATGGTTACTGACAAATTTATTCCAGAAATTTGTATTCTGGGGGATTATACACAGATTCAAGGGTCACAGCAGAAAGCTCATATGGCCTTAATTACTGCTTGTACCAAGAAAATAATACTAAGATATTGGCTTCACTCATCTACTCCCCTTTATTTAGAGTGGTTCAAAGAAATTATGTTCACTTTACAGGCAGAACTTATTTATTTATTTATTTATTTTATTTATTTATTTATTAGAACATCAGTTTAACAACCTTTGAGCCAGAGGCTCATTTACAAAGGTACCTCATCACAGTGAGGACAAAACAGTGCAAGAAACAAATATCAGGCAGACAAAAAATCTGAGTACATTTAGGAATCAGCCCAAAAATACAGGCATTTGTCAAACACAGTATACAACAGACTTACATGTGCACTTTACAGAGTAGACAATATACATTAGTTACATGGAGATTGATTCAGTGGGCAGAATAAAGGTAAGACTGGGTGGGAGACATCAGAAGAGGAGTGTGGGGAAGATAGTGCGCTTACAGAGTAGACAATATACAGTAGTTACATGGAGATGGATTCAGTGGGCAGATAAAGGTAAGGCTGGGTGGGAGACATCAGAAGAGGAGTGTGGGGACGATAGTAGCAAGTAAAGGTAGAGCTGGACAGAAGGTCAGAGAGCGGCTCAGTGAGCCTTGTCTGGGAGGACAGGAGGAGGCTTAGAGGCAGGTACAGCTGCATGTCGAGAGCAGGTGATTTCTAAGACTAGTTTTAAAATAAGATAACGAGGTGGCATCAGTGACTCCAGCGGGAAGGGCGTTATACCAACAGGGGGCTCTGTAGGGGAAAGCCCTTTGACCTTGGGAGGTTCTCGCCCTCTGTATAACAAGTGCAGTTTTGCGGGATATACGGGTGTGCACTGTAGGGTTTGCATGGTGGATAGTGGTTGACAGGCCTGGTGGGGATAGCCCAAGTAGTGATTTTTTTGTTAGGAGGCAGGTTTGGTATACTGGCTGGACTCAAGAATAGACTAGCTGCATACAAGCAAAGGTGGGAAACACTCCAAACTCTTATATCGGTACAACAGATCTAATCCAAAGTTACTTTTACAGTGGTTCTAAAAGATGGTTATATCTTTTAGGTATATCCCAATAGCCAGCACTTCTGACTTAAAGTCTCAATTTTCATTTTCCTTTTTGTTTTTACTATAAAATCAAGTGGCAGACCAGAGTTGGGAGGGATGAGGGTTATAGGGGGAGGGGGATTACAGACAACTTAAATACATCATAATCGGGATATGCAATTATCTTCTTTTACTGAATGCAGTTATAATGTAATTGTTTTATTCTGACTGTTTCCTTTCATAGCATCATCATGTTGTCTGTATTTGTTTGCTGTTAAACATTTAAAATGAATAAAGCTTATTAAATTAAAAAAGTATGTGTTCAGAGTGTAGGCAAATGTGATATGCAGGTTTGTTTTAGAAATAGGTAAAAATAACGATACATGCAATTGATAGAAAGATAATTACGTAGACATACAGATAGAGAGAAAGACAGACAGACAAGCAGGCAAAATAGGAATGGCAGTGAGGTACTGAACTGAAGCCAACCCCACTCCCACCCTGCAGAGATGGACAGTAGCTCTTACCACATACAGTACTGTGAAACAATCCCTTGCAGTGGTAGTTGCCAGGAAGTTTCCCATTGATGAGGCACAATGCATTAATTTCAGTAGCGTTAGCATTATCGGTATCACAAGTGCCGAGCAGCAACATTAGATTTGGGTATAGTCACTCAGTGTCAGTATGCATCAAACATTAAGCATTATTCGGCAAACGATAGTGCAGTACTTTGTGTTTCTTTAACTAAACAATGTTATGCTGTTTATAATGTGCCAGGTGGTGCTGTTCTCTCAATTGTTTTCCTGCTAAATTAAAACTTTCCAGTAGGTGCCTCTGCAGTCTTTGCTCCCAATTGTTTCAATTACTGACCACAATATTGCCATAACACCCAGTACAGCAGGCCAGGGTGGGGATGGCGCTGCTGCACAGGACACGGTATGTGACATCTCCTTTTAACATATAGTACAGTGCAGTGCTCAGTGTGCATGACTGTCTGTGCCATACTTGCAGACACAGGACAGGATTCACAAAGAAGATGCGCCTGGCACCAACTCAGATGCGCCAGCGCAAGTCAGATGCACCAAGACCAAGCAGTGGCATTCACAGAAGGATGTGCCGTGCCAAGCATCAAGTGCAAATACCACTGTGAATCACCACAGAACACAACAGCACAACCAAAGATGCACCAGCACATCCAGAGATGGTCCACAGCAGGCAGGCAGCCCTGCAGCCACACAGGGGAGCCAGCAGAACAACTGCAGCAAAACAGCAGGGCAGGAAGAGCAACTACAGAACTGTCACAAACAGACCCACGGACACAAGTGTAGAGTAAAACATGGTTATAAAATGTAATGGCCATATAAATTGTACAAATCAAATGCCAGAAAAGGAACAACAGCAACAACATCCACAGACGGGGAAGAGGGAGACCAGGGATGAGTAGGAGGAGGATGGGAAAGGGGCAGAAACAGAGGACAGGGTAGGGCAACTAATTACATAGGAAGGCCCCCAGATATCTGCAGGGGGACACTAGTGACGCCATGCCCTACCACGTAGCACCCTGGTACGGCCCAGAAGGTGCAGCATGACACCCTGCAGGGCAGCTGACAGGCACTGAACAGTCTGTGTAAGAGGGCGCAGGGATGCCTGAATGGCCACATGGATCCTCTGGTCCACATCCACTGGCACAGCACCACCACCACCATCACCATTCGGAGCAGCACGGTGACCAAAAACACCTACAGAAAACAACAGAAGGAAAACATACTGAGGTCCAGAACAATGAAACACAACTCCATACACCACAGACTGCACAACACCAGAAAGACTGCAATCATGTAAAATGGTACTCACCCGCCCATGGTGGGGCACCAGGCCTGGCTCCCATGTATCACCAATGATGCTCCTCAGCTGCATCTGTGGCATGCTGCCTGGCCCCTGGACCTGCAAAACACAACAAACAGCACCATGAATGAACACTGCCACTGTGCAGGATGCAAGTCCCCAGCCACCCCCCCTGCTGGCACAAGGCTATGCAGCAGACAGTCTTGCCTGTGTCTGAAGCACCCGGTGGAAGCAGGCACACACAGCCATGCCCTGTCCCCCCCAGCACCAGGGCAATGCAGCACAGGAGCACCATGGGGACAGTGACAGACACACCCAGTATGTGCCACAGAAGGATACAGCCAAAGAACACTTACCTGGATGTGGCAGTGTACCCCTGTGTACACGGTACCACAGCTGTGTGAGCCTCTCTTGGTCCCACCTGTGGAGGTTGCCATAGCGATGCCTGCACTGCTATCCTGTGTGTGGCATGCCAGTATGCCACACAATCCGTGAAGCAATGGTGGCCCACACCCTGGCCCTGGGCTCATGGAGACCCTTCTGTCCAAACAGGCAGCCCACCATAGCCATGACCTGTGCCAATAGGTGTAGCAGCTCCAAATGTGACCAGTTCATGGCCCTAGGCACCATTCTCCCAAACCCAGGCATCCTACACTGTGTACATACAGTGGCAAGGTGCAAACAGGGAATGCGCTGTCTACCGACCATTATGCGCTACGTGAAACAGTGATACATATGCAGCACACTGCGCACTGAACATGACGAGTGATTGGCCACTGCCGATGGACATGTGCATGCGCACACCACCATGCTATGGCGCCGCATGGCAAGGACACGGTCGCGCATGCATGGTGCACGTGCTGGCTTCATGTTGTGCAGAGCATATGCCAGTAACATGTATCGCACATAGTGCATGATCCATGGGGAGGGATGAACAATGCAGCATGGGCGGTGCATTGTGGGACATGCTGCACGATACGGTACATGGCACCATGATTGTCAGGTACACTATGGCACAACGGACCACAGCGGAACAGTGCATAATGGAAGAAGTGCTGTATAACACGAACACCGCACATGCACAGGGGATGCACCGTGTGGACTGCCCCAAGCCATGCATATGTGACACCCAGACCACTGGGAATTTGCTGTACTGTGGTTGGTGCATCACACAGATGCTCTGTGCAAAGTGAGATGAGCAGGGAGCAATTATGCTATTCAGAGAGGATGCACCCCAAACAGCTTCATCAACCATGCATGGACAACTCAACCGATTAGCATTTCATTAACAGGTGCTCAGGCCTCATTTGCATGCCCTGAGTCATAAATGCTCCCAATTCAGCAGGTTAAGTCCAGAGCACTGAGAGGAGTCAGTGCCTACAGGGTGAGTATACTGCTACATTCACAGGGCTACAGCACACACTGGTGTGCCTGCATTGGAGCGTGCACAGCCAATGGTGCCCCAGTACACCACATGTGGGACCTGGCTACCATCCGGTGGCTCCCATGGCAATATGTGATGTACAACTGCAGGGACATATCCACAGGGCAACATTGGACTGGTCCCTGCCGAGTCCACAGCGGAACACTGTGTCACTGGGACACACACAGGATAGCACTTTCCGGGCACCGATGCACAACTGCGGCAGTCGCACCATACAACCACACAGTGCAGGAGTGCAGAAAGCTTTGGAATGACAGCCGATGGAGGACCAAGGAGAAGGTGGCCAGCATCCAGGCCTCCCTGCAGCGGACAGGGGGTGGACCTGGCTCAGTGGCACAGCTCATCCCCAACGAGGCCCTCCTGGCCACCAGTGTGTCTGGGATGTCCATGCATGGTGTTCCTGTGGGTGGCTTCCTGACGGGGGCAGCCCATCACAGCATGGTGAGTAGCTGTGCACCCTGTCCACACCCGCCATGGACAGGCGTGCATACCTGGCAGTGTGTGGCTGACTGTGCAGTGTGTCATGTGTGTCATGTGCATTAACCATGTCTCCCTTTCTGTCTTCCACAGCTCCATCGTGACTCCACGGTGCGGCCATGGCCAACTGCGCAGCTCCCATAGGCAATGATGCGGGCCCACCCCAATGAACAATTGACACTGACGTGGGTTTGTCCTCACCTGTGATATCCATGCTCCACACACCACCGATCATGGTACCCGTGGCGGAGGCCCCTGCGGAGCCCTCCACCAGCAATGGCGGTACTGCAGGTGGGTACATCTCATGGTTGGGGGCCTGGCTGGATTATCTGATGGTGACCCAGATGAGGTGGTGGACATAGCAGATGCACTCATCATGCTTGCCAGTGGCCTGCAGGGTGAGGGCATTTGCACCAATGCATGTTCCACCATCAGCAGCGCCACTGCCATGGGTGACTACAGTGCACACAGTGCAGGGATGTCTGTGCATGGGACCCTGGGTGCCAACGGCATTCCCACCATGCTGGACACAGGTGCAGTGGTAGCACAGATGCCCTGGACTGTGTGTGCTGTGCCCCTTGCACTGCTGCCCAGCACAGTGCTGGCAGCATAAGTGGCATCCAGGCAGGGCGCCAGTGAGCATGCACCCCTACTGTGGGCCCACTGGATGACATGCATGGACAGCAGGCACCTGTGCCCAGACAAGATACACACACAGCACAACCTGAAAGGGTGCATCCACTGCCCGTGGGTGACCCTGGTGAGGTTGACCATTCCCCAGTTCATCAGCACCGCCCCCATGCCACATCACCTGTTAATGACATGGGTGTCTACCTTGACCCGTTGCGGGCAACTGTGGACTGTCAAGAGGAACTCTGGGTGGAGTTCTGGAGCCAAAGGGCCATCATGGTCCAGGAGCATGAGCCTGCAGTGGAGTGGCATGATCAGATGCTGGCTGAGACAAGCCTCATGCTGGTAGGCATGACCGCAGCCATGGAGCAGATCACAGCTGCTGTGGAGGCAGTGGCTGCTTCCACAGCATGCCACAGACAGCGTGCATCCAGTCAGATGCCCAGGAGCACATCCTGTGCACCCTGAGGGTGAGGCCAGATGGGCCCCCTGCTGCTGACTCCATTGCCACTGGCATCCACTCCCACCGGCTATGGCTCAGCTGGGGGGCATGGAACAGCCACCCCACTGAGTACCCATTCATGGTCTCAGTGCAGCAGCCCTGAAGGGTTCTTAGGGACACCCCCTGTGGCTGGTAGTGGCACCCCTATCACCACAGCCATGGCAGAGGCCGCACGCATGACTGTGGTGGTCATAGGGTTGCCCTGTGATGTCCATGCCCAGGGTTCTGTGGTGGTGGGTGGCATGGTCATGCATACTGGCTGCTCTGTGGATGGTGCCAGTACCGCTGTGAGTGGTGGTCTCCAGCCACATGGTTGCCCTGGCACCCCCCCGTGTCACCTGTGCATGTGCACCGGTGTGTTTGTGTCTACCACAGTTGTGCCATGTGTCATGGGAATGATTAGTGCATTACACTGCATGCAGTGCCCATGTGGTGGCTGGAGTGCACACTGACCCGTGACGGTGTGGGCATGGCCTGTGTGGTTCTGGTGTGGTGCAACCATGGTGCCTGTGTGTGAGTGTGTCTGTCCCTCACCGTGTGCATGCACCTGCATGTGTGCCCCAGTGTGGCATACGGTGCCTGCCATTCCCCCCGCAATGCTGTCCCTACACTGTGAGGCCCACACCTGCACATGTACCAAACTGCATACTCACCTGCATGTCCCAAAGTGTTCCTCCACCAGTCGGGTGCGGTATGCCCATGCCCTAACCACCTGCCTGGGATCCCTGCACCCATGTCCGCCATCAGCTCCATGTTCCTCTGGGTGTGCCCCACTGCGGCCTCCCCCACCCCCTCCTCCTCCCCCCCGGAACTGTTGCCTTCACTGGCCTCGGCAGGTATCCCATGGTCATGGGCCATGTTGTGTAGCATACAACATGCCAGGAATATTTTTTTAATTTATTTATTTTATTGAAATCTAGGATTACAAATACCTTTTAGCAGGAAGTGCTCATTTACAAAGGTCCCACATCGATGGAATGGGGGGTATACATACAAAGGTCAACATAATAATACATACAGTAGTTACACAATAAAAATAAGTAAGAGACTGAGGCTTAGGAAATACCAGTAATTCAAAATGTGGCAAATGTTAGGTAGCATGACATACCAGCTAAGGGCAATCTTAGAACTAAGCACTGCAGGTGAGAGGGAAGGGGGTATGCAGGCAGGAAGGCCACTGTCCGAGGATAGAGGGTGAGGGTAAGAGCTCTAAAGGGGAGGGAGGGAAGGGATAAAAGTCAGGAAATGCCTGGGGGGAAGGGAGAAGGAACAAGGGGGTAGGCAGGTAGAAGGGTGCAAGGTGGGGAGAGGTAGCTGTCAAGACTGAATATGCTACAGGCCTTCTCAGGGCTATACTGTAGGGCACCACCTGACCATCATAGGCACCAGAACTGCATCTTCAGCATACTGCAGACACGCTCGATGATGGCATGTGTCGTGACGTGTGCTTCACTGTAACTTTCTTCCGCCACTCTTCCGGGTCATTGGATGGGGGTGAGGAGCCAAGGATGCAATGGGTATGCAGCATTACCTGTGGGGGTAGATGTGTCTCCATTAGTACATGGTGTTACACTGTGGTGTGTAACCCAACCCCATCCTGCCCTATGTTGTGCACCCCTGTCCTGTCCCCCCACCCATGCAGCTGCATGCCTGGCGGTCCTGCATCCCCTGTCCCAACTGCCCCTGCCTGCCCCATCCCTCCTGTGGTGCACATTGGTCTCATGCCACCCTGCATCCACCCCTGCACCCTTCCACATTGCTGCTGACCCAGTGCCCTCATGCCTGCAGCCTCCCACCCACAGCCCACCCCAAGTGTCCCAGACATGGTGCCCCCTGGGCTGCTGGTGCCTGGTCACATGTACCTAACAGGTGTCCAGTTTGGATGTCCCCAGCCTCAAACCTTGCACACAGTGCTGACTGGTGCAATATGTATGCATCATGTGCATTCCCAGGGTGTGTGGTACAGACATTGGTGATGCACCCTGTGGCATCACACACCACCTGGCAGTTCATTGAATGGTACCCCTTCCGATTCATGTATGTGATGCCCTCCTCACCAGGTGGTGCACGGATTGCTACATGGGTGCAGTCGATGGCTCCTATGACACCTGGCATGCATGTCGCCCTGTGGAACCCCTGCATGGCTTCTGTCCACTCTGCCTGTGTGCTGGGGAATCTGATGTATTCTGAAGCATGCGGTAGCAGTGCGGTGAGGAACTGTGTGAGGAGGCAGGATGTTGAGGCCTGTGATATGCCAGTGGTGTCCCCTGTAGGCCTCTGGAAGGTTCCCATGGCGAGCAGGCACGTGACTGTTGTCACCTTGGTCTCCACTGCGATGGAACGTCTTCGTGCAGGGGGGTGCCTGCATCACATCATGGCATAGCTCACATAGCTGCCTCAGCATGGCCCTGTTGAGACAGTACCACCTGACTATTACCACCTCTGTCAGCTGCTCAAAAGACAGCTGGGTGCGGCACCGCCGTGGGGCCAGCCGCCTACGGTTACTTCCGGCACCCTGCCTCCTCCTCCTCATTAGGGCACCAGTAATGGCAACTGCTACTGGGTTCATCCCTTCTGTTGGTGTGGCCCTGTGGTGTGGCTTGCTGTCTGTGTCTGTCCCTCTGTTTCGACTTCCCCCTCTGTGTGTGTCCTGCTGTCATCGTTCCATTGATGGCCTGCTGGTGTGCTGGACTTAAGTCTCCTTCTTTTGTACTTATCTTTCTGTGGTGCATCTTGGCTTTGCACTGCAGTTGTTCCATTGCTGCACCTTGATTGTGCTCTGTGAATAGGGATGCATGGTGTATGCATGGGTACGCCCCCTGTACACATGCCGCATGTCATTAAGTTGTGCCTATGGTGCATGTCTTTTGGCACAGGGCATCTCGTTTGCACTGGTGCTTCCTCCCTGTGCCTGAATCACCCTCCGGTGCATTTCTGACTTGTGCTGGCACATCTGGGTTGCGCCAGGTGCATCTCCTTTGTGAATCCTTCCCACACAGTGTAGGCACCTTCACTTTCTGTGCTCTCTGCTGGAAAACATTTTTCACATACTATATCTTTGCAACTATGTACAGAGTGAAAGAAGAGATATTAGCTTCGGGCAGATATTATTTGTGACCATTTTCATTATGCTGTTTGACTTTGCTACTTTATTTGAAGTAAAAAAGGCAACTAAAAGAGAATGTACTTGTGAACCATCTGAATGATTATTTAATGCCAAAAGCACTGCAGGGAGATATTATCCTCTACACTCGACCTCCCCCCCATTTAATCCAAACTCTCTCATCAGGTTGCCTGGGAGCATATTTTGCCATAGGCTATTTTTTATATGTATCTACTATATCTAGATCTCTATCTATATCTATATCTATATCTATATCTATATCTATATATATATATATATATATATATATACGTATATATGATATGTGTGTGTTTTATGGCACTGTCTCCAGCTACAGTTATGTTGCCTTTGCCTGTTTTAGCCTAGCAAGGAATTGCAGTAGATTTTGAGTCAGCTGGCTTCCACCTCCCATCAACTTTTCAAATGGAACTACAGTATTTGCAGACATCATCTACTATAATTTTATAAAGGGATGCTGCATTTTGCTTTTTGAAAAATGGGCAGGAGCAGTGCAAATCTTAGCGGAGGCGTTGTCTTCTGTTTGGGTTTGCTGTGTGGAAGAGCGCATGATTTGTGTGTTCACTTTGTATTTAATTCTGTGCTGTATTATCAAAACAAGTGAATTTAATGAATGAAAGTCTTAATGTTCAGTGATGGGCTGTCAGAATGTGCCCCTCCATATTGCATTGACAGCTGTGAAATCCAAGTGTAGTACAAATCTACACTGTAATCCCTTCCTGGTTTTATAGAATTAAAAAAGGAGTGTAACTACATGTACATCAATGAAATCAAGTTAACCCTCCTGTCAGCTACGTTCTCCAGCTCCACTGACTGCAGTTTCAATTACTTTGTGTCACCTTAGTATTACAGGAGGCACAGCCATGAGAAAAGGGGAAAATAATAAAGGAAAAGGTATACCAATGCTGACATTCCTCACTGAACATGAATTCACTTACAGCACCACAGTGAACACACAAGTGTGCAACCTGCTGACTTCCACAGGTCACTGCATCAGGTCAATGCATGCGATGTGACCTGTTGAAGAGTGCATCCCCAGCTTCAGACAGGGACACGTGCAGGTCTTAGAGTCATCATTAGGAGTGCAGCCCATACATGGTCCTTCTTTGAAAATGGAGACAGACTTCGGAGACAGAGTTCTGCAATAAAGGAGCAGTCAGGGCTCTCTCAACAAAGCTAATAAAAAATGTTTTCATTCTCTTTCTGAGACTGCTAATGGCTGATCCTCAACCCTAAGACAGCTGAGAGAACACACACACACACACACACACACACACACACACACACACACACACACACACACACACACACACTCTTAATAAGTGGATATCTGCTCTTTGACAGTGCCCCTAGTCACACAGGGACAGTCTCCTCACCAGCATAGGATGGTAATACAATAGAGTTTTATTCTTTGCATTAATTTGAGACACATGGTTTGATTCTGTCACAATGGGGGTGTTTTGCACTGCCAAACAATTGATTTCCACAGTCAGCGCCTCAACATTTGCTTGATATATTTTTTACAGTTAAGATTCCCATTCATTCTTGTTGTACTGTAATTGGTTTTAATGTTTCACACTTTAACAGTCAGATTCTAAAGTAGTGTTCATTCCCTATTTTTTCACCTGCCACCTCCCATCATCTTTTATAAGGTTTGCATAAACAAATGTTTGACAAATCTGCATTCATGTTGAACAGCTAATTTCATTTATTTAATTCGATGGTTAAACATCATGTATTGCTTAGAAATTAGAAAAATATTTCTGGTTGAAGAAGACATGCTTAACAAGAAAGAGAAAGTCCCAATTTCACAGTTTATTTAATCTACTCACTAAATTTATATATTCCTTTCTTATGGTGTCCTGAAATGTGTCTCTTCCATCTTGTAAAATGAAGTATATGTTATTAAGTTGTTGTTTTTTACCATAAGCAGAAAAAAAAATTCAATCTACCTGTGGATATTTATTCAAATATTATTCATGGGGCATCGGAAGTTGTCTGCTGTCCTGACCTCACCTTCATAGGACATAAGCAAATGCCCTTTTGAAGCTGCTGTCTTTGCAGCACCACTTTAAACAATCAAGTCCATGTTCATCTGAGGCCAGCGCAACAGCTCTCATCCCCCAGCTGTCAGTGCTGCACTGAGTGTAGTCCTACAGACACTAAAGTTGCATTTAGCTGTAAATTGCCTCAAGCTATTTGAAGTTAGCTGGCTGGGAGGAGAGTAAACTCTTGTTGTGCCACTGTCTTATATATGTATGCCCAGAATTATGATGTTCTAATTCTGTCCGCAGCCTAGGGGTTAAATTCCAGCTATTTAAAGTGTTTTTGTCACAGCCCAGGGTCATGCAATGTGAAAACCGAGGAGAGGTAGTGAGAGAATTATAGGGCAACACCATGGATTGTGCTAACAGTTTAAAAACATTGTGTGGACTATTGAATTCTTGCAAAATATGTAGAGCTGCAGTTGCAGTAAAGGACAGTACTCTGTTAGAGAGCATAGTTCTAATGAGCTGCTTCTGAAACCTTGGACAAGTTCATACTGTTTAGTAACTACATTACACTACTTAGGCACATCTCCTACATTAATTTGAAGAAGAAAAAAAAGAAATGTTGCTATGTCGAATCCATTCATTACTGGCTACCATTAACATATTCACATGACAATGCAAGTTTACTGGAGGGAAATGCGATGGCACTGTGAGAGATAGAGCTAGCGTATATAGCAGGTACTATTTTTTTCCCTTTCTCCTCATATCATATGCAGTTTGTGTTGTTGTAGTCCATGACTGGTCCCTGCTCCTATGTACCAGATTGCATGAACAATTGACTCTCCTTAGCCCCACATTGACACCTCCAATTACAAAAAAAAAACATAAAAAGTACCTCAGTGTGATTTCCCATAGTTGCCAGTACATATCGATTCAATGCCACAGCAAACAGAGTGCCTGGTAAAAGTGCACAGCATTCAGCCTGAAAACAACAAAAGTCAGAAAAAACTTGCATTTTTTTCTGGTAGTGTCACCCGACCCAGTCATCTGAATAGTAATCTGCATACCTGGGTCTTGTGCAACAGTATAACGCTATACAAGACATGCCCGATGTGATTTGACTATGACAGCGCTGGTCACAATGGTCCAAATGTCACAGCTTTCCTGTTTTAGCATAACACTGCAAGGAACTTAATAGCAATTTTTGTGTTTTTATTAGGAATTTTATTTCCTTGATGTCTCCTATCATGGTTTTTGTTTTGGAGCAGATCTTTACTTAGCCAACATCTTACCAGGATTGTGCACAGGAACATCTGAGCCCTAACATTGGAAGTGCCATGTTAGTTATCCTCTTATAATTGATTGTATCTTGGAGATTTTTATATATATATATATATATATATATATATATATATATATAGAGAGAGAGAGATAAAATATTGTTTGTTACTAAATGAATTCCTTATATTTAGTAGGATTGTATGCCTTTTGTGATAGTTCCTATCCCACTTGCACCACAACAGCCTTTCCATATGGCAAAGAATGGGGAACAAAGTCCCTCACGGCTGGTAATGGCAATCGATTTTTTTACAAAATACACCCCCCAAAAAAAAAAACATAAACTTTTGCAAACTTTTTCTGTGCCTCCTAACTGTCACTCTTACAACATGGCACTGGTTGCCCTCCTAGGTGTAGCCACTGCAACTTGGATCCATCTGGCATAGCATCCATGCTGTCCTTATGGCCTCGTCTGTACCCAAATAGCTAGGATTGTCAACACCTAAACTATTAATAGTGATGCTGCACTGACTGCTCCCCATATAACCAAACCCCAAGAGGCAAGTCCTGGGGCAGGATTGTGTGCAGTGTGTAAAGTGCTGCATATTTGTTTCTGTCTGTGATTGCTGAAAGTATGTTATCGGCAACTCACATTGGATTTGTATGTTGCTTTTAGTTTAGATATTAATTACATCTAATTGTACTGGCCAGCCCCAGTCAAGGCCGTTCTTCCTACCGTTCACTTCATATAAGCTTGTTTATCTGGTGGGGTACATCACCCTGCTCTCTCCTCTCCTGTCCCAGTGGAGCATAACAAATACACAATCCTGCTGGGAAGGAGAGGGTAGTGGAGGCCGGACGTCTGTATCTTTTTATTCCACTGTATATTCCTGTCTTCCATGAATACTAGTTTACAAGTACTTTTTTTTCAGCCTTTGACCCATATAAATTGCACTGCATAGGTACAGAGAACAGTTGAAAGTAACGGCAGAGGGGCAGCATAATAAAATTATGCAATGTGTAATTACCACAAACATAAGAATTCAAAGTTCCAAAACAATGGCAATGTGCTTACACTAACAAGAAACCAACAAAACATAACCAGATGTACAATGGTTTGTGACAGCAAAAATTGCACGTGACACATCTTTACATTATCTGTAGCCTCCTCAGACAAAGAGAGAGAGAGAAAGAGGGAGGTAACTTTCTGGATCTGAAACTTTAGACAGCTCTATCGTCTCTGCTACACCCAATGGTATACAGCAGCTTTAAACAATGATTACAATCCCAGATTTAAAAAAATGCTACATTTCTGTTACTGTCCGGTACAGGTTCTGTGTGAAACTGCATTGTTCCAAACTAGGAGCAACCACATACATTTTGATACATTGGGAAGGCAAGAGACATGAAAAACGTTATGCATGCGTGGACCAAATGGATTAAGATGCACAACGTAATGCATACTAAATGCTGTTCTCTTGTTAGAGCAGTACTTGCTGTATACTCTCTACTTTTTTCCATTCTAGCTGTTGTTGAACACAAGTCTTTACTCTGTACCCCGGACCCTCCCTGCATGAGGGCTTGCATGCCACCTTGACAGTGTACCATGTTCTCTGTATTGTAATATTTCACTGGCTCACCCGTTTAATGGGCTTGTTTTCTACCATGTCTATGTACCATGTTTTCTGTATTGCGCTTGTTTGCTACCTTGACTCTGTACCTCATTTTCTGTATTGTAACCTCCCGGTCGCACCTGAAAATTGACATTTGTTGTCTAGTGTGCCTACCTGGTTAACAAAAACAAACAAACAAATAAATAAATAGATGTCAATCCTTGTTTCTTGGACCTTACTTTGCTTGCGTAATTTCTTTGTCAATGCCGAACTACTGCAGTAGAGGCAGCAAATAACCCATTTCAGTCACAGTCATAGTGAGACTCTTGGACCAGTAGCCACTCACTTATATTCCACTTTGGGAAACAATCGGATGTATGAGTTCTGTTTGTCAGTTCAGGACATGAAAAATCAAATTTTTATTTTCATTTAAATGCCTGGCACATTTCTCTTTTTTGGAGGGGGTTCTTTTTTTTTAAAAGGCTGTAAAGCTAAAAAAGCAGGTCTCTTATAACATACAATATAAAGTGACTGAGCACCTCTCTATTCCTTACTCCCAAGTGGTAGAAAGTAGTATTTTTCTTTCTTATTTATTTTTGTTATTCATATCTTTGTTAGCAGAGTAATTTTAGCAGTGTGACAGAGAGAGAGAGAGAGAAAGAGAGAGAAAACTGTCTGGAGAAAACTCTGAACTGACTTGTTGTGTTTGAGAAGAGCTCCCAAAGCTAAGTGCTTTTTGATATAATTTTCAGTTTAAAAATTGTTTTGCTTTATGTAAATTTAGGTGATTGTGAAAGACAACCCTGTAGGCTCCAGGAAGATATAAAATTTGTGTGGTAGATATTTGTTGGAAGTCAGAAGGATCAACACATTTATTTAGTGTGATCTTTCTACTCTGATGTGGTTAATTTTAATACTATAGTTTAAACCCTTTCTGTATGTGCCTTTGGTGGTGTCTGATATTGAGAACCTAAGTGTCAATTGTGGGTATCCTGTCTGTTTTGGTAGGTACTTTATTTTCTTTGTTAAACAGCTGAGTATACCTATTGCCTAATACTTTATAGTACATTGTATCTTTTTGCTCAGTCTCTGATTTTTCTCTTCTTTCTCCAATGTTTTAGAACTGTTTAGTTATTGTGGCAGAGGTGTGGTACTGTGTTCTTTCTTGTAGTTCAAGGTGCTTTTGGAACTGCTGATTTCCATTGGTTTAAACGACTACATTTTTTTTTCTATTTTAAAAAAAGCTACATCAGCTTGGTTTGTTGTCACCTGTTTGTTGTTGCTAAGTAGCAGATGTTTTTGCATTGTGCTCTGATTCTGTGATAGAATCTGTATCAGTAGAAGGTAGATTATTGTGATTGTAGTTACCTTTTGATGGTAAGGATAAAGAGGTGAGATAGAAGTGTACGTATTTTCAAATATTATAGAGGAACAGTGGCAGGATTTTTAGGACAGTAAATTAATAAAAAGGGAACTAGGAGAGCTTCAGTAGCAGACAAGTAGTGAAATTGCAGTATAATGTGGAGAGTGGTGCAATGCAGTGGCTGTGGGGCAGCCATATTCAGGCAGACTTTCTGGACACTAAGGTGCTGCCCTATCTGCATGCATCTTTCTGGACTGCAGGATGAGGTAGCCAGACTCAGAGCGGAAGTAAACTGGGTCAGGAGTACCATCACCCCTATCCAGAGACCACTCAATCCAATACAGCTGCCTCAAAGGATGCAGAGAACGAGGAGTACTTGGATGACAGTGGGCTCAGGGAGGGTTAGACCAGTCAGGTAGAGGCACATCCCAGATCCTATTCCACTCGAAAACTCATATGCCACACTTCCAAACAGGGACAACCAAATAGAGGTACCCAGAGAAATGGAAGGAAAGGATGTGGAGGTTAGCCAAGTGCAAAAGATGGAGGTTAGCGCCCAGGAGGTGGATAGGCAGAATAGGGGCAAAATTCAGCAGAAGGGCAGACAGCAAGGTGAACCAGAGATAAAGGACAACCAAGGAAGGGGCTGGAGTAGAACAGCAAAACAGTCTAGGGAGGTCAAATCATGGAAAGTCATGTGTGCAAATGCCAGGAGCCTTAGCAACAAGATGGAAGATCTGGAGGCTGTCATGGTGCAGTCAGACCTGGACATTTTGGCCATCAGTGAAACCTGGTGTAATGATAACCATGACTGGGAGTTGGCCATACCTGGCTACAACATATTCAGAAGAGACAGGGCAGGCAGGAAGGGGAGGAGGGTGGCACTGTATGTGAACAATGACATAAGGGCCACAGAGATCCAAGAGGAACAAAATGGGGGAGAGATACTGTTGGTTAAGCTGGAAAGGAAAATGGGGCCAGCCATCCGCACAGGTGTGGTCTATAGACCACCAGCCCAGGTTGAAGAAACAGATAGGGAGCTGATGCTAGCCATCCTGAGGATGGCAGACAAGGGTGAGGTTGTACTGGTTGGAGACTTCAATATTCCAGATGTGGACTGGAGCATCCCAGCAGCAGCATCAACTAGGAGCAGATTTATCCTGGAGTCCCTTCAGGGTGCCTTCCTCAAGCAACTGGTCATGGAACCAACTCGGCAGAAGGCAATACTGGACCTTGTGCTCACAAACAGGGACAGTGTGATGGGGGTAAGAGTGGGGGAGCACCTGGGAACAGTGACCACCAGTCATTGTGGTTTGAAATCACAGAAAGAGCAGAACCAAACCACACAAAAACACGTATCCTGGATTTTAGGGGCAAACTTTGAGAAAATGGGGAGATACTTGAAAGAGGCATTAAAGGGAATGGGTCAGGAATCAGGGTTGAGGAACAGTGGGAAGTATTTAAAATGGGATTACAAGAGCAACAGAATTATGTATTAAGCAGGTTAGCAAGAGGAAAAGGAAGAGGAGACCATTATGGTTTTCCAAAGAGGTAGCAAAGAAAGTGAAAGCCAAAAGATTGCATTCAGGCAATACAAAAGACACAGACAGAAGGGGATAGGGAGAAGTACCAGGAGAAGCAAGGGAGGCAGGAAGTCAGTAAGGGAAGCCAAAGCTCAGACAGAAGAACACATTGCAAAATCAGTGGGTAGAGGGACAAACCTTTACAGGTACATAAGTGAAAAAGAAAGGCAAAGGGAGGATAGTGAGACTGAAGGGGGAGGTATTCTGCTCAGTCTTTACTGAGGAAGAGGAGGGTAATGGGTCTGAATGGAGTACAAGGGTGAGAATGGTGCGAAATGGACACAAGTCCCTTTACACGAGAAAGGGTCCTGAAGGAACTGGAAGTAATGAGTTGATAAAGCAATGGGGCCAGATGGGGTGCACCCAGGGTCCTTAAAGAACTAAGAGGTGGTGGCTGAACCTCTTGCTATCCTGCTTAGCGATCACTAGAAACAGGGAGGTACAAGAAGACTGGAGGATAGCAGATGTAGTCCCTTATACAAAAGTGGGAACAAAGAGGAAGCTGGGAACTACAGACCAGTCAGCCTCACCTCGGTAGTGGGGAAGATCATGGAAGCACTACTGAAGGAGAGATTGGTGGAACATCTGGTTGTCAATGGACTACAGGACCCAAGGCAGCATGGTTTCACCAGGGGAAGGTCATGTCAGACCAACCTCATTGAGATTTTTTGACTGGGTGACTAGGGAGGTGGATCAGGGAAGGGCAGTGGACGTGGCCTATCTGGACTTCAGCAAGGCCTTTGACACTGTGCCACATAGAAGACTATTGCACAAACTGGGGAATATGGGTGTGGGCAGGACAGTAGTGCAGTGGTAGGTAACTGGCTGGGCAGCAGGACACAGAGGGTGGTGGTAAATGGCTGTCACTCCACAGAGGGAAGAGTGACCAGTGGGGTACCACAGGGATCAGTGCTGGGACCGGTACTATTCAATATCTTCATCAGTGACATTGCGCAGGACCTAGAAGGCAGAATTTCACTGTTTGCTGATGACACAAAGCTCTGTAACAGAGTAGACACACCAGAGGGTGTAGACAGAATGAGAAGTGACCTGCAGAAACCTGAAGAATGGTCAGGGGTTTGGCAGTTGAAATTCAATGCAAGGAACTGCAAGATAACGCATATGGGGCACAAAAACCCTGGCACAATATATCAGTTGGGGGTAGTGAGGATATAGCATGCACCAAGCAGGAAAGGGATCTTGGAGTTATCAGCTCTGATGACCTCAAGGCAGGGAAACAGTGTGACAAGGCAGCAGGTAAAGCAAATAGGATGCTGGGATGCATAGGCAGGGGCATCACCAGCAGGAAAAGGGAGGTCATAATTCCACTATACAAGACACTAGTGAGGCCGCACCTGGAGTACACTGTGCAGTTCTGGAGACCTTACCTACGTAAGGACATAGACAGGGTAGAGAAGGTTCAGAGGAGGCAACAAAGATGGTGCATGGATTGCATCACAAGTCCTATGAGGACAGGTTGAAGCGCTGAACATGCACTATTTTAAGTGAAAAAGATGTTCCAGGACTAGAGGGTATGGGATGAAGTTGGGGGAGGACGATTCAGAGGAAACGTGAGGAAGAATTTCTTCACAGAACAGGTGGTGGACAAGTGGAACACCCTGCCAGAGGAAGTGGTGGGGGCTGAAACAATCACGGGATTTAAGAATGCATGGGATAGACATAAAGGAATTCTGGAGGTCAGGGGTAAGGGGCAACAGACTTCCTGGAAAACATAAACTGAACTTACAAACTTAAATGGGCAGACTGGGTGGGCCATAGGCCCTTATCTGCCGACACTGTCTATGTATCTATGTATGTATCTATGGATTTAAAACATTTGGCAGCTCTGTCCTCTCTGCGACACCCAGTGTCTTACAGCAGCTTTGAACAATATTGTCAGCCTGTGCTTGGGGACCGCTGCAAAAATACGAGTTTTGCACATGCGCTCATGGTATTACTTTGTTTTCCTTCTTTTCCTTAGGGAGATTAAGGGACATAAACTATCAATCAGTTTCACTGAGTACCAGGCAGGTACTTCTGTTCTGTTACACAACTTTTTATTTTCCTGAGGTAAAACTTCATGCATGACATTCCAAACCGTAATACCAACACAGTATGATATGTCTGCCCAATCAGATACATTAAGTAATGGATAACAAGACATGTCTACGGCATTCACAACATTAAATGCAGCAGGCAATTACCGAAGTAATGCATTGAGAAAAAAGGTAGACAGAAGCCTTGATGACTCATAAAGGGATTGCGTATGTCTACCTGTAATGCCTTTTTTAATTGTCAGTACTGCACGCTACATATATATTCCCTGTGCACCTCTGCTCTTCCAAACTGTGTGAACAGACACCTGTAGGAGACAACAATTTCCTTTTTTTTTAAATATCATCTTTATTTAGGTTTTATAACATATTTACAGACATGTCATCCAGACCAGCGAGATTAATTTCATGCAGATATACATTAACAGTTTCAGTGTGGGTGTAATACTTCATGATACAAAAAAAAAGGGTCTAAAGTCCAGGTTAAGCATAGATCCTAGGGGAAGGTAGTTCATAAGCAGTTCGTCCTGGCCTTCTGGTAAAAAGGCAAGGTTTAAGGTCTCCTGGTTCCTTAGTAGCTTCAGGTTCCTCTTAAGACAAAGAGGCCAGAATAACCTCTTGGAAGAGATCCTAGGCACCCAGTTATGTATGACTCAGGTACATATCCGGAACGATGATGTCTCATACCTGCACATCAGGAATATCTTGAGGGTGCTCTCCCCAGCGGCAGACCACAGGCCCACAGGTCAGTGAAACAACCACACCCCTCCCCCGAGACCCATGGGCCACATGCGAAGGGGAAGAGAGGGAAGAGGTCCCCCACCCATCATCACACCCCCACTTACGGCACAAAGGTAGGGTCTTTTAACATGTAGTATATTTGCCACCTAGCCCACCTGGTGGTAAACTTTCCTTCTTGGTTATTTAAGCTGTGTGTTATTTTCTCACTAGTGCAGATTTGTCTAGTAATGTTCCACCAGTCTTGTATCGTGGATATCTTAGGTGTCAACCACTGCTTCATGATGGACGTCTTTGCTGCTGTAAGGAGAATAAGAAGTAAATAGCTAGTAATTGGACCACGCACGTTTTTGGGGAAAACAGAGAACAGAAACATCTCCACTGTCAGTTGGAAGTGAGGGTCCAATATCTCCTGAAAGTGGGATTGCAGGAGCATAAGATAAGGCCTCAGAAGTGGACATTCCCACATAATGTGGGTGTGATTTGCCCTCATGTTGCCACAAAGGTGCCAACAAGTGGCTTGGAGCTCTGGCTTGAAATGACTCGTGATTATCGGGGTTCTAAAGTATCGAATTAGGCATTTCCACGTGAACTCTCTCCATACGTGGGAGCTGGACTCTCTGGCCGAGTATCTCCAAGCTTGTTGCCAATCCTCGGATGTTATTGGATAGCCAGATTCTCGACTCCATTGCTTACAAATGCTATCTGTGCATGTAAGGTTCTGTACTCTCAAGGCTTGATAGTACAACGAGATCAAATTATTTTGTTTTAAGGTTTTATTGAGAACAATTTGGCTCTGTATTAATGGTGGGAGCCGCTCATGTTCCCAAACCATATGGGGTAGATGGTCTGCATAGTGTCTGAGTTGCAGGTACCAGTAGAAGTCCCCCTTTGGTAGATTATATTTCCTTTGAATTTCTGCGTAGGCCCACATTGTACCCTGGTTCACAACTTGTCCCAAATATCTCAGTCCTCTTCTCTCCCACTGCCAAAAACTGCCATCTAGACTGTTTAGGGGGAAGTCACTCAGGCTGGAAATTGGGCAAATAAGCGGTAGGAAAGGGGTCATTTGATGGATCTGTTTAATGGTCTGCCAGCCTCTCATTGAGGCTGTGAGCCAGGGATTTGAAAGCTTATATAGGGTCCTATCCTCCCTGTGCTGGTACAGGGCTCTGTGGAATGTATAATTATCCATCAATGCTCGTTCTATGTCCAGCCAGTGTGGGCTATTTGTTTTGGTTTGTCTGGACATCAGATGCATCACGTTTACCGCTTGCTGGTAAAGTCTCAGGTCCGGGAGGCCCAGGCCTCCCCCATCCCGGGGAAGAGTGAGAATTTTTAGGTGTACCCAGGGTTTGTTATTGGCCCAAACAAAATTAGTAATGTGGCGATTTATTTCTTTGAAAGTTTTTAAAGGAAGGTGAATAGGGATATTTTGGAACAAGTATAGTGTTCTCGGAAGGGAAACCATCCAAATTAGGTCAATCCTCTGAGCCAGCCCCAGAGGGAGAGTTGCCCACGAGGATAGATCCGCTTTAAGTTGCATTACAAAGGGAGCATAGTTATGTTTATAAAACTCTAGGGGAGATTTAGGAATATGTACTCCGAAATATCTTAGTTTTCCTGGGTCCCACCTTCCTGGGATGTCCATCTGGACTTTTTGTGTAGGAGAGTAGTGAAAGGCGAGCATCTCTGTTTTAGTAAGGTTCAACTTGTACCCCGACACCAAACCAAAGGACTCTAATATTAGCTTAACTGCAGGAAGAGATTGTTCGGGATTTTGCAGATACTTCAGAATATCATCCACGTAGAGGGCTGTCCGGTGCTCATTACCTCCTAGTTCCAACCCTTCTAAATCTTGCACTTCCCTAATCTTCTGGGCCAAAGGTTCAATAAAGGCAGCGAACAAAAGAGGCGAGAAGGGGCATCCTTGCCTCGTCCCCCTATACAGGGGGAAATAAGCTGAGTGGTGCACATTCACCTTCACACATGCCTGTGGAGAGGCATAAATGTTTTGAAGGACAGTTATTCGGGTGGGAGGGAAGCCAGACTTGTGTAAGATTGCGTAGAGGAATGGCCATGCCACCCTGTCAAACGCCTTTTCGGCATCTAGGCTGACTAGCATGGATGGAACCCCTCTGGTGTGCATATGATGTACAATATGGAGGGTCCATCTAATACTATCTGTGGTAGTGCGGGGCCGAACAAATCCGGTCTGATCTTTATGAATTAACAGAGGGAGCACCTGATCCACCCGATGAGTTAAGATTGCCATAAATAGCTTATAGTCTTGATTGAGTACTGATATGAGCCTATAAGAGGCACATAGTTGTGGGTTCTTGTCTGGTTTAGGGATTACAGATATCATAGCGTATGACCAAGACGGGGGGGGCGTTCCCCTCCATGACTGTGTTAAATACATTAAGGAGGTTAGGAAGAATCTGGGCCTTTACCGCCTTATAAAACTCCACCCCATACCCGTCTGGCCCAGGTGACTTCTGTGACTTAGCATTCGCAATAGCAGCTAACAATTCCATCTGTGTTATCTGGGAGGTCAGGGCTTGATTTTGATCTTCTGTCAGCCGCGGCAGGGTAATTGATGGTACATGGTAAAGGCTTCCGCAATTTCATGTGTCTTAGAAAGACATTGACCTCTCGTAGGGTGGCGCACCGATAGGATCATAGCCACTTTTTTTTACTTCCGAATTTGGTATGCCAGCAACCGGGTAGCTCTTGGACCCACCTCATAAAACTTCTGGCATAGGAAGGTCAGGGCTATCTCCGTTTGCTGTTGTATCAACTGGTCCAGATCTGGTTTGCTGCAACTGGGGGAGTACAGTTGTATCCCCTTGTTTGTGTGCCATTTGTAAGAAATGAAGGGTATCCTCCAACCTAAGTTTTTGCTCTTTACGCTGTCTTTCCCATTCTGCAGTGTATTTTATTATATGGCCCCGAAGTACAGTCTTAATCGTATCCCAATACATAGCAGGGGTAGAATCCATGACCGGGTTATCAGCTTTTATCTCCTGAACTTTCTCTGCAAGAAATTCTCAGAACTTCTTAGAGTGCAGGTAATCTGGATTAAGCATCCATAATGTACACTTGGGCTGAAGCTCAAAGTCCCACATGGACGTCTGGGGGGCATGGTCCAAGACTGAGATGCCTCCAATTTGAATGTCGTGTAGCAACCCAGATTTTCCACCTGCTTGTATACCTGATCAATGCGGGAATAGGTTTGGTGGACCGGGGTGTAATAGGTGTAATTCCTCAAGTGGGGATGGAGCTTCCTCCAGGCATCACACCATCCCACTTTGTTTACAAATCTCTTGAAAAATCTTTGGGTTACCGACTGTTTAGGGGGTTTGGTATTAGTAGAGTCCAGGCTAGTTTCCATGATAAGGTTAAGGTCACCTGCCATCATGAGTACCCCCTTTGTTTTTTGTATAATTTTATCCAATAAAGGTTTAAGGTGAGCCACCAGGGTTCCCGGGGGAAATATACATTGACTAAGGTTACTGGTTTGTCATTTAATGTACCTTGTACCAGAATCATGCGTCCCTCCTTGTCAGTCCAGGTAAACTTGGCTTTAAATGGGGTACTTGGGGAGATTATTATGACAACCCTTCTACGTCTTTCAGCTTTGGCAGAGGAGTAAAAAAACCTGCCCTCTGCTTAATTTGGCCAGTTTTGCATGTGCGGCCGCACTCATGTGCATCTCCTGCAGGTATGTCAGGTCGGCTTTGGAACACCTGATAAAGGCCTTGACAGCTTAATAGGCGATGCCAGGTCATTTATGGTTAAAGAGAGTAATTTCACCTTAGCAGTACCCATGTCGTTGTTCACGATTTCCTCTCTAGTTCAAACCTCCCTCCCCTTGTGGGGCCCTAGGTCTGCCACTTCTGGAGAACACCCCCACTGAGCACATTTGCTCGGATCTGGTGACTAAAACATCACAACACTCAGTACACAACAGTTCATAACTAGCACAGAACACAATAAAAAAAATAACATAACATTTAAACATTACAACAATCATAATTTACAAACTGGTACTTCCACGAATCAGGAGATCCTGACCCTGAGGTAAGGAAAACCTTACCAATTGCAAAGACTCCTTGGGCTTTAGCATTATGTGCTACGTGGGAAAGGGTAAAGAGGATAGGTAACGAATATAAGCTGCACCTGTGGTCCCCTAAGATCCCATCTGTGACTTATGGGGAGAAATATTATTCTGAGGAGACACCTTCCCTACCCCGGGTCCCAAAATAGGACGCAGCCAGGGCCCAGCGGGGGGAGAAGAATGGGCAAAGGGCCAAGCATCCGCCCCAGTGCACGTAGGTCCAAGTCAGGCATAGTGAGTCATTCATCTGCTCAGCCCATTATATCCACAAGGAGGAAACAGACGGATTCACTCGCTGCATGTCTGCATCCAACTGTGTACAGTCGTGGCTCCAGGATTTCAGTGAGAGCACTGGCCCCACACCCCCCTTCAGGTAGTCGGCCATGTGTCCCCCGGTATATTAAGATGCCACCGGCCCGGAGGGACCAGATGGCGCAGTTCTATCCTATACACCTCCAGGAGGGTCCCCACCAGTGCCCCCCAGGGAGGAAGCTGGAAAGGGTAACAAGGGAACCCCCTCTGCAATATGGGGCTATAGTCCTCAGAGCTGGCTCCGCATATCTCCTTCCCCCAACCCGGGCCAGCTGCCGGGGGGTCCCCCCCACGTCTGACCTCGGCAGACCAGACCACCATCTGACTTTCCAATGCCTTAGGAGAGAAGGGCATCCAGACCTGTGCATCATCCACAGGCATTAGCTACGGGTCTTCAGAGGCCAAGCCGCCCGGGTTCGGCCAGTCTTATTCAGTGCCCTTGCATTTTAGGCATCCCCATAACCTTACTTTGTAGGATACAGTTCTCATCCCCCAAAGCCCGGGTGAAGAGGGTCCTCCTGTAAATGCTTGAAGGTGGGGATTCCCCCACCCCCTCCCCACCCCCTGGATGGACACCTCTCAAGTAGAGAGGTGAGGATGAAGGGAAGAGGAGGGTTGCCTAAGACTTCCCTTCCAGCAATATTGTGCATATTTTATCATTCCCCAGTCCTCCCCCTCCCCGCCCCCACCACCCTCTGCTTCTTCTTGTCCATACTGTCATCATTACAGTTCTTATGCCACATAGAAACATAGATTTTGACAGCAGATAAGGACCGCTTGGCCCACCCAGTCTGTCCGTTTCCCTACCTAATGGATAAGCTGCAGATCCTAGTTAACCAGCAGCCTACTTCTTCCTACCCCCACCCCCTAGAATTGCCTTATGACTGTCCCATGCATGCTTGAATTCCACCACTGTTTTTGACTCCACAACCTCCTCCGGAAGGCCGTTCCATACATCCACAACCCTCTCTGTGAAAAAATACTTCCTTAAATTTCCTCTGAGCCGCCCCCTTCTATCTTCAAATTGTGCCCCTTGTTCTTGCATACCTCTTTTTTGAAAGATGCTACCTCTTGGACTTTGTTGATTCCTTGAGATACTTGAAAGTTTCTATCATGTCCCCCCTCTCCCTCCTTTCCTTGAGGCTATACATATTCAGCTCCTTAAGTCTCTCTGCATATGTCTTCCAGTGCAGACCCTGCACCATTTTAGTTGCCCTCCTCTGGACAGCCTCCATCCTGTCTATGTCCTTGTGGAGATTGGGTCTCCAGAACTGCACGCAGTACTCCAGATGGGGTCTCACCAACTGTCTGCACAGAGGGATAATAACTTCCTGTTTTCTACTGGTGATGCCTCTCCCTATGCATCCCAGTATCCCCCCAGAACTCCTTGCTGCCCTCTCACATTGCTTGCCCACCCTTAGGTCATCTGATATGACTACCCCCAGGTCCCTTTCCATTTTTGTTTTGTTAGTATCTCACCCCCCATTGTGTACACTTCCCTGGTTTTTGTGTCCTAGGTGCATTACCTTGCACTTCTTAGCATTGAATCTAAGCTGCCATACATTTGACCATTCCTCTAACCTTGCCAAGTCCCTTCTCATCCTTTCCACCCCACCTTGTGCATCAACTCTGTTGCAGATCTTTGTGTCATCTGCAAAGAGACATCTTTCCTTCCAGTCCCTCTGCAATGTCGCTTATAAAGACATTGAAGAGACCGTCTAATACTGAACCCTCGCGGTACCCCACTAGTAACCCCCTTTCTTCAGAGTGGACTCCATTTACTATTACTCTCTGTGTCCTATTCTCCAGCCAATACTTTATCCAGGCTGTCATCTTGGGACCCACTCCTAGGCTGGGTAACTTGTGTATTAAGCTTTTGTGTGGGACTGTGTCAAATGCCTTGCTAAAGTCTAGGTAGGCCATGTCCACAGCCCTTCCCTGATCTACTACTTTGGTCACCCAGTCAAAGAAATCTATCAGATTTGTCTGGCATGACCTTCCCACTGTGAATCCATGCTGCCTTGGGTCCTGTGCCCTCTGACCTCTAGATACTCAACAATTCTTTCCTTTAGAAGTGATTCCATCATTTCCCCTACCACTGAGGTTAAACTAACAGGTCTATAGTTTTCTGCTTCTGCCTTGCTCCCACTTTTGTGAAGGGGAATCACATCTGCCCTTCTCCAGTCCTCGGGTACCACCCCATCCTCCCATGATTTGTTAAAGAGGGTAGTCAGTGGTGTCACTAGTTCTTCCCTTAATTCTCTTAGAATTCTGGGATGAATCCCATCAGGCCCCATTGCTTTGTCCACCTTCAGTTTTAAGAGTTCTTTCAGAACCCTTTCTTCTGTAAATGGGCTGGTATCAACTTCTGTATCCAGAGTGTTTCTACTGTTTGTTTTAGGTACCTCCCCCACTTCCTTTGTAAATACTGAGCAAAAATATTTGTTTAGTATCTCTGCCTTTTCAGTCACCCTTTGCCCACCCTCCCTCCTCTTTATTAAGCCTCACTATCCCTCCCTTGGTCTTCCTTCACTCCCTGATGTACCTATAAAAGGTTTTATCCCCCTTCTTAACTGAATTTATCTGTCAGTCCTTAGTGGCCAGCCCATATTCATATGGGCCTTAAAATCACAGTCTTGTGGTTTGATGCTATGTTTCACCCCAAATTCCACCCCCCTTTTCAACCCTCCTGCGTCCTGCCCCCATTCCATCCTCCTCCTCCCTCCCCACTGCTCTTCATCCTCCTCCTCCCCCTCCCTTCCCCCTTGGTAGAATACTGGGATCGGGGTTGTTAGCTGGCCGTGGCCTCCTACCAAGTGGCCCAGGCAGGATTGATCATCTCCCTTTGCTCCGGCTGGGGTAGCCTGCATGACATGACCAACTGTCTCCCCCCCAACACACCTTCCCAACCCTCTCCCTCTGACTCCCCCCTCCACCACCTCATCTCCAACTTTCCTGCCTTGTCCAACCCCCCGGAACCAGGGATCGAGGTATGTCTTCCCCCATGCCTCGTGTTTCAGTGCAGCTTGATGTAATAGGTTTAAATTGCCACAGCACTCCAACTTGTCTCCTGCATCTCTCACCACCCTCCGATCCCCGATCTTCCCCTTAACATGAAGTCCTTACCCTCCCAGAACACAACACCATCTCTCTACTCCATGATCCTCCCCAACCCTCCCTACCCCAACCCCCCTCTCCTTGCAGATTCACACCTGGCCCCTCAGACACAACCCCCCACCACCCTTCAGACAGCCAGCATCAATTGGAGCTTCCCTCTCTGAACCCCCCCCAAACTAGGGTAAGGCTTTATCTTGCTTTTGCTATTGCCCCACATAGGCCATCCCTCCTCATTCTTTTGTGAAAAGGTATTTAAAGTTACGTGTGGCCCCCTCATGTCTCTGCGTTGGTCTCTGACAGCTGCTGCTCCTCCACACTGGACTGAGACACTCTTAACACTCCGACGATCCTCTGAAGGGCCTCCACCCCTTGCTTGCACCTCGTGTCTCTCTGCCTGCTGTTCCACATCTTCTGAGCAATTTTGGAGACTACAGAGGGCTCTCGGCGCACCGTGGTCTGGGGTACATCTATGTTTCTTCTTTTCAGCTCTGCTGTCACCTCCGCCACTGATTCAAGGGTACGCGTTCCATCTGGAAACAGGATAGTCATCTTGGTGGAGGGGGTGCAGAATCTGATACCCGCTGCCTTCAGTGCCTTCATCACCATGATATAGGTGTGCCTTCATGCCATAATCTCGGGGGCATAATTGTTGTCAAAAAAACAGATGCTGGGTCTTGAAGAGGACCCTCCCCTTCCTCCAGGCTGCTCACAGGACCGTTTATTTTTCCTGGAACCTTAAAAATTTCATCAGGATGGTGCGAGGGCAAAAGCCCAGTGGCGGCCTAGGCCCCAATGTACGATGCACCCACTCCAGTTCCAGTGAAATATCCTCAGGTAAGGGAAGCAGCTCTTTTAAGAGTTTTTGCAGAAAGCTAATCATGTCTGTCCCTTCGGAACCCTCAGGGATCCCTGACAGCCTTATGTTGTTCCTCCGGCTGTGACTTTCTGCATTTTCGGCCCGAGCCCTCAGTGCCTTGACCTCTCCGTAGAGTTGTACTATGGTGCGCTCTGCATCAACCAGTCTTCCCTCCGTCCCTGTGATGTGGGCCTCACTGGTTTCCTGGTGTTGCTCCAGCTTCCTTATGTCTGTTCGTAGGGCAGTTGCCATCGATTTCATTTCTCTGTGGAAATCCCTTATTTCTGCCAGCATCTGTGCCATTTGTTTTTGGAGTATTACATGGGATGCCTGCTCAGGCGCTACGCTGCCCCGGTGCGAGGACGACGAGGCCCGCAAGTCTTCACTCTCTGACCCCTCATCCTGTGACTTCTCCTCGCTGTGGTGTGCTAGGATCAAAAATTTGTTTTCCCCTCTCTTCTTTGGCATTTTCTGTTTGCCCTCCAGGCACAGCGGAGAACAGATGGTGATGGAGACGCTATTTTAGGAGGGTTAGTGCAGGATTGTTCGGGGAACCACTAGATCGAGGCTGCCATTCTCTCTACGATGTCACTGGAAGTCTTGAGACAACAATTTCCAATACAATGTTCCATTCCCGAGCTCCACTGTTCCTCTACACTGTCCGAGCAGCCATAGGAGACAAAGATCTCAACCATCCTTTCATGGTACAAACATCTCCTCTTCTAGGGAGTTCCCACCCAGAGAGAGGTTCCGCTCCTGTACCTCCCACATTGGAGGGAGGGAGGGAGAGAGAGAATGAATAAATTGTAGCAATGGTGCATGTAAAACAGCGTCTGATGAAGGACATGATAAAACCATGTACTGTGACTCACAGGTAGAATGGAGTGTGTTGCTGGAGCACTCAGCCAATAGCTGTGAACTTCCTCAGAGACTTTTGATGGGTTTGTTGTGGAATAAATTTTGATCATGGGGAATAATATAAAACTAAAGGAACATAATGGCAGTAAAAGAAACATACAGCTGTAATAACTGCAATGGAAATGTATGGTAATAGTGCACAGTAGCTGCTAAGCACACAGTGATCTAGCATCTCTGCATGCAGACCTGATCAGGAGGATTTTGTTTCAGAATATTTTTATGGCATAGCTCCCTTCACAAATTTGCAGCTCTGCACTAAATATAGATTGTGATCTTTGAAGTTTAAAAGTGATACAGCACCAGTACAAGAAGCAAAATTACAACATACTGTTACATTGAATATTTAAAGCATCATGCATTGAGTACAGGAAACAGTTAACAGTAGAGTAATTATGTATTCCTTTCTAATGAATTGGGCATGAGCGTAAGACGTCCATCAGATGTCAGGTCCATCTTGTAAATGAGCTATGCTCAATGATGTTCGCCTGAATAAATAAAGATTTTGATTGATTGATTGATTGATTGATAGATGTAAACAGCATCACAGCAATATACACATACATGTCTATTGCAATGTGAGCATTGTCCCACAACATTGTAAGGTACACAATTTGAATAAATCTTGTGTTCACCTATTTTATAGACAAAGTGATGATGGTGAGAATCTCACTGAGATTATTTATTTTTATTTATTTATTGAATATAATCAGAATTACAATCCTTTGAGTCACAGACTATTTTGCAAAGGCTCCACGTCGGTTACAAGGGGTGGAGGGTAAACAAATACAGAAGAAACGTACATAAACAAGCAGTATTCACGTAACAGTACTGGCAGTGCAGTCCAGGCTTTAACTTAGTTAACCGGTGACATTAGTAGGCGGCATTCTGGATATCACTTGACAGAGACGTGCAGGATGCTGATTCATGGGATCTAGAAAGACCCTGTGTCGGGTATTTGGAGGGTTTGGGAGCACAAGAGGTGGGCAGTGTTAGCCACAGTCACATTTAGCAGACTCAAGTAGTTGAGCTTTGAGGCCTGTTTTGAATAGGGAGATGCTATGGGTCTGAGAGAGTGGGGGTGATAATGTATTGAGCCAAAGAGGGGCATGGTAGTGGAAGGATCTTTGCCCAAGGGATGTACTACAATGGGGTACCAGAAAAGAGGAGTTTGCTGCAAGCCTTGTATTATGCCTGAGGTGCACTGATTATGGGGAGAAGGCCAACGGGGGCTAGCTGGAGATGTATCTTTTTTGTGAGGATGCAGGTGTGATACTTTAGTCTTTGTTGGAAGTTTAGCCAACCAGCTGAAGCATAGAGTTCTCAGGTATGAGTTAGTCTGTCAGTGCCAGTGACGAGGAGGCAGGCTTTATTCAAGGCAGTGTTAATGCTGCTTAGTGTGGTGGGTTCTGCTGAGCCATATATCACTATCCTGTAGTCAACTAGGGAGAGGACTGAGAAGGAGACTGCGAGATGCATGGCCTTTGTGGGTAAGCAGTGTTTAAGTCTGTAGATGATGCTCACTCTAGCATTGACAGCGGAGGAGAGAAATTGAATGTGACTATGGTAGGAGAGGGAGGTGTCTAATGTGATACTCAGGTATTTAAAATTTGTAATGTGTTCAAGTGGGGAGCCTTGTGCATTTCTGATTAGGAGTGCTGACTGACTGTGTGGGCTTTGATGGTGCACAAAGATCATAAACTTCATTTTTTTTTTATAGTTGATGATCAGGCGTTGTTCAGTGAACCAGGTATCTAGCTCCCAGAAGAAACCCTGAAGGGCTAGTTGGAGGGCGGTCAGTTGTGGGTGTTTCCAAAACAGTACCTCATCATCCACATAGAGTAGTAGATGACTGCTGCATGCCTTGGGGAGAGAGTTTAAAAAGAGGGTGAATAGAAGCAGGCCAAGTATAGACCCCTGTGGGACCCTAGAGCAAACTGTTTTGCAGGAGGAGATGATAGTGTTAATCCTGACTTGTTGTGACTGGCCTAAGAGGTAATCCTTGAACCAGGCAGTTACCTCTGGGACCACATTTAGTTGTGGAAGGACACAAAGCAGTAACTCGTGACTGACCATGTCAAATGCCTTGGTCAGATCCACATAGATTGCACCTGCAATTGAGCCTTGGTCTAGGGCCTCGTAGATGAATGAGGTGAGCTCAGAAAGTACTGTGACGGTACTATGGCCAGTCCAGAAACTATGCTGTTCCTGGCAGAGAAGGTTATGTTTAGTTAGGTGTTCTGTTATCTGGTCCGAAACTATTTTTTCCAGTGCTTTGGAGAGAGGTGGAAGTATTGAAATTGGTCTATGGTTGCTTGTGTTAGTGGGGTCACTGTTCTTCAGAATGGGAGTGATTATGGTTCTCTTCCGGGTTGAGAGGAACAGATCAAGGCATAGAGAGAGGTTGAGAATTTTTGTAAGGTGTGGTAATGTGACATCCAAGGTAAGCTGAATGAGTTTAAGATCTAGGGAATCATTGCTGTAAGGGGTATTGGCGATAGCTTTGGCAATGTAGTGTTTTGCCTCGTGGCAGAAGATGATTCTCAGCCTGAAGGGTATCGAATTGACATTACACAGGGATGTCGGAGGGAGGGTGGGGGGAGACAGGGTGGAAGAAGTTAGGAGGGAGGATATGGGAAAGGTCCGAGAAGGTGGAGTTACGGGCTTCTGCTATAGTGGAAGGATCCTGGGTGACATCCCCGTTTATAGTGAGTTGGGTAGGGTTGGGGGAGTAGGATTTCCCACTGAGTTTTTTTATATTGTTCCAGAATTTTTTACCATCTCCCCAGGAGGAGGTTAGGGTTTGTTGGTAGTAAGTAGCTTTTGCCTGCCGTAAGGCCCATGTACATTTATTGTGGGCATCCTGGTATAGCTGTCTTGCCTGCGTGCATTGGGAGTCAAGGGCCTTATGCCAAAGGTTGTTCCTTTGTTGTAGCAGGTTAAGTTGTGAGGTGTGATCCAAGGGGTAGTTCTGGTTTTCTGAACTTGCTTGGTGAGGGGAGCGAAAATGTCACAGGCCTTGTTGAAAGTGGTTATAAAGTGGGTGAGTGCTAGGTCTACTTACTATGTGGTGTAAATTGGGAGCCAATTGTTGGTAGTTAGATGGGCTTTGAGGTTCTCTAGGCCTCCTCTTTTTAGCTGTCTCTGCAAGGAGATTTTTGGGGGGGCAGAGGGCAATTTACCTGACCACCAGCAGGTCACCGGGGAGTGGTCACTGATAGAGTCAGGGAGCACCGTGGCATGGGAGAGGTTCCATGGCCTGTTGGTGAAAATGAGGTCTAAAAGGGTGAAGGCCCCAGATCTATTGTCCCTTCTGTTAGAGGAGGTGATGAGTTGGGCAAGATCATATGCCAGGGCAGTGTCTTTGAAGCTGTATGATGCTGGGGATAGCCAGTTGACATTGAAGTCACCCATTACGATGACTTCACTAGTATTAGGTAGGTGGGAGATACTGTGGAGGATAGATTCAAATGTGAGTTTTTGGTTTCTCAGGGGGATATAGGCCGAAATGATGTGGAACATTTTGCTACCCAGACTGAGTTTGACTGTAAGTGTCTGTGCGCCATATTGTGGTGCGGGGGTTTGTACTTCAGTGGCATAGAGTGAGGATTTAACATAAATTGCACAGTCACCACCTCTCTTGCTGGTTCTATCAGCCTGGAAGATGGAATAATTACTGAGGGAGACAGCATCATTGGGTAATTTTTTCAGAGCACAAGGTCTCAGAGAGGGCTAGGATGTCCGGTGCATGCTGGGCAATCCAGCCTTGGAGAGGGGTGTGTTTTTTTGGTAGGCTGCATATATTTAGAGTAGCTAGCAGTAGACTCCCCATTGGGTTGTTTGGAGAGGCCATTGTGCAGGGTGGTCCAGGGTTGGGGTGGATATTGCCAGATAATAAGAGAAGTAGAAGGGTGTGCCACAGGAGGGCCAACCTGCAGAGTTTGGATGAGTGACGTTGGGATTGGTAGGGTGTAGGCCTTTTTGCATTGGAGGTGGGGACTGGGAAACTGAGAATGACGCTTGTTAGAAGGGTTAGGGAAGTGAGGGGGATGGTAATGGGGCTTACCAGGGTGGTGGAGGGTTGTGGTCTGGAGGGGGGGAGAACTGAGGTACAATGCATATCATGTGTGAGTGTGAGGGTTAACGTGAGAGGATCATATTGGCTTGTGTGGGAGATGTTGGAGGGACAGGGTCTGAAGTCATCATTGATAAATAAATGATTAGTGGAAAAGTAGTAGTAGTGTAGTTTGGGTGCCTCTGGTTGTTAAGCATGTTGTAAGATCCTGGAAGTCAGGAGGGCTGCTAATAGTAGGGATAACATTGTATATGTAGATAGAGAGAGGTATGTAGCAGCGGCCACTAGTGTTGAGTTTGTATAACCTGCAGCTGGAAAAGTGGGCTGATAGGTTATTTCAGCAGGTCACATGACCAAACCAAGCTATAAATTCGAGTGCCGACCAAGGGTGGTGGTGGGGGCGCTGGGCAGCTGAACGCATAGCGTTCGGTGGGGCAAAGCCTAAGCACCAACTAAATGTGCGTTTTCAGCTGTGTTGTAGCAGCAAGAAGGGGAGCTTGCAGCAGTTGCTGGAAAAAGGCGCCAGATGCCCAACGGTCGCGACTGCAGACTAGTGAGAGGTAAAATTACCTTGAGCAGCTTTTTGGGCTTCTTACGGTCAGGGAGGGCTTCAGGGACTGGCCCTCATGACCTCCAGTCTCCTCAGAGGAGGGGGGTGGTATCTGCGGGAGAGGGAGAGAGAGGGGTGAATTAAGTAGGCAGTTGAGGGGAGAACAGATTAACGATTGGGGGCGGGCAGGTACAGGGTTGGGAAGTGAAGAGCAAATGAGCACAGGGCAAGCTGGTCATTTGCAATTCAAAAATTAAGTGGCTTACTGTGGAAATTCTGGCTACAAGCAGGGCTTAGATGTCTGCACGCAGGTTAAACTTTTAACACTTTCAACTACAATCCCCAGTTGTTCTTGCACAGGGTACAATTAAATTATGCCCAAACCTTTGGCAGCAGAAACTCTGATTTTTTAAACTACAGATAATTTGGGCCGGCCCGCCGGCGCATCGGATGAATTTCCATGTGTGGCGCGGTGACCGGGTTCGGGGAACAGACTCCGGGTCACTGGAGGGCTGGCTGGGGGAGAAATATCGAGTGTCCTAGGGACTGCTCTCCTTCTCCGGGGGGAGGGAAGGGAGGTATCCGGAGCTCGGACGACCCCTGGTGGAGGCCAGGAGTCACGTAGCTGCTGGCACAGGCATGTACTGGAGGTGGGGCAGGACGCTCCACATCATTGCACGACCCCGCCTCCCCAGAAGAAAAAGGAAAAAGAATTAGCCACCAGCTGCCGCTAATGAAGCCTACCACGGCTTTGATTTGCTCCCCAGGCCAGCCCTCCAACTAAGTTCCACATCTGCATCATGCGAGGGGGGTGCCGCAGCCCCACCGTGGGGGGGAAGCCACGGGGCATTGGAGGGCCCGAGGCCGTTGTGGGGAGCAGAAGCCAGTGGTCCGTGACCAGGCAGAGAAGGACACCAGGCGGCAGGCAGGCTAGGGGGAGATAAAGACTAAATAGAAAAAAAAAAAACTACAGATAATTTCACACAGAACTACTTGAGCAGGGTCGCTTTGAACAGGGGAGAAAATCAGGCACAAAATTACAGTTCAGTCCTAGCCTAAGCACCAACTAAATGTGTGTTTTCGGCTGTGTTGTAGCGGTGAGAAGGGGAGCTTGCAGCCATTGCTGGAAAAAGACGCCAGATGCCCAACGGTCGCGGCTGCAGTCTGGTGAGAGGTACAATTACTGTGAGCAGCTTTTTGGGCTTCTTATGGGCAGGGAGGGCTTCAGGGACTGGCTCTCATGACCTCCGGTCTCCGCGGGAGAGGGGGTAGTATCTTGAGCAGCTTTTCGGGCTTCTTACGGGCAGGGAGGGCTTCAGAGACTGGCCCTCGCGACCTCCGGTCTCCTCAGGGGGAGGAGTGGTATCTTGAGCAGCTTCTTGGGCTTCTTATGGGCAGGGAGAGCTTCAGGGACTGGCCCTTGTGACCTCTGGTCTCCTCGGGGGAGGGGGTGGTATCTTGAGCAGCTTTTAGGGCTTCTTACGGACAGGGAGGGCTTCAGGGACTGGCCCTCGCAACCTCTGGTCTCCTTGGGGGGAGGGCCATGTACCCAGGCCTACTGCCTTTAGCCAGTACTGTAGACCACAACCCTTGCTCCTCCATGGAGGACACCAGTTGTTTACCATCGTAATCATCATGAAGAGGACAAATGGTTACTTGTAGTAATTTGTGCCTGAAAAATTAGTATATTATGACATTTTTATGATTATTATGAATTAATGAGCACTTGTCTGTATCCCCAAACTATGACTAAATAGGGAAGATGTAATATCCATGGGACAGTGCCTATTTTCATGTGCTGTGTTGTGTTAAACACTGAGAGGGCTAATGCTGTACACACGGTGGTAACTTGCTGTCTGATTACATAGAAACATAGAATTTGATGGCAGATAAGGACCACTTGGCCCACCCAGTCTGCCCATTTCCCTACCTAATGGATAAGCTGCAGATTCTAGTTAACCAGCAGCCTGCTTCTTTCTACTCCCACCCCCTAGAATTGCCTTATGGCTGTCCCATGCATGCTTAAATTCAACCACTGTTTTTGACTCCACAACCTCCTCCAGAAGGCCATTCCATGCATCCACAACCCTCTCTGTGAAAAAATACTTCCTTACATTACCTCTGAGCCACCTCCCCATCTTCAAATTGTGCCCCCTTGTTCTTGCACACCTCTTTTTTTGAAAGATGCTACCCTCTTGGACTTTGTTGATTCCCTTGAGGTACTTGAAAGTTTCTATCATGTCCCCCCTCTCCCTCCTTTCCTTGAGGCTATACATATTAAGCTCCTTTAGTCTTTCTTCATATGTCTTCCAGTGCAGACCCTGCACCATTTTAGTTGCCCTCCTCTGGACAGCCTCCATCTTATCTATGTCCTTGCAGAGATAGGGTCTCCAGAACAGCATGCAGTACTCCAGATGGGGTCTCACCAGTTGTCTGTAAAGAGGGATAACAACTTCCTGTTTTCTATTGGTGATGCCTCTCCCTACGAATCCCAGTATCCCCCTTAGCCCTCCTTGCTGCCCTCTCACATTGCTTGCCCACCTTTAGGTCATCTGATATAACTACCCTCGGGTCCCTTTCCATTTTTCTTGTTGTTAGTATCTCACCCCCCATTGTGTACTCTTCCCCTGGGTTTTTGTTTCCCAGGTGCATTACCTTGCACTTCTTAGCATTAAATCTAAGCTGCCATACATTTAACCATTCCTCTAACCTTGCCAAGCCCCTTCTCAGTCTTTCCACACCACCTTGTGCATCAACTCTGTTGCAGATCTTTGTGTCATCTGCAAAGAGACATACTTTTCCTTCCAGTCCCTCTACAATGTTGCTTACAAAGACATTGAAGAGGACCGGTCCTAATACTGAACCCTGCAGCACCCCCCTTTCTTCAGAGTGGACTCCATTTGCTATTAGTCTCTGTGCCCTATTCTCCAGCCAATTCTTTACCCAGGCTATCATCTTGGGACCCACTCCCAGGCTGGCTAACTTGTATATTAATCTTTTGTGTGGGACTGAGTCAAATGCCTTGCTAAAGTCTAGGTAGGCCATGTCCACAGCCCTTCCCTGATCTACTGCTTTGGTCACCCAGTCAAAGAAATCTATTAGATTTGTCTGGCATGACCTTCCCGCTGTGAATCCATGCTGCCTTGGGTCCTGTGTCCCTCTGGCCTCTAGGTACTAGACAGTTCTTTCCTTCAGAAGTGATTCCATCATTTTCCCTATCACTGAAGTTAAACTAACAGGTCCGTAGTTTCCTGCTTCTGCCCTGCTCCCACTTTTGTGAAGGGGAATCACATCTGCCCTCCTCCAGTCCTCAGGTACCACCCCATCCTCCCATGATTTGTTAAAGAGGGTAGTCAGTGGTGTCACTAGTTCTACCCTTAGTTCTTTTAGAATTCTAGGATGAATCCCATCAGGCCCCATTGCTTTGTCCACCTTCAGTTTTAAGAGTTCTTTCAGAACCATTTCTTCTGTAAATGGGCTGGTATCAACTTCTATATCCAGAGTGTTTCTATTGTTTGTTTTAGGTACCTCCCCCTCTTCATTTGTAAACACTGAGCAAAAATATTTGTTTAGTATCTCCGCCTTTTCACAGTCATCCTCTGCCCACCCCTCCCCTTTATTAAGCTTCACTATCCCTCCCGTAATCTTCCTTCACTCCTTGATGTACCTAAAAAAGGTTTTATCCCCCTTCTTAACTGAGTTGGCTATCTTTTCCTCAGTTCGGGCCTTTGCTGTTCTGACTGCCTTCCCAGCTTCCTTTTGCTTTAGCTGATACAATTCTCTGTCCAGCTCCTTCTGTGATTCCTTGTACTTTCTGAATGCTTTCTTTTTCTCTTGAACCTTCACTGCCACCTCCTTTGAGAACCATAGTGGTTTCTTACATTTTTTTGTTTTGTTTATTTGCTTCACACAAAGGCTTGTTACCTCTGTGATGGTAGTTTCTATTATTCCCCATTGTTCTCCCACCCCTCCTTCCTGCCCATTTGCTAGTGCATTCCTTAGGCACTCACCCATTTTGGAAAAGTCAGCCCTCCTGAAATTCAGTACTTTTGCCTTTGTATGGCTTGACTCTATTGCTGTGTTTATTGTGAGCCATACTGTTCTATGGTCGCTAGTTCCCAGATGGCTACCCACTTCTACTTCTGTGATCCTCTCTTCATCTCCATTTGAGAGGACCAGGTCTAAGATTGCTCCCTCTCGAGTGGGTTCCAATACTAGTTGTCTAAGGCATGCCCCCTGTAGGGCATCTAGAATAACCTCACTCTTAGAAGTAGCTGCTGCAACTGCACTCCAGTTAACATTTGGCATATTCAGGTCACCCATCAGCAATATCTCTAATTTATCTGCCATTCTAAGTATACTTTCTATCATTTTCTTGTCCATTTCCTCCCCCGGGGGGGTCTGTATTCAACTCCTGTGCAGATTGTGGTGCAATTGCCTGCCTCCAAATTGACCCACAGTGTGTCTACTCCTCCCTGTTTACCCTTTTGTTCTGTTGCTTTGATTTCTTCTCTTATGTAGAGAGCTACTCCTCCTCCTCTTTTACCCTCCCTGTCCCTCCTGTAGATAGTGTATCCTGGTATGTTTACATCCCAGTCATGGTTCTGTGTGTACCATGTTTCTGTGACTGCCACGATATCCAGATGTTCCTTCTCCATCAAGGCCACTAATTCAGGAAGCTTGTTACCCAGACTATGGGGATTGGTACTCATTGCTGTCCCCTTTTTGATGGCTTTACCTTATGCCCCTGATTTGGGGTGGGGAAGTTATATCGACTTACAGGACACAGTTTAGTTATTTTGTTCTTCCTGCACTCCCACACCTGTCAAAGTGGTTATCAAACCACACATGCATCTGATAGAAAAACCTTCTGTTGTAGTACTGCAGTTGTCAGCATTTTGGATGACTTCCATGACTCTATGGCTATTTTTAGACCTTGTACACACTAGTAAATCCAATTACCAAAAACCTTTGTGCCTTGAACTCTGCCGCTGCAATACTACATACAGATATACAAATCAGTTTCATTACGCTTCCCTGACATTGACCATCACACTTCATTCAATGGAGCCACCACCTTCCTACTTTTCTCATAGGTGAAGCAAACAATATACGTTCACTATTATTTACAGCACAATGCCCTCTACATGTAAAAAGAAACCCTTACAACCTTCTCAAGTCACAATACAATGCTAAACATGATGTTACATACTTCTAGCTATAGCTGCTAGACTGTCTGTCTCTCAGACAAATTATTTTACATCCTTCCCAAGTAATATACAACTCCTAAACCTAGCAAGTATGTGTGACAACCATGTCACATTCACATGGCAACCCCTTATGCCTCAGCATATCTTTCAAACCTTGGTGATGTTAAAAAAATATTAATTTATTGTAAATGATGCATAGCACACACACCCAGACTGTATGGGGGGGTGTTATGCATCATTTACAATACATTAATATTTTTTTAACGTACCCTAGAGTTAGGTTTGATGGTGGAGATTGTAGCCAAAACAAGTCTGTGTGCTTGGTCCTCCTGTATGCGCTTTTGGCTCTTCCTTTGTGTCTCCTTAGCTGCCGTGTTTTTGATTTTGGTGATGTCATGGATCACATCACATCATATCATCAACATTCACTGCTGAAGGAAAATTATCACGAACATTTCTGATACTCCTGCTATAATACAGTAATAATGAAGTTTGCCTCCATGGACAGCAAACCATCTGTTGTACTATCCATGCAACTTGCCAGTTTTGGACAAAACCGTCCCTGCAAAACCTGCATCATCATGACATTACTATGCTTTTCCCTCCATCAAGTCTCTGGTAGGTACAACTTTCTGTTCCTGGATGTCAGGCTAGATCACAGACCCTGTATATCCCAATGTTTCATATGCCTTTGCATCACCTACATTTATATACTCTACTATGTAGGTGGTTTGATTGTTCCTTACCTAAAAGTTTGATGTTACATTTCTAATATGTTTACTCAGAGCTGGATTCATGAGAAATATGATTTACAGATTACTGTTTCCCAACAATTAAATATTGGAAGTGCTTGTATTGGGGTTGGGGGCTACAAGTAAACTTATAATCTCCCAATAGTAGCTACATAATATAGATCTTAATGTCATGATAATTGTTAAATGCACTCAGTAATTTATTTATTCGTTGTTAACCGGGTAAGGCCCACTAGGCACAAATGTCTGCATTCAGGGGCTACCCGGGAGCTTTATGCTTTATGCATAATGTTTACTTTATCTTAATATTATTTATTTATTTCAATGTACTGCAAAAGTTGCACCTCGAAACACATATTGAGCTGCTAAGCATTATTAATTATTGGTCACCACAACATTTTTTTTCATATGGGGTACTTTGTGTACTTTACTGCTTGTGTAGCTTTTTGGAGCATGCATTTTCCAATATGCAATCTAGAGTACTTTCAATGTACATTTCCTTGGCTGCCAATTTTTATTTTCCTGTTACTTAATTTCCTTAAAGGGTACCTAAACAAGCATTTTTTTAAAACTGCAAATTCCAGAATCTGGCTTTATATTGAGGTGAAATAAAGGCTGCTGTTTATATTCATACTAAAACTGCATTTATGTAAATAACATAAATGCAGTTTCATAGTTTTAGAAAACTGTAAACATCAGCCTTTCACTTTTAAAAAACAACCTTGGTTTCTTCTTAAGATGGCTGCCAGGTCTGTTAAGTGATGAGTCATGATGACATCATAGGAGCCAAAGCCAGAGATCCACATATAGATCTATAATGCTAACTAGTTCTTCTTTCCCTCTTTATTTTGAATTGTTGTACCAGAATGATCAACACCATGTAATAATTTGTGGATTATTTTGATCAGTACACATGTTAGGCTATGATTTTGTTCATTTTATTTATTTTAACTTGTGGAAAATGTTTTGCAATCCAGCTGACTTTTTCTTTGGCAAACTGCATTACAGTACGACACTTCAAATACCTGATGGTCTAATAGTTATATGATGCACTGAAGTTTGTTTTTTGTTAACCGGGAGAGATGCACTAAGCTGAAAGCTTGTTTACAGGTGTGGCATGGGAGCACAAGGAAGTTTAATGACTTGCTCAGGGTCACACAGCAACATACCATTCTGGTTCAGTTCCAGAGGGTTCCAAAGTTCATGCTCTCTTGTTAATCCACAAATAAGGCTTTCTTTTTCCGTGTGAACCCCCTGCAGCTAGCCTGCCTTCTGTTGCATGCCCCACCATCCATACCCTGTCCTTAGTACTGCCTGTGGCCGCATATGAGCTTGCGGTCTCATGAAGAGAATTATCACACCTCAGCTTGCAATATTGTACCTCAGAGTGTTATGCACACCTATACTGATACGCATCATCAGCTGGCACTGTTAAAAATGCCTTCCAAATCACTCTCCAGTCCACATTCTCAATGTCTGACTTTTGCTCCCACAGTAAACAGAATGGATCACCACCCTTCTGCACAGTGAAGGTAGTATGTACAGTTCCCTGTTGTGTTTTTTTCCCACCTCATTAACCAACAACTAGGTCTTCCTGGAGGGGCAAGCAATAAGCATCATGACCCACCAGAAAAAAACTGCTGCTCGTGCCCTCATAAGGGCTGCACTTACAATGGACAACAATGTTCTTAGCAGGAGAGGAATACTAATACATTGAGTGAACCCACCTGACTTCCAGTGTCAAGTCTACTCCTTTACCTGTGATCTGCAGAACCCTGCAAGACAGTTCCCAGCAATTCTTCTCCGGTACTTTTCTGTGCTCTACTCCACCATGCGAGTTGGCTGGCTACCACCCTTCCAAATCTTGAATGAGCTGCCAGCACCTTGATCACTACCTGACCCCATTGTCCTGGCCAACATTCTCCTTCCTGTAAAACCAGTCCCTGCAATTGTCCAAGGCTGTGTGTGGATATTAATGTATGAAATGGATGCCACTATACGTTCAGTCACTTCACTACCGGTCTAGTATTGCTTGTAAAGCACTTTGAGATGCAATGTGTATGAAAACCACTATATAAATGCTGATTCTTCTTATTATTTCCCATGGAAAAAGAAGATGAGACAAGCATATATTTGACTTTCAAGAAAGTATGAACTCTAACATTGGATTGCACAAGAACTTTGCTACAAAAAAGTGGTGGTTCTAGGGGGTGGTGAAGGGTGTGGCTGCAACCCCCCCCATAGTAATGTACTTGGTTGCTGCTGCTGTATTTCACTTTGTTGAAGAAGTCTGATTTATTGATTGTACAAATGTTTACATTCAAACTATGGATTACATGTGTAGGTTCTGTCAAAAACGTACTAGAAAAGAATAATAGCAAAAAATATAAAGGTTTAATAAAAATGTTAAAAAGTGCATATTAAGCATACAGACCACCCCAGCACCCCCATTGTAACATCCTGGATCCACCATAACCACTAGACCACCAGGTTATTCAAAATTTGTACTGCACTGCGGTTTCCCACAGAGAAAGTCGGTTGGATTAAAACACATTTTCAGCATGTTAAACTTAAACAAAATGAACAGAACCATAGCCTAACATGTGTATTATATAAAATAATGCACATGGTTTTGACCATTTTGGTAAAACAATTCTATACAAAGAGAAATAAGAACTAGTTAGCACTATAGAGAGCCATACATCTCTCTGACTTTGACTCCAATGATGTCATCACATAACAGATTTGGCGGCCATTTTAGGAATCAGGTAAGACAGTTTTTTTGAAATTGGAAGACTGATTTTACAATTTTTAAATGCTCTGGAACCACATTTAGGTAAATTATGTAAATGAAATTTTAGCATTAATGAACACAGCAGCCTTTCCTTTAGTCACCTACAAAGTCAGATTTTTGAATAGTTTGATGTCAAAATGTTGTTTAGGTATCCTTTAACACAAATCAGTTACTTTTTTTTTATTATCAGTATAATGACGGTTCTTTCTTCCAGATGTTTATGCTGTTGTGGAACTCTTCCAGTCACTACATCTCTCCCTTCTAGCATGACTACTAGTTCCATATTTGTTCAGAAATCTATCTTATAATGTCAATATCTTGACGTTTACCTCACATCTTGAAAAACTGTAAAATGCTGTTATCTTACATAACAGGCCAACATCAGTTTTAGACAGGCAGTTGTTTACTGTTTTACAGTTCTACATCCACTTGAAGTGACCACATGCTGGGGGAGAGGGGGACAGACACAGAATGTGTCTTTTCTGTATTGTGTCTGAGTGGCTGTCTCTCTTCTTTACTCCCTATTGTTAATTCTTCATCACATACTTCTATTTGACATTATTACATGTCTCTTGTGGTAAAGCAGGAATGCATGTCTGTCTAATTAACATGCTTATATCAACATTCGATCTTGCATTGATGGGCGAGAAATAAAAAAAAAAACTGTATACAGCCAAAACACTCAAGTGAACAAACTTATTTCTTTATATTATGCCATTCAATATTACCTCTTGTTGAGGCTCAGGTACAGGTAGTAGTACATAGCAAATTATCTCTAATCATGTAAATACATGGTGATCAGTTCACATAAGGGGGAGTCAGAGATAGCATTTAAAATTAAAAAGGAAAACACAAGACTCCAGTGAACAAACTTATTTATTTACATAATACCATTCAATATTACCTTTGGTTTAAGATCAGATACAGGTAGTACAGTGAAAATTAGCTCTAATAAAGTAAGTCTGGAATTCATAGCATATGAGGGATTGTCTGCAACTGAGGTTTCAAAATGCAAGAGGTTCCTCTGTTACATTCCGAGGAAAAGCAGCCAGAATCACCGCTGTGAGTTGCTTTGTAAAGGGACAGCATATTTATGCCTCTGAATTTTGTTTTTACTTTGCACTATAAACTATTTTACATATAAAATGCTGTTATACCTTACATACCTGGCAAACATCAATTTTAGAGAAGTACTTGGCAAATGTTTTACATTTATGTAGCCACTCAAACAGGCTATATGGAGGGAGGTAGGGGGAGAGAGACCGTGTCTTTTCTTTACTATAAATACACATCTCTCTCTCTCTCTCTCTCTTCTTTACTCCCCAATGGTATAAAGGTGCCTTTTTCTACTCTGTTTGATTTTATTAAGGTTATTGTTGGTTGCAGCAATTGTAGCAGGTTACTAGCAAAGTCAGTAGCAAAGGGAAATGGACAGAGAGAAAAACAGAAAAGACAGATAGAGTTAGTGCATTGAGTTTCCAACGTTCAGCAGCTCTCTCCTCTCTCCTGTCTGCTACACCCAGTGACATGCATCAGTTTGAAACAATGCTGTTAGCCTGCAAGTAGGGGAAAGCTTAGAGAAAAAGTTTTATTTTTTTAGAGGCTTACACCAAAGAATCCATTACTGTTACATTGCAAAAACGGACAATTAGCTGGCACCATGATCCTGTACAAAATAACAAATTTTTTCTTATCATATCATTACAAAGCACATCGAGTAAGCCTTGTAGGCATCATCACATCATGGTCTCTGTCTGCTAGAATCCTAAAAGAACTGAGGGAGGACCTAGTGACACCACTGACCACACTTTTTAACAAATCATGGGAGGATGGGGTGGTACCTGAGGACTGGAGGAGGGCAGATGTGATTCCCCTTCACAAAAGTGGGAGCAAGGCAGAAGCAGGAAACTACAGACCTGTTAGTTTGACCTCAGTGGTGGGGAAAATGATGGAATCACTTCTGAAATAAAGAATTGTTTAGTACCTAGAGGCCAGCAGGGCACAGGACCCAAAGCAGCATGGATTCACAGCAGGAAGGTCATGTCAGATGAATCTAAACAATTTCTTTGACTGGGTGACCAATGTAATAGACCAGAGAGGGGCTGCGGATATGGCCTACCTAGACTTTAGCAAGGCATTTGACACAGTCCCACACAAAAAATTAATAATCAAGTTAGCTAGTCTGGAAGCGGTTCCCATGGTGGTAGTCTGGGTGGCAAACTGGCTGCACAACAGGACACAGAAGGTAATAGTGAATGGAACACATTTTGAAGAAAGGGGGGTTACTAGTGGAGTACCTCAAGGCTCAGTACTGGGTCCAGTCCTCTTTAATGTCTTTATAGGTGACATTGCAGAGGGTCTGGAAGGAAAGGTATGCCTCTTTGCAGATGACACAAAGATCTGTAACAGAGCTGATACACAAGGGGGGGTAGAAAGGATGAGAAGGGACTTGGCAAGGTTAGAGAAATAGTCAGACATATGGCAACTTAGATTCAATGCAAAGAAGTGCAAAGTAATGCACCTGGGAAATAAAAATCCAGGAGAAGATTATACAATAGGAGGGGAGCTACTTACAACAACAATAATGGAAAGGGATCTGGGTGTAGTCATATCAGATGACCTAGAGGTGGGTAAGCAATGTGAGAAGTCAGTAAGGAGAGCTAGGGGGATACTGGGATGCATAGGAAGGGGCATCACACGTAGAAAAAGGGAAGTGGTTATCCCTCTGTACAGACAGTTGGTGAGACCCCATCTGAGTACAGGCAGTTTTGGAGACCTCATCTACGCAAGGGCATAGACAGGATGGAAGCAGTCCAGAGGAGGGAAACTAAAATGGTGCAGGGTCTACATCAGAAACCCTATGAAGGGAGACTGAGAGAGCTTAATGTGTATACCCTTGATGAAAGGAGGGATGGGGGGATGATAGAAACTTTTAAGTACCTCAAGGGAATCAACAAAGTCCCTGAGAGTAGCATCTTTTAGAAAAAGAGATGTGTAAGAACAAGGGGGCACAATTTAAAGTTAGAGGGGGGACGGCTCAGGGGTAATGTGAGGAAATTATTTTTCACAGAGAGAGTGGTGGACGCATGGAACCACCTTCCTGGAGAGGTTGTGGGGTCTAAAACAGTGGGGGAATTCAAACATGCATGGGACAGACATAAGGCAATTATAACGGGGGGGTTACAGGAAGTAGGTTGTTGGTTAACTAGAATCTGCAGCTTTTCAAATACGTAGGGAAATGGGCAGACTGGGTGGACCAAGTGGTCCTTATCTGCCGTCAAAGTGTATGTTTCTATGTAATACATTTATTTTACCTTTCTGTCACTCAAACTGGCCACAGGTATGTATTGAGGGAGGGAAGAGAGAGAGAGAAGGAGAGAGAGACAGGGTGTGTCCTGTTTTGCACCTGAGCATCTCTCTCTCTCTCTCTTTTTTCCCCTACTCGCAACTGGTGGCCTTTCTCTTCCTTATTTATCTAACATCGTCATGCTCAAAGCAGTAAAATTGCTTATTTGGCTATTAATAAAAGTGAGAACAAATGGATGCATAAAAAAAGAGAAAAGCTAGGGTATGAATAGCACTACATAGTTTGCACAGCTGTAATGTTACTTTGGATACAGCCTCTATCTTCTCACCATGTCACTCTCGGTGTTAGAAAGTCAGATGTTCATAAGCACAGAGCAACTCACGTACATTCTGAAAACATAAAGATTTCAAAGATACTGTACAACCTATGAAAATATTTTTACACTACATCACGAAATGGGATAATTCTTCTTTAGAAACAATATGCGGCAATGTTAAATATCTGCTCAAAACCATTATCTCTTTAATAGCCCTCTCTCCACTCCTGCTTCTATGGACAACAGCATTATCAGATATAAGAGGCTGACAAAACATGAGCAGTACTCTCCGATTCCAATCCCATTCTTTTCATTGCTACTGACAACAACATTAGCAGATATGAAGAGATGCTCTTTATTTCCAATCTAATTTATTTTAATCGAATCATACACATTTATACCTTCCTCTCATTCCTATTTCAATGAACAACAACACATGTGGAGATGATGTCCATTTACAGCACAAAAGACAACTGAATTGTTTAGGAGCTGCTTGTGCGGGGATGGGGGTGGATCTTACCCAAAAAAAAAAAAATGCTCCCTCCCAGTACTCAGGTTCCAGTTACCTCCCAATCAAGAATGAAAATATTGCCTTATAACCATTGACTAACATGAAAGCACATCTATTTGAGGGCAGAAAGCACTTCTTGGAGGAGGGTCAGGTGGAGGAGACTATTTACATCTTCAGACAGTTCCACATATGGAAAACATGACGTCAGCCCTTTTCTACATGCAAAATGTCTGCAGGGCTCTGCCCATGCAGCTGTAAAAAGGAAGCAGATAAACAACCAGCAATATCAGCAAAGTCTGCAGGAAGATACAATACCTTTGAGCTTGAGGCTCATTTACAAAGGTTATGAGTCAGACAAAGAACAACACATCAATGGCAATACACAACAGGAGATAACTGATGATGATAAAACAAGATTACACCTCTGCCAGTCCCCCCCAAAACACAGACTCCAGCCTGACATCAGGAAGCTCCCCTCCAGGAGAAGGGGAATGAAAGAGTGCCTTAAGAGGTAAAGCTACCTCCAACATCACAGCTTCTTTCTTGTGGGGTGTTAGCCTGTCGATGCTGCATGTCAACTGCCCAGCCCGCCCAATCACTCTCCCACCCAAGCCACATCCTCAATTTACTGTCTGTAGTCTATGATGTCACTTTCTGCTACCACTTTTTCTAAGTCCCTTTTCTCCATTTGCAGGTTATACTCCCTGGCCATTAGAGGGTTTTCCTGCTTTACCTCCCTATCCATTCTGAACTTTCACTCCTGTTCCTGACCCAGCTTTTCTACCTACCTCTGCTACTCTGCTGCCTTCATTTCCATCCCTGCTTAGTCCTTATTCACTGCTTTATACCCCCTCTATTCTTTAGCCTGGTCCACTACACTGCAACCACCCTCCCTCCTATACACCTTGCTACCTCCCTGCCAACTTTCTTTTCACCCTTTGACAATTAGGAGTCACTATTTCACCACTCTGCCAAGCATCCAACCCAGCCTACTCCAGCCCCCCAAATGCCTGAATGTCCATCTTATCCAGGCCCAAGGACACTTGCCCTCAGGGATCTTGAACCTGGTACCCTGTGCACCAAAGTCTACAGCCCTACCACTACTCCAAAGTGGCAGTCACCCTCTCAGAAGCATGGCCTTGACCCTGATACTATCCATCTCACCTACAAATATAGGCATCATGCATACAAATTCTCTACTACTATTTTAGCCATCCTGGTGCTCTCCTTTACCCAGCTGGACTACACTCTTAGCCCCCCCAGAGGGCAGCACCCCAGACCACTCTGTGTTATGTCGGCCTCACCCACTCTTGACTCACATCCTGTGCACCAGCACCCACCTCCTGGCAGCTCCCCCAACCCCTCTGCCTACCCGGACCCTCCTTGGACCCACCTCCTCACTGCCATTCCAACCCTTCATGCCCTACCCATTACCTGTACCCTGCAGTTTCACCCACATCTCAGCAGCCAGCAAAGAATGCCAACAGCTACTGCCCCCTAGTTAGAATTATCACTCTGCTACTGCTACTCTTGGGAAATGTCCACCCCAATCCAGGCTCTGCACCCACCAGCCCACCCAAGTCACTGTCCTCAGGGATCTGTATTTCCTTCTTGAACATCTGCAGCCTGCTGAAAACATCTGTTGCACTCCAGTGCTGGGTCATTCTACACCAGCCCCACATCATTGCCCTGGAGGAGACCGGACTTTCCAAATCCACCCCGACTCCTTTGTCTCACTCCTTGATTACACCCTCTATCAGGAGGATTGAGTAGGCAAACGCAGGGGTGGCTGTGCATTGTTCATATGTGACACTGTTGTTGTTCATGCACTCCCTTCCCCCAAGCTCGGAAATGGAGCCAGGGCCTCACTCTTAAAATCATCCCTGATCCCACCAGGGGCCCGCTCTACATTACAGTTTCCCATGTCCCCCAAGGAACCATAACCCAGCAATCCTCTCACTCATAGACTAACTCTCAACTCTCCCACACAAAGCAGAACAAGTCCTAGTAGGGGACCTTAACGTCAATTGGATCAGTACCTCTGCTTCCAAGAAAGGGACTCTTCCAGCTCTACTAGACTCAATTCTCCAGTGGAACCAGCACCTCCTGAATGTCATAGTCTCCAGCCACCCCCATAAAGTCCAGGATGTCAAAATTCTCCCTGATTCTTTAAGTGACCACTCCCATCTCCCATTCCTCTGGCCCTCCTCCACCCCAAAACCAGTGACTCAAACTACTCTTCACAGGCACCTCCACCCTGGTGGTGTGAAAACACTTAGGCAATATCTTGCCCAGATTGACTGGTCCTCCATCAACCTAGCTCCCAACCTTGACACTGTACTCAACCTCTTTACACAGGCTTTTAACAAAGCTTGTGATCTCTATGCACCACTTACTAGACTCCGCACCAAAAAACAAAATGTGCCATGGGTCACCCCTTCCCTGCTCCAAAAACTCAGGGAGAGGGACAGCTTCTGGCACATAGCCATGGAGTCCAGCAGGGCAGGGGATAGACAAGCCTACAATGCCGCATGCAATAAGTGCACTTGGGCCATCAGCAAGGCCAAGGCAGACCACTACTAGGCCACTCTTACCTCCTCCTGGGGGGCAGCCCGGACCTACTGGGATAATATTAAAGAGCTAAATGGGAACTCATGCTCCCCCATCCCAGATCTCCATTGATGGCTCTATTACCATGGACACTCCTCAACATAGCAAACTGTCTTAATACCACCTTCATGGATCTTAGTTTTGTCCTCCCCAGTAGTTTCTTTGACCCTGTATCGGAATCTTAGCCCCTCCTCTGCAATGCCCTAAGTTCTACCTATGCAAAATATCTACTCTAGAAGCCAGACTGTACCTACTAAAAGCACTAGGCAGCAGTAGCTCAATCAACTACCCTCTGAACACCAGGATCCTATGGCTAATCCTCGATGAAGTCCCAGCCCCCCTAATGGACTTACTAAACTGATCCCTTTACCTGGGTCAATTCCCCAGTGTCTGGAAAATGGCTGTCATCACACCCATTCACAAAAGTGGTAACAGGTCCACCCCCAGCAACTATCAGCCAATTTCCATTCTTCCCTCACTTTCCAAAATTATAGAAACAGTGGTGGCTACACAGTTCACTGAGTATTTGACTAAATATGCCATCCTATGCCCTGAGCAGCATGGTTTCTGTGCAGGCCTCAGCACTGCGATGGCCCTCCTGGGATTCTCCCGCTCCTTGCAGTCCTCCCTAGACTCTGGCCACCTTACTGGAGCAGTGTTCATTGACCTCTCCAAGGCCTTTGACACTGTCTGCCATCCCCTCCTACTTGATTCCCTTTACCAAATCAGTTTCTCCATTGGTCCCCTTGCCTGATGCTCTAGCTACCTCTCAGCTCATTTCCAGTGCATAAAAATCAATGGCACTTTGTCTCTCACCCGACCTGTCAGCTCCGGGGTTCCCCAGGGCTCCATTCTGGGCCTCCTACTTTTCAGTCTCTACCCAAACGCCCTGCCCAGTGCCTGCTCTGGCAAAATTCTGCTAAACATGGATGATGCCATTCTCTACGCTGCACACCATAAATCTGCCTCTCTCCAGGACTCACTCCAACACTCCTTCGACCAAGCAGAAAAGTGGTTCAAGGATAATAGACTTGTCATTAACCTTAAGAAGACTAAGTCGATGCTCTTCTCCCACCACCAAAACAAAGCAAGACGTGCCCCCCTCCTTATCCTCCCTAGCACTCAACACCCCCTTGAGCAAGTATCCACCTACAAATACCTAGGGATTACCTTTGACATTGCCTTCACTTTTCATACCCACATTAATGCCCTCTAGACTGCCACTAGCACCCGGATTGGCCTCCTTTACCACCACAAGGACTGCCTCCCACCCGATGCTCTCCAGCTGGACATCACATTCTCTGTCCTGTCCCTAGTGAACTATGGCCTACCTATTTACGGAGCTGCTGACAACACTGCACTCAGTAAGATCCAACTCTCTCTCAACAAGGCCTGTAGGCTTCTGATTGGTGCCCCCAGGCTCACCCATACTTGCTTTCTTTACTCCACTGCCAAGCTCCTCAACTTTGAAGAAAAATTCTGCTACCAGACCTGCCTATTAGCCAAGAAAATTCTGCTTGGGCTCTCCCCCCAGTGTGTCAGCCTCCCTGCAGCATGCTTCCCCCACAGTCTCCACCCACAGCTCGGAGAAGGCCACCCTACTGGTGCCTAGAACCAGGACATCCCTAGCTCAGAGATCCTTCTGCTACAAGGCCTGGTTTAACTCCCTTCCAGTGAACATCACCAATACTGCCAAAATCGCCCCATTTAAAACTGCTCTTCTGAGCCACATTTTCAACACTCACTGCTGTAATTGTCACTAACCTGTGGTCTCATGCCTTCCAGGGCATGCAAATCTTAACAATGACCTCTGGACTGCTCCCACCCCCCAATGGCTTCTCTATCCCTCTCCCCTACTAGACAATAGTATATCTGGGGTATCCTATCCTGATTAATATGTAACTTTGTATATAGGATGTATAAAATGTATGTAACTATGTCTGATTCATATGTAATAATGTATATAGACTGCACAAATTATTTGTAACTATGTCTGTCTGCATTATGTAACCCTTTATCACTGTTTTCCATCCTCTCTGTGATGAAGTGCCTTCGTAAATGAGTCTATGACTCAAAGATTGTAAATCTGATTTGTTTAAATAAATAAAATTTAAAAATGCATAAATTACCCCCTTCTTGCATTGATTCTGGAATTGTATTTCATTACTGTCCTCTGCAGTTAGTTTTTGCATTCTGAGCTGCCAGAAACTGCAGTTTATACCAGATCTTCTGTAACAAGCCTGCTGTTTCTGCCAGCCTGCCAGTGCAGTGGTCCAGCTGGGGGGAGAAGGATTGAGCGCCCAGGGGCTGCTCTCCTCCTCTGGGTGAGGTGGGATGTGAGTCCTGCTGCGATACTGCCACCTGAGTGGCCACGGGTGGAGGTTCAGTGAGACAGCATATAAGGGAGGGAGGATGTCTACCAGGAGCCGGAGCATTAAAACGTTGTGACGTGCATTGCTCCATGGCTCCCTTTCGTGCAGATGTCCCGCGGGCTGGAAAGTGGAAAAACCCTATGCTGGGCTCCTGTAGATGGGCTTCAGCTGTCCTGAGATAACCCATAACCAGGCTCCATAGATGGAGCTGGTGACACCTTCCGATGCATACTTGAGGTATGAGAGGGGGATTAAGGGGAGGTCCCACTCCTCCCCACCTGTGGGGTAAACTGAGGTAGGATGAGGAAAGGCTAACCAGCACCCAGAGGGAGGTACCTGGGGAGGGACTATGGGAATACACAGCCTAGGGATCCCTGAAGAAAGGAATCTAGTACAGCGAGAAAGGGGCATAAAGAGAAAGTATAGAAGAAAAAAAAAAAAGCCTGCTGTTTCTGTGGACCCAGGGTTGTACTGCTCATATTACTATATGGCAGAGGAATGACTTACACGCAAGTCAATTGCACAGAAAAACATACTGAAAAGTTGTTTGGATTTTGGTGTAATGCATTGTTAACAGGGTGTCTTGAGGAAGGGGGAACACAGCACGTACACTGTGTACTTGTGGTTTTCCCTTGGAAAACTGCGGTGACTGCACTGTACTGCACAGTGTGAGTCAGTCCTTTCCCCTAAAGTGATGTCAGCAGTACAGCCCTGGGTCCATAGCAACACTACTGTAGACTTGCTATATAAACTCTGGTACACACTGCAGTTTTAGCAGCTCAGAATGCAAAAACTAACTACAGAAATCAGTAATGAAATACAATTCCACAGTCAATGCATGAAGGGGTAATTTATGCGTGAATGTCAAAAGGACTGGGAAAGGTGCTCTTTAAAGGTTTAATAGAATTCAATTAAAAATTAAGTTCTTGTGCTTTTCCCTTTTCATCTGTTTTGAAGGCTAGTTCCACTTGTGATTCTTTGAAACTATTTCAAATGTCTTTGTTACTCACTAAACCTTTTGGAATTTTAATGCTTTCCATTTACTTTTCTGTTATGTTCTGTTTTTATGATTTGTAAATTAAAATACATTTTTTAAACCTTCTGATTAATATTCTGACTATCTGATTTGCTTCCTTCTTGTGTATAAATTTCCTTTATTAGTCACACTGCTCTTTCTTCTGTGGTTGGTATACTAGTGCTTTATCCAATTTATTTGCTTGGGCATAATATTTAGACGTCTTTAAAATTAACATTTTTTTTTTCATTTAATATTGTATTTTACTGTGTTTTTAAATGTATTAATAGTTGCCTATCCTATTCCAGTCTGGTATGTATGTGGTTTTGCAGTGCTCTCTTTATTTCTTTCTCCAAGTTCTCCATTTTTATGTTGATTGGCATGCACACGCAAGCAACATGTTGTACTAATAGCACATTTCAGAGGTGTTTCAGTGCTGTAGCCAATGCAGGGGACACTTCGATGAGTGTGTCCCTCTGCCACCAATCGGTGAGCATGCTGGCGATAACAGCGAACCTCAAAGAGAGCCAAACAGTTAAAAGAAATCTGCTGCACCAATCAGATGCAGTTCTGTCATTGTAGTGTCAGATGACAAGACTCCGACCATACACACTATGGTGCACAGTAATGTACATGGCCAGAGTTAGGAGCAGTTGCTTGCTGTGCTGTTCCTGGCAAAACATTTCAATAAATAAATCAAACAGCTGCCGGCGGGTGTGACTTTCTACAATGGTGGCTCCTGCTGCCAGAAACATACTTCTGCAGAGCTGAAATTGGGGTGCCCAATCCATGTGTCAGCATGTATCCCCCCACAGCCACATTGTGGCACACTGGGAGCCCACCCCATTGTGCCCAGACATCTGTTTTTATTTTTCTGACACCTGGATACCAACTCCAAATGTCAGATGTCCCTCACCCTGTCAAGCTCAATTTATTTGCCGACAGGGGTACCAAATCTACATTACCATCATGTTTCCCCTTCTCCCAAGCCTACCAATGAGGAGGTGTGACAGGGTAGAATAGGACCCTGTCCCATTTGTTAGTGAGAAAATGTTAAAATGTAGGGATCTGTATTCTTTCCTTTTCTCTCTCCTCTGGTTATGCAGCCAAGTCTTCCTGTGAGGCCTTCAGACTTCATCAACCCAAACAATCTTGCAGTTCTTTGCCTCTCCCACTGTTTTCACTTGCTGTTTTTCCTTCCTTGCATATCTAGTTGGTAATATAAAAATAAATGGGAATCAATGTATGGAAATGTAGCTAATAACGAGATTACTTTTATTTAGAGAATTGTGTTACTGTTGAAATGTATATATTATAATTTAAGATAACTGTAAAAAGCCAGAGGTTATTTGAGTTCAAATATCTGAGCCATTTGCAAAGGTAGGAGGTACCCCCAGAAGTTCATAGTGTTCTAGCAGCTCCTCCAGAAACTGACAAAGAACAGGATGCTTGCAGGATGGGGGTTTGAAAACATACAAGAACAGCTATGCTGAGCTGCAAGGTAGATTTTTGTTTTACAAGAGATTTTAATTTGCTACTGTACATAGTTATTCTGATCAGGTTTATTTTATTTTATATTACTACAACTACAAATAAACACTTTTGTGGAATTTTACAACTGTTCCTGGGTTTTCTGTATGCTTCCTGACTTGTGCCTCAATGACATATGGTGTCAGCCTAAATGGGATTTAAGCTGTGCATACCCTAAAACAGGAGTTTTGTGCATGGGTACTATATGTAGCATCAGGGAAGCACAGAGGAAGATATGGATTCTGCAGCAGCAAGTCCATGAGTGGTTACCAGAAGAATGACAGCTAAACTAGCCACAACAGAAGTCCAGTCTGAGATTGTACAGCCAGCACAAGTCATGGAAAAAGAACAGGCAATGACAGAACTTAAAAGCCTGATGGACTGTTTGAAATGGTGGGCTATACAATAAAAAGAGACTGAGACACAAAGAGAAAAAGAAATTCAATGGTTAGAAGCATTGAGGAGAGAAGAGATGCAGCAACAGGAGCAGCAGATGAGAGAAGAACTGCAATGACAGGAGCAGTGATGGCTGGGTGCCTTACAAGCTATCGAAGGCAGAGGATTTGGCACAAACCCAGATGAGCAACAAAATGCAACCAACTTAAAGGCCATTAAACTTATTAAGTTTTGTCCCTTAAATGATATTGAGGCATACCTGACAACCTTTGAAAGAGTTGCCACAGCCTGCCAGTGGCCAAAGCAGCAGTGGACAATCAGACTGGTACCCTACCTGACAGGGAAAGCCCAGCTTGCCTACAGCAGTATGGACACTGCACAGTCAGAAAACTATGACCTGGTGAAAAGCGAAATCCTGAAAAGGTACAACATCTCCAGAGAGACCTACAGGCAGAGATTTCGATCTCTGAGGTACAACTCGGTTGACAATCCTAGAGAAGCCTTCACCCAACTCTGAGAACACCTGATGAAGTGGATCCAACCAGACAGCAAAACAGTCCCACAGCTCATCGACACATTTGCCTTGGAGCAATTCATCAACATCTTGCCTACAGATGTGCAGCTGTGGGTAGAGGAACACCGACCAGAGAATGGGGAAAAAGCTATGACACAGAATGGTATAGTCACTGTGCAAAATTACCTTTTGGGAAGGAGTAACAAAAGTTAGAGTGCCACTCCTCAGTAGGGAGAAGTCCAAAAAAGTCCATGTTAAAAATCTGGTGAAAAAATTCCAGAAATGTCCACGTTACAGGCTTGTGTGGGGCAGGTTTTATGCATGTTCATAGTTTCACGAATTGTTCATGTTTTCACTCCAGACTTTCATCATTGCCATTTTTTCACACTGCCACATGAACAATACAGCTGTCATTTTTCACATCCTGCCCAAAATGTGTTTCCACACCTGTGGCACCGAATGGCATAGTTGCTGTGTGAAATCACCTTTCAGGATTGAGTAACAAAGTGACAATGCCACTGTTCATGAGGTGGGGTCCCAAAAAACAAATTTATGAAAATTTTGAGTCAAAATACCAATAAACATCTGAGGTGTTAAGGTTTTCATCATGTAAATACTGACATGCATCAGGGGTGTGACTTTGGTTCATCGGCCGTAATGATCACGGCACTCTGCCCCCACCCTACAGCCACTGACAGGCATCAAGGTATGCCTTGGGGTCTTTGGCCCAAATGTTCTTGCCATTCTTCTATACTGTACCCATCACAGCTTATTTCCTTATGGAATGTGGTGTGTGTGCATGGACTGAAGACCCCAAGGCACACCATGACACCTGTTGCTGTCTACAGGGTGGGGTAAGGTTGAATGGCTTAAGTGTTATGGGTGGTTGACAACCCAAAGGAACATTCCCAACACTTTTCAGTCTCTGGGGGGTTGATGTTAGTTCAATACTTCACTGCCATTCCTGTTATGCATCTCTCTAACTCCTGCACTATCAATGCTAATGCCTGCAAGACAACATTCGGCATTGACAAATTCTTGTTTTCTGTTCTTCCTCCTGTTTTCTAATTGAGAAGTATATTATGTTTCTACTCATTACTGCTTTCCTTGTGTCCCATAAATTATTTAATGATGTACTGTATCTGCCTGTGTGTTAAATTCTTCAGATGCTTCTATTTCCTTTGTATGTATGTTTCCACTCTGAGTCTTGCATTAACAATGGATCCATTTTCCAGTGTTTTGATCTTGTCATGTTTTAGTCTTATTAGAAACTTTATTGGGAAGTGATCTGACAGATTTTTACCTTCATATGAGATTTGTTTCATGCAATTAATTACTCTGAATGTTCCCATTATCCACTTTATTGTGGAGTACGTTTTGTGTGTATTAGAGTAAAAAGAATACTCATGCAAGTTTTCATTCCTATTCTACAGAAAGCAAACAATCCAAAATTCTCCATATTTCTTAATATAGTTTTAGTAGATTTTGACAGGGTTGGGTGTGCCCTCATTCTGTCCCTCATGAAGTATATTACTGTACTGTATAGTCACAACCTGTTACGTATGTTTCATGGAATTTTATTAGTTGTACAAAAAAAAATACTTTAAAAAGTGGATCATCTTCATTAGGTCCATACACATATCTATTTTCATTTATTTTTATACTACATATAGCAAACCTTTCCTGAGTGTTTTTTTTTTGTTTATTTAGATTTAGAATTACAATTACCTTTGTGCCAAGGCTCTTTTACAAAGGTTCCACATCAGGAGAGTACATACATGTTAAACAAGGGCATACAACATTAAAGACAGCATTCAACAATATTCCTCAGTTCAGGTATGGCAACACGGTAAATAGGATACATGAATAACACATACAAGGAGTCATTTCAGAAACCTAGAAGAAATCAGGGAGGAAGGGTGAGAGGATAGGGGGGTGGCAGCTAAAAAAGAGACTAGAGCAGCTCACAGCATTGTCAAAGAACATCAGTTGATCTCAGTTGGGAAGGGGGAAGTTAGTAGTGGCAGTCACATGAGCTGGAGGCTGTGAGATGATGATGGGGGCTTGATTTGAAAATGCCCAGTGAGGAGGTGGCGGTGATGTGAGTGCTGAGGGTATTCATCCAGCTGGGTGCATGGTGTACAAAGGATCTTTGGCCCAGAGTGATGCAGCATCAGGGGCCTGTAGAAAGTGACATTCAGACCCTCTGCTGTTATGAGGATAGTGTTTGGGTGCAGGAGGGCTTGGGCACTAGGTGGAGTAAGGCCCAAAGTAGTTTTTTTCACCATCAAGCAGGTAAGGTACTTTATGCGGTTAGCAAGTTGAAGCCATCCCGTTTGAGTGTAAAGCTCACATGTATGTGTGAGTTGGTGGGATCCAGTAAGCAATCGACAGGCCTTGTTTAGGGAGGTTGTTATGCACCTGAGGGCAGTGGTAGAGGCAGAGCCATAGATTATGAGGCCATAGTCTATGACAGAGACCACAGAGCTCTGGATAGCAATCTTCAGTGCTGCCTGGGTAAGATACGAACATACAAAATTTGCCAGCAGATAAAGGCCTAGCGGTCTATCAAGTCTGCTCGAATGTGCAGATAGCATCCCTTATTCTGCAGCTGCCCCTCCCTTCCACCCTTCCCCTTCATTAACCCCCCCTTGTCCTGTCCCATCCCCTTTTGAAGCAGTCCACTGTTCTACTGCATACCACTTCTGCAGGTAACACATTCCACTCAGCCACCACCCTCTCTGTAAAAAACTGTCTCCTCATCCCACTCCTGAACCTTCCTCCCTCCAGTCTCATATCACGGCCCCTGGTGGCCCTCCCCTCCCTTACTTTGAACAGCCCCTCTGTGCCAGTCTTGTTTATTCCTTTCATGTATTTAAAGGTTTCAATCATGTCACTCCTGTCCCTCCTCTACTCCAGTGAGTACATGTTCAACTCCTTCAACCTCTTCTTGTATGATAAGTCCTCCAGCCCCTTGATCATCTTTGTCACCCTGCGCTGCACCCTCTCCAGTAACTTAATGTCCCTCTTCAGATACGGGTGCCAGTACTGCACGCAGTACTCCAGTTGTGGTCTAACTAATGACCTATACAATGGCAGAATCACCTCCTCCCCTCCTAGAGGATATACCCCTTGCAATACAACCCAGCATTTTGTTGGCCTTTGCAGCTGCCTTCCTACATTGTGCCAAGTTGTTCATTGACCCTGTAATGAGCACACCCAGTTCCTTCTCCTCCTCTGTCTGGTCTAGCTGCACTCCCCCCTAGCTGGTAACTCCTCCTTGGGTTCTTCATCCCAAAATGCAGCACCTTGCACTTTTTGGCATTAAAGCCCAGTTGCCAGGTGTCTGACCAGGTTTAAAGCTTTGCCAGATCATCCTGCAACCCCTGCCATCCCCCTAGGTCATCCACCACTGCACCTACCTTGGTATCATCAGCAAACAGACTAATCTTGCTCTTGATGTCCCATTATATGTCTGCAATGAATATCCCAAACAACACTGGTCCCAACACTGAGCCCAGTGGAACACCGCTCATCACTGCCCTTGGGTGTGAGAGCCCCCCACCCACCACCACCCTCTGTTGCCTTCCCTGAAGCCAGTTTCCTACCCATCTCACCAGCTTTGCACCCACCCCTGTGCATACTAACTTTCTTCCCAGCTTTCCATGCGGCACAGAGTCTAATGCCTTACTGAAGTCCAGATACAGGACATCCACTGCAAGGCCCCTGTCCAGTTGCCTAGTTACCCAGTCATAGAACTCCACCAGGTTGGTTTGGCAGGATCTGCCACATATGAAGCCATGCTGTCTGCTGTCCTGTAGTCCTTTGGCCTCTAGGAGGGCTGTCTATTTTGGTAGAGAATTCCAGTGCGTGAGTTTACAACTATGGCAACATTATCAATGTGAGTCCCATAAGATAGGCAAGGGTCAAGTGAGATTCCAAGGTATTTAAAAGATGACACTTGTTTGAGGGTATTACCAGCGCTTGTATTGATATTAAGGAGGCATTGCCTGTGTTTGTTTTACGAGCTCCAGAAAAGCATAGATTTAGTCTTTTTGTGGTTTAGAACCAGTTTATGTTTTGTGAATTAGTTTTCAACAGTGGAGAAAGACAGCTGTAGGTTGTGAAGTAAGGGTTGTGGGTCCTTGAGGGGTGTGAGAAGCACAATGTCATCGATATAGAGGATAATTTGTTCTGGGCAGGATAGTGGAAGGGAGTTCAGGAAATGACTGAAAAGTGTGTATGGTGGAACTTTCCACATATATTTATTTATTTTTTTTGAATATTATAGCACTACCCTTTGTTTTGCCACTCATAACAGTTTGTATGCCTCCATCCTGTAGCTACATTTGCTGAACTCAAACTCTGTAAGATGGCTTTTTTTCCTCTCCATCAGGTCCCCTAGTCCACTATCCCATTGGTTGCTCCAGCCCCATCACCCAACATTTTGTGGGCTTGCCTTTCTACTCCAGCCTCCACAGGTCATCTCCCTATGCAAGGGCTATGGGCTGAAAACAGCAGGGTCTCACCCTGCACCTGTCAGCCCAGGTCATACTGCAGGAGTGCCACATCACCAGTGTAGGGAGTCACTGATCATCTCTGCCAGGGTTATTTCTCTTTTCCTGCATTTTCTGGGTCCCTTCCACTTGGGTGCTGGTGTCAAGGAGTTGCACATGCACATGCACAGTACCATGCATAGTGTGTGGCACCCACCAGCATCTAACCCTTCTGCAAGCTGCTCCTAGCTGCACTATGGCCTGTGGGCTCCCAGGTGGCAGTGAAACAGTGGAGTTGAATCTCTTTCTCCCCAGAGGAGGAGATTATCCCTCCCAGTTGGTTTGACATCATATGCATCTCAAATGAAGGTAACCTGTGTCATGAGTGATATGATAACCCTACTGCTTAGCTGATGGTCCAGCATTAAGATGTGTCTCTTGAAGTAACAAGTAATCTGTTTTATTTATTTATTTATATTTTGCACAAATAATTATCCTTTTCCATTTGATGAGCCCATTATTACCATTCAGATTCCAGCACATAGTATTCATATTCATATCAGACATCATTTCTATGCATAACGTTTGTGTTGTATTTTTAGTATCCTTTGAAACCTCTTCCATTGCAGGAGATACCTTCTGTTTTCTAGTATTTCTTTTGTTTGGTATGTATCTGTTTTATTATAAGGAGCAAAATATTAGTCACACTACAGAGAAAATATTGTACACAACCCCTACCATTCCCTTCCCCCTCCCTCCCATTTATAGAGCATATTCCTCCATGGATGCTATGTTCCAGTATAGCCACTAAGTGGAGCAACTACTCAGGTTGCATTGAGCTCCCCCAGCTATAATGTGAAAACGTAAGAGAAAAAGGCAAAACGTTATACATAAACTTTTTGTGTTTTCATCCTTTTTCTTTTCTCCTTTAATAAAAAGAAAAAATAGTGATGCCTTCTCTTTTTCTAGTACTGCAGATCTTGCTATGGATTCTCCATTATTGTTGTCGCCAGCATTTTTGCCCTGGGCACTGCTATTTTATAGTGGGCCTCTTTCATTCTTCTGTTCTTTATGTAATCCAAACTTGGTGTTAAGTTTTAAAGTCTGAAACAGATAGTCATCTGCCTCTTTTGCCCATGAGTATGCTTTTTAGTCTTGTTGGGTTAGGGTGCAAGAAAGGAATTTGTTTTTCCCATAAATCAATGTTTTGATGAGTAAAGTAATGCATGTGTATTTGGTAGTAGGTTTGAACTTTGACCTTTCTCTGTTCCCACTCTTGATAGGTAAGACACAGTGAACAGGGAATAGAAGGCCCAGCACCAAGGGTGAGCAGAGTGCTGGAGAAGGAGGAAGCGGGGAGGATGGTGGGTGTTTCACAACATACTAAGGGGGGAACTGCTGAGGGAGGCTGGCTTTACATGAGATGTGGGAGGAGCTATTCCCCCACAATGAACCTTAAGCTTTAGCCCTCCCATTCAGTGTTTTGGTGAACAGAGTAATGCTTATGTATACTCATAGGTTTGAACTTTGGCCTTTTTGTATTCCCACCCTTGGTAGTGAGTGGAGAATAGAAGGCCCAAAAGGATTGCCTCCTCCAACTCATGGAGAGTATGACCAGTAGTGCACAGGAGAGTAAACCCTCAGGTGGAGAAAATCTCTGAGGACTCATGGCTGCTGACCTGCCTGTCCTCAGAACAAACTAACAGGAGATGATCCTATAAGCTTAAAACCAGCTTCTAATTCTAGTGTATAGTGTAATGTTCATGGTGACATTCCATCTTCCTGGTCTGTTGAATGATGAGCTCAAGAGGGTCAACTCATAGATTCATAGATACATAGACACTGTCACAGATAAGGACCCAAAGCCTACCCTGTCTGCCCATTTGAGCTTGCAAGTTCACCTTATGTTTTCTTAGAAGTCTGTTACCCCTTACTTCTGACCTCCAGAATTCCCTTATTATCCCATTCATCCTTAAATCCCATGATTGTTTAATCCCAGACCACTTCCTCTGGCAGGGTGTTTCATTTATCCACTACCCATTCTGTGAAGAAATTATTCTTCATGTTTCCTCTGAATCACCCTCCCTCTAACTTCATCCTGTGCCTTCTAGTCCTGGAACATGTTTTGCACTGGAAAATAGTGTGTTCCTGAACCCTGTTCCTCCTTGTAAGGTACTTGTATGTCTCTGTCATATCCTCCCTCTCTCCCTTCTCTCCTTCAAGGAGTGCATATTCTGTCTTCACCCTGTCCTCATAGAACTTGTGATGCAATCCCTATACTATCTTTGTTGCCCTCCTCTGAACCTTCTCTACCCTGTCTATGTCCTTATATAGATAAGGTCTCCAGAACTGTACACTGCACTCCAGGTAGGGCCTCACTAGTGTCTTGTATAATGGAATTATGTCCTCCCTTTTCCTGCGTGTGATGCCCCTGCCTTTGCATCCCAGTATCCTATTTGCTTTACTTGCTGCCTTGTCACACTGTTTCCCTACCTTGAGGTCCCAGGGAGTGGGAGTGGGTCCCAAGGTTGTAGCCTGGGTTGCAAACTGGCTGAACAACAAGACACAGAAGGTAATAGTGAGTGGCACACATTCCAAAGAAAGGGGGTCACTAGTGGAGTACCTCAGGGCTCAGTACTGGGTTCAGTCCTCTTTAACATCTTTATAGGTGACATTGCAGAGGGTCTGAAGGGAAAGGTATGCCTCTTTGCAGATGATACAAAGATATGTAACAGAGTTGATACACAAGGGGATAGAAAGAATGAGAAGGGACTTGGCAAGGTTGGAGGAATGGTCAGACATATGGCAACTTAGATTCAATGCAAAGAAGTGCAAGTAATGCACCTGGGAAACAAAAACCCAGGAGAAGAGTACACAAAGCAGGGGAGGTACTAACAATAACAAAAATGGAACGGGACTTGGGGGGTAGTCATATTGGATGATCTGAAGGTGGGTAAGCAATGTGAGAAGTCAGTGAGGAGAACCAGGGGGATACTGGGATGCATAGGAAGGGGCATCACTCGTAGAAAAAGGGAAATGGTTATCCCTCTGTACAGACAGTTGGTGAGACCCCATCTGGAGTACTGTATACAGTTTTGGAGACCTCATCTATGCAAGGACATAGACAGGATGGAAGCAGTCCAGAGGAGGGCAACTAAAATGGTGCAGGGACTGCATCAGAAATCATATGAAGAGAGACTGAGAGAGCTTAATATGTATACTCTTGATGAAAGGAGAGATGGGGGGACATGATAGAAATGTTCAAGTACCTCAAGGGAATCAACAAAGTCCAGGAGGGTAGCATCTTTCAGAAAAAGAGATGTGTAAGAACAAGGGGACACAATTTAAAGATAGAGGGGGGACAGCTCAGGGGTAATGTGAGGAAATCTTTTTTCATGGAGAGAGTGGTGGATGCGTGGAACTGCCTTCTGGAGAGGTTGTTGGGTCTAAAACAGTGGGGAATTCAAACATGCATGGGACAGACACAAGGCAATTGTAGTGGGGGGTGGCAGGAAGTAGGCTGTTGGTTAATTAGAATCTGCAGCTTATCCAGTAGGTAGGGAAATGAACAGACTGGGTGGGCCAAGTGGCCCTTATCTGCCATCAAAGTCTATGTTTCTATGTTTCTATGTTCATCAGAGATGAATATCCCAAGGTTCCTTTCTTGCTTGGTGCATGTTATAGTCTCACCTGCCCAACTGATATGTTGTTCCATGATTTTTGTGCCCCATATACATTATCTTGCACTTCTTTGCACTGAATTTCAACTACCAAATCCTTGACCATTCTTCAAGCTTCTGCAGGTTCCTCCTCATTTTGTCTACACCCTCTGGTGTGTCCACTCTGTTACAGAGCTTTATGTCATCAGCTAACAGGGAAATTCTACCTTCTAGGTCCTGTGCAATGTCACTGATGAAGATGTTGAATAGTGCTACTCCCTGCACTGATCCCTGTGGTACCCTACCACTAGCTCTTCGTTCTGTGGAGAGACAGCCATTTGCCACCACCCTCTGTGTCCTGCCACCCCACCAGTTACCTACCCACTGCACTACTGCCCTGCCCACTCCCATATTCCCAAATTTGTTTAACACTCTTCTATGTGGCACAGTGTTAAGGACCTTGCTGAAGTTCAGATAGGCCATGTCCACTGCCCTCCCTTGATCCACCTCCCTTATCACCCAATTGAAAAATTCAGTGAGGTTGGTCTGACATGACATCACCCCATGAAGCCATGTTGCCTTGGGTCCTGTAGTCTGTTGGCAACCGGATGTTCAACCAATCTCTCCTTTAGGAGTGCTTCCATGATCTTCCCCACTACCATGGTCAGGCTGACTGGTCTGTAGTTCCCCGCTTCATCTTTGTTCCTGCTTTTGTATAAGGGGATAACATCTGCTGTCCTTCAGTCTTTGGGTGCCTCCCCTGTTTTCAGTTATTGGCTGAACAGGATTGTCAGAGGTTCAGCCACCACCTCTTAGTTCCTTTTGGATCCCGGGGCACCCTCTCTGGCCCCATTGCTTCATCAGTTCTTATTACTTCCAGTTCCATTACAACCAGTTCCCACCCCTTTGTGCAACTCTTGAAGTTAAAGTGGCAGATCCAGTCAAAGGAATGTCCATATCCTGACTATGGATTATGTCCAGCTGGGGCTGAACAAGATCCAGGACGTATTTGCAATGTTAGTTTAATATTTAATAAAGGTCATAATCCTGAGGAGTGTGAATTTGTTTAAACAGGCTGCCAGACTCGAATTTACAGGATGTATGAAATCCTTAAGGTAATCTGTTGTACTTCGGAGGAGGTGAGGGCAGGGTACAATACTTTGTTCCTTGTAGATTGGCAAATGGTTCAGATGTTTACAAAGTTCTCAGAAGTGTTTGTTCTTAGTTTTATTTAGAAAGAAAATGCAGGAATTGATTGTGAGCTGGACAATGAGGTAATGGAAGCTCTCATGTTTATAGTATAGTCTAATGGTCTTGAGTTTGGTAATTTCACATTCTTTCACAATGCAGTCATCTATAAAGAGATAATCAAGGATTCGAAGGGAGTGAAGTTTTGGGTACCAGGTAGGAGAGGGTAACTGAAAGATTTCAGACCAGTGGAGGCAAGGATGAAACATGCAGTAAAGACAGTAACTGGATTTTGAGAGCTATTACTGAATTAGTTAGTATGATGGATTTGAGGTTTGAAGTGAAGTTAGAGTTGCTATAATGAGGTTTGCATGAGCACATGTATCCAAAGGACTGTCAGTGTAGGATGGTGGATATGGTTGTTGCTATAGCAGAGTAGCCCAGGGGCAGGGGTTTGAGTGGCTCTTGTGTTGTTGACTTGCTGATGAATCCAATACCAGTATGCTCTGGCAGTGCCCAGAAAAGATGGGTCTTTGACTGAGTCTTCTGACTGATGAGACAATAAGGAGTTGTTATCAAAAGGAGAACATAATGGGAGCATTTACTGTTTTGTCCAATGTAGAACTAATGTGGAGTATAAGGAGCTAGCCAGCCAGTTGCACATGTGCAGGATGATGAATTAAATGAAGGCCCACTCTTTGTGATGGTAGTCACTGGAAAGACTATGAAGGAGAGAGATCCTATCAGATCAGTTAGAAGTAACACTAGATAAGTGGCTGGCATTATTAGAGTGTTGTGATGAAGGGGTGTAGATAACTTCATGAAGCACTGTAATGACCAGGGGTCAGGAGCAGTGACTTGGAAGAACATACATTTAGCAGGGTAGCTATACACTAGAGATTTGTCGGTACATATTCTGAGATACTAGCTGGAAGAAGGGTCTTAGGAGAGCATCCATTGGCTGTTCCAGGAAGTACAAGTTGGATATTGTGGTTGATCCTATTCAGAGCTGTACAGAATGTAATATCAGTGGAAGCTATAGTGGATGATGCTAGTACTGCTATGTGTTTTTATGCAGCTCCTGCTATCCTTGAGATGTATGGCTATTATGAATTTGGTATGTTCCAAGAGGGAAATGAGTTCATGATTCTAGTGCAAGATAGTGAGCAGGAGGAAGACTCCACTAGAGCTCGGATCCTGAAGAAGATATCAGGAGGTAGTTACATCTTTACTGTTTGGATTAAATGAAATATGTAACAAACGATCCTGCAGAGCTGATTTAGAAATAAGAGGATCTATGGTCCATTCAAAAGGGATTCTGGAATTTAGTCCTGGGGAGCTTATAGGGAAGAAAGATATATCTTATACTGAATTAGACTATATGCTGTGTTGTTCAAGAGATGTCGCTGGATGAGAATTTTCTTTAGGTGAAAAGAATTGGTAGACCTTGGAGCACTGGAAGGGCGCAGTAATGCCAGCTGAGGTAGGAGTATGAGGTGAATGAACAGGTAGAAGTTACTGAATGAGTGAGCAGATGCTGTCCATCAACAGTTATGAAGAACACCCAAAAAGATACATAGCAGCAAACACAGGGGGCACTGAGCTGCCAGAAAGGTGAGAAGGATGTTATATGACTCAACAGCAGGCCAACCAATGCCAACGACTCAGTGAGATGAGAGGAGGTAAGCGAGGATATGACCATCCAGTCAATGGTGGCTCTGAAGGTAGGAGATGCAATGATGCACTGGACACTGAGCAGGATTGTCTTTGGAGGTTGCAAGGAAGGTAGGTAGCAGACACAGGGGTAGTAGCTATGATATGAAAGTATATAATGAACAGAAGCTGATATGGGCCTCAGGCATGGATCCAGGTAGCACTGAGGGGAGGTTCAAGGCATAAACACACTGCAGAGCTGAGACATGAGGTTCCCACCTCTGAAGGAGATGGCAAACTTGAAGTGTTGACAGTAAAAGGTGCAGTGGTGATAGGGTATGAGGTTCCCACCTCTGAAGAAGATGACAAATCTGAAGTGCCAATAGTTAAAGGTGCTGCAGTGAATGGGCATAAGTTTTCCACCTCCCAAGGAGAAGGTGAACTCAAATTGCTGATAGTAGACCCATGGTTTCAAATAAGGGTAGCATAGGGGAAACATTGGAAAAGTAAAGGGGCATCCATCCCTGATGATGGGCGAATCTTCAGACATCCAGAAGGAAGCAAAGGAGAAGGTGGGTGGAGACAAGTCCAGGATGAAGGCTGTGTGAGAATAAGAACAGCCAGAGTAGCAATAATATAGGAGGCAGCAGCATGAGCTGAAGGTTCAGAGTCCGGAGGAGACTGAGTCAGAATGTGAGCTACAGGTAGCAGTGCACAGGAGCACCAGATGATAACTGGCAGGCAAGCAGGAATGAAGTCCAGGAGTCTGATGAACAGAGTGAGGATCAAGGTTGAACAGGCTGGCAGGGTCCAAAACCAGAACATGAGGAGATCAAGGGCAAATCCCAGGCACAGAGAGAACCAAGAAAGGAGGCCAATAAATGAAGAGGCCAAAGTACTTCATTTTTTTACAGGATAGCCAAAGGCAGAAGCCTGGGGATGGACAGGAGAAGCAGAATAAGAAGGCTCAAAACTGGGAATGACAAGCAGCAGAGACTGAATTCAAGGCAAAGGTATGGGTGACTGAAGGCTGATGGGGTACAGGATCCCAGTCCCAAAGGGAAGTGGTGAACCTAGATCACTGGTATAGAATGCAGTTGGTTGGGGCAATAGGGTACAGTGGTCCCATTCCTGAAAGAAAGTGGTAAACCCAGGCTGCTGGTGCAGAATGCAGCTGGCTGAGTCAGAAGATTGTTGGGGCTGATGGCTCCAAGCCTCCCCCCAATGCCCGTTGGTGTATGCCCAAAATTGAGCATAAAACTTTTTTTTTTTTTTTTTTGCAATTTATATCATTATAGATATGCCTTCATTTTTGCATTTCCAGTCCTAGGGAAGATAAGAATTTCTCTGTTCTCCAACTTTGGTGTTTTGTTTCCTTTGGCACATTGCAAAACTTATTCCCAATCCTGCTTTTTCAGAAACTTTACATATATTACCATTGGATGCTTGAAACTAGGGTTGGACGTGGCTGGTGCCCATGCAGTATTATTTTTATCGCTGCATAGGTGGAGCCTGCTGCCATTTTGCAACAGCTCAGAAAAATGAGCTACCAGAACAGACCTTGGAATTCTTCCAGTGGAGTTTCAGAATGATCCTTCTGAAACTACACACCAGTCGGTAGCGCTCCACCATGGCCACTCATGCTGCTGCTCAGTCGGTTGCAAACAGCCAATTTCACAACAGCTTCCACTGAAGTTTTGGAACTAGCCTTCTGAATGCCTAGCAGAGCTTAAATCCCTCAGCTGCCATGTTTGGGATATGAAATAACAGTCACCCTATTTTGACTGTTACCGCCACATTCCGATGCGTGAACTGCACATGTGCATGCGTTGAGTGCATGTGCAGTTCTGTCGGTGCCACCATGGTGGGAATGGCACTATGCCATTCCCTGTACTACAACCCCCTCAATTTAGAATTTGCTAGAGGAATGGGAGGGGCCCACATTATGTCTGACATCAGGGTGCCCAATCCCCATGTCGGCATCCTGTGCACCCCCTTTCCCATTCATGTAGCAAACTGGAAGCCCACCACAGTGTGCTGAAATGTGTTCATTTTCTTCAATTTCTGACAATTAGAAAACAGTCTCTCATAGCATTCCTTTTTCCTATCCTCGTATTTGACATCAGAGTGCCCAATCCCCATGTTATCATGCTGTGCAACCCCCTTCACCATTCCTGTGGCACACTGGGAGCCCACCCCAATGTGCGGAAATTTTTTTCTTCCTATAATTTAGAAAATAGTCCCTCATTGCATTTTGTTTCATTCCTGCAAAATTGAAAATGGCCCTCATCTTTGTTGCAGTCCCCCCTCCCTCCCACCCTCCCACTGAGCACCAACCTCCCCACACCTCCCCTTACCCCATACTTACCTCCAGAGGTTGGCACTCTATCTTCTCTGGACTGGGACATGTCTGCACTCTTCAAAGCCCAACCACAAACTGAAGAATTAAAGGTAAGCGTACTATACAGTCATTCAGTGGGATTTTCAACTTATGCTGATATCTCAGCCATTTTTTAGAATTTTTGACCTACATTTTCAACATGGGGTTCTTGGGACCCCATCTCTTGAAAAGTGTCACTGTCATTTTGTTACTCGGTCCCAAAAGGTGATTTCACAGTAACAACGTGGAATCACCTTTCAGGACTGATTTATGAAATGGCACTGCCACTCTTCATGAGTTGGAGTCCCAAAAAGCACATGTTGCAAATCTGGTGACAAAATTCCAACATATGACTGTGTTAAGCGCTTGCTTTGTGCAGTTTCTGCACACGCTTCTAACGCCGCCACTTTTTAATATTTTCACTCCACATTTGTACCACTGCTATTTTTGTACACCTCCTTCAAACCAGTACAGCAGTCATTTTCCACAACTTGCTCAAAATATGTTTGTGCACCTGTGGTGCGAATAGCACTTTTGCTCTGTGCAATCACCTTTTGAGACAATTGAATAAAATGACACTGACACTGTTCATGAGGAGGGGTCCAAGGAAGGCCATGTTAAACATTTGGTGAAAAAATGCTGAAAAATGACTGCGTTATGATCGTGTGTGTGTTGTGCACTTTCTATACATGCTCCTAATGTTGAACATTTTTTATATTTTCACTTCACATTTTTAGCATTGCCATTTCTGTATACTTCCTTCACAACAGTACAGCTGTCATTTTCCACAACCTGCCTGAAATGTGTTTTCGCAACTGTGGCGCAGAATAGCACATTTGGTGTGCACAATCACCTTTTGGGAGAATTGAATAAAATGACACTGGCACTGTTCATGAGGAGGGTTCCAAAAACAGCCATGTTGAAAATCTGGTACAACACTTCCAACATATGGTCAGGTTACACCTGGGTGTTGAATGATTTCTACATACATGTGTAACTTACGTCATTTGGTAGTGCTTCACAACCCTGTCAGCTCTGGCCATCGTACTGTGTGTGGCATTCACGAATTCAGAGAAAGTTGTTCCCTCTTGGCAGTGGCACTCCTACAAGCTCGCCGCAGCCATATTGGCTGTGGTTAAACTTGTTTTTCTGGATATTTCTTCTGAGTTACAGGAGGTGTGTTAGCCATCACTCACAAAAGTCTAGTATGCCATTTTTTTCCCGTACCTTCTGGTATTCCAATTATTTTTAGTGTCTCTTCTTGAGTGCCATTTGAGATAATTTTTTCTTTCATTTCCTGTAGATTTCTCTTTTAATGAGTTGTGTCCATTCTCATAAATAACTGCTTACTTCCTTTCTTAAATCTTCTCAGTAATTAGAATTGTCATTCTTACAAACATATGAACATATGAAATTGCCAGCAGATACAGTCTGTCTAGTCTGTATGAGTGTGTAGCACTTCAGTCCATTAGACTGCAGCTGCCCCCTCCCTTATATGCCCTCCTCCCATCTTGCACCCCCTCCCGGTTTGTACCCTCTCTTTGAATCTGTCCCATCCCCTCTTAAAGCTCCCAACACTCTGCAGTAACATGACTTACTCTGGCAGACAGTTCCACCTTGCCACCACCCTTTCTGTGAAATAGTGCCTTCCATTCCCTCTTAAACCTGCCCTTTTCCAACTTCATAGAGTGTCCCCTGGTTTCCTTTCCACCCTTCAAACTGAACATACACTTGGTTTCTACTCTGTTCAATCCCTTCAAGTACTTGAAGGTCTCAATTATATCCCTCTCTCCCTTCTTTACTTCAGGGTATGTTACTGAACTCTCCCAGTCTCTCCTCATATAGTCTATCCCCCAACCCCAGGATCATTTTTGTTGCCCTGTGCTGTACTCCCTCTAGTGGTTTGATGTCCCTTTTCAAGTAGGGGTGCCAGAACTGCATGCAGTACTCTGGGTGTGGTCTCACCAGGGACCTTTACAGGGGCAAGATGACCTCCCCACTCCTAGAAGTAATCCCCCTTACTATGCACCCAAGCATCCTGTTTGATTTCACTGCTGCCTTCTTGCACTGAGTAGAGTAATTCATCTCCCTGGTTAGAGCACTTCCAGATCCATCACCTTCTTGGAGTTTGTTAATGGGACACCCTCCAGCCAGTAACTGTGTCCTGGGTTCTTACCTCCTCAATGCATCACTTTGCACTTCTTGGCATTGAAACCAAGCTGCCAAGTGTGAGATCATTCCTCCAGTTTTCCCAAATCCTCCTGAAATGCTTTTGCTTCCCTCCATCTACCTTGGCACAAATCTTTGTGTCATCTGTGAAAAGACTGATCTTGTTCTTAATCCCTACTGAAATGTCATCCATGAAAATGTGGAACAGAACTGGTCACATCACCAAGCCCTATGGTACACCACTTGTTACTGCCCTGGGTTTAGATGCCTCCCCCCCTCACTACTATCTTCTGTTGTCCACCCTGCAGCCAGTTCTCCACCCATCTGACTAGTTTCTTCCCTGCTTCCAGACTCTTCAACTTGTAGCTTCATACCAGGTGGCTCAAGTCGTATCATTGAAACTGCAGCCTTGCTACAAACATGTAACAAATCTATAAAAGGAAATGCTGGCTCAAAAAATGGTATGCATAGAAGAAAAAGTCCTCACTAAAGGGCATGATTAATACTGATTTTAATATTTAAAATGTAGTGAATACAAACAATTCGATGAGTAAAAAACAGGAGTGGCATCATCCTCAACTGGTTGAGAAGGGTGCTACTCATTTTTTAGTAAGGACAGGAATGGGCCAAAAAGGGATAAGACCATCAAGAAATGGAGGGTAATGAGTTCCAATGTCTGGTAAACAAGCTCCCTGAACTGGTGGCCTTGATGGAAGAGGGATGCCTGGATATTGTAGCAGTCACAAAAACATGGTACACAGAGAACCATGACTGGGATGTTAACATACCAGGGTGCACAACCTACAGGGGAGACAGGGAGGGCAGAAGGGGGGGAGTAGCTCTCTATGTAAAGGAAGGGATAAAAGCAACTGAACAAAGAGTAAACATGGAGGATAGGAGGCACTGTGGGTCACCTTAGAACCTGGAAATGACACCACAATCTGCACAGGGGTTGTATACAGACCCCCATGTCAGGGGGAGGAAATGGACAAGGATATGACAGAAGGCATACTTAGGATGGCAGAGAAAGGGGAGATACTGTTGATGGGGGACCTTAATATGCCAGATGTTAACTGGAGCACCTTTGCTGCAGCCACATCCAAAAGCAGAGCCATTATTGATGCCCTTCAGGTGGCATGCCTCAGACAGCTAGTTTTGGAACCTACTTGTGTGGGAGCAATCTTAGACCTTGTACTCTCAAATGGGGACAGTGAGAGGATCTCAGTCTAGAAGTGGGTAGCCATTTGGGAACAAGTGACCACCAAACAGTGTGGTTCATGATAAACTCAGCTACAGAGTCAAGCCATACACAAGTGAGGGTTCTGGACTTCAGAAGGGCTGACTTTGGCAATATGGGGGACTACCTTAGAAAAGCACTAGCAAACAGGCTAGAGGGAGGGGTGGAGCAACAATGGGGAAATATCAAAACTGCCATCACAGAGGCAACAAGCCTTTGTGTGAAGCAAATAAACAAATCAAAATGAAAGAAAAAGCCACTATGGTTCTCAAAAGAAGTGGCGGTGAAGGTTAGGGAGAAAAAGATAGCATTTAGGAAGTATAGGGAAACACAGAAGGAGCAGGACAGAGAACTGTACCATTTAAGGCAGAAGGAAGCAGGGAGGGTAGTCAGAATAGCAAAGGCACAAACTGAGGAAAAGATAGCCAACTTGGTTAAGATGGGGATAAAACCTTTTATAGGTATATCAGGGAGTGGAGAAAGACAAAGGGAGGGATAGTGAGGCTGAATAGAATGGATGGTGGGTGGGCAGAGAGTGACAGTGAAAAAGCAGGGATACTGAATGAATACTTCTGTTCAGTATTCACAAAAGAGGAAGTGGGGGAGGTGCCTAATCCAATTAACAGAAGTACTCTGGAGTGGAGGGTCGATCCCAGTCCTTTCACAGAAGAAAGATTTCTGAAAGAACTCCTAAAACTGAAGGTGGACAAAGCAATGGGGCCAGATGGAATTCACCCCAGAATTCTAAAAGAATTAAGCAGAGAACTAGTGACACCACTGACTACTCTTTTTAACAAATCATGGGAGGATGGTGTGGTACCTGAGGACTGGAAGAAAGCTGATGTGATTCCCCTTCACAAAAGTGGGAGCAAGACAGAGGCAGGAAACTACAGACCTGTCAGTTTGACCCTTGTGGTAGGGAAAGTGATAGAATCACTTCTGAAGGAAAGAATTGTTGAGTAGCTAGAGGCCAGTGGGCACAGGACCCAAGGCAGCATGGGTTAACAGCAGCAAGGTCATGTCAGACAAATCTAATTAATTTATTTGACTGAGTGACCAAAGTAATAGACCGGGAAGGGGCTGTGGACATGGCCTACCTAGACTTTAGCAAGGCATTTGACACTGTCTCACACAAAAGATTAGTAGTCAAATTAACCAGCCTGGAAGTGGATCCCTTGGTGGCAGCCTGGGTAAAACATTGGCTGAACAACAGGACACAGAAGGTAATTGTAAATGGAGTCCACTCTGAAGAAAGAGGGGTTACTAGTGGGGTACCGCAGGGTTCAGTACTGGGTCCAGTCCTTTTTAATGTCTTTATAAGTGACATTGCATAGGGACTGGAAGGAAAAGTATGCCTCTTTGCAGATGACACAAGGATCTGCAACAGGGTTGATACACAAGGAGGTGTGAAAAGGATGAGAAGGGACTTGACAAGGTTGGAGGAATGGTCAGAAGTATGGCAGCTTGGATTCAATGCAAAGAAGTGCAAAGTAATGCACCTGGGAATCAAAAACCCAGGGGAAGATTACACAATGAGGGGAGAGGTAGTAACAACAAGAAAAATGGAAAGGGACCATATCAGATGACCTTAAGGTTGGCAGGCAATGTGAGAAGGCTGTAGTGAGGGCTGGGGGGATACTGGAATGTATAAGGAGAGGCATCACCAGCAGAAAACAGGAAGTTGTTATTCCCCTGTACAGACAGTTGGTGAGTCCCCATCTGGAGTACTGTGTTCGGTTCTGGAGACCCCATCTCTGCAAGGACATAGACAGGATGGAGGCAGTTCAGAGGAGGGCAACTAAAATGGTGCAGGGTCTGCAAGAGAAGCCATATGAGGAGAGGCTAAAGGAGTTTAATATGTATACCCTTGTGGAAAGGAGGGAGAGGGAGGACTTGATAGAAACATTTAAGTACCTCAGTGGAATCAACAAAGTCCAAGTGGGTAGCATCTTTCAGAAAAAGAGATGTGCAAGAACAAGGGGACACACTTTGAAGATAGAGAGGGGATAGCTTAGGGGCAATGTGAGGAAGTATTTTTTCACAGAGAGGGTTGTGGACGCATGGAACAGCCTTCCTGAGGAGGTTGTGGGGTCTAAAACTGGGAGAATTCAAGAATGCATGGGACAGCCATAAGGCAATTTTTGTGGGGGGTAAGAAGAAATAGGCTGTTGGTTAAATAGGATCTGAGGCTTATCCTCTAGGCAGATAAATGGGCAGACTAGGTGGGCCAAGCGGTCCTTATCTGCCATCAAAGTCTATGTTTCTATGTTACTCATTGAATTGTTTGTATTCACTGCTTTTTTTTAATGATCTCTTTATTAAGTTTGCAAGCATTCAGTACAAACAACTAGCATCAGACATTCAAAGACGAACAACTGAGAGATGCAATCAGCTGTGTGCAATTAATCCTCTCAAGTACATCTTTAATCATAACAGTGCATTGTTGTAGGGTTCTGAAAAGCTTTTCTCATATAAGCATCTCAAATAATTATTTATTTCAAGTCTGACAGTTCATAGTATCGTACAGTAATACTGCTCATTGAATCATATACCCAGTCCCTTCCTCAGCATCATCTCCTCTGTCACACTCAGAGAAAACAGAAAGGGGGCCCAGCCCTGAAAGATGGCTCCTCTCTATCCCTAACAGTCTGTGTTAATCTCTCCAGTGCTAGAGTGTGTATTGTTAAGCAGTGCCATTGTAAGATTGTGGGTTTGATATTGGACACCCAACTATTTTGAATGCAATGCCGTGCCGTTACAAATAATGTTCTCATCCACCTGGGGAGCGGCACCTACTCCCCCACCTCCGCTACCTCCACCCTGAAGAGACAAACCAATGGGTCCCTCTCCAGCAGCTTGCCAGCCACCTGAGCCACCTCCATCACTATGTCACCCCAAAATTGCTCTAGAACCGGGCAGGCCAGAAACAGTGGCTGCATGTACCCCTCTCCTTCCCACACCTACCACACATAAGAGATATTGAGGGATGTGCCTTGTGTACTATCACAGGGGGATAATACAGCGTCTGCAGAAACTTAAAAAAAGGCCTCTTTGAATTTGTTACAAACCATAATCCCTTCAGACATGTGGAGCACCACTCCCCAGTTCTTCTCAGAGATACTTTGTTCTAGATCCCTTTCCCACAAGGCCCTTGTGTTTCTAGTCAAGTCCTACAGCCTTTGTTTGCCCTGTTTAGCTGCCATCCCTAAAATCCTCTTGGGGTCTTTCTTATCTTGATATACCAACTGCTCCACCGGGTAGGATGTAAGGCATTCTCTTTCTCCCCTTTCCAGACTCCCCACAAAGGCCCAAATCTGCATATATAAACCTGTACAGGTGTGGTTCATCAATCTGGAGGCTTTGTCTCATATTCTCAAAGGTGCACAGTTCCCCCTTATTACTAGGTTACACACCATAAGTATTCCCTACTTCTCCCATTCTCTAGAGCCTTTATTCTCCAGGCCCAGTAAAAAAAGGGATTCCTAGCCACCGGCAGCAGCATGGTCTCACCCTGACAAATCACCTTCTGCCTTTTAAGCTGTCCCCAGGCCTCCAATACTGCTTCCACCAGAGGATTACCACTGCCCATCACTCTATACGCCCATGGCCCCCTACTATGCATATATGCAGTGAATCACCCTGGGGTTCCTATATGTTCCAAATCCACCCAGCTAGCCACTGGGGGCTGATGCACCCTTTGAAAGAGTGCTGGGGCCCCTCTTTATACCTGCCTATTTCTTTGTTACACAAGCCTACTGCAGTAGCAATGCTGTCTCTTTTTGCTATCCTTCGTCTTCTTTTTTTTTTTCCATATTTCCAGGTAGGCCACCTGGAAATTAGGCTCCTGTCTATCCCTTTATATATATCTGGACAGGTATAGAGCTTTAGTAATTGACCCCCCTCGAGGAAACAGGAGATGTAAAAGGAAAAGGCAGAGTTAAAATGGCAGGTCTGAAACTCTGAAAACAGCTGTGGAAATCATACCAAAGTACGAGCAGCAAAAATACATATGCAGCAGCACTACTCGGGTTGTGAGTATTTAAATGCCCGCAGGGCGCTCTGTATGGTGAGAGTGACTCAAACCACATTTCAGGCTGCTGCCACCTTGCATATGCGAGAAGACGGGGACTTTTTGTCGTAGTGCGCTAATATTGTATTTTGAGTCCAGTTTTTGCAAGGTAGACGAAGCAATAAAACATGAAGGACTGTAGTCTCTGCCTCTCTGTTGTCCAATCCCAGGAAGTCTTATAGTTAGGCTGAAATTCATAATCACACTCAAATGTTTTGGTTTTGTTGCCCAAATTAGATTTTTCTAAAAGACATTTGTAGGCATTTTATAGTTTTTATTTGCTAGTTGTAGTCATAGTAGCATAGATGATCCTTGTATTACTTCCTGTTGTTTTATACATCTGTGCTAAGTGATGACTGTTCCCTGCACTATTGAGGTTTTTGACATGTGGGAAACGAACTTCTAGACTAAAATTGTACAAATATCTGTGGGGGCACAGTAGGTTTACATAATAATTGTATTTATTTTACCTGGAATAAAAAAAAATACAGCTTCTTTATGGGGAACCAAAAGGGTCTCACTTCCTGTTTCTAGAGGTCCTATCTTGCACTCTGCCTTGCTAAACCTGCTGCTCCAACTGTTCTTTTAGGCAGCAGCTGGCCCTCAGTTCCCCATAGATATTCTGTAGATGGAAAAGGGAGTGGCTATCCTTTGAAATTTGTTTGTTGTTTGTTCTAATGGCCAAATAAATTCAATTCAGGAGGTCTGTTTAAATTGTTATGAAATGCCTGATGTTTTCCGTGACTTCAGAAATTATAATACTATTAAAAAATGATGTTTTATGTTTCAAGGTTGTTTAGAGGTGGAGTTTAATCTGGTCACCTAGTAGAAAAGGAAGCTCATTATGGTAGTCCAGAAGAGGCAAATAGGGTGTTGAAGGGGAAACACCCATACAGTCTAATACCTGCTAGTACTGATGTGTGGAACTTGTTGTAGTTCAATATAAGCTTTGTTCATTTAGTTTTTTATTTTCTTTTATTTGTTTTGACGAAGTAAGTCCGCTTTATATTTTATTCTGTATAAAAGGTAAATAAAAGGAATTACTGAAGCTTGAAGCCTTCCATCGGTGTATGTGTCCGTCTGTTACCCCACAGCCTCTGACACACCCAGTCTGCAATACACCTCTGTTGTACCGCTAAATAGTAGTTACTCAGATCAGGGAAATAGATCCTCCCCACCATTCCTATCCCCCTTCAGACTTTGTAAACTGTCTCTCGGCCTTTTCGCTCACCATATGAACTCAGAAAATACTTTTTCAACCCGCTTAATATTCCCCCTCATTAGTCCCAAATGTAACATCTGCATTGGATGCAAAATCCTAGGAAGTATATTCATTTTAATCAGATTAATCCTCCCTAACGAAGAGATAGGAAGTTGTGTCCGTCTCTTAAGGTCAGCCATGATAGTCTTTATCAGACAGGAGTAATTCAAACTGTATAAAGCACTCAGTCCTCTACCCATCTGTACTCCAAGGTATGCGAAACTGGTCTGCACCATCAATCCCAAATGCTCCACTTCTCTTCCACTATCTCGGTAGCACATCAGCTCAAACTTCCCCAGGTTAATCTCATATCCAGAAAAACTTGCAAATTCTTTTATAAGGGAAAGCAATGGGATCATAGACCTCTGTGGGTTCTGGTCAAATAGGAGCATGTTGTCTGCATACAAAGCAACATTGTGCAGGGAACCCTGTACACCTCCCGACTCCTTCCACCTCTGCATGTTGGTGCACTACCACCACCAGGGGCTCTATGACCAAGGCAAATTGAAGGGGGGACAGAGGGCACTCCTGCCTCATACCTCTCCCCAGGCTGAACTGCTCTGAGAGAGTGCTATTCAGCAAGACTCGTACGCTGGGTTTCTCATACATTGCCTTCACCCACCGCCACATACGAGTCACCCAGACCAAACTGGGTCATCACTTCAAACAGGTAGTCCCACCCTATCAAATGCCTTTTCAGCTTCCATTGCCACTATATCAACCTTCTCCTTTTCCTGGTTCACCATCCATACAATATTGAGTAGCCTATGCATGTTATGATATGACTGGCGACATTTAATAAACCCGATTTGGTCTGGGTGAATCAGGTCCAGCAAAATGTTTTCTAACTTGGTGGCCAAAACCTTTGCTAGAATTTTTAAGTCACAATTAAGCAATGATATGGGCCTATATGCCTTTCACTCCATCTCACCCTTGCCTAGTTTGGGTATTAAGCAGATTGTGGCATGATAGTATATGTCAGGCAAGGTGGTATCTCCACCCCCTCTCCTTTTTAAAGAACTCACACAGTGTCCCCACCAGCTGTCCCCCCAGTGTCTTACAGTACTCAACTGGAAAACCATCTGGGACGCTAGCTTTCCCCTGTTGCAATTTCTAAATAGCTCCCAGAATTTCAACCTTGGTTATAGGCTGACTCAACTGCTCCCTCTACATATCCATGGCTTTAGGCAAATGGAGTCTATCCAAAAATTCCTTTATCTGGGCCTCCTTCTCATTATGCTCTGCACTAAACAGCTGTTCATATTAGGTTCTGAAACAGCCTCTGATGTCCCTTGACTCTTTACAGAGCTGCCCCTTCCCATCCCATATCTCTATGATACAAGTTGGGCACCTCCCCCCCTTCATTAACCTCACCAGCAGAGGGCCTGGTTTGTTTCTCCACTCAAAAACCTGATGTTGACAATAAAACCAGGTCCATCCAGTCTTCTCCCTGAGTAACACATTCAGGGCTTCCCTTGCCATCGCCGGGAGTTTAGCCACCTCTCCTTGCTCCCCACTCACCACCCGTTTCTCCAGGTACTTCAACTGCTGCTCTAATTCCACCCTATTTTCTTTTTCCTTGCTTTTCATCCTGGTCATGTACTCTATTACGGCCCCCCTCATGAATGCCTTCCCAGCCTCCCAGAAGATAACTTTAGATATATCTGGATTACTGTTGGTCTCCACATAATATTGCCACTGCTCCACCAGGTATTCTTTAAAGGCTTGATTTCTAACCATATATGTGGGAAACTTCCATTGGGGGGGTCCCTCCCACCTCTCCCCACCGAGTAACTTCAGAACCGCCATAGTGTGGTCGGAGACATGAATAGGGCTATGAGAAATATCTTGGGTCCACCCACACCAGCTTCTGGGCACATATATATTATCAATTTGGGACCAGGTTTTATGCAGATTAGAGTAGAAGGTATGCTCTCTCACCCCTGGATTTGCCGTATGCCATCTGTCTACCAAATCAAGATCTGCTACCCTGTCTGCCATTGACACATGGTCTCTGATGTTGTTGCTTTTCCCGCTGAATAGTCCATTTGAGCATCCATTGTCCAATTAAAATCCCCCACAAATCAGCCCCAGGAATTGTTCCATGATTAGCAAGTCCAGCAAAGACACATTAAACTGCCGGTCATAAACCACAGGGGCATAAATGCATTCAAATATAATCTTCTTCCCATTTAACAGCCCAAAAATAAAAATATTCCTACCCTACCCCGGGTCTTTAACCACCCATCTAATTTCAAAGGGAATGTTTCTGTGCAAAACTATGGCCACCCCTTACTTATGGGATGAAAAGGATGTGGCATAACACCTCCCCACCCAATTCCAAGCCAATTTAGCCTGTTCTGCATCCGTTAGGTGGGTTTCTTGTAGTAAAGCTGCCTGTGGCCCTGCCCTCTTCAGGGCTGTCAAAAGCGTTGTTCTCTTAACTAGACTTGCTATCCCCTTAACATTCCAGGAGATGGTATTGACAATCTGTGCATTAGCCATGACCCTTGCAGTTTGTTTCCCTATACCACCTTCCATTTAGCAGACAAGCACCCCATCCCAGCATTTTTCATATAGGAGTGACCTTCCCAGTCTGCCAGACCCCAACTATACTGCACAGTTTTAACATCATTCACAACACTGATTGCATCCATAAACAAACAATAACAGTTTGAATAACAACATGAACAGACCCTTGCCTTCTTCCCCCTTCCCCATATCAGATCCCAACAAACCCCCCTTCTCATCCCTCTGTGTATCAAACAAGATATAAAATGGAGTCCCCCAAGCCCCCGCTTCCTTCTATGACATTTCAAGAACGTCTTCTGAAAAATAATAGTTTTTTTTAACCCCCATTGGAGCCTCTCATTATCCATTGGATGTCCCATCCCATATTCACTGCTTTTTAACTATTAAAATCAGTATAAATCATGTCCTATAGTGAGGACTTTTTTTTCTATGCATACCACTTTTTGAGCCAATGTTTCTTTATTTAGATTTCTTCAACTTGCAGGTCAGCCTACTGTGTAGCATTGAGTTAAAGGCCTTGCTGAAATCCAGGTAGAGGACATCCACTGCATGTCCCCTATCCAGTGTCCTTATAACCCAGTCATAAAAATCAACCAAGTTCATCTGGCAGGATCTGCCTGAGACAAACCTGTACTGCCTGCTGTCCTGGAAGTTGTTATCCTCAAGAAATTGCACCAGCCTTTCCTTGAGGATTGTCTCCATCAGTTTTCTTACAGTTGCATAAGGCTCACCAGTCTGTAGTTCCTCCGTTTGTCCTTGGGATCACTCTTATGAAGAAATACCACATGTGCTCCCCTACAGTCCCTGAGCACGCACTCCGAGTTCAGACAGGTATTGAAAAGGTCTGCCAGTGGCCCTGCCAGTACCTCTGCCAACTCTCAACACCCTGAGGTGGACTCCATCTGGGCCAGGTGCCTTGTTCACCTTCAGGAACTTAAGGACCTTCCTTTTCTCTGTTTGCCTTTTGGTCTTGTTCTTATTTAGTAGCTTATTGAGGCTGTATCAGGCTTACTACTGCAATCCAATAACCCAACCTTCTCTTGTAACATACCAAAGCATGGATTGCCAGGGAGTGTGTCAAATCGCTCCCGACAATACGCACCATGACAACTCGCTCCCGACAATATGCTCCTGACAACTCACTCCTGATGACAATTCGCTCCTCATTTTTTTGCTCCCACAATTCCTTCCAATTTATCAGATAGCCTCAGAAATCAGCATCCAAAAATATCTGAAATGTTGTGGCTATGACCCAAGCATCCTTAGTTTTAATGCAATCATAAAAGGTATAAAACACTAAAATAATGCAAGGATGCTCGTCACTCTTCCTCATCCAGAATTCACCACACATCTTCCCTAAAGCTGCTGCGCTGCCATGATATACAGAGAAACTCTGTTCTTAGAGCTCACCAGGGCATCTGTCCATTATTCTTGCATCTGTCTTCTGCTTGTTAAATAAGAAATAAAAACACAACCATCCCTGTATCAGCCAATTAATTTAACCAGGCTGAACATGGCAGTAGTTGTGCTAGCTGGCATGCTGTAAGCATGGTCTACATACCTCTTAACCTCCTGCCTCATAAATCAGGGACATGGCTTAAAAAAACCAGGGACAAAGGACCAAAATCAGGGACACATCTTCAAAATTAAAGATATCCACCCAGAAAGCTGGTAGAATATGTGACTTAGTGCAAAATGCATTTTCTAAAGAAGAACAAGTCTGTAACTTTAATGTTTGACATTGTTATATGCTTACAGTCTCCATTGTTTAGCCACAAAAATGAAAATTTTAGGAGGGACAGAGTAAAATTTTGAGGCAAAATCAGGGACGTCCCTGAAAGTCAGGTATGACGGTCTAGCTTGAAGTTGCTGGCTGGGCATGGCAGGTTAACAGTGTCTAATAAATTTTCTTATAATAGCCCTACCTCTGTGCAGTCCAAGGTTGTGCTCCACTGAGTACACTCCTTGAAGATATAGTAAAATCCTTAGATTGTGGTTGATAAATGCCACTTCCAATACACTACAGAGTCAAATAATCAACCATACATATATTCTCCTTTACTTCATTCAATTAGCCTCATCCACCACACACTATGCACAATGTTTTACCCTACAGGGCATTTTCAGGGGATGGTGGTTCCTCATAAAGCATAGCAATATAATAATTAATATCACCCGGGAGTTGGAGGTTCGGCCGAAGGGGGAGGAGGCTTGAGCTTGAATTGCAAGCTCAGAAAACTGATGTTCAGTGCTATTAGGCATGTAAATTATTAACTGGGGAGTGAAAAGATGTGGAGCGGGAAGTACAGGAGCTAATTGTCTTGAATACGAGTTATCAGGAGCGAGTTGTAGTGGCATGTATTGTCGGGAGTGAATTGACATTGACCCATATTGCCAGTACATCCCCTTAGTAACAGGAGCTAGCGGGTAGTTGTAAATGGGATGAGATCAGAGGAGAGGATGTGATGAGGGAGGAACCACAGGGATCAGTCCTGGGGCCATTGCTGTTCAATGTCTTCATTTAGGAAATTACAGATGGACTAGAGAGTAAAGTGTGTCTTTCTGCAGATAACAAAAAGATCTGCAACAGAGTTGACACCCAGGAGGGAGTAGACAGAATGGGAGGAAACTTTAAAAAACTGGATGAATGGTCAAGGACCTGACAGCTGGGATTTAATGCCAATAAGTGTAAGGTCATTCATATGGGGCAGAAAACTCCAAAGGTAACCTACCAATTAAGGGGTGAGGAAGTGGCAACAACTCAGCAGGAAAGGAACCTAGGAGTCATCATAATGGATGATCTTAAAGAAGGAAGTCAGTGTGGGGAGGCAGTGGGTAAGGCAAGCAGGATGCTGGGTTGCATTGGGAGAGGAATAACAAGTAGGAAGAGGGAAGTACTCTTACCCCTCTATAGATCACTGATGAGGCCCCACCTTGAGTACTGTGTCCAGTTCTGGAGGCCCCATCTCAGAAAGGACATTGACCAAGTGGAGGTAGTGCAGAGAATGGCCAGCAAAATGGTACAGGGCATGCATCAGAAAAGATAGAAGGACAGGCTCAAAGAGCTAAACAGGTACTCACTGGAGGTAAGAAGGGGGGCATGATAGAGACATTTAAATATGTCAAAGGGATTATTATACCATGGACAGCCAATCAAATCATCAGGTTGGCAGTTTACCACCGGTGTAAATCCTCTGATAACCAATGGCTATTGATGAGACTATCCAATAAAGTATCCAGTAAATCATCTGCAGCACAGGAATAAATAGAATAAAAATAAAAAAAAACAAAGCAACCGCTTTAATATTTGTATTTTATTGTAGTACAAATATTAACCTTGATATAATCGCAATAAGCCACTCGGGGATGTGGGTTATTGGAGGATGTAGCACAGCTGGCGAAGGTTTACCCACTCGGCTGCACCTTGTGGGCAAACCACTCCAGCCATAGTAAATTCCGATAACCCACACGCCCTCGTGTCTTATTGCTTAAATATAAGGACAGTGATCCTGGTCCTAAACCACATCATACAAAGAACAAATCAGTCTCCCTACAACCAGAACTGATCTTCCACCACAAATATGGCTGCTACCTTTACACTGTAGAAACCTTCAACTAGGCCTTAAAAATAAAATACCTTAAATATAAAATAAAACAAATTAATTAAACGTTGTTTACCAGATCATCACACTTTCCTTACACACATAAACAAAGTAGAAACTTTAAGTATTGTTTATAGTTTTCATTACAACTGTTTCTTTGCTAACAGTGAAAAAAAAACTTCTGTCTTTATCTGCTCATCAGGGAAATCTTTTCTGCTTGCCCTGACAGTTAGAAAACTGAGTCTCTGGCTCTGAAATGGGCCTTTGTTGTGTGTATACAGTATGTCAATAAAGGAACATTCTGCTTGTAGAACTGTGCAGAATTTTGAATCCCTGTACTCCATGGTAGACATTCCATGATAAACATTCCATCTCTTGAATGTGGGAGACTAAGAGAAAAAAGAAAACAGAATGAAGAAAGTAAGCAATTAATACTACATAAATAAAGAAGGTGGTAAATGACTAACCCTGCCATTTAGCTTTTAGGTCAGAGCGAGCAGTTCATGATACTGTCAGTGAGTGTGGCAGTTTTGAAACATGCTCATGCTTGCAGCACTGGGGAACTGAGAAACTTCTGTTATGGCTTCCTTTTAGCTTTGTCTTCAGAGTGAGGAGAATGAAATAAAATAAGGGGACTATGTGTCATACTTAGAATGAGGAAAACAGCATTTGTGAATTGTTGTGGCTAGCAGGGGATTATGTCGCTTAAGTGGGCAGGGAGGCACACATTGTGTAACTCTACTTTAATCTAGCACCAATAGGCAGAAGGACTATTTTATGTTAAAAGAACAGATTGACTTCCTTTTTACTTATTGAAAAATGTGTTTCAAAATAAATAAAAAAAACTGCTTCTAAAAATAAAGGGCGATTCTATAAGTGCAATAAGACACTCCGGGTTGTGCATTACGGTGTGATAACTTCACTGCTAGAGTTGACCAGCACTCAGTCTTCAGTCCCGTGCCTAACTATGCCCTTAGAAGTGGGTTATCACACCGTAATGCACACCCCGTCATGTGCTATTCCTTACATAATGGAAGGGAGGGCAGATTTCTGTAGAAAAGGAAGAGCACTGGGATGAGCTGTCATTCAATGAGGCTGGAAGAGTAGAGGCTTACGGGCAATATGTGGAAGCATTTATTTCTTCACAGAAAGTGTGGTTGAGCCATGGAATAGGCTGCCAGAGGAAGTGGTAGGAGCAGATACTTTGAACACATTCAAACCTGCATGGGATAATCACAGAGGCCTTGTGAGACTAGGACAGAAGGGAAGTATGGACATGAGTCCTTCAGGACCTCTACTAAGGAATTTAGAGCTAATTGTAACAGAGCAGACTAGATGGACCAAGAGGTCGTTTTCTGATGACAACTACTATGTAACTATGTTATCTCACTCCTCTTTGCGTCAATCTGATTCTCATGCTTGCTCTCCCTGCCTCGATTTCTAGTATTTTTGGCTGCAATCAGTTCATTAGACCTTTTTCTTTTCATGGACAGTGTATTTTCCATCTCCCAGTCTTTACTGGTGCCCAACCTCAGCTCTAATTCCTCCCCTTTTTCTTTTGTCCCTATGCTGTCCTGCCTTCTTCTTCTATACCTTGACTACAGCAGGATCTTTGCCCCCCACCCACCCGTTTTCCTCCAATATTTTCAGTCTGATCCTTCTTGACCTTTGGACTCAGTAGTTTCCTTGCTACTTTCATTGTCTTCCTTGTCTGTTTCCAGACCTCCAGCTGCACCACTCTGGTATATGTCACTATCTGTGGAATCCTGTTGCTGCAACATCTCACTCTCTAGTTGTTGTTGTTGTGCAGCCTGAAAATGTGAAAATATCTGTAGTCTTTAATCTGTGGTTATATACCTGACTTCCAGTCTTCCATCTCACCCTCCGCATGTCCTGGATTATTTGAGCTAGCAATTCACTCCACAGCTTGGGTTTCAGAATCTGGTTCTCTCTCTCTCTCGGGAAGTAAACAAGTTGCTACATGCTCACTTCTGAACCAGCCTCTTGATCCGAGAGAACCACACTCTTGACAAGTGTATCATCTGTCTGCATGCTCTTCAGCTCTCAACTTCTCAATTTTAACTCCTGTTTTATTCCTTGAGTCTTTTGCCCAGCTGGCTTGGGCTTTAATGTCAGCTTTTTAATTGGGGGTTGGGGGGGTCCTGTTCTAGCTGGTGATCTCTTGTGCTGCTCATTTTATGTGTTAATACTCTGGGGGGCTGTTTTTCCATAGTTGACTTTTGTTTGCTTTCTTCTGACTATGTGACATAAGAACTGATCTCTTTCAAGTGTGTAGATCTATTTGCTATAAATACTGTACACTGAGTGAGAAGAACAGAAGAACACAGGTGTTTCATGCTTTGTCTGATTTTTCATAAATAAATTTACATACAAGGCTCCATGCAGAAATAATATAACTTTAAAGAGTCCCCCTGCCCCCAGTAAATATTGCCTTCACTATTTCAAACTGTTTTACTGAGTAGCGATATAAGATACTGTGCTGCAATATGTAAGAGAAGAATTTTAACAAGGCTAAAGTTAAACAGTATGCATTTTCAAAGTACTTTCCTTTTCTGTTTTCTTCTCAGTTGATGTTCTTTAGTTTAGGTTTCATCTGAGCTGAGGAGATCCATGTTGCAGCCTAGCCAGTCAGTACCATCTTGGTTCCACCCCACAGTTTTAGCTATTGAAGACAAAACAGCAGAGCTGTGAGGTTGAAGTGCACAGATATATGATTCTCTACCCAATAAAGGTTTGCACAATTTTCTACAATGTAGATTAATACGGGCATTTGTGATGATGACTGTAAAATGACCTCCCTGTTTATATGATTTGTATCTTCAAAATGTTCCTTTGTAACCAATTTTGTTTCATGCTAAAGTTCACACTAAGGCAATCAGGAGTGAAGATGTTAGCACATATTAACACCGATATATTATTAATAATACTTCAGTTGTGATCCACTGAGAATAAAAGCATTCAGTCTAGCCTTAAACTCCACCTCATTTGTACTTGATATAATATCCAATGGCAGTCTATTCCACAGATTAACAACACTGTGTATTGTAATATTTCCTTGTATTAGTGTTAAATTTGTGTCTAGTTGCATTGTAGCTGGTGCTCTTCACTTTCCTTGTCATCACGATAGAATTCTAATTGAAATGTTACTGTAACCTCCCCCCCCACTGGCACCCCTTGTTTAACTGGCAGGGCTGCTCCTCTCACCACACAGTGCCAATGAGAGGGATGGGGTTGTCACAATGAGCAGTTCTGTTTACCAATGCTTCTACTTCGAAGCCTGCCATCCTCAGGCAGGCCAACCAAGTGCGGCAACTACCTGACTCATACCTGGTGGGACCATTTACCATGGCCATCAATCTGGGTCCCTGGGAGAAAGCATTTGCTCAGAATTATGCTAGGTTTGTACTTCTGGTCAGGGGCACCCAAGTAAATCCAGACACTGGAAGCAATAACTGTACTGTCCAAACCAGGTTGGGATTCTAGAGTGTGGCTTTTATTCACATACACAGAGAATAATCACAAAGCAAAGATGGCCCCCCACAGGACTACTCCCACTGATAATGCAGATTACTGAGGTACAGAGCACACACACAGTGAATCCTTAGGTTTTGAATGAACTGTAAACAGCAAACACTGGTTCTGAATGGAATGGCACACACGTCCTGAACTGGTACACCTCCCTTGACTTGGCATCCTCGGCAAGTACAAGGAAACTTTCTCATATTGCATGAGGAATTACTGGTGGCTCCCTTGACCACCAAAGAGCACACTCAGGCTCACAGAAAATCCAAACTCCCACATCTGGGTAATTTCTTCAGGCACTGACCAAGTCCACTGAGAAAAAATAAAGGTGCCCAAACTGAACCTGGAAAGATAAACATGGTTACTCCAGTCTTCCACTTTTTGCTTCCAAATTTATACTCAGCCATTCATCTGGTTAATAACACCTTTCTCAGAAACTCTTGTAGATGCTGTATTGAAATGTCTTTCACATTTAACATACTACTTCTCACACCTCTGAGGTGTCATGAAATTAAAAGTTTTGTAATTGGCAATGTCTTTACACTAGTCCCCCACTTTAGCAGATGCTTTTAAATCAGACACAAACTAAAAGTTCTTTACTTGGCAAGCCTCTCTCTAGATTCCATAGTAGGTAAACACTTTTAACAGGAACAGTCTTAAAAGTTCTGCAGTTGGCTAGTCTCTCTCCAGACCCTATATTTGGCAGACACTTTTAACAGAAACAATCTTAGAGACAGGGTCCCTTTGTCAGAGAAAAACTCACCACAGGAATGCAGATGCCCCAGGGCTTTTTCCACAAAATGTCTTGGGTACTCACAGAGCAGATGAATCTAGGCAGCTTCAGCACAGTCCAGGCTTGCTCAGGGGGATTGCCCTGAATCCTGGAATTCCCCCCATCTCTCTGGGGATGGGGCACATGAAAACCCTCTAGGAATGGTCTCTACCACCACTCTACTGATCTATGTTATTCTTCTAGTGTGAGAACAAACTACCCAATCTACCAAGGTAGCACTTTGTCACAGCCAACTCTGAAGTGCTGCCTACTGCAGCACTCCTCACTCTACAGACTCTCTACAGACTGCTCACTCAAACTCATCATTCCACCCAACACCCTGCAGCTAGCATTCCAATGTGGCTTATGCTGCTGTGACTATTCTATTAATATGTCATCTTCTAGCTCAGCTGAGACTGAAGCCAGAGTATGGCAGTGTGAAATCCATTTAACTGGCATCCCACAAGCTGCCTGTCCCTGCCTGCCACTGATTCTAAGTGAGATTCTAGTAACCCCTGGGAACAAGGGGGTTATACCCACCCTTGGCCTGGAAAATGACTGTCCCCAGTCACTACCTACCAGGCAGCAAGCCATCCTACTCTATATGTTACCTATGAACAGGGGTGAACAGGACCTCTCTGACCATGTACCAGGCACAGGCAAGCAACACTAAGGGCTCAGAGGCCTTTGACTGATGCATCAGCCCCTACACTATGATCTTACTATGGAAACCAGTGACCCTGGAAGAGCTGTCCAGAGCATAGCCCTGATAGACCAGTACTGTGGCCTCTATGACCGGTCAGGACCACAGCCTGTCTATCCCCTTAACCCTCTAGGGAAAACCTATCTGAACAAAACAAACCTACCCAAAACAGAGGAACCTCTCTCCCATACCTGGACACCTGCAAACCAAACCACGGATCTAACGCTATCCCCAAGCATTACACTCCCACACACACCCACAACTACACCTGTGGAAGGAAAAAAGGTTAACACATGTTAACAACTACACAATACTTTAAAAACAACACTTTAAAGCACTGAGGAACTCTGATGAGTCCCTCCAATACTCTTCTTACCTTTTCTTCTGTCTTCATCAGAATCCACCTGAAAGAGAAAAGACAAAAACACACTCCAAATCTGCAACCACAGTACACGACTATAACCCATCAAAGCACTGGAGAATCCCAAAATATTTTTTTCAGAAAAGTAGAAAACAGTAGAAAAACATCAACATTATGTACAATACACCTTTTAGGGATGGAATGCCCCAAATGTCCCAACCAGTGACAACAGTGCCCGAAGGCAAGGTTCATGAAAGAGTCTCTCCTGGGCCAGAGCCTGGTAAAGTGCCATTCTTGTTATACTGTCATCCCAAAGGGGAGAGTTTTTGTGAACAGTTCAAAAGTATGTAGTCTGCCAGGTGTAGGATGTGATTGGAATGTCAATAAAGTAAGAAAAATCTGGACTTACCAGTCCCTTGAAGAATGAAAAATGGAACAGTACATTGATCTCCAGCCAAAAACTCTCCTTGGCAGCATTTTCCAGATACAGCTGGGTGAAAATCTTCTGGAAATGACAGGATGGACATCTGGAAGCTGTTGGGCTGATGTCATCTATGAGATGGAACCTTGGAACAGGAAAGGAACAGCTAGACTGAAGTCATCCAAAATCCCAGGCGATGAATCAGGAAACAGCTGGGTTGATGTCATCTCTGGATGATGTCATCTGTTATGCCAGGCAACGGAACTGCAAGGCTGATGAATATGGATGTACCTTTGAATCCTGGAACACCAGACTGGTGGAACAACATGGGTACGGCAATGGCTGGATGGCAGCATTGGTTACCACTTCTCTGCTTTCCACTTGGTAGGCATGGGCACATTTGCAGAAAGCTGGATATATTGAGGGTAGTACCACAATGGGTCAGGTGCAAGAATTATTATCCTGTCTGGGTCGCTCATAATTCACGTTATGGAAAGTCTTGTTTTCCCTTTTTATCCACAAAACATACAGTATCTATGAACAGTGTCCTGCCCAACTTCCAAAACTGGAGTCTGTCTCTGACAGCTTTGTCTCTGACATATTGAGTTGCACTTGGATGCAAGTTTTTGGTTGCCTCTTCCTCAAGCCAGGCTCTCCTGTTTTTCACAATCTCCTCCCAGACTCTCTGAGGAAAGGTAGGAAAGGACCTTCCATAGATCTGATCTGCCTTTCTATGAACCAGTCTTTTCTCCTTACTACTCTTCATTAGTACATGACCCCTGGTCTGGCTTTGCAGCAGCCAGTCCTGGTTCTGTCAGTGTCACATACTCAGTGCTATATAAAATGGGTCCCTGACTCCTCCTCCTTTTGGGGCAGGGCTGTGGAGTCATCAATTTCTTCTTCTGGTTCCTCTGAGGCAAGACCCTGAGGCTGTGGACTAGAACATTCATCGTAAACATATATAACTCCATCCTCCTCCTCTTCCTCACTTAGGACCTGGGCCCAGAAGTGAGCAGTCGTCCTCACTCCCACGAGTGTCCACTCCTCACTGGGCATGGAGGTAGACACCTCCCAATCTAGGATTTCTCGAACCTCATCTTCTTCAATGGGGCTATGACTTGGACCCTCTCTCCATGGATCCACTGATTCTCCCTCTGCACTGTCCATCTGTGACACAGGTGTGGAGACATCACAAGGACTCTGCTCTGCCAGTACATCTACACCCTCCTCCTTTGTGCCATACTCTGCTGGGCCTTCCCAACAGGTTCTACTTGGTGCTGTGTGCTGCTACTTGCAGGATCTTGAAGCTTTGTCCACGTGGGAGCCAAATGAATCTTGGATTCACTAGTTAGGCCTTGCTACTCTAAGCAACCTGAACAGCGAGGAATCATGAAAATGTCCCTTCCAGCCCTGAGGCACATTATGCATACTCTCAAAGGGTATCCAGGAATCGCAACATGAGGAGGCAAATGTCCACTGTAGAAACATTTCTCTATTTCTTTCAGCTTGCTAAGCTCTTCCACTATCATAGCCCGGGCATGATCTGGGTAGCGGGACGATCCCAAAGTCATGACTGTAGAAAAACACACAAAAGTTCACTGTACTTTGAACAGTCTAGCAAAATGACTCCCTGCTGCTGTGTTTACATTACTACTCCACCCTGTAATGGCAGCAGCAGCACTCCTGGCGCATCAACATTCTGTATCTGATTCAAGCCACTGCCCATCCGATTTATTGCATACTGATACATTTTACTCAAACTGCACAGACTGCACTGTTTTGCTTCCTCAGCACACCTATATGATTTTCTGGCACTTTACATTAGCTTTCAATCAGTTTTAGTTTCTTAAAGTCACTAGAGCCACAGTATTTCATGAACAGGATTGCCTGTTTGTTGCAGCCCCTCATCCAACCCACAGTCTCTGTTTGCTCAGAAAATTACACTGTTGCTGAATCCATAATCATACTCACAGTCTAATGCTCAGAATTCCTGCTTTGGTTTGATTTACTTTATAGAGTTCTTTGCAAAAATAATCACACTGTGTACGCAGAGATCCAGCTGGCTTTAGAAAAATCACACACAGTTTGAGCTCAGTTTTGCTGAATGGTATTCAATGAATCAGTAACTGGCTTTTCAATGAAAATTTCAGCTTACAGCTGATGCTGGAAGGCCTCTGGGTTGAAAAGGGATGGCAGTCTTGCCACCTGTCCCTATGAACACCACGCTTTCTCCCCAGTCGATCGGAATATGGGTTGAGCCCAATTTAGTACAGAATAGTCTGACGTTTTAACTTTTAGAATGTTTGCAGTCACCGCAACGCTCCTCCTCACACACCACTCACTCTCTTCCTCTCGAAGACTAGACAGCACTCTGAAGCTGGCTTGGGGCCGGGACTGATTGCAGTCTTATTGATCACTCGATGCCATGCAAAAGAGCCTTTCTCTCTTCTCTCCTCCAAGGCAATCATTAAGCAGGCAAAATTTAAACTGCAAAACAACTTTTTTCTTTTCAACTGTAACTCCACAGTGGGAGCACTATTTTTAACCATTTCTCATGGCAATTTCTTTAGTGACTCCCCAAGTTCATGCAGCAAGCATTTTACACTTTCAGGGCACAATTGTCTCTTTGTTTCCCACAGTTCTCAATAAGTTTTTCTGTCATAGCTTGACAGTTAAAGCTGGCAAACATTTTATTTGATGCAGAACAAGGGGCACACATGATCTGACTTTACAGCTCCTTGGTAAACACTGGCACAATCACAGCAGCACATGAACAGTAGGCACACAGCGGAATTTATGGATGGCACTACTCTGGTAAAATCCCTTATGCGCAAAGCTTCCTATTTTGGGCTACCAACTATCAGACAGACAAAACGCTAGCCACAACCTGAGCAAACATCGCTTGTTCTCTCCCAAATTCCAAACAAATCCTCAGCGGTGCCTCAATTTTGTCACCTTCCTCCACCAACCCCCCTCGTTTAATTAGCAGGGCTGCTTCTCTCACCACGTGGTGCCAACGAGAGGGATGGGGTTATCACTACAAACAGTTCTGTTTACCAATACTTCTACTTCAGAGCCTGCCATCCTCAGACAGGCCCACCAAGTGCGGCAACTACCTAGTTCACACCTGGGAGGACCATTTACTATGGCCTCAACCTGGGTCCCTGGGAGAAAACATTTGCTCAGAATTATGCTAGGTGTGTACTTCTGGTCAGGGGCACACAAATAAATCCAGACACTGGAAGCAATAACTCTACTGTCTAAACCAGGTTGGGAATCTAGAGTGTGGCTTTTATTTACATACACAGAGAATAATCACAAAGTGGAGATGGACCCCCACAGGGCTACTCCCACTGGTAATGCAGATTACTGAGGTACAGAGCACACACACAGCAAACCCTCAGGTTCTGAATGAGCTGGAAACAGTGAACACTGTCTAGTTCTGAATGGAATGGCACACATGGCCCGAATTGGTACACTTCCCTTGACTTGGCACCCTCGGCCAGTACTAGGAGACTTTCCCATATTGCATGAGGAATTACTGGTGGCTCCCTCAACCACCAAAAAGCACACTCAGGCTCACAGAAAATCTAAAATCCTATGTCTGGGTATTTTCTTCAGGCACTGGCCAAGTGCACCGAGAAAAAATAAAGGTGCCCAAACTGAACCTAGAGAGGTAAACATGGTTACTCCAGATGGGGGTCTCCCATCTTTTGCTCCCAAATTTATACTTGGCCATTCATCTGGTTAATAACACCTTTCTCAGAAACTCTTGTAGTTGCTGTCTTGAAATGTCTTTCACATTTAACATACTACTTCTCACACCTCTGAGGTGTCATGAAATTAAAAGTTCTGTCATTGGCAATGTCTTTACACTAGACCCCCACTTCAGCAGATGATTTTAAATCAGACACAAACAAAAAGTTCTCTACTTGGCAAGTATCTCTCTGGACCCCATAGTAGGCAGACACTTTTAACAGAAACATTCTTAAAAGTTCTGTACTTGATTAGTATCTCTCCAGACCCTATAGTAGGTAAACACTTTTAACAGAAACAGTCTTAGAGACAGGGTCCCTTTGTCATAGAACAACTCACCACAAGAATGCAGGTGCCCAGGGCTTTTTTTCTATAAGATGTCTCAGATACTCACAGAGCAGATGAATCTAGGCAGCTTCAGCACAGTCCTGGTTGGATCAGGGGGATTGCCCCCGAATCCTGGAATTCCCCCATCTCACTGGGGATGGGGCACTGGAAAACCCTCTAGGAACAGTCTCTACCGCTTCACCCTACTGGTCTTCTATGTTCTTCTTCTAGGGTGAGAACAAACTACCCAATCTACCAAGGTAGCTCTGTGTCACAGCTACCTCTGAGGAGCTGCCTACTGCTGCACTCCTCACTCTACAGACTCTCTCTTCAGACTACTCACTCTAACTCAACATTCCACCCAACTCCCTGCAGCTAGCATTCCAATGTGGCTTATGCTGCTGTGACAGTTCTATGATTACATCATCCTCAAGCTCAGCTGAGACTGAAGCCAGAGTGTGACCATGTAAAATCCATTTATCTGGCATCCCACAAGCTGCCTGTCCCTGCCTGCCACTGATTCTTAGTGGGGTTCTAGTAACCCCTGGGAACAGGGGGGTTACATTAGATGAGGGTCTTTGCAGATGTCGTACATAAATAACATGTCTCCTCTTAGTCTTCTTCTCTTGGGAGACATGGGGCCCAATTTTACAAAGATGACACAGGGCTTGCACCAGCTGCACCAAAGTCCTTGGATACAATGTAGCCCAAATTTACAAGGGCTAAGTTGGATCAATTGTGACAATTTTCTCACTTTACGGCACCTTGCACCAAAGGTTTGGTACAAGCCCCATAAATTGGGGCCTCCAAGGATGTAAACTTATGAATTAAGCCTGATGACCCCATGACACACCCTGATGCCTACTGGTGTGTGGAGGGCGGAAGGATGGGGGTGGGGTGGTAGTGGTGTGAACCCTATGGGTGGGGTGTTAGGGTAGTAAGCCTTAACACCTCATTCCCCTGCTGTTGTTGCTATGGTATTCACCCTAACTGATGCATTAACAAAGCTTTTGCAACTAATATATATATATATATATATATATATATATTTATATATATATATATATATACCTATACATACTGATATATGTCATCATAGCTATGTATGTACACATATTTATATAGTGTTACCCATAGTCATATATTCCCCACTGTGTCCCTCATTATGGGGGAAATCCCTCAGTGTACCCCTTAATCTTGCCTTGGTCTGCATATGTCTCCCATGTAAATAGTGCTTTGCAGTCACTGACAGTGATATACAGCCAGGCATGGCAGCAGACATAGCCACAGAGGGTTCTAGGCAATGGGCCTATCTATAGTTACCCTTTGCACATATACCAATGTTGGTATTTGTGTTCTGTGCCTGTATCTCCATGTTTGAGAATGTGTCCCATTCTCTTGGTAGCTGTGTCCTTCATTGCCCCTCATTCAGCATGTCTGTGTCCATCATCACAGTGATGCCTGGTTGAGTGGTATGCACTGACTGTGCCTGCCAACAGACATTTCCTGCAGCATCCAGCCTGTACTTCCATTCCTACTAACAGGGTGTTGCTGTTTGCACACCCTGGCCTGCAGCTTCTAGCCTGTACTTCCATTCCAACCAACAGGGGTTTGCTGTGAGCTCCTTGCAATAGCGCAAGCCAATGTACATGGGAGTGCATGCAAAGCAGGCCATAATGGGATACTAATGTGACTGTTTGCCCATGGATTGCCTGCGCTGGTTCATTTGCATAGGATCTTTGAATATTGTAAACTTTTGCCCTGGGCTAACCTGTTTGCACCGGGCTAATGTGTTAACACTGTGCAATTGAAGCGAGCTGAGATGATGAGTTTATTTCTCTTGTCTGAGTATTGGAAATAAGATATATGAAGCACATCCACTAGATGGCAAGGCATTTCTTTTCCTATTTGGCTACCTGTTGTTACTTTCACCAAAATAGAGAAGCAGGAGAAACAATTCAAGAAAGGAACCAGTTTATTAAACAATGGACCACAGGGTAGGGAACAGGAGTAAAGGAGTACAATAGCATTCAGTTCTACCTCTAATACAATAATAATGCTATGAGGCCTTATACTAAGACTCCAACCTCCTGCATGAGAGAACTTTAAGAAGGAATTGGCTGTAACAGCTACACTATAAGAGCGTCCTATTTCTAATTCCTGTAAGAGGGTTACTCTATTTATTTATTTATAATATTTTTCTAACTGGGTGAGCCCACTGATACCAGCAGTCCCTTTTTCTTGGCGACCCGGAGTTAATTACATACAGTGCCAACAGGAAGTTTATGACATTTCAGAGCTACGTAGTTCAGAAAGAATACGTCAAGGACATCATAGCGGGAAACACGCTTATGCTCAGGGAAAATTAGGTACATATATCAGAAGCACTTTAGCAGCAGGAGGATAGGTGAAGATTCATATGCTAACAGGACAGTCATAACTATGCCTTTAACCTGTTCGATTAAGCAGCAGTTAAGTTTAAACCAATAAAAGGTGTTTGCTGACATATTGTTTTTCTGGTAAAAAAAACTAAAGGTTTATATTTACTTATATTCAGGATAGATGATAAACAATACCTGGCCTTTCAAAATCTCCTCCCTGTAGAGAGAAATCACCTGGAGTCAAGGGATGTTTTGGATGGACAAGTTAAGCAGCTTTACCATCAACTGCACATTTTCCCAAACAGGAACCATCTGTAAACAAATGTCTTTGATCAAAACCAAAGATTGGAGGGGGTCCTGTATAATTAACAAGCAGGTGATATTACTCATGAATTTAATTTTATGTCTGCTGTCTCTTCATCCATGACAAGCAAACACTGACCCTGCAATTACCAGGAATGTTTAGCATTACTTACAATAATGTAGATCTAAGAAACATCTCAACTGAAACCATTGCCCAGCATTCCAATTCTCCGTGTTTGCTGAGTAAAACAATGCAGAGTCCACTGGTTTCTTCTGGGTCATGTAAAAGTCATTTCTGGGATTATGTGTTAATAACCAAATGTTTAGATCAATTTATTTATGTATTTGTGGTGTTTCTAAAATATAATTTATATATATATATTATGGTAGCACGGTAGTGCTACCATAGTTAGGGTTGAGGAGCCATTTACATGTTAAACCCAAAATTGTGCACCTTAATAACTTTGCAACCATCTGATGGATTTGCCTGAAATTTGGAATACACAATCAAGACCCATATGCCTTGGGATCTGCCAAGTTTCACACTGGTTGGTTACACAGCAGTGGAGTTATTAAGCGTGATCTGCACATGCATTTATGCTTTTTCTGGAATTCTACGGTCACGCCTACAGATCGCACGGTTTGCATGACCGGTCCAAAATCTTCAGGGAATGTGCAGCTGGGGTCCCCAATGTGCCTTTTGAAGATTTTGTGAAAAAATATTAAACGGTTCAAAAGTTATTCAAAAAACAATTTCCCATTATAAGTCAATGGGAAAAGTTAACAAAAAGTTCAACAGTGTCGCAAATGCACTTTTTACTGTCGCAAATTGCCCTTTTACTGTTGCAAATCTGCCATTTTGTTTTCAGTTAGTGATCAGAAAAATGACTGGCATTTAAAATTGGGACCCTCTAGCAACCTAATTCTTTTTGTATTCACCTAGTCGGGCCCTGAGGATGCTAGCCATGTCTTTATTTTGGGGTAAAACACCCCAGAAATATGTTTTTCAAATGTCTTGGAAAAGTACTTTCGCAAAGTAGTGTCGCACTCATGAAAGTGTCACAAATTTTTGCGAAAGCTTTCGCAAATTGCGACAGTACTTTTCTAGGCTGAGGGAAAATGACAGCAATTCTTTGGCACCCTGCTGCAAAAGAACGATTTGGTGCTTTGGCCTGAAATTTGGAGGAAAGGCAGCCGACATCTCACAGATGTGCCTGTCAGTGTTGTGTTGAAAAAATATTATATGGCAGCAAAGGTACGGTACTCCAAATCTGACACTTTTTCCCACTGGATAACATTACGGCATCCGACTCATTGCAGCAATCCTTTGGCACCCTGCTGCAAAATAATGGCTCAGTATTTTGGGCTGAAATTTGGAGGGAAGACAGCCAACATCCCACAGATATGCCTTTTAGTGGACTGGTGAAAAAATATTATAGGGAGCCAAAGTTATAGCACTCCAAACTTCTCTTTTTTCCTGTAGGATAACATTACGGCGTTCGTCGCGCCTTTCAGGGCCTGTATCTCAGAAGCAGTGCAAGATACAGACTTTTTGTCAAAATAAATGCTTAGCCACCTAAATATATAGGGAGCTAAGTGTAAAACTAGCCAGGAAAGTTATACATCATATAACTTTTACATTTTTTTCTATGTTGTACTGTTCCTGAGATATAAGCAATTTAGTATTCCAACTCCTCATTTTCTGCTCCAAGACCCATTATTATGCATACATTCTTTGTACTCACTGTCTTTCTCGATGCAGCTTTTGGGGGAAACCAGCCTGTGTGCTTACATTACTGTTACCGTTGCCCTTTCTGATTGCGGTTCCGTACCCGTTTCACTTACTGTTCACGTGTACACCACCATGTGCATTATCCTTTGCATTTTCATTTGAGCTTGTTTCTGTTATTTTTAGCCATTTGTGTCTACAGTACTGTTTCTCTTTCTGTTTCACTTTGTGTCACCATGCCCATTGCCATTTCCGTTTATGGGCACCATGTTACTGTGTGACAAGACATCACGTGGCAGACAAGTTCCCGTCTATGCCACCGTGTGCGTTACCCTTTCTGTTCTCATTCGCACTTGCGTTACCATGTGCACCACTGTTAGCGCTCCTGTTTGCATTGCTGTTCCTGTTTGCACTCCCGCCACCTCATTACATTCAGTATTTCTCGTTATCATTCTCAAAAAGAAGGGAAATTAGAGGAAAAACTCTGTTTAATGCATCAGTTAGGGTTGTTCCACAGCAACAAAAGTGATGAAATTTGGTGTTAGGGTTGAAAAAAACCCTTGGACCCCCAGCCACCCCCAACCAGCATTGGGGTGTGCATTGGAGTGTTCAACCTAACTCTCACCACATTCTCCTATACCTCTGCTGCTTTACACATGTGATGGGGTGAGAATTAGGCACAATGACCGTAATGGACACCCCAATGCTGGTTGGGGGTGGGCTGGGGGTCCAAGGGGGTTTTCAACCCTAACACTGAATTTCCTCACTTTTGTCGCTGTGGAACAACCCTAACTGATGCATTGAACAGAGTTTTTGCCTCTAATATATATATATATATATATATATATATATATATATATATATATGGATTACTCAAGTTAAAAATGTATGTTTGGCTTGTGTAGGATAAGGATTGTATATAAGGATTGTATGTCTCAATGCAAGCCAAACCATACTGTGTCAAAAGAAGACACTAGCTATTATTGTAGATGGAGCGCTGCTGCCATCTAATGGCCAATGTGATCACTCACCAATTATGGTGGCTGTAACCCCTTAGCTATGACATAACTATGCAGTAATTAGTTGTAAGCAATCAGAATTGGCCAGCAATTCTTAAAGTTTAAGGCACATGCCAAATTTGGCAAAAACATTATACTAACATTATGATCGGTCCAAGGACCTAGTGGTCACTCAAAGGGTAAGGTCAGTTTACTTGGTTTACTTGGTTGCAAAGGACAAAAGAAGGCTACTGCCCATCGAGATTGTCCCCCACCACATTGGTGGGATAATTATACCTTGAAGTTGTTAAACCCGAGCCAACAATCCAGCCTTTTTTGAAGACTAGATTAGAACTGCTGTCCACTAAGTATTGTGGAAGGAGATTCCACAATTTGGGTGTTCTTACTGTAAAGTAGTTTAACCTTTTTGTTATTTTAGTTTTAGATACAAATATCTGTTTGTTATGATACCGTGGGGAAGTCCAACTGGTAGAGAAATGTAAGCCACAGTGGTGCATTAACTCCTGAGAATTCTGGATTTTGTACAAGAGGAGAAGGTCACCTCTGGTACGTCTTGTGCAGAGTGAGTGTAACCCCGTAACCCTTAATCTTTCCTCATAGGCTAGTTTGGATAAATGAAGAACCATTTTTGTGGCTCTTTTCTGAACTCTGTCAATTCCGTCAATGTCCTGTCTCAAGTAGGGACTCCAGCAGGGGGATCCATAGTCTAGATGGGGCCTAACATAAGCTCTGTACAAGAGGATTATGCATTCCTGTGTCCTAGACACAAATGAGTGTTGGATCTGAGTAAGCAAGGCATTGGATTTCCTAGCTATCATCTTGCAATGATCATTGGATGATAATTTATTGTTAATGATTACCCCAAGATCTCATTCTAATGGTGACACATGAAGGGCAACATTGTTTAGAAAATAAGTCTGCCTAGGATTGTTCTTATGAAAGTGTACAACATGACACTTGTCTGAGTTGAGTGCCATCTTGTTTAAAACTGCCCATTCTTCAATGGATTTTAAGTTATTCCTCATGGATTCTCTGTTTAATGATGTAAGAACAGAGCCACACAGCTTGGTGTCATCATCAAATTTCGAGAGAACATTCTCGGGGCCAGCCTGCAGATCACTAATAAAGATGTTAAACAGGGTGGGTCCTAACACGGACCCCTGCGGGACCCCACTGGTCACACTCAGTGAGTGAGAAAGTGTGCCATTAATTCTGACTTGATATCTTCCATTCAATCAGTCTGACACCCAAATAATTATGTAGTAAGAAAATCCCATATCATTCATTTTGTCAAGTAGGATGTCATGAGGAACTTTGTTGAATGCTCTACTGTAGTTGAGAAGTATCACATCCATAGGGATGCCATTATCCATGGCAGTACTGACATGATTATAGAAGGAAACCAAGTTAGTAGTAAAGGAATATCCCTGCCTAAAACCATGTTGTGTAGTGTCAGTCAAGTTACCCCCAATAGATTCGTACTCTAGTAATTTCTTAATAACTTTCTCCATGATCTTGTTTATAATGGAAGTCAGACTTATCGGATGATAATTTTCTGGTCTGGAATGATTACCCTTCTTAAAGATTGGGACTACAATAGCCATTGTCCAGTCCTGAGGGATAATTCCCTCATATAAAGATTTGTTGAATATAATTGAAAGGGGTTTTGCAATAGCAGCAGCTGTCTCAATTAGAAATCTGGGACTGATATTATGAGGTCCTGGACTAGAATTAGGTTTTAGGGATAAAATTGCTTTTAGTGTATCATCCTCAGTGATGATGTAAGAGGGGGTAACATTGTTTGCATGCTTGAAGCGTTTAGGAACCTCTTTCTTGGTAAATACTGAGCAGAATTACTTGTTAAATGTGTCAGCCATATCTCTGTCTTTAGATATCATTGTGTCATGTATGCATAAGGGCCCCATGTGTCTATTATTTATTTTTTTATTGTTAAGGTAGGCAAATAGTGAGTTATAGTTGTCTTTGGTATGGGTCAGATGAAACTCAAGTATCTTTTTAGATTGCAGAATGGCTAATTTTAGTAATTTTCGAGTTTCCCTGTATTGAGTGAACAATAATTTTTTGGTGTCTCCCTCACTATTTTTAACTTGTGTAAATAGCCTCTGCTTGTTCTTAATTAAGGCTTTAATAGTATTATTAAACCACAGGGGTATTTTCCCCTTTTTATTATATTTTTTTGTTGTAGGAACGTATAATCTTTTCGAGAAGTAAATGGTAGATTTGAAAAAGTCCCAGGATTCTTCCATGGAAAGAGAGGATAGTGTTGTATCCCAAGAGATTGAGTTTAATTGGTCATTAATAGCATTAAAATTAGCTTTATTATAATTTTTCAATTCAGTACAATTGGTAGTGTGTTGACAAAATGACAGTGTAAGGGAAATGGTGTAGTGATCACTTGATCCTAGTGGGGCACCAATTATAACTTTGGATATTAGATTCCCTATATTTGTAATAACCAAGTCCAGGATGTTGTCACCTCGAGTTGGTTCTGTAACGATTTGTTCAAGGCCCATATCAACCATGAGTGTAATTAAGTCTTTCTCGGCCTGTGTACTTCCAGATAAAGAATACCAATTTATAGTAGGCAGGCTAAAGTCACCCAGTATAAGGATTTTTCCTTTAGAGGCCATATCTAAGATTTCATTATTTAAGCATGTAGAATAGTCTTTATTAGATGTCCGGGGCCTGTAACATGTCCCTACTATCAGTTGTTGGTAACCCTTAAACTGGATGTTAACCCAGATTGTTTCAATATCACTCGTTATAGGGATTTGAAATGAGCATATGTCATCTCTAACATAGAGACATACCACCCCATTTGCCCCTGGTGGTCTTTATGATATAATTTATACCCTGGGATATGCTGGATCCAAGAAGTATCAGGATCCCACCAAGTTTCTGTAATAGAAATGAGTCCATATTTATTCAGTCAACACATAGCTTCCCAATTCAGCCATTTTGGCCTGGTTCAAGGATCTAGCGTTTAAACTTAGTACCTCACACTCAGAAATGTCCGTAGTTGGTCTCTTTAGAGAACAGAATCTTTTGTCACTGATCTCACCTCTGAGTTTTAGTTTAAAAGTTTATTAATGGCTGTTGTAAAGCTTTTACCCAGGAGCGAGCTACCCCCTACGACTGAGGTGGAGTCCATCCCAGCAGTACAGTGAGTCTTTTAGATAGAAGGTTTCCCAATGTGTGAGACAAAGAATGTTCTGTCGGAGACACCAGTGTCTGAGCCAGTCATTAAAGGCCTTAATCTTTGTATTAATAATATCAAGAGCTCTCGGTATGGGTAGAATCTCTGAGAAGCATGCTAGACTATTTTTTTCTGCTAATACATTATTGAGTGCTATAATGTCCTGTTTAAGTTTGTCAATACTACCTCTATTTATATCATTTGTACCTGCGTGTACTATGAACAATTGATTTTCACCGACCCCTTTCAATATGTTTTTACATTCGCTTGCACGCATGCTCAAGGAACGTCTTGGGAGAATGGGACACTTGGAGGTGTGCCCCTCTTCTGCAATCCCATGCTCCATTGAGCAGGCATGGCAGTCCTGCACCAATCAGACGCAGTGCTGTGTATGACAGCAGTGGTCTTCTCTTCAAAGAAAACCACCGCTGTCACACACAACACCACGTCACACCGCCCACCCAAATCTTTGCTGCCATGCTGGGGCCCACCTAGCTTATTGGCGTCCCGTCATCTGCCGTGAAGTGCCCAATCCCGTCGGCTACATGGCCCCAGCCATCCTTCTACCATGCTGGGAGCCCACCCCAGTGTGGCAAACGTCCCACATCATCTTTTTTTACAACCTGTAAATTGAAAACAGTGCCACAACGCTTCTCCCAGCCCCCACCCACTGCGCACCCTGCCTCCCAACACCCCCCTCACCCCATACTTACCTCCAAAGCTCGGCGCAATGAACTTCAGTGGACCGGGAACACGTCTGCACTCTTCAAAACTGAGCACAAACTGAGGAAATGCTGGTAAGCTGTATAATGGGCTAGATAGGGTGTTTTCAACTTTATTGCATATCTCAGGCATTTTTTGGAATTTTTGCACCAAATTTTCAACATGGGGTTTTTGGGTGGGGGCTGGGAGAAGCATTGTGGCACTGTTTTCAATTTACAGGTTGTAAAAAAAGACCATTACGGGACGCTTGCTACACTGGGGTGGGCCTCAGCACAGGTGAAGGATGGTCGGGGCTATGTAGCTGACGGGGATTGGGCACCCCATCGGCAGATGACGTGGGATGTTGGGCTGATGTAGGGTGGGCCTCTCAGCGTGGCAGCAAAGATTTGGTGGGCGTGCATGACGGTGTTGTGTATGACAGCGTGGTTTTTGAAGAGAAGACCACTGCTGTCATAAGCACAGCACCGCGCCTGATTGGCAGGACTGCCTGCCTGCTCAATGGAGCATGGATTGCAGAAGAGGGGCACACCCCCAAGTGTCCTATTCTCCCAAGACGCTCCCTTTGAGCATGCGGTGAATGTAAAACATATTGAAAGGGTCAGAAAATCAATTGTTCATAGTACATGCAGGTACAAATGATATAAATAGAGTGTAGTATTGACAAACTTAAACAGGACATTATAGCACTCAATAATGTATTAGCAGAAAAATAGTCTCAGCATGCTTCAGAGATTCTACCCATACCAGAGCTCTTGATATTATTAATACAAAGATTAAGGCCTTTAATGACTGGCTCAGACACTGGTGTCTCCGACAGAACATTCTTTGTCCCACACATTGGGAAACCTTCTATCTAAAAGACTCACTGTACTGCTGGGATGGACTCCACCTCAGTCGTAGGGGTAGCTCGCTCCTTCACAGTTCCTATGCACGCTCTTAAGTTTGTGAATTTTCAATATTTTCACTCCAGATTTTCAACATTGCCATTTTACCACACCTCCTTATGAGCAGTACAGCTGTCATTTTTCACATCCTACCCAAAATGTGTTTCCACCCATGTAGCACACAATGGCGAGTCGGTGTGTGAACTCAATGTATGGGACACATTAAGAAAATTACAGTGACACTGTTCATAAGCAGAGGTCTTAAAATGGCTATGTTGAAAATTGGTGAAAAATTCCTAAAATGACTAGTTTTGCCAAGCTGCATTGTGCAGCGCCCTATGCACGCCAGAAGTTTGCGACATTTTCAATATTTCACCCTGATTTTCAACATTGCCATTTTACCATACCTCCTTATGAGCAGTACAGCTGTCATTTTTCACATCCTGCCCAAAACGTGTTTCCACCCATATAGTGCACAATGGCGCAGTCGGTGTGTGAACTCAATGTATGGGACACATTAAGAAAATTACAGTGACACTGTTCATGAGCGGAGGTCTTAAAATGGCTGTGTTGAAAATGCAGTGAAAAAATTCCTAAAAATGACTGTTTTATGAGTGTGCATTGTGCAGTTCCTATGCACGCTCGTAAGTTTGCGAATTTTCAGTATTTTCACTCCAGATTTTCAACATTGCCATTTTACCACACCTCCTTATGAGCAGTACAGCTGTCATTTTTCACATCCTGCCCAAAATGTGTTTCCACCCATGTGGCACACAATGGCGCAGTCGGTGTGCGAACTCAATGTATGGGACACATTAAGAAAATTACAGTTGAAAATGTAGTGAAAAAATTCCAAAAAATGACTGTTTTATGAGTGTGCATTGTGCAGTTCCTATGCACGCTAGTAAGTTTGTGAATTTTCAATATTTTCACTCCAGATTTTCAACATTGCCATTTTGCCACACCTCCTTATGAGCAGTACAGATGTCATTTTTCACATCCTGCCCAAAATGTGTTTCCAGCAATGTAGCACACAATGGCACAGTCGGTGTGTGAAATCAATGTATGGGACACATTAAGAAAATCACAGTGACACTGTTCATTAGCAGAGGTCTTAAAATTGCTATGTTGAAAATTTGGTGAAAAAATTCCTAAAAATTACTGTTTTACAAGTGTGCGTTGCGCAGTTCCTATGCACGCTCGTAAGTTTGTGAATTTTCAATATTTTCACTCCAGATTTTCAACATTGCCATTTTACCACACCTCCTTATGAGCAGTACAGCTGTCATTTTTCACATCCTGCCCAAAATGTGTTTCCACCCATGTAGCACACAATGCACAGTCGGTGTGCGAAATCAATGTATGGGACACATTAAGAAAATCACAGTGACACTGTTCATGAGCAGAGGTCTTAAATGGCTATGTTGCAAATTTGGTGAAAAAATTTCTAAAAATGACTATTTTACAAGTGTGTGTTCGCAGTTCCTATGCACACTCGTAAGTTCGCGAATTTTCAAAATTTGCACTCCAATGACTTCCAAATATCTAAACAGCACATAGAAGCAAGCAACATTCGGCATTGACAAATGCTTGTACTTCTTTGTCACTGATTTTTTTAAGCCATGTCCAAGTGCCAAATATCACTGCAAATACCTGCAAGCTAACGTTCGGCATTGACAAATGCTTGTTTACAGTAGTAGTGATGTCGGATACACAAGCACCTCATGAACTAGAGCAGGTATGGTTGAATTTGACCACATTACATATAGGGCGATCCAGATGTTTAATAATTGAGACACCAAGAACAAAAATTTGTTTAGATAATGGGTGAGAATCCATATTGCTAGTAGTAGATGGTAAAATAACTGAATCGTGATTTTGGTCTTTTGTTCGGGATTTATTTTGTTTAGGTGTGGGGATCACAGTATAGTTATTCTCTCTCCTACGGGGTGGACTACTGACTAAGGGGTCACCACAGGTGATATTGATAATGACATCATGGGATGGAACATTTATGTCCTGTTTGAGGGCATCATATTTATTAAATAAGGGTAGGGATGGAACATTGCATCCAATTTGTCCCCCCCATGTTTTGATTTGCCCTTGGGTACCACTGCCCAACTGTCGGAGTCCTCTTGAAATACAGCAGGAATAGAGGATGTAATTACATTGGTACTTGTAACAGTTGCTGTCTCGTCAGCTGATGGGGGGATTTAAAGATAAAGACTGACCCAACATGGAGTCAATATAGTCCTCCAATGCTTCAATCTCAGGACCAACTTTTTGTGGAAGCCAATAAATGGTTGATTTCTTCATGGAGGGTTTCTACCATTAAGCATTTATTACATACAAAGTTAGTAATCTGGGGACCAGCAGCATACATAGAGCATGACAGGCAATAGTTGTTTGGAGCCTCCATGTTAACACCTCAGGCAGAACACCAGGTAATGTAATGCTTACAACAGCAACAATTAGTTTACTTACAGTGTCGGGGCCCTGGTCCCTGTGGTCCCGGCGGACAAGCAGACACGCACAATGCGTGTGTCTCTGCGTGTGTCTCCACGCACTTCACCGCTCACCCTGCTCACTGCAGGGGTGAGCTTTTAAAGCAAGTGATGACCCAGAAGTACAACTAGGGGTCACCGGGTCCTCGCGGCGTGCAGTACTGAGCCAAACCTTGTAAATATGAATATAGCAAAGCAGCCAATGAGTTAAACAAGTTAACACTACTGAAGCTGAGCACAATGTGTTTTAGCTAGAGAAAAGCCCACTATAGCTGGTTACAGGACTGTTTACAGTTGTCCTGGTTACCAGCTCTCTTCCTGTTTCCTGTCTCATCGACAGTGAAGCAGGGGCTGACACAGTTTTAACTGAAAACACTGAAAATGAAAGGGTAATCCTACCAGGCACAGTCTGGGACCTGTGCAACCTTGCAGGCAGTAGTTTTAGTTAAAATATATAAACTGCACCTTTGTGCTGGGTTGTGAGAGAGAAGGAGCGGAGAAGAGAAGAAGGAAGAAGTCTAAAAGCCATAACCTGTCTGTCATATCCTGCCTATGGTGAGTGATCAACACCTGTGTCAGGTAAATTAGGACTGTTTTTTAATTCTATGCTTGAGTAGGAAGTCTATGCTTATTGTAGGATTAGAAAATAAAACTTGTTCCATAACCTTTAAATTTGACTCTTAGTTTAATTTAACCTCTATCTTAAAGGACCTATGGAATCAAATGCTTTGGCCAGGCACTCAGATTCAACAATTGCTGTAGTCGGCAGGATAAAGGGCGCTAATAAGTCAATATTTGTAATTTTAAGGTAATGTTCCTACAGGGAAACCCATATTTGGATCAAGTTTGGCTGTTGGAAAAGGGTCATAACCTATCCATAGTGACAGTTGGAGTCAATCCGTTGAGAACAGTGGTTGATCTAAGGTCTTGTCTAATAATACCCAGTCTTAAATAGGTTTATATACAGGTTATTGTAAGATGAAACAGTACACTATAAAAGTTTAAAAAAAATAAAAATGCACAAGTTATTGTAACATGGAACAATACATTGCAGATTTTGTAATTTCACACAAACGCCAAGAATTTTGCAAAGATGCTAGGCATAAAAGAGACTGTTGGGGTTATGTGAAAGAACAGTTCCAGGCAGAATTGGCAAAGAAAATCAAAGACAAACAAAAAAAAAAGGTTACTGCATTCAAGGGTTGTATGTCACAGTGGTAAGCATAGAGGAAAAATTAAAATGCATAAAAAGGCAAGCCTTAGATTTCAAATCTAGCAATTTGGACTTACAAAAACAAGTGGAAAAAAATAAAACAAAAAGAACTGCAATCTACACTAATGCAATGCAGTCTTATTAGGCAGCTAACCAATGCACGGTGTTATAGCATCAGCAGCTAGAACAAATACAAGCTGAAAGAGATAAATTATGCAGGGAAAATGCTGACTTAAAAGCCTCTTTAAGAAAACAAATAGAAATGGTAACAGAAATGAAAAAATGGTTCAGAAATAGACCACTTGCATTGTCACCAACAGATAAAACAACTGCAAAGTGAAATGCAAGTCCATATGAGTGTAGTTGCTGCAGTAGAACCAGGGATGATGGTTCCAAGCCAATCAGTGGTCCCAACTGCTCTGCCTCCCTACATTGAGGTCCAGCATCAACAGTTGTGTTCCAACCCCAGTCAGCAACACACAGAAAGGAAAACATATAAAGAAGGTGACAATAAGAACAGGATAGGCCCCTCATGGTCCCATAATACTGGCTATGGCAGGGAAGTGGCTGCTGCAGCCAGTCTGAATTGTGAGCTGCAGGAAAAAATAGCAGAGCTCCAACACCACACAATGCAAGCCATAGCTCAGTTCAATGATGCCCAGTGTTCTAACAATACCTTGCAAAATGAGTTAGAAAAACTTAGATGAGAAAAAGAGATTTTAAAGATAGAAAATGAAAATTTAAAAGCAGCTTGTATGAAACAGAGTAACATAATTGTAAATCTCCAGCAAGGTATAGGGCTAAAACAAACTCAGGGGTATGAACAGCAAAAGGTCAAAGAAAAAATAAAGGCTGAGAGAGAAATAGTGGTTGCAACATCACCAGAAATAATGCCTGCAGTCACAGCCCCATCACCCTGTAATGCAAAGACTCCAACCCTCCACCCAAAAGTGAATTATGAGTCAGGGCATACACATGAGAAAGAGGGGAAAGGGTGGAATGAAGAGTTTCAGTCTGTAACTACAGAGCCTTCAACAATAGTATCAAGCTCTAAAACTATAGCAAAGTGGACACCAAAGTGTAACAGATTGCCAGGAGAAGCAGTGAATGATCATGGTTAGGTAAAAAAAAAAGTAAACACTGGCATGCTAAAAATTAAAATCTTCAGCTCAAAAATAAAAACATCGTGCCAGACCTAACTTAAATGTGGACTTTCTATATGCTAGCCTTCTTTTCAAAACTCTTCTTCTTTCTACCCCCTCCCCATACATCCACAGCTATGCAGAAAGTTACATGCATGATTTAAAGCAGTAAGGTAATCAAACAAAAGTGTATTTACTTGGTGCTACAATATGTTTGTACCATTTCTAACAGATGGTACCTATTGCAAAAAAAATGTTATAACAAGGTTTTCTTGCTTTAAAGAAAAAAATATAGGGCTAAAGTGTAGCCAGCCACACCCTCCAAAGAAAATAAAATCAACCACATTAGCTTGAAATAAAGAGTAACTAGGGTATAAAAACAAGTTTGATGCTGGTTTGGCTATTTAAAAATGTGTAAATCACATGTTTTGCAAACTGCATTGAAAATTGCATTTGTTTTACAATGTTGTTTTTTATTTTATTTTCTCTCTAGTAAGTGCAATGTTTCTTACACTGCAAATTGCACACATTTGCTTAATTTCAAAGTTAGTTGTGTCATAAAAAAAGAAATGTTTGCCTTTTGTGTGTTGGGTGAAAAGCACTCTGGGTTTCGACAAGAAACATGCTGTAATTAACCTTATAAATTAGAGTTCTGTACCTTAAAATGTTTCACCATTTAAGGTTTGTTTTAATCTACAGAAATCATACAAAATGTGTAATTTACTTCTCAAACTAACCTTGGTGATGTCACAGGGTAACTTCTTCACAAACTGCTCCATGTGTATTATTATATATTATATTATTATATAATCATGGTTAATTAGCTAAAGCAATGCATATGTTAGTTGCAGCAGCTCAGTGTCTTGCCTGTATTTTGGACTGCATACAGGACAGCAGCAATTAGCATTGCCAATTTCTAACTGGTATTACTTGTCTTTTTCCTCTTATTGGTTGCAAAACTGTCTTTTAAAAATGTGTTGAATTTAAAACAAACTGTGTGCCAAAGTTTACAGTCACATGTGCCACGTGGAAATAATGTGCAGTATTGTCACTGTAAGTCCAAACAATATGCTGCAGTTACAGCCATAAATATTTCTTTTAAATCTTTAACATTTTCTCTGTTTTACCAGTTCAATTCAATTACTTTGCTTTCTGCTGGCTCCTAAACTAGCCTAACCCTTTTGATTTCTGGGTCTGTGACATTAGTTCTTTTAAATCATAATAAAAGCACTAATTATAATGATTATCATCTTCTTCAGGTAGTAAGTTTGTGAAAAAGATTTATCTTTAAACTATGTTTAAGCATTTTCCTCTTAATAGCCATAACAAAGTGACATATCCTTGTGCATTAAAAAAGCCAACAATTGCAATGTTTGTTTTTTTATTATTATAATTTGGGTATAATTAAATCACTGCTTATGGTTTCACAGATGCTTGTTGTGCAGTCTCTAAACATAAAAAACCAACAACTATGTTTTGTAAATTTATTGCATAAACATTTTTACTTCTGGTAGTGCCTTTCAGCCTTCTAAATAAGCATTTGTCAATGCTGAACGTTCGCTTGCAGGTATTTGCAGTGGTGTTTAGCATGTATGATGCTTTACCCTAATGCCCTGTGCGATTGCTGGTATTTGCACAATAAAGTTTCAGCATGACCTTTTTGTTACCCCCATTGTGCGCTACATAGGCAGAAACACATTTTGGGAAAAATGACAGCTGTACTGCTTATAAGGAAGTGTGGTAAAATGGCAATGTTGAAAATCTGGAGTGGAAATATTGAAAATTCGCAAACCTTCGAACGTGCGTGGGAACTGAGCAACGCACGCTTGTAAAACAGTCATTGTTAGGAATTTTTTCACCAAATTTTCAGCATTGGCATTTTAAAACCTCTGCTAATGAACAGTGTCACTGTGATTTTCTTACTGTGTCCCATACATTGATTTCGCACACCGACTGTGCCATTGTGCACTACATGGGCGGAAACATGTTTTGGGCAGGATGTGAAAAATGACAGCTGTACTGCTCATAAGGAGGTGTGGTAAAATGGCAATGTTGAAAATCTGGAGTGAAAATTCACAAACTTACGAGCGTGTCTGGGAACTGTGCAACCCACGCTCATAAAACAGTCATTTTTAGGAATTTGTTCACCAAATTTTCAACATTGCCATTTTAAAACCTCTGCTAATGAACAGTGTCACTGTGATTTTCTTACTGTGTCCCATACATTGATTTCACACACCGACTGCGCCATTGTGCACTACATGGGCAGAAACACATTTTGGGAAGGATGTGAAAAATGACAGCTGTACTGCTCATAAGGAGGTGTGGTAAAATGGCAATGTTGAAAATCTGGAGTGAAGATATTGAAAATTCACAAACTTATGAGCGTGCATAGGAGCTGCGCAATGAACACTCATAAAACAGTCATTTTTAGGAATTTTTTCACCAAATTTTCAACACAGCCATTTTAAGACCTCTGCTCATGAACAGTGTCACTGTGATTTTGTTAATGTGTCCCATACATTGAGTTTGCACACCGACTGTGCCATTGTGCGCTACATGGGCAGAAACATGTTTTGAGCAGGATGTGAAAAATGACAGCTGTACTGCTCATAAGGAGGTGTGGTAAAATGGCAATGTTGAAAATCTGGAGTGAAAATATTGAAAATTCGCGAACTTACGAGCCTGCGTTAGGAACTGTGCAACACACGTTCATAAAACAGTCATTTTTTGAAATTTTTGCACCAAATTTTCAACATGGGGTTTTTGGGACCCCTTCTCATGAATGATGTCACTGTCATGGCATTATTCAGGCCCAAAGGTTGATTTCATGCAGTGACTGCGCAGTGCCTGTGAAATTACCCTTCAGGCCCGAATAATGTGATGACAGTGACATCATTCATGAGAAGGGGTCCCTAAAACCTCATGTTGAAAATATGGTGCAAAAATTCCAAAAAATGCCTGAGATATGCAATAAAGTTGAAAACCCCTATCTAGCCTATTATACAGCTTACCGGCATTTTCTCAGTTCGTGGTTGGCTTTGAAGAGTGCAGACATGTTCCCAGTCCACTGAAGATCATTGTGCCAAGCTCTGGAGGTAAGTATGGGGTGAGAGGGTGTGGGGAGGCTGGGTGCACAGTGGGTGGGTGCGGGTTATAGGAGGGGGGACTGGGAGAAGTGCCTTGGGAATGTTTTTGCTTTACAGGTGAAAAAAAAGACTACATGGGACATTTGCCACACTGGGGTGGGCTCCCAGCATGGCAGAAGGATGGCTGGGGAGGCCGAGGAGCCAACGGGGGATTGGGCACCCCCATCGGCAGACAACGCGGGACATTTGCCATGCTGGAGTGGGCTCCCAGCGTGGCAGAAGGATGGCTTGGGGGGGCCATGGAGCCGACGGGGGACTGGGCACCCCCCCGTCAGCAGATGACACGGGATGTTTGCCATGCTGGGGTGGGCTCCAAGTGTGGCACCAAAGCTTTGGGGGGGCGTGAGGCCTACCAGCACTGTGTATGACAGCAGTGGTTTTCTTTGAAGCGAAGACCAGCGCTATCATACACAGCTCCCGCACCCATTGGTGCAGGACCACCACGCCTGTTCAACAGAGCAGTGGATTGAAAGGGAGAGGCACACCTCCAAAGTGTGCTACTCTCCCAAAATGTTCCTTGTGCATACGCACAAGCGAACGTAAAAAATAAAACAAATTATCAAGTACTTGTTAAGCTAAAACATTACTAATGCATTTTTTTCTTTTCCATGTCAAGCAAAGGTTAATATGATAACCCCTCTATTGCTTAAACTCAGCAGCAATTTGTTTGATACCTATCTCTATAGGTAGCACATTTATTTTAATGATCACTATTTTGTCTTCTCTTCTCTCAGTTAAAACTGCCACTGCAAACTTTCTTGTAAAACATTTGCTTGTTCAAGTGTTTTTCAGGTGGGGAATGTTAATGTGGATGTTGTTTAAGGCTTAAATATGTTAAAAGTTTTAATGTGCTTCATACAAGGAGACTACTATGGAAGGAATTTGTATTTTTTTGCTGCCCATAGTTTGGAAAAATACAATTTTGGGAACAATAAAAATCTCAAACTGATCAGTAGTTTTACAAAGGTGTGTTACCTAATAAAATAGCAGGAAGGTCAAAAATGTTATGGTCAAATGTTGTGGCACTGCAGAGCACCTTCTGCAGCATAAATGAGGGAAAGACCATTCTACACTCCAAATATGTGTAGTCTCTCAATTTATGAAATCAAAATTACTAAAGGCAAACAACTGGCAGCAACTGTATTGGAAATGCAGCAATACGTCAATGTGCCACAAGGTTTTTTCTTTTCTGTTTTCTGATTTAATTTAAATTTGTAATGTCCTAAGTTTCTTCCAGTGTAAAAACAGATGGACTTCTGCTCCTCAAATGGTAAGTGATTAACACATACCAAACTACTTACGTGCACTGCCATAAAGCCCATATATTTACAGTGGGGAACCTAAAATAAATCTGTTGGGCCTGCCCGAAAGGAGAGGTACCAGAGGTTGGAGTGGTAAATAACTGACTTCCACAAAAAGCCCACAGATGCCCCTACAGATGGACAACAATAGGGGGCCATCTTTTATGGGTGTTGAAATACAGCAGGCAATGTACCTATTTAGGATCAAGGAAAACAATATCACATTACCTTCCATCTGCAGTCATTAGGGAAAAAAGGGCCAACAAATAGTTGTTTCCTGGCTGTTACAGCTAAAGAAAAAATGAATCTTTGGAGGAAAGAGGGGAACCAACCCCCCCATCCACTCCAGTTTGTTTTTCTGTCATTTCAGGATACAGGACAAAATGTAAGTGTATGAAGTCCAAGTGGTCCATAATGCTAATCCAAGATGACACCTTACTTCCTCCAGTAGCAGTAACTGGAGGGATCACAGAAGTTATAGTGTGGCGAGGCCCTAGAGTTCAAACAACTCCCAGGGGCAAGGACAGAGTCTATGCATATAAAAAGGGGGTCCCTCTTCTTGCTGTGTGTGAAACATTCACAATGAGATCTCATATAAATCAGTGGCTGGTACTGAAAAAAAGAAAAGAGAACTACAAAGGACTGTACTAACCATGACAAAATATCATAAACCCTATAAACATCATAAACTCTATGAACAGTGCTGAAACATCTCCTTTTTACACAAGAGTGTACAAGACTTTAAAATGCAACTGCATCCTTTCAGTGGCTTCATTTTGCTCCTACTCCGGAGACTTTAGTCAGTTATGCACAGTTGCACCTGTTTCCATCCACTGGTTTCACTTTGCTTATACCCAGAGACTTTGATCAGTTAGGTGCTTGTTGTACCTGTTATGACCTAAAATGTTCAAATTTTAAATTTTAAATGTTCATTTCATTTCCCATGTTAAATGTTTTTTTTAAATATGTCTTTCTAAAATGTTTAATTTAAGTATGTTTTAAAATATGTTTCTTTTGAAATATTTTGGTTTAGGCATGTACCTGTCATTCTTAACATTTATTTATTTATTTAAGCATTTAACCAGGAAGGCATGCTGAGCAGGCTACTGCTTGATTCCAGATGCATCCTGAGAGAAGGGGGAGCAAGTACATAGGTGGATGACAAACAGTACAATTGAGATTCAGGAGGGGTAAACACTACACAATGTGTGCAGAATAGAAGGACATAGTGGATCTGGGGAACACACAGAAATACAGGCATAGTTTACATACATAGGCATACATATAGCTCGATAGGTAAAACAATTAGTTATTTACACAGAATGGCTTAACAAAACTGCCTAGGCACATGTACAGGTAGTGGAGCAAGGAGCTAAGATGCCGGGGGGAAGAGAAGTGCCGAATGTGTGCATGGAGGGAATTCCACAACTTAGGAATGTGGTAGCTGAATGCTTCCTGCCCAACAGCAGTGGCCCTATGTGGGACAGTTAAAGACCTGAAGTCAAGTTTTCTGAGGGAATATGCTAGGGTGCTGGGGCTGGCTAGAGCATAGGTGAGGTGGGGGAGAGTAACTGGGACCAGTACATGGCTGGGATTTTGGTGCAGTGGAGCTGCCTGCGATCGTCTAGAGATGTGAGTTTCATTGAGTGGTAAAGGGCACAGTGATGGGTGGAGTAGGGACAATTTAGTACAAAATGACAGAAAGACTGGAAAAGGGGGTCCAGCCTGGCCAGGGTGGACTTGGGACCAGCACTGTAGACTACGTCCCCATAGTCGAAGATGGGGAGGATCATTTTCTGCACAATGGCCCTACGGGAGGATTCAGGGATGTTGTCTCAGTTTCGGTAGAGTGCACCAAGCCTGGAGTGCAGTTTCTTGAGTATGGAGTCAACGTGAGCAGAAACATTGAGGTGCTGATCAAGCCAAACCAAGAGGCATCTGAAGGAGGTACTAACCTTGAGATGCATTCCTTCCAGGGTGTGGAAAGTGAGTGGGAAGGGTAGCCTTGATAGTCTCTGCCTTGTGCCAAAGGTCACTAAGACTGTTTTCTTGGCATTGAGGATGAATTGATTGGAGTGAAGTCAGTGCTGTACCATATTAAAGTCCAACTGTAATCTGGTCATAACCTCTGAGAAAGAAGGGCCAGAAGTATACAGTACAGTGGCATCTGCATACATGTGGATTGAGGTGTGTGGACATGCAGAAGGTAGATCATTCAGAAAGAAGGAGAACAGGACCGGGCCTAGAACTGAGCCTTGCGGTACCCCTATGGTAACAGGAAGGGGTGCTGAGGTGGAAGTACAGATTCTGATAAATTGGGACCTGCCCACTAGGTAAGAGTGAAACCAACTGGTAGCCCAGCTGCAAGGGTTCATAGGTTCATAGGTTAATACGAGCTTGGGGGACTAGCCCATAGTGAACTCGCCATCCTTAGCCTGGATGGAAATCATATTTTCTATTGCCCATAAAAAGATCAAGCTTTTTTTTGAATAACTGGAAAGTACTACTGTATACCACTTCAAATGGTAATGAATTCCAGATTGGCACTATTCTCTGAGTAAAGAAATGGTTCCTACTTGTTGTCCTATTAGTGATTGATTTTAATTTATGATATCTGGTATTATTCATCTTAATCTGCCATTCTAAACATATTGTTTCAGACAAGGTTTTGTCTCTTGAAGCTTTATAAATCAGACATAAATCCCCACTTAAAGATTGATATTCTAGGGAGTATAATTCCAATTTTTTTAATCTACTATTATAAGATAATGATTTACAGTTATGGACATGTCTCGTAAATCTCCGCTGTACCTTTTCGACTAATACCTTGTCCTTTGTTAAAGTTGGAGCACAAAATGAAGAGCAGTAGTCTATGTTTGTTCTGACTACACTACAAAAGATTGGAATTAACACTTCTGGTTCTCTTGATTTAATATTTTTCAACAAGCATGTAATGAGTCTCTGACATTTTTGAGTGGTTTTATTGATATGCTCAGAGAATTTTAGTTTATTGGTAATATGAACACCTAAATCCTTTTCAGTGATTACTTTGCTCAAGAAGATGTTGTCCAAAGAATAGTTAATAAACCTATTGTTTTTATCAAAATGCATTACTTTACATTTTGAAATATTAAATATTAGTTTATGTTCCTTTGCCCAATCGGGTAAATCATTCAGATTATCCTGTAGCATAGAGGCAGATAAATAATCATTCACTATACTACCTAATTTGACGTCATCTGCATATTTATTTAACCACACCCCGTTTGTAGTTTTCATGCTTGAAATGAGAATATTGAACAAAATTGTGCCCAAAACCGACCCCTGAGGTACTTAACTAGTATCCATGCTCCAGGCTGATGTAAAACCCCTGATATTTACTTCTTGTCTTCCATTTGTCAACCATGATGAAATCCAACTGACTATATTTTTGTGCAAACCAATATTCATAAGACATTTAATTAAGATTTTATGTGAATCTGAATCAAATGCATTTTCATAGTCCAAGAAGACCACATCTACAGGGAATCCTGCATCCAGGGCTGCACTAATAGGTTCAAAAAAGTTGATCAGGTTATTCTGACATGATCTACCGTTAACAACGCCGTACTGTGTTATGTCCGACAGTCCATTTCTAGCTATGTGTGTGTTTATTTTATACATTATAAGTTTTTCCATGACCGTTCCTATACAGGATGTCAAACTAATGGGTCTATAATGCTCCACCTTCTGTTTTGTCCCTCCCTTATGAATAGGGATAACTAAGGTTTCTTTCCAATCATCCATAACCTCACCAGTTTTGATTGACTTATTAAACAATAGCGTAAGAGCATCAACCACTTCATACAAAATTTCCTTTAAGAAAAGAAAAGGGATACTGTCTGTTCCAGCAGAAGGTGTAGATTTAGATGAATTTATGGCCAAAAAAACTTCACGAACTGTAATTTCTTCTAAACATTCTTCAGAATTATAATCATTATCAATTATAATCTCCTTGGTTTTATAAATACTAGTAAAGTATCTATTGAATTCATTTGCCGTACTCTGTTCATCGGATATTAAATTATCATTAATCAATAATGGACCAACTTTGGATGAATTATTTCTCATAGAGTCGATATAGTTGAAAAACTGTTTTTTGTTATCTTTATTTATTGTTGCTAATCTATGCTCCATATCTTTTTTGCCCTTCTAATTGCTAGTTTTGTTTTATTTGCCTTTTGTTTGAACCTCTTCCAATTGATTTCTGTTTTCTGCTTTTTGTATTTGTTAAAGGCCCTTTTTTTTTGCTCTCACAAGTTTTTTGATCTGAAATGCGAACCAAGGAGGGACTCTTTTATGATTAAAATATTTCTTACGTACTAGTACCCATTTGTCAACACAGCACCTCAGTTTTTCCCTAATTTTGTACCATATTTGTTTAGCACGTAGTTCGTTCAGTTCCTTTAGCTATGTTTTTATTTCCTTATAATTAGCCTGTGAGTAGTTTCTCATTTTAGTTATACCTAGAATGGCCACCTCATAGTAGTTTATTGTCCATAATACCATACAATGGTCACTGTCGGCCAAAGGAGCCAAAATTATTGGAATTTCTGCCTTGTCATAGATACTAACATACTAAAATGGCAGCAGAATAGGCCTAATGGTCTTTCACATCTGCTCATTTGGTCAGCCCCCACCCTGGGAGTTGACCTTGCTGCCCCCCTCATCTTCTCTGGCTTCTCCCTTCCCAGTTCTGGATATTCTTGCTGCATTGGATTTTGCTTCCAGAACCCTTCCCCTGTACCTGTCCCACCCCCTCTTGAACCCCTCCACCATCTCTGCCTCCACCAGCCCCTTAGGCAGCACATTCCATGGCTCCACCACCCTCTCAGTGAAGTAGCACCTCCTCTTTTCTCCCCTGAATCTTCCCCCTCCAGCTTCCACCCATGCCCTCTAGTGGCCCCTCCTCCTTCCTTTGAAGCACCCTGACTATTCCTCCCCATTTACTCCCTTCATGTACCTGAAGACCTCTATCATGTCCCCCCAGTCCCTTCTCTCTTCCAATGTGTACATATTTAGCTCATCGAGCCTCTCCTCATAGGTTCTGTCCCCCAAGCCCCAAATCATTTTGGTTGCCCTCCTCTGGACCCTCTCCAGGAGTTTAATGTTCCTCTTTAAGTGTGGCCTCCAAAACTGCATGCAGTACTCGAGGTGTGGCCTCACCAAGCAGTTATACAGAGGAAGTATCACTTCCCTCTTTCTGGAGGTGATCCCCCAGTGATGCATCCAAGCATCCTGTTGGCCTTGGCTGCTGCCCTCCTACAAGTTTTTGAGTTGTTCATCTTGACATCCATCACCACCCCCAGGTCCCTCTCAGCCATCGAGACTTGTAGCATCCCCCCCAGGGTGTACACTTGGCCCAGGTTTCTGGCCCCCAGGTGCAGTACCTTGCATTTCCCTGCATTGAACCTCAGCTTCCACTTTCTAGACCATCTTTCCAGAGCCTCCAGGTCCCCCTGTAGGGACACTCTCCCCTCCTCCCCACCCACCACTGTCCCCAATTTTGAGTCATCCACAAAGAGACTCATCTCACTCCTGATGCCTGTCCTTATGTCAGAGACATAGGCATTGAACAGAAGGAGCCCAAGGACTGATCCCTGTGGGACTCCACTAATGACCCTCCTTGGGGATGAGACTATCCCACCAACTACGATCCTCTGGATCCAGTCCTGGAGCCAATTGCCTATCCATCTGATCATCTGGTTCCCCACCCCCATTTCTTCCAGCTTATCTAACAGGCTCACGTGAGGAACAGAGTCAAATGCCTTGCTGAAGTCTAGAAAGAGGATGTCCACTGGTCTACCCAGGTCCAAGGCACTCATCACCCAGTCATAGAACTCCACAAGGTTTGTCTGACATGATTTCCCCGGGACAAATCCATGCTGTCTATCGTCCAGGCACCCTGACTTTTCCAGGTGCCCCCCTAGCCCTCTCCCTGACAATGCCCTCCATCACCTTGCCCACCACCGATGTCAGGCTGACAGGCCTGTAGTTCCCTGCCACTTCCCTTGATGCCTCCTTGTTGACAGGCACTATATGCACCACCTTCCAGTCCTGGGGCACCCACCCTGTCCTCAGAGAGATGCTGAAAAGCTCCACCAGGGGTTTCACCAGGACATCCGCAAGTTCCTTCAGCACTCTGGGATGTAATTTATCTGGCCCTGGGGCTTTCTCCATCTTAAGGGACCTGAGGGCTTCCCTCACTCTCTCTGCTGTGATTTCCATTTCCGCTACCTCTTCTCCTTGCTTAGCCTTCCCCCCTCCTGCCAGTGATGCCTCCCCCTCTCCCCAGACCCGCTGATCGGTAAGGGTCCCCCCTTCCTCAGTATCACTGTCTCCTCCCATGTATGATGCAGCACCCCCATTTTCCTTGGTGAAAACTGAGGTGAAGTACTCATTTAGTACCTCAGCCTGCTCCCCCAGATCTTGTGCCCATCTCTCCCCTGTTTTAATCCTGCTAATCTGCCCCTTCACCCTTCATTTTCCCCCAATGTATCTAAAGAACCCCTTGTTCCCTCTCCTAATTTCCCTGGCCAGGTTCTGCTCCTTCCTTGCCTTAGCCACCCTCACCACCCTAGTGGCCCTTCTAGCCATCAGGTCGTACTCCCCTAGATCCCTTAGTGTTAGTAAATAATAAGTCCAGAATATTTTCCTTCCTTGTAGGATTATGAACTAGTTGTCCCTGACCCATGGATGTACTGTAACTGTTTCCAGGAAATTAGTTTCCTGGTAGCTTGAGCCCAATAATGTATCCCAGTTGATTCCTGGGTAATTAAAATCCCCCCATTGATATAATATTATCAAGATGGTTAATTTTCTGTAAATAATCCAAAAAGGAATTATTACTTTCCTTATCTAAAGATGGCTGGTGATAGCAGAGTCCCAAAGTTATAGCTTTCTGTTCAAATGTTAAGTTAACCCAAACACATTCAATACTTTTTGGGGTCGGTATATCAGTGTACCCTTAATGACAGGTTATTCTTTCTTTGACATACACTGCAACCTCTCCCCTCTAGTATGTTCATGATTCTTAGTAAATAATGTGTATCCCTGAACATTTTGCCCCCACTGTTCTTTAGTGAACCAAGTCTCGGGTCACCCCACAGATGTCTATATTCCTGGTTGTTAATATTAGACTGAGCTCATCCATTTTATTAACTAGGCTTCTTGCATTTAGTAGCAAGATATCACATTTTGAATGCTGTATAATATTATTTTGGGCCAAACATTTTTTTGAGGGAGTTATTTTCACTTTGATACCTGTTTGAGGTAACACTGTGAAGAAAGCATCAGTGTCATTATGTCTATACTTCCCACTCCCCTTTATAAGTTTAAAAATTAAGCAATCTCTTCATTTATTGCTTTCCCCAATAATTCAGAGCCTCTTTTGTTCCAATGAAGGCCATCTCTTAAGTAAAAGTGCCAGTTATTATCAAACTATTCCCAGTGTGTCAAGCATTTTATATTCTGTTTTAGACACCATCCCCTTAACCAGTTTTTTACTTTTTTAATCTTTGCTTGCATAAATATCGGCCCTTGGTGCAGGAAGTATTTCTGAAAAGACAATGTGTCCCCCTTTATTGATTAATGTATTTGTAAGCCCCACAAAGGCTTCCTTGATCTGTTGTATATTTTGATTTTTAATATTATTGATTCCTGCATGTATTATTACCATGGGTTCTTCTACACTGTTTTGTAATATCTGTTTGGACATCTTAGCAATATCCTGCAATTTGGCCCCACGAAAGCAAGACAAGGTTCGAGTTGACTTGTTTATATCATAAATGTGCCTGTCTAATTTGGAAATAATTGAATCTCCCAGAACAAAAATTTCTTTAGAATTGTTTAGATCCATATTCTCATTCATAGTTGGTAGTTCAACCTGAGCACACTCATTAATTACAGCTGAACAAACTGTGATGTGTTTTACCAAAAAGTTGTTATCAGTATTGTTTAGCTGAGCAGTAGGCCCCACGATGTTGTCAGTACTCTGTTTCTGAGATATGGATCCACAAACATTATCTATCCTTACACAATCCTCAGTATTATTTACATTACTGATATTGGTAGCTTCATTTAAATCGATGAGAGGATCAAAACTATTAAAAATAGGGATATTAAAACATCCAGACTTTCTACCTTTTTTAGCTGGTTTAAGATATTGTGCTGTGAACCACTCCTCTTCATTGTCCACCACCTCTGTGTCATGCCTACGTCTTTAACGTAAAGCTGTGTCAGGTACACTATTTACTATTGTGGGCCCAACTTGTCTCTTAAAGCCAGTATTAGAGGTATCTGGTAGCTGGAGCCTTTTCCTTGTTTCATAGAAACATAGAAACATAGACTTTGATGGCAGATAAGGACCACTAGGCCCATCTAGTCTGCCCATTTCCCTACCTACAGGATATGCCGCGGATCCTAGTTAACCAACAGCCAATTTCTTCCTACCCCCCACAAGAATTGCCTTATGTCTGTCCCATGCATTCTTGAATTCTCCCACAGTTTTAGACCCCACAACCTCCTCAGGAAAGCTGTTCCATGCATCCACTACCCTCTCTGTGAAATAATACTTCCTCACATTGCCCCGAACTGCCCTCCTTCTATCTTTAAATTGTGTCCCCTTGTTCTTGCAAGTCTCTTTTTCTGAAAGATGCTACCCTCTTGGACTTTGTTGATTCCACTGAGGTACTTAAAAGTTTCTATCATGTCCCCCCTCTCCCTTCTTTCCTCAAGGGTATACATATTAAGCTCCTTTAGTCTCTCCTCATATGGCTTCTCTTGCAGACCCTGCACCATTTTAGTTGCCCTCCTCTGGATTGTCTCTATCCTGTCTATGTCCTTGCGGAGATGGGGTCTTCAGAACTGGACACAGTACTCCAGATGGGGTCTCACCAACTGTCTGTACAGAGGGATAACAACTTCCTGTTTTCTGCTGCTGATGCCTCTCCCTATACATCCCAGTATACCCCCAGCCCTCCCTACTGCCTTCTCACATTGCCTGCTAACCTTAAGGTCATCTGATATGATTACCCCCAGGTCCCTTTCCTTTTTTTGTTGTTGTTACTACCTCCCCACCCATTGTGTATTCTTCCCCTGGGTTCCTGTTTCCCAGGTGCATTATTTTGCACTTCTTTGCATTGAATCCTAGCTGCCATACTTCTGACCATTTCTCCAACCTTTCCAAGTCCCTTTTCATCCTTTCCATGCCTCCTTGTGTATCAACCCTGTTGCAGATCTTTGTGTCATCTGCAAAAAGGCATACTTTTCCTTCCAGTCCCTCTGCAATGTCACTGCTGAAGACATTAAAAAGGACTGGACCCAATACTGAACCCTGCAGTACCCCACTAGTAACCCCTCTTTCTTCAGACTGGACTCCATTTACAATTACCTTCTGTGTCCTGTTGTGCAGCCAATGTTTTACCCAGGCTACCACCCTGGGTCCTACTCCCAGGCTGGTTAATTTGACTATTAATCTTTTGTGTGGGACTGTGTCAAATGCCTTGCTAAAGTCTAGGTAGGCCACGTCCACAGCCTCTCCCTGGTCTACTACTTTGGTCACCCAGTCAAATAAATCTATTAGAGTCATCTGACATGACCTTCCCACTGTGAACCCATGCTGCCTTGGGTCCTGTGCTCCACTGGCCTCTAGGTACTCAACTATTCTTTCCTTCAGACGTGACTCCATCACTTTCCCTACCACAGAGGTCAGACTGACAGGTCTGTAGTTTCCTGCCTCTATCTTGGTCCCACTTTTGTGAAGGGGAATCACATCCGCCTTCCTCCAGTCCTCGGGTACAGCAACATCCTCCATGATTTATTAAAAGAGTAGCCAGTGGTTTCACTAGTTCCTCCTTAATTCTTTTAGAATTCTGGGGTGAATTCCATCAGGACCCATTGCTTTGTCCACCTTCAGTTTTAGGAGTTCTTGCTGAACTCTTTCTTCTGTGAAAGGACTGGGATCGACCCCCCTATCAAGAGTGCTTCTGTTAATTGGATTAGGCACTTCCCCCCTCCTCTTTTGTGAATACTGAGCAGAAATATTCGCTCAGTATTCCTGCTTTTTCACTGTCCCCCTCTGCCCACCCACCATTCATTCTATTCAGCCTCACGACCCCTCCCTTTGTCTTTCTATGCTCGCTGATGTACCTATAAAAGGTTTTATCCCCCTTCTTAACTGAGTTGGCTATCTTTTCCTCAGTTTGGGCCTTTGCTATTCTGACTTCCCTCCCTGCTTCCTTCTGCCTTAACTGGTACAGCTCTCTGTTCTGCTCCTTCTGTGTTTCCTTATACTTCCAGAATGCTATCTTTTTCTTCCTGACTTTCACAGCCACCTCTTTTGAGAACCATAGTGGCTTTTCTTTCATTTGATTTGTTTATTTGCTTCACACAAAGGCTTGTTGCCTCTGTGATGGCAGTTTGATAATTCCCCATTGTTTGCTCCACACCTCCTTCTAGCCTGTTTGCTAGTGCTTTTCTGAGGCACTCTCCCATCTTGCCAAAGTCAGCCCTCCTAAAGTCCAGTTCCATCACTTTTGTATGGCTTGACTCTGTAGCTGAGTTTAACATGAACCACACTGTTTGATGGTCACTTGTCCCCAGATGGCAACCCACTTCTATATCTGAGATTCTCTCACTGCCCCCATTTGAGAGTATGAGGTCTAAGATTGCTCCCTCACGAGTGGGTTCTGAAACTAGCTGTCTAATGCCTGCCACCTGTAGGGCATCAAGAATGGCCCTGCTCTTGGATGTGGCTGCAGCTAATGTGCTCCAGTTAACATCTGGCATATTTAGGTCTCCCATCAACAGTATCTCCCCTTTCTCTGCTATTGTAAGAATGCCTTCTATCATATCCTTGTCCATTCCTTCCCCCTGACATGGGGGTCTGTACACAACCCCTGTGTGGATTGTGGTTCCCTTTCCAGTCTCCAAGGTGACCCACAGTGCCTCCTCTCCTCCCTGTTTACTCTTTTGTTCAGTTGCTTTTATCCCTTTCTTTACATAGAGAGCTACTCCTCCCCCTCTTCTCCCCTGCCTGTCTCTCCTATAGGTTATGCACCCTGGTATGTTAACATCCCAGTCATGGTTCTCTGTGTACCATGTTTCTGTGACTGCTATGATATCCAGGCATCCCTCTTCCATTAAGGCCATCAGCTCAGGGAGCTTGTTGCCCAGACTACGGGCATTGTTCTCATTACCCTCCATTTCCTGATGGCCTTACTCCCTTTTGCCCCATCCCTGTCCTTCTTGCCTTTGTCACTTTCTCCATTTACCCCTGCCCTTCTCCCTATTGACACCTCTATGTTGGTGTTTGCCGCACTTACTACCCTGATTTTTTGGGGGGCTAGGATTTTCCTGCTCCTTTCCAGTGCCTCCCCCCTTAGCTAGTTTAAAAGCTTGCCAATGAAGCATTTAAACCTATCACCTAGGATCCTGGTTCCCCTCCCGGACAGATGCAGCCCATCATGCCAGTATAGGCTTGCATTACTCCAGGTGGACCCCAGTCCCCAATGAAGCCAAATCTCTGAGCTCCACACCAGTTTTTCAACTACTGATTGAATCCCATGGTGCGGAACACCCTAGCCTCTCCTATGCCATAGATGGGTAGCACCTCCGAGAAGGTTACCGTGTGTGCTACTTGACTAAGGCCCCTCCCCAATTCCACAAACTCTTCCTGAACTTCTCTAATCCCTTTCTTAGCCAGTTCTTTTGTCCCTAGGTGGACAATGACATTCAGCTCCCTCCCCTGTGCAGCTGCTCTGGCAATCCTGAGGATTTGCTCCCTGTCCCTCCAAGCCATGGCACCAGGCAGGCACCTTACCTCCCTCTCCCCTTCCTCCCCCAGTTCTACCTTCCTAACAATGGAGTTTCACCAGGAGTTGTTTCCTTCCCTGCAGAGCCCCTGCCACCCTCCTGTGGGTCTCCTTTGTGGAGGTTCCCAACATCCTCCTTGGTCTCCACTGTGGGTGCCTCCATAGAGGAACCACACTTTGCCAGAATGGCATAGGGATTGTGGAGAGGTACAACCAGAGGGATGTGCCTCTGTTCCACCACCCTCACCCTCTCTGAGCCCACTGCGGTCCAACTGCTCTTCTTTCTTGGCAACCTCTGAGGCAACAGCAGTGGCACTGGTGGTCCCTGGATGGAAGAGGAGGTCCCACAAATCCTGGCCAACTCAGTCTGGAGATGAGCAACTTCCTCCCTCAGCTCAGAGAGGTGCCTGCAGATAGGACAACACCGCATCCTCCAGAACATCTCCCGGAAGACTGCTGCTCCACAGCCACTGCACTGCACTACTCCAATCATGTCTTATTTCTGGCCCCTTAACTGTTTGCAGTCCTTACTCTTTCCTCTGTTTTTTTCTCTCTCTCCTTACTTTCTGCCTGTGTGCCCTTTAAGCTCCTGATTTTCCTGTTCTGAGACAAGAATATCCTATATTTCTCAGTAGACCACTTACTTGCTCAGAGGCAGACCTCCAGCAGCTAGAGGGGGCCAGAGAGCTACTCTTGCCCTTCTAGGATGGTGGGTCCTTGGTGGTTCTGTGATCACTCACTTCCTGCCCCTAAACAGGAAGTTGCTGTTGTCAGTCAAATCCTGTGCCTATAAAAATAGAACTAGCTTTGGGTGGGGAGTGGAGGGGAGGGAAGGAGGGCATTATAGTCCCAGCAGAGAAGTTCTGTCACACAGCAGTCCTTTCTCCTAATGTCTTCTGCCAAGCTATTAGCAGAATCTTTCTAAGGTTTCCATCTGGCTTTGTTCTAATGCCCTTAATCTACTATCAAATAAGCTAATCTCCTCTTCTAATTCTTTATTTTTATTACACTTTGGACATATACAGTATAGCCAGCACCATTTAACATTTTGACATCTAGTTTGTACATGCTACATTTTGTACACAATGTGGCTATGCGACTATCAACAGTTTTTAATATGAACTCCATGGCTTAGCCTTTATTCAGTTGACAATCACAAGCTACCTTTACCTTCTGTAAACCCCAAGGCAATTTCAAGACCCTCTTCTACTTTCCTTTTTTCCACCAAACATGCTGAACATGCGCTGACCAGCTTTGGTGAGTTTGGTCAAGAGGAGTGAGTGTGAGACAGTGTCAAATGCCTTGGCCAGGTCAATGAAAATGGCAGCCGTGATGTGGTCAGCATCCATTCAAGTAAGAATGGAGTCAGTGAGCCTGAGGAGGGAGGGAGGTAGTAGTGGAGTGGGATTTCCTAACGTCAGACTGGAAGGGGGATGATAAAGTAAGAGGAATCCAGAAAGAGTGATAGACAAGTGAGAACTAGATGCTGTTGTTGTTTTGGGAGTAGGAAGATTGGCCGATAGTTGCCTGGGTTTGAAGCATCCTCACCCTTGGGAAGAGGGATAATGGTGGTATGTTTCCATTCTGAGAGGACTTTGGCAAGGGAGAACTATAGGTTGAACAGGGAAGCCAAGGGTACAGCTATGGTGGGGACTGAGAGGTAGAGCATTTTAGAGTCCAGCCCAGTGGGACATTTGCCTCTGTTTGGATTAAGGGCAGTCAGCACCTTATATGCCTCATCTGGGGTGATCTGCTGGAAGGAGAAGGAGTGAGCTGAGGGTGTGGGACTGTCTTGGGTGGAAGAGGTGGTGTGCTGAGGTAGGGGAGGTGGGGACAAGAGGGTGGCATGGCTGTTTGTGAAGTGTGAATTAAGCATCGTGGCCACTGATGAGGGGTCAGCTATGGTAAGACCACCTACCTGGAGGGTAGGAGTGGGTGGCTGATCACAGGAGGGCTGAGAAGTGATTTTACTACTTTCCAGAAGTTGACTGGGTGATGAGTGGTGGAGTTGAATACAACTTTGAAATAATTGGCATTGGCTTAGTGAAGTTTCCTTGTGCAGGCATTTCATAATGCACAATATTCCTGGAGGTCAGCTAGTGAACTGGAAGACTTAAAAGATTTCCAGGCCTTGTCCATGCTTTGGAGGAGGGCTATGATTTTGGTTGTGAGCACCTCTGACCCTAGTGCACCTGAGGGAGGCATAATGATCCCAGATGGCTAGAAACTTGGTCTTAACTCATTGTCTCCTAGCAGACGCCTGTAGTTGTCAGTAAAATACACTGGTGTGTCCTGAGGATGTCTGCAGAAGTCTTCTACGGACTCCCAGTGTGCCCTTGCAACGTCTGGAGAAGTCACTTATATATTTTAATATATAGTGTAACAGAATATAATATATATTTGACTGCATAGCACCATTGGAAAGGTAATTTTATGCTGAACAACTTTGTCACTGATATTTTGTGCATATCATGTATACTTTAGGAGTTATTTGCATTTGTTTATGGTATGGTGTGTATGGCTTATGTTGCCTGTTTTAGTGAAACAAATATTTTTTTTTCTGTTTCAACCAGCTTAAACCCCCCCTCCACAAAATTACATATTACTATTTGCATACCACAATTGGGAAGGTAATTTTGTGCTGAACAACTTTGCCACTGATATTTTGTGTATATCATGTATACTTTAGGAGTTATTCACATTTGTTTATGGTACGGAGTGTATGGCTGACATGTTTTCCATCAAGATTGACCTAAGCAGCTTGAATAAAATTCACTTTTTTGGCACTTCAGCAGGTATAAAATAAAAACCATATTGATTACAACTGGTTGCATAGCACCATTGGAAAGGCATTTTTGTGCTCATCAATTTTCATGCTGATACTTTGTGTGTATCATGTATATTTTTGGAGTTATATGCTTTTGTTTATGATATGGTGTATGTGGTTGAGATTCATCCCTCAAATCTCACCAAAGCACCTTGTCTAAAATGAGGAAAAATTACATTTTATAGTAAAAAGATACCTTTTTTTTAACAAACATAATATTAAAACACCATCTAATGTCTGTATGCTTAATTTGGTGTTGATATTTTGCATATTTTCCAACAAAAAATGGCTTATGTTGCCCTTTTTTTAGTGAAAAAAAAATTTAGTTTGCTCTTTCAACCAGCACAGAAAAAAAACAAAATTACTTATTATTACATGCATGCCACCATTGGAAAGGCAATTTTGTGCTGAATAACTCTGCCACTCATACTTTGTGTCTAGCATGTACTGTTATTGAGCAATTAGCATTTGTTTACGACATGCTGACAATGGCTTGATTTTGCTTAGAAAGGCCCAAGATTCACTGTTAAAAGTATACAGGAGATTCAGGAGGCAAGTGGTGTAATCTCAGAATGAGCCTGTGGAGGCAATGAGTTAAAGAGCACCAGGTCCTCATCTATGGAGGTGAATGGACTGATGTGTGACCAGACAGAATTAGCCAAATCATTGAGTAAGTAGGTGAGGTCCAGTGATTTGAAGGATCTGGACATAAGAATTCTGGTTGGGGGAGCTTTTGGTCTGAAGAGTTTTCTTACCAAATAGATACCGTGGTGGTCACTAAGGGTGTTGGGGAGGAGGCCTGAGGCTAGGATTCTATGTGGGTGTGAGATGAGGGACCAGTTTAGAGCAGTGTAGTTTGAGGATTTGTGGTTTAATCATTGGGTTCTGAGATTAGTTGAACTAGGTTAAGGGCAGTCATCTTGTCCCGAAGCTTGGAGTTTGTCCTGGTGAGCCAGTTTATGTTAAAGTCCCCAAGTATATGGAGCTCTCCTCCTGAGGCCAGAGAGTTTATCCAGTATCACAGGTGTGCTGGTGTCAGGAGTGCAGTAGGTACCAGCAATAAAAATCAGAATTGAGTGGGGGAGGGAGAGTTTTATCATTATCAAATTGATGGACTCTGAAGATATGGATAGGGTGATTGTGGAAAACTGGATGGAGGAGGTAATGTACATGGCTATGCCACCCTCTCTTTTATCCAACTGATCATGTCAGATGAGAGTGTGACTGGGTATTGAGAATTCAATGTCCAGGTTATGGGTCTTCAGCCAGGTTTCAGAAATAATCAGGATGTCTGGTCTGAGGGACAGGGTGAGGGGTTGAAGCAAGGTTATTTTTTATGTAGAAGGATACAGATATTTAGATGAACCAGTTTTAAGCCTGAGGGGAGTTGGAGTGGTACAGAGGTGTTTGGGGAGTGGTGATTAGGACTGGGGTTTGGCTCAATATCACCTGCTAGAAGTAGTAGTAGTGTGGTCAAGAATTTAGTATTATGTGCAAACCAGTGTAGCTTTCTGGGGGTGGCATTAGGCTTGGTGATAGCAGCTGATGGCCTACGAGTGTGGGGCAGTAGGACTAGGTGGCTAGTTTGGAAGCTGGGTGGGAGCACAGCAGTGTTGAGTGATTGTGTGTGGAAATGGCAACCAGGGTGGGTGTCAGCTTTGGTAGCAGTGGTATTAATGGAGATTGGCAGTGTGATGCAAGGTACCTGGCAGTCCACTGAATCAGGGTAGGTAGACGGTGGGAGGGACACCCAGGGGGGTAAATATAGTAGTTAGGTACAGTGGAAACATAGTGAAGAGGTAATTCAGTGAGATTTAGGAGTTTGTTTTATTTTTGTTTGTTTGTTTTTTTTTTTGTTTTTTTTACACTTTGTTAGAGTGGTGGCCACTAGTGGATGCAAGTTATAACTTGCAGATGGGGAAATAGGCTAATTGTTGTTTTTTTTTGCTCCAGGTGACCAAGCCTATATAAGTGAGAGTTTGCCAAGTGTGGTGGTGGGGGGCGGTGGGGTAGCTGACTCAAAGCATCAGTGGGGTTCAGAACTCAGTCTGCCCTCTGCAAACAAAGAGTTAAAATTCAAGTTTGGCACCCAAACTCAGATGTGCTGCCGATGGCTTGTGAAGCCATACCTGCGTACTGCTGACAGTGGGGGAGCAGCTTCTTCGGATCAGGTTAGGGCTTCCTGGGACCCTCACGACATCCTGCATTCCTGAGGTGAGCTGGAAAGGAAGGGGGAACAGGATTTAAATGGGAAAGAAGCAAGGAAGGGGCTAATCTATACAGCAGCACTAAATCAACTTATTTGCATACAATCGCTACACTCTAAACTTAAACAGCATTTAACATAGCAAAATATAGATATGGCAAAATTAAGGCACTGTGTCTAAATAAATGCGTTGTTGTTTTATGCTTCCATTTAATATTAGGCATTTTGAAAACTGATAAGCCTAAAATGAAAGGTCAAAATGGTTTATCCATAAAAAAGTGTTTATTGAGGCCTAAAAGTTTGTTAATGGTTCCATGGAGTACAGTATTGCATGCTTATTTACTGTGCTCAAACCAAGATCAAGGCCTTTGTTTACAAGCAACCTTTAAAGGGCCTATACAAACATATGGGTAAACAAGTAATATGCATATACTATGGGAACTATGTTCTCATAATTTACAATTTGCTCATGAGGTGTGGAAACAAGGGCACTTCCCATGCCTCATCTCAAATAACTACTTGACCAAATGCTGTTGCCTAAGAGGCTGTCATTGGTCAAGTGGTTATCCTAACAGAGCCACTTCACAAGAAGGAACATCTTCCTAGTGAACCTGGTCATCAAATTATACATTATGCTCTAACCTTAAATGTGCATATTACTTCACTTGTACTATATTTGCAGCTGTTGGTGTATCATAACAGCATTGCTAATTTATTTAATGAGAATCATGCAAAGATAACCAGATTGGTTTAAATCAATAATTAAAAAAAAGACAAAGTCAAGAGATCATTTGCACAGCCTATGGTGGTTATGTTCTAGCTATAGTAACTACATTACTGCAGGATGTGTAAAATGGCCACATCCCAGATCTCATCAAAAATGAATGGGTATTGCTCCTAGTGTGGCTACATCTGTGGTAAAATAGACTGGACTTGTGCCAAAACAAAGTGCCTGAGGCCTTTGTTTAGCACTGCCCAGAACCTGGGGTCAAAAATGACACATCCCAACAGAGGCCCATATTATACTAAAGGATCATGCTCAATCAGGGACATGCTTCATTGTGTCTGTTGTCTGTTCCTGACCCTGCCATATCAGTATTTGTTAAACTGTCCACTGTCCACTCCATAGGACACTTAGAAGGGGATGCCTACAAGGAATGACTGAATCTACCACAACCCCTGGTGTTTCACTCTGAGACACAGATGTGGAGAGCCTCACATACTGCATATTGCACTGTAAAAGGGTACAGGTATGTGTGCAGATATTGGATGTTCAATGTTGCTATTCCTGTCTGTGCTTATGTACCTGAAAAGCAGACAAATGCTAAAGCAAGTGGCCAAATGCACTTAAACATCACCAGCTCTTGTCCAGTCCAGCTTACTAAATGGTGTCTGCTGACTGTTACAGTCATTCATAACATGGGGGGGTAGTACTGTATTGTTCCTAATTATAAAAAATATCTTTATGGGTCCCTCTCTTGTGATGTTGTCATGCCAGATTTTTATTTTGTACCTCATGAGTGAACCATCCCTCATGAACATACCTTTATTGGCCAGACTGTGATCACACCTGTCCCCATACATGTCATTTAAGTAAACCTAACCACCAGGAGGATGCTAACAGGTAGATATCTGTTTTCAATGTGCATATTGATCCCTTGTACTGAAATTTGCCATCTTTGCTGAATTATAAAAATACACACCTCATTAAAATTGGCAATGATATACATAAGGTTAAAACTCTTTGGATGAACTCATGCATAATGCCTTAATTGTAATTCAATTCATTCTCATTTCATCCATATATACATAATATGATATTTAAAGTACACACACACTCTCTCACACACATACACACACAATTTGATTTTTGCAAACAGTGCATTTAACCAAGCTAATGTAATCATGATGCCTTGCTTTGCTGGCATCAGGGTGGGAATTGTCGGATTAAGCAGCAGATCAGTTTAAACCAATAAGAAGTGTTTGCTGACATATTGTTTTTCTGGTAAAAAACTAAAGGTTTATATTGACTTATATTCAGGGTAGATGATAAACTATACCTGACCTTTCAAAATCTCCTCACTGTGGAGAGAAAACACCTGGGGTCAAGGGGTGTTTTGGATGGACAAGTAAACAGCTTTACCATCAAGTGCACATTTTCCTAAACAGGAACCATCTGTAAACAAATGTCTTTCATCAAAACCAAAGACTGGAGGGGGTTCTGTATAATTAACAAGCAGGTGATGCTACTCAAAAATGTAATTTTATGTCTGCTGTCTCTTCATCCATGGCAAGCAAACACTGACCCTGTAATTACCAGGAAGGTTTATCATTACTTACAATAATGGAGATCTAAGAAACATCTCAACTGAAACCATTGCCCAACATTCCAATTCTCCGTGTTTGCTGAGTAACACAATACAGGGGTCCACTGGTTTCTTCTGGGTTATGTAAAAGTTATTTCTGGGTTCTTGTGTTAATAATCAAATGTTTAGATCAATTTATTAGTGTATTTGATGTGTTTCTAATATATATATATATATATATATATATATATATATAGTATTGGTTTTCACTACCCTGGATTTTCTCTGTATACATATGTTTTTCTTGTAAATGCAATGTATTTTGGTAAACTCAATTAAAGCCCTGTATAAGTGTATGGCTATATCCATTTATGTTACTAAACTGTTTTAATTACAGCTAATTCTTAATACTCAGTACAAATAAATGCAACTGCTCTGAAAAGAGGTCACAGTTCTGGTACTTTAAACACTGTAGATACTTATTCTAAACTGTCTGTTCTCAAGTCCACTGAAAAGTTAAACCTTATGTCTGTCAATGTTGTTTACCAAATGTATCAATGTTTTGTACAAACTGTGATTATGCCTGTATGCTTCATGTGTGTGTGTGTATATATATATATACACACACACATATGGATTACTCAAGTGAATGAGTAAAAAAATGTATGTTTGGCTTGTGTAGGAAAAGGATTGTATGTTTCAATGCAAGCCAAACCATACTGTGTCAAAAGAAGACACTAGCTATTATTGTAGATGGAGCGCTGCTCACTCACCAATTATGGAGGCTGTAACACCTTAGCTATGACGTAACTGTGCAGTAATTAGCTGTAACCAATTAAAATTGGCCAGGAATTCTTAAAGTTTAAGGCACATGCCAAATTTGGTAAAAACCTTATACTAACATTATGATTGGTCCAAGGACCCAGTGGTCACTCAAAGGGAAAAGTCAGCTAAAATATATAAACTGCACATTTGTGCTGGGTTGTGAGAGAGGAGGACAGGAGAAGAGGAGAAGGAAGAAGTCTAAAAGCCATAATCTGTCTGTCATAGCCTGCACATGGTGAGTGATCAACACCTGTGTCAGGTAAATTAAGACTGCTTTTTAATTATATGCTTGAGTAAGAAGTCTATGCTTGTTAAAGGATTAGAAAATAAAACTTGTTCCATAACCTTTGAATTTGACTCTTAGTTTAATTTAACCTCTATCTTAAAAGACCTAGGGAATCAAGTGCTTTGGCCAGGCACTCAGATTGAACAAATCTATCAAAGCAATCCATATCAGACTCCACAATAAAACTAGAAAGACTATTAATTACATAGAAACATAGAAACATAGACTTTGATGGCAGATAAGGACCGCTTGGCCCATCTAGTCTGCCCATTTCTCTACCTACAGGATAGGCCGCAGATCCTAGTTAACCAACAGCCTGTTTCTTCCTACCCCCCCACAAGAATTGCCTTATGTCTGTCCCATGCATTCTTGAATTCTCCCACAGTTTTAGACCCCACAACCTCCTCAGGAAGGCTGTTCCATGCATCCACTACCCTCTCTGTGAAATAATACACTTCCCACATTGCCCTAACACCTTCCTTCTATCTTTAAATTGTGTCCCCTTGTTCTTGCAAGTCTCTTTTTCTGAAAGATGCTACCCTTTTGAACTTTACTGATTCCACTTAGGTACTTAAAAGTTTCTATCATGTCCCCCCTCTCCCTTCTTTCCTCAAGGGTATACATATTAAGCTCCTTTAGTCTCTCCTCATACGGCTTCTCTTGCAGACCCTGCACCATTTTAGTTGCCCTCCTCTGGACTGCCTCTATCCTGTCTATGTCCTTGCAGAGATGGGGTCTCCAGAACTCGACACAGTACTCCAGATGGGGTCTCACCAACTGTCTGTACAGAGGGATAACAACTTCATGTTTTCTGCTGCTGTTGCCTCTCCCTATACATCCCAGTATACCCCCAGCCCTCCCTACTGCCTTCTCACATTGCTTGCTAACCTTAAGGTCATCTGATATGATTACCCCCCAACACCCTTTCCTTTTTTGTTGTTGCTACTACCTCCCCACCCATTGTGTATTCTTCCCCTGGGTTCTTGTTTCCCAGGTGCATTATTTTGCACTTCTTTGCATTGAATCCTAGCTGCCATACTTCTGAATATTCTTCCAACCTCGCCAAGTCCCTTTTCATCCTTTCCATGCCTCCTTGTGTATCAACCGAGTGGCAGATCTTTGTGTTATCTGCAAAAAGGCACACTTTTCCTTCCAGTCCCTCTGTAATGTCACTGATGAAGACATTAAAAAGGACTGGACCCAATACTGAACCCTGCGGTACCCCACTAGTAACCCCCCTTTCTTCAGAGTGGACTCCATTTACAATTACCTTCTGTGTCCTGTTGTCCAGCCAATGTCTTTACCCAGGCTACCACCCTGAGTCCCACTCCCAGGCTGGTTAATTTGACTATTAATCTTTTGTGTGGGACTGTGTCAAATGCCTTGCTAAAGTCTAGGTAGGCCATGTCCACAGCCCCTCCCTGGTCTACTACTTTGGTCACCCAGTCAAAGAAATCTATTAGATTCATCTGACATGACCTTCCTGCTGTGAACCCATGCTGCCTTGGGTCCTGTGCTCCACTGGCCTCTAGGCTTCAGAAGTGACTCCATCACTTTCTCTACCACAGAGGTCAGACTGAGAGGTATGTAGTTTCCTGCCTCTGTCTTGGACCCACTTTCGTGAAGGGGAATCACATCCGCCTTCCTCCAGTCCTCGGGTACCACACCATCCTCCCATGATTTATTAAAAAGAGTAGCCAGTGGTTTCACTAGTTCCTCCCTTAATTCTTTTAGAATTCTGGGGTGAATTCCATCAGGACCCATTGCTTTGTCCACCTTCAGTTTTAGGAGTTCTTGCAGAACCCTTTCTTCTGTGAAAGGACTGGGATCGACCCCCCTATCAAGAGTGCTTCTGTTAATTGGATTAGGTACTTCCCCCTCCTCTTTTGTGAATACTGAGCAGAAATATTCGTTCAGTATTCCTGCTTTTACACTGTCCCCCTCTGCCCACCCACCGTTCATTCTATTCAGCCTCACTATCCCTCCCTTTGTCTTTCTACGCTCGCTGATGTACCAATAAAAGGTTTTATCCCCCTTCTTAACTGAGTTGGCTATCTTTTCCTCAGTTTGGGCCTTTGCTATTCTGACTTCCCTCCCTGCTTCCTTCTGCCTTAACTGGTACAGCTCTCTGTTCTGCTCCTTCTGTGTTTCCTTATACTTCCGGAATGCTATCTTTTTCTTCCTGACTTTCACAGCCACCTCTTTTGAGAACCATAGTGGCTTTTTCTTTCATTTTGATTTGTTTATTTGCTTCACACAAAGGCTTGTTGCCTCTGTGATGGCAGTTTTGATTATTCCACATTGTTGCTCCACACCTCCTTCTAGCCTGTTTGCTAGTGCTTTTCTGAGGCACTCTCCCATCTTGCCAAAGTCAGCCTTCCTAAAGTCCAGTACCCTCACTTTTGTATAGCTTGACTCTGTAGTTGAGTTTAACGTGAACCAAACTGTTTGATGGTCACTTGTCCCCAGATGGCAACACACTTCTAGATCTGAGATCCTCTCACTGCCACATTTGAGAGTACGAGGTCTAAGTTTGCTCCCTCATGAGTGGGTTCTGAAACTAGCTAGCTAATGCCTGCCACCTGTAGGGCATCAAGAATGGCCCTGCTCTTGGATGTGGCTGCAGCTAATGTGCTCCAGTTAACATCTGGCATATTCAGGTCCCCCATCAACAGTATCTCCCCTTTCTCTGCCATTCTAAGAATGCCTTCTATCATATCCTTGCCCATTCCTTCTCCCTGACATGGGGGTCTGTACACAACCCCTGTGCAGATTGTGGTGCCCTTTCCAGTCTCCAAGGTGACCCACAGTGCCTCCTCTCCTCCCTGTTTACTCTTTTGTTCAGTTGCTTTTATCCCTTCCTTTACATAGAGAGCTAGTCCTCCCCCTCTTCTCCCCTGCCTGTCTCTCCTGTAGGTTATGTACCCTGGTATGTTCACATCCCAGTCATGGTTCTCTGTGTACTATGTTTCTGTGACTGCTATGATATACAGGCATCCCTCTTCCATTAAGGCCATCAGCTCAGGGAGCTTGTTGCCCAGACTACAGGCATTGGTACTTATTACCCTCCATTTCCTGATGGCCTTGCTCCCTTTTGCCCCATCCCTGTCCTTCTTGCCTTTGTCACTTTCTCCATTTACCCCTGCTCTTCTCCCTATCGACACCTCTATGTTGGTGTTTGCCGCACTTACTACCATGATTATTTGGGGGGGCTAGGATTTTCCTGCTCCTTTCTAGTGCATCCCCCATTAGCTAGTTTAAAAGCTTGCCAATGAAGCATTTAAACCTATCACCTAGGATCCTGGTTCCCCTCCTAGACAGATGCAGCCCATCATGCCAGTATAGGCTTGCATCACTCCAGGTGGACCCCCAGTCCCCAACGAAGCCAAATCTCTGAGCTCCACACCAGTTTTTCAACCACTGATTGAATCCCATGGTGTGGAACACCCTAGCCTCTCCTATGCCATAGATTGATAGCACCTCCGAGAAGGTTACCGTGCATGCTACTTGACTAAGACCCCTCCCCAATTCCACAAACTCTTCCTGCACTTCTCTAATCCCTTTCTTAGCAAGGTCATTTGTCCCTAGGTGGACAATGACATCCAGCTCCCTCCCCTGTGCAGCTGCTCTGGCAATCCTGAGGATTTTCTCCCTGTCCCTCCAAGCCATGGCACCAGGCAGGCACCTTACCTCCCTCTCCCCTTCCTCCCCAGTTCTACTTTCCTAACAATGGAGTCCCCACCAGGAGTTGTTTCCTTCCCTACGGGGTCCCTGCCACCCTCCTGTGGGTCCTTGTGGAGGAGTTCCCAACATCGTCCTTGGTCTCCACTGTGGATGCCCATAGAGGAACCGCACTTTGCCAGAATGGCATAGGAATTGTGGAGAGGTACAATGGGAGGGATGCACCTCTGTTCCACCACCCTCACCCTCCCTGAGCCCATTGTGGTCCAACTGCTCCTCTTTCTTGGCAACCTCTGAGGCAAGGGCAGTGGCACTGGTGGTTCCTGGATGGAAGAGGAGGTCCCACAAATCCTGGCCAACTCAGCCTGGAGATGAGCAACCTCCTCCCTCAGCTCAGAGAGGTGCCTGCAGATGGGACAACACCGCATCCTCCAGAACATCTCCCGGAAGACTGCTGCTCCACAGCCACTGCACTGCACCACTCCAATCATGTCTTATTTCTGGCCCCTTAACTGTTTGCAATCCTTACTCTTTCCTCTGTTTTTCTCTCTCTCCTTACTTTCTGCTGTGCCCTTTAAGCTCCTGATTGTCCTATTCTGAGACAAGAATATCCTATATTTTGCAGTAGACCACTTACTTGCTCAGAGGCAGACCTCCAGCAGCTAGAGGGGACCGGAGAGCTACTCTTGCCCTTCTAGGATGATGGGTCCTTGATGGTTCTGTGATCACTCACTTCCTGCCCCTAAACAGGAAGTTCCTGCTGTCAGTGAAATCCTGTGCCTATAAAAATAGAACTAGCTTTGGGTGGTTGGGGTGGAGGGGAGGGAAGGAGGTCAATATAGTCCCAGCAGAGAAGTCCAGTCACACAGCAGTCCTTTCTCCTGGTGTCTTATGCCAAGTTATTAGCAGAAACTTTCTAAGGCAGACTTTAAATGTAGCTTCCTTCTAGCTAAGCCACTCCCCCTACTTACCAGATCTTTCTACAAGTAATCTAAACCTCACAGCAGTTAAGTCCTTTCAGTCACCTGAGATTTACACCTAGATAACTCTTCAGATACCCATTCAGTTCAGTTAACCCAAACACACACTTTTTTTGTATGTTAGTTTTTTACCCATAATTAAAGGTCAAATACAAAAGTTCTTCTACTTTAGTCCCAGCAGAGAAGTTCAGTCACACAGCAGTCCTTTCTCTTGGTGTCTTCTGCCAAGCTACTAGCAGAAACTTTCTAAGGCAGTCTTTAAATGTAGCTTCCTTCTAGCTAGGCCACTCCCCCTACTTACCAGATCTTTCTACAAGTAATCTAAACCTCACAGCAGTTAAGTCCTTTCAGTCACCTGAGATTTACACCTAGATAACTCTTCAGATACCCATTCAGTTCAGTTAACCCAAACACACACTTTTTTGTATGTTAGTTTTTTACCCATAATTAAAGGTCAAATACAAAAGTTCTTCTACTTTAGTCCCAGCAGAGAAGTTCAGTCACACAGCAGTCCTTTCTCCTGGTGTCTTCTGCCAAGCTACTAGCAGAAACTTTCTAAGGCAGTCTTTAAATGTAGCTTCCTTCTAGCTAGGCCACTCCCCCTACTTACCAGATCTTTCTACAAGTAATTTAAACCTCACAGCATTTAAGTCCTTTCAGTCATCTGAGATTTACACCTAGATAACTCTTCAGATACCCATTCAGTTCAGTTAACCCAAACACACACTTTTTTTTGTATGTTAGTTTTTTACCCTTAATCAAAGGTCAAATACAAAAGTTCTTCTACTTTAATCCCAGCAGAGAAGTTCAGTCACACAGCAGTCCTTTCTCCTGGTGTCTTCTGCCAAGCTACTAGCAGAAACTTTCTAAGGCAGTCTTTAAATGTAACTTCCTTCTAGCTAAGCCATTCCCCCTACTTTCCAGATCTTTCTACAAGTAATTTAAACCTCACAGCAGTTAAGTCCTTTCAGTCACCTGAGATTTACACCTAGATAACTCTTCAGATACCCATTCAGTTCAGTTAACCCAAACACACACTTTTTTTTGTATGTTAGTTTTGTTTTACCCATAATTAAAGGTAATTGACTGTAACAGCTACCCTATAAGAGCATCCTATTTCTAATCCCTGCTCAGAACCTTCTAAGTAAACCCTGTGGTGAACTTCTAGCTATTACCTGGCACATTCCACACTATTAATCACTCTACATACTATAGCAAGAGTCTGGATGTATGGTGGATGGTAGTTTGTGCATGATCAGTTTTTCACTACTGTCAAAGAGGAAATGTAATGAAAGGAATCGTTGTGACAAGAATCAACTCGACAGCTGTCTAGTGCAACTCTGACAACCTTTTGGAAACTAGGGGAATGCAGAGAGAATTTTTAGCAAACCATGAGTTTCTCAGCTACACCCCTCTTCACTAGGGTCACCAAAATGCAAGAACAGACACCAAGATTTTTTCAGCTAAGAATGCATTGAGGGCTACCGGAACTGAAACATGCAAAATCCATCTGCAGTCCACTTTTGTACTGCCTAGAGGAGACAATGCAAACCACACAGCCACAGCCCACTTCTGGACTGCCAGGTGAAGGATCCAATGCAAACCACCCTACCACAGCCCACTTCTTGACTGCAGGATGAAGAAAATGGAGGAGATAACCCTGGAACAGCCCACTTTTGGACTGCAGGATGGAGAAGACAATGCAGACCCCACAGGAAACAGGAGTCCAGAAGAGGAAGTCTCTGGATATAGGAGAATCGCAAGTTCCGGGTTTCAAAGCCAGATGAGCCAAGGGCATATGTAAAACAATAAGCCATGTGTCAAACTGTGACAATGTTTGGGACTCCAAGGCCAGATGAGCCAAGGGCTTACTTAAAACAACAAACAGAATGTCACTCAGAGAACTGGAATAGGCAATCCAGATGGTATTCTAATGCAGATGATGACAAAATAAGAAAAAGGATGGCAGATTCTGCACTGGACTAAGCTGTACATTGGGAAATGTCAGAGCAGAGGTAAGCAACAAACATAATGTTGCAAAGTGCAAGTACGGCTTGATTCTTTTATTCAGGGATACTGCTTCAGGCTGATTCTGGAGTACACTTGTGAAATCTTCCTTCCAGGGCTGCTGGAGACTGATTCTGAAATGCACTGGTGAAATGTTGCCGAAGGATTGCTGAAGGCTGATGCAAACCCACATGGGTGCATTGTCTCTGAGGGATTGCTGGACTGATTCAAATGCACAATGGCACAAGATGATGGCTTAATGTAATTGTCACAGTTCCAATAATTGTGCATAATACCACAGTCTCTGGATGTATACAGTAGATCACAGCAAGTAACAAGAGCTTGGTTGCTTCTGTCTGGTCACCTTCTAAGTGAAGCCCTTACTAATTGTTGACCTAACTGCAGTGGGTCCCTCAAACTAAATGAGCTCTCCTGCTACTGTGAGTACACTGGCAGCTGAACACTACATGACCTCCTTAGAATATGGGGTACTTTGTTTAGGTGGGCCCCTTATAGCTGTGTTAGGCCTCAATTAGACCACTGGCCTACTGGGACTGACTAGCTAAACCCCTTAAGAAACATGAGCTTATGTGGCTAGTTAACCCCTTGACAAGTGATAAGCATTGTGTTGTTGGGTCCCTTTAAATGCAATGGGTCTAACTTGCCTTTTAAATAACTCATTGGGCCTGGTTTGCTGGGCCCCCTTTTACTGTTCTGGGCATTACCCCTTTAAATAACTTGGGTTTTGTCCTTTAAACTATTCTGGGTCTTCCTCTGCTGGGCCCCCTTTGGACTACCTTGGGCCTGGTTGCCCCTTTAAGTACCCTGGGCCTATTTGACGGGGCCTCCTTAAGATTGCACCTATGTGGCTGGTCCCCTTTAATACTGAGCATATGTGGCTGGGCCTCTTTAATATCTGGTGGGCCTGGATGCCCCTTGCATTAACTTGCACCTGGTTGACTGCTTAAGTGAACATATGTGCCTCAGCTGCCCCTGTAATTCAGCACTCTGGCCTAAAGTACCCCTTTTATTGACACCTGGGCTACTCACCCCTTTAAATAAGTATCAGGCCTATGCAGGGCCTGTCTATTCCTCTGCACTTTCCCTGCATTTGCCATGCCCCTAATTTAAATAATTAGATGATTCCCTTTCTGAGCTGCAGGCTGGGACCCTGTCATCATGCCCCATATACTAATATATGCTGTTTTGGCCCCTCCTCTGATTAACCATTGGCTGCTTTGCCTTGCTTTGCACCTGGCTGTCAGTTCAATAAATAAATAATATACTTTTGTTTCCTTTAGTGGTGGTCAGCACTTTACTGGCGTGCTGCCACCAACTCACTGCACTAGATCTGGAGGTGGAGAAGCTGGGTTGGGAGATGGGAGGAGTTTCTGGCAGAGTGAGGGTTTTCAGTCAGTTAGGCAGTCTGCTGAGGACATTGCATGGTCTGAAACCAGCTCACATGATACAGCTCTGCTACAGCCACCTCCAGGGGAACAAAATTTTATCGTTTAAAAAGAAATAATAAAACAGAGCACCAAGCTCTTGTGATGGGAAATGGGATGATTTCACTTCTTCTGGTGCCTCTCAATGGCATCGCAGACCACACAACACTTACAGGGCAGTCTTTAGCAGCTGAAGACAGAAGAGGCATGCAGACAAGCCCTCAGAGATGGTTTCAGCCCCCCCCCCAAGTTAGGTCCTTTATAATCCCTCCACTCTTTCTGCATCCTGTCTCCTCTCCAACTAACAAGATTTTCTCTTAACAATTTTTACTTTTTTAACAGAAACACTCAGAGTTCAGATTCTGGAATGCTATGCATGTGCAGCTCAGCACAGCATTCTATCCTGGGTGTAATGTTTACTTTTGCCACTTATTGGCATAGCAACCTGATCTGGCATTATTTTAAGTCTGTGTTTTGGGTAACTTTGCTGTTGTACACTGAGAGGACTGAGGACTTCTAGAGAACTGCTGGGTCATCTCGACTCTGGGATATGGCACAGTCAGGTTATTCCTGGGCAAATCTCTCAAAAGCATAGCACAGTTCTGCAGTGTGTGACCTGCATTATTGTTTGCAGTTGGTTCCTTGTGACCCCAGATACCTTGCCCGGTGCAGTGTTGGGCAGTGGGTGGCATGGACATGGTGGTGGTGCCTTCCATGGGTGGGTCTGCAGTCCTGGGAGACAGGGCAGCACCATATGGTTGGGGGGTCAGCCTGTGGGGTGCGGGGTCAGAGCTAGCTCACTTTGTGGGGGAATGCCCACCTGCCTCAGCACTGTTCCCTGCTCCAGTATTTACAGGGACAGTGTGTTGGGGACATACAGCAATGTTAACCTGGCATATTGGCTGCCCCCTACACACCCCAGTGCAGTGCACTTCATGACTTTGTGCATGTTGTGCTGTGCTAGTACACCCCTTATCTTCCACCTGCATGTTACAGTCTGCATGGGTGGGGGATTGGGTGTCTAGGGGTTGCATACTCCATTTTGTTAATGCCATATTGGTGGTGCAATGGGTGCGGAGTGTTTCTGTGCCTCACTTGGGAGGTGAGGAAGTGTTTTGCTCCTTCAAGCATAGGGCCCAATGTTGCAGGTGTACTCATTTGATTGAACCAGTCACGTATAGTAGGAACTTTTTTTTAGTTTTCTAATTGTTTAAGATAATCCTCTTAAGATTTAGTGAAGCAATATTTACCCAGATTGTTTCATAAAAGTTGAATTCTTCGTCCTCTGATGATATTCCTAGTACAAACAGTGTTGGAAAGAAACCAATGTTGTATTTTTATATTGATGTACATATCCTATAAACTTCTTTTCAGATTTCTGACAAATCAGGACAGCTCAAAAGTATGTGTGCTAGCCCCCCTCTTTGCTGTTCAAAACTTCAACACACTTTGTCTAACTGAATATCCCATGTTAGAAAATGGGCTAAGGAATCCTAGTTTCCCTAATGACTAGGACAGTTATTTCCCAATAGAGCCTATTGAATAACAAGTTCCTATTCAGGGTGCCCCATTACTTGGGATATTCTTAGGCACCCGGAATTTTGAACTAGAGCAACTGCCATGTTTTCCACTTCGCTAACACCAAGTTGGTTGTCGCCCCCCACCATGCTTGTGTGGTTAACGAAATTCCTCCGGCTATTCTCCCATTCAGCTCCACTGTCTCATAAAGCAAATGCGGCTTTAAACTTTGTGCTTAATTCTGAATGCAGTCATACTTCCTGTCAAATAACTGTTATTCACACCACTGTTCTCCAGATCTGCTCCCCCCCTCCACCTCCATTGGTGCCTGCTGCTGAAGAACTTGCGACTATATTCAGACCATTGGAAAAAAGTAAGTAAAACAAATTATTTCAATAGCAGAATACCAGTACAGGCAGGTGAAAGTTTTTTCCAACAAACTACGGCCATGGGGCACCTGCATCGGTGCAGTTGGTGCTGATTGCTGACATCATCTCTCGTGCTCTGCTTCCAATGAGGTAAAGACACATCCTTTCCCAGGCGATGTTTTGGATCTCCCTCCTGAAGGCCATGTTGATCTTAGACATTTTAAAAAAATCATTTAGAAGACTGGCTGTCACAATGTACTGCTCAGTCTGCACTTCCTAGTTTATGTGACAGCCTTGTGCAAGGTCACGCGCCTAACTTCCACAGCTTAGCAATGAAAAAAAAAAACTCTTCCAGGAAGGCTAGAAAACTAGTGTGTGTGTGTATATTAGGAACTACTATTATGCCAAGTGACTCCTTTGGGAAAAAATTACAGGGCACTCACGAGTTGTGCTAAACGTTGTAGGGGGTGGAGATGAAGTAGAAGAGAATGCTGGGGGGGGGGCACCAGAAGGCAGAACAGCACAGAAACTGAGGTACTACTTTACAAGCAGGACGCAAACTTCATTCTTACTCTATTTTTTAATTAATTTGTTAATTCTTTTTAAATCCCTTATAAAAATGCCAGTGGTAGCCCATTTTCTAAGTGCAATAATACCTTCCAGGGTGGGCAGTATTGGGCAATACTGACCACCCTGTCAGGTATTATAGCTTACTTAAACAGCTTATTTGGAGACACATAACTATTCAAGATTGTAAACTGGATAAGCTTACCTTGCACAGGTGATTTTCCACATGCCCTCCCACTCAGAATCTATTATGGTGGTAAGGAGTTCTGATTCCCAGTATTATTTAGCCTTAATAGTGACAGCTATGGACAAAATGGATTCTGTTAATAATTTATAGAGTATGCTAGCACTATTTTTAATGGTTCCACTTGTCAGTATTTGTTCCCATTCATCATTTTTAGGCATAAGCAATTCTGTAGTCAAAACCTGTTTATAAATCCGGGTAAAGTCGGACTGGGATGACCTGGAAAATAAACAAAAAAGGAATACTGAATAGCAGACATTTAAAATGATAATAAAAGTAATCAATAGTAAACTTAAAACAGTTAAAAGAAAAGTAAAGAACAATAAACCCAAATGACTTCCCAACCAGTGAGGATTTACTCTATAAATGTAAATGGCCTTCATAACCCAATCAAAAGATCATGAGCGATGCAACACTTAAACAAACAAAAGACAGATGTCATATTTATACAAGAATCCCACCTTTCAGACATCGAACACCAGAAATGAACATGGGGGAACCGATATACCATTTATTCTTCATCTCATCCAAACAGACCCAAAAGGGGTGTTGCAATAATGATACCATCTACTACCCAATTTAAAATAAATAATATACAATCGGATAGATTAGGACACTATATCATAATTCAAGGCTGCCTATACAATCAAGAAGTTACATTAGCCAATATATATTTACCTCCACAGACTAAATCACCAATAATCCGGCAAATCCTAACTAAAATAATAAATCTCCATCACGGGCAATTACTAATGGTAGGAGACTTCAATATGACAATCACTCCAAATCTTGATTCATCTAACCCCAAAGTCTTTCGCCTATCAACTCCAGTAAAGTTTTTCAAAACACAACTTGAAAACCTTGGCTTAGTGGACATTTGGAGAAAATGTTTTCCTTCAGCCCCAGGTTTTACATATTACTCAGGAAGATTCCACTCATATTCTAGACTAGACTATTTCTTCACCTCATGCAAACACTTCTCCTCAGTTTTGTCCCAAAATAATATCTGATCACCACCCTCTACTATTAAAGTTGATATGGGTGAAAAAATGAAACAAACACTCTGGAGACTAAACTCCTATCTTCTAAAAGATAAAGAATTTACCAACCAAATAAAAAAAGAATTCTACAATTTTTTGAAGAAAACACATCATCGGTTGTTTCTGAAGCCATATTATGGGATGCCATGAAGGCCAACATCAGAGGCGAGGTCATTGCTTATGCCGCAAGGAAAAAAAACATAGAAACATAGACTTTGATGGCAAATAAGGACCGCTAGGCCCATCTAGTCTGCCCATTTCCCTACCTACAGGATAGGCCGCAGATTCTAGTAAACCAACAGCCTATTTCTTCCTACCCCCCACAAGAATTGCCTTATGTCTGTCCCATGCATTCTTGAATTCTCCCACAGTTTTAGACCCCACAACCTCCTCAGGAAGGCTGTTCCATGCATCCAGTACCCTCTCTGTGAAATAATACTTCCTCACATTGCCCCTGAACCGCCCTCCTTCTATCTTTAAATTGTGGCCCCTTGTTCTTGCAAGTCTCTTTTTCTGAAAGATGCTACCCTCTTGGACTTTGTTGATTCCACTGAGGTACTTAAAAGTTTCTATCATGTCCCCCCTCTCCCTTCTTTCCTCAAGGGTATACATATTAAGCTCCTTTAGTCTCTCTTCTCATGGCTTCTCTTGCAGACCCTGCACCATTTTAGTTGCCCTCCTCTGGACTGCCTCTATCCTGTCTATGTCCTTGCAGAGATGGGGTCTCAGAACTGGACACAGAACTCAGATGGGGTCTCACCAACTGTCTGTACAGAGGGATAACAACTTCCTGTTTTCTGCTGCTGATGCCTCTCCCTATACATCCCAGTATACCCCAGCCCTCCCTACTGCCTTCTCACATTGCTTGCACTAACCTAAGGTCATCTGATATGATTACCCTCAGGTCCCTTTCCTTTTTGTTGTTGTTACTACCTCCCACCCATTGTGTATTCTACCCCTGGGTTCTTGTTTCCCAGGTGCAATATTTTCACGTCTTTGCATTGAATCCTAGCTGCCATACTTCTGACCATTCCTTCAACCTTGCCAAGTCCCTTTTCATCCTTTCCACCTCCTAGTGTATCAACCCTGTTGCAGATCTTTGTGTCATCTGCAAAAGGCATACTTTTCCTTCAGTCCCTCTGCAATGTCGCAGATGAAGACATTAAAAAGGACTGGACCCAATACTGAACCATGCAGTACCCCACTAGTAACCCCTCTTTCTTCAGAGTGGACTCCATTTACAATTACCTTCTGTGTCCTGTTGTGCAACCAATGTTTTACCCAGGTTACCACCCTGGGACCCACTCCCAGGCTGGTTAATTTGACTATTAATCTTTTGTGTGGGACAGTGTCAAATGCATTGCTAAAGTCTAGGTAGGCCATGTCCACAGCCCCTCCCTGGTCTACTACTTTGGTCACCCAGTCAAAGAAATCTATTAGATTCATTTGACATGACCTTCCCGCTGTGAACCCATGCTGCCTTTGGTCCTGTGCTCCACTGGCCTCTAGGTACTCAACTATTCTTTCCTTCAGAAGTGACTCCATAACTTTCCCTACCACTGAGGTCAGACTGACAGGTCTGTAGTTTTCTGCTCTGTCTTGGTCCCACTTTTGTGAAGGGGAATCACATCCGCCTTCCTCCAGTCCTCGGGTACCACACCATCCTCCCATGATTTATTAAAAAAAGAGTAGCCAGTGGTTTCACTAGTTCCTCCCTTAATTCTTTTAGAATTCTGGGGTGAATTCCATCAGGACCCATTGCTTTGTCCACCTTCAGTTTTGGGGTTCTTGCTGAGACCCTTTCTTCTGTGAAAGGACTGGGATGACCCCTATCAAGAGTGCTTCTGTTAATTGGATTGAGCACTTCCCCTCCTCTTTTTGAATACTGAGCAGAAATATTTGTTCAGTATCCCTGCTTTTTCACTGTCCCCCTCTGCCCACCCACCGTTCATTCTGTTCAGCCTCACTATCCCTCCCTTTGTCTTTCTACGCTGCCCATGTACCTATAAAAGGTTTATCCCCCTTCTTAACTGAGTTGGCTATCTTTTCCTCAGTTTGGGCCTTTGCTATTCTGACTTCCCTCCCTGCTTCCTTCTGCCTTAACTGGTACAGCTCTCTGTCCTGCTCCTTCTGTGTTTCCTTATACTTCCTGAATGCTATCTTTTTCTTCACAGCTTTCACAGCCACCTCTTTTGAGAACCATGGTGGCTTTTCTTTCATTTGATTTGTTTATTTGCTTCATAAAGGCTTGTGCCTCTGTGATGGCAGTTTGATGATTCCCCATTGTTGCTCCACACCTCCTTCTAGCCTGTTTGCTAGTGCTTTTCTGAGGCACTCTCCCATCTTGCCAAAGTCAGCCCTCCTAAAGTCCAGTACCCTCACTTTTGTATGCTTGCTCTGTAGCTGAGTTTATCATGAACCACACTGTTTGATGGTCACTTGTCCCCAGATGGCAACCCACTTCTAGATCTGAGATCCTCTCACTGCCCCGTTTCAGGTATGAGGTCTAAGTTGCTCCCTCACAGAGTGGGTTCCGAAACTAGCTGTCTAATGCCTGCCACCTGTAGGTCATCAAGAATGGCCCTGCTCTTGGATGTGGCTGCAGCAAATGTGCTCCAAAAAAGAAAGGGAGAGGAAATATAATGTTCTTACCAAGACCTTACAAACTCTTCAACTGCTTTATAGAGAGGGGGTTAAAAAAATACAAATAAAAATTAGAGCAACTACATCAACTCTCCAAAAAATAATAGATGAAAAGATTAAAATGTCTTTAATATATTTAAAACAATCAAATTACGAGGTGGAACATGCAGATTGGTGCAGAAGTTGAGAGCAAGGAAAAATGCAGTAACGATACTAAAAATTAAACACCCTCGGTAGGATATCCCATAGAGAAGAAGACATAAGACAAGCCTTCACCTATTACTATGAACAGCTCTATACAACACACAACACCTCTTCTCAAGAGGACAGACACACTTTTCTAGCTCAGTTACAACTCCCAAAAATCTCAACAACACAAGTTCAGAAACTACAAGCCCCTATATCAATTGAAGAAATAGAGGCCATTGTCACTAAATAATCTTCGGGTCTTTGTCCCAGCCCTGATGGATATGTCAGTGAATGGTATAAAAGTTTTAGTAAAGAATTAATCCCAAGACTTCTAAAGCTATTTAGAGAAATGGCTGTGGGAAACACCCCCCCCATCATGGGATTATGCCACAATTGCAGGTATCCCAAAACCCATCGGAAACAAACTAGACCCCTCCACCTATCACCCGATATCAGTATTATATTCACACTATAAAATCTTCATAGCCACTTGGGCCAAAAGAATAGAAACAATCCTCCCAATGATAATACATCCAGACCAAGCGGGTTTCATAAAAAATAGGTCAACTACAGACAATGTTGGAAAATCCTTAATACTTATGCAATATATCCAAACACAAAAGATTCCAGCAACCTTCTTAAGCCTTGATGCTGAAAAGGCATTTGACAAGGTATATTGGCCTTTCCTTTGGGATACATTAAAAACATTCAGCTTCCTGGACTCACTGCTGCATTGGCTGACCCAAATATACTTTTTGCCAAAAACGTATAGTCGAATAAATCAGGAATTTTCTTTCTTGATCTCCATAGGCCAGGGCACACAGCAAGGTTGTCCTCTCTCCCCTCTATTGTTTGCATTATATCTCAAACCATTAGCAAGGGCGATAAGAGTATCGAAAAATGTAGAGGGAATTCCGATGCAGCAATCTGAAAACAAGATTAGTCTTTTCACAGATGACATACTCCTTTTACTTTTATCCCCTACTGATTCCATCAAAGAGACATGGAGAATTCTATCCCGATTTGAGGAACTGGCTGGCTTTAAACTAAACATCTCAAAAACCAAGGCCCTCTTATATAACTATATTCCTCCAAACACTTTAAAACAAAGTCTAACAATTAAATGGCACTCAACCAAGATAAAATACCTTGGCATGCACATTCCCCATAATATTCATGTATTTGAATTAATCAATTATGAACCCATTTCCATAGCGATCAATAAAGACTTGGGTAAATGGATTCACCTTCTACTGTCTTTGTTCCAGTGCATTGAAACCATCAGAATGAACATCCTACCCCGCCTACTGTACTTGTTCCAAAATATTCCATATTTCCCATCTTAATATTATTTTAAGTCATGGGATAACATGATATCAAAGTTTATTTGGAACAAACAAAAACCACAAATTCGTCTTTCTATACTAAAACTATCATTGGCTCAGGGTGGTACTAAACTTATGGACCTCAAAAAATATGCAGAAGCTGCATTTTTTGAAAATTCTCTTATTACGGCTCTCTGATCAGTTTGACTCCCAATGAAAGAAACTGGAATTCCACCTGAACGATATGTATGACATTAAAACAATATTTTTTTCTTCTACAGGGAGGATCCCTCCATTGACAGACTTTACTGATATTATCTCACAGGTTTTAAAAATTTGGTTTAAAATGTGAGAAAAAGAGCCACTCCAATTAATCAACTAATATTGTAAGATAATTTCAGAGGATAATCTTTTCATTCCATCCCACAATGACTTAACCTTCTCCTGTTGGTGCAGATTAGGATTGGAGCAGGTATTCCAGTTCTTAGGCCCAAATGGGATCCTACCATTCAAAGAATTAAAACTCAAATTTAACCTCCCAAATGTTGACCATTTCAGATACTTCCAAATCAGAAACCACCTACTATGTAACAGAATTATTCAGGTTAAACTGACTCCTCCTCTTAATACTATTTATTGACCACTCTCGGGAACAACATTGGAACCACTTAATCAGTAATTTATATAAAGTGATGCGAGATCAATCTAAAGAATCAACAAACTCAATACTAGCAAGTTGAAATAAGGATTTAGACCTTGTTGTATCCAAAGAAGAATGAGCCTCTTCATCTCTAAGAGTGGTCAAAATCATCCGGTTTCATGTCTGGAGAGAATACTCCTGGAAATGTAGATCAAGATTTTTCAGATTACCAGCAAGTCTGATTAAATACCTTCTGATTGAATATGGGGCTTGTTGGAGGGAATGTGGAGCCTAATTAGCTGATTTAGTACATAGAATGTGGCAATGTCCATGCTTAATTCCCTTCTGGTTACGTATACAAAATGAAATCAGTGAGAGCCTTGGTGAGTGTGTCGAGTACACAGCCAAAGTGGTCCTCATGGCTGTCAACCTGGATCATTCCCCCCCATGGACAAAAACCCTGCTTCCCATTCTGTTGTTGGTTGCAAAAAAAATCTTTAACAAGGAAACGGATGACCAAAGTAACACCGAGCATACAAGATTTGAGGCGAATTGTGAATTCTATATTTCAGATGGAAAACATCACTGCAAAACTAAATAAAGAAACAGATAAGTCTGCCACTGTTTGGCAGAGATGGTCAATTTATCAGGTGAGGGTTGATCCTGATTTCTGTCCATAGCAGGCAGGATCTTGGGGGGAGAGGAAATGAGAAGAGTGGGGTCACAGAATTGTTTGACTCTAATACAGAAAATGAATAATCTGTTTTAATTCTAAAGTGTATCAAATGTAAAAGATCTTCATGCATTGTCTACCTGTATCACAACAAATCTGAAGTAAACATAGAAAACGTTCTGATTGTAAAATGTCTCCTGATATAAAAGGAAGAAAAACTAAATAAAAATATAATTAAAGAAAACCTGCTTATAAAGAGTATCTCTTACTTGTAGATACTTTTCCGAATTTCTTCTGTAAGTCTATAAATGAAAGTAGGATCCCTGAGTTTTGGTCTATGATGTCTTTAATTTCTACAATTCCCACCTCTGACCATGAGGTATTAAATAATAGTTTATTATTGCAGTTAAGTATTGAATCTAATCACAGAGGCAAGCTGACAAGTGGGGTCTTATTTTGATTTAGAATCACACTGGCCTTTTTGATAGCATTCATGGAAGCTGCTATATATGGGTTATCACTTAGTTTTGAGGATATGGGTACATACAGAAAGTTCATTATAATTATTGGGTTTAATAAAATGATTTTCTAAGTCAAACCATATTGGTTTAAATCACATTCAAATAGACTTTTCTTGAGTATGCATTGAAGCCTGTTTTAGCTAAAAAGGACAAATGATATGTTTCACTCCATGGAAGTGATAGGCCACCTGTCTGCTTTGGCACCCTTAATTTGCTAATATTTAGTCTCACTGTCTTACCATTTCCAATCAATTTCCTAGTAATTTTATCTAGATTATGAAATCATTTCGTCTAGTAGGACTGGAGGGTGCTACCATTATTTTTATACTGTTTCTCTTACCCCATAGAGACACATTTAGTGTTACCCATTGTGCTAGATCTAGCTCTAATTTTTGTAAAAAAAAGGCCCATAATTCATTTTTATAATATCTGCTAGCTTTACAGTAACTTTGATGCCCAAATATGTAATGGAACCCATAACCCATTGTGAGGCTAGACTGTTTTCTAGTACTGTCATATCTTGTTTTGAGATGTGACTGCCCTGAACCTGCATTTTCTTCCAGTTTAATCCGAAACCTGATATCCCTGCAAATCTATCTAAGATTTCTTGAACATTTTTACAAGACACAACTGGTTTAGTGAGTGTTGAGAGCAGATTGTTCACAAAAGCCATGGCCTTATGTTCATGTTTTCTAATTACTATGCTCTGAATTTCTTTATGTAGGTTGATTGCTTGAATTAGAGTCTCAAAAGCAAGAATAAAGAGATATAGTAACAAAGGGCCCTCCTGCCTCGTACCACAGTGCAGTCTAAATGAGGATGACATGGCATAGTTCCATTTGTAATCACTTGAGCTGTTGGATTACTATAAATCATATCTACCCATGACATAAAGCACTCACCAAAACCACATTTTTTCAGTGTCTTAAATAGATAGTCCCATTGCAAAAGTGCCTTAAAAATCCAGTGATATTAGAACATAAGGTAACTTCCCTTTACTAATCACCATATCAGATTTAACAGATGACAAACACAATCTGCACTGGATCTATTGTACACAAATCCTACTTGTTACTTACCAAATAACTTGACGATCACTATCTGGACCCATTTTGCTGGTACAGTGGTAATAATTTTATAGTCTGAGTTAAGAAGTGATATGGATCTGTACTTAATGCATTCTAGTGGGTCTTTATCATTTTTGGGGATAAGCATAATGAAGGCTTCTTGCATAGAGCTAGGTATCATGCCTGTCTTTCCAAATTCAGAGGCCACTTGATGAAGTTTAGGGACAAGTGATGTGGCTCAGGCTTTATAAAATTCCCCAGGTAGCCCATCATACATGTATGCATCCACAGCGTACACGCTCAGTCATTGACAGCTCAGAGGCGGGCCTGCCATGGAGAGAGGAGGAGAGAGGAGGGCTCTGTAGATCTATCACTGATGGGGTTTACAATGGGGGTGGGAGTGGGGTTTTGGGACACCTGGCTGCTGGGGAGGCTGGGTGGGAGGCATTGGATCACCAGGGATTTTTGACTGATGATTGGAAGGAGGTAAAATGAAAAAGAAAACACTAGACCACCAAAGATTTATTTTTAAACAGGAGAAGTGGAGAAAGGGATGTGACATGGGGTTACTGTACATTTCAGGGTGGGTGGGTTACCCAGTGGAGGGAGGACCACTAGCAATGAGGGATACTTTTTTACATGTGGGGCAGGTGGGGGAGGGACCACTAGCCACCAGGGCTTTTTTGGGGAAAGCTGTCAACTAAAACAGAGGTGATTGTGGGTGGACGTTTCACAGAAATTCAGAAATCAATTTCTGAACTTCCGAGGAGGCAAAGTCAGACATTCAGTTGAATTCCGCCAGTGGAAGATTTTTTTTTGCCCACCTCTAAGAAAGACTTTGTTAAGGAAGTGTTCTGTTTTTGAGCATAGTTTCCTCTGTTGGTAGTATACATTTTCTGACAGAATTCAAGAAATTCTTCATTTATTTCTTCATTAGAGGTCATAACCTGGCTTATTTCATTTTTGACACCGGGTATTACATTTTGTTGTTGGAGATTCTGTAACCGAGAAACCAATAATTTACTCTGCTTTTCTCTGGCTTCCCAGCACCTTTGTTTTGTGCAAAATTGTGCATATTCTGTTCTCCCTGACTAAATTTTATTAATCTCATAACTGAGGGATTTTCATTTGTATAATAGTTCCCCTGTAGGTGTTTTACCTGTCTAAGATTCAGTTTCTAGTTCCCTAAGCTCTTCCTCTTTCTTATGCAGCTCTCTTTCCCATTCTTTTTTTCTTTTGTTAGTGAATGTAATAATCACACCCCTTATAGAAGGCTTGTAAGCTTCCCAAGCTGTAGGATAATACACTTTTCCATTGTTGTTTAGCTCAAAAAAACTTCTAATTGTTTATCAATTTCTTTATTCTGCAATAAGTTAGTACTGAGTTTTAACCTATGTGATTTGGGCTGTGTACTTCCCCATTCTATATTTGTTGTGATCATAGCACGGGCTAAGATTATTATGTCTCCAATTTGAACTTCTGTAATAACATTAGTAATGTTAATGGATAAGAAGACATAATCAGTTCTACCATAGGAATGGTGTCTATTTGAGGAAAAGGTGAAATTGTTTCCCTGGGGGTGTACCAGCCTCCAGCTGTCGGTTAGTTTAAAATTCTACAGTAGTTTTTTATGAGCCAATCTAGCTCTGGAGTCATTTTGAGTGGGCCTGTGTGATGATCTATCCAATATAGGATCCAGGATTAGATTGTAGTTCCTCCCCCATGACAATCTCATATTCCGGGTAGTTACTTACTTTCTTTTTTTTCATTAAGTATACTTTATTCAATTTTTAAAATAGCCATACATCCATCCAAATGGAATACTAACATAGTTTTATTAAAGAGAGGAGAATGTCAGGCTATATAAAACTTACACATAACATTAATACGTGTCTGATACTGCAGAGGAATTGGCATGAGAAAACAAAACAACACCCACCCGCTCACAGTTAGTTAGTTTCAAAGAAAGGGAAAGAAAAATGTTTTCCTGATTGTTGCTGAGGGCATAAACATTACATAACACAATTTCCAACCATTCAGTGTTCTTGTCACTATTTGAAGCCTGCCTTCTTGATCTGCTTATCTACATATACTTTCATGCTTCACAAAATTGACCCCCTTTCTTATTAAAATTGATGTGCCTCTTTTTTTAGAGAAACGGCTATACTCCTCTTGTCCCACCCATCCTCTCTGCAGCCCAATGACTTCTTCATGAAGCAAATGAGTCTCCTGAATATAAGCAATGTCTACCCTGGATTTGTTTAGGAAGGAAAAAACCTTTTTCCTCTGATGGGTGATCCTAGCCCACTGACATTTCAAGATGCAATAGTTAAATTAACCATATTCCGCTTACTACTGTATGTCAAGGACAATATCCAAATGTAATAGTTCATTGTGTAGCGTCTTATCCCTGAAATGCTAGTTACTAAAACAGGTACTTTCTCAAATGCTAAATAATTGAGACAAAGCTATATAAAGTCAACTAACTAAAAGCTAAACATGCAATAAATAAAAAGTAAAAGGATTCTCCATAACCAAAGTAAGGAAAGTTGGTTTCTGCCTATAAACCTATTGTCCACTAGATGTATACTCCAAAACAATAGGTTTTAAAGTCACAGACCAAACAGTTTCCAGCTATAGTCATATTGACAGCATACATAAAATACTTACAGTAAACTTGTACTATAAATCATCATCATGATCATAATTCTGTGCATATAGTATACAGCAGACCCCTTTTATTCCTGGTCATTATACTAGCATTCTGTTTTTAGCATACATTAGAGATGTCCATTTGGACAGTGTGAAAATTTTAATAGACCAAAACTATGTTACATTTAAAATTTCTACCTTTTCTAGGATTATTAATGTTATTCAAGATGTTCACAGCTGTTAGGGAAACATAAGCTTGGTACTGCAGGTTTTATGGATATGTGGCATCAGTGAATTCAGAGTTGCAGTTAAAGTGGCAGTAATAAGACCATGCTGTAAAACATGTTTCTGTTACTGTCCAAGACCACCACTGAGGAAGCCAGCAAACAGTAAACCCAATCTTTTATGTCCATCTGTGAAGATGTGATGAGTGAGAATGGAAAAAGAACCAGCAGATATTCCATGGTAGACATAAACACTGTAGGATCTGATAAAGCTGGGCCAGTTGCCTTGCTCCCTTTATCTCTTTCCCATTAATTGCAAACTATTTGCTGTTTAATAAGTGCTGCCAATCTGTTTGTTATGATAGTGATGTAACTCTGAATATTTAGTGGAATCTAACATAGGTACCCAGCAGCCCAGATACCCATGACACACTTCTCATCCACATAATAGTATTGCTTGAGAACATCCAGGTAAACATGTGATGGGCACAGCACAAACTTTCCCCAGATGCATCTTGAAATTCATCTCTCACTGTTCTCCAGTTTTCATAGATTACCAAACATCAAGAAACGATACCCAGTCAGATTTCTCCCAGGGCTTTTTGCCCACCTCTTTCAGCAAAAAACATGTGCAGTCAATACCTAGAGGGGAAGCATTCCCCTTCCCCCTCAATATGTTCTGCTCCTTTCCTCAGTTTCCCCATCCATTTCTTTACCTACTTTCAACATTCTAGTTGTGGTGTTAGTTCATGCAAGTTTCCATACTGAATGCTGTGTACCTTTAAGGATCGTTTCTATTCCTGTATGCTTAAAGGAGAAGACTCCTGTATATGTATTATTTGGATATGTCTAATGTATTTATTATACATTACATCAAGTACTGTACATATGTCAATAAGAGATCAGCCATTTCTTCTGTTGTAACATATATCTAGAGTTTGAGGCTCTGACACAAGGTAGTAAAATGTCAAGCAAGCCTCCATTGACATGCAAATGAGTCATTTGTAATACAGCCCATCCGATTCCATGATGTCACTGCAGCAACAGTGTAGAACAAATCATAAGGGTATCAATGCTGTCTAGCCTCATTTTAGTTTAAGTTTGCAATGGCTTAAGGCAGTTCTGTCATGCAACTCACACAGGGAGTAGTACTTGTAGCCTTAATATTGTATGTGTAGAGCAAATAATACATCTTACAGTATTTCATTCACATGAAACAAAAGCTGTTTCTTTGTCCTGCTCATTTCTCTCTGTGAGACAATTGTAACATGCTGTGGAAAGCAGTAGACTAAACCAGTCAATCAACCAACCAATCAATCAATCAAGCAGTACTCTGTATTGAACCAGGTGAACACCCTTAAGAAGATTCATTACAAGGTGAGCCTGGGCAGTTTGCCAAAGGATCACACAAGACTGACTTATACACATGCCCTTTCAGTGGCCTCAAAGTGGAGAGCTATATCATTTACTTTATAAAGTGTATTGTTTTACATTTCAAATGCTCCTTAAATCTGAGTTTCTGACTGGAAATACCAGGACAGAGAATGCATATGACATGGGAGGAGTGAGCTAAGCAAATACAGAGCATTGCAAACACTGAGACTGATTAGTTTCTTTACCTACAACAGCTGAGGTGCAGCATCTGATGTGTGAGGGACATCCTACTTCAAATGCTGGCATTATAAAGTGGTGGGGGGCAGCCACAGCTTATCCTTTGTACCTTGAAAGTGAAGTGCTGTAGCTCTCACATCACTGCTAATAATTTATAATGGGACTTGGAGCACTTTTAAAGTCATGGACCTGAGGAGCCATCACAGTTTCCAAGGAGGTTAGGATCTAGATTTAGTAGTTGCCGTATTGGTCCTTGCAAGAATAGATCCAGAAGCAAATGATTTGATACCTTTTAATGGACCAACATAGATGTAACAACAAGAACAAAGTGCTCTAGCTTTCGGACCAACTAGTCCTTCTTCAGAAGCTCATGGCAGTTGTTTAGAAAATACAATACTTATAACAGCTAGATAATGCAGAGAAAAACAGAAAAAAAATCCCCATTGGTTTAAAATACTCATTTAAAAAAAAAACAGAAGATGATGTCAGAGAAGTTAAACAGTACAATACTGCCCTCAGTCCGAGTGAATCTTGGGTTCAGATGTGCTTGGTGCAACACACATACAAAGAATCCTACTGCACATAAATTTAATTGACATAAGATAACACTGCTGAAGCAGATAACTCCCAAATCAAGCCATGAGTGTCACAGTCAGTATAAGGATGTGATTACTGAAAGGCAACCCCCACCCAGCTAAGACAAACTAAGATAGTTATAGGGCTCATGAAAATTACAATGTATGCATTAAAGACAAGAATTACCAGTAAAGTTGTCTAAAAACATCAGTGCACACTGTGTGATGTTAAAACCTAGCTGGACAAGCCACCCAGCTGTATTCTCAAGCTAAATAAAGGCCCAAGAAATTACAAAACCTCAGGACTATATAAATGATAATTAAATATAAATTGATAATATTAGTGTTAAACAAAAACTCTAGTCGAGGAACCTCAAGGAATTCAAACCATGCAGCCTGATATGTACTGATGTCAATATATACTGAGAATGTAGCAACTTCATGTACCACAAGTGTCTAGGGAATCTGAAAAAGAGATAAAAATGTAATTTATCTCCTCCTGTTATACAAACAATACAACCTAACCCACCCCACATCACAATAATGTGGGTGGGGGAGATACATAGCTTAAATGAGATGTTGTCTCTCTCTCTCTCCCCCCTCCTTTTTTCTCTCTCTCTCTCTCTCTCTCTCTCTCTCTCCACAGACACACACACACACACACTCAATCTCTCTCTAGTGAACCCTATATTAACTTCAGTCGCTGTAATTGTTCCCAAAGGAATACAACTTGTCATGAAATCCTGAGTAAGTACTACAATATTAGCCTAATGTAAAAGATATGCAGGACCCCAAGCAAATGAGATCCACATCCCAATATGTACAGAGTTACAAAATTATATATAACAGTATAAGATAACACTCCTGTATGTACACTAGCAGGCTGGGCAATCTGAATATGGTGCAATGGAATCAATCCCCCACAGGCAAAGATAAAAGTAAGGAGAAATTCTTTATGTGTGTGAAATAAAAATAGTAACACATTATAACTCCACATAGCTAAATAGAGACTTACCTCAATGTGACAGCAAGCCCCACATCTGTTATATCACATACCTCACAACACATACCCACACACATACATACACACACATCCACATCTCACACATGCTGAAGTCCTATAATATGTCAGTTTGAAGAAGAAAAGGTCTGTGGATGTTAGTTTCTGTAGTGTCCCATAAAGCCAATATCCAAGTTCATCCCATCTGCTACCATATTGAGATGTAAAATAAGTTTAATCTCAAAAGCTCTTCTCTGTTGTGTGTTTTTGAGATTTCCTTTTAAGACCATTACTGACATATCTGAGACTGAGTGGTCAGGCTGGGAGAAGTGATGCCCCACTGGTTTTTCAGTCTTCCTTGCTGTAATAGTATGTCTGTGTGAGTTCATCCTAGTGTGGAGCTATTGGCGTGTCTCTCATAACCTGTTGTGGACATCTCTTGCACTGAATGAAATAAACAACATGTCATGACATGCATGTATAACTCCATGCACCTGGAATTGTCTGTTTTGTGATGTAACCACACAGTCTGAGGTGAAATGAGCCCACAAGTCTTGCAGGGCGTTGATTGCAGGGTCGTGTGCCATTGTGTGACATGGTATTCTGTTCGGTGAAAGTTGCTCCTAATAATTAGGCTGGATAAATTTGGCGGTTGTTTAAAAGATAGTAGTGGGAGTTCCTTAAAAATACAATTAAGGGTGTCATCCTCACTAAATATTGGGTGGAAATCTTTAATAATCTTACGCAGACGTTCAAGGTCTGGATGATATGTGACTACCAAGGGTATTCTTTCTGTAGCTGTCTTTTCTTTATATTGAAGTAGTTGTTGTCTTGGTACTTGATACCATCTGTTTGCTGATGATACTGTATTATATGTTAGCAATCCTTCATTATCTAAAGCCTGTGAACTGCTACAATCTGAATTTTCCATCCTACAACACAACCTACTGGATAAAAAACTACTTCTAAATGCCAAAAAAACAAAAGCTATGTTCTTTACCTCAAAGAGTTGCTCTGCCACTACCCCACCTTCCACCACCCTACAACTAACCACCTTACTTGGAGAGAAGCTGGAATTCGTTGATAACTTCAAATACCTTGGAGTCTGGATTGATAACAAGCTTGACTATTCTGTCCATATTGAGGAGCTACTAAAGAAACTGAGACAAAGGCTTGGTTTATTTTTTAGAATAAAGCACTACCTCAACAGATACTCCAAAAAAGATTAATCCAGGCTTCATTCCTATCCCTCATTGACTATGCTGACTTTCTGTACGGACATTATTCACTCCCCCTCTTAAATAAACTGGACACCCTATACCACAGGTCCATCAGATTCATTACTGACCTTCCCTTCAGCACCCATCATTGCTCCCTTTATAAGGCAGTTAACTGGACATCATTACAACACAGAAGAAATAGAATGCTGCAATTTGGATATTCAAAGCCTTATCAGGCAAGCTACCTACCTATATCTCAGACTGTTTTACTCAAATTACTTCTAGGCCATACAACCTAAGGATCAGCAAAATTATCATTCTTAAGTTCCCCAATGTCTGCCCAGTTTGGGAGGGCTGCTATCAGCTACTCACTAGCAATTGTTTGAATTCACTCCAAAAACCATGAAGCTAAATAACCTCCTACCCTTAATATCCTTCAAAGATTATTCACCACCCTATTCCCAGAACTCTGCAACTGCTTCCACAAGGCTAACCCCATTTCTACCTACCCCCGTGTCCCTATATGCTGATAAAACTCCCATTTCCAGTCCCAAGTTTCACCCTCAAAATCCTGCTAGGTCCTATAATCTACATATTACTCCTGATGTGCCCATTACCTTCTGTCTCACAGATTAAAAGTTTTAATGTGCCTTGTACATATGTATATTGTTATATATTAGCACTTATGTCATTGTATTACTGTTTTTGTTACCCCTGTCATTGTATTACTGTTTATGCTACCCTTGTCAATGTAATAACACTTGCACTTCTTGACCACTCAGGTCCATCTTGTAAATGAGCTATGCTCAATGATGTTCGCCTGATTAAATAAAGATTTTGATTGATTGATTGACTTGCGTTGCCTGTTCTGTTATCCTGTCAATTTCCCTGGAAGAGTGTCCCTGCTCCATAAAGGTGTTTTTCAACATAGCCAAATGTGTATCTCTGTCATCCTCATTTGAACAAACACGTTGACAACGAAGTGCTTGACTGTATATGACAGATTTTTTTGTATGGTTTGGGTGGTTACTTTTCCCGTGCAGGTATCTCTGTCTGTCTGTTGGCTTCCTGTAAATACATGTATGTAAGGTTTCATCCTTAATGATGACTGTAGTGTCCAGAAAGTTAACCTTGGTGGTAGAGTACTCCAAGGTAAGCTTTATAGTAGGGTGGAGATTATTAAGTTGTGATGAAAATCTTTAGTGCATCTGTGCCTTCCGTCCAGATGATAAACAAATCATCAATGTAACGGAAAAAAGCCAGTGGTTTGTGGGGATACTACCTTAAAAATCCTCCTCCAAGTCAGCCATAAAGAGTTAGCATACTGTGGAGCCATTTTGGTGCCCATTGCTGTTCCCATAGTTTGAACATAATGTTTACCATTGAAGTTAAAGTTGTTATGTGTAAAATGAATTCCATAAGTTCCCCACCACTCCAGGGTTGATGTTTTGGTCAGGTCCTTTCTCATGTATGTATTTAAGGCATGCTGCAATGCCATCTGTGTGTGGAATATTAGTGTAGAGGATGTTACATCCATTGTCACTAAAATGGTATCAGGTGGTAAATCCTTATAACCAGAAAGTACACGCAACAAGGTGTAGTGTCCTGGATATAACTGTCTCTTTCCATAACCAGCGGTTTCAAATGGTCTCTACAAATCCTGAGATCCCTCAGTCAAGGTACCATTACCAGATACTATGGGTCTCCTGGATTGCCAGGTTTATGTATTTTAGGCAGCATGTAGAATGTCCTGGCTTTGGTTCAGCAGGAATGAGGTGAGCTAGTTTCTTTCGGACATGGTCAGGAAAAGTTTTAATTAAGTCACATAGTTCATCTTTATATCTTGTAGTGGGGTCACTCTCCAGTTCTCTGTAGTATGTAAGATCTGTTAGCTGTCTATTAGCTTCAGTAATGTAATCCTCTCTGTTTAAAATCACCACTGCAGAACCTTTATCAGCTTTATCAGCTTTTTTGATGACAAGGAGGTTAGCGGAACTTCGTAAGGGTTAGATAGTAAGGGACACTAGTAGAATTTGAACCACAGTCCCCCAGTGCTTGTGCTTTAACCACTAGATTACCCTTCTTCCATATGCTGTAGCTTTCCTGGTAACCTATTATTTGTTATAGCTGAATTCTTTATGGCTTTATTGCCTTACAGCTGCCATCCAATCACTGACTACTTAGTTACAAAGGAAAAGGGGCCTATTTGCAAGGTTGTTTCTCACTGCTGATGTCAATCAAAACAGAAAATGCTAACACACACACAACATAATGCAACAGCTGTATAATACCCTTAAAACTCTCATCGTACCCAGAGTCATTTATTGGGTAAACTGTTTTTGCTAACAGAAACAGTAGCACAACACATACAGGCACTTCCTTATATGAATACTGTATGTACCTCAAATCAGTGCTGCATCACACTCATATGGTCCTAGTCCTTATTAGACCTGCACTTCAGGATGTGCACAACAGTTAAAGGGTTCCTCCATTACTCAAGTAGGGAACCAGACATTGTGGGTTTTGTTTACTGGTGGAACTGCATTTAGTGCAGCACCATTATCTGTTGCTCTGATGACATCATCCTCCAACAACATTGATAGTAAAATGGAGGACAAACACATTGGTAACTTTGGTGGGCCATATATTTTTATGTATGATCTAGATTTGGACAGCAATAGGACTGCTGGCAACTGAAGGAGGCACACAACAATTATACATAAGGAGTTGGGAAAATATTGATGTGAAACTATGGGAGACTTCCCCTTTAAGGCAAATGTATATGCTAAATTATAATGATCTATATCTTGCTAAGAAAACACATACATCCTAATGTCAGCCTATTCATATTTTATATAAACTGCATACAGAAAGAAAGCCTTCTTTTCTCATCTACATTTGTTCTGTACTTAGCATGCAATAGTTCTAAAACAGTTTAAGTGTAATCTCCTGCTGTCCTTTTCCAAAACAGACCATGTCATTTTCCTATGCAACTGGACGTACAGAGCTCGAGTATCATTTGTTCCCATAGTGAGGTTTTCAGGGCAGAGCTGTCCCTGGGGCAGCACCATTTAGCTCCTCCTCTTCTGCCTTACTCCTATTGGTGGATTTTGTCCACTGATAGCACTACCCCAGAGCAGCACCCTTGCGCTCCACCTCCCACCTATCCCTATTGGCAGATTTCATCCTCTTCCCCCAGGGCAGAAACCTGTGGCTGTTATTTCCCATAAATCTGATTGTTGCAAGTCTGATGAATTGAGAGTTTTAAGTGTAGATGAGAATGTTATAGAAATACTCCCCCCAGCAATGTGTACTGCTTCTTTTTGAATTTTGGTGGCCTAATGTGTATGTATGGCTGTCTGCATCCCAAAGATCCAGATTTCAAGGATTCGAATCTTAACCAGGGACACTTTTTTGCTTTGTATCAAACTCAGTTGTGAGCATTTAATTATGTATGAGTCACAAATCATTACCTTTTTTTATATAGCTTAATTAAGACAGACGTAAGTGAGAGAATATATTTTATTTATAAATTATAATAAATGGGACAGTGTCAGTCACAGTACAGTTCATATCCCCTAAGGTCCTCAGCTCTAGGCTTGATTGCTATTATTAAGTTGAGGACCAGCCTTTGATAAGCAGCATTTTTGAACTTTGCCCCTAAAATGTGGAATAATTTGCCACCTGTGATTTGTGCTTGTATCACAGCAGTGAGTTAAAAACAAAAAAAAACCTCCATAAGCACCTCCAGTGTACTTCAACATGCAAATGTTCCCCCAAGATGTGAACCAATTTCTGTGATCCCTATCCCACTAACTACTCAGTTTCCTTATAATATGTGTTTTTATTGCTGTGTGCTTCATGAATGACATACAGTTGTGCTGTTGTGTGCCTCAAAAATGATACCATTGCTCTGATGTACTGTTTTTTCTCTCAACTTTCAACTATAAATTGCATATCACCTGCATGCTGGCATGCATTTTGATCATCTTCATTGACTACCCTGAATGTTACTGTTTACATCCCATCTGCTGTTACTTGTATTTGTAAATGTTGTGTACTGTTTCATGTCATGTCTCCATTATTGTACTCTCTCAGGTCATACCTGAAAACAGGCAGTTCTGCCTTGTGTACATACCCGGATCACAGAAACTATCTAAATAAATGAATATGGCAAGTTATCACAATATTTTAAAATCAGTTTTAAAATTTAGTACACCCCACCTGTTTCTTCTTCATAGTTAATCAGTTTAACTGGAAGTAAATATTTTCAGCTGGTGGTGGTGTTGGGGGAGGGACATTTTAATTCTATTAACAAATATTTTTTCATCTCATTTTTGTCTTTCAGTTCTTTCATTTTTTTCTTTTACTGTCCTTCAATTCTCAAAAACAAATGTTCAAAATTAAATAGAATTTCAATCTTGCATTTAATTTAGAAATTAATTGTAAAATTAATTGTTAATGTGAATCAGTACACACACAATTAAAGTACTATGTCACATTAGTAATGCCTTTGGTCCATAAGAATTCTGACTTTAGACACTCTCATTATCAGCAGTTTATTCTTAGAAACAGAACTGGTCTTTTATCATAGAATGAGTCAATAGTTAAAATGGCTGCAATCTCCACATCATTTTTGGAAATATATACTCATTTAATTTACATCCAAGCCCCTTCTATGTAGAAAGAATTTAGGTCACTGTCTAGAAAGTCTTTACAGGTTACTTCAAATCAAAACATTTCCTTAGAATCAAATATAGTATGAACTACAATTATGATAGTCACAATAAAAGGAGGAACTCTGGTGACCCCCTATTCTGTGCAATTGTCAGATAACATTTGTTGGTAGACTTTCACTGAGTATTTTCTGATGCTGGATATTTATTATACTAATGAAATGTTCCACCTTTTTAATAAGGTGATTCACTTGATCCAAACAATATGAAAAATATGTTGTAGTGTCACTGTTATGCATGTCTAAATGAACTGCAGCTACTATTCATTTTAAGAAAACCAAAGGTAAGCTGCTGTTGGAAACACAGACATTACTGCCATGTCAATCATCATGATCTGAAAATTATCACATGACCTTCTACAGCATATGAGCCTGATTTATTGGCTTAGTGGTAGAGCTGCTGACTTTGGAGTCAAGGGTACAGGGTTTGAGACCTACAGGGGACAGTAGCAAACTATGGAAAAAAGGGAGTTTAGTAGTAGGAAAGTGGGGAGGAGTAGTGATTAGGAGAGAAAACAGAGTGGTTGTGAGGAAGGTTGAAAACAGGGACTAGGAGGGAACTGTAGTGACTCCTAGTGGACAGAAACTGATATTAGGTGGGGGGAGGGCCAAGCAGGAAGAAGGGGTACCGGAAGTGGAAATCACAGCTGAGAGAGTGAGGGAAGCCCTCAGCTCCCTTAAGACGGAGAAAGCAGCGGGGCCGGATAAATTACATCCCAGAGTGCTGAAGGAACTTGCAGATGTCCTGGCAAAACCCCTGGCAAAGCTTTTCACCATCTCTCTGAGGACAAGGTGGGTGCCCCAAGACTGGAAGGTGGCGCATATAGTGCCTATCCACAAGGAGGGATCAAGGGAGGTGGCAGGGAACTACAGGCCTGTCAGCCTGACCTCGGTGGTGGGCAAGGTGATGGAGGGCATTGTCAAGGAGAGGCTAGGGGTGGACCTGGATAAGTCATGGTGCCTGGATGATAGACAGCATGGATTCATCCTGGGGAAATCGTGTCAGACAAACCTGGTGGAGTTCTATGACTGGGTGACAAGTGCCTTGGACCTGGGTAGACCAGTGGATGTCCTCTTTCTGGACTTTAGCAAGGCATTTGACTCTGTTCCTCACTTGGGCCTGTTGGATAAGCTGGGAGAAATGGGGGTGGGGAACCAGATGATCAGATGGATAGGCAATTGGCTCCAGGACTGGACCCAGAGGGTTGTAGTTGGTGGGATAGTCTCATCCCCAAGGAGGGTTATTAGTGGGTCCCACAGGATCAGTCCTTGGACCCCTTCTGTTCAACAGCTACATATCTGACATAAGGACAGGAATCAAGAGTGAGATGAGTCTCTTTGCAGATGACTCGAAACTGGGGGCGGTGGTGGATGGGGAGGAGGGAGGAGGCCCTACAGGGGACCTGGAGCTCTGGAAGATGGTCTAGAAAGTGGAAGCTGAGGTTCAATGCAGGAAATGCAAGGTACTCCACCTGGGGCAGAAACCCAGGTCAAGTGTACACCCTGGGGAATGCTACAAGTCTCAATGGCTGAGAGGGACCTGGGGTGGTGGTGGATGTCAAGATGAACAACTCTGAGACTTGTAGGAGGCAGCAGCCAAGGCCAACAGGATGCTGGGATGCATCACTAGGGGATCACCACCAGAAGGAGGAAGTGATACTCCCTCTGTATAACTGCTTGGTGAGGCCGCACCTTGAGTACTGTGTGCAGTTTTGGAGGCCACACTTAAAGCAGGACATTAACCTCCTGCAGAGGGTCCAGAGGAGGGCAACCAAAATGATTTGGGGCTTGGGGGACAGGACCTATGAGGAGAGGCTTGAAGAGCTAAATATGTACACATTGGAAGACAGAAGGGACCGGGGAGTCATGATAGAGGTCTTTAGGTACATGAAGAGGGTAAATAGGGGAGGAACAGTGAGGGTGCTTCGAAGGAAGGAGGAAGGGGCCACTAGAGGGCATGGCTGGAAGCTGGAGGGGGGAAGATTCAGGGGAGAAAGGAGGAGGTGCTACTTCACTGAGAGGGTGGTGGAGCCATGAAAGGCACTGCCTAGGGGGCTGGTGGAGGCAGAGACAGTGGAGGGGTTCAAGAGGGGGTGGGACAGGTACAGGGGAAGGGTTCTGGAAGCAAAATCCAATTCAGCAAGAATATCCGGAACTGGGAAGGGAGAAGCCAGAGAAGGAGAGGGGGACAGCAAGGTCAGCACCCAGGTTGGGGACTGACCAAACGAGCAGACACGAAAGACCATTAGGCCTATTCTGCTGACATTTTAGTATGTTAGTATATAAAATGTGTATCTGAAACACTGTTACTCCATCCTTTGATGAAGACCCAGCACTGGGAAGATTTATTTTTTATTTTTTTGCCTGCTCATTTTTAGTCCATCAGTCATCTTGGGTTTAGAGTAAATATTATATTAGGCATTACCTTGTTGATCTTTATTCACTGTATTTTGTGAGATTTTTATTAGAGTGCAGGCCATTTCTTTCTGTTTTCTGTACCAGTGATCCAGCCCTGCTGCTCATTCTATGACAATGTTAATTTCCCAGCTGGCCCTCTGGTGCAGCAGTAGCACTATGACTTGTGATGCTTATGATATGGTTTCAGAAGCAATGCTGAGTATCAGAGGGCTGGTCGGGGGGGTGAGGATTGACCATCCCACAGATTGCTCTCCTCATATGGGGGGAGGGTGGGGAACTTCCTGGTGCTCATCTGACCCCTGTTAGAGGCCAGGGGTCTGACAGCCAGTGCATGCAGCTGCTGGAGCTGGGGCAGATGTTCAGGTATACTGTACATGCCCCTGCGGTCATTGTATGTCTTGCTTACTGGGGAAAAAATGGAAAAGGTTGGGCCATGTAGTATACCCCTTGCCTCGTGCCACAGGTCCTGCACAACTGACCCATGGCATTCCTGGATCCATATCCTGCCATCAAACAGGAGAAAGGGCCCCCTCCCAAAGGCTCTGCCGGGGGGGCACTCCATGGTATAACTCTGTATTGGGTAAGTCCCAGGGTGGTGGATGATGGTTCTGGGCAACTGGTAGGGCCAATTGGAGCCAATCCCATGGGGAGATAAAGAACAGCAAATTAAAAATAAAAATAAAAAAATGCCAGTTTCCCAAATTTATTTTATGCACATATTGCTGTCACAGATCCTTTAGGACTAGCACCTGTTGCTGTCACAGCTGTTTTCTGGCTAGCACTTATTACTGTCACAGTCATTTTAGGGCTAGCACCTATTGTGTCACCGCTGTTTTTTAGGTAGCACATGTTGCTGTCAGAGCTGTTTTGGGGCTATAGAAACATAGAATTTGATGGCAGATAAGGACTGCTTGGCCCACCCAGTCTGCCCATTTCCCTACCTACTGGATAAGCTGCAGATCCTAGTTAACCAGCAGCCTACTTCTTCCTACCCCCACCCCCTAGAATTGCTTTATGAATGTCCCATGCATGCTTGAGTTCCACCACTGTTTTTGACTCCACAACCTCCTCCGGAAGGTGGTTCCATGCATCCACAACCCTCTCTGTGAAAAAATACTTCCTTAAATTACCTCTGAGCTGCCCCCCTCTATCTTCAAATTGTGCCCCCTTGTTCTTCCACACCTCTTTTTTTGAAAGATGCTACCCTCTTGGACTTTGTTGATTCCCTTGAGGTACTTGCGAAGTATCATGTCCCCCCTTCCTCGAGGCTATACATATAAGCTCCTTAAGTCTTTCTTCATATGTCTTCGGTGCAGACCCTGCACCATTTTAGTTGCCCTCCTCTGGACAGCTTCCATCCTGTCTATGTCTTTGCGGAGATTGGGTCTCCAGAACTGCACACTGTACTCCAGATGGGGCCTGACCAGCTGTCTGTACAGAGGGATAATAACTTCCTGTTTTCTACTGATGATGTCTCTCCCTATGCATTCCAGTATCCCCCCAGCCCTCCTTGCTGCCCTCTCACATTGCTTGCCCACCTTTAGGTCATCTGATATGACTACCCCCAGGTCCCTTTCCATTTTTGTTGTTGTTAGTATCTCACCCCCCATTGTGTACTCTTCCCCTGGGTTTTTGTTTCCCAGGTGGATTACCTTGCATTTCTTAGCATTGAATCTAAGCTGCCATACATTTGACCATTCCTCTAACCTTGCCAAGTCCCTTCTCATCCTTTCCACCCCACCTTGTGCATAAACTCTGTTGCAGATCTTTGTGTCATCTGCAAAGAGACATGCTTCACTTCAGTCCTCTGCAATGTGCTGCTTATAAAGACATTGAAGAGGGCCAGTCTAATACTGAACTCTGCGGTACCCACTAGTAAGCCCCTTTCTTCAGAGTGGACTCTATTTATTATTACTCTCTGTGTCCTATTCTCCAGCCAATTCTTTACCCAGGCTGTCATCTTGGGACCCACTCCCAGGCTGGCTAACTTGTATATTAATCTTTTGTGTGGGACTGTGTCAAATGCCTTGCTAAAGTCTAGGTAGGCCATGTCCAAAGCCCCTCCCTGATCTACTACTTTGGTCACCTAGTCAAAGAAATCTATCAGATTTGTCTGGCATGACCTTCCCACTAGTGCCTATTGCTGTCACAGCTGTTTTTGGGCTAGTGCCTGTTACTCTCAAAGCTGTTTTTTGGACTAGCAAGTTTTTGCTGTAACAGCTGTTTTGGGGCTAGTAGTGCCTATTGCTGTTACAGCTCTTTTAGGGCTATCAGCTGATGTTGTCACAGCTCTTTTAGGGCTGTCTCCTTCTACTGTCACAGCTGCTTTGGGGCTATTTCCTGTTACTGTCATAGCTGCTTGGGGCTAGAAAAAGTTGCTGTCACAGCTGTGTTTTGGATAGCACCTGTTGATATCATAGCTGTGCTTTGACTAGCACTTGTTACTGTCACAGTTTGTTTAGGGCTAGCAATTATTACTGTCATAGCTGTTTTGGGGCTAGCACTTATTGTGTTACAGCTGTTTTAGGGCTAGCAACTGTTAATATCACAGCTGATATTTGGGGTAGCACATGTTGCTGTCACAGTTTTTTGGGGGCTAGTGCCTGTTACTGTCATAGCTGTTTTTGGGCTAGCAAGCGTTACTGTCACAGCTGTTCTTGGACTAATGCCTTTTGCTGTTACAGCTCTTTTAGGGGTAGCACCTGTTGCAGTCACAGCTCTTTTAGGGCTAGTGCCTGTTACTGTCACAGCTGTTTTTGGGCTACTGCCTGTTACTGTCACAGCTGCTTTTGGCCTACTCCCTGTTGCTGACATAGCTCCTTTAGGACTAGCAGCTGTTGTGGTCAGAGTTGCTTTCTGGCTAGCCCCTGTTGCTGTCACTACTGTTGTGGGCTAGCATCTGTTGCTGTTACAACTGATTTTGCTAGCACCTGTTGCTGTCATAACTGTTTATTTGCTTGGTACCTGTTGCTGTCACAGCTAGGCTCAAATGGCCAGCAGTTGCCCCGTCCTGAAATCTGCCCAGGCCAACTTGAGACAGGGACATGGAAGGTATGTTATTGTGGACTCCTCTACCTGCCACCTGATTGGTCTCTCAACTGTCTAACCACTCCAGGAATGTGGTGCTGCAGAGATCATAATTCTGTGATTGGCTGCCTCCAAACTCCCTTCTTCTCCTTTAGCTGCTGCTCCTTGGTGGATGATAACACTTGGGACTATCTGCTAGCTCTTTTTAAATTTTCTTCCCCCCACCTGCTCCAACCCTGGACGCTATTATATTGGCCTAAGCTCCACCCCATCTCCTCCTCTCATCCCTATAGACTACATGCTAAACCTAAGTTCCTTCAAACATACTGTACTGTCCTTGCCTCCTAGAGAATCTACAACATTTGATTGTGTCAATCTGGGGCTCAGCTAAGCACAAATGAACACTGATGGTACAAACCGTGGCCTGAATTTTTATCCCCTACATACCTCTACCAGGCAGAAATGGGTATGCCTCCTCAAAATATTAACCTCCAGCTGTTAACCTTCCTTATAATGCTCAGTCTGTCAGGGAACCTTAATAACAACAAAAAGCAACCTATCTATAGTACTCCTAACTGCAATCTGCACTATGACATGGGCTATATAACTGGAAACTTTTTCTACATTACTAAAGGCCCATGGTCCCCACTTTGGACCCTACCTCGTATCCATGACTGGGCATTGCTTAGCACACGTGCTCACTTTGCCTTATCCCTCCGCCCTTCTCTTCATGCACAAAAAAGTAAAAAGATTCACTGTGCTAGAAGGAATGCCAAATTACTCTCAAAACTCCATAGAGACTTCCTTCTCAGGGTTGCTGTCTTGCTGATGCTACTATCTGGCAACATATCTCCAAATCCTGGACCTGATGACCTGGCTGCAAATGGTGCTTGTTCTAAACACAGCAAAATTAGGCTATCTACAATCAACATCTGTACTGTAGTCTCCTGAGCAAACATGACAGCCTCAAAGTCTGGGTCTCACAACATTATCCTGACATACTATCCATTGTCGAAACATGGCTGTCCCCCAAAATACCCAACTCAGCCATTGACCTACCTGGATACACCATTTTCAGACTTGGTAGGTCATCCAAATGTGGTGGTGGATGTGCTGTCTACCTAAAGAACTCAGTAAAGGGCCTGGCCTTGCCTATGGATGACTAGGCTGTCCAGCTCAGACACTTGCAATTAAAGTACTACTGGGTATCTATAACAAAACTCTTACAGCCCTGTCAGTTTACATACCCTTAAAGATACTACTGCTGGCTTTCACAGTGTTCTGGACTAACTCCATGCCCAAAAATACCCCACTGAGACAATTTAAACTGGCTATCACCAGCCATTGGCCCCATAAAGAACATTTTATTGACCCTGCACCTATCTCAACTAGTCAATGCACCAACCAGAATTAACTATAAGATTGGTACAAGGACAGCCCTGGACTGGATTATCTCCAATCACCCTGATCACATATCTAGTGTAACCGTACACCCTGACTCCCTTAGCAACCACTCCCCCATTACCTGTGGCTGGACAAACACATTTCTTACAATTCCTCCTAAAGCTATTTTTAGCAGAGTGCTAAAATGGAGTCACCTTAACCTTCTAGAACAGCAACTGTGCAATTATGACTGGACCCTGCTTGACTCCACTGATTACATCATTGTAGCTCTGGATCACTTTATTTTGGTCTTTAATGCTGCCTGTGATATACATGCCCCACTAAAAAAGATGAAGATTGATGGCACGGTGCACCCTTGGATAACTCCCATGCTCATAAATAGCCTGAAAGAACAGGACCCTCTCTGGCACTGTGCAACTGCCTTGAGGAAACAGCTGGATATATAGGCCTATAAGGCAGCAAGAAATGCCTGCACAAGGACTATTCAACAGGGGAAAAGCAAATACCATAGAGAAATGCTGTCAAACACATGAGGAGATAGTAGGTCATTCTGATAAAACATCAAAGATATCACTGGGCAGAACCAAAAGATGACACCTGCTATGCTAAACCTTAATGGAGCACCCACTATGGACCTATTCAAATTGCAAACACTTTTAATGAAATTTTCACAAACCTGAACAGTATGCTACCACATGACTTCTTTGATGACACAGCTACTAGAGTGGCTAGTCACTATGAGGACAAAAACCCCGGTCCCCCCTCTTCTACTTTGAGAAGGTCTCAGAGAACCAGGTTAGTAAACTCCTAAATAAAGTGTTAGGAAAATCTAGGCACAGTGGGGATTCACTAGACCTCAAATTTATCCCACTCACCCTGGAAGAAGTACTCCTACCCATAAAAAAGATCCTTAGTCTCTTGTTATCCCTGTCACAATTTCCGTGTGTCTGGAAAATGGGCCTTGTGACCCCAGTACATAAATCTGGTGATCGTATCCTTCAAAACAACTTTAGGCCTAGAGCAATCCTCCCTCCTATATCCAAAGTATTGGAATGCATTCTTACTAACCAGCTTGGGGAGTACCTTGAAAAATATTCCATCCGGTGCCCACAACAATATGGGTTTAGAAAAGTCACAGCACCACCACATCACTTCTTGAGTTCATCAACTTCATCCAGCAGTCAATCAACCAAGGCAACCTGGTAGGTGCCACCTTTATAGAGTTAACAAAGACCTTTGACACAGTAAACCACCATCTTCTCCTACATCAGCTAACAACAAAAGGTCTTTCCCATGACACCCTATGATGGTTCAGCAGTTGCCTTGAAGATTTATTTATTTAAATTTTGGTAACTGGGTAGGCCCACTGATATTTTGACAGTCCCTTTTTCAGAGGCAACCCGAGATTAGTTACATATCCCTAGAAGGGAAAATAAAACCAATGCTTTTGATTGTATTACAGTATATGGTACATTGATTATGTATACGTGTCACAGAGATAGACATTACTACAGTTGACGTAGGTGAGTTTATGTACAAACAATCTTGTTAGTTACACACATTCATGAGTAGATAGTAGATTTAAGTGCAGTTCAGTACATTACATCCTACTTTACTGTTCCTCCCACCCTTTTTGTCTATATTTACATGAGGCACCCCCCTTTAGCAGAGGTGCCTTTGTGGGTTGCGGCACCTGCAATGAGACCCACTGCTTAGGTGTAATTTTAACCCTTTCTTGCATCCTTTAAGAGAGGTGCAGTCCTGGAGCTCTCTTGGGAGATAATTTCAGAGACAGATCTCAATGGGTGAAAATATCCAATTTCACCTCTGAGCAGTAGGATGTTGAATCTCGAGTACCGCAAGGCTTAATTCTGGTCCTCCTTCTTTTCAGTAGCTTCCTGAATAAACTCCCAGCCTCCTGTCAGCAATGGATTCTTCTTTGTGTGGATGATGCTTTTATTTTTACATCACACCCTGATCCAACCTATTGGAAGGCAACCGACAACTTGGCTTCAAGGAAGTTGAGGAATGGTTTAAGGCCCACAACTTGGTCCTAAACTAAAAGAAAACTCAAGTTTTGTTGTTTACCTCCTGTTGCAATAGGTACAAGACCCATGCCCTTGCTGTTAGAAACACCCTGGGAGTTCTGCTTGAACAAGTCCAGAACTCTAAGTACCTTGGCGTAACCCTGGATAATCATCTCTCCTATGTGCTTCACATGGAGAATATTACCAAGGCCATCAATATTAGGATAGATTCAGGCAAAGTCTGACAACTGAAGCTCTTAAGCTTGCTGTCTACAGTTCGGTACTAGTGATCATAGACTACTGTTTGGTCATATACGGATCTGTCACTACAACCACACTCAAAAGGCTTATTAACGCCTTAAACAAAGTATGTAGAATTCTCATGGGTGTTGCTAATCTCACTCAGACATGTGAGCTATATGTGCAAACTGAATCGCTACAGCTAAGTGGTAGGATCAAATACCAAACGTGCCTACTAACAAAAAAGGTGCTGCTTGAGATCCTGCCTCCAGGCGTTTGAAGTATTTTTAGCCAGTCTCGCAGGACACAACTACTTGCACCTAAATAACCCTACACTTCCTTGTCCCCAAGTATAGAACAACTCAAGGTCAGTGCTCCTTTGCTTACAGATCCCTTCTCTGGTTCAATGGATTAAACAATTAATTAACTAATCTTCCCAGAATTGGCCAGTTTAAGCATATGCTCCTCCAGTACCTACTAGCTGAAAGCTCCCATGACTGTGACACATAAACAAAGGCCTGTCTGTCCCATAACCTTTCACCCCCGGAATGTTTGTGTGTGTCCCTACTCACTCCGCTCCAATCCTGATCACATCTGAGTGTTAAGCTGACAAGGCCCCTGGCTGCTCCCTTCACTTGTGATTTTCTACCATTTCCCTCCTCCTCTCCCTTCCCTCTTACTTCACTCCTGCCTTCTCCCTCAGTCTCTGACAAGGTCCCTGGTTGCTTCCCATTTCATCAAGTCTTATCATTCCTCTCCTCTCTCTTCTCCTCCTCCTTCCTCATCTCCTCTCACTATTGAACAGTAGCCACGTCCATGATGTCATATAATCACTTACTAAATGTTTTTTTAACTCAATTGTTAACTCATCCTATGTCTATTTGTTTCCCTCCCCATTGATGTGGAATGTTCGTAAATGAGCTTCCTAGTGCTCAAAGGTATTTTGTAATCCAAGACTGAATAATTAAATAAAATAAACATGTTGCCGTCACATCTGTTTTTGGGCTAGCACATGTTGCTGTCGCAGCTGTCTTTTGGCTAGCACCAGTTGCTGACACAGCTGTTTTTTGACTAGTACTTGTTACTGTCATAGTTCTTTTAGGGCTAGCAACTATTGCTGTCCTAGCTGTTTCTGGGCTAGCACCTATTGTGTCACAGCTGTTTTATGGTTAGCACCTGTTGCTGTCACAGCTGTTTTTATGGGTAATACATGTTGCTGTCACAGTGTTTTTTGGGCTAGTGCCTGTTGCTGTCACAGCTGTTTCATGCTAGTTCCTGTTACCATCAAACTGTTTTTTTTTGGGGGGGGCTACCAAGTGTTGTTGTTGCAGCTGTTCTTAGGTTAGTGCCTGTTGCTGTTACAGCTCTTTAGGGCTAGCACTGGTTCTTATCACAGTTCTGTTAAGGTTAGCACTTTCTACTGTCATAGCTGTTTTTGGGCTAGTGCATGTTGCTGTCATAGCTGTTTTTTGAAAAACTGCCTCTTGCTGTCACAGCTCTTTTAGGACTAGCACCTGTTGCTGTTGGAGTTGTTTTTTTGGCTAGCGCCTGTTGCAATCACTGCTGTTTTGGGAAAGCATCTGTTTTTGTCACAGTTGTGTTTGGGCTAGCACCTGTTACTGTCATAGTTGTGTTTGGGCTAGCACCTGTTGCTGTCATAGTTGTTTTTTGGGTGACACCTGTTGCTGTCACAGCTATTTGTGGGCTAGCACATGTTGCTGTTACAACTGATTTTGGGCTAGTTCCTGCTGCTGTCACAGTTTTTCTAGGGCTAAAACCTGTTGCTGTCAGAGCTGTTTTAAGACTAGCACCAATTGTTGTCATGTCTGTTTTGGCACTAGCACATGTTGCTATCAGAGCTTTTTTAGGGCTAGCACCTGTTACTGTCACAACTGCTTTGGGGCTAGCACATGTTGCTGTCATAGCTGTTTGTTGGCTAGCACCTGATGCTGTCACGTTTGTTTTTGGGTAGCACATATTGCTGTTACAGCTGTTTTTATGCCAGTTCCTGTTGCTGTCACAGCTCTTTTAGGGCTAACATCCGTTGCTGTCACAGCTGTTTTAGGGCTAACATCTGTTGCTATTACAGCTGTTTTAGGACTAATGCCTGTTACAGTCACAGCTTTTTTATGGCTAGCACCTGTTGCTGTCACACCTGGTTTTAGGCTAGCACCTGCTGCTGTCACACCTGGCTTTAGGCTAGCACCTGTTGCTGTCACATCTGTTTTTGGGGTAGCACATGTTGCTGTTACAGCTGTTTATGAGCTTGTTCCTCTTAATACCACAACTCTATTATGGCTAACACATGTTGCTGTCACAGCTGTTTTATGGCTAGTGCCTGTTACTGTCACTGCTTTTTTAGGGCTAGCACCTGTTGCTGTCACACCTGGTTTTAGGCTAGCACCAGTGCTGTCACAGCAGTTTCAGGCCAGCACATGTTGCTGTTATAGTTGTTTTGGGTCTTGCTTCTGTTGCTCTCACACCTCTTTTAGGGCTAGCACCTGTTACCATCACTGCTGTTTTGGGCTAGCATGTGTTGCTGTCACATCTGTGTTTGGACCAGTGCCTGTTGCTGTCACAGTTGTTTTTGGATTAGTGCCTGTTGCTGTCATAGCTGTTTTAGGGCTACAGCCTGTTGTTGTCTCAGCTTTTTTAGTGTTCATGCCTCTTGCTGTCACAGCTGTTTTTGGATTATGACCTGTTGCTGTCACTGCTGTCTTGGCTATTGCCTGTTGCTGTCACAACTGTTTTGGGACTAGCACTTGTTGCTGTCACAGCTGTTTTATGGGCTAGCACCTGCTGCTGCCAAGCTGTTCTTGGATTATGTCCTGTTGCTGTCACAGCTGTTTTGGGCTAGTGCCTGTTGCTGTCACAACTGTTTTTGGGCTTGCACCTGCTGCTGTCACAACTGTTTTCTGCTGGTGAATGTTGCTGTCACAACTGTTTTGAATTAGCACCTGCTATTGTTACAGCTGTTTTAGGGCTAGTACCTGTTGTTGTCTCAGCTTTTTGGGGGTTCATGTCTGTTACTGTCATAGCTGCTTTTGGATTATGACCTATTGCTGTCACAGCTGTTTTGGGCTAGTGCCTATAGCCATCCCAGCTGTTTTGGACTAGTGCCTGTTGCTGTCACAGCAGTTTTGGGCTAGTGCCTGTTGCTGTCACAGCTGTTTGGGCTAGTGCCTATTGCTGTCACAGCTGTTTTGGGCTAGTGCTTGTTGCTGTCACAGCTGTTTTGGGCTAGTGCCTGTTGCTGTCACAGCTGTTTTGGGCTAGTGCCTGTTGCTGTCGCAGTAGTTTTTGAGCTAGTTCTTACTGCTGTCCAGCTGTTTTTAGGCTTGCACCTACTGCTGTCACAGATTTTTTTGGGCTAGTACCTGTTTCTGTCACATCTGTTTTGGGATTGCACCGTCTCCTGCTGTTGCTGCTGCTACAGTTTAACTAATTTACCTTGCTGTTTTTGCCATCTGTAGGCTTGTAACAATTACTGCCTGGCATGCACCCACAACATCTCTTTTATTGTTATCACTTCAGAAAGAGTTTTCAATTTTCAATTCTCTTGGTTCAAGTCAGCCACCCTACTACAACAAATGTTATGTGGACACTTTCTTGCCTGTTTATGTTTCTATCCATTTACGAATTATATTTACATTTTCAGTGCTTTAAACATGCTGATCATAGAAGGGTTGTCTGTAATCTTCATCCAGTTTAACCAGATAATTGTCTAATATCTCTCTTTTTCAGATTTGATCTATACTTGTACAGGATGACCCAGGCAATGATTCTTGCAATTGAGGGAACAAAGAGAAACCCACAGATACTGCCAAATATCACCTTGGGGTTTGAAATTTATGATTCATGTGGTAGCTTATTTAGAGCTCTTGAAAGTACATTCTGGTTTCTGTCTAGGAGGAACAAACCAGTTCCCAATTATGACTGTCACACAACATCTCCTATAGCTACGCTAATTGCAGATGAATTTTCAGCAAATACCATTACAATAGCAAGAGTATTGGGACTTTACAGATTTCCTCAGGTAACAGAAGATTTAATTATGTCTCAATTGATTGTGTAATCAATTTCATGTAACTGTTTTTGTCACTGAAGAATGTAAAAATGCTCCTGGCTATTATTGCTAGGCATGAGATGAAGCTGAGTGCCTTTCGAAAACAAAGAGAAGGGCACATATTCAATCAAAGATGACAACACTGTTGAATGCTATTGTGCTGTTAATTTTGCCCCTTTAAAAAAACTGCAGTATTTAAGAGTCAGTTTTTATTTAAAAATGATATACAGTAAAGTTACAGAATGCCGCCTAGCCCTTTTCTTTTTTTTTTTGTATACTTCATTTATTGTGGTAGGCCCCAAGGGGGCATGATACATAATTTTCAAACATATAGATCATTCATCTGTTACAAAGGTACACAAGATAAATCTTGTCGAAATTACAGTGTGTACCTAGATAGTTGCTTTTTACTGAATAAAAGCATAGGATGATCTAGTTAAATTAAACTACAAGATCTCAGAGATCTACCAAATAATACTGCAAATGTTCTTATCTATTACAACTCGATGGAGATACATAGATACATAGATACATAGACAGTGTCAGCAGATAAGGGCCTATGGCCCACCTAGTCTGCCCATTTGAGCTTGTAAGTTCAGTTTGTTTTCCTAGAAGTCTATTTCCCCTTACCCCTGACCTCTAGAATTCCTTTATGTCTATCCCATGCATTCTTAAATCCCGTGATTGTTTCAGCTCCCACCACTTCCTCTGGCAGGGTGTTCCACTTGTCCACCACCCATTCTGTGAAGAAATTCTTTCTCATGTTTCCTCTGAATCGTCCTCCTCCAACTTCATCCCATGCCCTCTAGTCCTGAAACATCTTTTTCCTAAAAATAGTGTTTTCCTGCACCTGTTCCTCCCTTGAAGATACTTGTATGTCTCTATCATATCCCTCTCTCCTCCTCTCCTCCAGGAGTACATGTTCAGTTCCTTCAACCTGTCTTCATAGGACTTGTGATGCAACCCATGCACAATCTTTGTTCCCTCCTCTGAACCTTCTCTACCCTGTCCATGTCCTTACGTAGGTATGGTCTCCAGAACTGTACACTGTACTCCAGGTGGGGCCTCACTAGTGTCTTGTAAGCGGAATTATGACCTCCCTTTTCCTGATGGTGATGCCCTGCCTATACATCCCAGCATCCTATTTGCTTTACCTGATGCCTTGTCACACTGTTTCCCTACCTTGGGGTCATCAGAGATGACAACCCCAAGATCCTTTCCTGCTTGGTGCATGCTATATCCTCACCCCCAACTGATATATTGTGCCAGGGTTTTGTGCCCCATATGCATTATCTTGCACTTCTTTGCATTGAATTTCAACTGCCAAACCCTTGACCATTCTTCAAGTTTCTGCAGGTCCTTCTCATTCTGTCTACACCCTCTGGTGTGTCTACTCTGTTACAGAGCTTTGTGTCATCAGCGAACAGTGAAATTCTGCCTTCTAGATCCTGTGCAATGTCACTGATGAAGATGTTGAATAGGACCGGTCCCAGCACTGATCCTGTGGTACCCCACTGGTCACTCTTCCTCTGTGGAGTGACAGACATTCCACCACCCTCTGTGTCCTCTCACCCAGCCAGTTACCTACCCACCACCACTGTCCTGCCCACACCCATATTCCCCAGTTTGTGTAATAGTCTTCTATGTGGCACAGTGTCAAAGGCCTTGCTGAAGTCCAGATAGGCCATGTCCACTGCCCTCCCTGATCCACCTCCTAGTCACCCAGTCAAAAAATTCAATGAGGTTGGTCTGACGCAGCCTCCCCTGGTGAAACCATGCTGCCTTGGGTCCTGTAGTCCATTGACAACCAGATGTTCCACCAATCTCTCCTTCAGTAGTGCTTCCATGATCTTTCCCACTACCGAGGTGAGGCTGACTGGTCTGTAGTTCCCTGCTTCCTCTTTGTTCCCACTTTTGTATAAGGGACTACATCTGCTGTCCTCAGTCTTTGGGTACCTCCCTGTTTCCAATGATTGGCTGAACAGGATAGCCAGAGGTTCAGCCACCACCTCTCTTAGTTCTTTAAGAACCCTGGGTGCACCCATCTGGCCCCATTAGCTTTATCAGCTCTTATTACTTCCAGTTCCTTCAGGACCCTTTCTCGTGTAAAGGGACTTGTGTCCATTTCTGCACCATTCTCACCCTTGTACTCCTTCAGACCCATTACCTCCTCTTCCTTAGTAAAGACTGAGGCAGAAATACCTGTTCAATATGTCAGCTTACTGTTGTCATCCTCCAAGCTCCCATCCTCCCCTTCAGTCTCACTATCCCTCCCTTTGTCCTTCTTTTTCACTTATGTACCTGTAAAGGTTTTGTCCCCTTTAACCACTGATTTTGCAATGTGTTCTTCTGTCTGAGCTTTGGCTTCCCTTACTGACTTCCCTGCCTCCCTTTGTTTCTCCTGGTACTTCTCCTATCCCCTTCTGCCTGTGTCTTTTGTATTGCCTGAATGCAATCTTTTGGCTTTCACTTTCTTTGCTACCTCTTTGGAAACCATAATGGTCTCTCTTTCTTTTCCTCTTGCTAACCTGCTTAATGCATAATTCTGTTGTTCTTATAATCCCCATTTTAAATACTGCCCACTGTTCCTCAATCCCTGATTCTGTCCCATTCCTTAATGCCTCTTTCAAGCATCTCCCCATTTTCCCAAAGTCTGCCCCCCTAAAATCCAGGATACGTGTTTTTGTGTGGTTTGGTTCTGCTCTTTCTGTGATTTCAAACCACAATGACTGGTGGTCACTGTTACCCAGGTGCTCCCCCACTGTTACCCCCATCACACTGTCCCTGTTTGTGAGCACAAGGTCCAGTATTGCCTTCTGCCGAGTTGGTTCCATGACCAGTTGCTTGAAGGCACCCTGAAGGGAGTCCAGGATAAATCTGCTCCTAGTTGATGCTGCTGCTGGGATGCTCCAGTCCACGTCTGGAATATTGAAGTCTCCAACCAGTACTACCTCACCCTTGTCTGCCATCCTTTGGATGGCTAGCATCAACTCCTATCTGTTTCTTCCTCCTCCTGGGCTGGTGGTCTATAGACCACACCTGTGTGGATAGCTGGCCCCATTTTCCTTTCCAGTTTAACCCACAGTATCTCTCCCCATTTTGTTCCTCCTGGATCTGTGTGCCCTTATGTCATTTTCACATACAGTGCCACTCCTCCTCCCTTCCTGCCTGCTCTGTCTCTTCTGAATATGTTGTAGCCAGGTATGGCCATCTCCCAGTCATGGTTATCATTACACCAGGTTTCAGTGATGGCCACAATGTCCAGGTCTGACTGTACCATGACAGCCTCCAGATCTTCCATCTTGTTGCTAAGGCTCCTGGCATTTGCACACATGGCTTTCCATGATTTGACCTCCCTAGACTGCTTCACTGTTCTCTCCAGCCCCTTCCTTGGTTGTCATTTATCCCTGGTTCTCCTTGCTGTCTGCCCTTCTGCTGAATTTTGCCCTTTTCTGCTTATCCACCTTTTGGACACTAATCTCCATCTTTTACACTGCTTTGCAGAGATAGCCACTCCTCTGGTTCACTGGTTCCATTACTAGCTGTGGGGGTGAGCAAGTAGGTACCATCCTTGCTGGTCTGCCACCCCTTTGCTAGTTTAAATGCTTGTCAATGTAGCATTTAAACTTATCATTGAGTGCTTGGATTCCCCTCCAGGATGGATGCAGGCCGTCAGGCTTGAATAAACCTCCATCCCTCCAGATGGGTCCCCAGTCACCAATGAATCAAAACCCTTCCTCACAGCACCAGTTATTCAACCATGAGTTAAAGTTCCTGGTGCATGCACTCCTATGCTCTCCTTGCCTCTCACAGGTAGTACTTCTGAAAGTGACAGAAGTAGCTACTTGCTTGAGACCCTCCCAGTTTCCTAAACTCTTCCTGAACTTCCTTTGGCTCCCATTTTCCAAGTCATTAGTACCTAGGTGGATAATGACATCCAGCTCACCCTCCTGTCTTGCCTTCCCAGTGATCTCAGTATCTTCCTTCCATCCCTCCATGCCGTGGCACCTGGTAGGCACTTCACCTCCCTGTCCTCCCCCTCCTGTGTTCCTAGCTGGATCCCTCTTATGATGGAGTCCCCACCAGGATTACTTCCTCCTCCTCTGGGGTCCACTGCTTTCCCCACTGAGGTCACCTCCTTGCCTAACCTCCACATCCTTTCCTTCCACTTCCCTGGGTACCTTTATTTGGTTGTCCTCATTTTGCCAGTGTGGCATATGAGTTCTTGAGAGGAATAGGATCTGGGATGTGCCTCTGCCTGACTGCTCTAACCTCCCTGGGCCACTGTCATCCAAGTGCTCCTCGTTCTCGGCATCCTTTGAGGCAGCTGCATTGGACTGGGTGGTTCCTGGACAGGGTGATGGTACTCCTGATCCAGTTTACTTCCGTTCTGAGTCTGGCTACCTCATCCCGCAGTCCAGAGATGCATGCAGATAGGGCAGCACCTCAGTGTCCAGAAGGTCTGCCTGAATATGGCTGCCCACAGCCACTGCATTGTACCCTCCCCACATTATACTGCAATTCCACTACTTATCTGCTACTGAAGCTCTCTTAGTTCTCTTTTTATTTATTTACAGTACTAAAAATCCTGTAACTGATCCTCAGATATATATTTTTTTGAGGAAAAAGAAACCAATAAATAAATAAATGAGTCAAAACACTTGTCGTGCTGATGGTGGTCTTCTTCCCCCTTATGCCCCTCCTACTTCACACCTCTTACTATACCCTGTGTTTAGCTCCTGTCAATCAGATTTATCAGGGCATATAATTAAGAGTTGGGGGAAGGGGTGGGAGGACAGTCAGACAAGCCAAGATAAAATTTGCAGCAATTAAAGACAGCACAGAATTACACCACCACTATTTTTTAAATTTTCAACAGCCCAAAAACAATTATAAGTAAAGACAACACAGAAAGAAAGTATAGTGTCACTACAAGCCTACAATCTAAGTTTAAAAGAAAAATACCAGTTACCAGTTACTCTGAAGCACTGAATTGAATATGTTTCCTTCCTTCACCTTCTGGCTTCTTCTGAGAAGATGAACTTCTGTTTGCTGCTTTAACTGTGACTAAGCCCCACCTCCAGTTATCACGTAGCTGAGGTCAGAGGCCAGACAATTAACACCCTTCACCCAGCTACAGGACAGTCAGACAAGCCAAGATAAAATTTGCAGCAATTAAAGACAGCACAGAATTACACCACCACTATTTTTTAAATTTTCAACAGCCCAAAAACAATTATAAGTAAAGACAACACAGAAAGAAAGTATAGTGTCACTACAAGCCTACAATCTAAGTTTAAAAGAAAAATACCAGTTACTCTGAAGCACTGAATTGAATATGTTTCCTTCCTTCACCTTCTGGCTTCTTCTGAGAAGATGAACTTCTGTTTGCTGCTTTAACTGTGACTAAGCCCCACCTCCAGTTATCACGTAGCTGAGGTCAGAGGCCAGACAATTAACACCCTTCACCCAGCTACAGGACAGTCAGACAAGCCAAGATAAAATTTGCAGCAATTAAAGACAGCACAGAATTACACCACCACTATTTTTTAAATTTTCAACAGCCCAAAAACAATTATAAGTAAAGACAACACAGAAAGAAAGTATAGTGTCACTACAAGCCTACAATCTAAATTTAAAAGAAAAATACCAGTTACCAGTTACTCTGAAGCACTGAATTGAATATGTTTCCTTCCTTCACCTTCTGGCTTCTTCTGAGAAGATGAACTTCTGTTTGCTGCTTTAACTGTGACTAAGCCCCACCTCCAGTTATCCACGTAGCTGAGGTCAGAGGCAGACAATTAACACCCTTCACCCAGCTACAGGACAGTCAGACAAGCCAAGATAAAATTTGCAGCAATTAAAGACAGCACAGAATTACACCACCACTATTTTTTAAATTTTCAACAGCCCAAAAACAATTATAAGTAAAGACAACACAGAAAGAAAGTATAGTGTCACTACAAGCCTACAATCTAAGTTTAAAAGAAAAATACCAGTTACCAGTTACTCTGAAGCACTGAATTGAATATGTTTCTTTCCTTCACCTTCTGGCTTCTTCTGAGAAGATGAACTTCTGTTTGCTGCTTTAACTGTGACTAAGCCCCACCTCCAGTTATCACGTAGCTGAGGTCAGAGGCCAGACAATTAACACCCTTCACCCAGCTACAGGACAGTCAGACAAGCCAAGATAAAATTTGCAGCAATTAAAGACAGCACAGAATTACACCACCACTATTTTTTAAATTTTCAACAGCCCAAAAACAATTATAAGTAAAGACAACACAGAAAGAAAGTATAGTGTCATTACAAGCCTACAATCTAAGTTTAAAAGAAAAATACCAGTTACCAGTTACTCTGAAGCACTGAATTGAATATGTTTCCTTCCTTCACCTTCTGGCTTCTTCTCTAACTGATGCATTAACAGAGTGAATATATATATATATATATATATATATATATATATATATGTGTGTATATATATATATATATATATATATATATATATATATATGAGAGAAGATAAATAAGACAATGAAAACATAAGAACATAAGAATGGTGTCTGCAGATGGGGCCCATTTGATCAATCTAGTCTGCCCAAGGTGGCTTCCCCTTCCCCTTTAATTGTTTCTGTCAGGCTGTCCACACTGTCTGTCCCACTGTAGCTTAAATTTTCTTACTGTTTTAGCTACCACAACCTGTGCTGGCAGGCTGTTCCATGGGTCTACTACCCTGTCTGTGAAGAAGTAGTTTCTGTGGTTGCTCTTGAACTTGCCTCCCACCAGATGCAAGTTGTGCCCTCTTGTATGAGTTCCTTTGTCTTCTTCGAAGAGGTTTTCTCTTTTGTTTAATCCCTTGATGTATTTGAATGTTTCTATCATGTCTCCTCTGTTTCTTCTCTGTTCCAGTGAGTGCAACCTCAGTTTCTTAATCAAAGCAAAGCAAAGCAAATTTGTTATAAAACACCATTCCTAAAAACTATGGCATTGTACATGGGCATAATTAAAAACATAGAAACATAGAAGTTGATGGCAGATAAGGAATGCAAGGCCCATCCATTCTGCCCATTTATTTTTCTACCTTATGAATGTGCCATACGCCTTTGCTTTGTCAATAGGCTATCTATGCATACTCATCTGTATTGCTCCCTTATGCCTATCCCATGCCTGTTTGAAGCCCTGCACTGTATTCATGTCCACCACTTCCTGAGGTAGGCTGTTCCATGCAACCACCACCCTTTCTGTGAAAAAGAACTTCCTCAAATTACCCCTTAATCGGCCTCCCTCTAATCTCATGCTGTGTCCTCTTGTCCTGCTATTTTTATTATATTGAAACATGTTAGAATCTTTCACCTTGTTAATGCCCTTAAGGTGTTTGAATGTTTCAATCATATCACCTCTCTCCCTCTTTTGCTCTAGGCTATACATATTGAGCTCAGTTAATCTGTCCTCATATGTTTTCTGGTGCAGTCCCTGCACCATTTTGGTTGCCCTTCTCTGGACTGCCACAATTTGGTTAATGTCCTTCTGAAGGTGTGGTCTCCAGTACTGCATGCAGTACTCCAGATGGGCCTAACCAGTGTCTTGTAAAGAGGGATTATTACCTCCCTCTTCCGGCTTGTGATACCCCTACTAATACACCCCAACATCCCTCTAGCCTTACCTACTGCTTTAGAGGTCTGCTTGGATGATTTTAGGTCATCGGTGATGATGATGCCCAAGTCTCTTTCTTCCCTTTTGACTGCCAGCAGCTTCCCTCCCAGCCTATAGGTGGCTTCAGGGTTTCTCTTCCCTATGTGCGTGATCTTGCACTTCTTCGAGTTAAACTCCAGTCGCCGCTCTTCTGACCATTTTGCTAGTTTATCCAGATCTTTTCTCATTCGGCCCACCTTATCTGGATCATCTACTCTGTTGCAGATCTTGGTGTCATCTGCAAACAGACAAACCTTACCCTCCAGTCCATCTGCAATGTCACTGATGAAGATATTGAAGAGGACTGGCCCCAGGACTGATCCCTGAGGTACCCCACTTGTGACTTGCATCTCTTCTGACTGTATACCATTTAGCATCACTCTCTGTTTTCTGCCTTTTAACCAGTTTGCCACCCAGTTGACCAACTTCTGACCCACCCCGAGTCTACCCAGCTTATTAATCAGTCTTCTATGTGGAACAGTATCGAAAGCTTTGTTGAAGTCAAGGTAGGCAACATCAACTGCTCCCCCTCTGTCCACCACTCTGGTTACCCAGTCAAAGAAATCTATGAGATTAGTTTGACAGGACCTTCTTTTTGTAAACCCATGCTGTCTTGGATCCTGTGCTGCTATGGATTCCAGGTGTTGTACTATCCTTTCCTTAAGGAGTGTCTCCATAATCTTGCCCACTACTGAGGTAAGACTGACTGGTCTGTAGTTCCCTGCCTCCTCCCTGCTACCACTCTTGTGGAGTGGGATCACATGATCCCTTCTCCAGTCTTCTGGGACTTCACCTGTGCTCAGAGACTCACTAAACAGTTCTGATAATGGCTCTGCTAGTTCCACCCTTAGCTTCTTTAGTACCCTGTGATGTATGCCATCAGGTCCCATTGCCTTGTCCACCCTGAGCTTATCAAGCTCTTATGTGACCCTTCCTTTTGTGAAGGGACTAGTGCACACCTCCCTCCCCCTGTGTCCATGGTGCAGAGCTGTAGGCCCTGCCCTACCTTCTCTTCAGTAAATACTGAGCAGAAGTATCTATTTAGGATAGATGCTTTACATAGTCCTCCTCCTCCTCACATGCCCCCTTATCCCCTTTGATCTTACCAATACCCCCATGGACTTTCTCCTTTCACTAATGTATCTATAGAAAGTCTTGTCACCTTCTTTTACTCTGTGTGCTAGTGTTTCCTCAGTTTGGTCCTTTGCTTGCCTTTCTGCCTTCCCTGCTTCCCTTAGGAAAGTTTGGTATGCCTCCCTATCTTCTTCCTGCTGCGTTCACTTATATTTCCTGAAGGCCAGCCTTTTGGCTCTGACCTTTTCTGCTACTGTGTTTGAGAACCAAAGTGGTTTCTTTCTTCTTTTGCACTTCCTTTTCTCACTAACACAATGGGATGTTGCTTCAAGTATTGCATCTTTAATGCTTGTCCACTTTGCCTGTACCCCCACACCTGTATTTCTTTTTGCCAGGGCTAGCTTAACTCTGTTGGCCATCTTATCAAAGTCAGCTCCTCTGAAGTCCCATATTTTTGCCTTGGAATGGGATGATTTTGTTCTAGTGGCCAATTGAACCATACTATTGATAGTCACTGACACCCAGGTGACCTTCTACCTGGAGATCTGTGATCATTTCCCTGTTAGTCAGTACTAGAGCTAGGATAGCCCTGTCTCTTGTGGGTTGTTGTATCAGTTGTTTGAGGCCCTCCCTTGCAGGGAATCCACCATGTGTCTAGTTCTGGCAGATGTCCCTACTGGTATTGACCAATTTGTATCTGGCATGTTGAAGTCTCCCATTATCAGAACCTCCCCCTTTAGCTGCCCTGTTGTGTAGATCTTCTAACAGTAATGTGTCTATGTCCTCCCCCTGGTCTGTAGGCCTGTACACAACCCCCATTCATATGTCTGTCACATTTCCTGTTTTCAGGGTGACCCACAGTTCTTCTGGCTCCTTATGTGTATTCCGAATTTCTGTAGCTTTGATATTTTCATTGACATAAAGGGCAACTTCACCCCCTCTTTTGCACCTCGGTCTCTTCTGAACAGTACATGGCCAGATACTGAAGTCTCCCAAGTGTGGTTACTGGTAAACCATGTCTCACTAATGGTTACTATGTTCAGTTTAGCCTCTGTCATTATTGCCTGTAGGTCTGGGATGTTGTTTCCCAGACTGCAAACATTTGTGTACATGATTTTCCATTGGTCAGATTTCCTTGTGTTAGGTCAGGCATTTCCACTGTGCATCTTATGGGGAGCTGGACCTTTTTCTTTACCAGGTGATGCAAATGAACTACCACGCTGAACTCCTGTTTGACCATTAGCTGAGGGTGGAGGGATGTTCTTTCTATTCAACGTATCGGATGCTGCACCCCTCTCCCCATTTGCTAGTTGAAATATTCTGCAAAGATGTCAAACTTCTGCCCCAATGCACTGACTCCCTCCTTAGTTAGATGCAGTCCATCAAATTTAAAGAACTTTTGCTCCCAAAACTGTTGCCAGTTCCCTACAATTTTGTGTCCTTTTTCCTGGCACCATCCTTTGAGCCACATGTTTAGCTCCCCTAGCTCCCCTTCTCTGACCTTCCATCCTTCTGTCCCCCTTTTCCAAACTGGCAGGATCTCAGAGAAGGAGATGCCAGATGAAATATATGATAGTTCGTCACCCAGTCTGGTCAGGTGTTCCTTGGTCTCCACAACTGACCAGCTGGCAAGATCGTTAGTCCCTATGTGTACCAGGGCATCAGTGTTTTCTCCTGCTTCCTGAACAATTTTTGCAATGCGGCCAGTGTCTTTCCATGCTGATGGACCTGGGAGGCATCTGACCATTACCCCTGGCTGGAGATACATATCAACTCCCCGAATCATGGAGTCTCCTCTGATCAGAAGTTTTTTGGATTTTCTTCTTGCTTTTTTTGTTTTGGTTCCTGTTTTGGGTGAGTTTTGTTGTGCTAGCTCCTGTGCTGCAGTGTCCTGCTCTGCAGTGTCCTTTGCCCCTTTGTTTGATTTTGGAGATAGAGGCAGATACCTGTTTGTAGTTTTTGCATGGTTTGTGGAGGTGATATGTTGGAGATCACCGAGCGATGGGGCACCCTATTTGCCCCTCCTAACTACCTGCCAACCTCCCAGACCAACTACCCTGTGCAGTCGAGGTGCTTCTGTTGGAAGCTGGGGAAATGGCGGGCAGTTCTTATAATATATTTCCTCTTGAATATGCAAATTGAGGCATGCAATCTCTGCCAATGCTGCCTGAAGCTGACCCCTTATATCTCCAATGGCTCAGCATGTAGGACAGTGCCCTAAATCCCGTAAAACTGCCCTTCTGAAAAGTGTTCCACAGTGCCTGCAGTTAATGATATCCATTCCAGGTAACCAGGTAAGTTGCTGGTTTTTTAACCTGGTCAGAGAATTAGAAGAAAGAAAAAGAAAGCAAAAGTTTGTTTTTGTATAACTTGTTATAACAAGTTAAATTACAATTACCCCTGTAAATGAGGTCACTGTGTGGATACTCCTCTGATCCGCCCCTTCCTGCTTTACTACAGGAAGTGTCATGACTGTGCTACCCTATAAAAGGAGTGTAGTGTGGGGTGGTTGGGGATGGGGGTGGGAGGCTGGGCCCTTCCCCTGCCGAAAAAGAAGAACCTCTGACAAAAGAAATAAGGAGGTAAGAGCAGAAACAATCAGCCAGCAACAAATGCAGTAGCCCTGAAAGCTTATCCTAATGACAGATAAAACTGTGAAACCTGTAAAGCACCACCCCTGTAATAATTTCACAGAAGATATACCCTGTTAGAAACACTTTGCTACAGAGAAAAATAAAGCAGTAACAGCAGATATACACTGCAAAAGACAATTTGAATTAGAAGATTACAACAGTAATCTGTAAGCACACACCTGTAGGCACGCCCTGTAATCATGCAGCTGAAGATATATCCAGCATCAACAATTTGAATCAGAGAAAAATAAAGCAATAAAATGTTAGCAACAAATAGTAACAATCCCTGTGAGTACAAAATAAAAATACAAACACACAGTAAACCTGCCTAGCCGAAAGAAACCTTAATCCTTATTGTTGATCTGGTAAGGTTCTTTGCTCTATCCTTTCAAGCAACCTAGAAGAAAAGAGCTCAGGTGAAGCTAGGTGCCTTGGCAAGCAAACCTAGACTTCCACCTTGTTTCATATGTCTCATGGTGTAGCACTTGTACCATTTTAATGGCCTTTCTCTGCACTATCTCTAATCTGTGTCCTTTTTCAGGTGTGGCCTCCAAAACTGGACATGGTACTTCAGGTGTGGCTTCACCAAGGATCTGTATAGTGACATAATTACCTCTTGATGTCCACTTGTGATGCCCCTACCTATACATCCTAGAATGCCACTTGCTATCCATGCAACATTTCACACTGTTTTGTGACTTCTAAGTCATTGGTGATGAGTACACCAAGATCGCTTTCCATCATCTCTTCAAATTGGTGTCAATCCAGTGTGTACTTTACTTCTGAGTTTTTCTTACCCAGATGAATGACCTTACATTTCTTGCCATTAAACTTTAACTGCCATTGGTTTGATCATTCCTCTAGTTTCCTAAGGTTGGCTAGCCTGCTTTCAGACTGTTTTTGTGTGTCTACCCTGTTGCAGAGCTTTGTATCATCTGTGAACAGGCACAATCTCCCCTCCAGTCACCAATGAATATGTTGAAGAGTAATGGACCCAGCACTGACCCCTGTGGCACACTGCTGGTCACCTCTCCTTCCTGTGACATAACCCCATTGACCAATACTCTCTGCTTTCTATTCTGCAGCCATTTCATAACCCAGTTAACTCTCTTGTGCCCTAACCCTGAGTGCTCTAGCTTGCTTCCCAGCCTCCTGTGGGGGACAGTGTCAAAGGCTTTGCTGAAGTCTAGGTACACTATGTCCACCACACCACTCTGGTCCATTGTTTTGGTTACCCAGTCAAAGAATTGAATCATGTTTGTCTGACACAATTGAATCATGTTTGTCTGACACAATCATTCTACCATGAAGCCATGTTGCTTTGGGTAAGGTTTCCTATTTTCCTTCAAGTATTCTGCTATTCTCTCCTTTAGTAGTGCTTCTATAATTTTTCCTACAATTGAGGTCAGGCTGACTGGGCAATAGTTCCCTGTTCCTTGTTAACTCCTTTGTCCAAGGGCACCACTGTTGCTGTCCTGCAATCCTGAGGTACTGTGCCACTCTCCAGTGACCTACTGAATTTCTCCACTAGTGGAGCTGCAATCTCTTCCTTCAACTCCCTTAACACCTTTGTGTGAATCCCTTTTGGCCCCATTGCTTTATCAACTCTAAGTTTGCTTATCTCTACTAGGACACTTTTCCTTGTGAAGGGGCTAGTGTCAGCCACCTTGGTGTTGTGTTCTCTTTGCTTTAGTGGAGGACCTTTTCCACTGTCCTCTATTGTGAATACTGAGCAGAAAAACTTGTTTAACACCTCTGCTGTGTGATTGTCTTCCTCTGCAATCTGGCCATCCTGTGCAACTAGTTCGACTATTCCACGCTTGTTCTTCCTTTTTTGCCTCACGGACCTATATAAGGTTTTATCTCCCTTTGTGACTCTCAGTCCTATTCTTTCTTCCATTTGTCCTTTGGCCTTTTGAATGGCTTTTCCTGCCTTCCTGCCTCCTGGAGTTTATTCCTGTAGTTGTCCAAGTTGGCTTCTTTCTGCTACATATTAAACAGCTTAAAGGCAGCTTTCTAATCCTTTATTTTTGCTGCTAAGTCTCTGTTGAACCAGAGAGGTTTCTTCTTTCTGTCTGATTTACTGAATGCATATATACATTGTTCAGTTATTATAGTTATGGCCTTCTTAAAATGCTCCCAGTCATCCTCCACATCCCCCAGCTAGACTTGGATAGTATTAATTTGATTATTGATCTCATTTCTGCAAAGTTAGCCTTGCAAAAAACAGGGATCTTGATGTTTGTGTGATGGAAGCACCAAGATATCTCATTGGCGAGAATGCCAACCTCCCCCAAAGCGATAGCACAATACTGATACAGGTATTGTGCCACCTCTTGCTTTGCTGTTTTCTTTGGGAGCTGCACCCCCCCCCCTACGCACCCCCCAGACTCTAGGATTTCAACTTCAGGTTGGAGTTAGTCTGGGGAGGGGGCAGAACACTGGGGGAAGGCAAAACACAGAAAATGGATCATTACCACGAATGTCACCGTAATGGTCTTTTTCTGTGTTTCATCATCGGGGTGTCGACCACAAGGGGTGATACATTGTGTGACATTTTTTCTGCCTTGTTGATTGTTAACCATACCAGTCCATGGTCACTGGTTCCTAGGTTGATGCCCACCTGAACATTTGAAGTCCTTGAGCCATTTATAAGCACCAGATGTAGGGTTGCAATGTCCCTAGTGGACAAGTTCACAAGTTGGTTGATTTCTGCCCCTCTCAGTGTGGACAAGAATGCCTTACTCCTTTCAGAGGATACCATATATGAGGTTCAATCAACATTGGGCAGGTTGAAGTCTTCAACTATTAGCAGCTCACTCTTGTCAGCCATCACTGAGATGGCTTCTAGGAATTCTTTGTTGACTTCTGCTTCTTTGGATGGGGGTCTGTATATAATCCCCACCCTGATGAGATCCTTGTCCCCAGCTTCCAGAGTAACCCACAGGACCTCTTGTTTTGGGTGCTTTCCCTGGATCTCTGTAGCATTGATCCCATGCCTTATGTATAGAGCAACCACCCACCCTTCCTTCCCTCCCTCCCAGTCTCTCCTGAAGCGCATGTAACCTAGTATGTCTACATTCCAGGTGTGGGTCTTTGTGAACCTCATTGATGGGAAAGTGTTATTTATGAGGAAACAATGTCATCAAAGGGTTAAACAAGCCATAAAGCCACAAACTCAAAGGGGGAGTGGCCTTTATGGGCTAGCTGAATCCTGAGATGGTAGTTCCTCATGTAAGACTTTCCCACCTTTTATTATACATAATACATACGGTTGGACACCTTGCTGTGTCCTATGTGTTTCCATAGTGTAGGAGTGTATGTTAGTGTTCATTATGAGGGATAGTATTGCTTGGTGAGTGTCTACTGGGTGTTAATGTGTTCTTCAGGAGTTCATAATACTGTAATTCAGTATGGTTAGCTACTAGGGGTCAAAATACTTTAACTGACTGCCAGTTAAAAGTCATATACCCCAACTGGGGCCAGTTTAGGTCACAGAACCCTAAGTGGAAGCTGGCTGAAGTCATAAATCCTAATAGGCAGCTAGCTGGTGGTCATATATCCTTTTAGGTATAATAATACCCTACTTGGCTGCAACCATGGGGAAACAAATTATGCATTTTTAATGGGAAAAAGGGCTCAACCAAGTAATATCTATCTATCTATCTATCTATCTATCTATCTATCTATCTATCTATCTATCTATCTATCTATATTAGAGGTGTGGTCACACCTACAGTTAGGGTTGAGTATGCAGTTTAATGTTAACCCCCACATTTTGCACCTTAATAACTTTGCAGCCGTTCAATTGAGTTGCATGAAATTTGGTATGTGCTGTCCTGTGGTGTAGATCTCCTGACTTGCCAAGTTTTGTTTTGATTGTAAATGTGGATTTTGTGCAGCATATAGGGAAAAAAGTGTTTTTTTTTTTGCTTTTTTCTCCAATTTTTCCTAAATATTCCTCAACACCCTGCACCCACAGAGTTTTGAATTTTATCATGACATTTTCAGGGTAGAAAGAGCTTACTCCAAGGAATAGGCCAGAATTTGTTTGGTGAAAAAATATTATTATGATCCAAAATTATTCAATTTTGAAAATTCAGGTTCTGAGCATGCTCAGTTCAGTCTTTTGGTTAGATGCACAGCTGCAAACAAGGATTTTGGCTCATGAACAGGGATTTTGACAGCTCATGAATGGGGATTCATTAAATCCCTGTTCATGAGAAAAAAATCCTCATTCATGAGCCCCCATCTTGTTTTCATTTTTAGTCCTAAACAAAATGTTGTTAGTTGCCCCACAGATGCATTTTGTAAATACAAATGCATGGGTTTTGTTCAGGGTGATGCCCTTTACAAAAGTATGTGTTTAGTTACCATGAGATAATTAAAAATATGGCCATTTTTATATCTGAAAATTCCCTCTCGTGACTCGCTTCCAATCCTCGTTCGTGAGCTGTTAAAATCCCCATTTGTGAGATAAGGACTAGATGGCCCTATCTCATGAAGGGGGATCAGCTCATGAGCATGGATTTTGACAGCTCACGAATGGGGATTCAGCTCACAAACAGGGATTTTGACACCTCACGAATGGGGATCATAAAAAAAAAAGTCCTAGTTCATGAGCTGTCAAAATCCCTGTTTATGAGATGAGGACCAGATGGCCCTATCTTGTGAACAAGGAATCCCCATTTATGAGCTGTCAAAGTCATCGTTCATGAGCTGATTCCCTTTCATGAGCTAGCAAAATCTCCATTTGTGAGATGAAGACCAGATGGCTCTATCTCACAAATGGGAATCGGCTAGTGAACGGGGACTTTGTCATCTCACAAATGGGGACTGAGCTCACAAATGAGGATTTTGAAAGCTCATGAACAAGGATTTGTAAAATTTGCCAGTTCACTGTTAAGAAACGGTAAGAGCTTTTGATTTGAAATTTGTATGGTGCAAAGGGGGTGTCCCACAGATGTGACATATGCTGGTTTGTTGTAAAAAAATTTGCGTTGGTTACATACTTATTACATTCCAAAGTTGAGACATTTCCTGTAGGATAACATTGCAAGGCACGACTCCTTTTGGCACCCATATCTCGAAAATGAAGCGAGATATGGATTTTTCACTGGCTACAGTTTAGATCATTTTTAAGTAATCTAATCTGTAGAAACAAGTTTGAAAATCACAGATTACACCAGCCGTGGAATTTTTTTCCTACTTGCTATTGTTACAGAGATATTGGCAATTAGTGTCACAAGGGTTCCAAGTCTTCCTTTTGAGTGGATTTCAATTCCCGTATCTCATAAACGATGTGAGATACAGAGTCAGTCAGTTAATGTGTCTCTCTGTCTCGATTACAACACTTGAAATTTTTTTCCTAGCTCCTATAGTTCCCAAGATATGGGCAAATTAGTCTTACAATGGTTCCTTGACGTATAGGGCTGCTGTACGGCTCTGTAGCTATGCATAAGTGGGATCACAGGCACAGAGAGCCCTTGCTCTCACAGACACATATCGTTATGCACAAATGGGTAGCTTGGTGGGGCCCCCACACTCCCACCAATGCATGTTATTTAATAGTCATATTACACTTTTTCAAAAAGCAAGGAAATTCATTGCAAAAAAACTTCATATAATGCACCAGTTAAGGTTAAAGTGACAAAAGTGGGGAAATGAGATGTTATGGTTGCATCCCACTTTTGTCACTTTAACCCTAACTGATGTATTAAACATAGTTTTTTTCCAATGAATATATCTAGCTACAGCTACAGATACAGATACAGATACAGCTACAGCTACAGCTACAGTTACAGCTACAGCTACCGATACAGATACAGATACATATACATATACAGATACAGCTACAGCTGCAGTTACAGCTACAAATACAGATACAGATACAGCTACAGCTACAGATACAGCTACAGTTACAGATACAGATACAGATATAGCTACAGCTGCAGTTACAGCTACAGCTACAGATACAGCTACAGCTACAGATACAGCTACAGCTACAGCTACAGCTGCAGTTACAGCTACAAATACAGATACAGCTACCGCTACAGATACAGCTACAGTTACAGATACAGATACAGATACAGATATAGCTACAGCTACAGCTACAGCTACAGATCTAGCTGTAGATGTAGATATAGATATAGATATAGATATAGATATAGATATAGATATAGATATAGATATAGATAGTCCCCCAGTACAAAGTTTGGCTGCTCCACTTTGGGTCTGATTTTAATTTCAGATGTGCACCATCACATTATTAATAAACAACCAATCTCACACAGAACAGAGCACACCAAATGCAGACCCTACTATGCAATAATAAAAAAACAGTGTCATTTTATCCTAGACACATGCTATATACTGAACAACCAAGGACCATGCTTTTTCTTTAGAAAATACTTCTTTTAAGTAAATTCTTGATTCCAATAAAATCATGACAGCTCCAGAGAACAAAGTCCAGCAAACTAGAAAAAAGTGCAAACATGCAGAGAGACCTTACTTATTGGAATTGCACAGCATAGCTGAAGCACCCTTGCTTAAGGCTACTGGGAACTTACGTTTCACTCTGTCTGTATAGAGTTTCATCAGAGGTTACTGCCCCAGTGATTACAGTGATGTCCTTAATTAAAGTGTTCATGCAAATAATTAATTACAATAAATAAATTAGTTAAATGTGCATAAAGATTCTAAAAAAGACACCAAGCAACACTTACAATTAACTAAACACAAGAGGCTTGATTCCAGAACAGCTACACCAGACGTAAACACAGTATGCCAGCCCCTAATGGTGCAAATTACAAGGTACACCTGTGACTTGTGACACGTGCAATTCCAAAAGGACATGCATGCTGCAGGCCACAAGTGCTACTCCAAAGGCAAGTTATGACACAATTACAGCAAACCAAGCATGTGCCACTGTATAATGTAGCTTGTAACACATGTAGGACACCAGTATGATGGAAATGCAATTACAGAACAGGAGGTGTAAATAAGTAAACCAGAAGAGGAAGACATAATATAGACCAAGGAAAAGCAGGTCTAAGCAGCACACAAGCATATATAACCCCTCCTACATAATCAGACAGCATACAGCAGTGTAGTGTAACACACAGCACAACATGTCAGCACTATCAGCTCTACAGGATATCATGCCAGTGGAGCAATGGGAACACAGGCATGCCAGGCATCATGGCAAGACCTAGGGGACCCAGCCACAGTGGCCAGGGTTGGTGCCAAGACCATTGGTGTGGAGAGTGAGATGTCATTATAAATCCTTTGAGGAGCTGACCAAAGAGTGGTACATAGCACATTACAGGCTCACCATGAGCTGCAACAGGGAGCTATGCCAGGACCTGAGTGGGGACCAATGCAGCACTAGCAACAGGGGCCACCCGCTTGCCACTGGAGGTGTGCATTAGTGCAGCACTGTGCTTCCTCACCACTGGCACATTTCAAATGCTCAGGGGGGACACAGTGGGCATATCCCAGCTGGTGGTGTTCAAGTACATGAGGAGGTTCCTTGTGGCCCTAATATAGTGCACCACACAACACATCAGCTTCCCATGGGATGCCCAATCACAGCTCCATGTGAAACAGGCATTCTACAATGTGGTGCAGTTCCCCATGTGTTATTGTATGTGCCATCGACTACACACACATGGCCATCAGGGACCCAACCGAGGATGAGGACATGTACACAAATAGGAAAGGGTACCACTCAATGAACATCCAGGTTGTATGTGACAGCAGATGCAAAATACTAGATGTGGTGGCCAAGTATTCTGAATCCTGCAATGACTCCCACATATACAGGAACTGTGGGCTACAGGAGGCCTTCGAGAGAGGAGACATCACTGGTAGATGACTTGTGGGTATGTACTGGGGAATGACAACAGAAAATGTGTGCAAGCAGCAGTGTGTGTGTGTGTGAGTGGCAGACAGTGCATGTGGGTGTGATTGGATACAGTGGCACAACAGAGGCACAGGGTGCACAGGCACTGCTGCAGTCAGATGTGATGCCCATGCAGATATGTGGCACAGCACACAAGGGACACAGGCAGGTCCAAGATCAACACACCATGCAACACACAGGGGCCTGGGAGGGCCACACAATGCCAAGAGAATCCCAGACAGTGCATAGACATAGCCAAGGATGTGCATGTGACTGAGAGTGCATGACTGCAAGAGTCAGCATGTGCATGCAGTAGTAAATGCAATGCAGAAGATAGTTAGATGCTTGATGACAAGTCTGCACACAGCAACAGACAGGTCACCTCTCCCCCCAACAGGTGACAGTGGATACCCCCAGATGCCATGGCTGATGGCACCTGTGAGGATACCCCAGACAGCAGCTGAGGAGTGATACAAGGAGGCCATCACCAGCACAAGAGTGGTCATTGAGCGTACCTTTGGTCAACTAAAGTCCCACTTTTGATGACTCAACACCTCGGGAGGTTCACTACAGTACAGCCCCGTGATGGCCTGCAGGACAGTACTCACCTTCTGCATCCTCCAAAACATTGCCCTCGCACACCGTATACCAATGCCTGACACTGACCAGGAGGAAGGCGCACTGCAGGATGGAGACAGAGAACCTGACTGCATGGCAGAACACATGTCAGAAGGTGGTGCAACAGCAGGACACTGTGCAAGACAGGAGCTGATACAGTAGTTTTTTCTGAGGTGGTACATGGCCACAACCACCACCACCATGGTGGAACCTGCAGCATTATGGGGGACACAGTGTGGTGCAACACAGCCCAAACAACAGCATGGCACCCATAGCACCATTGCTGAGCCACAGGAGGATGGGATACTGTCTGCCAGGTGCCATGCAACACACGTGGCTTCACTGGAGCAGTAACAGTGGCCATGCGTGTCATACAGCATCTGGTAGACATGACTGCGAATGATCAAAGGCCCCTTCGGGCCACACAAAGAGGACCCTGCACACATGGCCGATGGATATGCAGACACAATTGGGTGCAGGACATGCAGGAAAGAGGTACAACAGTGAGTAGAGTAGATGGCACCACCAGGCACAATGCACCTGCCATAGCCTCTGATGCATGATAACAGTGCAACCACAACAGGGACATAGCACCCGGGTGGCACAGACCTGCAGACATGTGGTGGTACTATGCACCATTGCACTGTGCCACCGGTGCCACCCACAGGGCCCACCATGACCCTGCCTGGAATGGTGCCATAACAGCTCATGGCTGCCACACAGGCATGACATAAACAGTGTGGCAGCATATGAACAGAATCCAGCACAGGGTGCTGCTGCACACACAATGCACCATGAGGGCATGCTCACTGGTGTGTGCCCAAGGTTGTGAGATACCATGTGCATGATGTGGACACACATGCAACAGCGCAGCTCTACCATATGTGGGCCTGCACGTGCACAGTGACACACACATGCACAATGGCACAAGCCCATGCAGACCACAGACAGATGCGAAGAGCCAGGGATGCAAAGATATGATTTAATGTAAAAGTACAAACACACAACAGTAGTATATGGATACACAATAACACAAACAATATCAACAGCAATCAGAAACCCCCCATTCCCAAACTAGAACCCACTGCTACATACAAATCCCCCCAGCCCCAGATCATATGTGCATCCTCCCACCTGGCCCCAGTAACATACAGCAGACAGAACCCCCACATACACAGCATGTATAGACCCCCACCCAGGTACAACAGGGGATGCAGGTCCCCCTACAAACACTATATACATGATCCCAACACAGAACAGTATATACAGTCTCCACCCCATGGCACAATACAGTGCCAGCATCCGTTGCTCAATCGCAGCCCACTGCACTAATGCTCCAGCAGCGCTGCCAGCAGTGCCCCAAGGGAGCCGTGCAGTTAGGCGATATCCACCATGAATGCTGCTACAAGCTACACAAGCCTCTGGTCACTCTTCACCTGCTGCCCCAGGTGCACCGCCTCTGGCTGTCACTGGTTCTCCACAGTCTGTGTGCCAGGATGAACACCAGGTGACACATGTCCATCCTCATGTCCACCTGGATGCATTACAGGCATATCCACAGGGCCAGCCTGGTGGTTGGCACACTTTGCCTGTGGCATGCCCTCCTCCACCTGTACCTCCTGCTGCAGAACCACTGGATGACCTCTGTGGTGCGCAATATCAACAGGCTTCTCTGTGGTGTGCCCCTCCATGGATGACAGTGCACCCTCCATGTCACCATCTGGCCCCTCTGGGACTGGGTGTTCCTCTGCCATATGCATGCTGGTCCTCCACCTCCTGCACCTCTGCTGGCTGGTCCTCTGACCCCTGCAGCTCCATGACATCATCGCCCTCCTCTGTCTCCTCCTACTGTAACGATTGTGACATGGGATGGACCCTGTGGTACTGGCACTGAGTGCAGTGCTTGTAGTCCTCCACATCCTGGGCCTTCTGATCAGCCATGGCCTGCAGCAGTGCCCAGTGCCTCAGAGTAAGACTGCTCTGCCCACCTGCAAAGTAGCAAAAGGAGTAGGTCAGTGCCATACCTGGACACACTGCATGCCCACACAGCACACAGCCCCCCACCACTGCAGACACCCATGGTATGGCCATGACACATGGTAGACAGTGCATGCACCTACCTGACCTCTGGTGGCCCTGCAACAGCAGCTGTTGCCACCTACCACCCCTGCTGGTCTGTAATACTGCATCCTGCACCTGTGGGGATGAGAACACAGTTACATGTGTGCACCACTGCTGGACATGGCCTGTGTGTCAGTGTCGCACCAGTGTCTGCCTATATGATGGCATACCCTCCTGCACCTGTGGATTGGCCAGTCCTCATTTCCATGTTCCTCCTCTCCCCATGGCCATCATGGTCTGCAGGATGTCTTTGTCCCACCTCGCAAGGTCCTGCCAACAGTGCTTCAGCTGCCTAGTACTGAGTGACACACCACTGATTGCACTCCAGGCCCTGTCCTTCTTAGCAGGGGAGTGGTTCTGGCACCCAGGTGGAAGCAGTGTGGTGCTCCATTTCTGTATCTGGTTTACTAGCTGGGCTGTCTCCCCTGCAATAAAGTTTGTCGCCCTTCCGTTAAGGGTGCACTTGCTGTGTTGTGATATGGCCCTGTCTGAACTGCAGTTGTTGCATCTGCCTAGGGCCATGACCTGTCAGTAATGGCACAGGACAGTCCTGATGTGGGCAGCAATGTCCTGCAAGACAACATGACAAACATCAGGTCATGACCAAGTAGTGGAGACTACCATAGTGTGACAATTCCCTACCGTGCTACATGACATGTAATACCTTAGATAGCATACCTTACAGCAATATGATACAGCAACAATGGGTACAGCACTACATCCCGCATTATGCAATACCCCCCCATTTACCTGTGTACACATCACCATCTTCATATCACCCACTTCCAAACTACTCACAGTACTGTATTGTACACACTTAAGGAAACAGTTAGCCCCCAGTTACCCGTGTACACATCACATCCTCATACTGCCCCCTTCCAAACATATCAGAGTAGTGTGACAGATGAGTCCTCCAATCTCTAAAGAGGTACATATATTCATCTCCTACACAACAGAAGCCTGAACTGAGACTCTACTCAGTGGACTACACTAGCTACAATAGCAAGACACATGGTATGTGACAGCCACTCAACAGAACTGTACACATCTTTGTACAGTGAGTATGCCTGCCTACACCCTTGTACATACCTCTGTATTTGATGGGGGAGCCTGTCTGGTGCACCTCACAGGATGATATTTCCACGTGTACTGTGTGGGGGTAGCAGCTGTAAAGTCTCACTTTGGGCCTCCTCACAGTTCCCTGTCTCTGCAGCCACTGTATAGCATGAATGCTCTATGGCCTGTTTGTGACCGCACCTAGCACATGGTAAACATCCAGGTCCCATGTGAGGCCTGCAGTGGCACCACACACTTGCAGCATGAGTATACACAAATCGCATATGCGCACTGCACTACCACACATGCCTCAGTTGCAGCATGCATGTTCGCACTTGCACCCATGACTTTGCAGTGCTGTGGAATTGACCTTGGTAGGTGCAGTTGCATATCTGGGGAGCATCACTACTGTGGCTTGTGGATGCACATGTGCTTGGGCAACTTGGGCCATGCACGCATTCCTGGCACCTATTGTTTGCTACATCTGACCAACCCTAACACAGCATGTGTGAATGAGTGACACCACAAAGATGGCCAGTGAACAAGGTTTACTATGAACAGGTTGTGGTATGGTGCAGTGGCACAGTACATTAGAGTAAGACCCCTCAACACACAAACCCACATCCAGTGACATTTCACGTTATCCACACCCAAACTGCGCTGTCCAAATTCATGCACACACCTGCACGCAGTGCACATACACATACAAATACACATGCACACCACACACACACCACATGTCCACACACAGTGCCCTCCCTTTGTGCCACTATGTACAGTGCCCATCACTCCTTTGCAGCGGTGCACCATACAGGTGCAGTCTCTAATCCCCCTGCTGTTGCTGCTGCTTGTTTCATTTGCACCTGGTGACACTTATGCCCTGTGCAACCCCCTGCAGCACCACTGGGCATACCCTTCCTCAGTTGCATGGCTGTGGGTCCCCCACTGTCCTTGTGACCCTGCACCACCAGTGTTTTCTAATGCCTGAATCACCTTCCTGTGACAGCAGGTGCTGGTCCTGGCACTGTCCCCTGTCCCTCTGTGGGATTTCTGCATTCCTCTGCACTCCATGCTGGTGTTGCCACCTCTGCTCTGACCTGTCCTGCAGTGTCTGCAGGTGCTCCCACACCCTTCCTTGCACTGGACCTGCAGCTGGCAGCTAATGCAGCGTGGCCCATGGCCATGGTGGCAGCTGGTGTTGGTGTTCATGCCACTGGCAGTAGTGCCACTGGTGGTGCTGCTGCTGGTGTTGGTGGTCATGGCGGTGGGGGGCAGGGGTGCTGGTGGTGCTGCTGGTGGTGGTGGTGGGCTTGGTGCCCCTGGTGGTGGTGGTGGTGGAGCAGCTGCTGGTGGGGGAGGTGGGGGAGGGGTTGGCAACTATAAACTTGTACTCCCATGGCTGTTGGTGGCATGGGCTACTCTGCAGGAGGTGGTGGTGTGCCCCCTGCCATTTTTGTGTGTGTCCCATCATCCTGCAGTTGCTGTTGCTTCACATGTGTCACCTGTGTCACAGCATTCCTCCTCTGTGTGTGGCACACAGGCTGGGCTGTTAGTGTGCTGTGTAGTGCCATGGCAATTCTGTCTGCCACCTTCACTGTGCCACCAACCACTCCATGGCCATGGCCAGTTGGGTGAGTGCCTGTGTCTGCTCCCTGACTCAGGCCTGAGAGGCAACCATGGCATCCATCATCCTCCTCATGGCTGTCTCTGTGGAGCATATCCTGGACTCAGCTGCAACAATGAGGTTGCCCATGTGTTCCTCCATTGCCGTGCGGTGGGCATCTATGCAGAGGTAGATGCAGCCAAGCATCGCTGACTGTTCCTCAGGTGCTGTGACAAGGGTCCTTCAAAATGCAGAATAGTCTGTGGGTGTGTCCATGTGGGTGTCCTGCAGGGTCTGCGATGCCTCATCCAGGGTCACCTCCAGCTGGTCATATGAGCCCAGGCTCAGATTCTGGGCGATGTTGTCTGCTATACTGTCCACATTGAAGAGGTTGCACAAGTCCAGTCCCCCATCCTGCTGCTGGTGTCTTGCCACTGCCTGCTAATCTCCCACCACTGGTGTTGGGGCTGCATCAAGATCCACTGTTTCTGTGCTGCCCGGGTGGTCTGTCACAGGTTCTTGTGGGATGGTCAGCTGCGTGGGGTCCTGCTCTGGCTCACTGCCTGTGCCACCACTGTCCTACTCCCCATGTCTGATGCTGTTGTACCTGTGGGAGGTTGACAGTGTGTCAGTGTTACCCTGCCACATCCTGCCCTATGCACATGCACTTATACCCACCCCTGCATTTCTGTCCCACACACCACTGACATATGCTATGGTGCACAGTGCTGCCATGGAGTGGCCCCTGCAGGTCACAGCCTGACTCCATGGACACACATCCCCATCATCCTTGCCATGGGAGTCCCTGTCACCCACTCCTGGCCACCTACACATGCCCATGCCCTCCACAGTGACTGCCTGCAGTACGTGCCATGCTGTCCTGACTGGCCATTGGCCCACATGCACTACAGTGCTGCTGTACTGCACCACTGGTGCACACTGGCCCATGCTCCATGCCTCACTTTTGATGGTGTGGTTCAGTTGGCCCTCAACTTGCCTGTCCCTGCTGCCATCTGCTTTTTGTCCAGGTCTGCATCTCCATGGACACTGTGCTGGCTCAGGAAGGCAAGAGTCCTCTCCTCATGGGCACTCAGTGGTCTCTTTTACCCACACCCACTACCTGTGGCCTTTGCCTGCCACCTATTGAACACTTCCTTCACCTTTGCATTGTGCTTCAGGTCATTCACCCACTTCTGGATGTCCCTGACATTGTGCTTGGTGCTGGCCACTGCACTGACTTTTTTTGAATATGTTGTCCCAGGCCTCCTTGTACTTCCTGTGCAATTTGTGCTCCCCACCCTTGCCCATTAACAGAGCAGCCAGTGCTTCCATCTCATTGAGGAGCATGTCTGTCTCCTCATTCATGATATTGTATTTCCACTTTCTTGCAGCAGATGCTGCCTGCGCGTTACTCCTGGCCTGCACCATCATTTCTGCATACATCACAGTCTGTGACATGTCTGCCAGTTACACACATTTATATAGGTGTTGGGTTGCGACATACGTAACTTCTACACACGCTGCTGTGGATTGCATCTTGCATTGCAGGTGTAACTTGTGATATGTATAATTTGATTTTTCCCCATTGTAACTGGCCTTTGTTTTGGAATAGGGTGCTGCTCACATGTCGCAAGGGTTTGGGTATAACTTTAGTCAGTGGTGCAGATTGCACAATGCCTGCTCGCATGTCTCAAGGGTTTGGGTATAACTGTACTCAGTGGTGCAGATTGCACCATGCCTGCTCGCATGTCGCAAGGGTTTGGGTATAACTGTACTCAGTGGTGCAGATTGCACCATGCCTGCTCGCATGTCGCAAGGGTTTGGGTATAACTGTACTCAGTGGTGCAGATTGCACCATGCCTGCTCGCATGTCTCAAGGGTTTGAGTATAACTTTAGTCAGTGGTGCAGATTGCACCATGCCTGCTCGCATATCGCAAGGGTTTGGGTATAACTTTAGTCAGTGGTGCAGATTGCACCATGCCTGCTCGCATGTCGCAAGGGTTTGGGTATAACTGTACTCAGTGGTGCAGATTGCACCATGCCTGCTCACATGTCACAAGGGTTTGGGTATAACTGTACTCAGTGGTGCAGATTGCACCATGCCTGCTCGCATGTCGCAAAGGTTTGGGTATAACTGTACTCAGTGGTGCAGATTGCACCATGCCTGCTCGCATGTCGCAAGGGTTTGGGTATAACTTTACTCAGTGGTGCAGATTGCACCTTGCCTGCTCGCATGTCGCAAGGGTTTGGGTATAACTTTAGTCAGTGGTGCAGATTGCACCTTGCCTGCTCGCATATCACAAGGGTTTGGGTATAACTTTAGTCAGTGGTGCAGATTGCACCATGCCTGCTCGCATGTCGCAAGGGTTTGGGTGTAACTGTACTCAGTGGTGCAGATTGCACCATGCCTGCTCGCATTTCGCAAGGGTTTGGGTGTAACTTTACTCAGTGGTACAGATTGCACCCTGCTCTACTTGCTCTCCTGGAATCGAGCTCAAGCTTCTCAGTTTGCCTAAATCCATATTACTTAACTATCTGAGAGTAACTATTACACGTGTGGCTTAATATGACCTTCAAATCCTTTTATTTCTTTTAAGTTATATATTGGATCATACTTATTACTTTTAAAGGAAAACATTATTTGAATCTATCAACCACAGCATTTAATAATAGTAAATTATTTAGTAATTGCTTTCTTTCTTCTTTCTTCATTTTCTTCTCATCATCTCCAGGGTTTTCCTTTAGTGATTCATACTTTGAGGGCCATCCATCCAGTTTCAGATTCAATAAGCTTGCACACTTCGTGTTTCATTTGATTTGAAGGACACAGTCAGAACAAAAGGGATCTGCAATCACAGAAATACAGGCACTAAGATATACATGTCACCTAAATATGAACCTTATGAAATGTTCTTCTTATGATTAGTTTTACAAAGCCAGATTTATAATGTTATTCCTAAAATAACACTTGATGGAATTGTGTGGGACCCACAGGGATTAAAACATTAACACAAACAAAGGCAACATTTTTTACTTCCTTTTGAACAAAAAAAATAATTATATCTTATTTTAATTAATGCCTGTGATTTTAAAAAATAGCCTGTATTTCTTATAAATGTGGCACTAGTTTGACACAGAGTAGTCATTCAAGCCAGGGGGGAATCTTGCCCAAGTGTGAAATGTCCATTTAATTTTACACATGTATTCATTTATTCTTTATTTATTCACTAAAATCGGGTTTACAGCCTTTGAGTCAGAGACTCATTAACAAAGGCACCTCATCCGGGGGGGGGGCAGACATCAAGACAGTTATTACAGTGCAGATTAAAACAGAGGATAACATTACAGGTGCAGTAAAAGGAACATTTAACATAGATACACTTATAATGCAGTCGTTTGTATGTTACTTGGGTTACATAATGTTACAAAACTATGAGTTACACTCATGGAAATAGTAGGTCCTCAGAGAAGACAGCGGGTTACATCCCTGTTTGGACCAAGTAGGGAAGGAGTGGGTCTGGGGAGGGAGAGGCTGTCCAGTGGACATTGTCGAGCCAGGGGGCAAGGCGGGTGGGTTCCACAGGTTACAACAGGGGGCTAGTTGCACCTACAACAGCAGGTAGTAAAGATATGGTTCCGAAGGGCTATTTTGAAGGAGCCAATTTTTGGCAAGTTGAAGATGCAGCTAGGGAGGGAGTTGAACCAGGTGGGGGCTCGGTAGTGGAAAGATCTCTGAGCAAGAAAGCTTTTGGTTCTGGGCACCTTGACAGTGGCCTTAACAGAGCTATGGGTGGTGACAGACAATGATGACTGCTGTAGGGAGGTGGAAACCCCTGAGGGGGGAAGAGTCCTAGCAGTGATTTCTTAGCGAGAAGGCAGGTCTGGTAGAGCAGTCACTCCTCAAAGTTGAGCAGATTGGTGGTAGTATAGAGAAGGCAGGTGTGAGTTCAGCTGGGGGCACCAGTCAGGAGCCTACAGGCCTTATTGATGGAGAGTTGGATTTTGGAGAGGGCAGGGTTGTCAGCTGCAGTGTAGATGGGCAAGCCATAGTCCACAAGGGACAAGCTGGAGGAGGTGATGGCCAGCCTGAGGGCAGCCTGAGGCAGGCAGTCCCTGTGCCAGTATAGCAGGCCAATCCAAGAGTTAATGGGGGCTGACAGGGCATTAATGTGGGTGTGGAAAGAGAGGGCAGTATCAAATGTGATGCCTAGGTACTTGTATGTGGTCACTTGTTCTAGAGGGTGCAGAGTGCTGGGGATAATCAAGAGGGGGTATTTTTAGCTTTATTTTGGTGGTGGGAGAAGAGCATTGATTTGGTTTTCTTTAGATTAATGACCAGTCTGCAGTCACCTAACCACCTTTCGGCTTGGTTGTAAGCTTGCTGGAGGGATAATTGGAAGGAGGTGGGATTGGGATGTGAGGCAATGAGGACTGCAACCTCAGTGTAGAGGAGCATTTTACCAGTACATGAGCTGGGGAGGGTGTTGAGGTAGATACTAAAAGGTATTGGACCCAGGATGGAGCCCTGAGGAATCCTGGAGCAAATGGGAAGAGTGCTGGAGAGGGAGCCACTGATCTTGGCACACTGGGATCTAGCAGAGAGGTAGCTGGAGAACCAGGAAATGGTACCACCAGGGAAGCCAAGTTGGTGGAGAGAGTTGAGTTGAAGAGGATGACAGACAGTGTCAAAGGCCTTAGAGAGGTCAATGAACACTGCTCCTGCAAGGTTGCAGACTCGAGAACAGCATGCAGGTGTTGAGAGAATTCCAGGAGAGCCATGGTTGTGCTGTGTCCTGAGCAGAGACCGTGCTACTCTGGGCATATAATGTCATACTTGATTAGGTATTCAGAGAGCTTTAGATAGTGGGGGAGGATGGAGATTGGCCAGTAATTGTTGGGGGTGGATGGTCCCCACTCTTATGTATGGGTGTGATTTCAGCAGTTTTCCAAGCACTTGGGAACTGACCCAGGCATAGAGACTGGTTTAGGGGGTCAGTCAGGGGGACTAGGACTTCGTCCAAGACCATACAGAGGATCCTGAATTTGAGGGGGACACTGCCAGGGTTATTGCTGCCTAAGGCTTTTAGCAGGTGCAGCCTGGCTTCTTGGGGGATAGAGTGCACAGGTAGAATGGTGGGTGATGCAGGACGAGAGGGAGAGAGGTGGGGATTGGGTCCAAGAAGCCACTGGGGAAGATCGAGCTTAGGTCAGAGAAGTCAGTGTTAAGGCAATCGGCTATAAGGAGAGGATCTGTGGTGGGGGTGCCATTGATGGAGAGCTGAAATGGTGGGGGAAGCGGGACTTCCCATTTAGCTCTTTCATATTATCCCAGAAGGTCCGGGCTGAACCCCAAGTGGAAGTGAGGGTGGTCTGGTAGTGCTCTGCCTTGGCCCGCCTAATGGCCCAAGTGCACTTATTGCATTCTGCATTGTAGGCCTATCAGATGCCTTTCCAGATTCTACAGCAATGTGCCAGAGATTATCTCTGTTTTTGAGTCTCTGGAGGAGGGGTGGGATGATCCATGAGGCACTGCACTTTTTAGAGCGAATCCTGGTGAGGGAGGTGAACAGGTCACAGACCTTACAGAAGGAATTTGTGAAGTGGTCAAGAGCTGAGTTAATGTCAGAGGTACACTGGATAGGGGACCAGTCTAGCTGGGCTAGGTATTGTTTTAATTTTTGGAGGCCCCCAGGGTTTAAATGGCGGTGTAGAGTGGCCTGGGACACTGGCTTCAGAGTGGAGGATGGCCAAAGACAGAGGACTGGGGAATGATCACTAAGAGAGTCAGGGAGGACCATGACATCCCGGATTTTGTAGGGGCGGTTAGATATAACAACATTGAGGAGAGTGCTGGTGCCAGTAGAGTGACTGAATTTGGTGGGCTGGTTGACTAGCTGGGAAATATCCAGGGCAGCAAAGGAATCCCTTATATGGGAGGCAGTGGAGGCAAGCCAGTTAACATTGAGATCACCTAGGATGACTTGCTCCACTTTGTGAAGGAGTGATGTGAGGTAGTCAATGAGGTACTGGACTGCTTGGTTTTGATTCCTTGGGGGTGCGATACAGACCATGAAGAAGAAAGGGCCTCGAGTGGGGTCAGGTGTGATTTTTATGGTGAGCGCTTGGGCTCCATAATCAAGTTTAGGAGCTGGGAGTGCCTGACCTATAAGGGAGTCCTGTATGAGAAGTGCACAGCCACCACCGTGTTTGTCTACTCAGTCTTCCCTGTAGATGGTATATCCAGGAAGGGTGATAGCAGAGTCAGGGGTGGATTTGGAGAGCCAAGTCTCTACCAGTGCAATTATGTCAGGCTGATGTTGAACGACCCAGCACTGGAGGGCAGCAGATTTCTTTAGGAGGCTGCAAATGTTTAAGGGTGCAAAGTGGAGGCCAGTTGCAGTACAGGGTTTTGAAGGGCTGGAAGCTATAGGTCCTGGGTTTGGGTGTACATTACCAGATAATAATAATAGCAGTGTAATTATTCTGGTTAGTGACTGGTGGTGATGGAGACCTTTAGGTCAACACCCAGCTGAGGACTTTACAATCAGGGTGCATGGGATAAATAAAGTGCAAAGGGTGAGAATGGCAGGGGAGAGCTGGGTCCAGATCGGGCCTTGGAAGGCAGAGGGAGTGGGAGTGTTGTCAGGGTGGGGGTGTTGGTGGGTCAAGGGTGTGTGGGTGGGTGGGGAGGGCAGAGTCACTGTGGGGTAGTCTGGATGTGAGGTGCCTAGTGTGGCAGAAAGGTGTTCTGGTCAGTGTAAGGTCTGTACCAAAAGGGTGAAGGAGAGCAGACTTAGTAATGGAGTGTAGGTACCCATAGCAGCTAAGCAGTAAAGAAAGTGTCCAGGAGTAGTAGACAGTAAGGAGATGTAGAGCAGCTTTGAAATAGTTGGGAGAAAACCCCTCTAGTGGGTGAATAGTATAAGCTGCAAATGGGAAAAATCAGTATCAATCAGTAGAAGAGGGAGGGGCAAAGACTGATGAATAGTGATAGACTGACCACACAATGAGTGAAATGAGACAGGAACTGTATTGTGTTGGATTGGGTAAGTGTACTTATAACTGGTCCCTCTAGTGGCTAAAAGATATAATCTGCTAATGGAAAAGTCTGCACTTAAAAAAAAAAACAGGCAGGGAGGTTCTGAAGCAAGTTTTTTTGGGAGGGGGACACTGCAGCAGCCTCAATGGGACACAGAGGTCAAGGATGTAGCCCACAGACTTACAGCTCTAAGAGGAGGGGCACAGGGCTCAGGGCAGATAGCAAAATCACAGTACCTTAAAACCTCTCTCAAAACTTAAATCAACTCTTAAGAAATCTCTACATCAAACTAAACATTACTTAAAGTGAGAAATCAAGAACGTCAAGCAGAGGTCAGTTCTAGCATTAATTTATTGGCAGCAGTTCCTAGAAGACTTCTGCGTTGCTATACATAGTGTGAGAAACACTGGCAAACAGGAGCAAGTGAGATTCCTCCAAGGGTAGATGCCAAAATTCAGAGTTCCAACCCGTACCTAGCTTGGAGGGTGAGCATCGGGAAGCTTCTCTTTCGTCTGCTTACCACACTGTAGAATGCAATTTGTTTGAGAGGAAACAGCCCGAAAGGGCACAGTAGTCATACTGACTTCATATTCCCAGTCTCCCCCCTCTGATTTTTTTTTATGAACTTTCTGAATGCCAAAAAAGGAAACATTATGTTCCTTTTAATTTTTTCCTCTCACATGCCTTCCAACTGCATATTTTTCAATTTCATCTATCATAGCCCTGACATATCCCCCTATTGTAAGTTTAAAGTGTTGTGTTGTTCTCCCTATATAACAATCTCCACACTGGCAATTCAGAATATAGACTACTCCTACTGTGTCTCAAGTTATTAAATCATTACAGCATATTTCTTTTTTGCCTCTTGGGTGTTTTACATGGTCCCTCTGGATTAAATAAGTGCAATAAATGCACCTCGTACATCTCTTATTTTTCATTGGTAATTGCCAAGATACAGTAACACTTTTCTCAGGTTTAACTAAGGATGACACAACCCTGTCCCCCATATTTTTAGCTCTTTTATATACAAATTGTTGTAGTTCCTTGGTAACATCCATTAATTTCTCATCTGCTGTTAACACTAGCCATCTATTAGCTACAATCTCCCAGGCTTTATTAACTCCTACAGTACAAAACATGGGGTTACTTTGAGCTCTGGCATTCTTTCCCTCTCAGCATTACCATTTCTTAAAAGTGTATCCCTCTCCATATAGGCTGCCAAGCTAGCAGCTTTTTTTATTATATATTTCTTACAGTTCTTATTTCAGAATCTGAACATCTGTTGCTATTGCACATGTTTCTGCTTTGCTGCATGTTGTTCTCTGAAACTGTCATGATTTTATTGGAACCAATAATTTAATCAGATGTAGTTTTTGAAGAAAAAGCTTGGTCTTTGGTTGTTCAGCTCATATAATGTGTCTAGGATAAAATGACACTGTTCTTTAGCATGGCATAGTAGGGTCTGTATTTGGTGCACTCTGTTCTGTCTGAGATTGTTTTTCTATGTGTGTGTGTGGTGAGAGAGAGAGAGAGAGAGAGATGTGTGTGTGCATGTACAGTATATATGTATGTACAGTGTAGCTATATATATATATCATATATTATATATACACAATAGGCATGAGCTATATTTTTCACTGATAAAAGCATGTATTACTATCACAGTGAGATAAATGCAACCCCAGGTTAACAAAGTGATGATAAATGCTGTTTATACATACTGGCCTGGATATTCAAAGGGGTTGTGCCTGGCACAACGGAGTGCCGGTGCAATCCCACATTGCGCTGAGGTGGGATATTGAGAAGGCTGCCTGATGCAGTGCAAATCCCGATCCTCTGGGGTGCAATGATAATGTATGCGGCACAGATTCAGGGGGTGTGCCCATGCATATGTAGAACATCCCAATATTTAGCCTGGGATGTGCAGTACATATGCTGGTGCATCCCTGCACTGTGCCACACAGGGGGCTCAAAGTTGAACTTGTACTGAGTAGGAGCAAGTCTTGGCCACCCACAGATGAGCTGCTGTATTGCATGGCACAATACAGCAGCTTAGCTGTGGGTGGCCACCCGCCCACCCAGAACACCATCCGCAAGCACACACAACCCTGGTGGTCTAATGGAACCCCCTCGCCCAGAGCTGAAATCCTGTGGTATAGGTGTCTAAAGACAGCCCTGGTAGTCTAGTGGCTCCCCCGGTCCCAAATGCTCTGATGTGTATGGAAACATGACCATCCCTGGTGGTCTAGTGGTCCCGCCTCCCACCCGAGACTCCGATACCCTGATACATGGCATTAAGATGACCCTGGTGGTCTAGTGGAAACCTTCCCCACCCATTGCTGTGATCATGGTGCACTCCTGTATGGAAATGCCCTGGTGATCCAGTGGCACCCCCCCCACCCAGAACCCACTACCCACTCTACTCCCCCCCATCATTAGTGGGTGGCTGCATCCCACCCACACACACCCCTGGCCACCCCAGAATGACAGGTACAGTATGGGCTATTGGTCCCCAGTGTGGACCAACGTGCTTTCAAGGCATTCTGTACTAGACAATCCTGAATATGTGAATGGGGCCAGAGAGCTGCAAGAGAGAGCTTGGAGAAGAGGAGGAGGGGGTGAGAAACAGTGTTGAAGGCTTTTGCCAGGCTGACAAATACAGCAGCAGTAATGTGGCCCTTATCTATACCTGTGCTGATAGAGTCAGTGAATCTAAGGAGTGAAGAGGCGGTAGAGTGGGACTTCTTAAAACCAGACTGTTAAGGTGTGAAAAAGGATGAAGAGTCTAGAAAAGTGGAGAGCTGAGAGAGGACTAGGTGTTCTTGGAGTTTAACTAAGATAGAGAGAAAGGAGATAGGGTGGTAGTTCCCAGAAGCTGAGGGGTCACCATCTTTAGGGAGTGGGATAATGGTGGCATGCTTCCAGTCAGAAGGGACAGAGGCAAGATTGTAGAGAGAGGACAATGGGGTGGAAATGGCAGGGGCTGAGAGGTAGAACATTTTGGAGTCGAGGCCAGTGGGACACTTGCCTTTAGCTGGATTTATGGTGAGCAGGGAGTTCTAGACTTCAGCTGGGGAAACTTGGTGAAAGACAAAGGAGGGGGCAGTGGGAGGGTCTGGAACAAGGTGTATGGAGGGAGAGGAAATGGGTGAGGCAGAGGGGAGCATGGAAAGCAGTGACAATGTGCAGCTTGTGAAGAAGGTACTGAATTCATTGGCCACCATGAGAGGGTTCATGACAGTTGAGTCACCAATATTTAGAACAGGGAAGGGGGGCTGTGAGGGGAGAATAATGAGTAACCACCTTCCCAAATTTAGCAGGGTTGTTTATGTTGGTGTGGAAAGAGTCTTTGAAGTAATTGGCTTTTGCCTGGTGGATTTGTCTTGTGCCTGTCTGATGTATTTACTTCAATTTTTGTGGAGGGTATGGTAGATCTGATGGTTGGCTGGGCTCTATGAGGTTTTAAATTGATGCCATGATAGATCATGGGGTTTACACATGGACACAATTTCTGTAATGACCCAGAGGTGATATCATTTAACTCAGATGGATTTTAGAGGGGCATGAGTATCCCAAACTTTTAGAAAAATTGAGGTAAAGTGAGAGAGGGCAGCATCCATGGAGGTGGAGGAGAGGACATGAGACCATTTGGTCAAGGCTAGGTCTTGAAGAACTTTACTGTTTAGGGATATGAGGTGTTGGTACTGGATGTATTTGGGAGAATCAGAGGAGAACTGAACTTTCTGATGCAGTTGGGACAGTGGTCACTAAGCTTATCAGATAATATTCCAATGGAGAAGATACTATGAGGATGAGTAGAGCGCACCCAGTCGAGCATGGAGTGAGACTGGGAGTGAGGGTTCAGGCAAGTGGTTTCTTTTATCAACTGAGTGAAGTTCAAGGCTTCAATCTGCTGACAAGCACAGAGTAATGAGGTGGATTGCCAGTCGAGATTAAAGTCTCCAAGAAGGGATGAGTTCTCCAGATGCTGCAAGTGTGGAGGTAGTGGTGAGGCAGGAAATGAAGGAAGAAGGGGGAAGTTCTGGGGAGGCATAAAGCACACCAATGAAGAGGGGCTTGGATAAGGGAAAAAGGGGTTTTGTTACAAAGAGCTCATGGGACTGGGGAATAGCTTCCTTGTGGGAAATAGTACAAGATTAAGCATTGCAGGAGTAAATAGTGACTCCACTTGCCCAGTTTACCTCGGTCTTGTAGGAGGATGAAAAAGCCAGGAAGGACCAGCTGATTGTCAGGGATATGGGAGTATAGCAACATTTCAGATATGCATAAAATATCAGGGGTGTGTTGATGACCCACACTTTCAGCTCATCCAATTTAGGAAGAAGGATTTGAACACTGATATGGAAGATTCTTAGTCCTCTAGGATGAGCCGAAAGTGGTGGTGGGGAGGAGAGTAGCCAGGATTTGGTTCAACGTCACCAGCCAACAGTAAGAGTAGGAGTAGGATGAGCTTATGGGAGCCATGATTTTTGTGCTTAGGGCTGTACCCATGGGCTGAAACATGTGGCGAGGGCATGGGGGAGCATGGCCTGTGAATAGCTTCTAGGTGTAGGAGAGAACTTTTGAGAAACCCAGAATTGATAATAAAGGTGGAGTATGGGGAGATTAAGAGATTGAGGGTGGGAGGAAACAGAGGCTGGAGTAGTGATGTCACAGAGATGGCAAAATTGATGGTGGAAGCAAAGGGATGGGATGAGGGAGGGAGAGGGGAAGAGGTGAGGAGACAGAAGAGGAAGACTAGGAGAGGAGGAGGAGGGAACTGCAGGGAGAGACCATGGGAATGCTAAGGATCTGTCCGATAAGAGTCAGTGGCCTGCAGTGGCCAGAAGGAGTTTGAATAGGATAAAGGCAACAGATAGGACAGTATCAGCAATGAAGCAGAGTAGCCAGCAATATATCACAGTTGTTGTGGCTAAGGCCTACTCTGGCTGAGAGGAAAAAGAAAAAGGTACATGATTAGGTCCTACTGATGGGGAGATGTATAAGGGCAGAGTAATGCAAAGAAACTGGGAAACAGACAAGGCTGGCCCAAACGTACCTAGCTGGTGGAATTTGTTGTTTGTTCGATGTAGGGCTTAGGAGTAGGAGAGCAGAGCCCACTTGCTGTCAAGAAGTATAAGGATCCAATGGGAGAATAGGCAGATAGTCTTTTGCACTGATTGGTTCACAGAGGGAATAAGTATAATCACATAGACAGGGCAGGTGGATGGGGAGATGCCACGTAGTGGCACTGGAAACTGCACTTGAATCAAAAAGAACTTATTTTGTTGGTGCACTAAGCAGCTAGCTAAGCTGCTGGGTGGTGCAAACAGATAAGCCCAAGATTTAATAGAACTGAAAGATCACAGGGCTTTAGCAGAGTTTCAGCTACAGGAGCTTAAAGATCAACAAAAACAAACAGAATTCAACTTAAAAAGGCCACAAAATTGAATGTGCAGCTGGTAGAGGTCTGTGCTAGTTACAAAAAATAATGCTGGACATTGTAAGTAAAAGCTACTGCTACACCAAGAGGTGGCTGAAACAGAGCACAGTTAAAGGAGAAAAAGGACACATTTGAATTAAGCAGAGGCTGAGTGCTCCCGAGAGCAGCAGGTCAACATCTTCAGTGGTTGCTGAAGCTGGTGGAGCAGCTCAGTGGGGGTAGACAGCCCCTAGAGAGAGAGGGTGTCTGTGGAGAGAGAAGAGGGTGCTATAACTTGGTGAACAGCCATGGGGGAGAAGGCTAGGAGACAGACAAAGGCAGATTCAGATTACAGTGGGGGGAGAAGGAGCAGCAGGGCAGTGAGGGGAGCAAAGTGTGGGCTAGGAGTGGAGAGAGAGAGTGCTAGAAAGTGAGGCAGGGAGATAGGAGAAGTAAGTAGGGAAGTTGGAAGGGGCAGAGAAAAAAGGAAGAAGGAAAGAAGGGAGCAGAGAAGCAGTATAGACAAGAACAAGCAAGACACAGTTCTAAATATTAACTAAGTCAGTTTGCAGCAGAAAATTACAAAGCAGAATAAAACACGCAGGCAGAAACACATTTCAGAATGAACAGTGGTTGCAAGACCCAGGTAGTCCTTTGCAAATTAACTCAAGTAGAGAAACATACCCCTTGTATTAACACGAGCATAGGAATGTTCCCCTATATTAACTCCAGCACTAAGAATTAGCTGGGGATACATAATGATTTAATAGCTGATAGCATAAGGTAATGCCTACTACAGAAATCAGCACATGGAGAAAATTCTAAGCATTTGCTACAGAAATCAATTTTTGTTAAAGAGCAAAAAAACCAAACTGTTAATGTATAGAACTTGAGAACTTCCGTCAACAGCACTTGAATCAGAGAGAGCTTATTTTGATAGCTCATGCAGCAGCTAGTTAAGCCATCAGATGCTGCAAACAGGTAAACCCAAGATTTAGTTCAATTGAAAGATTTCAGGGCTTTAGCAGAGTTTTGGCCATGAGAGCTCTAAGGGCCACACACAGAATTCAGCTTAAAAAGAGGCTACATAATTTAATGTGCGGCTGGTAGGTAGCTCTGCTAGTTAGAAGGAATAATGCTGAATAGTGTAAGTAAACTCTGCTGCCAAGCCAAGAGGTGACTAAAATGGAGCACAGGTGAAGGAATAAAGGTGCAAAATTTGAATTAAGCAGAGGCTGGGTGCTACTGAGAGCAGCAAGTCTATAGCCTTTGTGGTTGCTGAAGTGAGTGGGCAATTAAAGAGTATCACAGTGGGGGCTGACTGCCCTGAGGAAGAGAGGGAGGATGGCTTCAGTGGTTACTGAAGTTTGCAGGTGACTGAGGAGCAGCTCAGCAGGGGCAGACTACCCTAGGAGAGGAAGGGAGGGACGGAGGGTGGTTTTAATGATTGCTGACATTGGCAAATAATTTAGAAGCAGCTCAGAAGGTGCAGACTGCCCAGAGGGAGGGACTGTACTGCTTTAGTTAGACATGAGTGCACACTTCTATGTTAAAGCCAAATTTTGCAACCATAATAAGTTTGCAACTGTTCAACAGAGTTGCATAAAATTTGGCTCTATAGGTAGATCCATTGATATTGCAAATTGTGTGTGAATCTGTTGTGTGGGTTCTGAGATACAGAGGATCAAAAATCCCTAAATGTACATATTTTTTGTCATTTTGTTGTCCACCTTTCTCTCAGAAACTGTTTAAGGTTGTGGTCTGAAATTCTCAGGGTTTAAAGCATTTCTCTCACAGTTGTGCCTTATGAGGATTTGGTGGGAGAATGTTCATCTGTTCCAAAGTTATTACATTTTTAAGGTTTCCCATTATTTCCTGTGGGAAACGTTCGATGCTCCACATTAAAATACTTTTGTTTTTGCAGGAGCCATTGACTTTTTGCAAGAAGCATCACAGGGAGCCTAAAGTAGTTTCACAGAGCCCTCCTTTTTTTTCAAATAATTTTTATTCATAGTTTATACATGAATGCATCACTTGATTCTTCACAAACGTGATTTGTTTATATTGATAAGATATTTACTTCTTCGCATTGATATTGCATTGGGGAAAGGAGGAGTAGGAGTTTGAAGAAGGTTGTGCAATGGCTACTTAAAGTCTGTTTTTGAGTGTGGATAGGAAGGATAGGAATATAAAAAGCAGTTGCTCAATATATCTAAACGTGTGCAACAAAGGAGGTAAGGGAAGTAAAGAATATTTTTTGCACTGATAGAGGAGGGAGAGGGGAGACTTGGGGGAGTGTTTGGTATCCTGCATCTGGAAGGGTGGGGGGGTCACTGGTGGGCAATGACAGCAATGGGTAGGGTGGTAGGCTACAACAACTGTGGTGCACCAATCTTTCTAAAAATTTCCTGGAGTGTGGGAGGATGTTTAGTGTGCAACCACATAGAAAAACTTAGAAAGGAGATTGAGTGTCTGCAGGAGGAACTAAGACAGGCAAGGCAGATTGGGGGTGGGTTTAGCCCAATACTGGAGGGAGGAAGAAGGGGAGATGAGGGAGGGTGATTTAAGCCAACAGTGGTGAGGAGAGGGGCAGAAGAAGGGAAGCAGAGACAAAGGGGCCCAGGTCAGGAAGAACAATTGCCGGGGAAACCAGGTCAGGAGGCAAAAGACAAACGGAAGGAAGAGATAGGAACTTGTGAGGGGAGGCAAAGAAGTGGCAAAAGACATGGAGTAGAAAGGAGAGAACAGGTTATTATGAAGAGAGATGGAGTGGGCATTTGTGAAGGGCCTTCAGAAAATAGTTGTGCACTGCTAGAGAGGAAGAAGGTAGAGGAGGGAAATGATGAAATTAGAGGAGTAATTGATAAATGCTAGGACCAAACTGGAGCCGGGGGAAGTTCTGCAGGGAGAATTGCAACAGGGGTAAAAGGGGGAAATAATGTGCAGGGGGAAGAAGAGGAGTTGGAAATGAGAGAGGAGATGAATGAAGCAAGCAGGGAGTAAGAGGGGTGGAATCTTGGTGCTGGGGACTCAATACTAAGAGGAGTTGAATTGGGGAGTAGCAAGGGGGGAGGCATAGTCGTATTTGGGTGGGGCCATGCCGGAATGACAGCGGAAATGGTGGGACAGTCTGTTCTGAAATATGCTAGAAGGGGTAGGGACAAGCCTCATTTAATTATACATTTTGGGACAAATAACCTGGCTGACAAGACAGTAGATACAGTCCAGAGGAGGTTTGAGGAACTAGCACAATTATGTCAGGGGGCAGGAAGATAGTAACTTTTTCAGAGATACTTCCAGTGCCAAAGGCAAGCACAACAAGAAAGCTGAGAATAGAGGAATTTAACAGATAGCTAAGAACCTGATGTTGTGCTAAAGGGTATGGGCTGTTGCGGGGGTGGGGAGGGACCTGGGAGGACAGTAGTCTCTATGCCAAGGACAGACTACACTTGAGTGAGGAGGGAAAGAAAGTGTTGAAACAGAGGATGGAGGAGTACATAGAGGAAGTTGGGAATTTAAACTAGGAGTGGGGGTGGCAGTTGGGGAAAAGATATGCAGAGACCACAGACTGGGAAACCATATGAGCTTACCCCCCATAACAGTGACAAAGGACAAATGACAAGTACTGTTGGTGATGCTAGGAAAGGAGGGCAGGATGGGGGGGGAAAGGGTGGAAGGTGGTTACCCTTAATGCTAGGAGCCTTGGGAAGAAAACTGCAGTTACAGGTTCTCATGGCAGAGGGAGAGGTGGACATTGCAGCCATCATGGGAACATGGGCCACCCAATACAATGACTGGGACCTGTCTGTACCAGGGTACAGGTTATTTCATAGGGACAGGGTGATTGGGAAAGGTGGGGGGGTGGCACTATATGTGAAGGAAGGACTGAAGTGTGTAAGGGAGGAAGGGGAGGAGGGTAGTATGGAGTCACTTTGGATGCAAATCCAGGATTCCAAGAATAGGATTCATAGAATGGGAGTGGTGTACAGGCCACCATCTCAGACGGAGGAGTTAGGGAACTAGCGGGACAGAACAAGGGGACCTGTGAGAAGGGTAGTGTGGTGATTGTGGGGGACTTCAACATGCCAGGAGTGGACTGGAGCACCCCAACAACCAGGAACAGAAGGGAGCAGGTACTGCTGGATGCCTTCCAGGACAGCTCCTGCTGCAAATGGTCAGTGAACCAACCAGGTTAGGAAATACCCTTGACCTTGTGCTGCAAATGGGGACTTTGTGAGAGAACTTACAGTGGAGGAACCACTGTCAGGGAGTGACCACCACTCAGTATGGCTCACATTGGATATGGGCAAGAAAGGAGTGGAATCTGGCACAATAGTGCTGGACTTCAGGAGGGCCGATTTTGGGAGGATGGGGGACGTGGTAAAAGGGTACCTGGCCAGAATTCAGTCTATTGTGGACACTAACCAGAGGTGGGAGCTCATAAAGCTGGGGATAGTGGAGGCAACCAAAACCTGCTGCAAAGCCCAGAGCAAGAAGGCTAGGGCTAAGAAACCAATCTGGTTGAGCAAGGAGGTTATGGAAAAGGTAAGGAGGAAAAAAGCTGCCTTTAGGAAGTACAAGAAAACAGGGAGGGAGGAGGACAAGGAGAAGTACTTGACAGAATCGAAGGAGGTGACAAGGGCAGTAAGGGGAGCCAAAGCATCTACTGTTAGAAGATATACAAAACATGACAGCTAAAGGGGAGGTTCTGATAATGGGAGACTTCAACATGCCAGATACAGATTGGTCAATACCAGCAGGAACATCTGCCAGAACTAGACTCATAGTGGATTCCCTGCAGGAGGCCTCAAACAACTGGTGAGCAACCCACAGAGACAGGGTTATCCCAGATCTAGTACTGACTAACAAAGAAGGATCACAGATCTCCAGGTAGAAGGTCACCTGGGGCCAGTGACCATCACATGGTATGGTTCAATTTAGCTACTACCATCTAAATCATCCCATTCAAGGCAAAAATATGGGACTTCAGAGGAGCTGACTTTGATAAGATGGCCAACAGAGTTAAGCTAGCCCTGGCAAAAAGAAACACGGGTGAGAGAGGTACAGGCAGAGTGGGCAAGCATTAAGGATGCAATACTTGAAGCAACATCCCATTGTGTTAGACAGAAAAGGAAGTGCAAAAAGAAGGAAACCACTTTGGTTCTCAAATACAGTAGCAGAAAGGTCAGAGCCAAAGGCTGGCCTTCAGGAAATATAAGGAACACAGCGGGATGAAGATGAGAGTCATACCAAACTGCCTAAGGGAAGCAGGTAAGGCAGTAAGGCAGGCAAAGTCCCAAACTGAGGAAACACTAGCACGAACAGTAAAGAAGGTGACAAGACTTTCTATAGATACATTAGTGAAAGGAGAAAGTCCAGAAGGTATTGCTAAGCTTAATGAAGAAAGGGAGCATGTGAGGAGGAGGACCTGTAAAGGCATCTATCCTAAATAGATACTTTGCTCAGCATTTACTGAAGAGAAGGTAGGCAGGGCCCACAGCTCACCATCATGGACACAGGGGGAGGGAGGTGAGCACTACTCCCTTCACAAAAGAAAGGGTCCTACAAGAGCTTGCTAAGCTCAGGGTGGATAAGGCAATGGGACCGGATGGCATACATCCCAGGGTACTTCGGGAGCTAAAGGAGGAACTAGCAGAGCCATTAGCAGAATTGTTTAGTGAGTCTCTGAGCACAGGAGAGGTCCCAGAAGACTGGAGAAGGGCTCATGTGATCCCGCTCCACAAGAGTGGTAGCAGGGAGGAGGTGGAGAACTACAGACCAATCAGTCTTACCTCAGTAGTGGGCAAGATTATGGAGGCACTCCTTAAGGAAAGGATAGTGCAACACCTGGAATCCATAGGGCACAGGATCCAAGACAGCATGGGTTTACAAAGGAAGGTCCTGTCAAACTAATCTCATAGATTTCTTGACTGGGTAACCAGAGTGGTGGACCAAGGGGGAGCAGTTGATGTCACCTACCTTGACTTCAGCAAAGCTTTTGACACTGTTCCACATAGAAGATTGATAAATAAGCTGGGTAGGCTCGGGTGGGTCAGAAGTTGGTCAACTGGGTGGCAAACTGGTTGACGGGCAGAAAACAGAGAGTGGTGGTAAATGGTATACAGTCAGAAGAGATGCAAGTCACAAGTGGGGTACCTCAGGGATCAGTCCTGGGGCCAGTCCTCTTCAATATCTTCATTAGTGACCTTGCAGATGGACTAGAGGTAAGGCTTGTCTGTTTGCAGATGACACCAAGATCTGCAACAGAGTGATGATCCAGATGGGGTGGAAAGAATGAGAAGAGATCTAGATAAACTAGCAGAATGGTCAGAAGAGTGGCAACTGGAATTTAATGCAAAGAAGTGCAAAATCATGCACATAGGGAAGAAACCCTGAAGCTACCTATAGGCTGGGAGGAGTTGCTAGCAGTCACAAAGGAAGAAAGAGACTTGGGCATCATCATCACTGATGACCTAAAATCATCCAAGCAGACCTCTAAAGCAGTAGGTAAGGCTAGGGGGGGTGTTAGGGTGTATTAGTAGGGGTATCACAAGTCGTAAGAAGGAGGTAATAATCCCTCTGTAGAAGACACTGGTTAGGCCCCATCTGGAGTACTGCGTGCAGTATTGGAGGCCACACCTTCACAAGGACATTAACCAAATTGAGGCAGTCCAGAGAAGGGCAACAAAATGGTGCAGGGACTGCATCAGAAGACATATGAGGACAGATTAGCAGACTCAATATGTATACCCTTGAGCAAAGGAGGGAGAGGGTGATATGATCGAGGCATTCAAACACCTTAAGGGCATAAACAAGGTGAAAGAGTCTAACATGTTTAAATATAAGAAAAATAGCAGGACAAGAGGACACAGCATGAGATTAGAGGGAGGCCGATTAAGGGGAATGTGAGGAAATTCTTTTTCACAGAAAGGGTGGTGGATGCATGGAATGGCTTACCACAAGAAGTGGTGGCTATGAATACAGTGCAGGGCTTCAAACAGACATGGGATAGGCATAAGGGAGCAATACAAATGACTACGAATAGATGGGTCACTGACAGAGCAAAGGCGATGGCACATTTATAAGGTAGAAAAGAAATGGGCAGACTGGATGGGCCTTGCAGATCCTTATCTGCAATCAACATCTATGTTTCTATGTTTCTATGTTGGAACTCAGGCTGGCACAAGGCATTAAGAAGGGGGAGAAGGACTTCTTTAAGTACATCAGGGAGAAAAGGAGCTGTAAGGACCACATAGTAAGGATTAGGAAGGAGGGGGGTTGGGTGGAAGCAGGGTGGGATAAGGCAGAAGCACTAAATGAGTACTTCTGCTCAGTATTTACTAAAGAGAAGGGGGTGACACCCAAGATGGGAGAAATGGCAGAAGCAGGGGAAGTGGTGACAGATGGAAATCATGGAGAGTAGGAGTTTGAGAGGGTTTGAAGGCACTCAGGGTGGACAAGGCACCAGGCCCAGATGGCATCCACCCAGGGTACTGAAGGAGCTGGCAGAGGTCCTTGCAGGACCTTTGGCAGACCTATTCAATGCCTCACATTCGTGACCTGAGACTGAGGATGGCTGGCGCGGTGCCCTCCACAAGAGTGGCCCCAAGGATGAACCAGGAAACTACAGACCAGTGAGCCTCACATCCATCATGGGTAAGCTAATGGAGACTATCCTGAAGGTGAGGCTGGTGGCCCTCCTAGAGGCCAAAGGACCACAGGACAGCAGACAGCATGACTTCATACTTGGCAGATCCTGCCAAACCAACCCGGTCAAGTTCTATGACTGCGTAACTAGGCAACTGGACAGGGGCCATGCAGTGGATGTCCTGTATCTGGACTTCAGTAAGGCATTCGACTCAGTGCCACATGGAAGGCTGGGAAGGAAGTTAGTAGGCACAGGGGCGGGTGAAAAGCTGGTGAGATGGGTAGGAAACTGACTGCAGGGAAGGCAACAGAGGGTGGTGGTGGGTGGGGAGCTCTTACACCCAAGGACAGTGATGAGCGGTGTTCCACAGGGCTCGGTGTTGGGACCAGTGTTGTTTGGGATGTTCATTGCAGACATATCATGGGACATCAAGAGCATGATCAGCCTGTTTGCTGATGATACCAAGGTAGGTGCGGTGGTGGATGACCTAGGGGGATGGCAGGGGTTGCAGGATGATCTGGCAAAGCTTGAAACCTAGTCAGACACCTGGCAACTGGGCTTTAATGCAAAAAAGTGCAAGGTGCTGCATTTTGGGATGGAGACCCCAAGGAGGAGTTACCAGCTAGGGGGAGTGCAGCTAGCCCACACAGAGGAGGAGAAGGATCTGGGTGTGCTCATTACAGGGTCAATGAACAACTCGGCACAATGTAGGAAGGCAGCTGCAAAAGCCAACAAAATGCTGGGTTGTATTGCAAGGGGTATATCCTTGAGGAGGGAGGAGGTGATTCTGCCACTGTATAGGTCATTAGTTAGACCACACCTGGAGTACTGCGTGCAGTACTGGCGTCCGTATCTGAAGAGGGACATTAAGTTACTGGAGGGGTGCAGCGCAGGTGACAAAGATGATCAAGGGGCTGGGGACTTATCATATGAGAGGAGGTTGAAGGAGTTGAACATGTACTCACTGGAGGAGAGGAGAGACAGGGGTGACATGATTGAAACCTTTAAATACATGAAAGGAATAAACAAGACGGGTACAGAGGGCTGTTCAAAGGAGGGAGGAGGCCACCAGGGCCATGATATGAGACTGGAGAGAGGAAGGTTCAGGAGGAGATGAGAGACACTTTTTACAGAGAGGGTGGTGGCTGGGTGGAATCGTTACCTGCTGAAGTGGTATGCAGTAGAACAGTGGACTGCTTCAAACGAGGATGGGACAGGACAAGGGGGAGAGTTAATGCAGGGGAAGGGTGGAAGGGAGGGGCAGCTGCAGAATAAGGGTGCTAGCTGCACATTCAACAGACTTGATAGCCCTCTAGGCCTTTATCTGCTGGCAAATTTCATATGTTCGTATGTTCATATGTTCGTACAATAGAAAACATTTCTATGTAGACCCCACCCCCCAGATCTATTCCTTAATTCTCACATTTTTTAACATTGACTTCTTCTTGTATTCTAATACAAACTCAATATACCAATAATATTAATTTTCTCCTGGTTATTTAATTGTAACCAGTATTTTGAGACTTGGGACATCATTTTTTTGTTTGTATTTAGGAGGTTTGTGTAGTTAACCTGCTGTCAGAATAGGTAGAATGTTGTCTTGTATTTCTTTCCATTAGGCATATAAATGTAATTGGCTGTAGTATTGATTTCACAAAGCAGTTTTTCCACTAGAAGTGTCTCTTTGAATATAAACCACCACTTGTAGAAGTCAAAATGTGGTAAAGTAGTACTTTTCCAGTTTTCTATTATTAAACATTTTAAGTGGCTAGCATAAATACTTTCTTTAAACAATGTCCAATTTACTTCTGAAAAATTGTTGCATAGAAACATAGAGACATTAACTTTGACGGCAGATAAGGACCGCTAGGCCCATCTAGTCTGCCCATTTCCCTACCTACAGGATAGGCCGCAGATCCTAGTTAACCAACAGCCTTTATCTTCCTGCCCCCCACAAGAATTGCCTTATGTCTGTCCCATGCATTCTTGAATTCTCCCACAGTTTTAGACCCCACAACTTCCTCAGGAAGGCTGTTCCATGCATCCACTACCCTCTCTGTGAAATAATACTTCCTCACATTGCCCCTGAACCACCCTCCTTCTACCTTTAAATTGTGTCCCCTTGTTCTTGCAAGTCTCTTTTTCTGAAAGATGCTACCCTCTTGGACTTTGTTGATTCCCTTGAGGTACTTGAAAGTTTCTATCATGTCCCCTCCTTCTTTCCTCAAGGGTATACATATTAAGCTCCTTTAGTCTCTCCTCATCTGGCTTCTCTTGCAGACCCTGCACCATTTAGTTGCCCTCCTCTGGACTGCCTCTATCCTGTCTATGTCCTTGCGGAGATGGGGTCTCAGAACTAGACACAGTATTCCAGATGGGGTCTCACCAACTGTCTGTACAGAGGATAACAACTTCCTGTTTTCTGCTGCTGTTGCCTCTCCCTATACATCCCAGTATACCCCTGGCCCTCCCTACTGCCTTCTCACATTGCTTGCTAACCTTAAGGTCATCTGATATGATTACCCCCAGGTCCCTTTCCTGTTTTGTTGTTGTTACTACCTCCCCACCCATTGTGTATTCTTCCCCTGGGTTCTTGTTTCCCAAGTGCATTATTTTGCACTTTTTTGCATTGATTCCTAGCTGCCATACGTCTGACCATTCCTCCAACCTTGCCAAGTCCCTTTTCATCCTTTCCACGCCTCCTTATGTATTAACCCTGTTGCAGAGCTTTGTGTCATCTGCAAAAAGGCATACTTTTCCTTCCAGTCCCTCTGCAATGTCACTGATGAAGACATTAAAAAGGACTGGACCCAATACTGAACCCTGCGGTCCCACTAGTAACCGCCCTTTCTTCAGAGAGGACTCCATTTACAATTATCTTCTGTGTCCTGTTGTCTAGCCAATGTTTTACAGGCTACCACCCTGGGACCCACTCCCAGGCTGGTTAATTTGACTATCAATTTTTGTGTGGGACTGTGTCAAATGCCTTGCTAAAGTCTAGGTAAGCCATGTCCACAGCCCTCCTGGTCTACTACTTTGGTCACCCAGTCAAAGAAATCTATTAGATTCGTCTGACATGACCTTCCGCTGTGAACCCTTGCTGCCTTGGATCCTGTGCTCCACTAACCTCTAGGTACTCAACTATTCTTTCCTTCAGAAGTGACTCCATTACTTTCCCTACCACAGAGGTCAGACTGACAGGTCTGTAGTTTCCTGCCTCTATCTTGGCCCCACTTTTGTGAAGGGGAATCACATCCGCTTTCCTCCAGTCCTCGGGTACCACACCATCCTCCCATGATTTATTAAAAAGAGTAGCCAGTGGTTTCACTAGTTCCTTCCTTAATTCTTTTAGAATTCTGGGGTGAATTCCATCAGGACCCATTGCTTTGTCCACCTTCAGTTTTAGGAGTTCTTGCAGAACCCTTTCTTCTGTAAAAGGACTGGGATCGACCCCCTATCAAGAGTGCTTCTGTTAATTGGATTAGGCACTTTCCCCTCCTCTTTTGTGAATACTGAGCAGAAATATTCATTCAGTAGTCCTGCTTTTTCCCTGTCCCCCTCTGCCCACCCACTGTTCATTCAATTCAGCTTCACTATCCCTCCCTTTGTCTTTCTACGCTCGCTGATGTACCTATAAAAGGTTTTATCCCCATTCTTAACTGAGTTGGCTATCTTTTCCTCAGTTTGGGCCTTTGCTATTCTGACTTCCCTCCCTGCTTCTTTCTGCCTTAACTGGTACAGCTGTCTGTCCTGCTCCTTCTGTGTTTCCTTATACTTCCGGAATGCTTTCTTTTTTTTCCTGACTTTCACAGCCACCTCTCTTGAGAATCATAGTGGCTTTTTCTTTCATTTTGATTTGTTTATTTGCTTCACACAAAGGCATTGGTTCGTCTCTGATGGCAGTTTTGATAATTCCCCATTGTTGCTCCACACTCCTTCTAGCCTGTTTGCTAGTGCTTTCTGAGGCACTCTCCATCTTCCCAAAGTCAGCCCTCCTAAAGTCCAGTACCCTCACTTTTGTATGGCTTGACTCTGTAGCTGAGTTTAACGTGAACCACACTGTTTGATGGTCACTTGTCCCCAGATGGCAACCTACTTCTAGATCTGAGATCCTCTCACTGCCCCCGTTTGAGAGTATGAGGTCTAAGATTGCTCCCTCACGAGTGGGTTCCAAAACTAGCTGTCTAATGCCTGCCACCTGTAGGGCGTCAAGGTGCATAACTGTTTATCCATCTCAAAATTAACCATCTATGATTCAACTTTTTGTTTACGTTTCTGGCATAGGGAATTATTAATTGATAAAATCTAGCTAGTAACTTAATTCTGCCCTTATTATATAAATATGACTGATGTTTTTCTAAGATGTTAACGTTGGTCTGCTTTTGATCAAAAAAGCCCATCATGTTATTAAACTTAACTCATATACAATAGTAATGAAACTGATTCCACTGTTTGTTTTTAATTATTTCTTTGGACTTTACATATGACCAAAATTGGTCTGATATCATGTCTTTCCATGTGGTTGTATTTGCTTCTTCTATGCATCTTTGATAGAACTTAAAATTAAGCAATAATGCATGACAGGGTGAGGTATATCATGGAATATCATCATGCCATGAGTGGCTAGGCACAAGGCTGCAAGCCGAGTGTATCCAATGGCCAAGATGTGACAATATCCCATGATATATACCACACTTGGAGTGCATTATTGCTATTATGCACTTTTTAAAAGTGTTATCGGTAAAAAATAAAAAAAAATGAAAATGTTTTGAACATGCTTTTTTTTCTGGGTGGTGGGGTAGTATTTTTTCATAAAGTAGTTCCTGGAGGGCTCTCTTGGCAGCTGTTGTAAGTATAGTTGGTAGAGGAGGTTCGCAGTTTGTCATCTCTCCGGTAGGTGGTGCTGCTATTTGTTGCTCCTCGTATGCATGCTGTAGTGCTCTTTTTTGTCTAATGTAGATCATCCTCCCCCTCCAGCACTCCTGCCTAGCCATTGCCCTCTCATGTTCACCCCCACGTTGCTCAGTCAATTTTGCATTTAACAACTGTGGGACAGTTCTGGAAGGAAGCAAGATGAAATCTGATAAGTCTACTGAGTGCTGCCTATCAGAAATATGGTGGCTATTGCAGCTGAAACACCAAAGCAGTCTACTCGAGTTGCCACTCGCTATCCTGAGTCTTATGGGACAAAGTCAAAGGTACTGGCTAAGCCATGCTTGGTACAGGTAGCAGATGTTTTGACTGAAGGGGAGCAGCAGTTATACAGTGAGTCAAATGGGGGGACGTGGTATCAGCCATGAGCAACAAGAGGAGTGGGAAGGTTGATGATGCAGCAGTTGTACTGTGAGTCAAATGGGGGGAAGTGGTATCTGCTGTGAGCAACAAGTGCAGCGGGAAGGTTGATGATGCAGCAATTGTACTGTGAGTCAAATGGGGGGAAGTGGTATTTTCTGCAAGTAGTGTGAGAAGTGGCAAGGTCAATGATGTGAGATTAGTGTGGTGGTTGGCAGCCATTGTTTTGTGTGACTGACTGTTTATTTTTCTTTTTTTCCTTCTAGTCAGCAGCAGTCAGTTCTGTATGTGGCAATCTGTTTCTTTAAAGTTTCCCACAAGCAGCAGTTGTGTTGTTCGGGGTGGGGGCATTGTCACAACATTAGGCTGCCAGTTGCCGTTGAAAGTTCAGCACTGCCATTGCTACTGTGGGTATTTCTCAGGAGTGAAAAAGCTGGTGGCTGGAGGCTTTTTGAAGCCATGAAAATGTATCCCAATATCATGGCTTTAAAGACTTCTCAACCAATCAGCTTCCTCCATTGTTGGTAGCCAGTTCATAATTAAGCAATAAGGCATGACAGGGTGTGGTATATCATGGGATATCATCATGTCTCGGGTGCTTGGGCACAAGGCCGCAGGCCGAGTGTGTCCAACTGGCCGAGAAGTGATGATATCACATGATATACCACACCCTGGAGTGACTTATTGCTATTATGAACTGGATTGAATTAATTTTTTTCAAGAAAAAAATACTTTTAAAACCTTGTGAAATTGCTTCTTTTAGCATGTTGGAAGAGTATGTTTTAACAAAATAGTCCTGAAGGGCTCAGCCAGCAAGTGGCTCTGTTATAACTAACACTGTGTCACTTTGGTAATACTGGTCCTCTCAAGTATGCTCTCCATGGGTTTCATGTGGTCATGCTGCCTAGTCTGGGACAGAGTGAATGTGTGTTTAGTTTGTGGTTTCTTTTCGGTAGTTACGTAGAGCTTGTCAATGCCACAATTGTGATTTTCTTTTTTTTAATTTTGTAACATGACAGTCAAGCACTAGTGATGCTGTGGAAATGACGCTACTCTCTCTGTCAACATCATATTCCTCAGGAGTTTGGCTGAGGTAAGAAAATGTATGGCAGGCTTTGTAAAGTACTGACAGTTTCAGTGGCTGTAGGAGGGATGGCGTTTATTTAGATTTTTGGAGCATGTCTCCATCAAAGGTTGTGCCTTTCTACAGTTTGGTGTGAGGTGGAAATACTGGCAGAGCGGAGCGATGTGTGGTGCTGCAGGTGAGTAGGCTGGTGGCCGGAAGTTTTCTGAAGCCGTGATGATGTAGCTCGATATCATCATGGCATCAAAAATGTGTCAGCCAATCAGTGACATTCATTTACGATCCACAGTTCATAACTGTAGTTATTCCATAGTATGAATCTATAGTCAGTTGGCATGCAAAGCCAAGGAAGTTGTAATTTTTTGGAATTGTATATATATTGTTTCATTAATTTATAACAAGATCTGAAAAAAGGATTACGTAATTTATACAGAACAGTGTTCAGAAATATGCTAGATAGCATTGTAACAGTAGTGTTTGAAAATAAACAGTTCTGAAAAACTGTCATCAGAGCTTCGAATAAAGGTCCACTGGTAATACGTAGCCAATATATGTACCTGTATACAAGTAATAGGATTTGGACATCCCATTCCACCTCTGTCTCATGGAGTGGTCAAAATATCCCAGCCAATCCTGGCTTTACCACCTCTCCAAAGGAATTTGCAAAATGTTCTTTTTAAATCATCAGACCAACTAATATTAAAGGCACCTAATATGTTCTGAATGTCAAATATGAAACATGGCATAACCATCAGTTTTATGGTATCGACACAATCCCAAATAGAGAGTGTTATATTTTTCCAGTTTTCTAATTTGGAAATAATCTTTTGTTTAGCTTTATCATAATTTGTTTTTATATTAATTTGTTGATCGGCTGACAAGCAGATGCCTAAATATTACATTTTAGTTTGGATATTGAAGTCCTTATTAACTTTCCTGGTTTCTAAAGTTCTGGATTGATTTAGATAATTTAATTATAACTGATTTGTTTTTATTTATCTGATATCCTGAAATCTTCGACTATTGATGGACTTCATTTGAGAATTGATTTAGTGATGTTCTGATATTTTTAAGTGTTAATAAAACATCTGTGAATACACTTATTTTAATGTGTTCATTTCAATTTTAATGCCCTCTATTAATGTATTTTGTCTAATGTTTTGAAGAAGGGCTTTAATGTTAAAATAAATAAGGTTGGAGAAAGTGGGCAACCCTGTTGAGCTGCATTTAGCATATCAAAATTTTCATAAGGTATTGATTTATTTGAAATTTGACAACTGTTATTTTATATAATTATTTAATGAGTATAGTGAACTGTTCTGGCATGCCCTATTCTTTTAAGGTCTGTAATATAAATTCTCTATTTAGGAGGTCAAAAGCCTTGCTTGCATCCACCACTAGGGCATAATATGTGTCTGTTCTGCAGTCCTCCCTTGTATTAATTAAGAGAATTAAAGATTGAATCATTTTGTTAGCTTATGCAAGGTTCCTGCCGTTCATAAATCCATATTTCTTCATATTTATATAGTCTTCTAAATATGGTTGAATCATGTTATTTATTAATTTAGCAAAACTTCTATGGTCTGCATTTAGCAAGGTCAGTGGAGTCTAGTTGCTTATTTTCCTTGGGTATTAAAATAGCTTTTGCTGTTTGCATAGTTTCAGGGATATTTGAAAGGGGAGCTTCTAACAATAGTTCTTCTCACATTTAAGGAGCCATGGGCTTTTTTCTGTGACAATACACTGAAAGAACTCATTTATGAATGCATCTAGTCCAGGAGATTTATTTTTTGGGTTCGCAAGAATTATCTCTTCAGTTTGTCATATAGTCAGCAAAGTATATTCAAATGTTTTAATGGGAGATGAATTTCTTTTAAATTATTTTCTACTTCTACTATGGTATTTGGTATAAAGTTGTTTCTGATAAATTTGCTGATGCTTATCAAAGAAGCATCTTGCTATTTCTTTATCTGAATTGTGAATGTTTCCTGATTCATCTTTTATGAAAACTATAGTATTTTTGGTTTTTCATGTTTGAGTAGTGAAGCTAACAATTTCCCAGATTTATCCATATAGATATATTGAAACTTTTTTTCATCCTTCATGCTAACCTACAGTATACATTTCTTGATGGAGCATATCTAACATACTATCATATTAACATACTAACATACTAGATGCCAGCGGAGTAGGCCTATTGGTCTATCAAGTCTGCACATGCTTAAGTACCCTGATTGGGTACTGTAGCCCTCTACCTGCCTCCTTCCACTGTTACTCCATCCCCCAGTTCTGCCCCCCCCAGGCAAACCAGCCTCTGCTTCAACCCTTGCCTATACCTGTCCCATCCTCTTTTGAATCCCTCCACCGTAGTTGCCTGTACCAGCACCCCAGGCAATGCATTCCATGGTTCCTCCACGCTCTTGGTGAAGTACCTCCTCCTACTTCCACCCTAATCCTACCACCCTCAATCTTCCAGCTGTGTCCTCTAGTGATACCACCCTCCTTCAGTCAAAAGATCCTATCTCAGCTTACCTTATTTACTCCCTTGAGGTACTTGAAGAGCTCAATCATGTCCATGGGTCCCTCCTCTCCTCCTGAGAGAAAAGGTTGAGCTCTCCTAGTCATTTCTCATATATCATATTCCCCAGGCCATGGCTCATTCTTGTTGCTCTCATCCAAACCCACTCCAGGAGTTGGATGTCCTTCCTTAGGTGCAGCCTCCAGAACTGCACACAGTACTCAAGATGTGGTCTAACCAGGCTGTTGTACAGTGGCAAAATCACCTCTCTGGTCCTTGAGGTAATCCCCCCAGCATCTTATTTGCCCTGACTGCAGCCCTCCTGCACTGCTATGAATTATTCATGTTAACATCCACCAAGACTCCTGGTCTCTTTCCCCTGCTGTGACCAGCAACTCATCCCCCCAAGGGTGTACATATAGTTGGGGTTTTCCTACCCTAGGTGTAGCACCTTGCACTTGGAGGAGTTAAATTTCAATTTCCAGGTTCAGGACTACCTATCTAGAGTATCCAGGTACTCTTTCAGGGAAAATCTCCCCTCCTGCCCATCCACCACCACCCCAGCTTAAAGTCATCCACAAAGAGAATCATTTCACACCTGATACCTTCCTTGATATCGGAGATATAGGTGTTAAACAGGAGTGGCCCCAGGACTGATCCCTGTGGGACCTCATTTATGACCTCCCCAGGGGATGACACCTCCTCTCTGAACACTACCCACTAAATGTGACCTGAAAGCCAATTTCCAATCTACCTAACTGTCAATGGCCTACCCCTATGCCCTCTAGCTTCTCCCTTAGGCCAATGTGAGGGACTGAATCAAATGCCTTGCTGAAGTCCAGAAACAGTACATTCACTGGTCTCCCCCTGTTGAGTGCTGCTGTTACCCACTCATAGAACTCTACAAGGTTTATTTGAGAAGATCTTCTTGGCACAGACCAATGGTGCCAGTCATCCAGGTAACTCATCTCCTCCAAGAAACCTCACAGCCTTTTCTTAAGTATGTTCTCCATTACCTTCCCCACCACCAACGTCAAACTGACAGGTCTATAGTTTTCTGGCTCTTCTCTCAATCCGCCTTTATGGATGGGCACAACACGCACCTGCTTCCAATCCTTTGGCACCCTCCCTGTCTGGAGCAACAAGTTAAAGAGATCTGCCAATGGCGCAGCCAAAACATCCGTCAACTCCCTCAGTACTCTGGGATGAATAGCATCAGGCCCTGGAGATTTAGCCTTTGTTAGGGCTTCCCACACCTGACCAATAGGAATATCAGCATCTGTCCCCCCCCATTCAGCAGAACCAGCCTGATATCTCACCCCTGGTCTACCTCCTCCAGCAGCTTGTTCTTCAGCAGGTACTCCAATACTCAGGTCTGCTGCACCTTCCATGTCCTTCAATCCCTTTTTTGGAAGTTCTACAGCCTCCTCTCTAGTGAAAACTGAGGTGAAGTACTCGTTCAGTACTTCTGCCTGCTCTCCATCCCCTTCTACCCACCCCCAGTTGTCCTCAACCTACTGAGCTGGCCCATGACCTTCCTCCACTCACTAATATACCTAAAGAACCCCTTTTCCCTACCCTGTATCCCCTGAGCCAGCCTCTGCTCTTTCCAGGCCTTTGTCCCCCTCACCACTCTGGTGACTTTCCTGGTTGCAAGGCAATAGTTCTCTCTATCCCTCTCTCCTCTCATTTTCTTGTACCTACTGTGGGCAGCCTTCTTCTCTCTTACCACCTCCTGGACTTCCTTGGTCCACCAGCATGGTTTATGAGACCTACCACCCTTGCGCTTCACTCTTGCACAGGTCCTGGTGGCCTCCTGTAGCCCCCACTTTATGATCTTCCACCTACCTTCCACATCCAAACCTGGTTTTATCTCCCACAAATGCCCCTTGAGAATTTTGCCCATGTTCTGAAAGTCAGCCCCCCTAAAATCAACTATCATTGTCCTTGAATGATCCCCCTCCCCCCCCAGTTTAAGCCAAACCTAGACTGTGTTGTGGTTGCTCCCAGCTAGGGGTTCTTCCACAAACAGATCTCGTATAAGATCCCCATCCACTAAAACCACATCCAGGATATGACCTTCCCTTGTTGGGCCCATCACTTGGTGATTGAGGAACACATCCAGGAAGCCATCCAGCAGCTTCTGCTCCCTGGTTACAGTGGACATCATAGTACCTCAGTCAGTAGCTGGCATATTAAGGTCTCCCATCAACACCACTCCTTCCCCTTCCAGTCCACATTGCCCCTTAACATTAGCCAAAAGGCAATCCTCCAGGTCCTCCACTAGTCCTGGGGGCCTATATACCACTCCCAACTTGATCTTCCCTCCCACAGATGTTCACAAGGTGACCCATAGGGCCTCCATATTGCCCTCTGCTTCCTCCACTCTCATAATCTTGATGTTATCCCTGATGAACATTGCTACTTTTCCCCCTCTGCTCATCTTTATATCCTTCTTTAGCACAAGGTACCCACTCAGATTAAGGTCCCAGTCATGGCAAGGAGTGGCCAAGTTTCAGTGACTTCTGCTCCATCCACCCCACCCTCAACAGCATGGCCTGGAACTCAGACATTTTATTCCCCAGGCCCCTGGCATTTATTAAAGCTACCCTCCAACTCTTGTCCCTACCCCTCTTTACCATATCCTCCCCAGACCTTTCATACATCTGTCCACACTTCTCTCCTAGGGTACCATCTGTCCCCCCTTTATGGAGTTGCAGGTCAGTCCTACCAGTGGTATGGATGACCAGATCATCCTGGCAGTGCCCCCTCCACTTTTACAAGTTTAAACCCCATCTAGCTAGAATGAACTCCGTCATCCCCCATTTGAGAACTTCCTTCCCTACCAGATTTATGTGAAGCCTATCCCAAGTGTACAGTCCCTTGTCTTCCCACATTTCCCCCAGTCTCCCAACACCTCAATCCCCTGTATTTCTCCCCATTGCCTGAGCCAGTCATTAATCTCCCTGATCTTCTGTTTGTTCTCCACTGTGGCCCTTGGCACTGGCAGGATTTCCAAGAAGGAGACTGTACATCCATTGTCATGACAGACCCTGGCCAGTTCTTGGAACTTTACCTGAATTTCCAGCACACTATTCCTCTCAATATCATTTGTTCCCAGATGCATCAGGAAGTCTGGTGATCCTCCACAGTCCCTCGCCAGCTCATACACCATGAACTTCACCGTATGCACAGTCAGACCAGAAATACCCACTACCTCAAATGGACTGGATTTTCCATCCCCCTGCCCCACCCAATCAATACCCCTGATCATGGAGTCCTCCAGCAGGAGAACCTTAGTATCCCCCTTGATGTTTTGTGCATCTCCTTTTTGGACTCCCCTGCCAGCCCCCATCACCTCCTCCCTCCTCAAGACCACTTCCCCTTGGCTTCTCTCCAGACCCTCTACAAGAGAACCCCTAGCCACCCTACCCCTCTTATCGTGCCTTTTGCAACTGAGTTTCCAGGATCCCCCCAGTTTAGCCTCCACCCCAGTCCCTACCCTAGTTGAGCCTTTTTCTCCAACCTCCTCCCCCTTCCAGCTCCCATCTCTCCAGTCCCTCCCCTCAACATGGCATTCCCATCACCATCATCACCACCTACCTCCTTTCATTTCCTCTTGCCCCTTCCATGCCCACCTGCAGGTCCCCCTTACCTTTGGGCCTTTCTCTGATATGATCCTCTCTCTTGAAGGACGCCTCTCCCTTGTCTCAATCTTTTCTCCTTTTTCACTTAATGTACTCACAGCCTCCACACCTTCCCTCTGCTGGTTCCCCCTCCCCTTCTTTGAAAGTTGATTTGCCCCTTCCCCTGCTAGCATACTTATTTGAATTACCGATGTCTTCCCTCATCCGATTTACCATATCCCTCCCTCTCTCCTCCACCCTCCTTTTCCTCCTCTACTCCCCTCACCACATCCTCTCCAACCAACTTACTCAATGGCTCAAATTTATTATAGCACTCAAAGCCAACCTCCTTTTTTTGTCCTAATATCCCACTATCCATTCCTCCAGTAGCCCCCATCAGTCACAACCCACCTATTCCCCCCGCCTCCTATTATTAAGCCTGTTTCCTCTACTGGTTATCTCCCAGGTAGCTACCCCCTTTGCTACTAGCCCATGTCCTATAGGTTCTCCACTTCTGCCTGATAAAATGGATCCAGGTCACACTGTATCACTGCTCTCCTGCTCCCCACAGGCCCTCCCAGACATGTTTATTCCCCCCAAAGAACTCCAGTTTCCTCCATACCCAGTCAAGCTCCCTCTGATCCACAATAACTGCCCACAGACTGAGCAACTGCATTCCTTCCCTCCAGGCCCAGTATTGGACCATGGCTGCCCCGCACCCAGTGCACCCTACAGTCCTACCAAAGATGCCTGCCCTGGTGGTTGAAGGCCATCCCCAGCAGCCCTCTTCAAACATTCTTCGATGTTCACCCTTGACCAGGTCCCTACCCCAAGGTAGACCTACTCACAACCCTCTGCAGCCAGCCATATGGGGAGATGTAGCCCATGAAATTAAAAATACAGATATTGGACCAAGTTACTAAGCAGAATAAAAGAGCATGATCAGAGTTTTCATCCCCTAACAGTTCCAAGAATAGTCAGAGTCACAACTGGAGAAACCCCCCCAGTATGGCCACCTAACCAATCAGTGACCTATGTCCACCTGGCCCCTCATCCTCCGAGCATTTAATAGAGATCAGGGCTGGTTGACCCGAAAGCCCTCTTTTATAGGTCAGGTAAAAATATCCCTACCCCACTCCGCTCTCAACCCCTTGGTATCTCTCTGCATGTGGTATTTCAGGTATTCAGGCATCTTAGGATTTCCCAAACAGAGGACTTCTCTCAACCTATATGTTTAAATCCCATTCTCTGTATAGGTAACTCAGTGATATCTGGCAAGTGGTTGCCATCTATCTCGGGCTGTAGTGTAAAAGATTTCTATTCACCTTATCATATTCTGGACACGAAGAAAAGTCTGGATAAATTTCAATGGTCAACCAAAATGGCCTTTAAAGTATATCAGTTACGGCACCTCTTGTATACTAAATTTGGGAAAGATTACAAAAGTTCACCTCTTGTCCAATTTTTCTCTCAAGTTATTGTGATTATCAATAAACTGCATAGTGTCTCGGAGCTGAATAGCTTATTATATAGATTTCCAGGAATTCCATCTAACTCCTGTCCTAAGATCTGGAAAGACCTATATCCCGATGGAGATCCCGACTGGCAGAATATCTGGAAGAGTCTATATATTTATCACACACAAGACAGATATGAAACACACAATACTGCATTTAAATGATCTCTATTATACTCCGATCAGACTGGCAAGGATGAAAAGGGCCACCTCAACAAAGTGCCTTAGATGTGATAAAGGAGGGCTCCTGCTGTACATTTTTGGACTTGTTCGTTAGTATCCTCTCTCTGGGCTCAAATAGAAACCTTTATTAGACCCCTTTATTGGGCTTACAAGGTCTCTTTTCCCTAAGGTCTGTATTCTAGGTGATTACTTAGACATACAAGTGAAGGAGAAGAGATATCATATGGCATTGATATCTATGGCAGTTAAAAAATTAGTTCTTAGACATTGGAAAGACCACTCCGTATTAACCTATACGGAATGGTTACATGAGATAACCTTTGCTCTCCGAGTGGAGAACCTAATAGCACAGGTGAATCGATGATTATCTTCCTTCAGGAAGAAATGGGGTAAGTTAGACACCTTGCTATTAAGGAGGCAATAGGAAATATGATAAGCTGCGGGCCCCTCTCCATTTAATATTTAATATGTCCTTTTTGTTATCCCCCTTCTTTTTCATTCTTTTTTGACTGTTATCTATACCTTTAACAAAAGATGTGTAAGTCCCTCTGTTGAGGGTTCATTCCGTTATAGGTACCTGAGATGTTTAGCGAGCAGTTTAATGTGCACCACAGGAATGGGGAGGGGGAGGGAGATAAGGGAGGGAGAATTATTTGGTTATCCTTCTTTAGCTTTAATGTCTATGTAATGGATACTTATTGTTCATGTTTAATTTCTTTACTACTAATTTTTGAGGTCTCAATGAAGTTTCGAAATAATGATATTACTATGACTTAAATTGTCACGGTCAAACCTAATAAAACATATTGAATTACAAAAAAAAAGAGATCAGGGCTGAGGTGGGGAGTGGCAAACTAGTGTCCCAAGAGTGGCTGAGCTTGTCCCTTAAAAGACCCGGGCATGAGTCCTGAAAAAATGACACCCTGGATTTCTATTGGGCACTCCAATTCAGATCACTGAACTCCTCCTAGCCACTGATGTGGCCATCCCTGGCTCCAAATTTGCTCCTGATACAGCTCCTGCAACAGCTCTTTCACCACTGATGTGGCTTGCACTGTTCTTCAGGACCTCCAGACCCCCAAGAAGCAGCCCACTGATGTGGCCTGGGCAGTCCCCTGCTCCTCTGCGAGTAAGTCCCAAGCATTCCAAGAGTGACTGGGCTCATTCCTTAAAAGGTCCAGCCACAAATCCTGGAAATGGTGCCCTGGCTTCCTAATGGGCTCTCCATCTCATATCACTGAACTTCTCCTAGCCAGCAATGTGGCTGCATCCTGCTCCAAATTTGCTCTTGATACAGCTCCTAGAATAGCTCTTTCACAGCAGATGTGGCCTGCACCATCCCACAGGACCTCTGTATCCTGAGAAGCAGCACACCGATGCAGCCTGTGCAGTCCCCCTGCTCCTCTGTGAGTAAGTCCCAAGTATCCCAAGAGCGGCTGGGCTTGTCCCTTAAAAGGCCCAGCCATGAGTCCCAGAAATGGTGCCCTGGTTTCCTATTGGGCACTCTGACTCAGATCATTGAACTACTCCTAGCCACCAATGTGGCCTGTGTAGTCACTCTGTTCTTCTGCAAGTAAGTCCCAAGTATGTAGCATCTTTCTTTTGTAATTGTACCATCCCTTGCAATATTTATTATAATCTATTAACACTAAGTGGTCTAGTTATTTTAATCTAGTTGTTACTTCATTTATTGTTTTGTTTATATTCTTATTCAGTTTAATCTGGTATGAAATTATCTCAGCTCTTACCACTGCTTTAAAGACATCCCAAATAGATAAGACTGAAGCTAATGGTAAACAACTGTGAGTCCAGAATTCCACTATCCCTTGTTTAATAATTTGTATGAATTTGTGGTCTGTTAATAAATTATTGTCAAAAGACCAGGTTCTTATTTTTTTCCGATTATAAGTTACATTTATTACTTCTAGTGTAATTAAGGCATGATCAGAAATAATAATAGATCCAGTATCTGTGTTAATTGAATATTGGGCCAAATTCTTTGTAACAGAAAAATAATTGATGCATGTAAATACCTTGTTTTTCATCAAAAGTGTGTATACATTTTATCACTGGGACTAAATAATTGCCATAAGTCACTTAGTTGTTCATTTTTAAGTAAAGCATTTAATTTTTAAAAAAAATAATTAATTTACCATGTGTAGAGGGTGTTGTTTTGTCTGATAGAGGGTTAATCAGGGCATTAAAATCTCCTGTAGCTTGAAGGTATTGCAATCCTTCTATTATTTTTGACAAAAATTAACATAGTTCTCAAATGGGGCATGGACCAATTCTAGGATGTAAATATGTTCACCGATTTTAATTTTTAAAAGTAAAATTCTCCCTTCTGTGTCTTTGTATTGGCCAATCATCTCTATATTTGAATCTTTTCTTGTTAATATAGTTACTCCTCTACTCTTTTTTTGTCCCAGAACTGTAAATCAAGGCTGAGATATTCAAAAGGGTTGCACAAGGTACAACAGTGTTGCACCATGCGCAACCCATTGATGCGCCCTGGCATGATATTCAAAAGGGAAAAGTGCACGGCACAAATCTTGATGCACCGGAGTGCATCAGTAATGTATGCAGGTGCAGGTGGGGGGGGTGTGCTCATGCATACCCTGCACAGCCTGATATTCAGCCTGGGATGTGCAGAGCCATGCATGCGCAACCCCTACCTGCGCCAGCACAAAGTTGATCCAAAAAAAAAGGAACAACGGATGGCCACCCATAGATGAGCTGCTGCATTGCAGGGTGCAACATGGCAGCTGCCACCTGTGGGTGGCCCGAGCTCCGGCTGCACCTGGCGACACCCCCCCATGTCCAATCATGGGCATTTGTAATAAAAATAAAGATTCCTGTCCAATATCCCTGGCAGTCTAGTGGACCTGCAAGCCCAATTGCGGGCAGAGTAAAGAAATAATCTACATCACTATCCCTGGTGGTCTAGTGGACCTGCAAGTCTGATCGCAGGCTATGTAAATAAATAATCTGCATCACTATCCCTGGTGGTCCAGTGGACCTGCAAGCCCGATTATGGGCTAAGTAAAGAAACAATATCCAGCAATATCCCTGGTGGTCCAGTGGACCCCTCACCCCACCTGCCCACTGAATCCCACTGCCCCGCTCCCCCCAGTCAGCGGCGGATGGCAGCACCCCACCTGCCTGCCACCCCACTGCCCGCCCACTGACACCTTCGGTAGGGCTGTATGCCCATTGGTCCACAGCGTGAGCCAATGGGCATGCAGCCCATACCGTACTACACATTCCAGATATGTGAATGGATATTTTCCTATCAGTAGCAAGTCATCTCTTAAATAAACAAAATGCCCTTTAACTGCAGAAAGAATACATATTACAAGTGCTGTAAATCTTTGTGACAGCTACATCCCTTCTGCTTTTGAACCTCTGTAGGTACTAAGCAATCTTTCATCAATGGAGGGGAACCACAATAAAAACGAAAGAAAACTAAGTATATTATTATATCACCCCAGCTCCTTTCTCCTAGTAACTATAGCAGTAAGGTTGGATTTTTTTCAGTTTTACCCTGTCGAGGGGGGACATGAAACTTACACAATACCTTTTAACTATTTTTTCCTAGTACCTGGTAGGGGAACAAGAAAGTGCTAGCAAAATTGTATAAGTGTCTTAATTAAATACCCCTTTAAGTTCATCCACATATGAAACCTTAATTAGTTAATATATTGCAAATGCCCCCCCATCTTCTAGAACAGAATTAATACAAGACCTTTGTACATTTCTCAGTCAGTCTGTTCCTTATTCAAATACTACCTCATTTTGATCCCTTTGATTAGCATTTTCGTGGCTGAAAAAAGAAGAGAAGAAAAACTATCATCCCCCCACCTGCAAACCTTTGAAAATGGGTGTTTACTCACCTGGTAAAGGTGATTGTGTTGGTTGGCATCCATGGCACTCCAGACATCACCTCATGGGTTACAGCCCACCTGATAGGCTAATGATGCACATGACCCAGATCAGATTTCCAGGATATCCAGGTCCCAGAAACCCCTGCTCTCCAGTTTGAATCTTTCATAGCTGAAAGGAATCTAGTTAGTACAATAGACAATCCAAAAAAAACACAGCAGAGAGTGGTAAAGGCATACAAAGAAGGAGGTCCACTACGACATGTTACAATAAGCGAGGCCAAGGCCTAAGTTTATTTTCTATTAGATACAATCTAGCTCGAATCGAAGTTCGACTTAACTTTTGTGGCATTGATAATGTCCCCCCTTGAACCCAGAGGAAGTAGGGACCTCCAAACGTCCACGATGATACTCCAAGCACTCCGGAGGGAGGGCCTTGGAGTGCCATGGATGCCAACTAACACAATCACCTTTACCAGGTGAGTAAACACCCATTGTGATTGGTTGGCATCCATGGCACTCCAGACATTACCTCATGGGAGATAAGAAGCAGTTAGTACTCCTGGTGGGAAAACGGGTGCCTTGGAGTGTCAGGAAGGATGGGCCGCTGCCAGGACCCGGGGTAGCGAAGGTGGTCCTGAAGTCCCGCAGCTGCTCCAGCCTGTAGTGTCTGGTGAAGGTATGGAGGGAGCTCCAGGTGGCCACTCTGCAAATATCTTCAGGGGACACTGACGCCCTTTCTGCCCAGGAAGTGGCCACCGCCCTGGTGGAATGGGCCCTGATCCCCTGCGGTGGAGTCAGCTGGTTTGCCGAGTAGGCCTGCTGGCTGACCCTACGGAGCCATCCTGTGATAGTAGTCTTGGAGGCTGTGAGCCCCCTCCTCCGGCCCTTAAAGACAATGAATAGTCTCTCCGTCTTGCGGATGGGACCAGTTCTGGCCAGATAAATTGCAAGAGTTGACCCGACGTCCAGGGAATCAGGGGCACTGCCCTCGCCCTGAGGACTGTCTCGGGGCAAGATAGGTAGGTCGATTGGTTGTTCCCTGTGGAACTTGGTCAGGACCTTAGGTTGAAAGGCTGGCACCGTGGTCAGCCTGACCCCCTGAGGGGTCAACGTCGTATAAGGTTCGGCGCAGGATAGGGCGCCGAGCTCCCTGATTCTTCTGGCTGAGCAAATGGCCACGAGGAAGACAGTCTTTAGACCGACCCAGAAAAGATCCGCCTCTGGGAGTGGTTCATAGGGGGAGGCCCTAAGCGAACCCAGCACCAGCGGTAGGTCCCATGGGGCGATGGTCGGTCTGATCCTGGGGTGTAGGAGCTCTACCACTCTTAGGAAGCGGATGGCGTCTGGGTGGGCCCCAGGAGGGTGCCCCTCCACAAGCCCTCTGGCCACCCCGATAGCTGCCAACTGTACTCTCAGTGAGGTGGGCGCTAGTCCCTTGTCCACTCCCTGTTGGAGGAACAGGAGGATGGTGGGCAGGTCGGCCTGTTCCGGTACAGACCCCCTCAGGCGGCACCACTGTGAGAAGATGGCCCATTGTCTCTCGTACGTGGATGTGGTGGAGCCGCGCCTGGATTGGAGCAACATGCTGATGACCGACTCGTGATAGCCCGTCGCCATCAGCCATTCCCTCTCAGGAGCCAGGCCATGAGCCTTAAGGTCCGAGGGGATGGGTGGAGTACAGGTTCTTGTGATAGCATGTCTGGTCGGACAGGTAACCGGAAGCTGGCTAGTGACATCTCTCTGACCGCAGTGAACCAAGACCTCCATGGCCAGTATGGGGCCACCAGGATAATGGTGAGCCATGACTCGCGGATCTTGTTCAGCACCTGCAGGAGTAGGGGCAGTGGCGGAAACACGTAAGCGTGTTCCTGAGTCCATGTTTGAGACAGGGCATCCGTGCCCAGAGAGTGGGCATCCCTGAATAGGGAGTAGTAGGAGCCGACTTGGGCATTGTCCCATGACGCCATCAGGTCTTGGGAGACGGTTCCCCACGCTGCCTGAATTGACTGGAACAGGGTCGGGTGGAGTCGCCACTCTCCCGGGTGAATCGGTTGCCTGCTGAGCCAGTCCGCCCTTACGTTTAGCTTTCCTGCTAGGTGTATCGCACTCAGGTGTGATAGATGGATCTGCGCCCAAGCCATCACCCTTGTGGTTTCTCTTGACATGGCCCTGCTCCTGGTCCCCCCTTGTTTCACGATGTACGCCACCGTCACGCGATTGTCAGACTTGATTAAGACGGAGTGACCTCGGATGAGGTGACCGAATGCCTGTAGGGCGTGGAAGACCGCTCTCATCTCCAGGACGTTGATGGAGAGATGGGTCTCCACTGGGGACCAAGTTCCCTGAGCTGAGGCATCCCCTAAGCAGGCCCCCCAGCCAGATAGGCTCACTTCCGTCTCTATCGGGATCGGTCGGGGGCCCTCCAGAGGAACTCCTCTGCTTAGATTTTCCAACGTGGTCCACCAGCGCAGGGATGACCTTACCACCACGGGTAGAGGTACCGTGCACTGAAGGTTGTGTTTGCCCAGGGCCCCGAGTGACAGGGTGTAATTCTGTAGGGGGCGCATGTGCCACCTGGCCCAGGGCACGAGGTCGATACAGGAGGCCATGCACCCTAGGAGTTGAGCCACCTTCCCCATCGTTGTGTGGGAGTGCAATTTTAGGTCGTGTGACAGACTCTGGATGTTCTGGATTCAGGCCGGTGATGGCTTTGCCCAGCCCTCGGAGGAGTCGATGATGGCTCTGAGGTGCTCTATCTGTTGGGTGGGGCGGAGGTGATTCTTTTCCTGATTCACCACCCAACCGTGACTGTCGAGAGCCCGTAAGGCAAGTTCCGTGTGTGCTCGTGCCTGTTCCGCGGAACGGGCGTGGATGAGCCAATCGTCCAGGTAAGGAATGATGTCCAGCCCCTGCTCCCTGAGTCTGGCCACCAAGGTGATGGACACCTTGGTGAATACTCTGGGTGCTGATGACAGACCGAAGGGGAGCGCCTTGTACTGGAAGTGGTGTCCCAGGATGTGGAAACGGAGAAACTGCCTGTGGCTCCTGATGATAGGGATGTGGAGGTAGGCGTCCTTCAGATCGATCGACGTCATGAAGTCCCCTACCCTGAGGCTCTGTAGGGTGGACCGGATGGTCTCCATCTTGAACCGATGGGCCACCACGTGACAGTTCAGTAGCTTTAGGCCCAGAATCGGTCTTAGTTCCCCTGATTTTTTGGGGACTAGGAAAAAAATGGAGTACAGGCCCAGGCCTTCCTCTCGGCTCGGGATGGGTTGGATGGCCCTGTTCTGGATCAGCTCCATCAGAATCTGCTGGACCTGGTGAGGAGAGGCTCATCTTTTTGAAATGGGGGATGAGATGAACTGGTGTGGGACCGGTAACCCGGTTAACTCGATGGTGTAACCGTTGGACACCACGTCCCTCACCCACCTGTCCGAGGTAGTGTGTAGCCAGTGGTGGGCAAATAGGGCCAGCCTCTTCCCTACCAGTGGGTACTGCACCCGCCTGTCATTGGTAGGTAGTTGAGAGTCACCTCTTTCCTCTGAAGCCTCTACCGCGACCCCCAGATCTTTGACCCCGTGGTCTGAAGGAGGGCTGGTAGGGCTGGAGTGGGTGGCCGTGGGAGCCGGAAGAAAAGCCCCTACTCTGAAAGGAATTGTTCTGTGGTAACGATTCCCTATGATTTTGACTCTTGATCCCGGGACGAAATCTCCGTCTTGCGGAGGGCAGATAAGCGGATCTTGTTTTAGTCTTGAGAAGGTCCCTACCTTCCTCCCTCTGTTTGAGATAGTTCTGTAGACCCTCCCCAAAAACATGGTTCCCTTCAGGGTAAGTTTTGTAGCAATGTCTTTGGTTCAGTATCAGCATCCCAGAGCTTAAGCCATAGCGCTCAGCGTGCTCGGTTGATGATGGCGGCCCTGGCCTGAAGGCGTAGGGAGTCCACTGCCATGTCAGCGAGGTACTTGGCTGCGTCTAGGGAGCATTCTAGTAACTCTGCCTCCCTTGACTTGGGGATAGTCTGTTCCTGGAGCTCCTCGAGCCAGCGGATCTGGGCCCGAGAGGTGTAGATGCCAGTGGTCATAGCCTTGGCCGTGGTACCCTCGATTTTGAAGGTCTTCTTGAGCATGTCCTCAACTCGCTTGTCCATGGGGTCCTTGAGGGCTATGGTGCCACAAGGTAGTACCGTCCTTTTGCTCAGGACCGCCACCTGAGGGTCAATGATAGGTGCCTTGCACCAAAGGTCAGCCTTGTCGTCCTGTACCGGATACATCTTATTTAGGTTCCTGCGGTTTGGCATTCTCCCCAGGTCAGAGGACTGCCACTCTGAAAGCATCACTTCTTCAATGGCCGGGCATACCGGGAAGGTCTCTGCGGTTGTGGGTCTTAACTGGATCATGGGATCGAGTTTCGACTCTGATTTTTCCTCCCCTGGCTCCTCGGTGGCCAGGCCCAGTGTAGACTTGATGACCTTCATGAGTCCGGGTATGGTGTCAAAGGAACATAGTTTAGCGGTTAGGGACGGAGTTGTCTGGAGGTCTGTGTCCTCCGTGTCCGAATCGAGTCCGGTCTCCTCTTCCTCTTCCTCCTCTTCCACGTTGTCCCTCCCCCCGTCTTTGGGTGCTCCGTTGGAAGGGGCAACAGGGTGAGCCTCCTCCGGCATGGGTGGTTCTTCTGGTGCCCCCCTCGTCCGATGGTGCTCCGGGCTGGAGGGTCTTGTTCTGGGCTGAGTGATGGCCTCCAGTCTCTCCATAATCTTGAGCATAAAATTTTGCTGACTCTCCATCATGGCCACCGCCGCCTGCTGGTTCTGGATCAATAAGGAACCTTGATCCACCCAAGCTGAATTGCTGGTACCGGGGTTGGAGGGGTTTGGCGGGGTCCTCTCCATTGAAGAGAGGTCGTCATCTAGGAGACAGGCCACACACAGTGGCCCTAGAGTTTGGGGGAGGAGGGTGGCATTGCAAGAGGAGCACTTCTTTGCCTTGACCATCTGTAAGCAGATGAGAGAGGGACACTTAGGATACATCCCCTACATCACAGGAAAGACTCTGTGTTTTCACTTCTATTTATTTAATTATTCCTGGCTCCGCTGAAGGTACAGGAGGAGCTCCTGGGGATAGGGGTGCTGTGGGAGGACCCCTGTCACAGGGCTCGCAGGGAAGCCATGGCTTTCGGCCTGAATGGGGAGCCAAGGCCCGCTGTGGGAGGGGGCCGAGGTCCGCCATGTATGGGGGCTCTACTGGGGTCTCTGTGGGAGGGATCCGAGTAGGCCTTAAGTTGGCTTCCCCCTTTGTTTGCTTCCTTCACTTCCCCATTTCTCCCCTCCCTTTTTTTAAGAATCCGAGGGGAGAGGTGGAGGGTCCTATCGGCCCAGGAGGGGGTGAGCATCTGATGTGGGCCCTGGTTGTGAGGCAACCCTGGCTAAATGCCCTCTGGGGGAACCTTGGGGATCCGAAGGTCACCCCCCCGCCTCCCCAAGATACGTTGGGCACCTGCCAGCTGGTGGATGTAGCCTGGCGACCACTGGCATGCCCCTTTGTTTTGGTTTTTTTGTTTTGTTTTTTTAAATCCATGGCGCCGACCACGCGCCGCCTCACTCTGACTGAGGCCGGGGAACAGGGGTGGGCTGAGGCAATAGCCTCAGAGAAGCTAGCGAGGCCTGAGGACGGAAGGCGACTGTGGGAGGGCACCGTTCAGTGGGAGGCCGGAGGGGCCTGAGAGACACGGCGTGGCTGAGACAGGAGCCCATCTCTGACCCTATGCCTCCTGCCCCCTGAATCTCGCAACGCGAGAGAGCAAGGTCACCAACGGGAAGCTTTCTGCCATCGCTGAGAGGAGGATCCCCCCGGACCTAGGCCGCGGAATCCCGCGGCAGCACAGAATGCCAGAGGCAGAGCGGAGGAGGCGGGATGCAGCAGAGCCTTGAGGAGGTGGAGGAGCCGCCGGAAGAGAGCCGAGGGCTTGAAGGAGGAACGGCTTGCCTGAGGGGAGAGAGGGAGGCTGCGTGGCCCAGTGGGGCCGATAAGCATGCCGGGGGGAAGGGGGAAGTCCAGGGTGTGCCTGAGCAAGTGGCCGTGTGGCGTTGGCCTAGAGGGGTGTGCCGTGAGGAGGCCTAAGGGGAGACCGGCCAGGAGAAGTGGAAACAGCTCCGAGGAGCTGAAGAGTGGCACGAAGTGCATCACGCTGCTGGGGAGGCCCCCTTAGGTCCAGATGGCGCTCGGATCAATAAAACAGCTCCGAGGAGCTGAGAGAGGGCAGGGGAGTGCTCCACGCTTCTGGGAGGCCCCCTCAGGCCCACAGAAAATGCTGGCACAACAAAAAGGAAACGGGAGAGCGAGGGAGAGCTTCCTCTCCCAGTTCATCCCTCCAGGCTCACAAATTAGGAGTGGAAAATGCAACAGCCTTATCCTAGCAATGTTTGCTAGGTGAAAAACGCAAGTAAAACCCTATGCTAGCCCTGTTTGCTAGGACAGTAGGGGAGTTAAACCAAGTTTCTCCAAAGAATTGTGAGAAGGGGTAGAAAAAACCCCACAGAATCTCTGTTATGAGGCATGAACAGCATTAACAACAATTTGCACAGAGGAAAGTTACAGAATTTCTTCCTACCTTGAAAAAGAGCAGACCGGGGTCCCTGGTATGCTTCTTGCCTGTTCAGATGCACAATTCAAAGCTGGAGAGCAGGGGTTCCTGGGACCTGGATATCCTGGAAATCTGATCTGGGTCATGTGCATCATTAGCCTATCAGGTGGGCTGTAACCCATGAGGTAATGTCTGGAGTGCCATGAATGCCAACCAATCACAATGGGTTTGTTAAGCTAGAAAATATCTGGTCATTAATTCTGAGGTCTTTTGATGCATCTTCCATGGTTTCGTAGATAAAATGTTTGTTTTGAATAGCCAGCATCAGCCTTGCAGAAAAAGGCATAGACACTTTCTGCTATTTGTCCAAAGTTTATTTTACACTGTCGTACTTTTTCCTAGCTTGAAGGAGGTCTTAGAAACATACATAGAATTTGATGGCCGATAGGACAGCTTAGCCCACCTAGTCTTCCCATTTCCCTACCTAATGCATAGGCTGCAGATCCTAGTTAACCAATAGCCTACTTCCTCCTACCCTCCACTAGAATTGCCTTATGTCTGTCCCATGCATTCTTGAATTCCTCAACTGTTTTTGAGTCCACTACCTCCTTCAAGAAGGCTGTTCCATGTATCCAGAACCCTCTGTGTGAAAACAATACTTCCTCACATTACCTTTGAGCCACCCCCCCTTCAAATTGTGCCCCCTTGTTCTTTCACATCTCTTTTTCTGAAGATGCTACCATCTTGGTCTCTGTTGATTCCCTTGATGTACTTGAAAGTTTCTATCATGTCCCCCCTCTCCCTCCTCTCCTCGAGTGTATACATATTAAGCTTCTTTAATCTCTCTTCATATGTCTTCTGGTGCAGACCCTGCACCATTTTAGTTGCCCTGCTCTGGACAGCCTCCATCCTGTCTATGTCCTTGCAGAGACGGGGTCTCCAGAACTGGATGCAGAACTCCAGATGGGGTCTCACCAATTGTCTGTATGAAGGGATAACAATGTCTTGTTTTCTACAGGTGATGCCTCTCCCTATGCATCCCAGTATCCCACCAGGTCTTCTTACTGACTTCTCACATTGCTTGCCCACCTTAAAGTCATCTGATATGATTACCCCCAGGTCCCTTTCCATTTCTGTAGCTGTTATTATCTCACCCCCAATTCATAGGTATCATAGGTATTTCAGAGCTAGTAGACCATAGTCCATAATACTCGCAACTATTTAATTATATCCCATTATGCATTTGGGATGTAAATAGATGTCCAGGTTTTTTGAACGGCAGTCATATTCTATCTCATTACTAATTCCATAGGAAGACTATTCCAAATTTTACAAACTCTAACAGTGAACCAATTACTTCTTGTTTTGGTTTTCCACTGTTCAGTTTTCAATTGTAAAGAATGTGCTCTAGTTAAGTGAATTATTTCCCTCAATTCGAGCCCTAAAACTTCCCAAAGATGATCATCATATGATGCCTTAAATACCAGGCACAAATCACCCCTCATTCTGCAATATTCCAAAGAGAATAGCCCCAGATTCTGGAGTCTAGCATCATAATCTAAGTTAATGACTTCTTTGATTTTTTTAGTTGCTCTATGTTGTATTTTTTTCCAGCGATTTAATGGAGTCTTTGTCTCCAGGTGCCCAAAACTGGGCACAGTATTCCAAATGGAGCCTTACCAGTGATGAATACAATGGGAGCAACACATCTTTACTTTTGCTGCTAATGTGTTTATCGATGCAATGTAACACACCTGCTGCCTTTTTGATAACAGTGTGGCAGTGAAGTTTGGAACTTAGATCATTAGATAGTCTTATACTCAGATTGCATTCATCATCCACAGCTCTTAATGTTTTTCCTCCTAAAGTATATTTAGCTTGAGTGTTTTTATGACCAAAGTGCATCACAACACATTTATCTGCATTGAATGACAGCTGCTTCAGGGTAGCCCATTTTAGCATCTCATTTAGGGCATACTGGAGGGCAATTATGTCATCATTATTTTTAATTGGGTGTTCTATGCGTGTATCGTTGGCAAATTTAGTTAACCAAACATTCATCAAGGTTTTTAATGATACAATTATATATTAAACAGACATGGACCCAAAACAGAGCCTTGAGGCACCCCACTGGTCACTATATCCCAGTCTGAGAAGAAACCTTAAATACACACTCTCTGGGTACTTTTTTTAGCCATGATTCCACCCAACATGTTATAATACCTCCTATTCCAAGACTGATCATGTCCTCTACGAGCTGACCATGAGGAACTTTATCGAATCCACAAACTGGGGAATATGGGTGTGGGCAGGACAGTAGTGTGGTGGGTAGGTAACTGGCTGGGTGGCAGGACACAGAGGGTGGTGGTAAATGGCTGTCACTCCACAGAGGGAAGAGTGACCAGTGGGGTACCACAGGGATCAGTGCTGGGACCGGTCCTATTCAACATCTTCATCAGTGACATTGTGCAGGACCTAGAAGGCAGAATTTCACTGTTTGCTGATGACACAAAGCTCTGTAACAGAGTAGACACACCAGAGGGTGTAGACAGAATGAGAAGGGACCTGCAGAAACTTGAAGAATGGTCAGGGGTTTGACAGTTGAAATTCAATGCAAAGAAGTGCAAGATAATGCATATGGGGCACAAAAACCCTGGCACAATATATCAGTTGGGGGGTGAGGATATAGCATGCACCAAGCAGGAAAGGGATCTTGGGGTTATCATCTCTGATGACCTCAAGGTAGGGAAACAGTGTGATAAGGCAGCAGGTAAAGCAAATAGGATGCTGGGATGCATAGGCAGGGCATCACCAGCAGGAAAAGGGAGGTCATAATTCCGCTATACAAGACACTAGTGAGGCCCCACCTGGAGTACAGTGTACAGTTCTGGAGACCTTACCTATGTAAGGACATAGACAGGGTAGAGAAGGTTCAGAGGGGGGCAACAAAGATGGTACATAGATTGCATCACAAGTCCTATGAGGACAGGTTGAAGGAACGGAATATGTACTCCCTGGAGGAGAGGAGGGAGAGAGGGGATATGATAGAGACATACAAGTATCTTACAGGGAAGAACAGAGTGCAGGAATACACTATTTTTAAACGAAAAGATGTTCCAGGACTAGAGGGCATGGGATGAAGTTGGAGGGAGGACGATTCAGAGGAAACGTGAGGAAGAATTTCTTCACAGAATGGGTGGTGGACAAGTGGAACACCCTGCCAGAGGAAGTGGTGGGGGCTGAAACAATCAAGGGATTTAAGAATGCATGGGATAGACATAGAGGAATTGTGGAGGTCAGGGTTAAGGGGCAACAGACTTCTACGAAAACAAAGTGAACTTACAAGCTCAAATGGGCAGACTGGGTGGGCCATAGGCCCTTATCTGCCAACACTGTCTATGTATCTATGTATAGCCACTTTTCAGAGGGAGCAAGCAGGTCCACCACAGATGCAGGCACCTAGGTGAGGACAGAGTTGCTGGGTAGAAGGAGTGCCCATAGCCGGCTCTGTGTAGGTAACATGTCTCTTCCATCCATAGTCAGCATGCAAGATGATGGCACCTAAGAAGAGTCACATGTCCAGCAAAAAGATGATGGAGGAGGCTGCAAAGCTCATGGGTCAGATGTCAGAGCTCATGGTGGTGGCAAAGCAGTTAGAGGAAGAGGCTTACAGGAAGTGGAAGGAGTGGGATGAGTGGACAGAGAAGGGGTAACCCGCGAAGAAGCCATGGGGAGTGAGAGTCAACCCAGTACCTACATTGGTCCCACAGCTGAGGCCGGAACCGGACAAGGAAAGTCAGATTGGGATAAGGAAGTAGTGGATATCACCAAGGAGGGTGACCTCAAAGAATACTTGGAAGATCTACTGGGAGATATGGGGGAAGCAGGGATAGAGAAAATGGAGAAGGCATCATAGGACATATAGGGAAGGAAGGAGGGTGTGGATTTGGGGGTGGGGGAAACTTGGGGGGACAGAGGTATGATGGTCCCCCAGGCCTCATGTTGGGAAACATGTGCCAGCCTCCCATAAGGAGTGGATATAAAAAGGGGAGTTTGTGGAAGAGTTCAGTCTGGTGGACAAGGACACCATCAAGAAGTACAAGCAGGAGTCAGCAGGGAAATCGGAGATGGCTGTGGCACTTGCAGTAGTAGGCCACAAGGTGAAGGAGGCAAAATGGAAGGGGAAAAACTTTGATAGTTGGCAGGTGGGATTCAAGGCATATAGTTCCATAGTCTTAGAGGAGAGGCTGGAGTTAAGCATTCCAGTGCTGACGTACATGGTGACCATGCAGGATGCATATAAGGCCAAGCTGGGGTATGGATGACTTAGATATGACAAAGCTTTCTGGAGGCAGATGGCAGCAAGGGAGGATTTGAGGTGGGTCAGTACAAACTCCGAGCTGTGGGTGAAAATGATGTTCCTGTCCAGGCAGGGGACTACAAAAGAGGGGGAGACTGTAGGAAGACCACGCTGATGGCAAGAGCCAAAATATGCTGGGGCTTCAACAAGGCATCTTGCAACTGGGCAAACTGCAAATTCAAGCATGTCTGCTCAAGGTGTGGAGGGGTGCATCCAGTAGCAAACTGCAGACAAGGGGGAGGGAGAGAGAGGAGGCCAAGAGAATGGTCATCATCAGGACCACCCCTTTGGGTGGGGTGGGGTAGGGGAGAGGTCCCAGCAGAAAAATGTATGGACATGGCAGGGGGAATATGGGCCCAACCACGGGGGGTACTAGGCAAGAGGGAAAAGTGGGGAGGTGGGGGTGCCCACTGGCATGCACCCCCATCATGCGAGAGGTTATGGAGGCATGGACCCAGGATTACCTGGACAAAGGGGTGGCTGAAAGCCTTCGGATGGGCTTCAGGGAAGGTTTCCTGCTAGGTTTCCAAGGGGTCCAGAAGGGGTTGAGGACCAAGAACCTCGCATCAGTAAAAGGTAAAGACGGGGTTGTCAGGGATAAGATAAGGAAAAGGTAGGGGTGGGGCAGATGGAGGGGCCACAGGTGGTGCTACCTTGCACTGAATTCTGGGTATCTCTATTGGGGGTGGTATCCAAAAAACAGGAAGGGGAATTTAGGTTGCTTCACCATTTGTCATACCCAGAGGGACAACTGGTGAATGATGGCATATCAGACCACCTCAGGGAGGTATCTTACGCCTCATTGGATCAGGCAGTAGCACTGACCAGGGCAATAAAAGGGGTATGGTTGGCCAAAATGGACTTAGAGTCTGCATTTAGGCTGCTGCTGGTCAACCTGGCTGATTGGGACTTGCTGGGTTTCCAGTCTGAAGAGGATTTATACATTGACAAGGCCATGCCCATGGGCTGCTTAGTGGCATGCTTGACCTTTGAGACTTTTAACTCATGAATGCAGTGGGTGTTCGGAGAGGGTGGTGCATTATTTAGGTGACTTCCTGATTATTGGGGAGAGCTGCGCAGAGGTGCATGGCATGCAGGGGGACTTCATGGCAATGTGTGAGCAGATTGGTATCACGCTGGCGCAAGGGAAGACTGAAGGTCCAGTGCATCAGCTGGAATTCCAGGGGATTGAGGTGGATGTGGAACAAAGTTGTTTCTAGCTACCAAGGGATAAGGTGCCCAGATTATGTTGGCCTACTGGCGCAAATGATAGGGAGGCAGAGGGTGCCACTGGTACAAGTACAGCAGCTGCTGGGGCACCTTAATTTCATATGCAAGGCAATCAGCCCCGGGAAGGCATTCGCCAGAAGACTCAGGAGGGCTATGGGTAGGGCAAAGAAACCACACCACTCACTGAACATTTTGAGGAGGATGCGGGAAGATCTCAAGGAACGGGATGAATTCCTTGAGCAGTATAATGGGGTGACATTTTAGCAGAACGAATGGGAGTGCAACACTGACCTGAAACTTTACATTGATGCCTCAGGGCATTTGGGATGGGTGTGTACATTAAAGGTGAATGGAGAGTGGAGGCCTGGCCAAGACTGTGGGGGGGGGAAATTGGGCCTCTTGAAGGACATCACAATTCTGGAGATATTTCCAGTATGGGTGGCACTTGACGTTTGGGGGAGCGGATGAGGGAGAAGTGGATCATTATGTGGTTTGACAACAAAAGGTGGTGGAGGTCATCAACAGGCAGGGTAGGAACATGGAGACAGTGGGCCAGATAATGAGGAGGTTGGTACTGTTGGGGCTGAAGCTAAATATGTTACTCAAAGTGCAGCATATACCAGGGATCAAGAATGAACTGACTGACAGTCTTTCCCATTTCCAGCTTGACAGATTCTGGAGACTGGTGTCACAAGCAGCAACACACCGGACCAGGGTCCTGGATCAGATGTGGGAGATTGAAGGGCCACTGCTATGGTGCTGTACTGGGGATCCTGGACAACCAACACCCTGAGAGTGTATGATGGGGAGTGAGCCAGCTTACAAGAATTTAGAGCTAGACAGGGCTGGGACAGATCCAAGCTGGTCTGGGGAGAACAGGTGAAGAGGTTTGTGGTAGAGAAGTGGGAGGAAGGGATGGTGCAGGCCACAATGGCAGTGCAGCTTGCTGGCATGAACTGGGTATGCCAGAACAAAGGGTGGTAGGATACCTTAGCCAATAGAGTGGCCAAGAGGATGCTAGCTGGGTGGCAGAGGGGACAGGGGAGCAGTAAGGATGGCAGGCACCCAATCAGTGGCAGGCTGTTGGACAAGGTACTGGGGGCCATGCGGAAGGTATGCAGCTCAGTGTAGGAGGCTCACTTGTTCAGGGCAGTTTTTGTGGTAGTAGCAGCTGCAGCCTTCAGGGTGGGGGAAGTGGTGCCCCCTGAAAAGGGGCACCCAAACTCACACTGCAGCACAAGGGAGTGCGGGTGGAGGGAGATGGGATAGCTATCAGGCTGGCCAGGTCAAAGACAGACCAAAGGGGGCAGAGACCAAGGTGACCCTGCACCAGAATCCAGGAGCACAGAGCTGGACACTGGCCACATGGGAGGAGTATAAGAGCCACAGGGGCCAGACAGGGGACAATGTTTAGACACAGGGTAGGAACATCGATCACAGCATTTCAAGTAGGAGCAGTGCTTAAGAAGGCGCTTGCCATCATAGGGGAGGAGCTAAGTGAGTTAGTCTCCCACTCTTTCAGGATTGACACAGCATCAGAGGCAGCAGAAAGAGGTGGATCATGGAGAAACTGAAGTGGATTGGCTGTTGGAGGTTAAACTGCTATAAGGGGTATGTGAGGTATTAATGATGGAAACGCGCACTATTTTCTTTTAGTCCCATGGCAGGTACACAATGGAAGGTGTGGATCATGGGGCACTCTTCTGTGTGCTGGCAGAGAGGTTTGTGGCCACCATGGGCAGAGGGACACAGTTACAGCCAGAGCCCACCTGCACCAAAGTACAATGAAAGGGCATCGGGGGTATGAAATGGGCCCAACTACTGGCCCTCCTAGAGCAATTGAAGGGGCAGTGGGGTAGATCGGATTGCATAGTAGTCCATTTAGTAGGTAACAACCTGGGGGGGTTGCCCTGAGGGGAGTTAAGGCAGGCAATAATGGGGGATTTTGAAATAAGCTGGGGGTGGTGGCTGGGCGTGACAACTGGCTGGTCCAAGATCACATCCAGGAGGATATGGAGGGGAGCCAGGGATGGCAGGTTGATAGAGAAGGTCAGGAAGCACCTCAATAGAAGGGTGGCAAGAGCATCCATAGAGATGGGGGGTGCACATACAGCACAGGGCTAGCATATTACCAAGCAGCAGTATACAGGTCAGTATACTGCACCTCACTGAGTTTGTGATGTGTCTGTTCCTAAGGCCAGTCGAGGAGTTAGTGGAGAGGATAGTGCAAAAGGGCCTGAGATTTTAACCCACAAGTGGGGAGCCACCCCATCCAAGCACAAGCAGGAGGCAGGGCAGTGGAAGAATTAAAAAGGGGGACTACAATTGGGAGGAGGGGGGAGGACCATGAGCTGGGGACAAGGAGTCAAGGTGTGGAATAAAAGGGGAGAGGGGAGTAGATCTGGGTGCTAGATGCAGAGTGTCTGGGCCTGGAAATGGAGGCCTGGGTTCAACAAGGAACCGGCATGGTTCTGGTGACAGAGGAGGGAGCTGGATTCAGTGTCCAGATCCTGAAGAATGGAATAAAGAACCAACCCGAGGAAGACAAGACCAGATGGAGAAGACTGTAAGTGATTGAATTATGTGATTGTGTTTTGTTGATTGGACATGACAGTTGGGACATAAATGGATATTTTGTGCCATAATTCAATTAATAATTAAGTTTGCCAACGAACATTCAAAGTTTTCACAAAGTGGTGAGATGTCAGTCATTTCTGTTGGTGGGGTCAAGGGACAATTAAGCTTGCCAAATAAAAGGCAAACTAGTTGTCTAGGGCCCCACCAGAAAGCAAAAACAGAGGGAGGGGACAAGGAGTGAGGATGGGATAGAGGGGAGGAGACTGTGACAACATGGTAGGGGAAGGGATACCAACAGAGTCAAATGACAGATATCCCAGGGGATGCAGGGGATTGGCCCAGGGGCAGGGCCATCAGGGGTCCTGATTGGGGTCCTAATGGACTACTTAAGGGCAGCTCACAGGGAGCTAGCCCTCTTTTACTGAAAATTCCCACCCACCTACATTGGTAGAATGGGGCTGGGAGGGCAAAGGTTTAGCACATAGAAAATAATTGTGCAAGGCAACGAGGAGTGCTTGAGATGCCCTGGTATGGGGCAGAAGATAAAATGGAGCTGTAGAGAGGTAGATGGGTTCTGAGGGGCTAGGTGGAGCCCCGCCAGGGGGGCATGGTGTGCCAGAATGGGCAGAGACTGAATGAGCACAGGTGTAGCTCCACAAGCAAAATGAGAAAGAGGGAAGAATTAAAAGGGGGCTAAAACTGGGAGGAAGGGGTAGGACTACAGGCTGGGGACAAGGAGCCAAGGTGTGGAGTAAAAGAGGAAGGGGGAGTAGATCTGGATGCCAGATGCAAAGTGTCTGGGCCTGGAAATGGAGGCCTGGATTCAACAGAGAACCGGTCTGGTTATGGTAACAGAGGAAGGGGCTGAATTCAGTGTCCAGATCCTGAAAAACAGAATAAAGAACTGACCCAAGGAAGATGAGGCCAGATGGAGAAGACTGTAAATGGCTGAATTATGTGATTGTGTTTTGTTGATTGGACATGACAGTTGGGATGTAAATGGATATTTTGTTCCAAAATTAAATTAATAAATAAGTTTGCCAACAAGCATCCAAAGTTTTCACAAAGTGGTGAGGTGTCAGTCATTTCTGGTAGGGGTCAATTGACATTATTATTGGTAGAGACTTTAATACCATAGTAGATCACATATTTGATAGATCCTCTACTAAGGCTATTCAGTTTGAAACAAAAGCAAGAACTGCTTTTAGTAAACTTATTGCTGACTTGAACCTTACAGATCTTTGGAGCCTAGTACACTCTCAAGAAAGAGGCTTTTCTTTCTTTTCGCGTAGACATAGATCCTATAGTAGGATTGACTGCATTTTAGTGTCCAGATGTATAAAACCAATGATGTTTCTAAGGCAGATATAGGGGATATCACAATTTCAGATCATGCACCAGTATCTATTAACCTTGAATGTAATGATAGAAAGGACAGACAGCATAGGTGGAGCCTTAACACTACACTACTTGCAGATAAAACGTTTACTGAACAACTTAAGCAAAAGACCAAGGACTATTTTGAATTAAATGACACAGGAGAGATTTCACAAAATACTGTATGGGATGCTTATAAAGCATTTATAAAGGGATTAATAATTTTACATGCTTCCAGGAAGAAAAAAGAAAGAGAAAAAGAACCGATCTCCAAAGAACAAGAACTTTGATCTCTTGAAAAACTTCCTAAATCCAAAAAAATTCCAGACAGGGAAGTACTTAGAAAAATCTTCTTGATTAAATATGAGATCAATAAAATGTTAACAGCCAAAGCAGAGTATGCCCTCCTCAAAACTAAACAGCAGTATTGGGAATCTGGGGACAGATGCGGCAAATTGCTGATGGCTAGATTAAAGAAAATCCAACAACAAAACATTATGCCAGGCATTAACAAGCATTTGTCAATGCCGAATGTTGCTTGCTTCTATGTGCTGTTTAGGTATTTGGAAATCATTGGAGTGCAAATATTGAAAATTCGCAAACTTATGAGCATGTGTAGGAACTGCGCAACGCACGCTTGTAAAACAGTCATTTTTAGGAATTTTTTCACCAAATTTTCAACATAGGCTTTTTGAGAGCCCACCTTATGAACACTTGCAGTGTCGTTTTGTTAATCAGTCCTGAAAGGTGATTTCGCGACAGTGACTGCAAAATCACCCTTCGGGCTTCGATTAACGCCATGACAGTGCAAGAATTATGAGAGGGTCCCAAAACCCCATGTTGAAAATTTGGGGCCAAAATTCCCCAAATGCCTGAGATATGCAACAACGTTGAAAAACCCTATCTATCCCATTATACAGCTTACCGGCGTTTCCCTCACTTCCAGTCGGCTTTGAAGAGTGTAGACGTGTTCCCGGTCCACCGATGATCATTGCGCCGAGCTCGGAGGTAAGTATGGGGTGGGGGTGTGTGGGAGGCAGGGTTGCACAGTGGGTGGGTGCGGGTTGTGGGAGGGGGGCAGGGAGACTATGAGGGCCATTTATTTATTCACAGTTTTTTTTTTTAAGAAGACGACATGGGATGTTTGCCACGCTGGGGTGGGCTCCCAGTGTGGCAGCAGGAAAAGCTGTTTGGGGGGACATGGAGCTGATGGGGGAATTGGCATCCCCATCGGCCAAAACAAGATTTGCCATGTTGGGGTGAGCTCACAGCGTGGCACCAGGAAACATTTTGGGGAGGGTGTGTAGCCTTGGAGCTGATGGGCCATTGGGCACCCCCATCGGCTATAACAGTTGTTGCCCTGCTGGGGTGGGCTCCCAGCATGGCACCTGGACAGCTGTTGGGGAGGTGTGGAGCTGATGGGGGATTGGGCACCCCTGTCGGCTATACAGTGTGTGCATGGGGGGAGCGCATCAGCACGCAATATGCATGCTTGCGCGTGTGTGTGCGTGGGGGGGGCTCTGCTCACTGAAATGGAGCTCTCCCTTTCAACTGTATGCCACTGCATTTTGAAGCTGTCATAGACAGCTGAAGCACACATTGGGGGACTGGGGCCACACCTGAAAACACACTGACTGCATTGGAAGAGGGGCTGACACATCTCCGGAAACTCGGATGATGGCACTATGTTTCTTGCACATGCATGCAAGCAACATAAAAATAGGCAGGGAAATGTGGTCACTGATAATAAGGACATTAATGAGGAATTTCTGGCCTTCTATAAAAACATTTATAAGAATTCAGACATATGTTCTTCAGAAAACATTGAGACTTTTTTAGGAAATGTTAATCTACCAACTCTAAGTGACTGTGACCATGGACTTTTACAGAAGTATATAACTTTACAGGAAATAGAAGAAACTATCAACAGAGTACCCATTGGCAAAACACCTGGGCCAAAGAGAATTCTATAAATTACTATCTGACATATTAGCATCTAAGCTACATAGAGTGCTACAATCTAAGGAAGACTCATAGTCATTACCTGCTTCTATGCTACACACTTTCATTACCCTTATTCCAAAGAAGTATAAGGACCTGCTTGACTGCACTAGCTACTGTCCCATATCATTACTGAACTTGGATTATAAAATATGTACAGCTATTGTAGCCGAGTGAATTCAAATAATATTAACTAAACTTGTGGGTTGGGAGCAAGTGGTATTTGTTCAAAATAAATCTAGAGTGGAGGGCTTGCATAAATTACTAAACTTAATCTGGTGCAGTAACAATGGAGTGTGCCCTTTAAGGGGCAGACCAGGTTGTCCTGGTGCACCCCTTCCCTCCTTCATTAGGATGATTGTGCTCAGGAGGGGGGGAGGGAGTAAGGAAGGGGAGGGGCTAAGGGTAAGAACAATGTGCAGGCAACAGGAAGGGAAGGGGCAAGTGGAGGTACATAATGGACAGCACAGAAGGGCCTCAGCCACTTTTTGCTGGAGTTTTGATCCCTCCCACCCACCCTACAAGGCAGAGCAAGAGGGGAAGACAGTCAAGATGGGACTGTATGGTAGGTCTGTCAAAGGTGGATGACAGACAAGTTGGACAGTTTGGACTGCCAAAGGTGGATGGCAGGAGAAAAAGGCAAAAAGGAGGGGAGGAGGGGAGGGGGAAGAAAAAGGAATAATGCAAGAAGAGGAAGAAGATGAAGGAGAAAGCAGTCTCGGTTTTCACCGTTACCTAACAGAAAAGGAGAAGAAGAAGGCACCCAGGTTTTCACCTGGGGGGAGAAAAGAGGAAGAAAGAAGGATAATCAGAAATTGATATATGGATGGAAATAACCGAAATTCTGAAAATATGATAATAAGAAAATGATAAATGAAATATGGAATTATAATGTATAAATACATTAATTACCAATCTGAGCACAACAACAAACAGTGGTCTCCGTCTTTTGTGAGGGAAAAGGGGGGGGGAATCTGGGACAATAAAAAAGAACGGTATATGCTTCTTTCTGTTGACATATTTAATGTATTTGACTTGCTCCAATAGGGTTATTTATTCAGGTTTCTAAGAGAGTTTGATTTTGGTGATAATTTCTTATCCAGGATATCACTAATTTATGACAAATCTTCAGCACAAAATGGGATATCAACCCCCGAGATGGGAAATACCAGCAGTAAGTAAGTAAGTAAAATTTTATTTTTAAGCACTTTTCAGAAATCCAAAGTGCTGTACAGTTGAGCAACATTTAAAATTACAAACATATTATTAACAATAACAACAATAAAATCATTCTCCAAATGCTTTCAAAAACAAAAAAGTTTTTAGCTCTGATTTAAAACTCTCGATGGTCAGGCAGCCTCATATCCAACGAGGTAAAGAATTGCACAGAGTGGGGGCAGCGTAAGAAAATGCACATGCCCCAGATGTCTTTAAACAAACCCTGGAAATCTCTAGCAATCCTTCGTTGGTGGATCGGAGTGAGCGAGAGGGACAGTAGGGTATAAGGAGATCTTGTAGATGTCCCTGTTGGTGTAGGGCTTTGTAGGTCAGTAACCCGACCTTGAAGGTGATCCGCTGCTGAACCAGCAGCTAGTGCAGTCCGTGCAGCACAGGCATAATGTGACTACTTCTAGATGTCCCAGTCAGAAGCCTGGCTGTTGCGTTCTGCACCAGCTGCAAGCAGTGGATATCAATCCCCGGTAGCCCTAGGTACAGGGCATTGCAGTAATCAAGGCGAGAGGTCACAAAGGCATGGACCAGTATAGGAAGGTCAGCCAGAGGAACCAGGTGTTTCACCCGGGCGATATTCCTAAGATGGTAAAAGGAAGATTTGACAACGGCCGATACCTGTCATTTTAGGGTCATGCCGTCATCTGTAATAATGCCCAGATTACGTACCTGGTCTGAGGTTGGGAGCTGGACACTATCAAGCTATATGCCTGATGGAGCCCCAGCCCTACAACCCACCTCAAGGTGACCTGGGTCCACAGCCAACACCTCAGTCTTATCCAGGTTTAACCTCAGCCAGCTGGCACTCATCCAATCTTTGATTTCAGATAGACAGCTAATAAGCATAGAGATTGCATCTTCCTGTCTGGGACTGAAGGACAGATACAGCTGGGTATTATCTGCATAGCAGTGAAAACCCAGACTGTATCGCCTAATAATGTCTCCCAATGGCAGCATATAAACAGCGAACAACATGGGTGCTAAAATGGAGCCCTGCGGCACCCCACAGAACAGAGAGATGGCATCAGAGGAATAAATTCCAGTGACAACCCTCTGCCTCCAACCCATGAGGAAGGATATAAACCAATGCAGAACTGTACCAGACAGTCCACAATAAAGCCACAGGTGCTCCAGAAGCACACCATGGTCCACAGTATCAATTGCTACAGAGTGATCAAGAAGGACTAGAATAGTATGAGCCTTTCGATCTCTCACAATCAGAATATCATTTAGAACTCAGACAAGGGCGGTCTCAGTGCTATGTCTTTTCCTAAACCCCGATTGAAGAGTATCATAGACATTGTGATTTACAAGATGGTCATCCAGTTGTAGCGCAACCACTTTTTCAATAACCTTACCCACAAAGGCCATGCCATGTCGATGATGAAGTCTGCAAACTCCTTCAGGAATTCTCCACCATCACCGGGTGGATGGTAGATGAGGAGAATCCTGAACCCTGCACCTGCTCCCAGGATACACTCAAAAGACTGAGTGTCACCCACTGGCACATCCACAAGACTCAGGTCCTTTCCCCGCCCCTATGATCGAATCACAGGCGGTGTATCACCGAGAACCCAGCCAGAGCAGCAGAGGCTAGTATAGGACCTGCATTCTCATCAAGCCAGGTCTCGGTGATACATGCTAGGTCAGATGTTGCAACAAGATCTGCAATAATAGCGGTCTTGTTCCTAATCGACCCGGCATTAAATAACACCGCCCGGGTTGGATGGGTTTTCAGGGAGGAGCGCAGTACCTGCCCACAATCTGTGGAGCCCTTGGGTATAGGAATCAGGCAGGGAGGACCCCTCTTCTGATCCCATTTCACCTCAGGGTGTCTTCTAGTCCCAACTACCCCTATCTACCCACTCCTTTCCAATCTCCCACTCTGTCCAGCCCATCCATCCCTCGAATGCCTTCTCACTATCTCTGCTGCACAACACTTACTAAAGACATCGGCAGATAAATGGGGACAGTGAAAAGGATGGAGGCTCCACAGCAGAGCAGGAGAATAGTGCCTGACGATCGTAAGGCCCTCCCAACACATCTTAAAACTATCAATAAATAACCAAACAAACTAATCAAATTAAGTATCTCACCTTCAAACCCAACCCACCCTCATGCAAACTAATAATATTATACTAAAAAACAAACAACAAAACTATGACACAAATAATAAACAAACAAATTAATAAAAATATAATACTACAGCAGGTTAGGGGAGATACAATTGTCATATCCCATTTGTTTTCTCACCACTATAAGGACAACAAAATCCCCTCAGGAGCTCATACCCCATGAATAGGGTAACATACTATAACTTTATACACTCTCTACCTCTACTCCCACCCCCAATAAAGATAAAAAGTAGCAGCAGAAAGTAACAGGGTGATGCTGGAGTCCATGCAGGAGGAATTCCTTCAGCTACTTGTCAGGGAATCAACTAGAGAAGTTACACTAGATGTAACAATGATAAATATGGATAGTATAGAAGAGGCCGAGGTTGGTGAAAATCTAGGTGATAGCGACCACAGAATAGTCAGGTTTAATATTAGGATAGGGATGGAAGCAAGTCATACCAACACCAAGGTAATGGACTTCCAGAGGGAAGATTTTAAGACAACAAGGGGATTTTCAGGAGTAAGATTGAAGAGAAGGAGATGCTAGAGGACATCGAGGAGCTGTGGGAGGCAATAAAAGGGGGAATCTTGAGGGCAATGGAGCAGCGCATTAGGAAGGTTGGGAAGAAAAATCATGGAAGAAAGATGATTTGGTTCACTAAAGAGGTGGTGGGAGCAATGAGGAAAAAAAGAAAGCTTTCAGGGTATACAAAGCTAAAAAAGGAAGGAAAGGGAAGTATTCAGGGAAAAGCTTTGGGTGGCAGGGCAGAAAGTCAAGAGGGCAAGGTCAGAAACAAAGGGGAAAATAGCAAGGGAGAATAGGGCAGGGGACAAAAGTTTTTTTAGGTACATCAGCAAAAAAAAGAAAGAAAATACAAACAGGGTATAATGAGACTAAAAGGGAAGGGGGAGCTTTGATCAAAAAGGATGAAGATAAAGCGGACATGTAAAATAGTTACTTAACTCAGTATTCACCACAGAGGAGGAAGGTAAGGGACCAATACTCAGTAATTGGGGAATGGAGGACTAGGAGGTAGTCACAAGTCCTTTTACATCACATATGGCATTGGAAGAACTAGGTAAAGTAAGGGTGGGCAAGGTAATGGTTCCTGATGCACTGCATCACAGGTTTCTCAAGGAACTGATAGAAGAGCTCACAGCACTACTTGCAAAGCTGTTTAATTTATCCTTGTACAAGGGGGAAGTCCCAGGGGACTGGAAAAGGGCAGATGTGATGCTATTGCACAAGAGTGGAGGGAGGGAGGGAGAATTCAGTAAGCTATCATTCAGTCTGACCTCTGTGGTGGGTTAACTGGAGAAGGCATGTTTAAAAGAAAGGCTAGTACACTATCTGGAGGAAGGAGGGTTCTTGGACGATAGCCAGCATAGGTTTATAGGAGAAAGATCATGCCAAATGAACCTGATTGAATTATTTGACAAAGTGACAGTGGTATGCAATAAGGGAGGGGTGGTGAACATGGTCTATTTGGATTTCAGTAAGACCTTCAATACTCTTCCTCACAGGAGGCTAGTGAACATGCTGGGCAGCTTGGGGGAAGAACAGAAATTAATAAAGTGGGTGGAAAACTGACTAGAAGGCTGAACTCAGAGGGTAGTTATCAACCGAACTCAATACAGGGAGGGAAAAGTGACAAGTGGGGTACCCCAAGGGTTGGTATTGGGCCCGATACTGTTTAACATCAATATTGGGGACATAATGGGGGGACTGCATGGGAAGGTGTGTCTGCTCACAGATGACACACAGATCTGTAATAGGGTGGATACGCCTGGGGTAGTAGAGAAAATGAGGGAGGATCTAGGCAGGCTGCAGGAGTGGTCAGGGAGGTAGCAATTGCACTTTAATGCACAGAAGTGAAAGTTAATGCACATAGGGCACAAAAATCCAAAAGCAAGCTACAGGCTGGGAGGAGAGCTAATAGAGACAACAACACAGGAACAGGATCGTGGAGTTATCATTTCAGATAACTTAAAGGTAGCAAATCAGTGCAACATGGTAGAAAAGGCCAATGGAATTCTGGCATGCATATGGAGAGGTATCACAAGTAGGAGGAGAGAGGTGATAATGCCATACAGGCCCATAGTTAGGCCACACCTGGAGTATGGGGTACAGCTCTGGAGACAACACTTGTAAGGGGACAGAGTTAGAGTGGAACTGGCTGAGAGAAGGGATACCAAAATGTTGCAGTGCTTGCACAAGAGACCATATGACAATGACTGGAGGAGCTTGCTCTGTACACACTTGAAAGAAGGAGGGAGAGGGGGTACATGGTAGAAACTTTTAAAAATATTTTCAGGGAATAAACAGGGTTAGGGATGGGAACATTTTCAAAATGAGTGACAGCACTACAACAAGGAGGCATAGGTTAAAACTGGAGGAAGGCAGTTTCAAAGGGATATGAGGGGGCAATACTTCACTGAGAAGGAGGTTGGTCCCTGGAATAGGCCACCTGAGTGGATGGTGGCAGTGAACTTGGTGGGAGACTTCAAGAAGGCATGGGATACCTACTGTGCATGGGACTAAATATCTGAGGTAAGGGTATAAAAGAAAGATGGGAGTAAGGATAAAAAGGCAAAGAAGTCATGGGGAGGGGAAAGGGCAGGCATGATGGACCATGTGGCCTTTTCTGCTGACGGCATTCTATGTTTCTGTGTTTCTGTTGTCTTGTCCTGGATTTGTAATTGTTCCAGGTGTTGGGTGAGGGGAAGTTTTTATACTTCTCATAAGCTTTATTTATTTTTTAACCTTAGTCATGGCACCTATAGTTTTATTTTACCATACTGGGACATTACCCCATCATTGTACGTTGGTACTTGGTACAGTATTTAGGGAGTAGGGGGGCACCAACATGCTTCTAGCACACTCCCCCACTATACAGTGATAGTCCATATATGTTCTAAGTTATCTATGTGTTTGTCAAGATTACTTTTAAAGCAATCAATACTGACGGACTCCACAACATAGCTTGGCAATTTGTTTCAAAATGTCACCACTCTTTGTGAAAAGAATGAACCTCTTCTTTCAGTTTTATAGGATTTTTTCCCAGTAGCTGTTTGTTATGATGTTGGGAATCAAATGTTGATTCCTTAAATGTAAGTCTCATGGTGGCCATTAATTCATTGTCCATTATAGTTTAATATACTAAGGTAAAATTTTCCCCAGTTCACCTCCTCTCTAGACTAAATAGGCACAGCATTTTCAGTCTTTCTGAATAAGTAAGATTTTTCAAACCTTGTACTGATTTAGGGGAACCTGCGTTGGATCTTCTCAAGTTGAATTTTATCCTCCTTTAAAAGGGGAGACCAAAACTGGGAACAATAATCAAGATGGGGGCAGACTAGGCTTTAATACAAGGGTGTTAACAGATCCCTGTGTCTACTAGCAACATTTCTCTTTAGACAGGCAATGATTTTCCATGTCTTTCATGATGCTGCCAAACTATTAGAACCAAATAATAAGTTTTGTATTATAATATCTAAATCTCTTTGCTATTTAACAATGACTGACACTACAGCAACAACAGCACCAGGTCACTGTAGAGTCAGCATGGGACCCTGATACTGCTTTCTGGGGGTATTGCACTCCCTCCCCAAAACAGCTCCAACTCAGAGTTGATTATTTTAGTAGTGGGGATGTGGGGGGCAGAACTCCCCACATGGGTGGTTTTGGGGGACACAGCACTTCCAAAGAAAACAATGTGTCCTGTGACTCCCTTCATACAGACTGAAAACACAGTTGACATAAGGGAGTCACTGTAATGTCAGCTGACAAGTAATTTGTCAACCAACTGTCATGGATCCTACATTAACCATTACATTTAGTTCTCTGGGATATATAATACTCAATACAGTGCTGCAGTTTGAAATAAAGCTTAGCCCATTTTTGCTCCTTGCCCAAGTCTTCAAATTTTGATTTTCCAGTCCCATTTGGTCAAACACTTCCCGAGTCATCAATATTAACTTTATTGTAATCTTTAATTTTAATTATCTCAATGGTATACCTACTAATACATTTGATAGTAAATTGTACCATATTATGATCACTGACAGGGATTCTCTCACCCTGCATTCTATGATTTCTTTGGGTAGATTACTAAACACCAGGTCCAGAATGTTGTCACCACTATTGTTATGCCGCACGCCTTGATTCATATTTAATGTCACCATTTTGTTCATATATTCTTGTCTAACTAAGTAGTACCTGTCAAGATACTCCAGTTAATGTTAAGTAAGTTAAAATCTCCTAATATAAAGGTTCTACTTCCAAACTAAATTTTTTGAAGACTACTAAAAATGTATCATTTTCATCACTTGCAAGATTTGCTGCCCTATAACATACCCCTATAAGAATGTTCTTTTGATTTTTGTTTTACAATTGTACCCATACTTGTTCAATTCCAGAGGTGTCTAATGTCATATTATCACATGTAGTATAAGCCTAATAGGTACCTTTAATGTAGAGTGCAACACTGCCACCTGTTTTATTTTTCCTGTTATAGTGGAACACCTTATATTCAGTGGCTCAGCAAGTAGCACACTCACCTCTGAGGCCAGGAGATCTGAAGAATGTGGGTTCTATCCCTGCACCAGGCACATGGGTTAGATCCCAATACTTGCACTGTAGTGCAGCAGCATGAGGTGGGTGCTGAACTCCTGAGGTGCCATCTTTTGGATGAGAGGTTAAATGGAGTTCCCATCTGTCTGTTCTGGTGGTAGTTCAGGTGGACATTAACGATCCCATGGCACTTCTCAAAAAGATTAGGGGAATTTTTTTTATAACTTCAAAAACATATATGTATAAACAGTGTTACTTCATACTAATCAAAGTAAAAAAGGCAAACATAAATAAGTATTTCAGCATACATTCAATTAAAAAATAATACGTAGAATCCCACAGTGTACTGGTATTATAAAAATAAAAATAAAAATAGAAAATCAAAACATAAGTATTACAAATATACACCTTACGGTTTTCATATTATAAACATATCAGTCAAATGAATATTTCAATGGAGAGAAAAATAAGCAGACCTATTGTAGTGAAAAAGAAAAATTAGTAAAATCAGTGATATATAATAATAGCAGTACAAACATGGACAAACATGAAATAAACATTCCTATAATCCCAAGAAACTGAAAAAAAAAGTTCTGATACATATACATTATTCAGCTATAACTCAGTACTGGCCCAGATATTCAAAAGGGTTGCACACGGCGCAACAGTGTTGCACCATGCGCAACCCACTGATGCACCCTGGCGCGATATTCAAAAGGGAAAAATGCACAACACAAATCCTGATGCGCTGGAGCACATCAGTAATGTATGCAGGCGCATGTGGGGGGGGGCGTGCCCATGCATACCCTGCACAGCCCGATATTTAGCCTGGAATGTGCAGAGCCATGCATGTGCAACCCCTACCTGTGCCAGCACAGAGCCGATCAAAAAAAAAAGGAACAACTGAAGGCCACCCACAGGTGAGCTGTCACATTGCAAGGCGCAACACAGCAGCTGCCACCTGTGGTTGGCCACCTGAGTTCTGGCTGCATCTGGCAGCGCCCCCCATGCCTGATCATGGGCATTTGTAATTAAAAAAATGAATTCCCCAATATCCCTGGTGTTCCAGTGGACCGCTGTCTGCCTGTTCACGGGCATTTGTAAAAATAAAAGTAGAATTCGTCCTATATCCCTGGTGGTCCACTGGACCGCTATCTGCCCGATCATGGTCATCTGTATTAATAAAAGTAGAATTTGTTCTATATCCCTGGTGGTCCAGTGGACCGCTATCTGCCTGATAACATGTCCAATATCCCTGGTGGTCTAGTGGTACCCCCCTCCCCACCTGCCCACTGAGCCCCACCACCCACCACCCCTCCCCAGTCAGCAGGCGGGCGCAGCACCACCTACCCGCTACCCGCCACCCGCCATTGACACCGCCGCAGGGTTGTGTTCGATTAGCCATTAAAGCGTGAGCCAATGGGTGTACAGCCCATACTGTACTACATTCCAGATATGATCCCATTCACATATCTGGAATGTGTAGTATGGTATGGGCTGCACACTCATTGGCTCACGCTGTGGACCAATGGCATGACAGCCCTACCAACTGTGTCAGTCGGCAGGTGGTGGGGTGGCAGGTGGTGGTGCTGCCACCCGCTGGCTGACCGGGGGGCAGCGGGGCAGTAGGGCAAGTGGGTTGGTGGGGATGGGGGTACCACTAGACCACCAGGGATATTGGACATGTTTTTTTCTTTACAAATTCCCGTGATTGGTCAGGTAGTGGTCCACTGGACCACCAGGGACATAGGATGAATTCTACCTTTATTAATACAGGTGCCTGCGATCGGGCAGATAGTGGTCCACTGGACCACCAGGGATATAGGACAAATTCTACTTTTATTTTTACAAATGCCCACGATCTGGCAGGCAGCGGTCCACTGGACCACAAGGGATATTGGGGAATGCATTTTTTTATTACAAATGCCCGTGATCGGGCATGGAGGGGTGCCACCAGGTGCAGCCAGAACTCGGATGGCCACCCACCGGTGGCAGCTGCCGTGTTGTGCCCTGCACTGCGGCAGCTCACCTGTGGGTGGCCATCAGTTGTTCCTTTTTTTGGGGGGCTCAACTTTGTGCTGGTGCAGGTAGGGGTTGCGCATGCATGGCTCTGCACATCCCGGGCTGAATATCGGGCTGTGCAGGGTATGCATGGGCATGCCCCCCCCCCGCCTGTGACTGCATACATTACTGATGCACTCTGGCACATCGGGATTTGTGCCACACACTTTTCCCTTTTGGATAATGTGCCGAGGCACATCAGTGGGTTGAGCATGGTGCAACACTGTTGCGCCATGCACAACCCTTTTGAATATCTGGGCCAGTATATTTAGGGAACAGGATTTCAACCTCTATGGGTAAGATCAATAACCATCTATCTACAATAATCAGTGAAAAAACAATCCATTCCTTTCTGATAATCCCAGAGAAGTATTTCTTCCTCTTCTGCTTAGTCTACAACTTGCCCAAGCTAATGAATCAAAAACTATCACTTGGTCTTACTTTATATGTCAAAGTATCCAGGTATGCCTTCCTAGCTGGAAGGGCAATTGCAAGAACTGAGTTCATTAATATAGAGAGAAAATAGTCAATAAACAGTCACTATCACTGTGAGACTTGAATAGAGATCCTGTATATAGTAATAATAATAATTTTATTTATAGAGCACAATCTCTAAAATCAAAGTGTTTTACAATTCATAAAACATCAAAACATAAATTTCAAAAAATATAAAATCAAGTAGTAAAAATACAGAAACAAGCAGGGGCATAGAACACACAGTAACTAGTCGCTGAATGCAAGGCAGAATAAAAAAGTCTTTAAAGCTGTTTCAACGCTCCCCATGGACTGACAATCATGAATCTAATGATAGTAATCCCTCCCACCATCCTCCGATTCCATTCTATAATCATAGACCATGGATTTTAATTCTCATAAACAAATTCATAATGTTTTTATCTGCAAAACAGAAATGGAAACGGGGGGACAAAAAAAGCATTACAATTGCTAGAATTTAAAACCAGTTAAAACCAGCATCTGTAACACACAGTCTATTCCATTGTATCAAGATGAAGGAAGGAAGTTTTCATTCATTCATTCATTCATTGGAAAGCAAATTAAGAGAAAAATCTCTCATTTACAATTGCATCCATACATTAAATAGAAAACATACAAACAATCAATAAACACAACAATACATAAAATGCACTACATACAATAAGTTCCAAGGTAACTTGTAGACAATTATACCTTATATAATAACATTCAACTAAGAGCTGTGAAACATTCTAGCAATAGAAGCCTTAAAATGGGTATAAGAGATAAGGGAATTTAAATTACATCTTTTCTTTATCAAATCCCAGATATGCGGGATAGAGGAAGTTAGCTTAATAGAACCAAATTGAGATCTCTGTTTAGGTTTTGTAAAGCTTACTGTATCTAGTGATCTAAGGTTATAAGATGAATGACTTCTATAACAAGGAATTAGTGAGAACGTTGGTCAAAGCTCCAATAACAAATCTATAAATATAAATACCAGTGTGTTTCCCTTTGTGCTGATAATGAAGTTAAGCCTGTAGCTACATATAACCGACAGTGATGAGTGGAAGTCTGGAAATAAATGTTAGTGCACTGTGATATAAAGTATCCATATGATTCAGGGTTTTAAGATTTGCTATTTTATATATACAGTCTCTATAATTGAGTACAGTGATAAATAAGGAATTTATCAATAGTTTCCTACTAGAATAACTGAAATATCTTTTATGTCTATAAAAAAAGTATCACAGTTTTTTTTATTTATTTGACAATTTGTCTATATGGGAATTAAAATGTAGATGTTAATCCAGTATTATACCTAAATATTTATAAGTGGCCACCCTAGCTATATGAATTCCCATAACTGATTTCAAGGCCACATTATCATAAGTAGTTGGCTTTTTACTAAACAGCATCCACTGTGTTTTATGCTCATTAAACAGCAATCTAAGATCCACCAAGCCACTCTGTATTTGGAAAAAGTCATTTTGCAATGCTCTAACAGACTGCTCTGCATCACTAGGCAGTAAGGCAGGCAAAGTCCCAAACGGAGGAAACACTAGCACAAACAGTAAAAGGAGGTGACAAGACTTTCTATAGCTACATAAGTGAAAGGAGAAAGTCCAGAGGGGGCATTGCTAAGATCAAAGGATATACGGAGGGTGTGTGAGGAGGAGGACCATGTAAAAGCATCTATCTTAAATAGATACTTCTGCTCAGTATTTACTGAGGAGAAAGTAGGACAGGGCACATAGCTCAGCACCATGGACACAGGGAGTCAGGAGGTGAGCACTAGTCCCTTCACAAAAGAAAGGGTCTTACAAGAGCTCAATAAGCTCAGAGTGGACAAGGCAATAGGACCTGATAGCATACATCCCAGGGTACTAAAGGAGCGAAGGGTGGAACTAGCAGAGCTATTATCAGAACTGTTTAGTGAGTCTCTGAGCACAGGAGAGGTTCCAGAAAACTGGAGAAGGGTTCAGGTGATCTCAATCCATAAGAGTGGTAGCAGGGAGGAGGCAGGGAACTACAGACCAGTCAGTCTTAGCTCAGTAGTGGGCACGATTATGGAGGTACTCCTTAAGTAAAAGATAGTGTAACACCTGGAATCCATAGGAGCACAGGATCCAAGACAGCATGGGTTTACAAAAGAAAGGTCCTGTCAAACTTATTTCATAGATTTCTTTGACTGGGTAACCAGAGTGGTGGACCAAGGGGGAGCAGTTGATGTCACCTACCTTGACTTCAGCAAAGCTTTCAATACTGTTCCACGTAGAAGATTGATTAATAAGCTGGGTAGGCTTGGGGTGAGTCAGAAGTTGGTCAACTGGGTGGCAAACTGGTTGATGGGCAGAAAACAGAGAGTGGTGGTAAATGGTATGCAGTCAGAAGAGATGCAAGTCACAAGTGAGATACCTCAGGGATTGGTCCTGGGGCCAGTCCTCTTCAATATCTTCATCAACGACATTGCAGATGGACTGGAGGGTAAGGTTTGTCTGTTTGTAGATGTCACTTAGATCTGCAACAGACTAGATGATCCAGATGAGGTGGGCAGAATGAGAAAAGATCTGGATAAACTTTCAAAATGGTTGGAAGAGTGGCAACTGGGGTTTAATACAAAGAAGTGCAAGATCATGCACATAGAGAAGAGAAACACTGAAGCCACCGGTAGGCTGGGAGGAGAGTTGCAGGCAGTCACAAGGGAAGAAAGAGACTTGGGCATCATCATCACCAATGACCTGAAATCATCCAAGCAGACCACTAAAGCAGTAGGTAAGGCTAGGGGGATGTTAGGGTGTATTAGTAGGGTTATCACAATTCGTAAGAAGGAGGTAATAATCCCTCTTTACAAGACATTGGTTAGGCCCCATCTGGAGTACTGCATGCAGTACTGGAGGGCATACCTTCACAAGGACATTAACCAAATTGAGGCAGTCCTGAGAAGGGCAACCAAAATGGTGCAGGGACTGCATCAGAAAACATATGAGGACAGATGAACGGAGCTCAATATGTATACCCTACAGCAAAGGAGGGAGAGAGGTGATATGATCGAAACATTCAAACACCTTAAAGGCATTAACAAGGTGAAAGAACCTAACATGTTTCAATATAATAAAAATAGCAGGACAAGAGGACACAGCATAAGATTAGAGGGAGGCCAATTAAGGGGTAATGTGAGGAAGTTCTTTTTCACAGAAAGGGTGGTGTATGCATGGAATGGCCTACCTCAGGAAGTGGTGGATATGAATACAGTGCAGGGCTTCAGACAGGCATGGGATAGGAATAAGGGAGCAATACAGATGAGTATGAATAGATAGGCCACTGAAAGAGCATAGGCCAATGGCACATTTATAAGGTAGAAAACAAAATGGGCAGACTGGATGGGCCTTACGGTCCTTATCTGCCATCAACTTCTATGTTTCTATGTTACTATGGCTAGTACAAATGATCATACCATCTGCATAAAGAAAAATGCTAGATGATGGAGAACAAAACTTTGGTAAATCATTCACATAAAGAAGAAATAACAATGGGCCCAGAACAGATCCCTATGGGACCACTCGTCTAACCATAACCAAATGTGAACATGAACCAGCAGCTTTTACACATGGTTGTCACATAGTTAGATAAAATTAAACCATAGTAATGCAAAGCAGCCAAGCCCAGTAACCTTTAATTTATTACAAGGAATGACATGATCAACTGTATCAAATGCCTTGGACAGATCTAGATATGCTGCAGAAAGATATTGATTATATACTGTCTGGCTATACTGCCAGCCTGTGGGTTGGCAGTATAGCCTAGAGGTTAGAGGAAAAAGGTGTGAATGAGTTTAGTACATCTAGCAGACCAGGCCTGAGTTTGATTCTCGCAACCTCCACTTGCATTTTGTGTGACTCTGAGCAAGTCACTTAACTGCTCAGTGCTCCCAGGTCGCCCCTGAAAACAGGCACTTGTGCCTAGTGGGCCTTACCCAGTTACCGAAGACTAAAATAAAATAGAAATGATCAAATGCCTCAACAATAGCATTTGTAACCTTGGAAATGACATTTATTGTATTCTGACATTGTCTGAAACCAGCTTGAAAATATGTTCATAAAGTGTATGTAGTAAGGTAATATGACAATTGTTTATAAATCAGTTTTTCAAATATTTTTATAACTATAGGTAAGATAACAAGCATTTGTCAATGCCGAATGTTGTCTCACTGGCATTGGCATTGGTAGTGCCGGAGTTAGAGATGCATAATAGGAATGGCAGTGAAGTATTGAAGTGACGCCAACCCCACCCCCACACCCACCCTATAGAGCTTGACAGCCATTGTGGGTGTGCCTTTGGGTCATCAGCTATAACACTCATACCATTGTACCACACCTTACCCTGTAGACACTGACAAGTGTCATGGTGTGCTTTAGGGTCTTTGGGCATTATACTTACCCCATTCCATAAGGAAATACATTGAAGTGCATGCAGTATAGGAGAATGGGGTGAACTTTATGGCTGAACACTGCAAGGCACACCACAATGCCTGTCACTGGCTGCAGGGTGGGGGTGGGGGTGGAATGGCTTGAGCATTACAGCCGATGGTCTCAAGTCACACCCCTGACACCTGTCAGTAGAGGGTGGGGTGCCACAGTTGGAAACCATAACACTGTAACCGTGTGTTGGTGCTTTCATTCCAAGTTTTCAACATGAGCTTTTTGTGACCCCATCTCATGAAGAGCAGCACAATCAGTTTGTTACCTGGAAGATGGTTTTGCACAGTGGCACAGGGATGAAAACACATTTTGAGCAGGAATGTGGAACATGAAAACTGTATTGTTCATAATAAAAAAATGGCAACGTTGAAAATCTGGAGTGAAAAAATGAAAAATTGGTGAAGTCATGAGCATGCATAGAAACTGCACAACACACATCCGTAACCCAATTATTTGTGGGAGTTTTTTAGCCACATTTTCAACATAGGTATTTTGTAACTTACCCTCATGAACAGTGGCACTGTGATTTTGTTAATGTGTCCCAAAAGGTGATTTCCCACAGCAACCACGCTATTGTGAATGACAGCTGTGGAAACGCATTTTGGGCAGGCTGTGAAAAATGACAACTGTACTGTTGATAAGGAGGTGTGGAAAAATGCCACTGCTGAAAATCTGGCATTAAAATATTGCAAATTTGCAAAGTTACAAGGGTGCATGGAAACTGTGCAATGCATTCTTGCAACACAGTCATTTTATGGTCTTTCGGCACCAAATTTTCAACATAGGCATTTTAGGACATCTGCTCATGAACAGTGTCACCGTCATTTTTGCAAACTGTCCCAAAAACTGATTTCACACAGTGACCATGCAATTCTGTGCCGGATGTGCAAAAACACATTTTGGCAAGGATATGCAAAATAACAGCTGTACTGTTCATAAGGAGGTGCAGCAAAATGCCAATTTTGAAAATCTGGAGTGAAAATATTACAAATTCACAAAGTTACAAGTGTGTGTGGAAGCTGCACAACACATGCTCGTAAAAGACTCATTTTATGGACTTTCATCACCAGATTTTCAAAACAGGCATTTTAGGACCTCTGCTAATGAACAGTGTCACTGTCATTTTCATAATGTGGCTTGAACATGGATTTCCCACAGCGACCGTGCTATTCTGCACTGGAACTGCAAAAACACATTTCGGCCAGGATGTGAAAAATGAAAGCTGTACTGCTCATAAGAAGGTGCAGAACAATGGCAATGTTGAAAATCTGGAGTGGAAATATTATAAATTCATGAACTTCTGAGCGTGCGTGCAAACTGCACCATGCATGCACGTAACACAGTCATTTTATGGAGTATCTGCACCAAATTTTCAACATAGGCATTTTAGGACCTCTGTTCATAAACAGTGTCACTGTCATTTTTGTAATCTGTCCTGAACACTGATTTCCCACAGCGACCACGCTATTCTGTGCTGGAAGTGCGCAAACACATTTCGGCCAGGATGTGAAAAATGACAGTTGTACTGTTCACAAAGGATGTGTGGGAAAATGCCAATGTTGAAAATCTGGGGTGAAAATATTGCAGATTTGTGAAGTTACAAGCGTGCATAGAAACTGCGCAACTCACACTCGTAAAACTCATTTTTTGGATTTTTTCCACCAAATTTGTAACATAGGCTTTTTGAGAACCCACCTCATGAACACTGGCATTGTCATTTCATTAATCAGTCCTGAAAGGTGATTCATTGCAGTGACTGTGAAATCACCTTTTGGGGGCGATTAATGCCATGATAGTGGCAGAATTCATGAGGAGGGGTCCCAAAAACCCCATGTTGAAAATTTGGTGCCAAAATTCCCCAAAATGCTTGAGATATGCATCAAAGATGAAAAAAACTGTTTATTCCATTATACAGCTTACCGGCATTTCCTCATTTCATGGTCAGCTTTGAAGAGTGCAGACATGTTCCTAGTCCACCAAAGCTCATAGCGCTGAACTCTGCAGGTAAGTGTGGGGTGAGGGGGGTGTGGGGGGGCAGTGCATGCAGAGGGTGGGTGCAGATTATGGGATGGGGTAGGGAGACCACCAAGGGACTGTTTCCTTTTCTCATAGGTAAAACAAAAAACTTGCAGCACCATTTTTTTCTTTGACAGGAGCATGTGGCAAGCTGGGGTGGGCTCCCAGCATGTCACCGGAGTCACTGGAGTCTTTTTTTGAGGGGAGCAGCTGTAGCCGATGGGAGATTGGGCACCCCCATTGGTACACAACAAAGGGGAGGCCACATTATGCCATTGGGTATTGGGCACCCCATCGGCACAATAAAAGTGGGGGAGTGACATGATGCTGACAGGGATTGGGCACCCGCGTTGGCACACAGCAAAAGTGGGAGGGGGTTACATAATACTGATGGGGAGTGAGCTCCCCCATTGGCATTGTGACAGGTGGCAGTGGTGGCAGGCACTGCTGCCATGTTGCCTACATGTTGGGAGGCGTGTTGTGGTCATGCTGCATGAGAGCTTCGCTCTCATTGCAGCAGACCTTTTATCAGATCAGGTTGCTGCAGTAGGTATGCAGGGTGTCTGCCTCTGCTTCTGGCTGAATTGGGAATGAAGGACACACCTACTGATGTGTGTCCTGCATTCACCCAACAGTGACCGCACCTTCAAATCTGCTAGTGCTGCACTATGTTGGCTGCACATGCACGTGAGCCAACATAAAAATGGGGTGATAGCAACTTGGGTCCGAATTAATTCCTCCTTTAAATATTGGGAAAATGTTTGCTGTTTTCCAGTCTTCAGACAATTGAGCAGTGTCGCAGGCTGTAGGTAATGATGGACCAAGGAGGCGTCTTTGCAGTAGGAAAATTTAAAATATTTATTTAGAACCACCAAAAATAACATAAAAATGAACTGGATATGACAAAATTAAGAGAAGGAAAACAAATACAAATAAATATCCATGGGCTAGAAGCACTAGCTCTCTAGGATACTTGCAGCAGTATATCCAGGTCTGATCTCTGGGACCAACTAATCTAAGTCAGATTTAGAACATCAGCTTTTTATAGTGATCATGGGGTCATGTGATCATTCAACTCCTCCCCCTGAACCTTTTCTAGAATATTATTCCTTTATTTACAATATATTTAATGCTATTTCAACATTGCAATGCTTTTACATTGATATGACATTATTTCCTAAAGTAGCAAAATGAAATATAGCCCTTTTAAGAGAAGTTTGAGATGATGAGCTAGTTAGAATAGGGACTGCCCCTTTAAGGCAGTATAAAGCTACCAGACTCATGGCTGGCCAGCTCCTAAGGGAGTTGCTGCAGAGAGGAGAGACCCACAGAGATGCTAGGAGCACCAGCAGGACCACAGCGCCCTTCATCCTCAGAACCTCGAGGTAAATGCTTCCAGCAGTGAATTATGTCTCTCCTGAGTATAACTAACTGGGCAGGACTAACTGGCATTATCACAATACACTATGATTTAGGTTTGTTTGAAGGCAAAACACCTTCACAAATGTGCGCTCGATCGTGCAGTACTTTTAACCAGCAATTGCAATGCCGAGAGGAATTGCAGCAACAAACGGGGAGCAAAACAGCCACATTTGTAGGTGCTCTACCAGAAAAGGGTTTTTGGGGTAGATTTAATGCTGTAGGGCTGCATTTTTCCTTAAAAACAGCAGTTTTACAAAATGGCATACAAACTATATACAGAGGGCTTCTTAAAGAGACAGTGACTTGCCATATTAAACACAACAGGTCTTTTCTCTATTTTTGAGACACTTTCTTTTATTATAACCATTTCTCCTTTACTAATGAAACCTTGTTCCACATGAATATATCTGTAGACCCTCCATTATAATGGAACCCGTTATTTCAGGGGGAAAAAACATCCTATCATGCTTATAAACATGAAAATGAATATTTTTACCACAGAACATAGAATCCTGACATCAGCAAGATACCACTTTTTCTTTACTAGAAGAATGGAAAATAGGAATTTTTGCACTGGAAAAATACATAGATACAAAATGACAGACAAACATACATATAAACAAAATGGGTGGCCAGCTCAATGAACAAACATATAAGCAGTAAGACAGAGACAAGAAGCAGCAGTACATTCCCAACCCATTGTCATTCTTAGGAATAGAGAAAAAGCCATAAAAAAAATTGGAGGGAGTATTTCCTCTCTCACATTCCTCCCCACCCAAAATCAAACTTACAGATTTGGGTTAGAAAAAGAAATAACCTAACCAATGTACTTAAAACCAGATCTCTCAAACCGAGAGATGGAGCCATAGCCCACCCTAGGGCTCCACCTCGGGGTCCCTAAATAAATACATTTTGAGGAAATAATTAGGAAAAATGTTTCCTTCAAATTATAATACAACATTTACCCCGACGTCTGATGACAAGTACTCTCATTCTCCATACCATATCTAGACAAAAAATCAGCATTTCCATGTGCTGTTCCTCTTCTATGTTTAATAGTGAATTGATATGATTGTAGTGTAAGATACCATCTCATGATGCATGTATTCTTGTCCTTCATTACTTGAAGCCAACATAAGGGATTATGGTAGGTCCATAATTCAAACTCTACACCCCACAGATAGAAGCGAAGGGCCTCTATGGCCCATTTGATAGCTAGACATTCTTTTTCTATAACAGAATAGTGCATCTCCCTTAAATGAAGTTTTCTACTTATGTAGATTACAGGGTGCTCCTCCCCCTCTACAATTTGGGTTAACACAGCCCTAATTCCATATTTAGATGCATCTGTCTGTAAAATGAATGTTCGAGAAAAATCTGGAGTTTGTAGCACTGGAGAGGAACACAGTCTGGCTTTAATGGACTGAAAAGCATCTTCACATTCTTCAGTCCATTTAACCTGCTCAGGGTTCCCTTTCTTTGTTAAATCTGTCAGGGGACCCGCTACTGTAGAAAAATTAGGGATGAATCTGCGGTAGTAGCCAGCAAGTCCCAAGAAAGATTGTACATCTTTTTTTGTAACGGGGTAGGACTGTGTGCCACTGCCGCAACCTTACTTATTTCGGGTTTGATGTACTTCTTGCCAATCTGAAACCCCAACTATTGAGTTTCCTGCATTGCTAAAGCACATTTTTGTGGATTTATAGTAAGGCCTGCCTCTGATATTGTGGTTAACACTGCAGATAGATGTTTTATATGTTCTTCCCAGGAGGGGCTAAATATAATAACATCATCCAGGTAGGCTGCACTATAAGCTGTTTGGGGAGTTAACAGGGTGTACATTACTCTCTGGAAAGTGGCAGGGGCACCGTGTAGTCCAAATGGCTTTACCATAAAGTGAAAGAGACCGATAGGTGTACTAAAGGCAGTCTTATCCTTATCTGTAGGGTCCAATGGGATCTGCCAGTACCCTTTGGTCAAGTCTAGGGTGCTAAAGTACTTCGCACTACCTAAGTGATCCAGAATGTCATCTATTCTTGGCATTGGATAACTATCAAACTTCGATACTGCATTTAGTTTTCTGAAATCTAAGCAAATATGTATGCCCCCTTCCTTCTTTCCAACTACCACCATAGAGAAACACCATTCACTGTGAGATGGTTTGATGATTTCCATCTGATGCATTCTTTTCACCTCCTGTATCATATCTTATCTAACCCTCTCAGGAAGTCTATAGGGTTTTTGTCTAAGAGGCTGAGTTTCTGTAACCCTGATGTGATGATTAACATTTGCAATTCTCCCAGGAGTACTTGTAAAGGTATTTTAAAATGTGTGCAACTCCTTTTCTAAATTGGCTTTTTGGGCTACAGTCAACTCAGGGTTGACTAGAACATCTGTCACATTCCCTATATCTTCTAAACTTTGGTATGCAATATCTAGTTCAGTATTCAACTTTGGAAAGACATAACTAGACAAAGAGGTTGGCCGTTCTACCCAGGCCTTCAACAAGTTGGCATGATATATGTGTTTTGTTTTACCTCTTTTGTCTGGTATTGCAATTTCGTATGTTACGGGACCAGTTCTTTGGGTAATGACATAAGGATCTTGCCACTTCATCAGTAATTTATGTTCCGAGGATGGTAACAATAGTAACACCTTATCTCCCTCATTAAATTCTTTGTGGCCTGTACATTTATCATAATATACCTTCTGTTTCATTTGTTGCTGTAAGTTACTACTATGAGCCTTCTGAATATATGACATTAAACATGGATGAAACGTCTGCCAAAAGTCTAGGGGACATGTCTCTTTTGTATATTTAGAGTCCTCCCACTCTTCTTTAATGATGTCTAAAGGCCCTCTTGGGTTATGTCCAAATAAAAGTTCAAAGGGAGAAAAGCCAGTAGACGCCTGGGGAACCTCCCTATAAGCAAACATCAGATAGGGTAGGTAGGTGTCTCATTTTCTGCCTTCATCTACCACAAATTTTTTTAACATTTGTTTTAGGGTCTGATTAAACCATTCTACCAGTCCATCAGTTTGTGGATGGTAAGGTGTTGTAAACAGAGCCTCTATTCCTAAGGCTTGATATAGCCGCTTAAGCAAAGCTGAGTGAAAATTGGTACCCCTATCTGTTAGGATTTCCCTGGGTATGCCCACCCAGCTAAAGATCTTTACCAATTTGTCAGCTATCCTTTGAGCTGTGACCGTTCATAAAGGTATGGCCTCTGGGTATTTGGTAGCATAATCCACAACTACTAGTATAAACCTATTACCTTTTGAACTTTTGGCAAGGGGCCTACTATGTCCATCGCTATCCTTTCAAATGGTGTTTTTACCAATGGCAAAGGTTGTAAAGGGACCTTATCTTGATGTCCCAATTTAGCTACTTTTTGGCAGGCTTCACAGCTTTTACAGTACTCAGTAACCTGCTCATGTATACCTGGTCAGTAGAATCTGTATAGAAGTTGACTTAATGTTCGGTCCCATCCCAAATGCCCAACCATGGGTATATCATGGGCAATACCTAATAGTTGGGTTCTAAACAGTTGGGGCACCATTAACTGTTCTACCACTTCCCCAGTTTGTGTATTAGTACAAACCTGGTATAACAACCCATTTATGATTTAAAAAATAGGCCCTTTTGATTTAGCATTTTGTTCCACCTGTGAAAAAAAAAGTTTTAGTGACTCATCTGTGATTTGTGCTTCTTTAAACTCTGAACTGTACATCTTAACAGGTATATCTAGATTAGCTTTAGAGTCCTGCTCATCAATAGTTCTATTATTGTTAGTCCAAAGTTGTTTTTCTTTTCATTTCTGACTGTTCGGTTTCCTGTCTTTTCCAGTGACATCAAAAAGATCTTCCTCAAAAGGATAAGTGTGTCCCAATGTTCCTTCACTCTTGGCCTGTGCTTTAGTTATCATAGCAGAAAGATTAGCTGTTAGCAAAGTTTCAAAATTCACAAAATTGTGGCCAATAATGACTGGGACAGGGAGATGGGGGGCCACCCCCACTTTCGTCTTCTGACTGTGTCCATCCACCTGTACAATTGTCTCTTTTAGGGGATAATGATGCACATCCCCATGAATGCATATAACACCAGTCGTAGGCTCCTTTGTTTTTAGGCTAGTATCTAGGACTGAGTCTTGTACCAAGGTTTGCTTACTGCCAGAGTCTATAAGTTCTGTTACCACTTTCTCTCCAATTTTCACTTGTCTTATATAATGACCCCAATTAGCTAAAGTCAGATGGACATCCTCTAATGTCTTTTTAGGGCAAAATCTTGCTATGTGTCCTTTGATGTTACATTTATGGCATACAATCTCTCACTTATATCCCTTCACAGGCCTAGTACTTGTTTCAGTCCCTGTGGAATTACTGTCTGTTGTACTGGGTATAGACATATGTGAAAGTGGTCTTGCCATGGATTGAGGTATCCAGAAACATCTGATAGGTCATGTTCTGTGGGGTCTAGTAGTTATATAGTCTTCTGCCAGTCTTACAGCTACTTCTGCTGTTTCTGGGTGGTGCTCCTTTACCCACATCTGTACATCTTGGGGAAGTATATTTATAAATTGTTCTAATATAATGACTTCCAATATTTGAGTTACTGTCCAAGTATTTGGCTGCAACCATTTCATGCACAGGTCTTTCAGTTGTGTGTACATGTCTTGAGGATTATCCGCAGAATGAAACTTAAAGGCTCTAAATCACTGTCTATAGGTCTCAGTACTAATATCATACCTCTTCAGGATGGCCTGTTTTACTTGGTCATAGTCATTGATATGGGCTGTTTCAACATGGCTATACACCAGCTGCACCTTTCCAGTTAAATAAGGGGCCAACTGTATGACCCATTGGTCCCTGAGCCAAGCACAAGCAGTTGATGCCCTCTCAAAAGTCATTAAAAATGCCTCAGTATCATCAGAACTAGCGAGTTTAACCAATTTAATATCCTTCTGTATGGTCCCTGGTGTGGCAATGGGTCTGGCAGTACCTACGGTCTGAATCACTCTCAGGGTATCTGCCCACCTTGCTTGGTTTTCCCTCTCCATCTCCATTTGATGAACACAAACCCAGGGTAATAACTACCTCATGTCATCGGGGGGTTCCTCCACCTCAGGATCAGCTGCTTGGGCCCCCTCCACAGGCTTCTTGTCTTCCATTTCTACTCCTCTTCTTGTTGTCTTCCATCTTACAATAGGTTCTACACCAATTAATAAAGGAAGTTGTAACCTCCGAACCCGGGACTATAGGGCCGTACCACTCCAGACTGCCTCCTCCTCTTGCATTCAGGTTCTGGAATCAGTGCTCAAATTCCAGCACAGTATTCCACTTTTGACACCATCTGTTGCAGGCTGTAGGTAATGATGGACCAAGGAGGCATCTTTGCAGTAGGAAAACTCAAAATATTTATTCAGAACCACCAAAAATAACATAAAAACGAACTGGATATGACAAAATTAAGATAAAGAAAACAAATACAAATAAATATCCATAGGCTAGAAGGCACTAGCTCCCTAGGATGCTTGCAGCAGCATGTCCAGGTCTGATCTCTGGGACCAACTAATCTAACCCAGGTTTAGAACATCAGCTTTTTATAGTGATCAGGGGGTCATGTGATCATTCAACTCCTCCCCTGAACCTTTTCTAGAATATTATTCCTTTATTTACAATATATTTAATGCTATTTCAACATTGCAATGCTTTTACATTGATATGACATTATTTCCTAAAGTAGCAAAATGAAATATAGCCCTTTTAAGAGAAGTTTGAGATGATGAGCTAGTTGGAATAGGGATTGCCCCTTTAAGGCAGTATAAAGCTACCAAACTCAGGGCCAGCCAGCTCCTAAGGGAGTTGCTGCAGAGAGGAGAGACCCACAGAGATGCTAGGAGCACCAGCAGGACCACAGCACCCTCGATCCTCAGAACCTCGAGGTAAATGCTTCCAGTAGTGAATTCTATCTCTCCTGGGTATGTTTAAGCAGGACTAACTGGCATTATGGCAAAACACCATGATTTGGGTTTGTTTGAAGGCAAAACACCTTCACGAACATGTGCACGATCGCGCAGTACTTTTTACCGGCGATCACAATGCCGAGAGGAATTGCAGCAACAAACGGGGAGCAAAACAGCCACATTTGTAGGTGCTCTGCCAGAAAAGATTTTTTTGGGTAGATCTAATGCTACAGGGCTGCATTTTTCCTTAAAATCAGCACTTTTACAAAATGGCATACAAACTATATACAGAGGGCTTCTTAAAGAGACAGTGATCTGCCATACTAAATACAACTTCTATCTATTTTTGAGACACTTTCTGTTATTACAACCATTTCTCCTTTACTAATGAAACCTTGTTCCACTTGAATATATCTGTAGACCCTTCATTATAATGGAACCCATTATTTTGGGGAAAAACATCATATCATGCTTATAAACATGAAAATTAATATTTTTACCACAGGACATATAATCCTGACATCAGCAGGATACCACTTTTCCTTTGCTAGAAGAATGGACAATAGGAATTTTATGCACTGGAGAAAGACATAGATACAAAATGACAGACAAACATACATATAAACAAAATGGGTGGCCAGACCAACGAACAAACATATAAGCAGTAAGACAGGGACAAGAAGCAGCAGTACATTCCCAACCCATTGTCATTCTCAGGAATAGAGGAAAAGCCATAAAAGAAATTGAAGGGAGTATTTCCTCTCTCACAAGCAGACTGCAATGAAAAATTAAAAATGTATGTCAAATGTTTATGTTTATGCAAAATACTAGCACTAATCTTATAAAAGATAGGGGCAAAATCATCACAACCTGCTCCCTTTCTGATGTATAAGTTTTGCAGTTCTTTATAAACATCTTCCCCTTTTATCTCAGAAAAGACAAATGCCTGTTACGTTTTAATGAGAAATCAAGGTCAAGTTCAGGTGCTGCAAGGTTGGAGTTTCCTTTTTGAACAAATTACTAGCTTCCAGGAAAAACTCATTAAAGGCAAAGACTTGTTCTTGAGTGTTATGTAGAGCCCTATTATTATAAATAAGCAGTTTAGGAAGTGATGACCTCTGATCCTTATCCAGTGAAGAATTTATCCCTTGCCTTACTTTACTACAGTTTCTAGGATGGTGTGCAAACTGCCCCTTATATTAATTGAGGTTAGCTTTTCTTATTTCAAGTGTACATTTATTTCTGCATATTTCATTATTAAGCATATTGTGGGGATCCCTTGTTGTCCTTGCTTTCTTCCATTAATAAACTTTGTCTTTTAATAATTTTTTAAACTTGTTGAAATCCAGGAAGTATTGTTACTTCTGATTCATTTTTTAACTGTAGAAGCATGCCTATTAGCAATAGTCAAAAGTGAGGATTTAAAAAAAATCCTAAACTGTATAAACATCAGAACATAAATATATGAGGGACCAGTCAGTGTTTTGTAAGTCCCTTAAAAAATGCCTGATCACAGAAATGAGTAAAATTACAGGTAATCATAGTATGGAATGTAAACTGAGACTTCATATACTTCCATATACAATGTCAGAATCAAAAACAGATGAAGTATATTTTTGCAGCATGGTAGAATTATATCTAAAATAGTATCTTTATGATGATCTGATTTATTAAGCCTAGGTCGCTCCTGTAAAAAAGCTTTCAGCTTAGTGTGCTATACCTGGTTAAACAACTAAATAAAAAAAAAAGCCTAGTTGGGGAAAATATAAACTGTGACAAGATTAAAACTGTGAACTGATTAGATAGTTCCAAACTAGGACAATTCATGTCACAATTAAGGTCTCCCAGTAATATAAATCATACTTAAGAAAAGGAGCAGTCAGGGAACTTAATAGTTAAAGTGAGTTAGAACTTGCAGAAGGGGGATGGTAACAGGCAGCCAAGTGCAAGGCAAAGTTTTTTGCAACCACAATTTTCACTGTTAGTAAAATCAAGCAATTTAGAATGGATTTTGAGCATGTAACTAGTCCTCCATATGAGTCCTTTAAATAAACAGCTACTCCCTTGCCTCTCTTAGTTCTATCATGATGGAACACATTATAATTCTTGATTGAAATCTCAGAATCCTGAATTCATTCTTTAAAGCAGGTCTCTGAAAACACAAAAATATCTGGTATCAAGGTAGGAACCAGGGATTTAATGCGGTCCATTTAGGTACTATGTTTCTGGTATTCAAGTGTAAAATGCCTTAGTCAGATTGAGAGCTGAAATCCTGTAATTAAAAATCATTAGACAAAGTAGATCTGGGATTAAAATGAACATTTTCTGATAATAGCAATAAAAGTATCATTAGATGCCTAGTATTGTGAAACAGCTCTTTCTTGTGTCTAGTATAAGACTGTATACATAAATGAAATTGTTTAATTTCACAATTGTATGAACCTTACACACTACACTAATGAAATGAGTAGCCAAAGTGCATGGGCCTGATTCCAAGATGCATGGTGCAACTCATGGGTGTATGCGAGTTGCACCATGTGATGCTATGCTGGTGACCCCATGCCATATTCCAAGACAGGCAGAGTCTCTGGCACCTCTGTCCTGTGACTTGTAGCAACCACAGGCTAGCACCACAGGAATTTCTTAATGTACCTGGGTGCCAGAAGTTCACAGCCCCTGGATGGTTGCACCCCCAGAACTCCCCTGCCCCAGAACAATGCCGCATGCACCAGGGGGGCATGGGGTCTGGCTTGGTGGCACTGGCATTTGGGGGCACTTTGTGTGATGGACCTGGGGGTCTCTGTCATTCAGGGGGTGGGGACATGTCTGTGTTGGGGGGACGGGGTGGCTGGCAACATGCATGCTGTGGTGCTGTGGAGTGGGCATCCACCAATTGGCATGGAAAGATGCCCCACAGACCTCCTCCCTGCTTGTCTAACTCCATTATGCCATTGCAGCTCTTGGAATAGTGTAAGTGGGTTACAGCACTTGTCCTTCTGGAATAGGGCACAGTTGCTGCCATAACCCACATTTGCACCATGCTGCTGAGGGTTGATGGCATAGTGGGTGGCATAACCCACATTTGGTGCATCCCTCATATGGCATGATGAAATGTGCCTTTTGGAATTGCAATGGGCATTTTACCTGGTGTAAGGTGTGATTTGCAGCATCGGGTTCTGCTTAAATCTCTTGGCACCAGGTGTAAAGTCTTTTGGAATTGGGACCTATGTTTCTATATAAGCATTGGGCAAAAATACTGAGTAGTTAACCTCTCATTCTTCCCTGTAAAGATAAGAGACACTAGGTCCCAGTCCCACTGTCAAGAGGAACAAACTCACACAGGTTATATATGTCATAGTTAATGTTCTTCCTCATGGAAACCCTGAAGTGTTTAAAAATAATAAAATGTACCTAAAATATCTATAATTATCTATGATAAATATAAATCTTGCAAGAACTTTCCCTAGTGGTTACCTGTGAATCCAGCAAGGCAACAAAATGTATTCACTTACAATACATCCAAGAAATCGACTCCTACCATATGCAGAAAACCTCTAAAGGCACATTACATTGTTCTTCAGCTTTCAGTTTATGCAGATTAGAATCAATTAATTCAAATAACTATACTTCTGACAGGAATTGTTGCAAAGACAGACAGCATTGTGTGTTCCAAATGTAATATTTAAAGTAAGTCAAAAACAACCATAATGTAGTCTCATCATGCTTAGTCTATTGGTGCATAAGTATCCCTAACAACAAAATGTCAGGAGTTGCCCGAGAAAAGTGTAAAGTTAGCCATTTAGATTGCAATAACTTCCAAAATGTAGGGATATATGGACACTCAAAAAGTAAATGTGAAATTGTTTCAGTTAGCAAAAGGTTTTCTGGCCAATGCCCTTTGGGGTAACCATTGCCTCAGTGCTTGCACACTGGGGTTCTTATTCGTTTGTATATTCAGTAGTAGCCAGAGACAGCCTGGTGTCTTGAAAAAATATGAAGTCAAGCATATGATCTGCAAAATGAGCAAATGTCAAAGCTCACTTCCATTCTGACTTAACTAATTGCTTCTACAGGAGCTCTCTGAAGTTGCAGCACTTGTCTCCTTATACTGTTAACAGTGAATACTGGGCCTTTCTAAGCAAAATCAAGCCATAATCAGCATGCGACAAACACATGCTAATAGCACAAAAACATAAGTGCTAGACACAAGGTATGAGTAGCAAACTTATTCAGCATAAAATTACCTTTCCAAAGGCGGTATGCTCGTTAACAATAGATAATTTTGTTTTTCTTTCTGTGTGGGTCGAAACAGCAAAACAAATATTTTTTCCACTAAAAAATGCACCATAAGCCTTTTTGTGTTGGGAAATATGTAATATATCAGCATCAAATTTAGCATCCAGATATTAGATGTAGTTTTAATAATTTGTAAAAAAATTATTTCTGTAGTATTAAACATAATTTTTCCCCATTTGAGTCAAGGTGCATTGGTGAGGTTTGAGGGATGAATATGAACCACACACACCATACCATGAACAAATGCATATAACTCCTAAAGTATACATGATACACACAATCTATCAGCAGCAAAGTTGTTCCACACAAACTTGCCTTTCCAATGGTGCTATGCAATCAATTATGCTCAGTTCAGTTTTTGTTTTATACTAGCTGAGATACCCAGAATGTATGTTTTCTTCAAAGTGCTAAGGGGTTTCATGAGGGACCAAATGTTTGCCATACACACCATGTCATAAACAAATGTGAATAACTCCTAAAGTGAACATGATACACACAAAGTGGCAGTGGCTAAGTTGTTCAACACAACTTTACCTTTCTACTGGTGCTATGCAGCCAATTCTAATAAATTCTGGCTGGCAAACAATATTAAAACATATGCGTGATGTCTCCAGATGTTACTAGGGCACACAGGAAGTCTGTAGATGACTTCTGTAGTCATTCTGGGACACACTGTGGTACATTTGCTGCCGCCTACAGGTGTATTATAGGAGGCAATACTATTGACATTCAGTGATGCCGAGGAAATGTCATACAGGGAAGATTTCATAAATGTATTCAGTCAGGAAGGGGTAGATCTGGAGGTTTTTCAGCCATGCCCTCATTACCATGCCTTTTTTCTTAACCTTAGCTGTAGGAACATCTTGTAAAGATTCACCCTTAGAACTCCCTTCTAGCTGAGAGGAATGAATTAATGCTGAATCAGATTCAGACTCAGATTCTGTCTCACTTTCATGTAGTGCAGAATATTTATTTTGCAATGGTAAAACTATTTGTGTAATAAGAGTTGGTTGTGTCTGTGTTTTATTTCTGAACCCTGTCCTCCTTTTTTATTGGCATCTGAAAATCATCTACTGGGGGAAGGGAGAAGCATTGCCAAGGACTCCATTGGTAGAGGTTCCTGCACTTGTCTTTAAGGAAAAGGAATTATAGTACCAGTGTCTGGAGGAGCTACAGCAGTGCTGGGTGTAGATGTATTGTCAGGGGGCAAATTAGCCATCACCAATTAGCTGATGACCAATGAGGCATAGTTGTACTAGAGTCCCTTGACTGTACTTGAGTGTACTAATCTACTAGCTGTGTTAACATAATAATCTGAATCTGTGGTGTTGTGCACAGCCCATAGACAATCTGTGAAGGAATGCCCTTCTTCACATAAGGAGCACTTAGGTGGACTGTAACTATGAAATGCTGAATATCCTGTGTCCCCACATTGCCCACATTTGGAAAACATCACACGTGTGACTCAAGTGAAGAGGCTGAACCACATTTACAGCAGTGTCATAGCTGGCTAGGGTAGAAAATAAAGCCATTGTCTCTCCCCAAATAGAAGCAATTAGGCAGATGTTGTAAACTTGAGTCAGCCTGTAGTAAACTGACTTTAAATCTCCACCCTCCATTCCAGAAACCCTCATCATCAATAATGGGTTCAGGGTTCCTTGTATGTTGCACCTCTTTTCAAGCCAGTATATAATATTGGTCACATTCACACCATCATTACAAAATAGGACTGTAATAATTTTAAAAGTGTGTTTCATAAGAGGAATAGATTGAAAGTCTTGTCATAAAGGATTTGTTTTTATTTGAGCCTACTTAATTCAAAATCTAGTCAGAAAATCTTGTGACCTAAAACTGACATCAAAAGAGTTATTCCCTGGTGTGTGAATCAAAGTGTATACAGTACTTGCGCAGAAAAAAAACATAGATTGCTTTAACAACATTTTTCCTGCATAAAACCTGTCTGGTAATTCATCTGCTCTCCCCAAACAATGTAGCCTCACAGCATTTCTACACTTCGCTTGCTCAGTTGGTTTCTGAAATAAGCTAGTGTAAGTTGGGGCACAGTTTTGTGTAGAGGCATGTGGGTCAGCAGTTTCCTGATCCCCATCCCTCAACAGTTTAGGCTGTCCTAATTCCATATCCACTTGTGTATCTGTGTGAACATTATTTAAGTCTTCAGTAGGCATATCCATAGGGGAATAACTCATCAAGTTTGGCTGGGCAGGTATTGTGCAGTCTTCCTGTATATCTGGTTGAAAAACAGGGGGAAGGGCATCCAGCTGGTCAGTATCAGCCACCTCCTCTATTATCAGTCCATCATTCTGCACAATGCCTGGAACTGGAATCTCTGGGTCAGCAATCCAACTCCCATTTTGTAGCTGCTGCCAACCTGCTTTTTCTAGTGCTTCCTCTGGTAACCAATTTACCCCATGGACAAGGTCCTCTACTGGTGTTTGAAGAACTGGATGATGGGGAGGATTTAGGGGCTCTTCAGGAGTAATTCCTGGTCCAGAGGATACAAACACTTTAGCTGGAAATGAAATAGTGAAATCTGGAGAAGTACTCACCCCCCCATTTCTTCTCCTCCTCTGGCATGGATCTTAGGGCCTGGTTTTCCAATGTGGCCAATTCTGCCTGTAGTTGTTGGCATCTCTTTGTGATCTGTTCTGCAATTTCTCAAAAATGCTGTGTTGTAGAAGCTCATGGTACATTCCTTGACTGGAGAAGTAGAAGCTTGCACAATTTTATCCTGTAGAGACACTGCTGAACTTGGGCTGTCTGCAATTTCAGAGGCATTGTGCAGGCCACCATTCCAGTGGACCCCAGCCACCTCAGATGCAGCTGCCACTGCTACAATTTGTAAACTGTCTCCTTCTCCTTCCATGCACATCCTGGAATCCTCCATTGCCTGGACAGGAAGCAGAGCCCCCTGTTTTCTGGGAAGGGGAATTTTTTTGGAGAACATAAAAACAGCATATAACAACATTTGGAAACAAAAATGAATATAACAATGCATAATTAGATATAGAAAGGAAAAACATGATCAAAAATTAAACGTAACATAAAGAAACAAGTCCAGAAATCTGCAGGTTGAAGCCTAAATAAATTAAGAAATGAAGCAAGACATGTAAGTCTGGGGAAGTATTTCTCCTCCTGTTTGGCATTTTATTTTACTCCCAGCCAGCCATGGATGCAGAGCCATTGAATATTCCACATCCATGGGGGGATACGCTTGTCTGTCTGTAGGGCCTAAACCTTAGGATAATTTCCCAGGGTAACACCTTTAAAATCTGGGCCAGCAACAAAAGCTGCACTCTGAATAGTGGAATTGATATGTTTCCAGTTCTGTTTCAGAACCTGGCATGCAATCAATTTCCACTGTCTCAGTTTCACAATGGCTGGTTTCAGAAACCCTGGGGATGTCATGTAAAAAGTGGGAAGCAGACTTGAAGCATTCCAACAATCTAGAAGAGATTTACCCAGTGATCTGCAAAGAATCTCCAGATTGCTACTGATGGGGATGTCAGGGTAGTAATAGTATAATACAAGGCTCTGAGCTGCAAATCTGGATACCTTGGTTTGAATCCCACAGCCCCCACTTGCAGACCGTGTAACCCAGAACAAGTCCCTTAACTTCCCTGTGCTCCCAGATCACACCTGTAAACAAGCTTTCACCTTATTGTGTCTCTCCTGGTTAAACAATTGGGGAAAAAACATACAATGGTTATAAGCAACTGGGTTGGTGAGGTTTAAACCCCCATCTGCCAGTGACAAGTACAATAAGTCTCTTCTGATGGACTTCAGCTTATTGCCCCAGATGACCTGAAAAAATAAGCTCCGTAGGGTGGATTAGAATTGCAGTGGCAAGGGGTACACTACTCTTAAATAAGTGAACGGGGCAGAAAAAGAATCTTAAGGAGAGCAACTTTTTTCTTCATAGTCTGTTGCCATGATTTCCACTGTGACACTTTATGTTATCCCACTTCCAATTTTTGTTACCAATTAGTAATACTCTGATTACACCTGCCAAAAGTAATGCCCAGTGCAGTAAAATGTCTATCAGTAACTGCGATCCCCTGTATATCAGAAACCACCGGTGTGGAAACACTCAATCTGCACCCTATACTTTTATTCACATTCAGTTTAGCCCCAGATAGATAGAAATAATGTTCAAGCTGAGTAATGACATGCATGCCAGAGGCAGCATCAGCAACCAAAAGGTAGATGTCATCAGCATCAATTGAGGTTTTTAACTTCCAGGGCCATGGATGGGGGTTGTAAACCCTAAATAGTAACATCTCTGTTAACCATTCTTATTAAAATAACATTGTTTGCTATTGAATATATGGATATAAGACACTGTACAAACTGCTGCAGAACTCCATAAGAAAGTAAAGAACATTCCAGAAAAGCATGAGAAATTCTGTTGAATGCTTTTTCTTGATCCAAACTAGTATGCACCCATGTAGGTTGTTGTGGTCACCAAAGATCCACCTTTTCCCTCATCAGTAGTAAATTATCATAGATCAGTCTATGAGGAAAGGAATAAGTTTGTGATGTAAAAATCAGAAAAGGGGTTAAGGTGGCATGCAGATTTTCATTAATATTTTCCAGTCAGCATTGTGGAGACTCAGAGGTCTCCAGTTATTAATGTCCTATCTGTCCCTTTTCTTATAAAGAAAAAATTGGATAGATGTCCCCAATCTGATGTCTATGAGTTGGCAATGCAAAATCCAATTGAACACTACTTCTAGAATGTTAACAAGGTCCACGAAAAATGTTTGTATAATGCAGAAGTCAGGCCATCCAGTCCCTGGGCTGTATCATTATTGAAGGTCTTGATTGCTTTAAGAATTTCTGTAGCTTGGATCAGGTGTAACAGAGGGTTCTGGAAATTAGGACTAACAAGGGAGTTAAGTAAAAGAAGAAAAGTAGTAAGCTGTCAGTAGCAGGTCAGGCTGATGAAGAACATGGAGGGAAAATGTATGTCCACAATACCTAAACATTGTGGAATGTTAGTGATCTCATTCCCATCAGCTGTATATGAGGAGTCTGTCACCCTGGATTTAAGGTGTTATTTGCAACTAGCAAAAACCTCTCCCTGTGTTCCTTTCCCTGGTGTACATATTCTGTATTCATGCAAAATAGATGCCTCCCAGGATTATTGTAAGTCTTCCATCTCTATTTTTAAAGTCCTGAGCATACTAGAAAAATCACCCCTCCCTTCATGACTGAGAGACATAATGGACACTACCTGTGATTTAAGGGTGAGGCACCACTAGTAGTGACCAGTATGTAAAGAGAAGGCCTCGTGTTTCAATGCATGAGTAAGTTCTAGTTTAGTATCAGCCCACCAGGAGCTAAGATCATCCTCTAAAAATGATAGAGAAGACCTAGCCTGTAAAGTGTCCTTAACTACTTTCCTTACTACCATGTTTTCTGACAGAGTATTATTGAACTTCCAGCAGCCTTTCCCCAAGGGTCTTTTGAAAGATAACCCCAGAGTGACTGTTAAAACATCATGATCAAAAGTTTCAATGTGCAGACATGTACAGTATGTATATAAAAAAGGGAGATGTAAAAATGTAATCAATGCATGTGGGACCTCCCCCAGCATATTAAGCACTGTAAGAGTCCATCAAACCCACAGTCTATAAGATATGCTTTAAACAGGTGGTGCCACAGTAATCTTTCACAGTGCTTTTACTACTATCCTCCTTATTCAGTGGACAGTTAACCCCCCCAAATGACATGTCTGAGAATAGAGACGTATGGTTTGACCAAGTGAAACAGATCAACCTGGTCCTTCTTTTTCTGAGCGGCATGAATATTAAGGAGGTGCCACGCTGTATTTTCATAGGTGAAATTGAGCAATAAGACCCTGCCTTAGAATAAATCCAAGACTCTGGTGACTGAAAACACTGTACTCTGAAAAAAGCACTCTGACTCCATCACATGCATCCTGCCCAAAAGAAAAAAATTAGGGGCCCCAATACCACAATTCAGTCCCACACAAAAGATTTATATACAAGTTAGCCAGCCTGGGAATGGGTCCCAAGATGATAGCCTGGGTAAAGAATTGGCTGTAGAATAGGACACAGAGAGTAATAGTAAATGGAGTCCACTCTGAAGAAAGGGGGTTTACTAGTGGGGTGCCGCAGGGTTCAGTATTAGGACCGGTCCTCTTCAATGTCTTTGTAAGCGACATTGCAGAGGGACTGGAAGGAAAAGTATGTCTCTTTGCAGATGACACAAAGATCTGCAACAGAGTTGATGCACAAGGTGGGGTGGAAAGGATGAGAAGGGACATGGCAAGGTTAGAGGAATGGTCAAATGTATGGTAGCTTAGCTTTAATTCCAAGAAGTGCAAGGTAATGGGAAACAAATACCCAGGGGAAGAGTACACAATGGGGGGTGAGATACTAACAACAACAAAAATGGAAAGGGACCTGGCAGTAGTCATATCAGATGACTTAAAGGTGGGCAAGCAAGGAGAGGCATCACCAGTAGAAAACAGGAAGTTGTTATCCCTCTGAACAGACAGCTGGTGAGACCCCATCTGGAGTACTGTGTGCAGTTCTGGACACCCAATCTCTGCAAGGACGTAGACAGGATGGAAGCTGTCCAAAGGAGGGCAACTAAAATGGTGCAGGGTCTGCATCAGAAGACATATGAAGAGAGACTAAAGGAACTTAATATTTATAACCTTGAGGAAAGGAGGGAGAGGGGGAATATAATAGAAATGTTCAAGTACCTCAAGGGAATCAACAAAGTCCAAGAGGGTAGCATCTTCCAAAAAAAGAGATGTGCAAGAACAAGGGAGCACAATTTGAAGATGGGGGTGGCTCAGAGATAATGTAAGGAAGTATTTTTTCACAGAGAGGGTTGTGGATGCATGGAATGGTCTTCTGGAGGAGGTTGTGGAGTCAAAAACAGTGGTTGAATTCAAGCATGCATGGGACAGCCATAAGGCAATTCTAGGGAGTGGGAGTAGAAAGAAGTAAACTGCTGGTTAACTAGGATCTGCAGCTTATCCATTAGGTAGGGAAATGGGTAGACTGGGTGGGCCAAGTGGTCCTCATCTGCCTTCAAATTCTATGTTTCTATGTAAGCAGGGACTTTTTAATGGCCTTGCAGGGGGCAGGTCTGAGGCAACTTGTAGATTCACCAAAAAGAGGTGAATCCATACTAGACTTAATTCACACAAATAGTGAGAAGGTAAAGGAGGCAAAGTAGGGTACTATCTAGGGAATAGCGACTATGGTATGGTCAGGTTCAACATTATCACAGCAGAGGACATGAGTCACTCCAACATTAGGGTCCTAGATTTTAGTAAAGCAGATTTTCAGAAAATGAGACAAGGCCTAACAGAAATCTTAAAAGAAGGAGAGGGGGAAGGGGTTGAGGAAATCTGGGAAAACATTAAGGGTGCTATTAAGAACGTCACAGACCAATACACAAGAAGAATAAGTAAGGCAAAACACAAAAGAAATCCATTATGGTACTCCAAAGAGGTGGCAACTATAGTGAAAGAAAAAAAGGCTGCCTAATGGAAATTCATAGCAACAAATAAAGAAGACAGGGAATCATACAACAAGAAATTAAAGGAGGCCAGTAATTAATAAAGAAAGCCAAAGCCCAAACTGAGATGAGGATACCAGTTGTAGAAAGAAGGGACAAGACCTTATTTAGGTACTTAAGGGAAAAAAGTAGACCAGTGGGGATGGTAAGACTATAGGCAAAAGGGGGGAACCTAGAAGAAGGGGGCAGGCAGAGTCAGAAGTCCTAAACATGTACTTCTGCTCTGTATTTATAAAGGACAGGAAGGAAAATTAACCAGAATTAGGAGGAACAGCACCTCTGGACTAGGGGTTGATAAACATCCCTTCACAGCAGACCAAGTCTTGAAGGTGCTAAGCAACCTAAAAGTGGACAAGTCCATGTGACCAGAAAAGATGCACCCCAGAGTTCTGAAGGAAATGGGGAAAGAATTTGCCACACTCCTAGCAGAACTCTTCTCCAAATCGCTGGTGAGTCGGGAAGTTCCCAAAGACTGGAAGCGGGCAGCTGTGATCCCACTTGATAAATCTGGTAGCAGGGAGGAAGCAGGAGGCTGATAAAGAGGTTGGACTACATGGTGGGCCAGGTGGTGGTGTGGGGAGAGAAATGACTGTGTGACAGAATGTAAAAAGTGCAGTAAACTGCACATTATTAGCAGAATGGAAGTTAACAAGTCGGGTACCCCAGAGTTCAGTGCTGCAGCCTCTACTACTGAACGTATTCATAGCCATCACTGCAAATGGGCTTAAGGGGAAGGTGTATCTGTTCACGGATAACATCAAGATATGCAACAGAGTGAACTCCCCAGCAGAACAAATGAAAATGGAATTAGACCTTAAGAAACTGGAGGAGCAGTCTACAGCATGGCAGCTGAATTTCAACACCAAAAAGGGCAAAGTCATTCACATTGGAAGAGGGAACCCAAAAAGAGATTGTTACTCAGTTACTTGGGAGGACTTCATTCTCACAAATGATGAGAGAGTAAAGGAGACTGAAGTAGGGTGCCATCTAGGGAATAGCGACCATTGTATAGTCAGTTTTAACGGTATCACAGCAGTGGGCACCAGTCACATCAACATTAGAGTCCTAGATTTTAGGAGAGCAGACTTTCAGAAAATAATGTATGCCCTAGCTAAAATGTTAAAGAAAGGAGGGGGGAAGGGGTTGAGGAAATCTGGGAAAACATTAATAATAATAATAAGAAGAAGAATCAGCATTTATATAGCGCTTTCCATACATCCAAAGCACTTTACAAGCAATGCTAGACTGGTAGTGAAGTGACTGAATGTGTGGCGCCGGCCATATCGCACATCATCACCCACACACAGCCTGGATAATTGTGTGAACTGGTTTATGGGAAGGGGAATGTTGACCAGGTTACCAGGAATGTTCCCTACTCTTTGTGAAGAGTGCCCTGGCTTCTTTTACTTCCACCTGGACACCCACCAGGGCAACACCAGGATGGGTAGAAGGGACCTCGGTTTAACGTCTCATCTGGAGGATGGCACACCCCAGCAGTACAGCACTCCCCAATACTGCACTCAGATGCCAGCGATTTTTAGATGCAAGTCCAATCCCGGTGTGGGATGAGAACCCACGACCTTCTGGTCCAGAGGTAGATGTGCTACCAACTAAGCCACGCAGACAGTGTGAGAAGGCAGCACTTAAGGGCACAATCAAGAAATTCACACACCAGGGGCTGGATATTCAAACTGCGCTATTTTGTGGCACAAGCCCTTGTGTTGCACAAAATAGTTGCACAGGGGTGTGTCCAGAGCAATATTCAAAGGAGTTGTACCCTTGAGCAACTCCTTTGAATTTCACCCCCAGGCCACAGCCACTGTGCATGGTGCAGTGGAACTTGCGCCACTGCAAGTTGTCAGAGTGGAGCATTCAACTTGCAGTGGTGCAAGTACCATTGCGCCATGCGCAAAATCCCGATATTCAAAAGGTGACATGCTAATAGGGCCATAATTCATGCAAGGCACGGGGGGGGCCATTTGCATCTGATTATGGCCCCATTTGCATGCCATTAGCATGCAGGTGCGCTGATCCCCTAGGACTTGCACCTAGCGCCCTGCCAGGCAGCAGCCATTGGGGACCAATGCCCCCTGCAGCCCGATCGTGGGCAAAACAGTGTAGAATCCCCCACCACCCCCCACTGGCCTGATCGCGGGCAGCACGTGTGCCCTCGAATGATCCCTGGTGGTCCAGTGAACTATAATCCTGATCGTTGATGGAGGTGTAACAACTTTCAAAATATCCTTCGGTGATTTTAGCAACCTCACTCATTTCACCACGGCCTCACCACCGTCTTTCCCCACAGCGGTGGTGGCAAGAGTTCACCGCCCGTTACCCCGCGTTCACTGACCGATCACGCCTGGTTGCGCTATTGGCGCAGCATGAGCCACGGGCAGACGATCATTGCATAAGACAGTCCAGCTCATTCACAAATCTGGACTGTCTTGTCAGTATGGGCCGCATGCCCATTGGCTCTGCTCTGCACCAATGGGCATGCAGCCCTACTGGGCAGTTAGTCGGTGGGCGGGGGTGGCAGGCAGGTGGATGCTGCCACCGCTGGCCGCGGGGAGCAGGGTGGTGGGGCTTCGTGGGTGGGTGGGTTGGGGACACCAGGTCACCAGGGATGTTTTGGGGGTTGTTTGCACACTCCATCCTGCGATCGGGATCTTCAGTCCACTGGACCACCAGGGATATAATCAGGAGGTGGTGGTGGGGGTTAATACTCAATTCCGCAATTGGGATTTTCTGTCCACTGGACCACCAGGGATATAATCGGGAGGTGGGGAGGTTAATACTCAATCCCGCGATTGGGATTTTTGGTCCACTGGACCACCAGGGGGTGGGGGTGTTTCTTTATACCATCCCGTGATCAGGATTTACGGTCCACTGGACCACCAGGGATATGTTGGGGGGGGAGACACTTTGCTGCCCGCAGTTGGGCTGGTGGGGGAGAATTAAAGCTATGGCAGTGACCGGGCCAGTGGGGGTGGTGGTGGGGATTTTACTCTTTACCCATGATCGGGCTGCAGGGGGGGGCATAGGGAGTGGGTTGAGGGCAAGCCACAGGTGGCAGCTGCTGTGTTGTGCCCTGCAATGCAGCAGCTCACCTGTGGGTGGCCCTCGACTTGAGCCTTTTTTTTTGGCCAAAGTGTCAGCAGGCGCAGGTTGGGGTTGTGCCTGCACAACTCTGCACAGCCCGCTGAATATCGGGCTGTGCAGTTTTTGCATGGTTCTTCCCCCTCCAGTTCAGCATGCATTCATTTGCATTGCGCTGTTGCTCATCCTGTTTTCAGTGGTGCAACTGCCTCCTGCTGAATATTGCAGAATGGAGCAAGTTCAGACTTGTGCAGGCGCAACCCTTTTGAATATCTGGGCCCAGAAGAATAAGTAAAGAAAAGAAATCCACTATGGTACTCCAAAGAGGTGGCAACTACAGTATAATGAAAGAAAAAAAAAGATTGCCTACAGGAAATTTGAAGCACAAATAAAAAAGACAGGGAATCATAAAAAGAGAAACTAAAGGAGGCTATTAAATTAATAAAGAAGGCTAAAGCCCAAACTGAGATGAGGATAGCAGATGATGTAAAAAGAGAGAAAAAAAACTTATTTGGGTACTTAAGAGGAAAAAAGAAAGACCACTGGAGCAAGCTTGTAAGACTACAAGCAGAAAGGAAGACCCTAGAAGAGGGGGATGGGCAGAAGGTAGAAGTCCTAAACAGGTGCTTCTGCTCACTATTTACAGAGGAGAGGAAGAAAAATGGACCAGCACTAAGAAGGAACAGAATCCATGCACTAAGGGTTAATAAACTTCCCTTCACAGTAGACCAAATCTTGAAGGTGCTAAGCAACCTAAAAGTGGACACGTCCATGGGATCAGATGATATGCACCCCAGAACCCTGAAGGAACTGGGGAAGGAACTTGAAGAACTCCTAGTGGAATTCTTCACTAAATCACTGGTGAGTGGGAAGGTTCCCAAAGACTGGAAGAGGGCAACTGTGGTCCCACTTCATACACCTGGTAGGAGGGAGGAAGCAGGAAACTGCTGCCCAGTGAGCCTCACTTCTGTGGTGGAAAGCTTTATGCAACCATTGCTCAAACAGAGGATAATAGCATTCCTTGAAACCAGCTAGCAACAGGATCATAAACAACATGGGTTCGTGGCATGGAGGTCTTGCCAAACTAACCTAATGAAATTCTTCAACTGGATTACCAAGACAGTGGATAATGGGGAGGGGGGCAGTGGATGTAGAAGACCTTGACTTTAGCAAAGCTTTCAAGTCTGTCCCACACAGAAGGCTGGTAATGAAGTTGGACTACAGTAACTGGTCAGAAGTAATGTTGTGGATGAAAAAAATGAGTGCAAAGGTTGCAGGTAACTGGCACAGTATCAGTAAAATGGAAGGTATCCAGTGGGATACCCCAGGATTCAGTGCTGGGGTCTCTACTATTCAATGTTTTCATAGTTAACACTGCAAATGGGCTCAAGGGGAAGGTGTGTCTGTTCATGTCTGACACCAAGGTATGCAAAAGAGTGGACTCCCCAGCAGAACACATGAAAATGGAATCATACCTAAAGAAAGTGAAGGAGTGATCTAGATCATGACAGCTGAATTTCAATGCCAAAAAGTGCAAGGTCATGCACACTGGAAAAGGGAACTCAAAAAGTGAGTACCACTTGGAAGGAGAAATACTAGCAATGACCAGCCAAGAGTGTGATTTGAGGATTTTAATATTGGATGACTTAAATGTGAGCAGACAGTGTGAGAAGGCTGCACTTAAGGCCAGTGGCACAAAGGGATGCATTAGTAGGGGATTCAAGAGCTGGAGGAGAAATGTGGTACTGCAGCTGTGTAGGGCACCTGTCCATCCTCAGTAGGAATATTGTGTCCAGTTTTGGAGACCACAGCTCAGAAAAATCATTGACATAATAGAGACAGTACAAAGGAAGGCAACAATTTGCCTTGTTTGCTTTCAGTTGGAGGTTGCAATGTATGTTGTGTGACTTAAACAGCATAACTGCAAAACAAATGATTTTGTATTGGCTGGAAGTAGGGGGGATTTAACTAAGTGAGGGAGAGGCTGGCAAATACACAGAAGGGGGAGGGCTGGTCATATGACTCAGACCAGCCAATAGTAGAGTTGGAATCATATGTTTGTTACTGAGCAATTTATCTTGTTTGCTATCAGTTGGAGGTGAATCTCTGCAGATGGAGGCAGGCAGGCAGCTGGAGTTAGAAGATAAGTACTTTCTCTGTGCTGTTTACTTTCTTTTAGGATTAAGATAGCATTTAATAAGATTGAATGTGTGCTGTGTGACTTAAACAGTGTAACTGCAGAACAAATGATTTTGTCTTGGCTGAGAGGAGGGAGGCATTTAACTGAGTGAGGGAGAGATTGGTAAATACTGAGGAGGTAGATGGGTGGTCCCATGATATATACCAGCCAATAGCAGGGCTGCGATCCATTTATATTTCAAAGGGGACCAGGCAACCCTGAAGCTTGAGTGCCATGAAGCAGGAGTGTAGCATTTTGAATAGCATCTGCAGGGCATCAGCAGGGAAGACAGCGGGCAGCAGGCCACACTGGTAGACAGGGAAAAGCCTAACTTGGAGGACAACATATTTCCTGTACAGACATGAAAAGTCCAGAAGTCCAAGGTGGGGGAATGTTTCCATGGAGTGAGGTAGAACCAGGATAAGGGAAGAGAGGATGTACATGGGCAGTCAAATAGGGTGGGAGATGGGAAGGATTTTATGTTGCCAAGGATGGGGAGCAACCATATTCCTGGGAATGGCTTGTAGGGCAGGTGGTTGTAGGGTGTGTTTTCAGGTGGGCCAGCTCAGGCAGGAAATAGGGTGGTTGAGGAAGGAACTGAAGGCATGGAAGAGACAGAGTAAGGGAGACACAGCCAGGAGGGGAAACTAATGAAGTGTCCAAAAAAGCTCAAAACAGGCAAAAATAATGGGGAACTTGGTGGAACAGCAGGAGGCCCACACATGCAGGTGCAGTCAAGAGAAGGAAGTGATGACTGGAGGAGGGTCAGGCACAGGAGCATATCTAAGACTGGGTCAGAGCAAACATATCTGCCTGTGGGAAGGGAGATTGGACTCTTCAAGAAAAGGAGATTAGCACTGCAAATATATTCTCAGGGTTGGCTAGTCTAGAAAACCAGGTAGCAGAGAGGAGGGAAGCTACAGTGAAGGAGCAGGGAGAGAACACTACAGGGGGAAGGTATACAGTGGGGAGGCAGTAGACTGTACACCAGGAAGACACATTGGCAAAGGGGGGACAGCAAGGTAATGGTGATGCAGTCTCTCCAGAAGGGAGATAAGGAGCAAGGGGACAGAAGGAAGGGGGAAGTGGCATTACAGACTGGGGATCGCTAAGGATATTGAAAAGTGGGGAGTCTGAGTGGGGGAGGACCACATTTCAGGGAAGACACAGGGAAGTAATAATGGAGGCAGTGGTAGCGTAGTGGATAGAGCAAAAAGTTATTAATTCATGTAAATATTATTTGTTGTGACTCATCATTCTTAAATGTATACCTGATTATATTGTTCTGTTATTTATAACACCTTTAGCCTTTAGACCATGTATACCCTGTACTGAATTTTGTATTCAAACTGATTACCTGTTAATCTCACACAAACTGTACTTCTATTCTTCGTATACTGACGTGGAACCTTTGTAAAAGAGCCATTTTCTCAAAGGTATTTATCCGAAATTCTAATAAATAAATAAATAAAATAAAAGTCAGTGCAAAGGGGAGGTTTCACAGATGGAAAATAGTTTGGAGGTGGAGGTAAGTAGCCCGGTTACAATTGCGAGGGGGGACAGGACAAGACAATGGTCAGAGGAGGCAAATGGGGCAAAGACAGGGGGAATGTGAAGGCCTCTCAAGTTGGGGAGGGTTGAGGAGTGGAAGGCAACAAGAGGGTGAGCAGGAAACATAGAAACATAGAATTTGACGGCAGATAAGGACTGCCTGACCCACCTAGACTGCCCATTTTCCTGCCTAATGGATAAGCTGCAGATCCTAGTTAACCAACAACCTACTTCCTCTAACCCTCCCCACAAGAAATGCTTTATGTCTGTCCCACCATGCATTCTTGAATTCCTCCACTGTTTTTGATGCCACTACCTCATCAGAAAAGCTGTTCCATGTATCCACAACCCTCTCCATGAAAACATACTTCCTCACATTGCCACTGAGCCATCCACCCTCTGTCTTCATATTTGGCCCCCCTTGTTCTTGTACATCTGTTTTGCTGAAAGATGCTACCCTCATGGACTTCGTTGATTGTCTTGAGGTACTTGAAAGTTTTTATCATGTCCCCCTCTCTCTCCTCTCCTTGAAGGTATAAGTAGTAAGCTCCTTTAATCTCTCTTCATATGTCTTCTGGTGCAGAAAGTTTCAGAGACATAATTCTAGGGGATTCTATACTTAAGGGTATAAGCTTGGGGGGAGGGGTGCCATAAAAACAAACATCTGGGTAAAGTGAATGCCAGGCATGACAGCGAATGGAGTGGGGCAGCATATAGGCAGATATGTGGGGAAGGTGTGTGTGGGGGGCTGCACATTGTGGTGCACCTGGGAATGAAAGATCTGAAAGGGAGAAGGATAGAGGAGGTACAAAACAGCACAGCTTCAGGGAAGTGGGAAAACTATGCTGGACAGAGGGAACAATGGTAGCCTTCTTAGATGTTCTGCCAGTGCCAAAGTCCAGTACAGACAGGAAGAGAAGAATCAGTGACTTCAATGAGTGATTGAGGGATTGTGGGACCTAGGGGTGTGGATTGGTTGGGGACTGGAAAGCACATAGGATAGCATAGATCTTTATGCAGGAGATAGGTTACAGCACAGCAGGGCAGGTTCACAGGTGTTGAAGCAGAACATGGGGATTTCATCAACAAGAGGTATCATTTAAACTAGGTGGGGGAGGCACTGGAACTTGAAATCACCAGGAGAGGAGGTCCCATGGACCTCCAGACCACAGTGATAGATAAAATAGGCAAAATAAGGGTTGGAGTGAAGGGTAAGAAAGCAGGAAGGATAGGTGCAGCATGGAAATGGTATCACTGAATGCTAGGAGCTTGGGAAACATGTTGGCACAGTTGCAGGCATTGATGGCAGAGGTAGAGGTGGACATAACTGCCAATATTGAGACATGGTCAACCAAGCACCATGACTAGAACCTAACCATCCCAGATTACAAGCTTTTCTGGAGGGATAGAGATAAAGAGAAGACTGGGGGGGTTGCCATTTACATAAGGGAAGGGATCAGAAGTAACAGGAAAGAAGGGGGGAGGGCATGTCTGAAGTAATCTGTCTGCAACTACACAGTCAGAAAGGGACCAAGATCTGTCTGGGGGTGTTTATAGACCTAAGTCCCAGAAGGAGGGCACTGACAGGGAACTGGGGAGCAGATAAGGAGGCATAGTAGCAAAGGGAACACAGTGGTGGTGGGGGCTATAATCTACTAAGGGTAGATTGGAGCATCCCAGCAAAACAATTGCACCAGGGAGCAGATCCTCCTGGAAGCAGTCCAGGATGATTTCCTTACCCAGAGGGTAGTGGAGCCAATGAGGGAGGGGAACACACTAGACCTGGTACTGGAAGATGGGGAATAGGTCAGGGATGTAAGGGCAGAGGAACCTCTGGCAAGCAGTGAACACCACACAGTGTGATTTTCAATCAACCTGGGTAGGGAAGTAGCCACTACAAAAACTAAATTCCTGGACTTCAAAAGGGTGGACTTTGGCAGGACTAGAAACATACTGAAAAGTCATATGGCAAGCATCTGCCCAGAAATAGACATGGAACAAAAATGACAGTCATCAAGACAGGACTGGCAGAAGCTACTGAAACCTGTGTCAAGAGCCAGAGCAAGAACACCAGAATCAAGAAACCTAGTTGGATAAGAAGAGAGTGGAGAAGGTGAAAGAAAAGAGGAATGCATTTTGCACCTGCAAGCGATCCAACAGGGCAGAAGACAAAGAAGAATATGTAAAGAAATCCAGAGAAGTGAGCAGAGTGGTAAAGGCAGCAAAGGCATCTAGCAAATGGAGGTTAGTGCAGGGGATCAAAGGAGCAGAAAATTATTTCTTCAGATATGTCAGAGAAAAGAGGAAGTGCAACAATCAAATTATTAGGATCAAGATGGGAAATGTGTGGGTAGAAAAGTGGGCTGAGTAGGTAGAAGCTCTTAATGAATACTTCTGTTCAGTCTTCAACAAGGAGAGGAATGGGTTCATACCTAAGAGGAAGGGCAAGGTAGAAGAGGGTGGGGGAGAAGCAACCACAGATGGGTAAATCATGGTGGAAAGGGTGAGGGTGGATCTTAAGTTCCTGTAGGTGAACAAGTCACCTGGCCCAAATGGAGTCCACCCCAGGGTGCTGAAAGTGTTGGCAGAGCCATTGATGGACCTGTTCAATAGCTCTCTGAACTTGGGGTGCATACCCAGGGACTGGAGGGAAGCACATGTTGTACCTCTCCATAAAGATGGGTCCAAGGATGAGCCAGTGAGCCTTACTGTAATTGTGAGAAAACTGATGGAAACAATCCTCAAGAAAAGGCTGGTGTAATGTCTTTAGGATAATAATCTCCAGAACAACAGGCAGCATGGGTTTGTCTCAAGAAGATCATGCCAGATGAACTTATTTGATTTTTATGACTGGGTTATGAGGGCACTGGACAGAGGACATGTGGTGGATATCATCTACCTGGATTTCAGCAAGACCTTTGACTTGGTGTTACATGGTAGGCTGACCTGAAAGTTGAAGAGTCTGGGAGCAGGGATGAAACAGGTCAGATAGGTAAAAAAAAACAGCTGCAGGGTAGACAGTGGAAGGTAGTCGTTGGGGGGGCATCAGAACCCAGGGTAGTAACAAGTGGTGTACCACAGGGCTTAGTGCTGGGACTGGTTCTGTTTAACATTTTCAGAACTGGTGTTGCAGTAGGAGAATAAGAGCAAGATCAGTCTCTTCACAGATGACACAAAGATTTATGCCAAGGTAGATGGCAGGAGGGAGCAAAAGTACTTCAGGAGGACCTGACAAAGCTAAAGGAATGGTCTCACACTTGGCAGCTTGGTTTCAATGTCAAGAAGCGCAAAGTGATGCATTTAGGAGGCAAGAACCCAGGACACAATTACTGGCTGGAGGGTGTCCCATTAACAAAATCCAAGGAGGAGAAGGATCTGGGAGTCCTGATAACTGGGGAGATGAACCACTCTGCTCAGTGCAGGAAGGAAGCAGCAAAGGCAAACTGGATGCATGGGTGCATAGCAAAAGGGATTACTTCTGGGAGTGGGGAGGTCATCTTGCCCCTATGCAGGTCCCTGTTGAGACCACATCACAGCCAATAAACCCTTCAAAAACCTCTTTAGTTGTGAATTTTGAGTTAATTGCTCCCAAAATCCAAGTTTAGTTCCTAGTGCTGCTAGTGAACATTTTCTTTATTTTTGTATCTTTGGATAATATTTAGTTAAGCTTAGTGTTTTCAGTTTTCTCTGCATCTGTGTCTATGAGGGAGTTGAGTGGGGGAGGTAGACTGTGTGGTGTGTGTGTGTGTATGTGAAAGTAAAGCAGGTAATATTTGAGATATTTCTCACAAGTTGTGAGCGAGTTTCTGTAATTTCTTTTAAGTCCTAATATTTTTTGTTTGTGTGCTACTTGCAGTGGTTGTTACAGATACGTTGCTTGTTAACATGTTATTCCTCGTCAGGTGCGGTATACTGACTGGTACCAAGGAATACCTCATTACCACTCATTAATGTGTTCTCTGCACTGCGGTACTGACATATGTGCTTAGTTAATTAAATCATCATAACCAGCTTAAATGCACCAGGTGGCACTGTTCATGGTTACATTTATCTGACCAGGTTATAATGTTCCACCAGGTGTCCCCACAGTCCACACATACAGTCTGTCTTATCAGGTTCTTGTCTTGTTGTAAATAAATACCCTGTTACTTTTGCATTTCATTACACTAATAAAGAACTAAATGTGACACCCTGGGTAGAGTCCTAGCATTCTATTTTCTATCTCCCTAACAATATGTTTATACGAAGATGGTGGTGATGTTGCACCACTCCCCACTGCCCCATGCTCCACACTGCACTAGGTTTGTAAAGTTTGAAAAGGTTCTGTTTAGTTTTGACTTTATCTAACATACAAGTTTTATTTTATTTCATGAAGATATTTTGATTATATTCAAAACTATTATATGACACAGTGCAACTGGCATTAGCTGGCTTAAATTGTGACGCTCCTGGAGAAAATTCTGTAAAGTGGGGTTGGAGCTATAAGTGTACTTGCCTTCTAGCATTGAACAGAGGTCCTGGCTGCCTTTCATATATCAAATTCTGTGGTCACCTATATAATGGTGAAGTCTAAAGACTGAAGTTGAGTAAAAATGTGTCCCCCCCCAAAGAGATAAAGCTGAGTGAGCTGGAGGAGAAATGGGAGAAGCTGATAATGCACCATTTCTGATGATGTGCTCACCCCATTCTAATGAAAGGTGGCCTCTATGAGCATTTGAAAGAAACATAGAAATGTAGAAACATAGAATTTGATGGCAGATAAGGACCGCTTGGCCCACCCAGTCTGCCCATTTCCCTACCTACTGGATAAGCTGCAGATCCTAGTTAACCAGCAGCCTACTTCTTCCTACCCCAACCCCCCAGAATTGCCTTATGACTATCCCATGTATGCTTGAATTCCACCACTGATTTTGACTCCACAACCTCCTCCGAAGGCCATTCCATGCATCCACAACCTCTCTGTGAAAAAATACTTCCTCAATTACCTCTGAGCCGCCTCCCCTCTATCTTCAAATTGTGCCCTCTTGTTCTTGCACACCTCTTTTTTTGAAAGATGCTACCCTCTTGGACTTTGTTCATTCCCTTGAAAGACCATAATGGAAGAATTTTGAACAGAGAGATGAGAGCATGAGATGAGGCTTCTGCAGGAGAGTTGGATTCATGGACCCTTGGAATAAATGAAGATGGTTTATTTGTATTTTTTCCCTTTTGTCTGTGAAGATTATGATCTAATCATCCATGAAGATACATTGTACAGGTGATAGTGGAAATTGGAGCAAATTGGTTGTGGGAAGGAATGCTTCTCAGAGGAACTGCATTCATCCTTCTATTTAACGAAAAGTATTGTTTGGTTTGCATGCTTTTGGCATGACTATAAAGCCAAGTATAAAGGAGTTTGAACTCTCATTATGGAGCATGAACTCCTGAGGTTTAGAACTATCATTAAATAAAATGATTGCCTTTAGCACCCAAACGAGACTTGATATATGCTCTCTGAAAATAACCTGTTTATATGTATAGCTTTATAGCACTATAAGGGCTCAAATTAAAACAGAATGTTTTGTGCAGGACTATGAAATATGGCTTTGTCCCCCCAAAAGGGCATAATACTGTTCTTAGTGAGGAGACTTACAGGCATTTTTATTGTAGTATATGGAGAATGGGGATAAATATCAGAAAGCACCACTATTTTTACATTTTAGCACATCATGGCTTTGGGAAAATGAAGACACATGTACATGCAGGATTACAAAAGGTATACCAGGATGTTAAACGGCTTGTGCTGAATTGTTTTGGTGGGGTACAAGGAGTACAAAAGTTCCTCTAGTTACTTTAGTGAGAGCCCTGATTGGAGACAGATATTTTGATATGGATGAACTGCCCTCCATTATGGCCCTGCAGTTGAGTCTGATTGACTGTTTGGCTAGATTGCCTCATGGGCATGGTGTGGCCAAGAATTGATTTGGAGCATTATGAGGATTGTTTGAACGAGAATTTTCAAGAGTTCATACAGATGAGTTTCTTTTATAAAGAACGCTGATGTTGCTTTTGGTGTCTCAATAGTCTTATTATATACTAAACTGGAGAGAGACAATATAATTACCCAACATTGTCTATGATAGCTTAACAGCCAAACTCCTTATATGTAAAAATGATACTGGAGACTTTGTTTGGAACATATTTAAGTTTCAGAATGATGTGCATAAAGAAGGGAGATGTTGCTAATTATAATATTATTGATGACCTATAATTGTACATAAAGGAACTAGTATTGTCTGTACAAATGATAACTTTTAGTAAAATATTTAATTTTACAGATAACCGTGCATGGCCTTCAGCTGTTAACTTTGACTGATGAATGTTAACTCATATGTTATTTATGATGTTTTTTTCATTTTAATGTGTTATCTGTCATTGTATTCTTTTCACCATTGTACATTAAGGACCAGATATTCAAACTGTGCCCAAAATGTGCGCAATAGCAGGAGCAAGCACAAGTCAATTGCGCACATGCACAACAGACGCGATTTTCAAACATGGAGCAAGTCAAATTGCGCAACCAGCCAACATCTGAATATCGCACAACCTGTGCCATAGTGCAACCAGGAAGGGGAAGCTGAGCACATATGATGCACCATAGCGCAACAAGGCCAGCCCAGCTGAGCAGTCCAGAGGTGCCATAGTGCAAGCAGAGAGCCCCCCAGCAGCAGAGCAATGGAACTGCACAACCAGGGAGGTAGGCAGGGGCCGACCACCCATGCCACAGATGGGCACAGGAACATACTGTAGAACTAACAATACACCCCCACACCCAAAGCATAGCATCACTGGTGGAGGGATGGAATATCCACCGGCCCATGGGGACAAGCCAACAAAGCACAGCTGGGCCAAGGTGCCCCAGCACACCCACTGGCAAGCTGAGACTGCCACACAAAGGGGCTGGACAACCCAAGTGTACAACAGCCCCGCGTGTGCACAGCACACCCTGCACTGGAATGCCAAGACACCACCCATGAGCAGTGATTGTGACCATCACTGCAGGAATCCCCATGCCCCCTGCCCCAATGCAACCGTGTGTACCACAGAACCACACAAGCCAGACCCACCAAGAGCACACAGCGGTGTGTGGCAGCACACGGCCAGACCAGCTAAAAGCCACTACCACACCAGGGACACCCCCCACGCACACACACACACAATCCCAGGACAATACCACCCCAGATGCCATGCACACCACTGCAACTGAGAACCCATAGGCAGCTGCAAATCAGAGACCACCACAGTATTCATATCAAAATAGATTTATAGAAAATATATGAACAGGAACACACAGTTATTTACAGCTATATACAAGAAAGGGGTGGGGGTACAGGTACAAGGTAGGCGTGGGTATGGGGCAGGGGTGAAAAACTGGGTGAGGAAAGGCAGGGTGTGAGGGATGGGTAAAGGGGGTAGGTGTGGGGCAGCTACTGCCCTCCAGGCTGCACAGCATCAGGCTGCCTCTGGTCCCGTGGCCTCCTCCATCGCCACACCCCCCTCTGGTGCATCTCCCTCAGAATGGCTAGGGACTCCATTGACACCTCCAGCATGCAGTGGACAGCCTGCTCAATCCTGCACAGGATCCGGACACCTAGGGCAAGGGAACAGAATCAATGGCTGTGACTGTCCACAACCCTGAAGCCAACCCAACATGTATGGCATACAGCCAAGTGCCCCACCCCTGTGATGGACTGCACCCACCCACAGTGACCATGCACAAGACAAGCCCAACCAGGCAACAACAGCCATGTGTGCCACTGCACACACACCCCACCCATGACCAGCACAGCACAACCAAGGCTGTCCAGTGATGTGGCTACGTGGTGGGAAGTTAGTGCCACAGCCATGTGCCCAGTGCATGCATGGCCCACCAGTGACACACTCACAGACATGCAGTGCCACTGGACAGTGCTGACTGTCACACATCACATGCATGGCAGTGTTGTCCATGGATGGTGGCCATGCCCTCCCCCCACAGCATGCAATAGCATCCATGATGTAATGGCACTCACCCTCATCAAGCCACTGCTGCTGCGGCTGCTGCTGCTGTGGCCCAACACCACCACCACCTTGGCCAGCCACCTCCACAACACTTCTCTGAGCCTCATCCCGGGCCCGCCTCCGCTCCTCCACATCTGTAGCAAACAAAAGTTGAGAAACACATCAGTGAGATCCCAAAGCAGACAGCCCACTGCCCCAATGAGTGTGCCTGCCCACACAGCCAGACCTATACATCACACACCTGCAAACACCGTCACAGCCAACCATAGACCAACCTTCCCCCATGCACTGGTCACATTACACACTGTTACCCATGTGGACAATACAGGTGCATAGACAGCTCACCCACCTGGCCTAGGCACCACGCCCCTCCTGGCATGTGACCTGAGGCATGCCAGCAGTGCCCGCTCCCTCCTGCGCAGGTCACTGTACTGGTGCCTGCACTGCTCCAGTGTTCTCCACTGCCCAGTGGCCCACTCAAGATCGGTGGCCACCTGCTGCCACTCATAGGTGCGGGCCATGTTCAGGGGTTGCTCCCCAAACAGTGGCCCATGGTGAGGCTCCACCACAGCCACCAGGTTGGCCACCTCAATGCACCCCACTGTGGAGCTCTCCTGCGTGCCATCCCTGCAAGTTTATAGTAGGCAATATGGCACTCCACAGCGCGACAACCCCACATGGAAATGTTGTGCAATACAACTCTGCCAGTCCCTATTGCGCTGTTCGTACAGTGCCATCGGTCCCTATTGTGCTGTTACTAAGCAACGTGATAGAGCTGCAGACATGCCATACGTACAGCGCCAAGGGGCAAAGGTCGGGCGCAAGGTCATGGGTCTCTGGCGCAAGGCCATGCACAGCGCCATCGGACATCTACACATCGAGCGTGATCGGTCATCTGCATGCCATTGCCACAGTGGACTATTGCACAGTTGTGCCACATCGCCATGTGGTGACCAGCGCTGTAGTGCCACTGGCACAATGGTGGCCATGTCCTGAATTGCCGATCGCGTACAGCAGGTCATCAGCATGGCAGATGCCTGCGTAAGCTACCTGAGCATGTGCAGTGTGGTGTACTACGCAGTCACAGAACTGCACCATTGGCTCAGCTGGCTCAACCGTATTGCGCAAAGCGCAACAGCGTGATATTCAGCCGTCATATGCAAATCATTTGATCAGCCATTCAATGGTGCAGTGGCACGATTTGCATCTCATTAAAGTTGGTCCACTCCTAATTTGCTTGCATTGTGCTATAAATGTGCGACATTGATCTGCAGTGGCCATATCCAGTTACTGCAGGTGATAGGTGAGTTGCATGCTGTGTGATGTTCTGGACTATGGTCTTAGGGTATTGCTGTATACTGCACAGTCACAGGTGTCCACTTTCACCCATACAGACTGTGACATGGCCAAGCCAGGAATGGGTGAGGAGGAGGATGATGGTGGGCAGAAGAGGAGGCCCAACTTCACGAAAGCTGAGACAGAGGCACTCTTCGAGGCTTATCTGGAGGAAGAGCCACTACTCAGTGGATGGCGGGGCACCCCTCAGGCCCATGCTGCTGCATGGGAGGGGGTGGCTCACACCGTAAACCTGCATGGAAGCCACCAGTGCTCCATGCAGGAATGTAAAAAGAAGATGGGGACCGACAGGAGGAGGGTGAAGGAGAAGGTGGCAGCCCTCAGGGCGGCACACACTGCTACAGGTGGAGGCCAGCTGGAGGTGGTTTAGCTGACCCCGGTGGAGGACCATCTTGCTGCATCCATGCAGTGCAGTGCCATTGAGGGTGTTCTTGGAGGTGGCTTCCAGACAGGTGGTAGCCCATCACTGCATGGTATGACATGGTCGGAGGGAAGGTGGATCCCATGCACTAACATGTTCTCACTTTCTGTTACAGATCCTGTGCATTTGCAGGGGACAGTGGTGGAGGGCCCGTCCACTGTGGACATCTAGCCGGAGTTGGAGGAGGGTCCATCCACCTCTGCTGGTAGCCGGCATGCTTTGCACCAGTGTGCACACCTGGCTGCCATCTCCGATGTAGGTGAGACAGGTGTGGGGGATGCCCTTCCTGTGTCTCAGTGGTCTGGCATGCAAGCATGCCAGCTCACTGTGGCTGTGGCTGTGGCATGAACCTGCACCATTGATGATGCAATGACCACTATAGGCATTGACACGTGTGTGTCACATAATGGACACACAGCAGGGCAGCTCACGCTCATGGATCTAGCTGGTTCCAACGTGTGTGCCAGCACATCAGCACAGTCCTGGGCTGTGCCTGTCAGCACTGGTGGGGCAGCACCAGTGGCTGTACAGGTCACTGGCATGGTTGTGGACACAGCAGTGGAACAACTGGTCCCTTGGGCACAGCAGGCGGAGGGGCAGCAGCAGCAGTCACCCACCAGGTCTGGGGGTACAGGATTCAGCAGTGGCGTATGTACACCACCTGTTGACTTGCCCATACCTGGTCCTGGTGAGCAGTGCCCACCCTCAAGGGGTGATGATCATCAGGCCCTTCCATACCCTAAGGGACAGGTTGCCGATGTGGCAGATGACCCATTTGATGAGCACACCCACCTGCTGCGGGCATCAGTACAGCAGCAGATGCGGGTTGCAACATCCATGGAGGCACTGTGTGTGGCTGTGGAGTGGCACAGCAGGGACAATGCGATGATCCTTGCAGGGATTGTCCAACTGCGAATGGATGTGACCGCCGCCATTGACAGGCAGACTCAGGCATTGGTCGCTGTTATGACCACATTGGGTACACAGTCAGGTGCCCCTGTGCCATGCACACCGTGCAGTATGCTATCCACTCCCCATTCCCGGCATCATGCGACACCCACCGTGTCGATGCCAGGTTCAGCTGTCGGCATCCAGAGCACCCCTGGTGCAGGTATGTTTGGTATGCTGCAGACCCCGTGTGGACAAGGTCTCGCTCGTGCAGTGGGACCCCTGGTGGTCCATCAGTGCCACGTCAAGTGGCTCATGCTCAGCCTGCCAGTGCTGCTGGGTCTTGGTGAGGTCGTCCACACATCTGAGGTGGCCATGGCACAGTGCCACATGAGTGACCTGTCTCCCAGTGTGGGTCCTGTCTGGTGCTGCCCTGTGTGCAATGTGTGTTGTGGTGGGCAGTACACCAGTGGGTGCCCTGCCCAACACGCCGACACACGGACCACCTGCACACCCTTCCGACTGCTGTCCACAGGTGCGTGTGCATGATGATGCCTGCATTGCACTGTACACCAAGGTGCAAGGGTGCCCAGCATCTGACACATGTACATGGACAGTACAGGTGGTGGAGGTGGCCTGTGGATGTGTGTGTTTCACATGTCTGTTCCTGCTGTTCTGTGCACCTGCCCCTGTGCACTTTTTGCCTGGTGTGTGTGTGTCTGTCCATGTGGCATGTGACTGTTCACCCCTCCCTGGTTGTGTGTTTGTGTTCCTGTACCCTTCCACTCCCCTCACCATCATGCACCCCTGGTGTGTTACCCTGTGTGTATGTGGGTTGCGCCCTGGACAGTGTTGGTTGCACATGGCCCCATGACTTACCTGTATTGTGCAAAGTGCTTCTCTGTGATGGTGTCCCAGTGCAGCTGGGCTAGCCAGATCAGTTGGGGGTCATGCCATCCAAGGGGGGCCTGCTCATCCCCATCATCACTGGCATCACCTGCATCCCCATCACTGTCCCCCTCCTTGACCTGTACGGCTATCCCACAGTCTTTGGCCATGTTGTGCAGGACACAACAGGCCAGGAATATCCCACAGGCCTTTGAGGGGCTGTACTGTAGGGCACCGCCGGAGGTGTCTAGGCATCAGAAGCGTGCCTTCAGCATCTCAAACACCCTCTCGATGATGTTGCATGTGGCGGCATGTGCCTCATTGAAGTGTTGCTTCGATGGGGTCATGGGGTGCTGGTAGGGTGTGAGCAGCCAGGGACGGAGTGGGTATCCACTGTCACCTGTGTGGAGATTGTGGAGGTTAGTGTCATGCTCAGGCCCATATTGCCCCTAGCCCTGTGTGCCACTCCCATGGCACCTGTGGCTTACCCACCCTTGCCCCAACTTTGCCAATCCTACATGCATACTCACTCACTAGATGTCCTGGGAGGATGTCCCCACTCTTGAATCGATGGCACAGTACAGACTGGTACCATATGATTGACTCGTGTGCTCCACCAGGGTGTGTGGCACAGACATTGATGATGCGCCCACTGGCATCACACACCACCTGGCAGTTGACACTGGAGAACCCTTTCCGATTGCGATATGTGGCCCCATTGGGGCCAGGTGGTGTCCGAATGGCCACATGGGTGCAGTCTATCGCTCCAGCACACCAGGCATACGTGCTACCCTGTGGAACTCCTGTATGTTTGCTGTACGCTCTGCCATGGTGCTGGGGAAATGGATGTACTCCGCAGCATGTAGTAGCAGTGCACTGAGGAACTGGGTGAGGATGCATGATGTTGCCAACTGTGTTATGCCTGTGGTGTCCCCTGTTGGCCTCTGGAAGGTACCCGTGGTGAGCAAGCACATGCAGGCTGTTACCTTTGTCTCCACTGACAGAGCGTGACTCTGTCGTGAGGGTGCCTGCATCACATCACTGCACAGCTCACAGAGCCGCCTCAGTATTGCCCTGTTCAGGCAGTACCGGCCCACGATCTCGATGTCTGAATACAGCTAAAAGCTGATGCGGGCACGGTACTGCCTGTTGGGGGTGTACCACCGATGGGCCCTTCCATGGCCACGGCCCCCTGCAGCATGCCTTCTCACCCCCCTCATTATAGCTTCCATGTGGAAGCAGGCACTGCCCATCTCCCTGGCTTGTGTCCCCCAGCTGTTGTCATTCTGTTCCCCGCTGTCCTGACTGCTACCTCCACTGCATCAGGTACACTCACTGGCCTCTGAACTCTGTGGCCCCACACACCTTCAGCTGCCCCTATTCTGTCCTCACTACTCCCTGGCCTGCTCTGTGTGGCTGCCTCATGTGCATTCCCTGTCACGTTCTTGCGCCTCTTCCTTGAGCCTTTTTATTTTGGCTCATTTCTGCCATGGCGCAGCTTCCGGCTGATCCGCTGTTGCACATTGCACAAACCTTTGAATATCACATTGCGCACTTTATGCATGGATCCACCCCCTTCGGTTGCATATACCTTCATTTGCATTGTGCTGTTGCTCAGCATGTTTTCAGTGGTGCAACTGCCTCCTGCTGAATATCGCAGAATGGCGCATTTTCAGACTTTCGCTGGCGCAACCGTTTTGAATATTCCACCCTAAGTTTATATTTTTTAGACAATGTTTTCTGCAAGGAATCATATAAAGCCAGAATTTTAAGCATAAGTGATGGAACCAGGAAATACAAGGAACCATAAATGGTTTATCAAGTTTCCTTTATCAGGTACTAGACCTGCTGCATAAATTAAGTTACTATGTAAGGATCCTTGAAGTACTGTATTAATATGATTTATGTCATACATAAGGATAAAATACAACCATAATTACTGTGAACATATACATGGAATTAGATATTTCAGGGGAATGCCTTGATGTTTTCTAGGGCAATAATTAATTTTGCCTTCATTAAGCTAGATTGCTGGGAAAAAACAATGATTCTGTAATGAGAAATTAACTAGCTTAGCTTGTGCTGAGTTGATATAGCCATATTACTATTTTCTATAAGGAGGTATGTATAATTGTTCACTGCTTATATTTATTCCAGTAACAGGTGTATGTATTTGAATGCTTACATTTTATTGTATGTTTTAGGTGTTTTTTGGTGATAAACTGTAATGACCTAATGGTCGATCAATAAACTTAGCATTATTAATATGTATATACAGTTCTCATTTAACGCACTGTCATTCGAACACTCCTTTTTTTTTTTTGCAATCTCAGCAGAGTGCTGTTAATCACTGATGTCATTCAAGGACAGACATCAATGACTGTAACATGAGAGACCTCCACATAGAATTGCAAGGCAGTGGTCTCAAGACTGTCTGCCATTCTCCCCCCCCAAAAAAAGTTAAATAAATGCAGGTGTCTCGGCCACCTTGTTGTCTTGAAGTGTCAAATCCACAAAAGCTGAAAAAATTGTACTGTGGTTTAGTGGAACCTCACCCATGCCCTGATCACCCATTGTCAAATCTAGCATTTTCATGACAGTTTAGTATAATCCTGCCTGTAAACCTCAATGCCCCATTGTCAAATTTTATATATCCCCCTGCTGGTTTAGTAGATACCTGCAAGCCTCGTTCCCCCTTTGTCAAATTTAATATATCCCACAACTAGAAATGAAGGAAAGTATAAATGAAATGATGTCCTCATTTTACAGTAACATTTGACTAGCCAAGTGTCAACCAATCAGGTGTTACTACTATAGGCAGATGTAGGACCCCCCAAAAAAATTTTCTCAAATAACATTTTTCATGCAAGGAGCTCAGTTCTCTGGTCATGCATTCTGCTCAGCTCTCTGGTCCACAGGCAGTGCTCCTTCCATATACTGTACCTCAGGCCAGGTGCCTTGCATGCAGCTTTTGAAAGTCTGAAGGTAGGATGGCTCAGAAGAGCACCCATCAGTTAAGAACCTCACTCACTTTATATCCCTCTGGATCCCTATCTTCCTAGTATAAATATTTTAAAATAAATAAAGGGGCATGGGCTGCACATAATAACTGGCCATCGGCGTTGAAAAACTGATGGGCAGTTATTTGAAAATAATTGATTTTTCACTGCATGACAAAGGAGAGTATTTTACTAAGGACAATAATTTCCATACCACCAATTACATAGATACATAGATACATAGACAGTGTCGGCAGATAAGGGCCTATGGCCCACCCAGTCTGCCCATTTGAGCTTGTAAGTTCAGTTTGTTTTCCTAGAAGTCTGTTTCCCCTTACCCCTGACCTCTAGAATTCCTTTATGTCTATCCCATGCATTCTTAAATCCTGTGATTGTTTCAGCCCCACCACTTCTCTGGCAGGGTGTTCCATTTGTCCACCACCCTATCTGTGAAGAAATCTTTCTCATGTTTCCTCTGAATCGTCCTCCTCAACTTCATCCCATGCCCTCTAGTCCTGGAACATCTTTTTCACTTAAAAATAGTGTTTTCCTGCACCCTGTTCCTTCCTGTAAGATACTTGTATGTCTCTATCATATCCCCTCTCTCCCTCCTCTCCTCCAGGGAGTACATGTTCAGTTCCTTCAACCTGTTAATTGCCCTCTGATGTTTCATAATAAAAGGAAATTTCAAAATAATTTTCCACGGAAACCAAAAACAAAATAGTTACAGAAAAACATAACTTGTGCAGCTATTAATGGGGGCCAAACATAGCGATTAGCTGATCTTGAACTGCATGGCATGTGCAAAAATACATTGCAATGCTGAATGATACTGTGCATGATAACAGTAACAGACACTGTAGATAGCAGCTGAGGGCACAATTCTGCATAGTCCTGGATGACAAACGCACTATAGTTGTGCCATTCAGAGTTGTCCATCCTCTCCCCTCACAAGCACCCCACCAACCTTATCAACATCAATTCCTTACAAAATGTATTATCTGATGTACTGTATAATGGGACACACACACAATCACAAAAATGGACATTTGATTCTAGAAACATATTTTTCAGTAGTTATGCTGCTCTCTGCAGTGTATGTTTGATTTCTGCAGGTATTACATATTTTCTACTGTTCAGTATGTCACAGTGAGATGGTAGGGCAGTTTAGCTTGGAGAGGTTATTAATCACTCAATATTCTACAGACAGTGCAAGAAAAAATATCAATTATGGGTGATGGCACTAGAGAAGCTAACAGAAGATCAAATTTGCAATACTGTCAAACAAGGATCCACAGAAAGTTTCTCTCTGAAAAGACACTAGAGTCTGGTTCTACAGCACATTCCCCTGATTCCCCAAGAAATGAATGCCAAAGAGTCCTAGCATGTGTCAATGACACTCTGGGTCTATGAAAATAAATGCCAACAGTCCTAGAGTATCAATGCTACAAGTTTTATGTATGTGTATATATATATATATATATATATATATATATATATATATATATATATATATATATCTATATAGATATATATATATATATATTAGAGACAAAAACTCTGTTTAATCGTGTAGGGTTGTGTACTAGCGACAAAAGTGAGAGTTCGTGGTAGTGAAAGCCCCCTTGGACCCCCCACTCCCAGCAGCATCGGTGTGCGAGTTGGGGTTGCAGCCTAACTCTACCCCATCAGATGTGTGAAGAAGCAGAGTACAGGAGAATGGGGTGAGAGGTGAGAGTTAGAGACAACCACAACATGCATCTCGATGCCGGTTGAGGGTGGTGGGGGATCCGAGTGGTTAACCCTAACACCAATTCCTCATTTTGTCGCTGTGGAAAACCCTAACAATGCATTAAATTGAGTTTTGCCTTTAATTTCTTCTTTTGAGAATGATAATGAGAAATAGTGAATGTAATGCGCCGGCGAGAGGTGCCTGCAAACGCAAATGGTTAATGCGCATGGTGACGCAAAGTGAAACACAAAGATAAACAGTACTGTAGACACAAATGGTTAAAATAATGCAAACACAAGTGCAAATGAAAGCACAAAGTGTAACGCACATGGCGCAGTAGACGGGAACAGTAAGTGGAACGGGTACAGAACTACAAGCAGAAACAGTAAGGGTAACAGTAATGTAAGTGCACAGGCTGGTTTTCCCCAAAAGCTGCATACAGAAAGACAGTGAGTACAAAGAATGTATGCATAATAATGGGTCTCAGAGCAGAAAATGAGGAGTTGGAATACTAAATTGCTTATATCTCAGGAACTGTATGACGTAGAAAAAAAATGTAAAAGTCATATGATTTATGACTTTCTTGGCTAATTTTGCACTTAGCCCCTGTTTGGGGGCTAAGCATTTTTCTGACAAAAAGTTTCTATTTTGCACCATTTCCGAGATACAGGCCCCAAAAGGTGTGACGCATGCTGTAATGTTATCCTATGGAAAAAAAAGACAAATTCGCAGTGCCATAACTTTCCCTCCCTGTAATATTTTTTCATCAAACAACTAAAAGGCACATCTATGGGACGTTGCCTTTCCTCCCTCCAAATTTCATCTCAAAAGACCAAACTGTTATTTTGCAGCAGGGCAGCAAAGGATTCCTGTAATGCAGCCGATGCCGTAATGTTATCCAATGGGAAAAAGCATCAACTTTGGAGTGCCGTCACTTTGCTGTTATGTAATATTTTTTCACCAAAACACTGAAAGACACATCTGTGATATGTTGGCTGTGTTCCTTCTAAATTTAAGCTCAAAAAACCAAGCCATTCTTTTGCAGCAGGGTGACAAAGAATTGCTGTCATTTCCCCACAGCCTGGAAAAGTACTGTCAAACTTTGCAAAAGCTTTTGCAAATTCATTCGACAGTGTCGTGTATGCGACATTACTTTGTGAAAGTACTTTTTCCAGAAATTTGAAAAACATATTTCTGGGGTGTTTTCCCCCAAAATAAGAAGGTTTGTCTCTAAAAGACAAGCCCCATTGTTATATACCTGGAAGCCTAGAAGGCGGGACACAAAATAGGGGAGGGGGAACTGGGAACCAAGGGGCGGGATTTGTAAAATGGGGTCATAGGGGGAGGGCCAGGGAAAAGAAGGGAGGGTGGGCTTGGATCCAGAGAGAATGACCTCACTATAGGGGGTGGATCATTAAGAGAAGACAGTCGGGGATAGGTTGAAGGGAGAGAGAAAGAGAGAGAGAGAGAGAGAGAGAGAGTAAAGGGGAGGGCACAAAAGGAATGATATAATGAGCAGCAAAAGGAAGCTTGCCCTCACTTCTGCTAGGCAAAACTTTCATTTTGCTTAGCACATCAGTCAGTTTGAGTTCCTGAGGTTTATTGCAATTTAAAAGGGTAAGGTCAGTTATTAGTTGATTTTTGTTTAAAAAATATATATATTTACCTGCCTAGGCAGGTTGCAATTGCATAGTAAAAATCCAGTGAAATAATGCAAAACCTATTAAGGTTACAGTTGTGTAAAACATTTTACAATTAGGAAAGGTGTATCTGCATTTGCCAATTTAAGTTATCTGCAGCGGCTATAAAACTGTATATATCAGCCTATATTTGACTGGCTTATCCCCGGTATGTACGTTAGGTTGTTGGAAATATTGGGATGGGGGAAGCAATTTTTAAAAAATGCAGACTGAGGGCAAATAGAAATTGATGAAAAAGCAATCAGTCATGTAATAGGACAGGAGCTGGAGTGTGGCGGTGCTGCAGTCGCCAGAAGGGGTAGCTGAGGCTTCTCAGGAGCAAAGTTCACAGGAGGGAAGTCCAGTACGGCAGCTGAGGGAGTGTTACAGTGCTGCAAGCAGCAGGAGACCTCATCAGAGATAACCGGGAGCAGGAATGGGGTCCCAGGAAGCTGCGGGTGGCAGATGGTTTCATTTAACAAATGGAATGGGAGGAGGCCGTGGGGAAGCAAGGGGACCAGAATGTTTTTTTTGTCTCTGTTTTGCACAGCATTTGGAAAACCGCAGAGCTGCAGAGGGTGTAATTTTGAAGTAGGAGAGCATGGCGTATGGACCGAGGTACAGTGTTTATCCATCCAGTTATAATGGGGCAGGAATGGGGTCCCAGGAAGCTGCAGGTGGCAGAGGGTTTGATTTAACAAATGGCATGGGAGCAGGCCACGGGGAAGCAAGGGGACCAGAACGGGCTTTTTTCTCTGTTTTTGTACAGCGTTTGGAAAACCTCGGAGCTACAGAGGGTGTAATTTTGAAAGGGGAGAGCATGGAGTACGGGCCTAGGTAAGGGCCAGCAGACCAGGGAAGGGGAGCAAGGGGACTGAAAAATGGCTTTGGGCTTAGTTCTTAGAACATTGCATGGGACAAGAGCCAATCTGGTAGGGGAGTGAGCAGCAAGACGGGAGTCAAAAACACCTGTGGTTTACTGCAAGACTGACAGCTTGGGGGAGACAGGCATGGGGCATAGGGATGTAGGCCAAAAACACCATGTGGAGGCCCACCAGGTTGGAATAGGGTGACCGAGTGGCAGATGCCATTTTGGGAATGCAGGCAGCCAGATAGGATGCGCGTGTACTGCAGGGGTTTTTTAGCTTAACCGCTTCAGCTCTAATTGGCAATGGGTGCTCCCTGCAGTGTTATTATTTGGAGCTTTTAGATTATAACATGCAGGATTGCAAAAGCTAGAAACACAGATGACCTATGCGGAGCTATGCAGCCTGTGGTTAATGGCTCAAAAGTATAGTTTTTGTGGTGATCAAAAAAAAATGTATTTGGAAGCTGGCGGTGAGAATGAGGGTTCTTTTGGGTTGAATCAGCAAAAGAGCGGCTGGGGGTAGGGGAGTAAGGGCTGCATGGGACCTCCAAGTTTAACAAAAGAGACCAGTTAGTCATCAAGGCCACATGGCTTAAGGATGAAAAAGTGGTAACAGCAGATATTCTTAGAAGTTTGGCAGGGATCAGTCCCCTCATCAAGATAACCTGGGTGATCTGCGCTGCAATATTTTAGGTTACGAGTTCCATCAGGGCTGTTGTAGGGAGGTAGTGGAAGGGGCACGGCTTTATCTGGGTACTGCAGAGATGCCTGATAGGTGCTTTCTAATTGATTTTTGGTGATTTGAACAGTGATCTTCGGCTTTCACTTTTTGTTCTGGCGGCCATGGGTGGCAGAGGGCTTCCTGAGCTCATTTTGTGCTAATATGTCCTGCCAACCAATAGCTGAGGTAAAACAGGCATATTGGCATGCAGCAGGCTCTTGGGGCTCACTGCTGCTTGTAGGGGAGGGCCGCTGCCAGCGGCAGGAAGTGGAAGTTGTGGGTAGCTGTTCTAAAGCATTAAATAAAGTTGTTACAGTCTGAAGGCACGAGTTGAGAGTTTCTGCACTGTCTGAAGGGGGCTTTGTCTTTTCCATTGTTTACCTTTAAGATAGTTGTGTCCTTGGGAATTTAAAGGGGCAGTGCCCGAGTATACTTTGGAGAAAGGCAGGTTTAACAAAGTTTATCAAATAAAATAATGAGTTTCAACCTTCACTTCCTATTTTACAAGGGAAGGGTTACCGTTGGAAAAGACACAATTTGGGAACAATAATCCCAGTTCAGTACTGGGGTAATTAAAGGGGGGTGCCCAAGTATGCTTTGGAGATGGTCAGTTTTAACAAATAAGACTGGGTTTATTCTGCACATCATATCCTACTGATGGGGTCGAAGAAGGTACATTTTGATGCCAATATTCTCAGTTCAGATTGTGGCAAACTAGTCCTAATTGGTGGAAAGAGTGCAGGTTAGTTTATCCAGATTCTAGTGGTTAAGGTGACAAGGGGAGACCACACAACAATTTGGAATTGTGGGTTTTTTGGCCCGATGTTCCTGTGGGTGGGACACATCTGCTTGGGAAGATAACCAATGTATAGAGTGGGGTTAGGGGGCATCACAGCAAAAAAAAAAAGGAGAAATTGACCATATGGTAGCAACTCCATGGGGGCCATGGGGGGGCACTAACTGCTCATGAGAGGGTATTTGATTCCCTTTACACATAATACAGTACCGGTGCCAAGGGCAAGGCCAGACCCTCGGCCAGGACAACAGGTACTAAGCATGGCATGAACGCATGGGGTAATCAGGACATGGGAGGTTGCAAATTGGCACATCTCATGGGTCAGTTACCAAGTGTCTTTCAGATGTTTCAGGTTTAATAAACAAAGTTGCGTTTTAACCTTATCTATTTCTTTGAGTACTGGGGCTCCATTAAAAAGGGGTGCATGCTTTTAAAAAAAAAGGACCAGTCCCATTTGCAGCTACTAACCCCAGCAATGATACCAATACCATTGTCATGATCAGGCCCTCTGCAGGGTGTACCAACAGGACTAATGCTGAGAAGTGTATGAGGTTTGTCAGCATCTGCTGTGGTAATTTTGCAATTAATTATAGATCACGTTCCTGGCACCATTACACTGTATTAGATTTTATACCCAGCCTTAATGGCTGGCATCCAGGTGGATCATTCAGTGAGAATTATTGGTATGGAGTTGTGAATATTCAAGGTTACTGTGGGGAGTGCAAGACAGATCAGGCACTTTTTAGTTAGAAGGAACAAATAGTCTTTATAGGGAATTGGTTAACATGAGACCAATTGGGAAGAGGAACAGTTTCAGAGTCTCCAGTGCCAGCCGGGGCAACGGTAGAGGTCAGCGAGGCCAGCTGCATTACTGGCTAGAAGATTTTTAAGGTATTTGGCATAGGGTAGCTGCTATTGCCTATTTTAACTTAGGGAGGTGATGATTTCATTAATTTTCATCTGCTGGGTAACCAGGTAGGTGCACTGATCCAATGGACCATTTTCAGGGATGACATTGGCCACAATGTGGTGGGGTACCAGCCCTACCAATATATTAAGGTCCCTATGGTCATATCCACAGTCCCACTGTATTATGATAGTTGTCTTGGTTCTCTCAGGAGTACGGGTCAGAAGGAAACCTGGGGGAGAGGTCCATTAGCAACCAATCAGCCAGACACAGGATGGAAAATATCTTCATTCACAGTTTAGTTGCTAATGCTGCCAGATACTTATGAAGGCCCTTGGGGCTGATGAGGGCTCAAGGTGTAACAGGAATATGGGATGTGTATTGGCAAGATGCATTACCATGGATCTTTGGTAGCTGATTGGAGGGGGAAATTGAGGACAATCATCTTGGAGAGCTAGTTGGCTAGAGAGTGCTTATTTTCAAGGGCTGCTTTAGGGAGCACAGCAGCACCAACCTGAGGGTTATGTGGATGCAGGGTGGGGTTATGAAATTAAAAGCTGGAAGGGGGACATATGGATGTCCCTGATCATAACACCGATCATTACCACCAGACAGAAGTGGAATAGAGCTTTACTGCCACTTCAGAATAACATGCAGGTGTGAGGGTACCAGCTCACAAGAGATGTTTGAGCAGCACTCTTAGGGAGGATGGAGAGTGCTAGTTTGAGCCAGGTTCACTACTCAACATGAAGGAAGCAGCTTTAAGATAGGGTGCAGGGGCAACCATGGGAGGGCAATTTGGGGTGAGCCATAGGGCCCAACAGCAGGGTGCCTCAGTATCAGGGTTGCAGTGAGGGGCTGTCTGCTCGAGCAGAGAAAGGATTGTGAAATTCTGATATATCAATAAATGGATCAGTGGAGAAAGAACGGGATCCATGTTCCACTACAGCAGCACAGGACAGTGGCTCATTGCCCAGTTCATGGAAGATGCAACAGGGAATCATAGTCAGGGTACAAAAAAAAAGGGGGAGCATGGCCCCATGAGGGAAAGCCCAGAAAATTAATTATCACATGCAATAAGATGGGAGCAGCCTCGGAGGCCACAGGCCAATGGGTGTTGAAGAATGGCTTGAAAAAATTGAGCAGGTGAACACCCAGTTGCGCAAAAAGTAAAAAAGGGAAAATAACATCAGCAGTGGAAATCACTAAGGAAGTGTTTCATCTAGCCACAGAAAATTGGAGCATGTGGGGGGGCAGTAGGCATATAAAAAATGGTTCACATGATTTGTTTATGTGTTGTAGAGACCGGCCGTAGGACAGAGGTACTGGAGCAGCAGGAGACATTTCAGAATATGGTGTGCCAAGAGACAGACCAAACAGAAGGCGGGGGGGGGGACAATTGATTTTGAACAACAAAAGGTATGGATCCAGTGAAAGGGCACGGAAGGGGCATTGAGGGTCATGTTATTGCCATTGTTATATGGAAGCTGCCAGACCAATTCAGAACCTAACTGTATGATGGTACACCTGGGTGACAAGTGATTAAGGGCATGTTTGTGGTTACTCATATTTAAGCAGATGTGGGATGACCAAAGAGTCCACGATGGGAGACACCTAGAGTCAGGTTGGGTAGTGGAAGATAGCAGTAATAAGGGATGGGGTTGGCATGCTCAAAGAACACAAGGCCATAGAGGAGGACAGAAAACAAAAGTTCTGTCAAGGTGTTGGCTGGGGAAAGTGATTGCAGCAAGATGACACAAGTAAAATAATAGATGGGTAGTATAGAACAGAGAGACCCAGCTGGTGGAGAAGGTAAATGAATTATCATCACAATAATCAAAAGGGACCTGGATGCAGGGTTGTGAATTTCACAAGAAGGAAGGAGTTTGGGGGGAAGCCCACCTTCCAATGCAAGCTGGAGATGGGCTAGTGGAACAATGAGAATGAATACATTTTCTGGAGGGAAGGGGGTAAATTCTGGGGTTACACCAAGGTGGGGTGTAAGAGAAAGAGAGAAGGGGAGAGGCAAGAACTGAATATGAGAAGAAGGGGTAGCCATTTCCTGATTTCCCCCTTCAGGATGTTGAGAACCCTGCTGGGGGGAGGTCCTGGTAGGAAGGTAGAAACTGAGGACAGGTATTAAGGTGGGTTAAGGCAGGAACAGCTGAGAGAAAGGTAATTGTGAAGGGCAGAGGTAAGGGAGTAGTTGGAGAAGTATCATATTTTGTGGGGAGGGAATTCCAGATTTTAGGGAAACAATGGGTGAAACCAGTCTAACTGATGAGGGTGGAGTGGCGATGAACTCTCAAGGTGCGGGCATCATTTGATCTGAGAGAGTGGGAGATGAAATGGACAGAGAGGATGAGAGATAGGAGGGGAGCCCTCCAACCAGAATTTGGAGGTTAGTTTGGTACAGTGAGAGATGAGTCTGTGAGATAGTGGAAGGAAGGCTAGAGAACGATAGAGTTCACAGTGGTGGGAGCGGGAAGGGGAGTCGATAGTGAAGTGGCAGAAAGAGTTAAAGAGAGTGTCCAACGTGGTCAGGGAAGCTTTGGGAGCAGCACCATAGACTACTTCGCAGTAGTCAAAGATGGGGAGTATCATCTTCTGGACAATTTCACACTGCATGGTCAGTGGGATGCAACTAAAATTCCTGTACAGAGCACCAAGCTTGGGGTGCAGTTTCTTCAGGATAGCATTGATATGCACAGAGAAGTTGAGGTGCTAGTCCAGCCAAACTCCCAGATATCGAAATGAGGAGGTGTCCTAAAAGATGGTCCAATCAAGGGTGTGGAAGATGGGTAGGGCTGGGCCCTTAGAGAGTCTCTGCCTGGTGCAAAGGGTAGAAAAAGCTGGTGAGAAGCAAACCAGAGCTGAACTTGGTTGAAGTCATGCTGTAAGCTGGTTTGCATAGCAGCAGGGTTTTTGCCAGAACTGTTCAAAACAGTATCATCAGCATACATGTGGATAGAAGAGGATGAGCAGGCTGGGGGAAGAACATTAAGGAAAATGAAGAAGAGTAGGGGACCAAGCACTGAGCCCTGAGGGACACCAGTGCTGATGGGGAGTGGAGGGGAGATGGAATCAAGGATTCTCACTGACTGGGTCCTACTAATGAGATAGGATTTAAACCAGTTGGTGACTGATGGAGCAAGGTCAGCTGAGAAGAGTGAATCAAGAAGCAGGAAATGGGAAACAGTGTCAAAAGCTTTGGCTAGGTCCACAAAGATGGCCGAGGTAATTAGGCCATCATCCATCCCTGAAAGGATGGAGTCAGTAAGCCTGAGGAGGGAGGTGGTTGTTGAGTAGTTCTTACGAAAACCAGACTGAAAGGGGGTGAAGAAAGAGGGTTGAGAGAGGAATGGTGATAGATGAGAGATAACTAAATGTTCTTGAAGTTTGGCAAGTCTGGGAAGGAGGGAAATGGGGTGATAGTTGTCAGGAGTGGATGTGTCACCACCCTTGGGGAGAGGAAGGACTACTGCATGTTTCTAGGAAGAGGGTGCTTGGGCAGAAATAAAGGACATGTTAAGGATTAGGGAGATAGGATAAGCAATTGCAGGAGAAGAAAGGTTGAGTAGTTTAGGATTGAGCTCATCTGGTGAGGAACCTTTAAGGGGGTTGAGGGATTGGAGAGCATTAAGAGCTTCATCAGGGAAGGTAGTAGAAAAGGTAAATGAGGGAGGGGTAGGCACTGGCAGAGGCAAAGGGCTGAAGTTAGTAGTTGGCATTGGGGATAGGGAATTTAGAAGAGACATGGTACATGAGGTGTAATAGGCATTAAATTCATTGGCCACAGAGCCAGGGTCAGAAACTAGGGAGTTATTTATTTTGAGAACTGAAGGGGAAGGGAAGAGAGAACAGGGCATGAACTATCCTCCAGAATTTAGATGGAGAATTAGTGTTAGTCAGGAATGAGGAGTTGAAATAATCAGAATTAGCCAGTCTAGTAGCTTTAGTACATGAATTGCATAGCATTCTGTACTTGGCGTAGTTGTATGGCTGTTTAGTAGATTTGTGTTTTCTCCAGGCTTGATCACACTCCCTGTAGGCCAGTAGTTCGGGGGTGATCCAGGGGAGGTGAAGCCCACAGGCTAAGGTCCGTCTGAAAGGAGCAAAGACATTCCATGCTGAAATGTATTTATCCTTAAAATAGCAAAGTGCTTGGTCAACAACAATGACAGTGTAGAGGGGGGCCCAGTCAGTACCATGCGACTATATATATATATATATATATATATGTATATATATAGATAGATAGATATGGCATACTAAGGGTTTAAAATGGTGTAAATGTAATATAGAACTTAGCTTGAGACATTTTCCCAACTATACTCTCAACCAGTTAATACATTACATAAACTGCAATTTAAGGAAATGGCCAGTACCAACAGAATACTCTTAATAGTGAGGTATCATCATGACCTTGAATTTCTAGGTAAGGTTAAGGACCTCCACCCAAAAGTTAGTTAGGATGAAACCTTAAATTGAGTTTTTCAATAAGTTTTACTACTACTACTGTCTTTTAAACAACCACCTAATTTAGTCAACCTGATTATTAGGAGTCTGCTTAAACCAGAATAGAATATCATGACATCATATGGTACACATCCCTGTCATCAACTCAGATGTAAGACTTGTAAGCTCATTTCCACTTCAGATTGTGTGATTACATCACAAAACAGACACTTCAGGATATAGGGGAATTATACATGTACATCACGTAATGTTTATTTCATTCAGTGCAAGAAATATCCTTGCAAAGGTTATGTGGAGGAGACAAAGCAACAACTCCACACTAGAATGAATTTACACAGTCATTCTATTAATATGAAGATGACTGACAAACCAGTGGTGCAACACTTCTCCCAGGATGGCAACTCACTCTCAGATATATCTGTGATGGTTTTAAAAGGACATTTCAGCAGTACACTGCTGAGACAGGCTTTTGAAATTAGACTTATTTTACTACACAATATGGCAAAGGACAGAATGAACATAGATATAGGTTTCATAGGTAAATACAGAGCCATACAGACGTTAGTCCTTTTGCTTGCCATTTAGTTAGTAACCCTGGATATTGTATTTGAATAGAAAGCTATCCAATCTGTTTTTCAATGTGTTCACAGTATCACTAGCTACTACTTCCAAGGGTAATCTATTCCAAATATTGGTGGCCCTCAGCGTGAGCCAGGATTTCCTTTTATTCGTTTTTGGACATTCAACAAAAAGTTGTAGTGGGTGAGATCCAGTATTATATATAGGTTCCCTGTATTTCAAACCAAATAGTTCCCATAAATCTGGATTGATAGTTGCTTTATATATTAAACACATATCTCCCCTTAAGTGTCTATAGTCTAAGGAGTACAGACCTAAAGTGTTTAACCTTGTTGTGTAATCTAAGTCTTTGACCTCTTGTATGTATCTGGTGGCTCTCCTTTGGACTGTCTCTCGAGTGCCACTATTTCAGTCTTACCCATGGGTGACCAGAACTGAGCACAGTAATCCAGGTGAGGCCTCACCAAGGATGTATACAGGGGCAGGAGAACATCCCTACTTCTTGATGTGATATGCTTGTTGATACAGTGCAGAATACTGCTCGATTTTTTAATAACTGCATTACAGTGCGTCTTAAATGATAGGTCTTTCGTAATCATAATTCCCAAGTCACTCTGTTGATTGACAATACTAAGTATTTTACCACCAAGTATATAGGGTAACTGCTTGTTTGCCATCCCAAAATGCATAACACAACACTTGTCTACATTAAATGTTAGTTTTTTCTCTACTGCCCAAAGTTCCAGTGTATCCAATGTGTCTTGTAGTGCTATCGCATCATTTTGGTTATTAATTGGAAATCCAACCCTGGTGTCATCAGCAAACTTGGAAACCCAAACCCCATTATTGACCTTCAATGAGGCAATGTATGTAGTGAATAAACAAGGCCCCAAGACAGATCCCTGGGGAATCCCACTCGTCACTTCGGCCCATGCTGAGTTGACCCCATTTATGTTAACTGATTGTTTCCTAGAGGTAAGCCACGCATCCACCCATTTTGTTATTGTTCCTGGTAGGCCATGCAATATTAATGCATCAATGAGCTTGCCATGAGGGACCTTATCAAAGGCCTTTGAGAAGTTGAGATATACCACATCCACAGGCTGCCCCTCTCCCAATGCCCTGCTGACCCTTCCATAAAATTCCAGGAGGTTGGTCTGGCAGGACCTTCCAGTGGTGAAACCATGCTAGACGGGATGTACCAAGTCTGTCTCCTTGATGTGTTCCATAATATACTCTTTTAGGATACCTTCAAATATTTTTCCCAGGACTGACGTCAGACTAATGGGTCTGTAGTTGGATACGTCATGTTTATTCCCCTTCTTATACATGGGAATCACACTTGCCTGTCTCCAAGCCTCCAAAACTATCCCCTTTCTCAGTGAGGTTTGAAAGATTACTGTCAGGGGTCCCGCCAAAAGGTCTGCCAGTTCTTTAATTATTCTTGGATGAATTCCATCCGGACCTTGGAATTTATTTTGATCGATTTTAAGTAGCCTTTTGAGTATATCTTCACTAGTTATCAGTGATTCTATGTTTAGTATAGTAGGCAGATGTTCCAGTTTAGGGGAGGATTTATTATTGAATACAGATAAAAAGAAGTCAGGCCTGGATATTCAAACTGCGCCATTCTGAGGCGCAAGCTCTTGCGCTGCTCAAAATAGTTACGCAGGGGTGTGGCAGGGGTGATATTCAAAGAGTTATGCTTGACAGCAACTCCTTTGAATATCACCCCCAGCCACAGGCACTTGGCGCAAGCATGGGCTTAGTGGAACTTGGCGCCACTGCAAGTTGCCAGAGATGAGCATTAAACTTGGCGGTGGCTAGCAATTATTGCCCATGCCTCAAATTCCGATATTCAAAGGTGACATGCAAATGGCCATAATTTATGCAAGGTGCGGGGGCCATTTGCATCTATTTATGGCCCCATTTGCATGTAGGTGGCCGATCCCTTAGGACTTGCTCCTGGCCACCCTGCCAGGCAGCAGCCATCGAGGAGCGATGCACAATGCAGCCGATCGTAGGGCAGTCCAGGTACATAGACACCCCCACACATCTCCACAGCCCGATTGCGGGCAGTCAAATACATAGAACACCCCACACACACATCTCCCACAGCCGATCGCGGGCATAACATGTATGAACCCCCAGTGCCCGATCGCAGGCAGAATGTAACCCCAATCCGATGTTCTCTGGTGGTCCAGTGGACCTCAGCTCTATCGCTGGCAGAATGTACATATGGCTGTCAGTTTCTGGTGCCCGTGTTTCTCCACTCATCGAAGCCCACCACCCGCGGCGCGATGACAGCATCCCACCTGCTCGTTAGCCTGCCGTTGCCGATCCGTAGGCGCACCGATGTTGCAGTTGCCAGCCACGGGCGCAGTCTCATACCGCACATGAAAGTCCAGATTGTGAACGATGATGTTCATTCACAAATCTGACTGTCATACTGGTATGGAGCTGCACCATTGGCTGTAGCTTTGCAATTATCGGGCGGCAGCTCCTACCGACAGTCAGTCGGCGGGCTGGGCGGCAGGGCGGTGGATGCTGTCACCGCCAGCCGCGGGGGAGTGGGGTGGAGGGGCCTGCTGGTGGGGGGGACACTAGACACCAGGGAGATTTTGAGGGGTTGTGGAAGTGACATTCTGCCCGCGATCAGGTTTTCTTTACGGTCCACTGACCACCAGGGAGATATTCGTTGGGGGGTTATATTCTGCCCGCGATTGGGGCAATTGGGGGTTCTATACATTATGCCCGCGATCTGGCTGTGGGAGATGTGTGGGGGTGTTCATGTACTGGACTGCCCGCGATCGGGCTGTGGAGATGTGTATGGGGAGGGGTTCGTTTACACTATGCCCATGATCGGGCTGGTGGAGGGGCACAGGGACCGAGTTGGGGGCCAGCCAGGGTAGCTGCTGTGTTGCGCCTGCAATGCAGCAGCTCACCTGTGGGTGGCCCTCAATCCGCTTTTTTTGGCTCAAGCTTGTGTGGGCGGAGGTTGGGTTTGCGATGCACAACTCTGCGCAACCCGACTGAATATCGGGTTGCGCAGGTTATGCATGGATCCTCCCCCTCCTGTTGAGCATGCATTCATTTGCATTGCTCTCTTGCGCAACCTGTTACCAGTGGCGTAACTGCCTCCTGCTGAATATCGCAGAATGGCACATTTTGGACTTGCGCATGCGCAACCCTGTTGCGCATGGCGCAACCCTTTTGAATATCCAGGCCTCATTGTATAACTGGGCTGTGTGGGACTATGGGTTATATTACACATTATTCCACTTAAACTTCCACAGACCTTTACTTCCAAGGATGGACATAAATAGTTCTTCTTCGAGCCTTTGATTTTGTGTGTGTGTGTGTGTGTGATTCTATGGTGTGTGCATTTGTGCGCGCATGTATGTGTGGGGGGAGTGTGGTATTGAGCAATTTTTATGTGGGTGTTGGGGTGGTTTTTTATGGGTATATTGGGTGTGGTTATTGTGGTAATATTGGGGTAGGCTTTTATTCAGGCAGTTGACATAATGGTGTTACAGTGACTAGGACTCTTGTTTCTCATATAGTGACTATTTACTTCCTGCTACTAGTTGTCAGTGGTTGGATTACATACTGTCACATTTTTCAATTCTGTTCATAGTAAGATGCATATCTCATTTAATTGGGGGTTCATGAAAGATTTAATCCCTTTGGGTAAATATTGCAATGATAGGTGTGAATGATGCTGTATTAGGACTCTTGTACATCTATCTCATGTCCTACAAGTTATCTTTCCCAGGGAAGAAAGGGCTTGGGGATTTTATTCCTATGAGTTTTTATTTAGATTCCTTAGACTGATTCTGTACATGTTTATTATACACTGACACTGTATTGAAATCTGTACATATCAGGTCATGGTCTCAATTTTTTGGGGATCCTTGACAAGTAGTTTAATTTTTGGTTTTTTTTATTTTGGCACTTATACTTACAATTGATATTAACATGATTTAAATCATGTTAACAACACTGAAGACCTTAACATTTATGTAATGTATTAACTGGTTGAGACTGTAGTTGGGAACATGTCTCAAGCTAAGTTCTATATTACAGTTTATGTGAAACATTTTCTCACTTTGAGTAAACTTCACTTTAAACTCTCTGTGTGCCATATATATATACACACACACACACACACACACACGCGCACGCACACAGATGTATATATAGTATTTCTGTTTATTTTAATTTGGGGACTTGTTTTCAACTTGCAGTTAGGCCTCGTTTCAGCACGTATTTGTTATCCACATGTCTGCATCATTGACTGTGCTCTTTAGAACACAAGGATACTTGCAATTAAAGTTGTAAGCTCATCTTGCATGTAATTTGGGAGAACAGTGTCCCAAAGTTTTGTTATCAGTAGACTGTTTTCTTGAAACATACTGAGACACTTTAAAATTTATGGGAGGAGAACTCTCTGCTTGTTGCTATTTCTTGATAACCTTTGACTTTCAGAGGCTTCCCAGCTAAAAGCATACTGGTGTTAATTAGCTTCTCTGACATAATCTTCTGTTATGATTCAAATGAATATGTTAAACCAATGAGAATTATTTCTGTTTTTTATGCTTAATGTAGGTGTTAATGGTATGGGCTTGTCTAAATAACTGTCATAAAGCTTCTGAAGAAGAACTTAGTTGACACAAAAGCTTGTTCTTTTGTTGTAACATCTAAGTTGGTCCAATAAAAGGTATCAATCTATTTGTTCCTGGATCTGTTCTTACTAGGACCAATATGACAACTATACTATTTGTTTGTTAACAAGGTACAGGCACAGGAAAGTTTTCACCTCAAGAAGGGCTCCAGGACCAGAGGACATGACCTCAGGCTGCAAGGAGGGAGGATCTCTACCAACACCAGGAAGTTTATCTTTACAGAAAGTGTGGTGGACACTTGGAGCAGCCTGTCCCAAGAGATTATGGGGATCAACACTGTGGGGGAATTCAAGAATGCATGGGATAGGCACAAGGGAGCCCAGACTACAAAGGGCAACTTGAGTGTCAAAATAGGTCTAAAACAAATGGACAGACTAGATGGACCTAGCAGTCTTCTTCTGCCATCAACTTCTATGGTTCTATGTTTCTATTTGTCTATTCTTTCACAACATGGGCAATTGGGGGAGGGGGTCCAATAGACTGCCAGGGCCAGGAACTGCATTTTAATACATGGTAGTTCAGGTCAGTTGGGGGCCACTTGATGTCAAAAAAATAGAAGTGTATTCACAACATGTTTGCTAAGGGGCTACTATGCAGCATACAGATGTTCACATAATGGTATGCAACTAGCCCTTTTTACTTTGCATGCCCATGAACTTATGTGCATGTTAGGACTGAATACAGCCCCCCAAAGGAGCACTGGTGCTATACTGTTTTGGGCAGCATTATCTCCAGTAGGCTCACCTGAATCCATATTCAGCCTTGAGCCATGTCAGCACAGCACATAGTAGTCACTATGCACTGTGCTGGCACAGCCCCATATTCAGACATGCACTGTCTGAATATCATTCATAGCTGACTATGCACTATATGGTGCACAGTGCTACATGACATGCAGCACTATTGGACTGCTCTGAATATCAGGCTGAGGTACACCTGATGGGTGGCATGGCCTTAATTCTTATCAAAGCTATGCAAGTATACCTGAATGGAAAATGCATTTCAGGTTATTGCTGTCAGGTTAAAGGGGTGGTGCACTAGAAGGACGGAGTATCTGAAGGTAAAAGATGTTTGAGGTTATTGATGTTATAGTAACAGGGAGGTGGACCAGATCGATGGCATAGTCTCAGTTCTCACCAAATCTGTGTAGGTCCACCTGAAAAAGAATTTCAGTTTATTGCTGTTAGGTGAATAAGGAGGTGCACTAGATGGATGTCATGGTTTCAGTTCTCACCAAACCTATGTTCAGCATGTCTTTATCCTGCTAACTAGAGATTTTTCCTTGTTCACATAGCTATAACTGGTATAGCTAGTGTGTGACTGGATTTCTACATTCTCTGCAGTATGCAGGAGAGGTTGATTGTTAGAGTTTTTTTGGGTTAGTGAGGATGTGTGGTAATTATGCAGTGACAACAAAACATTTATTGATCAGCATAAAAGCCATTACAATATGCAGTAAAAGAACAGATGAATACAGACAATCTTAAAATTACAGATATATTCAAGATATTTTAAGAGCAGCATCCAATTGTGATTACCTCAAGTGAAAAGCAATCAGTTTTTAATATTGAAAAGTGCAATACAGCAGGGAATCAGAATTTCCTTTTCCACATATAGTTTTAGGTTATAATTCTATAAGTGTGTAGTCACCAAGAATCTTGCTATTAGTTCCAGGGTTTGTTTTTCCTCAGCAGTAAAAATATTCTCAATCATCTTCGCAGGAGGGAGATTGAGACCACCCAACAACCCACCCAGCCATTTTCTCCTACTAGACTCATAAAGAGATGAATTAAAGCCACATGTTTAATGTCATCAAATACTGAAGCCCCACATTTACAGAATGGTGACAAAATCCCTTTTCTTTTCTGCCTATGCATGATGTATTGTGCATTATAACCATCTATCCTCAACCTTGTGAAAGTTTTTCTCAATTTGGGCAAGTCAGTTGAGAAAGACAGCCCTCAAAATTATTTGTCAACTTATAAGATTTATAGTAATCATGCAACTTAAAGCAGCATTGCAACGAAAATGGGTTAAAATGTGACTCTACCCTTTTTTTTTCTAAATCGATGTCAGATGTCTTCCAGTTTATTTTGGTGGTAAAATTTTCAGTTTTTATATTTATTTAAGAATTTTATGGAAGTGTTAAATAATTATTTCTCAAGAAAAAAAGATGGGTGCCTAATTTTTGCATAGAAATAATACTGAGGATCCGAGGATGGTAAGAGTCCAGACAAAATTTCAAAAGTACAGTACATGGCACAAGAAGCATCCTGTAAACCAAGATCAACAGTTATGCCAATATTTTTCATAACCATAGCAAAAAATTAGCTTTTTGGAATAACTTTTTCATTGCACTACTGCATTAAGCATAGGAAGCTGACTGGGGAGATAATTGCTATCCAGATCTTTAATTCTCAATTGAACTTCTGGAATAATCTCCCTCATAGGTCTGATATAAATCATATGAAGTAGATGACCCAGACCTGATGGCAAAAGTTTCTTATGTATAAGCTGACCAGAAGGATGGACAAATCCTAATGACACAAATGTAATACTTTCTTCCAAACACATTCTGGGGTACCTGTTTTCTGGCATTAGAAAGATTTTAAGGAAACATAAAATGTGTCCTTCACGAATTAATACTGCTAAAGATTACTGTCGAAGCTCTAATTTAAGAATTCAATTAGGTGTACCTTGTAGCAACATTAATATAAGTCTATTATGTTTTGTTCAAAATTCTCTCCAGCAGACTCATATTTGAGTGGCCCCATATTTTTGCCGCAAAAATTAAACTTGCATCTTAGCATTCACCACTCTCAGTATACCTCTGATAGAGGATATCTCCATTTTTGCATTAAAAATGTTTAAGGCATTAACAGAAGAAGCTATCTTAGTTTGTAACCATGCCAAATGTTTTGTCCAGGATGCATAATATGAAAATCTGACACACAAATAATCATAACAGTTGACAATTCCTATCTCTTTCTCATTGACCTTAAACATAGCTAAGTTCCTGCCCTTTTCCCAAAAACATCACAATATTAGTTTTAGATGGATTTATTTTAAGTTTCCTTTGTTCACACAAAGACTCAGAGTGGCACAATTTCCTCCCAAGCCCCAGTGCTGAAGTGGAAAGAAGTACCAGGCCATCTGCATAAGCAAGTGTGTCAATTATACTATTATTAATCTTAGGAGCATGAAACTCTAAATCAGAGATCTGTGTCAAAATTGTATTAATGCAAATGTTAAACACTGTTAGTGCTAGAATATAACCTTGTCTGACACCCACATTCATATGTAACTTATCCATCACATGTCCATATTGATCATATTCAATTCTAGCACAATTATTCTCATGCAGTCTAATGAGGATGTCTAACAAGGTTTGATCCAAATTCAAGTCTCACAAAATGTCCCATAATAATTTTCTACTTATGCTGTCAAAGGCTGAAGAGAAGTCCACAAAACAACAGGAGTATGGAATTCTCCTCACCCCAAACCAGACTGCTGGTTTGGGGTGAGGAGAATTCCATACTCCATGAATCCCAGAATGGATTCCAGGGAAACCGTTCTACAGTGCAGCACTGCTTTGTATTACAACACTTAATTTGGAAATATGTTAAGATCAGGAAAGGTAAGCTGTTCTGTTGTTTTGTGGACTTCTCTTCAGCCTTTGACAGCATAAGTAGAAATAAGTTTCAGTTTATATTTCTTTGAACAAAGCAAGAGACAGATAAAAAATATTAGAAGAGGAAATATCAGCCTTATATATGTTTCTCAAGATAATTCTTGAAAAGATTTTTTGAGAAACATCTATAAGGCTCATAGGCCTGTACCTTTTAGGATCATGGGGGTCTTCTATTTTAAATATTGGAAATATGATGCTTTCTGACCAACAAGAGGGAAAAATCTAATTTTGGATAAAGCTATTAAATGTAAGAAACAAAAAAGGACCCATCAATGTGGGAAAGCTTTGTAAAGATCTCTTGGAATTCCATCAGGTCATGGAGCCTTATGTGATTTCAGAGAATTTAAGGCCAGATACATTTATTCTTCTGTAACTTTAATGGGCCTAGGATGGATTACCCTATTATTTATTTTGGGGCCTTCAGCAGTGCCCATGGCTTCTTCATCCTGGGAGTAATAAAGCTCTGAAAAGTACAAAAGCCATGCTTCCGGTGTAATATGTGACTCAATCGTTGTAGAGAATTTGTTAAATCCCTGAGCGACAATTCTCCAAAATTGTCTCCCATCCTTATCCACAACTGCCTGTCTATGTTTTCTCCAAAGAGAAATAGAATATTTATATATTTCCTCTTCTAATATTTTCTATCTGTCTCTTGCTTTGTTCAAAGAAATATAAACTGAAACTTTTTATTCCTTTTTCCTATGTTGCTGAAGAACTTTACCAGATATACCTTTAGAATTCTTACAACATTATTGAACCAATATTTTATACTAAAACTTTGTTTTATATTCACTATCTTATTTGATTTACATAAAGTTCTCACTATTGTGAACATACTGTCCCAAATTGCATCGATATTAAAAGTCTATGTGTTCTCAAATGTACAGTTATATACATCTAACAGTTCTCCAGCACTGAGTATTAACTCAAATAGAATTTTGTATGTAGGTCCCCATTTGATTCTGTTTTGATTATTTCCAAATTATGTCCCAACAGCACCTCATCATTGCCAAAACAAAGTGGTTTTCTAAGGTTAATACCAGAGGAAAATTAGAAGATTCCTGACATTCTAAGACCTGTAGTTTTGAGATCACTTTGACAGCTTCCAAGTTGCCCCAGAAAAAATCAGGGGGGTAGAGACTCCACAAGCCTCATTAAATGTAAGTCCACCCAGTATATCACCCTCAGTTCCTCCATTCAAAATACAAAAAAATTCTCTTAGCAAGCCCTGCCAGAAAAGCATTGCCCCTTTTATTAGTTTTTAGGTCATTAGCTTCCCTTATAGACCACAATTTAGGATTGATATCTGATAAAAAGAAGGGAAAATTTGAGTGCAATTCCTTAGAATATCTAGAAGCTAACCAAGAATTAAAATCTCCTAACAGAATTATATGGTAATTTATATAATCTACAACCAGACTGTCTATAAAATAATTCAATTGTGAAATATAACTGTCACCCAAAGACTTGCTACCTGGGGGAAACTAGATGTTACATAAAATAATCTTTATTGTCTCATCTGTAACTGTTAGGATCACTATATTATCTGTCTTAAATGGATGTTCTTGGATCTTTATGTTTAGTTTAGTTTTGATAAAGAGAGCAAGTCCTACCTTATATCTACCAAATTTCTTGTTTCTGGAAGCAGGGAATACAACTGCTGAAAACCCTACAATTCTTAAGACTGCCTCATTCGCACACCAGGTTTCCAATGATCCAAAGGTCTCAAGGAAACCCAATAACTCTGGGTTAGCTGTTTTTAAATCAAAACCCTCCATGTTTCAGGAAGGAATAACAAGTCTATCAGGCTTAGTCTCTGAATCTTCAGAGAGAATATGAGTAAATTCTGGGAGTCATTCTTGTTGTGCTGTGATTAATGATGAAAAAGTATTCTTGTCTATGAGCCTCTCAAGATCAATAAGTGGAATATCTTCCTCTGCCCTTAACTCCACACTTTTCTCTGGAGTAACCATATTTCTTGTAGAATTAACCCCCAGATCCTGTGGTGCTATAATATGCAATCCCAAATAGTCACATTTACCTGCCTTAGATAGAATGAGACTAGGTATAGTTGAGACTTTGAAGGTAATATCAATCTGTGGAGAAAGCATCTGTTCCTTATACAGTTTTAATTTATTTATCACATTTCTAGTTAATATAAAGCCATGTACTCATGAAAGGAATGCCAATGATTCCTCTCTAACATTTCTATGAGTGTCTTGTTTTGATGTTTCCCATCCAAACATGGTAATGGTCCTGCATAGCTAATCATGCCTTTGTACTTGGTCATGTTTTTCTATTACCTTCAAAATTTCTGTTGTCTCATCCTTCTGCTCACAAATCTCTACCCTTTTCTCCTTGTTTGAATTAAGTACAACTAAAGGGAAGAGAGTCCCTCCCTCCTGAGTTCGACAGTCATCTAAGATCATACTTCTGAGAACCATGACTGGGAGGCTGACCTCATATTCTTTTTGCTTCAGTTGTGCAATTTTCCCCAGAATATGTTCAGCTGTGTTCCTGTGTAAACAAAATAAGCACAGTGTCAGGATACTTCATATTAGGTGATCTCATAGAATAGAATTTCTCTTTAGAATTGTACTGATTTATCTCAAAAAATCTTAACATCCAATCAAGAAGCTTCTCTTTGGTTTCATTTTCTAACTTCTGGACCCCCTTTAACTCAGTCAAATATTCCACTTTTGGAACAGCATCAAGGTCTTCACTCAGCTCCCCTTCTTCTTAATTTTTTTAGGCAGGTTGATGGTGGTCTCAGTCTCCCCTATGCTCATAGCCTGAAAATCCCCACTTGTTATTTCCTCATAAGACAGAGGAGTTATTCCTTTGGAACATAAACAAGGTAGTCCTAGGTCTATCTTCTGATCCCTCTTTGAGTGCCACTTCCCCAAAGCCTCATTAGTTGGCCTATCGGGTTGTTCCGAAACTACACTTGGAACTTTATTAATTTTTTTTTTAGATTTTGCTCTGCATTCCAAGTTTTCTGTTGTTGATTAAGATCATTACAAACTGCATTATTCTTTAGTATCTCTTTATCTGGATTCTGCATATAGCTTGAGCAAATTTTGTTTTTATCAAGTAAAGGGGGAAGTTGCACCTGTATGTTTCTGTTCTGTTTCCCACTAGGGGATGACCCACCTAACCATCCCAACTCATTGGCAGTATGTTGTATTTTTTTAGATTCCAAGATGTTTTCAAGCAATGCTTTATTATAACAACATCTGATCTAAAATTGGATAATTCATCTTTTAGAGCCAAGATATTTTCAAGTATAACTATATCTGCATAGTATTTATTTTTAATTATTTCCAACATCTGTTTAGTTATTGAAGAACTTGCAACAAAATTACTTTTAAATAAAAATTGTTCCACTTCATATGTGATTGCACTATTTTTTTATCCATAATTTTAGCTTGATAGTTGGTATTTAGTGGTCCTTAGGAGGAGCCCTCTCTCAAATTTCCTCTGTGAATTACCTCCAACTTTTTTAGACCATATATAGTTCTGCCCATTTCCTTTATTTTTTCCTGCAGCTCTTGGTATTCTCCATGTGTCTGTTCTAAAAATGGAGAACATAATGAGGGAAGACCTTTTAGGTCTATATTGGAAAATTTTTTTTCAAAAGATCTACCGGGGTAGATAAGTTGTCTAGATAGGAATGACCAAAGTAAGGGTCTGGTGAAAATGCTGAGACATGAGATTCTTCTGACATGGACCTCTCCTGTATTAATGTTTCCCACTCATGTGGGTCAGGAGAGTTCACTTCTACAATTTCTAGTGAATATTCTAGACCAGAAACCCCCATTGTTAGGCCCTCACAACTTTCTGGCTGATAAAGAGTCCATTCATGGGAGCTAAGGGTGTACAAAGATGTTTAGGTATTATCCCAACATTTGCCCAAAAATCTGTAATTTTAAGTTATCTATTTTCTTTTGAAACTTTCTCATGAGTACCAGAGTTATTTTCAATGGCATTGCATCTCAGTTCCTGCTTAGTGATTATACTTTTTTTCTGTTGTTTATTTTTAAAAATCCATTTAGAGTTTGGATTATTGTTCTTTGTAGCTCTAGCAATTATTTCTGAGTTTCTGGTATCAACATCATATTCACATTGGAGACACTCCCATATAGGGAGTTCTCCTTACCACTTCTAGTTATAACCATACTTGAAAAGTTTCATGAAAAATAGAAATAAAATAAAAACAAAATTTAGGCCTGAGGGTCTACCCCCACACACATTAATTATATAATATAGTACAAAGATAAACCTAAAAAATAAAAAAAATATCAAACACATAAAAACAGATGTCAGACCCAGGTCCTTTCTAGCCACCCTCCCACCAGTCTTCTTTAGTTTAATGCCTTAATGTCTTACAATGGGGCCATTTTTCCAATAAAATCCCTCAATACCAACTGCTTCATTGCCTTTGAATCTGGTATCAAGTTGGTAGATTAGAACAGGAGAGAGCAGTTACAAAATGGGAAGCACAAAATAGTTCAGATGCCAAAAAGACTCATCCAACTCCAGAAATACAAAGTTCCAATGGTTCCAATAATACCCAAGTGGGTCCTAAAATGTCCAATGGCCTAAAGACATTGGCACATTTCCTTTTGCTAGTTGTCTTAGTAAATGATAACACTGAAAAGTAGAGATATAGAATGGGCTAATAAAAAAACAAACCAAGGGACTCCACCTTAAAAAAAGTCTATACAGAACTAATAAAACAAAAAACTAAAGTTACTATATATAATAAGATCTGGTTCAGGCAGATATAATAAATACAATAAGAATAAATTCAAATATTCACATAAGCATTGCATTTAACCAAAGATACTCACTCTGTTCTTTGTAAAGGAATACAAGGCAGACAGACTAACAAGCAGCTCGTTCATTTGTCTATTTACTGTAAGACTCCAATAGCACAGTAAAAGTTTGAATTAGCTGTAGGCTCAAAGATGGCTTTGCCACGAGGCTATGCAAACTGCAAAGCAAATTATAAAAAGCAGTAAAGTTCTGAAGTAAACTAAACAAAACAGAACAAAGTTCCGATACGGTGTTGCTTAAAATCTCACGCTGTTTTCTTCTAGAGTATTGCGTCTTTTTGCCTAAAAGACACAACTAAGACACCAACAGAACCCCGACAAAAATGCCCAAACACTGCAGGCAAACTGTCAAGCATGTATGGATCACTGTTGAGCTGTTAGAAAGTAATGACTCTAACATGCCTGTTAATTAGATTTTATTTAGATTTTTTTTAACCGGGTAGGTGCACTAGCCATTAAATTACTATTTTCAGGCACAGATTTAACAGTCTATAGCAAGCCAGCTGACATAATTAATTAATTAATCTAAAAACACTTAGTTGGCAACTAGTAAAACCATCAATAAACAAGTAAACAAGTTACCTAGAACAAATACAGCTGCCCCCACTGCAAATAGACTCAAATCAGTGATGAGCAGACAGCCTAAAATAAAGTGAAAAGAAGGGCCGACTATAAACACTATCAGTGCATCAGCACATCAACATCAACAGCATAGTCTGATGTCAATATAGCAGCAACATAGTCTTATTTGCACAGGCCCTCCTTTAAAAATGTTCAACAGGCACAGAGAATAATAAACAAGCACTGTTCTCTGCAGTTCATCAGACTGGGAAACACAACTCACATCTCAATATGCATCATACACAGAGTCTACAGCAAAAAGTAGAGTTCATTAACAATGCATAGGTTTAACATTTACACTGGATGAGACTAAATAAAACCTCCAAAATAGAATAGACAAATGTAATAGCAACACAGATAAAAATAAATAAATAACTAAAATGCTGGAAGTTTGAAGGTACTTTAAGACACAAAGATTCTGCTTGAGACCCAGAGTCCTCTGCAGGGCTGCTTCATTGTTCACCCCACCCGGTGCAGACTCCCCACCAAGACTCCAAGCACCACAGAGGTGAGCAAGCGGTATACCAAGTTTTCCTGTGTGAATAACTCAGCAGCACAAAACTTTCTGGAAAGGTGAAAGAGATATAGGTCGCTACTGCCAGCCCTCTTTATTTCTTGTTCAGCAATGCTCTCTGTCACTCTTTGTAAAAGATGCTTTTTCCAGTCCTTACTTTAAAGTGCAACGGATTTTCTGACAGCAACACCCAGGCAACAGTGGCATATATTTTCAAGAATAAAGGTGAGCTTTTCAATCGTCTTGCTGGAGACCTCCTCCTCAGGCTCTCTAGCATGCAGCTGTGCAGTCTCAGTCTGACCTTGATTATACAGTTAAGCCATTTTCCTTTCTGAACCTTATAAGTACCTATTATTACTTTACTAGGTTTGATTAAACATAAGGAGGCTTCAGCCCATCATGACTGTCTCCCACAACTGTGTGGATATATTAAGTGGTACCTGTTGACCAGTATAAGTATGTATCAAGTCAAATTTTAAATGCTGCAAAATCCCTGACTTCTGCAGCTACCTGTGGTAACTTGTTCCAAGCCTTAGTGAGCATTACAGTAAAACAGTGATCCTTTTACAATGAGTAAATAATCCAGAGGAGGTGACAGAGAGGAGGAGCTAAAGTTATAATGGTTTCACAGTGGCGGGCTGACTGAATGAGGAGAAGGTGCGCACAGGACTCATCAACTGTTTGTAGCAACCTTTTAGACTTTCTTCAGTGAAAATGTCTGCAAGGTAAGGGAAGCCCGGTTCAAAGCAGTAAAAGAGGCTAATCTTTAATTACTAAGTTTTCTTCCATCTGCATTTCTTCATGGGGTAGTTACTAGACTTCAGCAGCTATCCAGTGCGGTATATATGTGGAGCTCCTTACCAAGCCAGACTGTTTGCACTTGGGAGGGGGGGTTCAGGAGTATGCCTACCCAGTCTGGAGATGAAAACGTTCAGAGTACATTAAGGAAACCACCTGGTGAACAATGCCATCAGGAAAAAAGGAAAATAAGGACAACTGATTGGCAAAAAGGTCAGCAGTTGCTGACTGTACAAGATCACAGCAACAGAATCTGTATGCCTTTTTTGAAGCTGTTACTATTTTCACTGGTAAACCCATATGTCCATTATCTACAATGCCGCAGTCACCTCAATTTTCTGGGACATTCAGCAAAATGGCTAATCTGTATCCTGATCCTTAAGAGGTTGGTTACACCACAGTGGAAAACAAGGAACTGATTTCTCTGGCAGTCACAGTCATGTCAGAACCATTGAAAATGGATGCAGCTCTGAGCAGGGGTAAGCAGCATGAACACCTGGTGCAAGATAACATCTCAACAGATGCAGGCAATGGGGAACAGGGGAGTATTCTGACTAATACAGCTAAAGAGGAAGACATGGAAATTATAAGCCTAGGTTCTAGTAAATTGGAAGAAGTGGGGGGATATAATACCAGTTCACATAATTTTTCAATGGATGACTTTTACAAATTCTAAGCTGAAATCAAGCATGAAATACTAACAGGGTTTTCTAGCACGTGTTCAGCTCTAACAGATTTTATGGAGCCCTCTCTTCTATTCAGAATAAAATAGAAACACAACGCATACATACAAATAAGGTGGAGACTCATATTTTGTGCACTGAAGACATGGTTCCTCTCATGACTACTAAATTAAAAGTGGTTGAGAAAGAATTAGTGGATCTAAAAAATAAAATCATAGACTTAGAATATATCAATCACAAAGTGGCAACATTAAAATTGTTGGGCTGCCGGAAGGGTTGGAAGCCCCCCCCAAAAAAGTAATAATGCAGTCTTTGAATCATCAATACCCTGAGGAATGCATTTTACTGGATCGAGCCCACAGGGGACCTAGGCAAAATTCAGGGCAAACAGAAAATAACACACAGCCTAGACCCATATTTATAAAACCACATTATTTTAAGGATCAGAAACTGATATTGCAGCAGGCACGTATTAACAGAGGATTGCATTTTGGTCAACATCACTTTTCTGTTTTTCCTGATCCCTCACAGTCAACGCTGAAAGCTCACTGAGCATTTGATAAAATAAAGGAGATGCTTAGGCAAAGGGATATTAAGTTCTCTTTTCTTTTCCCTGTAGAATCTGTTATTTTTTTACATGTGAAAACATTGTTTTTTTCAGACCCTAAAAAGGCAGAGCAACATCTAAAGTCCCAAAATGGCTGGCACAACAGCAAAGTAATTTATTAGCAGGACACTCTGGCCTGGCTTGTATGGTATTATGAAATAGGTAACTGCATATCAGGATTGACGGGGTCTCTATACTGCAAGAAATTATGCTAATGATAACAGCTGATTTTGGGAGGAGGAAGAAGGATGAAAAGGCAAAGGAACGCCTTTTTTTTCTTTTTCTTTTCATAGGTGTTTGTAGCATGACAAGAGTCTTCAGAATGGGAGATCAGAGTGCAGTCTTGAGGGCATTCGGGGTGGCCTCTACTTTAAGTTTGGCAGCACACTTACCAGGACTGAGAACCAGGGGGTTGGGGGTGCTCACAATTGATAAGTATTTCAACTATCCATTTATTGCTAAATAAATTTATCCATATAATATTATATGGTAAGATGTGGGAAATTTGGTGGATAGCCAGTTTAATTGATTATTTTACACTTTTGGGCACTGTGAAGCAGGGGAGTGGGCAGGAAGCTAACATGGGAAAAACACAGCAAATATTACTTTATATTTGTATGGGTACAGCAAAAAATGGAAGATATATAAAAATAACCCATCAGGGTCAATGATTATCAACTATTTGGTGTTTAATGCACTACAGCTTAAAATTATTTCATGGAATGTGAAGGATGTTCAGGACCATGTGAAATCAAGGAAAGTATTTAACTGTGTAGATAGAATTGGGGGCAAACTGTGTGCTAATGCAAGAAACATACTTAAATGATAGTGAATTTTAATACCTAGCTAAGAAATGGGGTCCTGGCATTAATGACCCATATACCAATGTATCCATGGGGGGCTGCTGTGTTTTTTAAGAAAACATTAGGCATCACAATTATGAAACAGCAGCATGACCCAAATGGGAGGTTTGTAATCTGCCAGATTAGTTGGATGTGTAATACGTACACCATTGCAAATGTATATGGTCCTAATGAAGACTCCCCCCAAGTTTACAATCATTTATGTCTTGAACTTGCCCACTTTGCTGCTCCATATATTATTGCTGGTAACTTTAATACTGTTTTAAACCCACTAGTGGATCATTCATCTATTAGACCCATACATTTGACAGCAGCAATTAAAATAAACAATTTCATGGGTGATTATAAGCTTATGAATGTTTGGTAAAAACAGAATCTATTGCCAAAACAGTTTTCTTCATTTTCTGCTCCTCATCAAATGTACTTGGGAATTAATTTTGCCTTGATTTCACAGTCAATGGAGTAGCAAATTAGGGAAACCAAATATAAAAAATATGATAATCTCTGATCATGCCCCCTAATTCTCAATTTACAGGTCCTTAGACATCCTAGAAACTTAAACTTTAGGTTTGATCCAGTATTGTTTAAGGATGCTGCTTTTCTGGATTTTATTGGTAGAGAAATTGAGATCTTCTTTGAGAAAAATATGAATGCAGATTCTACGATACCCTATATATGGGAAGCACTTAAATCTTCAGGGGGCCATAACTTCTTTCATGATAGACAGAGACAGGCTGAGCTGCAAAAACTATTACATCTGGAAAAGAAAATTTCTGTAATAGAGAGAGATAATATGGTTTCAAATAAATTAGAACAGATTCCAGCTTTAGCATCACTCAGGGAACAATATAATGCAATTGTGACTGAACAGGTGGAAAGACAGCTTTATTAAACCCGTAGTAATTATTTTAAGGGGGAGCCAATTGATAAACTAATGGCTTGGCCATTAAAGGAATCACAGCAAACAAATGTGATAATGCAAATAATAGATCTTGATGGGACTAGACAAACTTTCCCTCAGCAAATTAACCAAGCTGTTTGGAAATTTTTTTCAGCAGCTGTATACTACTAATCTAACTGAGGAATTGGATAATCAGGAAATCATGTTTAAGGACATTGTAATACACACTATTTCTTTAGAATTATGAACATTTCTAGATCAGGAAATAATATGAGAGGAAATAATAAATTCTGTTCAGTCATTACCACCAGGAAAGGCCTCCAGTCCAGATGGCATCCCCATTCATTGTGATAAACGTACTGAACATAAAATCATAACACCTTAATTCCCTAAAACTTATTTCTTCTTTTTGTGAAGCTACTAAAATGTTGTTTCCCTAAAAGGACAAAGACCCTCAGTTACTTACATCAAAATCAGTGGTGGAATTCAAGCATGCATGGGATAGTCATAAGGAAATTCTGGGGGTTGGGGGTAGGAAGAAGTAGGCTGCTGGTTAACTAGGATCTGCAGCTTATCCAGTAGGTAGGGAAATGGGCAGACTGGGTGGGCCAAGCGGTCCTTATCTGCCGTCAAATTCTATGTTTCTATATCATCTTATTTCACACATGAATTCAGATGCAAAACTATTGTCTAAGATCCTGGCCACCAGACTGAAAAAGATTTTACCCCAGTACAGTAATTCATCAGGATCAAAATGGATTTATTAAAGGGCGGATGCTGAAATGTATTATACGGCAAACTACTAATGTAATAGATTTTTGCAAGGACGTAGATCTTTCCCTCATGTTGATAGATGCTGAGAAGGCCTTTGATTGGGTGGAATGGCCATATATAGAATTCATCATGCCAAAATACGGCTTTGGCCCTAATTTCTGTAAATGGGTGGCTATCTTGTATTCCAGTCTAGTGGCCAGGATTAAAACAAATCAGGAACTTTCATCTCCTATAACCTTGCAAAGAGACACCCAGCAACGTTTTCCTCTATCCCCACTAATATTCACCCTAGTCATCAAGCCATTGGCTATAGCAGTTAGGACTTCTAATTTAATAGTAGGCCCTATTATTAACAACTGCCCACAGAAAATCAGCTTATTTGAAGATGATATGTTGTTTTACATAAATATTCTCAATCAAAGCTTTCCATATGTAGTGGATCTATCAAATCAGTTCAGCATCTTTACAGGCTATAAAATAAACTGGGCCAAAATGGAAGTTTTGGAAACATGCAACCATTCAGATCCATTTGTTCCTCCTCCAAATTTAAAGATTTGTAAAGTATCTCAGGTTACATATTTAGGGTTAAAAATTGATAACTGACTGAGTGAACTCTATCAGTTGAATTATATCTCAGTAATAAAATAAATTAAATTTCATCTTTCACATTCGGTAACATTACCACTTACACTTATGGGTCGAATTAATGTCATTAAAATGGCTATCTTGCCCTAAATCATGATTGTATTTCATACTCTACTCATAATAATTAGAGACAAATATTTTTAAGGGGTGTGATAGTATTATTAGAATTTTTTTCTGGAAAGAGCAGAAGCCTCTTCTCTAATTGGAAAAACTGAATTCTCATTATACTCTTACAGGTCTTGCTGTACCTCATTTTAAATAGTATTATTATGCTATAGTTCTTGCTGCAGCTTCTGTTTGCTTTACAGAAGATCATAAGGCTCACTCCTGGATGATAGAAACCTGCTGCACTGCTTACTAAAATGTTAAGCATGCCCTTTATGTAGGCATGTATAAACATGAAATAAGTAATTTGTTAATGTGCACCTAAACAGTGCTTCATGTTTGGAATAAATTGTTTTGTCATCAGCAATACAAAAAATGCATATTGTTTCATGCATCAATTTATAAAAATAATCTGTTCCGTCTCTGACAAACCTGATATTCAAACAATGGTATGATAAAGAAATTTAATTAATTCTTCAAGAAGTTAATATCTGTGAGTATAGTACCTTAAAGAGCAGATACATAACCTGACAAATGCACATTTTTTCTGTTTTCTTCAAGTCATAGATTACAATACATTAATAAAAATCTTAAACAAGGTTCTGATTATACTTTGAATTAGGTTGAGCCAGTCCTAACAAAGCCCTCTCAGGTAAAATTAATATCCCAGATCTATCAAATTATTTTTCCTGAGTTGGAATTCCAATCTTGACAACTCAAAGCTAAATGGGAATAAAAACTGCTGCAAGGCATATCGTGTGGAATGTGGAAAGCAACTGTAAGCGTTAAAAAGTGGGGGTCAAAATATATTTGATTATAGCAGATTTTGTCTACTATTTTACACAGAATGTATTACACCCCTGATCAATTACATAAAATGAATACAGCTATCTCTTTAATGTGCCCTAGATGTGAAAATATGGTGGGTATTTTAGAACATATGCTTCATTACTTGTCCTCAGCTCACTTTATGATGGGATCAGATTTTGGAGGTTTTATCTAAGAGTTTAAACATGAAGCTGGTTAAGAATCCAGCTTGGATGCTTATTAGATTTGGCACTGTGTACAGAAACCTTCAACTTTCACAACAATATCTGATTAACATCAGTATTAAAGCATTAAAGCAAAAACTGCTTAAATGGAAGGATAGTACACACCCACCTTTTGATGTGTGGTTGAATTTGATGAATATGACCCATACATTAGAATGGATACATTACTGTACTATCAAACAGATGGAGAAATTTAATACTATCTGACTTCCTTTCCATGAAATACTTGTAAGTAAAAGGTAGAGACGCTTAACCTCAGATTATGTAATCTTGGATATTCTATGTAGTGTCAATATGTGGATGTACATATGTGTTACCCCTGATGGTAAACTATGCATATATTATACTATCATAGTTAATAAATGAAAAAAAAACAGTGATCCCCTTTTACTGGTGATAGCCCATGGGACTGCTAGTTGTTGACAGTGGCTCCTTGTATTTGCTCTCTGTTCTGCAGACTGAAATCCACACTGTGATGTGTACTTAAGGTTCTGTAAAATCTTAAAAAGCTATAATGTCTCCCCAAAATCTTCTATTTTCAAGACTCACCAAACCAGTTTTAAGCAATCTCTGTTGATATGAAAAGTGTCTTATGTTTGGTATACTCTTCATCACTCTGTGTTGGATTTATTCTAAGAGACTTATGCTGTGTTTAAGATGTGGGTTCCAGTGGAGAAAGCAGAAGTCTAGGTGTGGCCTGATATGCCTGAAATGTAAGTAATAAGTCATGACAGTGTGTGCATTTCAAGGATTCTAATGCACACCCCAGGACATCCAAACACATGAGGCCAAAAGCCAAATGTCCTTATGTCCCTAGGAAGTGCATTAAAATCCTTGAAATGCACAACCTGGAAGTGACTTATGACACTTGAAACAAGCATTTGTCAATGCCGAATGTTTGCTTACTGGCATTGGCAGTGGTAGTGTACAACTTACAGAGCTGCATAATAGTAATGGCAGTGAAGTATTGAACTGAAGCCAACCCCACCACCACCCTGCAGAGAGTGACAGGCATTGGGGTGTGCATTTGGGTCATCAGGCATAACGGCCATGACATTTCGCCACACCCCACTCTGCAGAGACTGACAAGTGTCACGTGTTCCTTGGGGTCTTTGGCCCTTATGCGCACCCCATTTCATTAGGAAATACGGTGAGATGGGTGCAATATAGAAGAATGGGATGAAGTTTGGGGCCGAAGAGTCCAAGGCATACCTCGATGCCTCTCAGTGACTGCAGGGTATGGAATGGTATGAGCATCACAGGCAAGAATCCCAAGTCACACCCCTGATTCCTGTCATTCTCTATAGGGTTGGGCGATTGAGTTGAAAAGCCTAATACCTCAAGCATTCGTTGGTATTTTAACTCCAAATTTTCAACATGTTTGTTTTGTGACCCCACCTCATGAACAGGGGAATATCAGTTTGGTAGCCGAAAGCTGCTTATGCACAGTGACTACGGGATTTAGCACCACAGGTGCAAAAATATTCCGAACAGGATGTAAAAAATTACAGCTGTACTCTTTCATGGGGAGGTGTAAAAATGGCAATGTTGCAAATGTGTAGTAAAAATATTTAAAAAAATGGTGAAGTCACGAGCGTACATAGAAACTGCTATGCACACCCGTTATATAAGTAGGTTGGGGATATTTTATAGCAGATTGTCAACTCAGGCATTTTGGTGCCTCCGATCATGAACAGTGTCACTGTGATTTTCTTTATCTGTGCCGAACAATGATTTCCCACAGCGTCCACACATCTCTGCACTGAAAGTGTGAAAACACACTTCGGCCATGTTGTGAAAAATGGCAGCTTCACTGTTCATGAGGAAGTGCTGAAAAATGCCACTAGTGAAAATCTGGAGTGAAAATATTACAAAGTCATGAACTAATGAGGATGCGTGGAAATTGCACAATGCTCACTCATAACACGGTCATTTTATGGACTTTTGTCACCAAATTTTCAACATAGCCATTTTAAGACCTCTGCTCATGAACAGTGTAACTGTGATTTTCTTAATCTGTCCTAAACATTGCTTTCGCACACCAACAGCACCATTGTATGCTACATGTGCGATAACACATTTTGGGTGACATATGAAAAATTGCAGCTGTACTGTTCATAAGGAAGTTTAATAAAATGGACATGTTGAAAATCTAGAGTGAAAATATTAAATTTGCAAACTTACGAGCATGCATAGGAACTGTGCAACGCACGCCATAAAAAGTCATTTTTAGGCATTTTTTCACCAAGTTTTCAACATAGCCATTTTAAGACCTCTGCTCATGAACAGTGTCACTGTGGTTTTGTTAATGTGTCCCATACATTGAGCTTCCACACCGACTGCGCCATTGTGCGCTACATGGGCGGAAACACGTTTTGGGCAGGATGTGAAAAATGACAGCTGTACTGCTCATAAGGAGGTGTGGAAAAATGGCAATGTTGGAAATCTGGAGTGGAAATATTGAAAATTCGCAAACCTACGAGCGTGCATGGTGGAACTGTGCAATGCACACTCATAAAACAGTCATTTTTAGGAATTCTGTCACCAAATTTCCAACATTGCCATTTTAAAATCTCTGCTCATGAAAAGTGGCATTGTGATTTCCTTAATGTGTCCCATACACTGAGTTCACACGACTGCGCCATTGTGCGCTACATGGGCGGAAACACGTTTTGGTTGAGATGTGAAAAATGACAGCTGTACTACTCATAAGAAGGTGTGGAAAAATGGCAATGTTGAAAATCTGGAGAGGAAATATTGAAAATTCGCAAACCTATGAGCATGCGTAGGAACTACACAACGAACGCTCGTAAAACAGTCATTTTTAGGAATTTTATTCACCAAATTTTCAACATAGCCATTTCAAGACCTCTGCTCATAAACAGTGTCACTGTGATTTTCTTAATTTGTCCCGTACATTGATTTCACACACCGACTGCACCATTCTGCGCTACAAGGGCGGAAACACATTTTGAGTGAGATGTGAAAAATGACAGCTGTACTACTCATAAGACAGTGTGGTGAAATGGCAATGTTGAAAATCTGGAGTGAAAATATTGAAATTTCGTGAACTTACGAGCCTGCATAGGAACTGTGAACGAACTATTAAACAGTCATTTTTTGATTTTCACCAAATTTCAATATGGGTTTTTGCTCCCTTCTCATGAATGATGTCACTGTCATGGCAGTATTCAGTCCCAAAGGGTGATTTCACAGTCACTGCGCAGTCATTGTGAAAAATCACTGTTCGAGCCTGAATAACGCCATGACAGTGACATTATTCATGAGGAGGAGTCCCAAAAACCACATGTTGAAAATCTGGTGCAAAAATTCCCAAAAATGCCTGAGATATGCAATAAAGTTGAACCCCTCCTATCTAGCCCATTATACAGCTTACCGGCATTTCCTCAGTTCGTGGTCGGCTTTGAAGAGTACAGACGTGTTCCCGGTCCACCGAAGATCGTCGCACCGGAGTCCGGAGGTAAGTATGGGGTGAGGGGGGTGTGGGGAGGCTGGGTGCGCAGGGTGGGTGCGGGTTGTGGGAGGGGGTTCGGGAGACGCGCTGGGGACCGCTTTTGTTTTACAGGTTAAAACAAAAAAAATGTTGTGGGATTACTTGCCACACTGGAGTGGGCTCCCAGTGTGGCACAATGACTTTGGGGGGGCGTTCAGCTGATGGGGATTGGGCACCCCGTCGGCAAAAAAAATCTTGGGATGTTTGCCACACTGGAGTGGGCTCAGCGGGCACTGGGACTTTTAGGCGTTCAGCCAACAGGGATTAGGCACCCTTTGGCAAAATTATTGATTGCCACGCTGGGGTGGCTCCCAGCGTGGCTCCAACTACTGGGAAGGGTGGGAGGAGGAGACCCTGCAGCTCAGCTGGGGATTGGGCACCGTGTTCTCTCACGCTGCATGCGGGTGGCCAGCACGGCTGGGGGAGCTCGCAGGGAGCAGCTTCTTATCACTGCTCACTCAAGCGTAGTTCCCCCTTTCAACTGTATGCTACTGCATTTTGGAGCGTGTCATAGACAGCTCCAAAATGCATTAGCTTACAGGGGCCGTGCCTGCCAGCTCGCTGCCTGAATTGGAGGAGGAGGTGACACACTTCCAAAATCTTCGATGATGGCACTATGTTTCTTGCACATGCATGCAAGCAAACATAAAAATGGGTTTTCATCATAGAATAATTAGTTTGAGTCACTTTGATAGGGATTAAAACGTCTTTACTATTTTCAAACAAGCGTACAACACATTAACTCTAAAACTTTTAAAAACTGAAAAAAGTAGTCCCTATAATGCATAAATAGCACATTTCACCAATAGGTTAACTAGTACTTTGCAGTAAAAGTATTTTTTAGTAGTGTTAGTTGAAAATATATATTTTCTCTGTAACATGTAAATATTCTTATAAATGCACTGCAACATCTGTAAATTTGTAAAAATAAGTTGTGTTTAAAACTTTCTTTTCATTACACAGTAGTAATAAAGTTTATTTGAAGGCAACTTTTTCTTTATATGATTGAGCTGAAATGTTAGTAAGAAAAAAACATGTCTTGCATTTCAAACCAGTACAAGCACTGTCTCTTAATGGAAATGTGTTCAAAACATTTACACCTGCCACCTATAGTTAACTTAAAAGCACCCATATATTATTTAAATGTACATGCTGTTATAAACCTCAGGAGTGTGTCTGAGCAGTTTGGGTCTGTCTCTACCTAGGTAACCATGTTTTCCCACATTTTTCTTTTTATTTATAAAGTATTATTGCCAACTTAGTTTTTCCTGTTTTTTTCTTTCTTCTGTTTTCCACACATTCAAGATACAGATTTTTTATCATGCAATGTGTATCATGGAACACAGGGATACAAAATTGTATTGTGGTCCACTAGCTGAATGTTCCTCTCCTATACTACACACACACACACACACAATGAATGCCTCCTCTACAGTCAGAGGCTCAATCAACTCACTGTCAGGGCAAGCAGAAGAGTCCCCCAAGTGCTCAAGTACTCTAGTCCCATCCTGTTGCAGGAAGTAGATTTCCTTGGTGTCCAGTGGTCCCACTGTCACCAATCCCCAGCCCATCCCAGCAATAACAGCCAGTTCTATACCAGGCTGTGGTGCACCCATCAGGTGCAGGGACAGATAAACAGGATTTCCAGTGTGTCCCATTCCATCAAATTGCTGGCACTGCTTGTGTTTCAGTAGCAATCCCTGGTGTCTAGCAGCCTCACACCCCACTGTGGTATCAAACACCCACCCAGCCCTCTGTCCCTTATGAGTATCTCTGTGTCATGTAAGTGCATGCAGTGACCAGTGTAGCTCTCCACACACCTCCTCACCTGTCCACCATATATCCACACAAGGGGAGTGCATCTTATTTATAGGATACAGTGCATCACACAGTCCTATAAATAACATGCACTCGCCCTGCAGAGACATACAGTGATCCACTGCAGAGATGTGCAGAGGGTTGTACCAGTCACCGTATGCACCCCCACAGCATCAGAAAAGTTGGTAAGGGAACACTGGGTTTGGGTGGACATTTGATACTGTGGTGGTACCAGGGGCTGCAAGACACCAGAGATTGCTGTTGAAATACTGGAGGTGTCAATGATCAGAGTGGAAGAGGGAACACCATGAATCATGTTTGTCTGTCCCTGCACCAGCTGGGTGCCTTACAGCCTGGACACAGAACTGGCTGGTGTTGCTGGCATGTGGCCAGGGATATCTACTAGACATAGGGGGAACAGGACAGGGTGTGGTGAGATACTTGGGCACATGGAGGGCTATGTATGTGCCTGGCACCTAGAGGTGATGAACCACTAGGTACCAAAGATCAGGTTTATGAATGCTAGGCCATGTGTCAGAGGTGGGGGAACCACTAGGCTTCAGGAATGTGGTTACTGACTGTCATTTTGTGTCTATGAGAGTGAGGGGCCAACTAGGAACCAGAGATCAGGCTACTGAAAGTTGGATTGTGCATCAGTTGGTGGTAGACTATTAGGCACCAGGGAAACCATTGGTGGACACTAGGATAGTGATTATTGAGAGGGGAGCTCCTAGTCACCAGAGAAATGTTCACACACACCCAGCTTGGCACCCGGGGGGGGTGTTCTCCTCCACTGGCTGTTTGGGTTGGTTTCTGGAGTGCCTATGGAAACCACTGGAGTTGTGTGTAGTAAGAGGTTTTTGTTTGGTGGTATTTGTGTGGCACAGAAGGACCACTCTAACCCCTTTTGCAAAGCACACAGTGACTGAATATTGGGAAGTGAGCTATTCATGGCCATGCCACCACCCTTACCAACCCACATACATTATGTTTTGTGTGGGCATTAACCATGTTTGGCTGCACAAAAGCCCCTTTTGAATATGGGGATCTGATGCATGCCCTGATTGCACAGGCAAACATCCACTAGTGCTCACACAATATTTCAGGCCCTAGAGTTTTATATTTTGTAATAACGTCTTTATTATTAATTGGTGGATGGGCAATAGCTTTTGTTGCTCCCTGAATTAAGTTTCTCAGGCAGGCAGGTCAGGTAGTTGAACTGCTTTTCTTTCTCTGACTACTTTGATATCCTTCCTGTCAAACTATTACTGTGACTGGACAATCATCTTTCCATAATTTCAATTTTATTCATTTTATTTTTGTTAAAACAAGAAGGTCAATGTGCAAAAATGACAATTGTCATAAGTCTATTTTATGAAAAGTGAAAACATACACGGGATGCAGTACAAAGTATGTTGTCAGTGAAATTACAGTATACTTGTTTTGTGAGGTTTTTGGTTTGAGGGATGATAAGAAGCACAGTTATCAGCTTCTATCTTTTTTTGTTTAAGGTAATGCACAGTATGTTACCAATGCAAACAATTTATTTTTAGATCAGTCAGGGAGCCGAAGACTTGAGTTTAAGTGATCAATATCAGTTTCCTTCATTTCTACGAAGCATTCCAAGCAATTTGAATGTGCATGATGGAGTGATCCAAATGCTGTTGCACTTCCAGTGGACATGGATTGGGATTGTGGTTCATAATGATTTCTCCAGTCAACAGTCTAGCCTGGTCTTAAAAGACAAGTTAATAAAGGCTGGTATCTGTATTGGGCTGTTTGAAACTGTCTCAAATGACTATGATAACATCCTGTATGTAGCTGAGTTAGTCAAACTGTCATCAACAAGAGTCATACTTGCTAGTCGGTCATTTGGTGTAAGTGCACTTATTGCTGAAATGGCATTTCAAAATTTAACTGGAATAACTTGGATTGGCTTGGATTGGTGGCCTCAGTCTGCAACATATGGTGATGTGAAGTATCATGAATTGTTACGTGGAGCACTTTGGTTTTCAGTGTCAGTAAAGAACTTACCCTCATTTGCACATTTGCTATACAGCCTTCATCCATCAAGGGATTCTAATGATGTGTTCGCTAGAATGTTTTGGGAAACTGTGTTTGAATGCACCTGGCCTTCATCTAAAAACTCACAAGCAATAAGAGATAAAAATACTCTCTGTACAGGGAGAGAGGATTTAAGAAATCTGAACAATGACAACCTTCGATTCTTCTCTGACAACCCTACACTATTAGACTATTCAACATACAATGCCGCATGTGCTATTGTTAATGCCTTAAATGAATTGCAAGCATGCAGACCTGGAGAGGGACCCTTTTTAAATGGTTCATGTGCAAGATTTCCCTATTTTCAATCCTGGCAGGTAAGAGGGATAAAACTCTAACTTTTATTTACAGTTCGACTGAATAGACATAGAACAGAAAAGTGAAACAATTCAGCAATGCAGTAAAACTGGTACTATGTTTTACAGCTGTGTAGGAAATCTAAAACACTAGTTAAAGAAGTAAACATATCTGTCATTAAACAAAACTTTCAGCTTATGTAACTTTTTTACAGAAAGCACAATGCAAATAGGCACTCCAAACATTTAAAAATATGTCTATATGATCACTGCAGAAACAAATTAACCTTTCATAGCTTGGTCTAGTGGTGAAGTCACCCTGCCATTCAGTCAAATTAAAAGGACCAGTTTGTATCCAGTGTTTAAGGACTAAGTTCTTGGCTGACATCAGAGTGACAAGTAACCACAAAATATTGGCCTTGGACATCCTTACAAGGTCAGAGGTCATGTCCAACATTACTAATTTCTCAAATACTGCTATTGTTTAACCCACATTTTTTCACATGTTTCAAACACCTCATCTCAGAAGTTTTTTCACTGGGGACATGACCAAATTATATGTGAAATAGTGTCATCATCATTAAAGCATCTCCAACATGCTTTATCAGATAACCCTATGTGAACAGTTTATCTGGTGTATGGTACAACTGATGAACTATTTTGTAATGTGTTAACCTGCCCTTTGCCTCCTAACATACCTTGAGGGTGTTTTTCCAACTGTGATCCCATTCCTCTAGTGAGATAGTGGTACTTAATTTCAATTCCCTGTTGTTACTTATAGACTGGATCAGATCATCTCTCAAGTCTATAATCACATTATATATAATTCTGCATCCTTTGTTTGTGGTGAATATCTTATCCATAAAATGAGGAGTGGACAGTGTGACTGAATAATTAACATTTGTTTTAGAATTTGCCTATGCTCCAAATACTTAAAAAATTCTGTTCTGGGCAGCTTGTATCTTGTATTTAAATCAACAAAACACATCAGAGTTTTTGTGCTTTGATCCAGCAAATCATTCATGTACAGAAGGCCATTCTCATTCTAAAAAAAGTCTCTCTCTTTGGAATATTTTGTTATGCCAAATGCAGCAGTGTGGGGAAAGAATTGGGTTCCACTCTAAAAACTTCAGTTTTAGACCAGGTCCTTCAAGTTTCTCTGATGATGAGATGATATTTTACTTCTTTTGGAACTTCTGCAAACAAAATAACCCTGGGATTAACTTATTTCAGTAAGCTTTTATCAATATCAACCCACCCCAGAATTAGATTTGAATCCTAAGACCTTAAAGAGTCTGAGAGATTAGAAAAGTGTCATACCTTCCCTTACAGAAATAATTATATGAAATGTTTTTATGCTGCACACATAAAACTACTTATGTGATATGTATTGTGCAAGCATGATTGAGATGTTAAACTGGAACTGATGACATGCATGTGCTTTTTATGTTAAATTGGAACAGACCTCACACATATGGCATTCAGTACAAGTCACATTAAACTGTTCTACCAATGAGTTGAATTATCATTGTTTTTTACAGTCGACAATGCATTGGCAACTCATATTGCACTGTATTTCAGTGCTTAGCCAGTTCAAGGGCAATGTATGGAAATTTTTTATCAACTCATTTAGACTGCATCAGCAGTTCAGTTACAATGCAATGCAAAACTGAGTTTTAATTCTTAAGAAACAGTTTTTTGTAGGGTTTTGTACTGGATCAAGCAACATTTCTGCAACTCAATCAGAAATGCTCATTGTAGGGACAGTTTAATGTGACTTCTACTGTACATGTAGAAAGCAAGTGGTTACTGATAAGTGCACATGTAATAGTTAAGTGACTTGATCAGGATCACACCATATACTGTACAAGTGGGGGTAGATGAGATTCAACCCCAGGTCTTCAGATCTCCAAGTCTCCTGGTTTGCAGTTCAGTGTTTTTAACCATGATGCTATACTACCTACAGTCATATGGCCCACTTGTACTGCAATACAAATCTGCATATTGTACATCTACATGCATACTGCATGCTTGTAGCCACTGTTATGCTTTTCCATTTTCTTGTCCTCCATCAGATGAGCAACTGAATTGTAGCATGCATACCAATGGGAACACATGTGGTTCTTCTCATCCCGAATATACATACTTACCCACAAAACTACTTAATTACTTCTCTCTGACCTGTACTCCCACTGTAGTCTCTCCATAGCTTTGAATGTTTCCACACAAACAGACTTTAAGGTGCAAACACAAATGTAGCAATAACTCGACACCCACCCACATGGCCAGTCCCTCATGAACACACACTGCAACAGGTGTGTCCATGCAGCTACAGACAACCCACCAAGTATACATATAAGTTGAGAGTCTATTACCTGAGTACTATGGAGCCAGAGGCAGGAGTCTTTAAGAGATGATGTCCATGGGTCAGAGTACTGGGGCATAGACGTACACCTTTAAAATGAATGGAGTTTTTTTTATTACTCTTTTATGCATTATGGTGGTGAGTTGCAGAACAATGAAGGGTACTGTTCTATTAACAAGGCTCTTGTTAGTTGAGTAGTGGCCTTCATCAATCTCCAATTCTCCATCAATAATGTATGAAATAGTAATAAAAAGTACCTTTCATTTCAGTGGTGCATGCCCCTGCAGTCTCCCTTGCCCCATGTCATAATGTGCCTGAGTGTGCTGTGATGGAGGTCAGCTTCACTGGAGGGGGCATAAGCTTGACCACAGTGGATCTTCAATCATCTGTGCATACCATACTGCTCAACTATCCCTGAATGCAAGGAACAACCCTCATTTTACCCCTGAAAACTGCTCTGCTCCTCATCCGTCCCTCTTGGAAAGTGTTCTGCTCACACAGAGGATGTCCTGTAAATTTAGACTTTATGGCATGGGCGCCATTTCAGATTTCAGCATATGGGTGCCAACAACCAGTGGAGGCAAGGGGCTAGATAGTCCCTAGGTGGCAAGCTATAGAATGACTGTAATGTCTCTGAAAGGTAAAACTCATTTGTTGTTACTGAAAAGTGATGTGCGAATCATGAAAAATTCAAATGTGTAAGACTTCTCTGTCTATAACCTGAAGCAGTGCATCAGATCTGGCTTTAAGCTCAAAAAGTTATTAACCACTTTTTTCATGGATGATGTTCTGAAGCCCCCCCAAAAAACACCTCTGTCTCTATTTCTCTCCATGACTCCATCTCATTCAATACCCATCCCATATGAGTCATGAAGCTGCCCAAAGGTGCAGAAAAGTGAAAAACACATCAATATTTCAGTCCTTCCTCTTTCCCCAGTCCCCATTTAAAAAAATATTTACTTTTACTTACCTGGCCATCTGGCCAGAACCTGCAGCCTGGCTCATCATGCCAGAAAGCACTTTTTCACTCCACTCCTCCTCTGCTCTTCTGCCAGAAGCTGGATGCTAAAATCCACCATCCCAGGTTCCCAATGTGGTCTGCGACCAAGTCACCTCACTACCCAAAAACACCCAACCTGCATTGCTTGCTTCTTGCTTGGCTGCTGCCATGTCTGCTGCTGCACTACACTGATCAAGGCCTATGAAGACCACCCACACCACTATCACTGCTGCTGCTAAGCCTAGCTTTTTGTCAAGTGGGCCTGTGCTGTTTTTTTTTGTGTGAGGTGAGCCTAGTAAAGTAAGTAGGTAGCATAGCCTTGAGTTAGCTTCCTGCTCACCCCCTGTACCTTCAGCCACCAGGTGAGACAGAGACTCACTAAGAGTAGACCAAATAAAATGCCACCACAGCACTGCTATTGAGAGTTCAGTGCTCACCAACTCCTCCAAGCTGTAGTGTGCAACCTGTGTACTCTGTGGTGGGAATGACAGTGTCACACTCACGTGACTCATGTGCTCTTGCTTGGCTGGGGCTCCTCCATGTCATGTGTGATGGTGCCACTGCTACTAAGTGGAGCGAGTGGACAACACAGTATTGACATAGTCAAGTCAGAAGTGTAACTGCAGAGTGAACACACACAGGCCAGGGGGTGCTTTTTGTGCAAAAGATTAAATCAAAATGTAATGATATTATTGCCACACCATAAGACCTACTTAGGTACAAATGTGGGGGGGCACCCCCACCCTTCTTAAATGGCACTCCTGCTTTATGGTAGAAATTCATTCTTAGGTACAAGTAAATTCAATAGTTTCCATTGTGTTCTGAGGTACTGTATTTCCATGTTTCAGGATGTGTTCTGATCATCGTGAGGGCTAGCATCCCTCATTGTACCTAATTTTGAGTGTCCATGTCCCTCATTTCAGTGGAAAAATGTGAGGTATGGTGCATGCTTCCAAAACCCTACTGAGCACAAAGAGTGCTTACCATGGCCATAGTGTATATACTAGATACGGAATGACAAAGGGAAAGTAGATAAGCAAAATCAGTCATGGAGAAACACATTTGAAGCACTAAATAAGCATACAGGGATTTGTATAGCCCAAAAATAAGTTTAGGCTTTACAACACAGAGGCCCCTCTTTGCACATCAGAAATGTGGGATGTTGACTGACTAAATCCTAGGCATTTAAATCATTAAGCAAACAATACTTTACAATGAATGGAAATTAGTTGGCCCAGTGGCATGGAGGGCTGAGGCATCCATGCCTTACCTCCTGTGATGCCGATTACCCATGTTTGCAGTGCGAGCGGGCTGCTGTGGGCCAGCTAGGGAGGGAGGGAGAGGATTGAGAATCCAGAGGACAGCTTTCCTGTACTGGATGGGTTGGGGATGGAGTCCACTGCTTGCCTGTCCCCTAGCAGCAGCTGGTGGATGGCACAATGGACCCAGATGTAGGGGGTGGCTGTGGGGCACATGCCAGGCATGCCACATGTGGAAGTGTGCATGGCTTGGCCATTGGCATCACTGCATGCCTATGCACCCCACTCAGGGGGGAGTGAGGAAACATCCTGGCTGGTGAGATGGTGCTGGCCCCTCACGGGTACTGCACCCTGCAAGCCGGCACCTCACTAAGAAGATCCAGAGGTGAGTCCAGTGGATGCCAGGATGATAGGGTGGGAGAAGGGAGGAAGGGGGGAAGGGGGGTGGTCAGGAGAAGAAGAAATAGATGAGCTAAAAAAAAAAGAATGGAAATTCAATGACAAAAATTAAAAGCCATTAAGCAACTTGCAAAAGAATCAGAATTAAAGAGTTTACCTAATTTTAATGGGAAATCAGTGAAAAATGTATTTTAATGGCTCTATTTGCTAGCATTAGTATAAGAAATAGAAGCGGCTGTGTTTTTTTAGATGAGATTGCTGCACACATGGCAGGTGCGCAGCACGTGAACCTAATGTGAACTTAAAATGATGTTCACACCAGCTTAACTGCTGTACTCATGTCAAGTGTGCAAATAGAAGCTCTGTGAGTCCAGTAAGCTAGTAATATTAAGATGACTGATCTTATTAATATCTCCACACATTTCTAGGCCTAGAAATTTAACTGTAGAGGTAGATTCTTTAAAATTAAACTGTTTGAAATCTGTATTGCCAATTATGTTCGAAATTGGGAGTAGTTCTGATTTTTCACATAATTTTAAAACCTGAGAATAGGGAAAAGGAATCTATAAATTTTAAATGGGTTCGCAATGGCTTCCCTTGGTCTGAGAGGGTAAGTAATAATCATCTGCATATGCAGATTGTTTATTATGTTTGTCTGACCCCATGCCTTCAATCTCAGCCGTGGATCTAATTTTAATTAGTAGAGGTTCTAAAGCCAGGACAAACAATAACACTGAGTGGGGCAACCCTACCTAGTCTCCCTGTGAATTTCAAAGTTACCTGAGAATACCCCATGTACTTTAATTTTAGCAGATGTTTGGTTATATAGGATGTTCACCCAGTTGCAGAGCTGCTCCCCTAAATTGTATATTAGCATCTAAGGATAGAAGGAGGGGTGCATAGGCAGCGTTCTTGGCATTATATGTGCTATGTAAGATCTTCTTGATCAAATTGGCACTACTTTGACCTTTCATAAACATAGAACCGTAGACTTTGATGGCAGAAAAGGACTGCTTGGCCCACCTAGTTTGCCCATTTCCCTACCTATTGAATAAATTGCAGATCCTAGTTAACCAACTGCCTACTTCTTTGTATCCCTCACACAAATTCCCTCATGTCTGTCCAATTCATTCTTGAATTCCCCCACTGTTTTTGACCCCACAACTTCCTCAGGAAGGCTGTTCCATGCGTGCACCACCTTTTCTGTGTAGAAGTGCTTCGTGACCTCTATTATGAACCTCCTTCCCTCCAGTTTAAGACTGTGCCCTCTCATGTTATGGTTGCCAGTCAGCTTAAAGACACTCTCCTTATCAATCATATGTATGCCTTTCAGGTACTTCAAGGTCCCAATCATGTCTCCCCTCTCTCTCTCTCTCCTGTCTTCCAGGGAGTACATGTTCAGTACCCTCAATCTCTCCTTGTATGCCTTACCCTGCTGACCAGCTATCATCTTTGTAGCCCTCTGGACATTCCCCTGCAGGTTAATGTCCTTGATGAGGTGTGGACACCAGTACTGAACCCCATACTCTAGATGAGGCCTTATCAGGGACCTGTACAAGAGCAGTATAACCTCCTCTCTCCTACTGCTGATCCCCTAGATATGCATCCCAGTATCTTATTTGCCTTTGCTGCTGCTTTCTAGCACTGTGTGGAGTGTGTCAGGTCACTAATGATCATAACTCCCAGGTTCTTCTCCTCCTGTGATGTAGATACTCATACTCCACCAAAGTAACACTCTCTCCTGGGATTCCTTGCCACAGTTTCTCTGGGTTGTGTGAATGCTGAACCAGATCGTCACTTGCAATTTACTCTTTTCAATTTTGGCACCTTCTCAGGGTAGCGCTGTTTACTCCATGACTGTGTAGAGCTCCCTGATTGGCTGGTCTCAATTGCCTGAGACTGGAGCCCCTGAGACATGTGGCTTAATGTAAAACTGCATCTCTGTACTCAGCTCCTAATTTATATATTTTAATTTAGCCTGTTCTACTCGGCCTGTGTAAATTAACTTACCATTCCCCCCTCGCTGCAGTTTCTCTCCAACTGTATGTGCACTGATTCAGTGTTAGCTTTGTAAACTTCCCTTTGATTTTTCGTCCTTCCCCCGACCTCCTTTAAATGCACACAGTCTCCTCCTACTCCTATCTGATGTTTCAATTTATTGGATACTTTCTGTCAACAACTGCCATTCCTCCCATCCCCTTTTGCAACTAAGCCTGCTACCAGCTTTCTCTTATTCTGTCTTGCTGAGGCATACCATTTTGGTACTTTAGGTTTGCTTATTGTTCACTATCCTAGCATGTCTCGCTGATGTATCCCATTTTGGTACTTTAGGTTTGCTTATTCTTCACTATCCTAACATGTCTCGCTGATGTATCCCATTTTGGTACTTTAGGTTTGCTTATTGTTCACTATCCTAACATGTCTCGCTGATGTATCCCATTTTGGTACTTTAGGTTTGCTTATTGTTCACTATCCTAGCATGTCTCGCTGATGTATCCCATTTTGGTACTTTAGGTTTGCTTATTGTTCACTATCCTAGCATGTCTCACTGAGGCATACCATTTTGGTACTTTAGGTTTGCTTATTGTTCACTATCCTAGCATGTCTCGCTGATGTATCCCATTTTGGTACTTTAGGTTTGCTTATTGTTCACTATCCTAACATGTCTCACTGATGTATCCCATTTTGGTACTTTAGGTTTGCTTATTGTTCACTATCCTAGCATGTCTCGCTGATGTATCCCATTTTGGTACTTTAGGTTTGCTTATTGTTCACTATCCTAGCATGTCTCGCTGATGTATCCCATTTTGGTACTTTAGGTTTGCTTATTGTTCACTATCCTAGCATGTCTCGCTGATGTATCCCATTTTGGTACTTTAGGTTTGCTTATTGTTCACTATCCTAGCATGTCTCACTGATGTATCCCATTTTGGTACTTTAGGTTTGCTTATTGTTCACTATCCTAGCATGTCTTGCTGATGTATCCCATTTTGATATTGTATCCTTGCTTATTGCTCACTATCATATCCTGTCTTGCTAAGGCAGTTGATTTAGGTCAGGTGATCTCTCTAGTACTTAGTCTGCTCCAGAGTAGTATCTAAGAAATTTGCTTCAAAGCCTCTCTGCCCCTAGTACTACTCTATAGTCAGGTGAACTCTTTTCTTATTTAGCCTGACAAGGAGCTGTACTTAAGGATTAATGTTTCAAGCTCCGCTACCTATAATACTATTCTGGAGAGATTAAGAAATTCTCCATTGAGAATCCCTTCTCTTGCCAGCACTTGTAGTGCCCATTGGGTGATAGTCTCATAATGAGGGCATATTACTGGCTTCTATGCTTGTCTTTACTCATCTTATATGTATTGGACCTGAACGTGAATCTAAAAAGAACTCCTAGAGTGGAGAATGGCTCTCTTTTTACATTGTCCGACCGGGACTTTTCCTATCAAGTAGAAGAACTTGTACATGCTCTAATTTCCCTTAGCCCGCTGCTAGTCCTTCACCTGCACCGGCATACAGGAACTCTCCTAGAGATTGCCCACAGGGGTACACTACCTTCTGCATACTCCCTCCTAATCCTATTGACTCTCTCGGTCAGGGTATTATTGTATACAGCATCAGGAAAACTGGGAACTAGCCTAAGAGTTCCCTATACTGCCACAGACAAATCACGTAACTGAAGAAGACTCAGCCACCCACACTTCTCCTATGACTCTGCAGGAAACTCTTGTTCCTGCTTTTACTATGCTCAGAAAATGTTGAGCTTCCTCCAGGCCCCTCTGGCACCCATGGTATCTCCAGCAGAGCTACAAAGCCTCAAGGGGCTTAGATTCTTGCATATTAATGTATGTAGCCTATTAAAAAAAATTACTTCAGTTCAGGCCTGGGTATGTCATACTGCTCCATATGTTCTGGTGATTATGGAGTCCTGACTCTGACTGGTGACCAGTAACAACGAAATTAACATCCCCTCCTACTCTTTGTTCAGAGCCGACATGCAAACTGGAGGTGGTGGGGTAGCTATTTACATCAAGGATAAATTCCCTGCCTCCATAAATGACTCAACCTCTGTCCCAAAAGAATTTGAAAGCTTGTCATTAAAGGTTGAAATTGCTACCAGTGTCTCATTATGTATAATAGGTTGCTACAGACCCCCATCAGCTGGACTACAGATTTTAAAACATCGTGGAAATGTCCTGTGTTTGGCATCTTCAGAATATATTATACTAGGGGACTGCAACTTAGACTGGCTGTCCAGTGCATCCACCCCACTTAAAATGTTCTGTGATTCCCTTGGGTTGTCACAGCTAATAAACAAATCTACTCATCCTAACAAGCTCAACCCTAATAACAGTACTCTCTTGGATATCATTTTAGTTAACAAACCCCATTTATTCTACCATGTTGGTGTCTTTTTCTCTGATATTAGTGACCATTGCTTCATCGCTTGTGTAAGATCCACTCTTGAATCCACAACTGCACCAAAATTCTCCTTTAAAAGGTGCATACGCAACTCTGATCTCCATGGGTATATATCAGAGATAAGAGACTCCATGTGGTGGCAGGACTTATATCTAGCTAAGTCCCTGACTATGACTTATGATATTTTCTCAGAAATTGTGCTAGGAGCTCTCAAAAGTGTGTGCCAGAAACAAATCCTGTCAGCGGTTTACAGAAGACCTGAAAAATGCTTTGCAGAGTAGGGGTGTACTCTGGAGAACTGCTAGGAAAAGTAATTTAATAAATGACTGGAATTCTTTCTGGAGGGTGAGAAACCTCTGCACCAAAATGATCAGAGAAGCCAAAGCTAATTTCTACAGCTCTCAGCTGGAGAACTCCTCAAGAAATGCTTCCAGATTCTGGAGGATGATCAAAGACATTGAAGGTCACACCACTGTTAATTACCTACCTACTAAATTATTAATCGACAATACTGTCATCTCCGACAGACCATCTATCCTCGATGCTCTCAATAATCATTTTGCTACTGCAGGGCTAGCCTTTGACTCCTCTTCCACAAATATTCTCCGCCAACAACTTGGATTGGATAGACAAGAAAAACCCATCCCCAGTCCATCCTTCTCTCTGCAGCCTACCTCACTGAAATAAGTCAAAGATCGTCTCCTTCAGTTGGACACTAGGAAAAGTGCTGGAGCCAACCTCATTGACCCGTACTTTGTAAAGATCAGCTACCATGTCATTGCAGTCCCAATTACTCATCTCTTCAACTTATCCTTGTCCTAGGGTGACCTACCACCCATTTGGAAAAATGCACTTGTGGTCCCTTTGTTTAAGTCAGGAGATCCTAGTGACCTCAAAAACTACAGGCCAATCTCCCTACTTCAAATCCTGTCAAAGATGCTGGAGAAAATAGTGAACTCCCAGCTTCGGAAGTACCTGGAATCAGAAAAATTGCTCAACCCATTACAATCCAGTTTTAGAGCACAGCACAGTGCAATATCTGCTCTAGCCAAGGTGAGAAATGACTGGCAGCTTGAATTAGACAAAAAAAAACCTTTGTCTGCACAGTTCTCTTGGATCTAAGCAAGGCGTTCGATACCGTTGGTCACAGACTGCTTCTGTCGTCCCTCCTGAACATTGGTTTGGATTCCCTATCCCTTTAATTGTTCTCCAACTACCTCTCGGGACAACTTCAACAAGTAAAAGCAGAAGGGGAAGTTTCTCCACAAAAAAACCTATTGAGGGGTGTACTGCAAGGTTCCATTCATGGTCCCTTGCTCTTCACCATTTATGTTAACAACGTAGATGCCCCCACCAAAGAAGCACAAATAAACCTATTCGCTGATGATACAGTGCTCTATGCTAGTAACCTCATCCCTGAAGCAGCCTGTAAAGTCCTTCAAAATGAATTTAATCTGCTGCAACATCAGCTTATATACCAGAAACTGCTCCTAAATGCCAAAAAAATCCAAAGCAATTTTCCTCTTGCCCCTTCATAATGCAATAAATCCTACAATTGCTGGGATGCGCCTGCAGATCGCTGCCGTTCTAGGTGAGTGGTTGGACTATGTAACAAAGTTCAAGTAACTAGGGGGTTGGTTAGACCATGGACTTACTTTCACAGATCACTTAGAAGAACTGGCAAAGAAACTTAGACAAAGACTTGGTCTGTTCTTTAGGATTAATAATCTCCTCACAAGAGACGCTAAACTGAAACTGGTTCAAACTACCTTTCTTTCCCTAATGGATTACACAGATTTTCTATATGGTCAGGGACCTGCAGGTACCCTAGTCAAACTCGATACACTTTATCACAGAGCCATAAGATTTATCATGGGTCTTCCTTACTCAACCCACCACTGTGCAATGTACATGGCAGTGGGATGGTCATTCCTTGCTTACAGATGACAAAAAAATGCTGCGGTTTGGACATAGAAAGCTATCTCAAATAAACTGCCCCAGTATATCTCTGTCTGTTTACCTTTTTGCACTCTGGGGAAGTATGCCCTGAGAAGCACCTCGTATTGCCACCTTTATGTATACAAAGCAAAATCTCGCATTGACAGAGCAGACTTCAGCTTTGTACTCCCTCAAGCTGTAAAAAACTTTGAAATTAACTAACCCCATCAGCCTAGCAGCTTTTAAATCTCCATATCTACATCATAATAGGGAGTCATTTGCCTGTCTACCCTAAATAGTGACTCCTATAAGTCCAAGTACACTCTAATTTCTACTGTTAAAAGACTGATCACATCAATAATCGACTCTTCCCTCTCCTCTTTTTCTGCCCTCCATATCTGTCTCTTCCACATTCCTTTAACTCTGGTTCCAGCTCTAAATTCTCTATACCATATCACTATGTATCTTTTTATATTAGGTTTTATTTGTGTTCGGTGCACCTGATATGCATATTTCCTTACTTATTTGAAAAATTGTGTCCTACCCAAAACTAGCTGTAGCTTCTCTTCCAAACATATACTACTGTCAATGCTACCTGTTGATACATTGTATATACTGTATTATTGTATCTCACTTTATTTTTATTATTTTCTTGTGTGTTGCATCCCATGTATATTGTCTCTTGTTCCTTGTTGACAAACCCAGGTCCACCTCAAAAATGAGCTTGCTTAACGGTGATCACCTGGTTAAATAAAGACTTTGATTGATTGATTGATTGAACATGCATAACTTTGCATTTCTTGAGATTGAAGCCAAGCTACCAGATGCTAGACTCCTCTCTAGCTTTTTCAGATCTTCCTGTAGGTCGTGTACTCCTTCAGCTTTGTCCACTCTCCCATAGAGCTTTTTGTCATTCATGAATAGGCACATTGTGCCCTTAATGCCATCTCCAGTGTCATTGATGAAGACATTGAATAGCACTGGCCCTAGCACTGAGCCCTGCGGAACCGCACTAGTTACCTCTCTGGTGCCAGATAACTCTCCCCCCAAAACCACCCTCTGGGCTTTGTCCCTCAGCCAGTTTTCCACCCATCTGGCCGTCTTTTCCCCAACTTCAATATCTGTCAACTTTGTGATCAACCTTTTGTGGGGCACAGAGTCAGATGTCTTGCTGAAATCAAAACAGAGGATGCCTACCGCTTGGCCCCTGTCTACAGTTTTACTGATACATCAAATAAGTAAATTAGATTTGTTTGACATGATCCCCCCATGAACCCATGCTGCCTCTCATTATGGACACCATGATTCTCAAGATATTCCACCAACCTTTCCTTTAGTATGATCTTCATGAGCTTGACCACAATGGAGGTCAGATGGACTGGTCTGTCATTCCCTGGGTCATCCTTGGGACCACTTTTGTGAAGGAGCACTATATGTGCTGTACTTCAGTCCTCTGGTACAATGCCTGACTACAGTGAACTATTAAATAAGTCTGCTAGTGGCCCTACCAGCTCCTCAGTCAGTTCCTTTAGTACCCTTGGGTGTACTCTGTCTGACCCTGGTGATTTTTCCACCTTCAATGCCAGCAGCCCCTCACTCACTCTATCCTCCTCTATCTTTACATCTGTGTACTTTTCCCCTACTCCCCTTTTCCCTCCAGAAGGCACTAGTCTGTCCTTCTCCCTGATAAAGATGGAATAGAAGTATTCATTAAGTATCTCTGTTTTTCCTCATTATCCTCCATCCACTCCACCCCTTTCTTAAGCCTAACAATCCCTTTCTTCTTGTCCCTTTTCTCATTTATATATTGCAAGAAATCCTTCTACCCCTTCTTAATTCCTTCAGCTATCTTTTGCTCCTTCTTATGCTTTTGCTCAATGGACTTCCTTACTTGCCTCACTAGCACACCTTAGATAATTTTCCTTATCCATCTCTCTCTTGGTCTTCCTGAATTTTCTGTAAGCCAACCTCTTTTCCCTTACTGCCTGGGCAACCCCAGAACTGAACCAGCTGGGCACTTTGGCCCTTGCATTCTTCCCCCTGAGCCTAATGCACTCCTCTGTGGCAACCAGTATTCCTTCCTTAATGATGGACCACCTTTGGTCCACTGCCATATCTGCTCTGATGCATGCCAAATGGCTCCTTAGCATTTCCCCCATTTTTCTGAAGTGCACCCTCCTGAAATCCAAGATTTTGGTCTTAGGATGCTTTCTCTGCCCATATTCAACTGGACCAACACCATGCAATGGTCAGTTCCACCCAGTGACTCCCTGACCATTATTTCCTGTACAAGCTCCCCATTTGTGAGCACCAGATCAAGAATTACCTCAGCTCTTGTTGGTTCAGTGATGCCCTAAGTCAGAAACCCGTTCTGCAGTCCTTCCAGGATCACGTGACTCCTTGCGCATGTTGTAGATGGTATGCTCCAGTCCACATTGGGCAGATACAGATCTCCTATAATTATCACCTCCCCTTTACCTACAATGTCCAATATTTGTGAGTTCATTTCACCTATCCCTCTTCTCATCTTGGCTGGGTGGTCTATAAACCACCCCCAACCTCAACTTTCTCCCTCTATTGGACCGTAACTGAATCCATAATTCCTGCACCTCACCTTCCTCTGACTTCTTCCTCATGCAAGTTAATTCCTCTCTGATATAAACTGCCACCCCCTTCCTGATTACCCTGTCCCTCCTGTATAGTTTATATTCAGGGATCATAAGTTCCCAGTCATGGTGTGATGTTGCCCAAGTCTCAGTTACTGCAGCTATGTCCACCCTCCTATCTGCTAATAGTGCCTGAAGTTTATCCATCTTGTTTCCAAAACTCCACGCATTCAGACACACCACCATCCACCTAGAATCTCACTGTCCTTCTCTTCCCTCGATTCTTCTATTCACATTTATCCCCTCTGTGAGCACTCCTCCACTTACTCTTGTTATGTGTTTCCCATCCCCTCCACCCTTTGCTATCTGTGTTCTCACCCCATACACCTTCTCCCTCCAGACCTGTTCCATGACTGTGTGGGGAGGTTCACTTACTTCATTGTGGGTCAGCATGCCCGCTGCCCTCCAAGTAGTTTAAATTAAGTGTAGTGGTTATGTAACCCTTGTTTATCCCTGAGCATCCTCAAACTCTATCTACTTAGGTGCAGCTTGTCTGGTGAAAAGAGTGCATTGTTTGACCAGGTCTCCTCCCAGTCCCCAATACAGATGAACCTGCACCATTTCCTCAGCCAGTCATTAAAATCCTCTATTCTTCTTTCCCTGACTGTGCTGGCCCTTGTTACTGGTATTACCTGTAAGAAGGCCAGTAAACTTTCTTCCTCCCTGCAGATCTTCCCTAACTCCCTGGACCTACTTTGCACTACCTCAACTTCCTCCCCAGCTAGGTCATTGATTCCCAAATGTATATCTAAATTAGGTTTTTCTGTAACCTCTCCTACTATTTTCCTTATTCTTGGGCCCACCTTCCCTTCTGTCATCACTGGCATACAAAACACCATCTTGCTTGCATTTGTGTTCCTTCTCCTTCCACAGTGAATACCCCTTGTGGAGTCACCTATGATTGCCTCTCTTCCACCCTCTGCATCCGTACTCACTGTCCTTCCTTTCTGACCTTCAGTAATAGCTGCTTCCCCACCTAACTGCTCCTTCTACACACTGGTTAACTTATGTCCACATCCACAATTTATCCCCTTAACTGTTTTTTCCATTTCTCAATCTGCCCAACCTCTTCTGATCATCTGTATCTGCTTTCAGTTTTCCTTCCCCTCTTCCTTTCCTTTACCCTTCCCCATCCTCCACTCTGTTTTGCCTGCCTCCTCTTCCCCCAGCCCTGAATAGTTCCCTCCTCACTCCCCTGTACTCCTACTCTCAACCTTTGCTCAACCTTATTTCCCACTGCCCCCTCCCTTTTTCCACACAGTTGTGCAACTCTATTCAATAAAGGAACCCCTGTGGAATTTCTCACCACTGACACTACTCTCACATTCCCACCCCTTCCTCTTACAACTTGTCATTCCTCCACCCTAGGCTTCCTATTCCTCTGAGGAAGAGATACTCCCAAACACTGAGTGCTCCTCCTCACTCCTATCCCCTGCCTGATGCCATCACTCCCCTGGGCATCACCCCTTTGTCTTTACCTCCACTGCTCTGCTCCTCTGACTTCCCAAACCGTCTGCCCCAGCTCCCATCTATGCAATCTTATTTCAACCCTTAGCTGCTCCAGGCTGTTACACACAGGACATCCCACTTCACTCCACATCACCCTCAGAAAGACTGCTGCCCCACAGCTATTGCAGTTTGTTACTCTGCTGCTTCCCACCCATGTATCTATCACCCACATCTTCCCAGCCCAACCTCTCCTAGCCTCCAGTTATACATAACTATAAAATAACTATAAAACTATAACATTCAAAACTATATTAGTATATAAACACAGGCTGAAGAAATCTAAAGCAGTTCTTTCTGTGACACTCAGAACAGTTCTAATTACAAAAGCAAACTCTGAGCCACCACAGCTGCATAATGTAGTTTGTGAAGTTGTGTACATTTGTAAAGCAGGCTGGAGAACCAACACAAAAGGTAAGGAAGGCAAAGACAGTATTAAAGCTTTGCACTGAAAAAGTAGTTTAGACAATGTGGTGTTGTTATAGTTTACTTACATGTTAATACAGGAATTCTAAACAGTTAAGAGTATACAGAGGTTGTTGTTACATAAAGTTGTTTTTGTTCAAGAGTCTTTTCAAGTTCTGTGTACAGGTGTATAAACCAGGTAATCATGGTAACACTGCACAAACACATTTTACTATGTGTTGTTTTCTTTGTCACTTCATTGTGCCAAGGCGGATTGTGCTTTTGACATGAACTTTTCAGGGTGGCAAGCCCTGGTTCCACATATGTGCCTTTTGGTGGTTTGGTACAAAAACATTACACAGGCCCATAGTTACAGCATTCTGAAGTTTAGAAATGTCCCCTACACCTTTCAGTGACTGTATCTCAAAAACGTTTCAAGATACAGATTTTTCATTGCAATAATTCTTACTCTGTCTATAAGAAGACTAAGTATAGAGAAGGTTGGAAAACCATTACTACCATGAATTGTGAGTTTTTTTTTCTGCCTTGTACAGTTACTGAGATATTTGGAGATTAATAATCCAGTTATTTATTATTTATTTATTTGAATTTTGGTAACCGGGTAGGACCACTGAGACAAAATAGTCCCATTTTCAGGGTTGACCCAGGTTTGCAACAAGGAAACAGAGACAGTACATAAACATATATAGAAGCAGATAAGATAAAAATAATTGACTATACAATGTAGGTTCATTTTGCAAATATACAAGCCAAAAAGATAAAACACCGCTACCCTACCCCCTTCACCTTTCCTCCTCTCTACCTAATGCCCCCCCATCTGTCCTGACAAGGCCTGTTGGCTGATTTCACCTTACCGTATGATTTTACCAGTAACTGACAAGGCTCGTTTTGGCTGATTTTCAATTTACTATATGCATTCCTGTGCATGAAACTGCTTAGTGTTACTCGTTTCTATTCTTTAATTCACTGTGAATGCCAACTATTGCTTTCTTTTTTTATTTACAATTATTTTACCAAACCCTGTTTAGTCTGTAAACCTGTTGATCGCCTTTCTCTATGTATACTATTTTGCCATACTTTTTGTTCTGTTAACCTGTTGTATTATGCTGCTGACATGGAACCTTTATAAAAGAGCTCTAAGCTCAGAGGTATTTGTAATCCAAGATCTAAATAAATAAAATAAATAAATAAATAAATAAATAAATAAATAAATAAAGTATATAGATGTCAGCAGTATTAATTACAAGTGACAGGTTGCTCATTTTCATGTCCGTAGGCCGCCATTATGCCCTAAAAGTTAGCACTGACAGTGCTTTTTGGTGCATTTATATCAGAATATAGGGAACTTAATATCCAAAGTTATAATTGGTGCCCCACTAGGATCAAGTGATCACTACACCATTTCCCTTACACTGTCATTTTGTCATCATATCACCAACTGTACTGAATTGAAAAACTATAAAAAAGCTAATTTCAATGCTATTAATAACCAATTAAACTCAATTCCTTGGGATACAGCACTATCCTCTCTTACCACGGAAGAATCCTGGGACTTTTTTAAAACTTCCATTTATAACTCAGAAAAATGATATGTTCCTACAACAAAAAAATATAATAAAAAGGGGAAAATACCCTGTGGTTTAACAAAACTATCAAAGCTCTAATTAAGAAGAAGCAGAGGCTATTTGCATGAGTTAAAAACAGTAAGGTGATACCAGAAATTATTGTTGACTCAATACAGGAAACTCTAAAATCACTAAAATAAGCTATTCTGCACTAAAAGAAACTTGAGTTTCATCTGGCCCATACCAAAACAACTATAAATCACTATTTTCCTACCTTAATAATAAAAAAATAAATAATAGACATATGGGGCCCCTATGCATACATGACACAATTATATCTACAGACAGAGATATCACAGACACATTTAACAAGCAATTCTGCTCAGTATTTACCAATAAAGAGGTTCCTAAATGATTCAAACCTGCGAATAATGTTACCCCCTCTTACATCATCACTGAGGATGATACACTAAAAGCAATTTTATTCCTAAAACCTAGTTCCAGTCCAGGTCCTGATAACATCAGCCCCCGATTTCTAATAGAGACAGCTGCTGCTATTACTAAACCACTCTCAATTATATTCAACAAATCCTTATAAGAGGGAATTATCCCTCAGGACTGGACAATGGCTACTGTAGTCCCAATCTTTAAGAAGGGTAACCATTCTAGACCAGAAAATTACCGTCCGATAAGTCTGACTTCTGTTATAAGCAAGATCATGGAGAAAGTTATGAAGAATCTACTACAGCACAAATCTATTTGCGGTAACTTGACTGACACTACACAACATGGCTTTAGACAGGGATACTCCTGTACTACTAACTTGGTTTCCTTTTATAATCATGTCAGTACGGCATTGGATAATGGCATCCCTATGGATGTGATACTTCTCGACTACAGTAGAGCATTCGACAAAGTCCCTCATGACATCCTACTTGACAAAATGAATGATATGGGATTGTTTTACTACATAATCAACTGGGTGTCAGGTTGGTTGAATGGAAGATATCAGCAAGTCAGAATTAATGGCTCACTTTCCCACCCACTGAGTGTGACCAGTGGGGTCCCACAGGGGTCTGTGTTGGGACCCACCCTGTTTAACATCTTTATTAGTGATCTGCAGGCTAGCCCTGAAAATGTTCTCTCAAAATTTGCTGATGACACCAAGCTGTGTGGCTCTGTTCTTACATCGACAAACAGAGAAACCATGAGGAATAACTTAAAATCCATCAAAGAATGGGCAGTTTTAAACAAAATGGCACTCAACTCAGACAAGTGTCATGTTGTACACTTTGGTAAGAACAACCCTAGGCAGACTTATTTTCTGAACAGTGTGGCCCTTCATGTGTCACCAATAGAACGTGATCTTGGGGATAATCATTAATAATAAACTTTCCTCTAGTGATCATTGCAGCATGATAGCTAGGAAATCTAACACCTTGCTCACTCGAATCCAATGTTTGTTTGTGTCTAGGACACAGGAATGCATAATCCCCTTGTACAGAGCTTATGTCAGGCCCCATCTGGACTATGGATCCCCCTGCTGGAGTTCCTACTTGGGGCAGGACATTGACAGGGTTGAGAGGGTGCAGAGGAGAGCCACAAGAATGGTCTCTTATTTATCCGAACTTGACTACGAGGAAAGATTAAGAGTTCAGGGTTACACTCACTATGCACAAGATGTACTAGAGGTGACCTTCTCCTATTGTACAAAATCAAGAATTCTCAGGAGTTAATGCACCACTGTGGCTTACATTTCTCTTCCAGCTGGACTTCCCCACGGTATCATAACAAACAGATATTTGTTTCTAAAGCTAAAACAACAAAATGGTTAAACTACTTTACAGCAAGAACCCCCAAACTGTGGAATCTCCTTCCACAATACTTAGTGAACAGTAGCTCTAATACAGTCTTCAAAAAGGGGCTGGATTGTTGGCTCGAGTCTAACAACTTCAAGGTATAATTATCCCACCAATGTGGTGGGGGACAATCTCAATGGGCAGTTGCCTTCTTTTGTCCTTTGAAACCAAGTAAACCAAGTAAACAATGTGAGATATGGATTTGTTTGACTTTACCTTGCATGGCTGTCTATCTCTCACGATTACAACAATGCTAGATTTTTTTCCTAGCTACTACGGTTCCCTAGATATTGGCAGATTTGTGTTACAAGGCTTCCTTGCCCTATGGGGCTGCTGTATGGCTCTGTAGTTATGTGTTAGTGGGAGCACAGGGGCCAGAGAGTCCATGCTCCCACAGACATATAATATTATGCACTAATGGGCAGCTTTGAGCCCCATGCTCCCACCAACACATACCATTTACTATCTGTATTACACTTTTATAGAACGTAAGGACATTCTTTGCAAAAATATTCTTTAATGCATCAATTGGGGTTGTTTTCACAGTGACAAAAGTGTGTAAATTCAACATTATGGTTATCACTCCATCCCCATGCCCTCATCTACTGAACACCAAAAGACATTGGGGGTGTGCCATGGGGTCATCAGTCCTAACTCTCACCCCATTCTCCTACACTGTAGCATGTCCACTTGCTTACATGTGGAATGGGTTCAGAGTTGTGACTAGCAACCCGATAGTACCCTTGATGTCTGTTGGTGTGTGGAGGATGGGAGTGTGGGGTGGTGTGGTAGTAGCCCTAATGTTGAATTTCCACACTTTTGTCACTATTGAAACTCTCACAAATGCATTCCACAGGTCTGGCCCTCTGCTGTCACAGTACCAACCTCAGCGTGCAATAGTGTGAACAGGTAACAGGCAGGATAACCCTCCTGTCTGCTTTGGGTTCAAATTACATTTTAACCTCAAGTTCTGGGGGTATTCAAACTGTGAATCTTATGTTAGCATACCCAATTAACTGACTCAGATACCTACCCTCTTTAAGGGGATGCGGTACAACCCTTCGCACAGAGGCACCTAGATAGGTTTCTAAAATGAACCCTTTAAATTCTATAAGAGATGTTAGGTATATTCTTACCTTTTCTAAGCTCAGTAACGCCATTAAGTCTTTTAACAGCTGTCAGCTTAAAACACAGGGTTCAGCAATCCCATGTAAAAAGGATTGGGAAGACACAGGCAGTATTTTCAAGAAAATGGTATTTTACTAAAAATTGTAAAATAAGTAAAATAAAATACAGAACAAATAGCATGTGCTCACAGTAACAAAAGAAAATGGGAAAATTACAGAACAAAACTCCTACCACAATACTTTTAGATGTTTGCTAAGAATAGTACTACCTTTTGTAAGTGCAGATTTTAGCTAGCAAGAACTTAGTTTCTTCAGAACCCAAAATGATATCAGGTACTTCATATACCATAGTACATGTTTTTACTCTATCTTCCCCCATCCCCTTTTGGATGAGATCAGCAGGATCCTCCTTTTATTTGTTTATTTATTTGTTTATTTGATTCTAGGATTACAAACACCTTTGAGCAAAAGCTATTTTACGAAGGTTCCACGTCAGTAAGTACAGGCATTCAGGTCATACAGGCTACATACATTATAAAACAATCAGTAACATAATCATCATAACATGTTATTACAAGGACTTTACAGGAAACATAATGGGAAGATGTAGGTAACAAAGAAAATGTTAGTATGAGGAAGAGCTAGGAAAGGGGGTTGGGACAAAGAAAGGCAGCCAAGGGGCTTTTGTCATGACAGAGCAGGGGTAAGAGCAAATGTTGGGCATGGTAGGAATGAAGTGCTATGTAGTTTGTCCACAGCAGACAGCAGAGACTATGGGCAGAAGCATGGAGAGTATTGCATTAAGCAGGGCATTCACAGGTGCTTGAGCCTGCTAATGAGAGGCGGAGCTTAGTCTTGAAAGTGCCCAGTGTTGGAGAGTTAGAGATGTCAGTAGTGAGACTGTTTAGCCAGCTAGGGGCACTATAAGCAAATGACCTTTGGTCTTGGGTTGTGTGACAGTAAGGGATTTACAGGGTTAAGAGTTTTGAACTCCTGGTGTTACAATTGTTCACTCTGGGTTTGAGGAGGGGCAGACCCCTGGGGGAGCACTGACCATCATTATTTTCTTTGCTATGATGCAGGTTTGATACTTTATTCGGTTGTTGAGTTGCAGCCATCCAGCTTGGGAGTAGAGGTCTCAGGTATGGGTTAAATGGTGGGCTTCTGTGTCAAATTGACAGGCATTATTCAAGGAGGCAGAAACACTTTTGAGTGAGGTGGCAGTGGCAGAGCCATGGACAATGAGTCCGTAGTCTATAATACTAACAATAGAGCTCTGGATGGCAACAGACAGGGCTTCGGTGGTTAGATGCATCCTGTGGTGGAAGATTAGGCCCAGTCTGGTGTTAGCCACTTTTGCCACATTATTAATGTGGTCAGCATAGGAGAGTTTGGAGTCAAGAGTGAGGCCAAGGTATTTAAAGGTATGGACTTGTTCTAGGGTGATTCCTTCCTTGGTTTTTATGGTGAGGTGATACTAGTTATTCTTGCTTCATGGGTTGCTGAGAAGCATTGTCTTTGTGTTTTTCTGGTTCAGGATCAGCTTATGTTTTAAGAACCAGTTTTGACTGCAGTGAACCCCCACTGGAGGTTCTCTTGTAGCTGATTAGAATCACGGTGGGAGGTTAGGACAGCAGCATCATCTGCACAGAGCAAGATTGTTTCTGGACTGGAGTCTGGCAGTGTGTTCAAAAAAATGCTGAAGTGGAGGGGACCCAATATAGAACCCTGAGGGACACCAGAGCGGACAGGTCTGGCATCTGACAAGAGTGTCCAGAATTGTTACTCTTTGGGACTGGTTATCAAGGTAGCTTTTGAACCAGTTCACCGAGTTGTGTGAGAGTCCCTCAGTTTGTAGCTGGACAAGCAGGAGACAGTGGCTGATGGTATCAAAGGCCTTTGTTAAATCAATGAAAGCAGACCCAGTTTGTTGTCCATTATCCAGTGAGTAGTGGATGGTGCTGGAAAATTCAAGTAGTGCTGTGGTGGTACTATGACCCTCTCTAAAGCTATGTTGCTGCCTGCACAGGATGTTATGCATGTCCAGAAAGTCAGTAAGCTAGTCCACAACAATATGTTCCAGGGCCTTAGAGAGTGGAGAAAGGATGGGAATTGGACGGAAGTTCTCATGTGCAGTTTTGACACCACTTTTAGGTATGGGGGTTACTGTAGCAGATTTCCATTTATCTGGGAACTGGCCAAGTCTGAGGGAGAGGTTGAAAATCCTGGTCAGAGGTAGAAGTACTTCATCAAGGATGAGTGATAGAAGTCTAAGGTCAAGTGAGTTGTTGCTAGATCTGGACTTACTAATGACTTTGGTAACATAGCTGTGCACCTGGTACATCTTGACCAAGTTAAAGTAAAAAGAAAGGTGGCTAGTGAGGGCAGGGGAAGTTGGGAAATTAGGAGTGTCATCTTCTATGAAGAAATCAGGTGGGAGTACAGAACTAAGGTCTGTGAAAGCAGCATTAAATGTGTCAGCAATAATTTGCGGGTCTTGAATGGTTATACCATTAATTCAGAGAGTGGATGGGGGATTTGGACTGCTGCCCAGTGACTTTTTTTATGTTATTCTAGAAGTCTTTTCCATTGCCTCAGGAGCTTGCAAGAGCGTTATTGAAGAAGGCTGATTTTGTTTGCAGGATAGATTTGGTACAGTCATTCCACGCATGTTTGTAGTTATCAATGTCGATTTGTCTTCCAGTGTTTCTGGCAAGCTTCCAAAGGCAGTCCCTTGTCTTTAGTCACCTTAGGAGGTTACCTGTGAGCCAGGGGTTACAGAGAGCCTTTACATTTTGCTTTTCTAGTGGGGTAAATATGTTGCAGGCTTCATTGAAGATGCTGATGAAATGGTCAATGGCAGTTGTTCACATTAGTGGCTGTGAGGATTGGTGACCAGTCCTGTAGGAGAAGGTGGGTTTTTAGGCGTGTTAACTGTCCATGAGGCAGAACTCTACAAATTCTGCCAGGAGGTAGCTTAATAAAGGTGAACATCAGCAAAAAGTAATTTCCCAAATTATGAGTCTCACACTCTGCCATCAACTCTCAGCTAGGTGACAGAAAGCATACAGGATCAGACTAAATAATGTCCCTTTCCTGATATAATAAAATGTATATTTCATTTCCAGCTTCCAAAGCAGCAACAGGACATGAATGTTTCTGGAAGGATGTTTCCCATCAATGGTTTCCTTCTGGTCTGTTTTATTATCTCCTGGTTTAGGCTACTGACACTTTGAAGTTGCAGGCCAAATTCATCACATACCAAAGTATCATACACAGACCATGTATTTATAATAACAATATCTTGCAATAATCATAACCAGATGGCCAAGAGTCACAGAAACAACTCTAAATGATGCATTAATGAAGTTTTTTGCAAAGAATATATATCTCTGTCTGTCTGTGTGTCTATCTATTTAGTTATATCTATTTATCTAGCTGATGTGTGTGTGTGTGTGTGTGTGTGTGTGTGTATATATATACATATATATATATATATAATTTTTATCAAGCACAATTCAAATATCAAAGCACTGCACAGATATAAATGATAAACTTTAAACAAAACATAAAATCCAATGTACACCACCAGTAATCCTCCAGCTGCAGCACAACCATCTTCTCAATAACCTTACCCACAAAGGGAAGGTTAAAGGGGACAGGACAGTTGCGCTAATTGGAAGCTGTTTGTAAAGTTTTTATTCTCAGAAACGATATGCATTCTCCTAAAGTATCCATACTTAACTGTACCTGAACAAAAAGGGATTAGTAAAACTGTAGTTTGCATTGTTGTACTTTTATGGGCAGCAGTCTGTTACAGTTCACTTCATGGAATCACTTATGTTGGGATTTTACTATGTCACGATTTGTGTACAGAATGCTAATTATTAGCTGTTCACCTATCAGAACCCTGTTTAGAGTTCTGTGCACAAACCATGACATAGTTAAACTCACAATTATTGGTTCCATGAAGAGAACTGTAACAGAATGCTGCCCATAAAAATAAGATGATACAAATAAAGATTGTTATATCACTCTTTATCCAAGTACAGTTACATATTGAACATTTAGGTGAATGCATATAATTGCTGAGAATAAGAACTTTATAAACAGCTTCTGGTTAGAAATGGTTTCCTGTCCTCTTTAAAGACAGACCTATAGTTGACAAGATAGTCCAGGTCAAGAGAAGATTTCTTGAGATGGTGAATCACCACTGCCTCTTTCAAACAATCAGGGAATACCCCAGTCTCTAATGAGCTCTGGACTATCTCTGCCAGGATCAGGCAAATGACATCTACACACCCCACAAGAAAGCAGGTCAGGCCTAGATCAAAACAACAGAAAGTTGGATGCATACTCTAAATGATCAGCATGACATCCCTGTGGGGCAATTAGCAATGGGGGATTTGGGGAACTGAGGGTGTGGGCAGCCCTGTGGGGCTTTCACTGTACACCTCAGGGGGCTGGGAGTGTGGGCAGCCCTGTGAGGCTTTTACTGTACACTTCAGGGGGGCTTGGAGTGTGGGCAGCCCTACAGAGCTTTTACAGTACACTTCAGGGGTCTGGAAGTGTGGGCAGCCCTGTGGGGCTTTTACTGTACACTTCAGGGGGGCTCGGAGTGTGGGAAGCCCTGTGGGGCTTTTACTGTAAACTTTGTGGGGGGGCTGGGTATGTGGGCAGCCCTGTGGAGCTTTTACAGTACACTTCGGGGTGGGCTGGGAATCTGGGCAGCCCTGCGGAGCTTTTGCTGTACACTTCAGGGTGGGGCTAGGAGTGTGGGAAGCCCTATGGGGCTCTTATTGTACACTTCAGGGGCTGGGGTGTGGGCAGCCCTGTGGGGGCTCTTATTGCACACTTCAGGCTGGAGGTGTGGGGCAGCCTGCAGAATCTGTGTACTCCAGGGTGGGGCTGGGAGGTGTGGGAGGCCCCTGGGGCTCTTATTGTACACTACAGGGGCTGGGGTGTGGCACTTGCAGGGGCTCTATTGTACATTTCAGGGGCTGGGGTGGGCAGCCTCTGTGGAGCTCTTATTGTACACTTCAGGGCTGGGGGTGTGGGCAGCCCTGTGGGGCTCTTATTGCACACTTCAGGGTGGGGGCTAGGAGTGTGGCAGCCCTGTGGGGCTCATATTGTACACTTGGGAGCTGGGGTGTGGGGGCCTGCAGGAGCTCTATTGCACACTTCAGGGGCTGGGGTGTGGGCAGCCTCTGCAGGAGCTCTTATTGTACACTTCAGGGCTGGGGTGTGGGAAGCCTGTGGGGGCTCTTATTGTACACTTCAGGGGCTGGTGGTGTTGGCAGCCCTGTGGGGCTCTTATTGTACACTTCAGGGCTGGGGGTGTGGTGCTGCAGGGCTCTTATTGTACACTTCATGGGCTGGGGGTGTAGCTGCAGGGGCTCTTATTGTACACTTCAGGGGCTGGGGTGTGGGCAGTCCTGCAGGAGCTCTTATTGTACACTCAGGTGGGGGCTAGAGTGTGGGAAGTCCCAGGGGCTCTTATTGTACACTCCAGGGCTGGGGGGTGGAAAGCCCTGTGGAGCTTTTGCTGTACACTGTGGTGGGGGCTAGGAGGTGGAAGTCCTGTGGGGCTCTTATTGTACACTTCAGGAGCTGGGGGCACTTGCAGGGCTCTTATTATACACTTCAGGGGCTGGGGTGTGGGCAGCCCTGTGGGGCTCTTATTGTACACTCAGGGGCTGGGTGGCACTGCAGGGCTCTTATTGTACACTTCAGGGGCTGGGGATGTGGAAAGCCCTGTGGTGCTCTTATTGCACACTTCAGGGGCTGGGGTGTGGGCAGACCCTGCAGGGCTCTTATTGTACACTCATGGGCTGGGGTGTGGGCAGCCCTGTGGGGCTCTTATTGTACACTCAGGGGCTGGGGTGTGGGGCACTTTGCAGGGGCTCTTATTGTACACTTCAGGGCTGGGGTGGAAGCCCTGTGGGGCTCTTATTGTACACTTCAGGGCTGGGGTGAGAGCACTGCAGGGCTCTTATTGTACACTCAGGGCTGGGGGTGGGAAAGCCCTGTGGTGCTCTTATTGCACACTTCAGGGGCTGGGGTGTGGCATTCTGCAGGGCCTTATTGCACACTTCATGGGTTGGGGTGTGGGCAGCCCTGTGGGGCTCTTATTGTACACTTCAGGGCTGGGTGTGGGCAGCCTGCAGAGCTCTTATTGTACACTCTCAGGGGCTGGGGTGTGGGGCAGCCCTGCAGGGGCTCTTATTGTACACTTCAGGGGCTGGAGGTGTGGCAGACCTGTGGGGCTCTTATTGTACACTCAGGGGCTGGGGTGGGCAGTCGTGCTCTTATTGTACACTTCAGGAGCTAGGAGTATAAGCACTTGCAGGGCCTCTTATTGTACACTTCAGGGGCTGGGGTGTGGCCAGCCCTGTGGGGCTCTTATTGCACACTTCAGGGCTGGGTGTGGGCAGCCCTGTGGGGCTCTTATTGTACACTCCAGGGGCTGGGGGGGCACTGCAGGGGCCTTATTGCACACTCAGGGGCTGGGTTGTGGGCCCTTTGGGGCTCTTATTATATACTTCAGGGCTGGGGTGTGGGCAGTCCTGAGGTGCTCTTATTGTACACTTCAGGGGTTGGGAGTGGCAGACCTGCAGGGGCTCTTATTGTACACTCAGGGGCTGGGGGTGGGCAGCCCCAGGGGCTCTTATTGTACATTTCAGGGCTGGGGTGGGCACTTGCAGGCTCTGTTGTACACTTCAGGAGCTGGGGTGCTGGCCAGCCCTGTGGGGCTCTTATTGTACACTTCAGGGGCTGGGGGTGTGGGACATGGGGCTCTGTGGTGTACACTTCAGGGGCTGGGGGTGTGGGGCACGGGTAGGGGCTCTTATTGTACACTTCAGGGGCTGGGGTGGGCAGCCCTGTAGGGGTCTTATTGTACATTTCAGGGCTGGGGTGTGGGCACTCTGCAGGGCTCTATTGTACACTTCAGGAGCTGGGGTGTGACCAGCCCTGTGGGGCTCTTATTGCACACTTTCAGGGCTGGCTGTAAGACTATGGGTTTTATTGTACAATTTGTAGGCTGGGGCTAAAGCGCTATGGGCCCTTATTGTACACTCAGGGGCTGGGGTGTGGCACTGCAGGGCTCTTATTGTACACTTCAGGGCTGGGGGTGGGCAGCCCTGTGGGGCTCTTATTGTACACTTCAGGAGCTGGGTGTGGAAGCCCTGTGGGGCTCTTATTCTACACTCAGGGGCTGGGGTGGGCAGACTGGGGGCCTAATGTGGCTTGCTGGGCATGGGGGCACTTACACCTGGGGCTTACCAACTTGATGCTTGTGATATGCTCACCAGGTGTGCCTCTATTTGACGTACCTGGCTGCATGTTGCAAGTCACAGGGCTTAGCTGTGGAGACCCTACCCCTTCTAGAACTTGGCACAAGGTCAATGATGCAGTTGTGATTGGTGCGAGTCGCATTTGGCAATGGCTTGCACCAACCTACTAGAATCAGGCCCTGTGTCTATTGTCCCCAGCCTTCATACCTTGCTCCTTTATGTACCTGACATGGAACCTATTAAAGGGCACCAGCTCACAGGTGTTATCCAAGATTTGAAATAAATAAAACAATCAGACCATCCAACTAGTTCCAGTACCAAGTCAGTGGTTTCCATACCCAGGCAAAAGACCAGATCCAGAGAGTGATCAGAAATATGAGTGACAGAGGAAATGACCTGTATGAAGCCCAGGGTATACATAAAGGTTCCACAGAGTAGTGTACGAGCAGGAGATTGCGGGCCGATGCTCACAGTATGGGACAGACAGACCCAAAAAGCAGAAGTCAGTTTTGATTGGAACCAAAGGAGATGTGGCACACAGAAGCTTGATGCAAGCAAAATAGCAAATGTATTTAAAGCACAATAGCCAATTACAGCAAAGAGCTGTAACACAGCGAATAACATGAACGGTATAGCCACCTAATAATGAGTCTTCCTCAGACCAAATCAAGTTCATTTGACCAAGGCTAACAATAATACTGTTTTACTGAAGCAGTGGTGGGACTGGAGCAGCTAATGAATGGTATTACAAACAGTGATATGCCAGTAACATGCATGCAGTGTTAGCCCTCTTGTAATCTGTTTAGCTCCCGATAGAAACAAGCATTTGTCATTGCCGAATGTTTGCTTGCTGGCACATTTAATGAGGCACAGGAAGGACATACAGTGGCATACAGTAGCTGTAGTGAAATGAACAGCCAGAGGAAGATGGCAAGAGGTGTTGTGCAACAGAGGGTCTGCAGGGGGAGCATATTACTGCAACCTTTGGGAGTAATGCTGAAGTTGAGGCTGGCTGAGCTGTAATGGGTTGTGTACTGGGCCCAACCCTGTGTAATATCTTAATATCAAGTATGTGTCCCATCAACAATTCCTGTCAGTTAGTTAAATGTGCTGACATTTGCAAAATGGGATGTATCATAAAAGATTAAAATGGCACAAAAGAAATGCCAAAAAATGTAAGTCATGTAATCGAGTGGTCCGTTAACAAAAGTCGCTTATTTAATGAGACCAAATGTAAGGTAATGCAGTTAGGAAAGCACAACCCTTGTTATTCATACAGAATTAGTAATACTTACTTAGAACAAACTACACAAGGAAAAGATGTAGGTGTTATTATTTGTAATGACTTTAGTTTCAATAATCATATAATTGCAGCTGTTAAAAAAGGCAATAAAATACTAAACTGTATACTGAGGAATATTAGAAGTAGAGATGCTAAAGTTGTATTGCCATTATATAACAGGTTAAGTAGACCTCACTTAGAATAGTGTAGCTTAGTAACAGCATCATTCTTAATGTGAAACAAAAAACTTATAGAAAACATTCAAAGGAAAACAAGTAAGAAAATAAATGACTTGTATAATGTAGACTATGGAAGTAGATTAAAAAAAGTAAATCTTTATTCAATGTACTACAGGCGTGTCCATGGTGATTTATGTTTAACTTATAAAGCATTTCAGAGTGACATCATTTTTGAAGCTATAGGACTAGAAAGGAATAAAAAGAACAAAACAACTAGATCTCATACATGTAAACTGAAAGGAAGCTCCAATAGTAGTATAAAAAGAAATAAGTGGTTCACACAAAGGATTGTCAATACCTGGAGCAGTCTACCATCCAATGTGGTTAATAGTGAAAGTATAACATCATTTAAAAATAGTTCAGATAATTACAAAGGTGACCTAAAATGTAGCTTCCACCCATAAAAAGGTGGCGTGTTCTCAAAAGGTAGAAATACCTACTGAAGTTGTAGTAATCTATGAATCTATGAATCTCAGTATCTGTGGGGTCCATAGGCAGTAACAGAGTTCAGTGGTCCAGCAGAGGAAGATGTAGTTCAAGTAGGAGTAGAGTGAAGCAGAGTGGTAGGTAAGTGTGATGAAATGGAGGAGTGCAGTCAAGTGGGGGAAGGTCAGTCGAAAGATGGGAATACAGTGGGTTTTCTGTCTCTTCGAAGGCCATAGTGAGGAGTAGTTGGAGTTGGAGCATTGTCTGGGGTTGCACCATGTGGCATTGCATGGGGTGGTGTAGATGCAGGAGCAGGAGCAGAAGACGTTGACGGATCAGGTGAAGTGGTCTCATGGAAGTCATCATTGAAGACTGTGTCAAGGCTGCTGTCATAGTCCGTGGGTGGGTGAACATCAAGGGCAAGCACAGCAGAACCCAAGGATGTGAGAGTCACATGGTAAGGAAGGTGTTCAATGATGTCCTCAAGGAGTGTAGTGGTAAGCTGCATGTCCAAAGCTGTCAGGAAGAAGTGCAGCAGAATGTGGGTGGAGTGTAAGTTTAAGTTAGTATCTTGGAGGCAGACTGTAATGGTGGAGTCATCCAGGTGGTCAATGCCAATGATGGTGGAGGTTTTCTGTATTTGGATGTGGTCAGTGATCTGTGAAGAGAAAGAGGGAATAGTAAGTGATGGCAATTGAAGTGTGAGTGAAGTGTGGTGGCAGAAGTGTGAGGAGTGTGGCAGGAATAGTAAGTAGTAAGTGTTTGTGGGTGAAAGTGAAGCAAGGAAAGTGGGTGTGATGTGGTAGTAGTAAAGGGCATGCAGGTGGGGAGAGGACATGATTAGGGTGCTGTTGTGCAGGGAGATGGAAGGGAGTAAGGGCAGGAGAGGGAAGTGGTAGCAGGAGAAAGCAGTGGGGGAGTGAGACATCTGTGCAAGGGGAGGGTAGCATTGTGAGAGTGTATTGGCAAGGGGGGAATGGGAGGGGGCAGAAGAAGAGGTTGTGAGTAGTGTAGCTTACCTTGACAATCGAAGTTTTCGAAGTATTCAGTGTGCGCTGGTTGTTGTATGTTGTGATGGAGACATTAGTAATGTGGAGTGTGTCACCAACATCAAAGGTGGTCGCAGCAATGTCTCTCCAGAGCATGATGTCAATGGCGCCGGAGTTGTCCTCTGCAGTGATGGTTCTGATGGGCATAGGTTGTCCAGAAACCAGTATGGAGCATGGAGGTTGATCCTGTTGGGTAAAGAAGAAAAGGCAGTGAGGTGATGGTGTGGAAGGATTGTTTGAGGGTGGAAGCTGAGCAGGTGGCTAGAAAATGGAATGGCAAGGGAAGGGGAATGGGAAAGATGGGCTGTGGTGTTGGGTAGAGATGGATGAGGAAAGTATGGTAGAGGAAGGGGGAGCAGTAGGGGGTATGGAAAGGTGAGGAAGTGGAGTGATGCTGAAAGGGCAAGGGTGATGGGAATGTGAAAGGAGTGATGTGGAGTGTGCAATGAGGTGGGGGAAGGGAGAATCAGGAGAGGTGAGGGAAAGGAATGGGGAAGGGGAATGCCGGGGGGGAGGTAGATAGGGAAAGCAGGTGGGAATGCAGAGTAGGTGAGAAGCATTGGCAGGGAGGGAAGAAAGAGTATGGGAAAGAAAGGGAGAGATGGAGGCGGGATGGGGAGAGAAGGTGGGGGAGGGGGAGTATGCGAGGGTGGTGGGGATGGGGAGGTAGGCAGGGGAGTAGGCATAGGAGGTGAAGAAAGGGAGTAGGGGTAGGGTGAGAAAGCAGGAAGGTGTCAGACCTCAATAACTGTAGCAATAATTGACATCAGGGTCCTCAGTGGAGATTCAGAGGCTGTCTTGATAGGTGATGTTGGTGCAGGAAGGGGTTGTAGAATCGCAAGAGCAGCTGCAGCTATGTAGTCTGGGACAGAGAGTGGGGCTGCTCTTGTGATGGTGCTGGTTGCAGTGAGCAAGATAGCATTGTTCTTGAAGATGAAGTTGTGCAGGATGTATGCTTTTGTAGGAATGAGGAAGTGGTAGCTGGAGTGCTGGTAGACAGTTGCTTTTATGCAGTCATCTTTGTCGGCAAGAGCAACATAAAACATCTTCTTCTGATCTTCTGTAGAGGTGGTATAATTAGTGATAGCAGATTTATGGATGAGCTGGACATGCAGTCCAGAGTTGGGGCGTAGTTTGGTGGAGGAGTCACGGACATTCTTGATTGTCAGCATCTGTGGGGAGAGAAAAAGGAGAGAAAGTCAAGCAGTGTGCGTAACTGGTATTTGTAGCCAAATAGGTTTGTGGTCACTGTAGAATGATTCGAGAGTTCCAAAATGAGGTATTGGGATGTCGGACTATAAGTGATCCAAAATGGAGTTGTAGTTGGTTGTTGAAGTAGTAATCAGCTGAGAGCAGTTGAGGGTGTTTGTCATGAAAGCTTGTAAGGTCTGTTTTGCGTGGGAGTTTGTCAAGTAGCCAACAATGAAGTCTCCCATGATGATGAGTGGAGATGTCAGCGTGGGATGTAATGATGTGAGGTGTTGAAGTAGGTGATGAAAGTGTGCTTGGGGGGGTTGTAAATGATAAGAAGAGTTGGGGTGGGTGAGAGGTTGTGTAGTGTGATGTGGGCAATGTCAATAGTATGTGTGGAGTGAAACTGTACATGAGCCTTGTATTGGTGTTTGACATAGATGGTGAGGCCATGCTGAGTAGAGGAGCTGAATTTGTCAAGGAAGTATGAAGTATATGAGGGCATGGTGAACTGGTGAGGGTCATATGTGTGAGATATGTTGGGTTCAGTGATGCAGAGGATGTCAGCAGAAAGGAAGTTATGGTCTGCGGACATAGATGGGAAGTGCAGAGGTAGGGAGCGAATGTTATGAGTGATGATTGTAAGTGTGTCAGCAGAGTTTTGCAGGAGTGGGATAGTTGGCTGGAGGCACATGGTGGTGCATAAGCATTGCATTTCTGAAGTGACATATTTGTTGACAGAGATTTTTGATACATCGAAGTTTTTGATGAAGATGTTGGTAATGTTAGTGGCATGACTAAGAGCGACGTAATGTATGAGGTCATGTTTTTAGTTGTTGAAGTGGATGTAGAGAGACTGTAGGGTTTGACCCTGAGTACGGTGAATAGTGCGTGTAGTAGCAGGGCAAAGAGGAAATTGAGTTCTGATGACAGTGAATGGTTTGGTGCCATAAAAGAATTTAGTTGAGATTTTCAGGAGTGGTGTCCAGTGTGGAGGAATGGTAGATGTGAATAAGTGGGCATGCTGTAAGCGATGTTTCTGAGCTATGGTGGTGCCATGGAAATGCAGCCATAGTATGTGTGGCTGATTGTCAGGGAGAAGTGTGACATGTTTAAGAATGGCAGTTGCACTATTAGTGAGTCCGTCGTGGACATCAATGTTAGTGGTTAGGTCATATTGTAATGAAGTAACTAGGTGAAGGGTAGAGAAGAGGCCCATTGTTTTCTGAGGGTCATTAGGGATGCGTGACAGGATTGTCAATCTTATTGGGGATGGGACATCTCCAGTGATTGTATCTTGAGCTGTAACTGAGTATGTCAAAGTAGTTTGTGAGTGAAAGAGGAAGATGTCATAATTGATGGTGTCGACTTCATGATTAGTTTGCATAATGTGAGGTATTTGATACAGCATGTTTGAAGGGGGCTGGAGTTGTCTACCTGCAATGGTGAGCATGTCTGCTGATGTGTGGTGTCCTTCGCGCAGGCGATTGAGCAGGTGAGCAAATGGTGTGTCATTCTTCTGTCTCATTATAGTTTGGAGCTCAAAGAGGTGAAAGTTATCTTGCCATAGGTTAGTAGCAAGAGGGCCATAGTCGTATAGTAAGTTTTGGAATATGTAGCAATCAAAGACTGGTTTAAGTTGGAACAGGTCTCCTATGGGAATAATGGAAATGCCACCAAAGAGTTGGTTTGAACCTTTTTTCTCTTGTAGCCTGTTGTAAATGAAATTGAACATGTTCTTACCAACCATGGAGATCTCATCAATGAGGAGTACTTTCAAGGACTGTAATTTGCATTGCAGGGCATGATGTCAGTGGTTTGTAAGCCAGAGTTTGTGAAGCAGGAATGCAGAAAAGGCTGTGTAGTGTATGGCCATGGACATTGTGTGCTGCCTTGCCAGTGGGTGCACCAATGACAATGTGGCAGGTGTCGGTGTTTTCTCCTGGAAGTGTGATAAAGTGACACAGTAGTGTTTGGAACAGGGCTGTTAGAAGATGGCTTTTGCCAATGCCTGCTCCTCCAGAGCAGAAAATGTAGCAGGGGTGTGATGATGTTTTGAAGTGATGCAAATGATGGTAGAGGAATTGAAGCTGCTGTGGGTTGAGAGAGTGCATAATATCTAAGTAGTGGGATTGTTCAATGAGTGTTGTGAGTGTTTCTATGTGATGGGTAGCTGGAGGCAGGCCTAAGTCCAAGGAAATGTCATATGTGTCATGTGAAGTTTGTGGCATATGTGTAGAAGAAGGGGGTGGGGAATCGAGAGAAGTATCATTGAGGGTAATGTCGTGAGTGAGTTGTAGTTCTATGTCGAGGATGTCAATGTTTTTGTGGTAGTGGGATAGGTTCAGATCGATGGATTGTTTGTGCTGCAAGTAGGCGGCATGGTAAGTGGCATGGAGTCCCTTGATGGAATGTTCATGTCTCCAGGGGTGGAATAGGAATAGAAGTTCCCGATAATAGTTTTCAGTGTCTGTATGTTTGTTGACGTGGCAGTAGCGAAGAATCTTAGCTTTGTGTGATTGTGGTGATGGGATGTGTGTGTCATGCATGTCACAGTCACTGTTGTAGTCGTGGTCAGTGTCTGGCATGGAAGTGGGTTGGCGTGGGCTGTGGTGTTTGGGAGGAGTGTAACGGTCATAGTAAGCGGCATAGTCAGCGAGGGTGCAGTGCTCAAGCGGAGATATCCGTCATTGGTAGCGCAAGATGGTGTTGTCACATTCAATGTTAGTGGCATCATCAGGCAAAAGGTTAATGGCTGTGATGTCTTTAATGAGCAATGTTCTGTGTGCAGCAGTGTTAGTATTAAGAAATGTGAAGGAGCATGAGGAGTGATATAGGGGAAGTTGCAAAGCAAGGTAAGCTGCTTTCTGAGCACTTATTTCAGTAGCGTTGAGGAATGTGTTACCAATTTGCCATAACTGTTGTCTGATGTCAGGGTGTGTGAGTGCCTGCTGTGTGGCTTGGTGAAGTAGGGTACTCAACCCCCTTTGTGATTTAGAAAGGTAAGAGACAATGTACATGGCACATGAGTAGGGGTCTAAAATGAATTGTATATCCATGTTTGCCCACCAAGCAGTTAATAGGGTAGGGTTGTAAGGGTTAAGCATAGTTTGTGAAGGGTGTCACTTGAGAAGAATGGTGGGGCGCTGGAGGTGTGAGCAAATGGTTAATATGTAGTCATCATAAGTAATGCATAGAAAGTCAAGGAAGGTAGGAAAGTCAGTAATGGAAGGAGGTAGTGGGTCAGCCAGAGTACTTGTGATGTAGGCATGCATTGGTTTGTATATGTCACTGTGACAGTTTTCAGTGGCTGAAAGAGGAGTAAGTATTACTGTGTTGGGCATGGGATATAGTGGGAAGTGGAAGTGGCAGTTGGAATGCCTGGTTTTGCATGTTCATGAGTGCCGATGTTTTTGGAGTTGCATGAGGGAGTGCAGGGGTTCAAGGGATTGAGAAGAGCAAGTAATGTATTTGTCAATGAATGCTACGAGCTCAGTGTGGGAGGAATGATTGTATGTATTGTGGGAGGAGTGATTGTATGTATTGTGGGAGGAGTGATTGTATGTATGTAGGTGGATTGTCAATCCATAGTAAGGCATGGATATGTGGAGAGCCACGTTATTGGAATTCTACACGGTAGAAGTGATCTTTAAGAGATCCTAGTGGGGGTATGCGAACTGTAGAGGACAGTAGAGAAGAATTTGTGAACTTGGTAATCAAAGTGTCGGGTGCAAGTAACAGGATCTGATTGGACCAGATGGCATTTTTGTTCCCATGTCAGGTGTTGGATGTTGTGATCAGTGTAAGTCTTTGATTGGACAACTTTTCCTAGAATTTTTAACAGATGTGGCCAGTGAGTTTCAGCACTAGATAAGGAAAGGAAAAATGTAGGAATGCCAAGTTGGCATATCATAGCAAAGACATTTTTCTTACTTTGCTCCCAGTATGGTGGTGAGCCCCAGAGTGTTTTCAGTATATGGTACCCCTCATTGTATTGGAGCATCACTTGTAAGCCTCCAGACTTAAGGTCTCCAGCAGTAATTGTTTTGCCGTGTCACATTTACGTTTACAGAGGGAAATATTGACTTTTCCTTGTAGTTGTCTAATTTGTAGTTTTTTAACTTTGTAAAACAGGTTGGGAAAGCAGCATGCAACCCGACGGTTGTGAGCGTGTAGCTCCCATTTGCATATGTCATTGTATGAGACAGGAATGGGGTGCTTAGCATATGTACTGCTCCCATGACCTGCATAAATGGTAGGGAAAGCTAAAAATTCAGAATCCTTGTCTTCAAAGAGTCCTCTTGGAATACTATACTGTCCTGGTGCAATGGACAGTACTGTGTTGTGGGGAGAGTGATGGAGGTACAGCACTGCATAGTAGAGTGTCTAGGTGGCCAGTAGGCAAATGTGAAGGTTCTTCTTCAGCACTGTCAATACTGGAAGAGGATGAAGTGTTAGAGTCAGACATAGGAAGTGGAGAAGTGTCATATGTCCAGGTGTCATTGTATGTAACACCATGCTGTCTGTATAGAGGGCTGTGAGTAGCCAGCCAATGGGCAGCCTTTAACTTTGTTTGGGCGTACATTCTGGAAGTGTGTGTGTGAATGGTAGTGCAAGTTGCACTTCAGTTTAACTGGAATAGTAGCTGTGTCATGGGCCTGTCATGGGAGAAGGGTGACCGTGGTGTTGACATCTGCAGGGACATTAACAACGGCACTGTGAATGCTAAATTGATTGCCTTTAGGCAATTGTCAGATTTGCATGAATGGAATGCGAGGAGAGACTAGACGTTCTTCTAGTTCATGGAGTTGAAGTTGAGAGGGAATAGTGGGGAATGTCATGTGATTAGCAATAGAGAGTGGTTGGGTTTTGTTCAATTTGAGGTAGCGTAAACATGTGAAGCATATGTGTGGGGTTGTGTTGTTGTGCTGCTGGCATTGTTGAAAGGTATTATTGTAAGTGATGGAGCATGGAATGTTAGAGACAGAGTGCCTGTAAAAGAGTTGATTACAAATGGTGCATGTGTAAGTGGGCCCATGTTCAATGGTGTGATGGAAATCCTGTATTAAGGCAAGTGTCTGTGGTGTGAGTTGTGCAGTGTCAGTGATGTGTGCATAGTTGTGGTGGTAGTCTGAATGTGTAAGTTGTCAGCAAGTCGGGCGGTAGGAATGTGTGATGGGAAAGAATGTGATGGAGTAGGTGGGGGTGAGTAAATAGCATGAAGAGATGAGTGCTGTGGAACTGGTGGTGGAAGGGATATGGTGTAATGCCTTGTCACAGAACTGGAGTTGACTGTGGTGTCCCTAAGTAGTATACGGAAGTATAGTGGCTGGAGTAATTTTAGTCTAATGGGAGCAGTAAAGTAAGAAGCAGGGGGAAGTGTGATGCATGGTACGCTGAATGGCATGAAGGAGGGTGGAATCAATAGTGGAGAAGGAGTGACTAGTAATGCAGTAAGGTTTTGGTTGTTGTGGGCGATAAGATGGTATGATAAGAGAGCAAGCAGTTTTGTTCCTTAGTAGGACAGCACATGTATTGAGTGAGTAAATGAAACAGTAAGGAGAAGTTGCCATTGAGCGGCACAAGGATAGTAAGTCTTGTTTGGCCCTAGGTGCAGTGAAATGGAGAAGTCGTGGTGAGTGGCATGTGGCAGAGAGGTAGTGGTTATAGTAGGAGATGGATGAAGGAGTTGTGTGAATAGTGTGTGGCAGGGAATGATGTGGAGCACATAGTGTAGTAAGAAGGTGGGTAGTGTGGACAATAGTGTTAGTTACATGCTGTGTCCAAAGTTGAAAAGGAGTGATATGAATATGTATGATGGTAACTAATGAAGCAAGAAAGGGGTCAAAGGAGTGTTCATCTGTTGGAGTACTTGAGAAGTGGAGAGTGGACTGCAGTGGCTATGAAGGGATGTTGGATGCGGGGAATGGTGGTGGGAGAATGAGGGAAGGAGTAAGTGGGACAGCAAGTGTACCAGGGCATGGCATTTGGAAGTGTGTAGATGTCTGGTGGGGTCTGTGCGATGCAGAGGGAGATGCGTGGTGCAAGGGAGGTGTCATGGCATGGGGGTCAAAGTTGAAGGTTCAGAAGAGTGAGTGGAGGCGAAGTGGAATTGGGAGGTTGAGGGAGCAGAGGTGGAAGCTGCAGTAATGATAGATGGGGATGGGTGGTGGTAGTGAACTGGCAAAGTGAGAGGAGGAGCATCTGAGGGAGTAGTAGAGCTGTGTGGTAGCAGTAGTGTGTCAGAAGTGTAGGTAGATGTGTGGTGTGTGGCTGTGGTGAGAGTGGAGGGTGAAGGTGGAAATGTAAATGTCCATGGAAGTCTGGAAGTGGAGGTGTGTGGTACAGGGGGTGATGGTATGGATTGCAGAGCAGGAGTGAAAGTGAGAGGAGTGAGCTCAAATGGAATGGTGAGTGTATGAGGGGGGTTAGTAGCAAGAGCCAGGCTGACAATGTGGGCATGGAGAGGCGGGAGGGAAGTGAAAGTGAGAAGAGTGGATTTTCCAGTAGGTAGAGGTAATCCACCAGTGCAGCGACTATGGAAGTCAAAGATGTAAAATATGTTACATGATGTGAAGACTGCAATGCAGTATTGTTGAATGCATAAAAGGAGGGAGGAATGGGTTGATAGAGTAGAAGTAAGAGCTGTGTGGAAGGGGGGTAGGTGGAGACAGAAGGGTTGATATCACCGTAGATAGGCGTGTGTGTATCAAGAGTGTACGTGGTGGTGAACAGCTGAATGTGCAAGGGTAGGTCATCAGGGTGCAAATAGGCATGAGGGGTGTATGTGCGAATGAAGCGATATAGGGAGTCACCAATGTGCAGGATAGTATTCATGTCATGTGTGTTCCATGTAGCAGGTTGTCTGTGGATGCAGAATAATAAAGCAGCAGTACTTATTGCAACGCATTGCTTAGCATGTGATGATAAAGGGAAAATGTCATGCGATTGGCTATAGTCTGCCTGCAAGTAAGTGGAGATGATGATGATATGCTATGTGGAGGAAGAGTAATTGAGAGTGAAGGTTGTAGGGTGGTATTATGAAGTGAGGGTAAGGTGGATAGGGAAAGTAGTGGGAGTAATGAGGAGCACGTGGTGGATTGTTAGTGCAGCTGAGGAATGTAAGCAAGGAAGTGTAGTGTGTAACACGTCAGTGGTGTGAAGCAGTGATAGTAAAGGTGCTGAAGGGGAAAGTGGAATGTGCAAGAAATGCAAGAGCCAGGATAGATGCAGTGGCAGGGTTAGATGCATACGTACCTTGATAAGGAAGTGGGGTAGTGCCTTGCTGCAGTACAAAGGTGATCTGGGGAAACGAGACTAGTGAAGTGATGAGGTGGTGGCTGGTAGGGTGTTGCAGATCTGTGGAGAGAACGGTATTAGTAGTCATGTGGAAAATGTGTCATATTGTCATGCTGTTAAGTCTGTCAGCAGAACATCACAGTACTCCAAGTAATAGTTATTTACTGTAAATGAACACAGTTACAATTGAGAGTGTGTTAGTAAGGTGATAGGAAATGAAGCTTGTTAAAATTAGTGACATTGGAAAGATTTCAAAATGCAAAGTAACTTTGAAGTTCAAGGCTGAATATTTTAAATCTGATGCAGTTTCATACAGTCTGAACTGCAAATGGTGTTCTGGCTTTAAAAACCTTTCAAATATGCAGACCTTCTGGGGTGTTTGTTCAGAATAGCATGCTTGTCTCATACATTTTGTATCTCTATCGTTTGTCTGAGTTTAGCAGAGAAGTAGTAACAAAACCATAAAAACATACATATGATCTTCAGTCAGTGGGCCTGGCAAGTTGTTGTATGGGTGTGCATGGCAGAGGATGTGGTGTTGGGGGGCCAGGATGGCTGCTAGGAAACTAGGTCAAAGTAGAAAGGTGTTAGCCGTACCATCGTTCAGTATAGTGAGAAGCCTGAAAACATCTTGGCCATGGCTGGGGCCATGTACCTAAAGATGAGATGTTTTGACACCCAGCTACATTGCACTGTGTAGTTGAGGGGTAATGCTTCAGCATGTCAGGCTGTGTGAGCATCGCACAGATATGAGTGCTGACCGAGTGTAGTGGCAGCTACAATACTTGGTTGTCTAATTGGGAAGAACCTGCTCAGTATGAGTTGTCCAGAAGCATGGTAACATAGCATATGCTTAGTGCTATGTTCACATGTCAGGTAGAGGTGAAAAAAAATGGTCTGAGTTAAAGAGGCTGACATGCAGAGGTTTGTTGCCTTTTGGTGGGGCACTGCTGTCTGCTGTGGCTGGAGTTTCAAGGCACATGAGTGGTGGGATGGGAAACAGTCCAGGGGTGGTGTAGTGGCAATTTATCTTGTATAGTAAACCAGAGTGTGTGTGTGTGTGTGTGTGTGTGTGTGTGTGTGTGTGTGTGTGGTTGGGAGGGATGTTCACTAAAGTGGAGTGGGGCCTTTCAATTGTAGGGCACTGCATTTTCATTTGCGTTCATAGATAGCTGTAGCATTCATTGGTGAACTGTGGCTGCCCTTGCAAACACATTGACTGAATTGGCAGATTGCTTGACACAGCTACAAAAAGTTGTATAATGGCAGTATGTTTGTTGCACATGTTGCAAACAAACAGAGTAACAGTAAGTAGCATGCCGTATTAGTACAGAGAATGGGGTTTCAGTTTCTGGTAGACCTTTTATGTGCTACACATCCTTCTCTGAGGTATCAAAATCAGTTGTATGTGGCATATTTGACATATTGTATTGTACATTGCAGTTGTGTAACTGCAGTGGTGAAGGTCATGCAGTATTCAGAAAGGACACCATTTGTGTTATATAGCTTGCTGCTGTGATCATACAGAAATTGTATAACAGCCAGTGTGAATCATTGGATGACTGGCAACAAAGAAGGGAGGACTCATTATGAGGATTAGCTAGGAAGCAGTACAGGAAAGTGCACGAACATGTTTTGCTAAATCATGTGCCCTAGCCAAAGTAACTAACGATTGGCAGATTGCCTTGGATAAGAAGAACAGTACCTGTGCTGTGTTCCTGGATTTGAGTAAAGCATTTGACACAGTGGATCATGAATCATTATTCACCTCCCTTAGCTCACTAGGACTGGATTCTCTCTCACTCAACTGGTTTAAGTGCTACCTATCAGATAGATCACAACTGGTAAAAAATGGAAATTACCGAGCCACCTTAAACCACTGCTAAGAGGTGTACCGCAAGGCTCTATTCTTGGCCCCATCCTCTTTGCCATTTATATTAATAATATTGATGCCAACCTCACTCAATCTAACATTCATCTGTTTGCTGATGATACTGTATTATATGTCAGCAATCCTCATTACCTAAAGCCTGTGAGCTGTTACAATCTGAATTCTCCATCCTGCAACACAATCTACTGGAAAAAGCTACTTCTAAATGCCAAAAACAAAAGCTATGTTCTTTGCCACAAAGAGTTGCTCTGCCACTACCCCATCACCCACCACCTACAATTATCCACCCTACTTGAGAGAAGCTGGAATTTGTTGATAACTTCAAATACCTTGGAGTCTGGATTGATAATAGGCTTGACTATTCTGTCCATATTGAAGAGCTACTGAAAAACTGAGACAAAGGCTTGGTCTATTTTTAGAATAAAACACTGCCTTAACAGAGACTCCAAAAAGATTAATCCAGGCATCATTCCTATCCCTCATTGATTATGCTGACTTTCTATGGCCATTGTTCACCCTCTTAAATAAGCTGGACACCCTGTATCATAGATCCATCAGATTTATTACTGACCTTCCTCCAGCACCCATCATTGCTCTCTTTATACGGCAGTCAACTGGACATCACTACAACACAGAAGAAATAGGAATGCTGCAATCTGGATATTCAAAGCTTTATCAGGCAAACTACCCACCTATATCACAGACTGTTTTACCCGAATTACTTCTAGGCCATACACCTTAAGGATCAGTAAACTCATCATACTAAAGGTCCCCAATGCCTGCACCGGTTTGGGAGGGCCGCTATCAGCTACTCACTAGCAGTTGCATGGAACTCACTCCAAAATCCATGAAGCTAAATAGCTCTACCTTTAACATCCTTCAAAGATTATTCTCCACCCTATTTCCAGAACTCTGCAATTGCTTTTATAAGGCCTAATCCCTACCCTACCTGCCCTCCCACCCCCTTTCCGTGTTCCATTATGTTAGTTCTACTTCTATTTCCAGTCACCTGATATACTCTCATAAAAGCCAATTAGGCCCTATAATTTATATATTATTGCTATACCCATTGTCTCCTTTTTCTTACAGGTTAAATGGTTTTACTGTGCCTTGTATATATGTAAATTGTTGTATATTATCACTTTATGTCATTGTACTACTGTTTATGTTATTCTTGTCTATGTAAAAATACTTGTACTCTTATTTGTATGACCACTCAGGTCCATCTTGTAAATGAGCTACACTCAATGATGTTCGCCTGACTAAATAAAGATTTTGATTGATTGATTGAATGCAACACAACTGTTTGGGTTCTCAAAAGCAGTGTAATTTTACAATGGGGAAGCTGCTGCAGCGGAGGGCACCTGGTATTGCAAAAGGTTGCGTGCAATATTGATATGTCTTAGTAGTGCAATAAACATTGGGCAGTTTCATGTAGCAACAAAATGCACCTTTCATTTTAGTGAGATAGCTGGAAGGCATACTGATCATATTACAAATAAAAAGAATATGTCATATTTGCCTTTCAGTATTCATTGTTCCCACTTGAAACAAAACCCTCATCTCATTTCAAGTCAGAGGAATATTTGAAGTGCAGGCTAATGTATCATAAATGTATATATGTATTGTTCTACATACAAAATACAGAGTGAGAAGGATGTGTATGAGCTGAGTAGATGTGTACTTATGTGGGCAGGGTAAATGCAGGCATGTTTTGTCAGCAAAGTTGCAGAATACTGTTTTTGACAGTGCTCCTCGTGAACAGTGGCAGTGTCAGTTCATTACTCGGTCCTGAAAGGTGATTTTGCATAGTAACCGTGGAATCACTTTTTGGCACCGAATAACATCATGACAGTACAAGAAGTAATGAGAAGGGGTTCCAAAAAACTTCATGTTGAGAGTTTGGTGCCAAAATGCCAAAACATGCCTGAGATATGCATCAAAGTTGGGATAACCATATTTATTCCATTATATAGGTTACTGGCATTTCCTCAGTTCACGGAAGAGTGCAGATGTGTTCCTGGTCCAGTGAAGATCATTGTGCCAGACTCCAGAGGTAAGTATGGGGTGAAGGGGGGTTCGGGGAGGTAGGGTGTGCAGTGGTTGGGTGTGGGTAGTGGGGGGGGTCAGGGAGTTGGCGAGGGACCGGTTTTTGTGCAGAGGGAGAAAAAATAAATGAAAACCATAATGGGACTGTTTTTATGGGTACAGGGGCATGAGACATGCTGGGGTGGACTCGCAGCATGGCAGCAAAGGCTTGTTTTCTTAGGTGGGCAGCTGTAGGTGACAGGGGATTGGGCACCCCTGTTAGCACACAAAAAAAGGGGGGGTTAGTTTATGAGGGGGATTGGGCACCCCCATTGGTACACAAGGAAAGCGGTGAAGGGGGCAAGAGCAGAGAGGGATTGGGCACCAGCCTTGGCATATAATAATTGAGGGGGGTTCTTCATGCTGATGGAGAGTGGCCTCCCCCAGTGGCACATACATTGAAGGCAGAAGAAGCTGATGGGGGATTGGGCACCCCCAAAGGCAGCAGTTTGCCTGGCAGTGTGCCACCATGTTTGTGTCGGGTAAGCACGTCAGGAGGTTTCCTGCTTGTGATGAGGTTTTCTCGCATTGCAGTGGACCTTTCCTTAGATGTGCTTGCCCGGGTGGTGTAGCACCCACATGCAGGCTGATTGGGGAATGAAGGATGCATTTACTGATGCATGTCCTGCATTCGCCCAACAGTGACTGCGCCTCCAAAACTGCAGTACTGCAAGATGGTGGCTGTGAAAGTGTGGCAACATAAAAATGATGGCACATTTATGTAGTTTCCATGCTGTGTATCTGAAGAAATCCATGGGTGACTCTACACAGAGTGTTGGGAATTGTATTGCTAGAGGTGTGGATTTTCTTTGGAGCCAAACAAAAACATCTGTGTGTGTATATATGTGTGTGTGTGTGGGGGGGTGCTGCACGAGGATGAGCTGGTCCCTGTCTGAGTGCTGTAATGTCATATGGTGTGGCATTTCCATTGGCCCCCAAACCTTGCACTTTTTGTAAAGCATCTGTGAGCCAGGTGAGGTTTGTGAGCTCTCGATGAAGACTGTAGGAAGCAAACGCAGGACATGTGTGACAAAAATGTGACCCCTTGGGTGCCGGCAGAGGGTACCGACAGTCAGAAGAAGTTCTTTATGTGATGGTACTTTGTTCACCAGTGCTTCATTTATACTAAACACTTACAGTATATACCATAGCAGGCATATTGTCAGAGGAGAACTCTGACAGGAGAATTCAGCACAAATGGAATGACTGTGATAGATTTCCTTACACTTGAACAAACTGAAACTAAATATGTCTACATTGCATTGAAAAAAGTTTATTTGTCATGTTTTCCTATTTTTAGGAATAACAGTCACAGGTGGAGAGTGGATTCTTTAAGCAACAGTTCTTGTCACAATTGAATGAGATGTCCATGCAGTGTTTGTTTTATTCCTGGAGCTGAACTGAGACAATGTTTTTGGTTTTTTAATATGTTTTAGTTTCTGCTCTTGTCATGTCAACCTGGGAAATGAAGCACCTTGCTGAGGGGCAGTGTTGTTTTCTACTGATAATGTGTTCAAACAGCAGACAAATACAACCACAGTATAAATCTAGTATGTACAGTCAACAGTATTGTATGTTCAGCAGTATACGTTATTTTAAAAATGTGCTGTACATCAATATGTATTCGTTTTAAAAAGTAGTAATAAAAGTAATGTAAAAAATTGAAGCACAAATTAAAATACTGTACAATGATGATGAATGTTATGGAATTACTCAGAAGTTGTCCAAGGAAGGCACAGTGAGTTTTGAAACCACTTGTTTCCAGGTTTGTCTTTAGGGCACAGTACATGCAAGTAAGAAGCAATATAAGAAGTTTGTATAGCACAAACAATATATGCACCCCTATGAAGTTGTATGTTAAAACTAAATTGTTGCGGGTCCCATCACTCACTCTGTGTCCCGCTGTTGCTGTGTTTGTGTTTTGGTCACAGTTGGAGTAGGTACAGAGATACACATTCAGTTTATATCATTATTTCCATTACAGTTATGAGGAGTGAGGCTGACAGAAGTGAGCCAGGAATTGTATCGTTCTCTCTTACCCACAGCCAGACATGTGCTACTGTTGACAGTGTCAGCAGTGATGAAAGACTCATGTGGCAGTGTTGGCGCAGAGGAGCAGAACTGTATGGGATTCCCCTGGCTGTGGTATGCAGTACCAGTTCTGTGCCACAGTCCCCAGTGCAGGGAGAGAGAGAGAACACTTCTTTTGGTTTTCAGCTCTGTGAAGCAAAGTAAAGCATGTGGGCTCCTCCAGCCACTGTCACCTGCCGTGTCTAACTCCTCTCAGCTCCGGGGGGGGCAGGGAGAGACTGAAAATAGTCAATGATCAGAGGTGGTTGTGGTGTTGGGGGGTGCCATTTGACACCAATAAAGTGGTCGTTATTAGGAGGACAGTGATTGGCAGGTGAGGGATGCCAGTAGACAGCTTTGTTGTTTCATCATGAAATTATTGTAAATCATGCAATTGCGTGTGTGTGTGTGTGTGTGTGTGTGTGTGTGTGTGATTAATTGCTTTCAGTGTGGGGGGGGTAAAATATGTTGATAACAGTTTATGTCAGACAGATCGAGGGAGCAGTGCCAGGTAGTACTTTCTGCTGTCAGTTTCCTATAATGTGTGTCCACCAAGCAAGCTGGTGTATCACCATTAAACAGTTGTTTTTCTTCAAAATAGGAGCTGCTGATACAAAACAATGGTGGTTTTCTATTAATAACAGTTTTTTTTAATGTAGCTGTGATTCTGGGGCAGAGTTCAGCTAGTGGAAGACAGTACTTACTAACTTGTTTAATAATTGTTTGGTGTGTGTCTGCATGGCACTTAGATGCAATATTTCAGCAGTCTAACAAAATGGGTACTCGCATTATGCTCCCTGCTTGTCATCGGCAAAGTCCTAGCCTCCAAAGAACTGCTTATTGATTTATTTATTTTTATTGATGTAGGGGTCTCCTTGGACGTTTGCTGCCTGTCCCATCCTGAGATGTGGGGCCCCATTGTAATGGCATGATGGCAGCTCCAGGCAACATAATTGAATGTTAACCTGCATTCTTACAAAAGCTGGGAGTTGGTGCTAGAATGTTTTTTCCCCCCAGTCATTCAGAAGATCATATGCTGCGTATGTTGTGAATGCTGTTTTCAGTCACTTCACCCTCAGGAAGCTTCATGGTGACCGAGTGACTCTTGGTAAATGAAGGGGACAGAGATCGCAGAATGGCAGAGGGATCAGTGTACTAAAAATAGGGCTAAGAAAGAATAAAGGGGGAAGGGATCGGAGAATGGGGGTGGGACCACTTGACTACCAGGGAATAAGGAAATAATTCAGGGAGGGTGATCTGTGCGTAAAATATCTTGATAACAGTTTATGTCAGACAGATCAAGACAGCAGTGCCAGGTAATACTTTCTGCTGTCAGTTTCCTATAATGTCTGACCACCAAGCAAGCTGGTGTATCACCATTAAAAAAGTTGGTTTTCTCCAAATTAGGAGGTGCTGCTAGAAAAAAATGGTGGCTTTCTAGTCATAACATTTTTTTTTGTAATGTACCTTTAAGTCTGGGGCAGATTCTAGGTACTGGAAGACAGTACTTACTAAGTTTGTTAATAATTGGTTTGTGTGTGTGTATGGCACTTAGATGCACTATTTCAGCAGTGTAACAAAATGGGTACTGGCATTATGCTGCCTGCTGGTCATTGGCAAACTCCTAGCCTTCAAACAACCACTTATTTATTTATTTTTATTGATGTAGGGATGTCCTTGGACGTTTGCTGCCTGTCCCATGCTGACATGTGGGGCGCCATTGAAATGGCATGATGGCAGCTGCAGTCGACATAATTAAATGGTAAACTGCATTCTTACAAAAACCGGGAGTTGGTGATAGAATGTTTTTTCCCAGTCATTCAGAAGACGGTATGCTGCGTATGTTGTGTATGCTGTTTTCAGTCACTTCACCCTCAGGAAGCTCCATGGTGAGTGAGTGAGTGTTGGTAAATGAAGGGGACAGAGATGGTAGAATGGAGGAGGGATCACTGAACTACAAATACAAATAAAAAAGAATACAAGTGGAAGCAATTGGAGAATGGGGGAGGGACCAGTTGACTACCAGGGAATAAGAAAATTCAAGGAGGGTGACTGGAGAAGGGGGGAGAGACCACTATACTACCAACAGTAATAAATAAGCACGTCGGGAGGTTCCTTGCCAGCAGTGATGAAAGAGTCATCTTGCAGGGTTTGCCCAGAGGAGCAGAACTGTATGGGATTCCCCTGGCTCTCTCCTGTACTATCAGTCCTATGCCACGTCACCGGTGCAGGGAGAGAGACAGAACACTTCTTTTATGTTTCAGCTCTGAGAAGTAAAGTGAAGTGTGTGTGCTCCCTCAGTCACTGTTACCTGGCATCCCCTAGTCTGCTCAGTTTTGGGGGAGCAGGGACAGACAGAAAATAGGCAATGATCGGAAGTGGGGGTAGGGGGGATGCCACTTGACACCAAGGAAATGTTCTTTATTAGGAGGACAGCGATTGGGGGGTGAGGGATGCCAGTAGACACCTTTGTTGTGTTATCATAACAGTAGTGTAAACCCTACAATTGCCTCTGTGTGTGTGAGTAATTGTTTTTAGAGCTGTGCGTAAAATATCTTGATAACAGTTAATGTCACACAGATCAAGACATCAGTGCCAGGCACCACTTCCTGCTGTCAGGTTCCTATAATGTGTGGTCAGCAAGCAAGCTGAAATACCATCATTTAAAAGTTGTTGTTCTCCAAATCAGGAGCTGCTGCTGCAAAACAATGGTGGTTTTTTATTAATAACAGTTTTTTTTTGCATGTAGCTTTAATTCTGGGCAGATTTTAAGTAGTTTAACACAGTACTGCCTAACTTCTGTAATAATTGGTTTGTGTGTGTCTGCATTGCATTTATATGCACTGTTTCAGCAGTGTAAGAAAATGGGTACTGGTATTATGCTGCGTGGTCATCATCGGAAACTTATAGGCTCCCAAACAACTGCTTATTTATTTATGTACCTTGTTTTTTACTGAATTACGGACCGCCTTGGACGTTGGCTACCTGTCCCATAATGACATGTAGGGACCCATTGAAATGGCCTAATGGCAGCTGTAGGCAACATAATTGAATGTTAAACTGCATTCTTACAAAAGCCGGGACTTGGTGATAAAATGATGTTTCCCAGTGATTCAGAAGATCCTATGCTGCGAATTTTGTGAATGCTGATTTCAGCCACTTGACGGTCAGGTACCCAGGACACAGTACTTGCAGAAATAGCTGGGAATGTATTGGAAAAGAGATGCAATTCATAGCAGCAGTATAAAAACAGACACAGGTGTAATGAAGGGAAAAAGCTATATAAATGCACAGAAGTGAACCTCATTTGCGGTAAATTACCAGTTATTTATGTAAGTACTGTGTCCTGGCTTCAAGTCGTAGCAAGAGATGTTGTTTCTTGTTCTGGTTGGGCTTGTAAGTAATGTATAAGTGCCTGGCAGGAAACATTCACATTTTGTAAAGCAGGAGTACATTTTATCTGCTTGATAGCAGTTCTCCTAGTTGAGCAATTTATTTTTATGTGGGTCCTATGAGCAACCTCGATGCTTAGAATCCGATTGCCCATTTTCCCCTCCGGAATGAGTTGCTGACATCGTGAAACCCGGGCACCTATTGCATGGGTTCACACCAAAGGACTGTCTTGTATGGACTGTTTAAACAGAGGAGACATCAAGAGAGCATGTGGGGTGGAAAAAAAAACAGGAAAGCATATCTTATATTATGTTGGTTATATAAATGTCAGTGAAGGTCCTCTGCCACTGTACTCGAGGCCACGATGCCCGGGCAACAGGTCCCAGGTGACTGATTTTCCCGAGGCAAGCACATTTGGCCCCTAGTCATGGGCATGCAGGTTCTGATCTCCAGGCACTGGTGTCCAAACCTTATTTGTGGGGAACCATATTTATGCAACCTCACCACATTCTCAGTTTGTCAAGAAATAATTTAAGACTTCTGTACTGAAACTACAGTGTAGTGGTACTGTACTGAAGGTAGTGGTACTGCCATTTGTTAAAGTGGATGGCTACAAGCATAGCTGTCAAGTGTCAGCATCAATATGTGTAGGAGATGTCTTACAAATGCAGCCAAAATGGTAACAGCACCAACATTATATAGAACATCAGTCTACTGTAGCGTATGTTTTGGAACCAACTGTAAAAGTAGGAAAAAAATAATGTGTAGGCCAGTCGGTACTGTGAGTAATGCAATAGATCAGGGAGGATTTAACAAAAATTCCTGATTCAGGTTCTCAAAAGGCACAACACAGTGGAAGATAAATATTGTCCCCATAGTCCGGCAATTGAATGAATGAAGAATGAATGAATGATGATGTCATCACCCATAGTAATACCTGATTGCCCACTTGTCAGCCAATCTGGTATTACTGCAGGAATTGATGTCAATATTCATTCATGCTGGAATAAGCAGCTGATATATTTGTCCTGCTCTGAACATAACAAGCATGTTATTGACAAAGCGAGTAAAATTAGGGGCAAAAATGCCTAGCACAGCCATTCTGGAGGGTAATGCAATACATCAGACATATTAAATGTTCTTAAATAGCAAGGCAAGGCTACAATTTGCCTCTCGTTTACTGCACTGTGCAAATGCCATCAATTCAGGAAAGAAAGTGAAGTTTGATGTAATATAAGTAATACATCTTTCCAGGCAGTGAACATATTGCAGACTTGAATTATGGTTTCCAAACTGTAGTGCACATCAGTCAGGGGAAATTCCCAAGGCCTCCTGGTCATGGCAGCAGTAGAGCAATGCCAGGCACTGGGTACCAGTTATTTAATTAACTTATCATTTTAATGTCTGTGTGTGACAGACAGGTTCACAGCTGAGTGCCTCTTGTGTATATAAATTATGATATGTATGAAACAGTCTTAGGTTTAGTAAGTAGAAAACATGATGTATATAGGCAAATATTTAAAGTTTGCAGAGCGCTTCAAATGAGAGGCAATGTCCTGCTGGTGTCTATTTTATGACATCACTTGACATCAAGTGCAAAACAGTTTAATATGTATTCTTGTATTTCCCCACAAATGTTGGCAACTGAATAAAAAGAAGTAAATAAAATGATGGAAGTGTGTTTTTTTTTTGAAAATCTTGGCATTTCCCTTTTCAGGAGGTGGTTATAACTGTGCATGGTAAAGCAGCTCTGGTTGTTGCCCCCCCCCTCCACTCTGGCGCTCCTGACTGTTCATTAGGCCAGCCATGCAGTGATGTCTGCATTACCAGCACATGAATAAGGCACCTGTCATGCTGGCTCTATAGAAAGTTGTCAGATTACAATGCAGAGATGGCAGGTGTATCATGTGCCTGTGTACTATTTATAAATACCCTTTTGGTTTTGTTTTATAGACTGTCCGAGTATGATGTCAGATGTCTTGAATTTTTTTTGCCCCATTGATGTGTCATGTGCTGTGTAAAATGACTGTGCCCACTGGGTTCCCCCCTTTCCCCTTGGTTTTGCTGTTTGCTATTGTCCTGCAGTAGGTGACACCAGTGGGTGGCTGAAAAACAGACAGCTTAGAAGGGGATCTATGCTGTCAGGAAATTGGTGTTGGCAAGTCCACAAGTGCAATTCTCTATCTGTTTTCCTGTTTCTGTATCTTCTTCTGTCTTTACAGAAGGGGCATAGTCCCCTTAGCGAAAAGTACATGCCATGAATAACATAGTATTTGAGTAAGATTTCATGTACAGTGCATGAAATCTACCAAACAATGATTCTGCTAGGTGCTAGACTAGGAACAGCCTGCAAATGCGGAAGATCGGAGGGGGGCAGTATTTGATGGCATGTACTGGCATGAAATAAAATGTTTTGCCTTGGGAAATACAGGAGGAGCTTCAGATGTCTGGCTCTGTATTGTGATGGCAAGGAATTTTCACCACCCAACCTGGGCATCCATGACACTGCTATGTCAGTGACCCATGCAAAAAATCAGTTTTGCATTACAAGCATGTGATATGCAGGGAATGTCATATACACCAAGTGCATGGTGTATATTGTAGGCATCATGGCACTACCTATAGTTCCTGAAGGGGCGGTTCATTAATTATACAGTGTTTATGTGTATATATGTGTGTGTGTGTGTGTGTGTGTGTATATATATATATATATACACACACACACACACACATCTATATATTTCTTTAGCAAATAATTTCATTCACTAGTAATGCCTTGCAAATAGCATGGCGGCAGTTAGTAACTGCATAGTAAGGGCTTCACTTTCAGGCAGTTTAAATGGTTTATTACAGTAGGTTTGAGAAATCACCAGTACTGCCAAGGGCAGTACCCTATACAGTAATATGCTATAAGAGATACACTGTACAGTTCGACATGGCAGGAAACAAAACGAGAGGGCCATCCAACTTTACAAAACATATTCAGTTTGTATATTATTGTGGCATTTACTTGCAACCATTCCTTCTGGATGTAAATATCAGCATCAACATGTGCTGCTATTTTTTACAGATTAAGTAGACTGCCCAAGATAGTGTTAGAACAGTAATAATAATATGTTGTATTGCCAATCAAGTAGTGACTTTTGAGGCCTACACTACTGTGCACAATATGTGGCTCAATAGTCACATTGAATGGGCATCGTTGAATATATTGCAAATGTGTGACTACCAAATGGAGTACTTGTACAGGTTTCCGTGTGATAAGGTGTAGAATATTTATGTCTTAGTAGCTGTTAATGGAGTGGGGGAAAATCTGTAAATCTTGCCATGCCCACAGGTGTTGTCATGTGTCTATCCCCTCTGCAATGACTGTCATTTTACACTATCTGCCACTTTCACACTGTGTCATACACATTCAGAGCTTGCAAATTAGTCTGGTATTTGCAGTATAATGGATGTGTTTTTGGGAAAATGAAAATGGGAATAAAATGTGGTTGTAGGGGTTACTGTTGTTCAGAGGTGACAGAGGGATGCCACAATGTGCTTTAGCAGTGCAGTGTCTATATAATAATGTGTCATTCTCAAAACCAGATCCATTTTGAATACCAGGGTTATTTGTGATCCTTCCCTCAGAGCATTTCCCAGACACCATTGTAAATCAGGGAAAAATGTTGATGAGGATAAATCTTTTCAATCTGACCCCTGATGTGTTATGAACTGATCCAATATCATATATCGTGATGTAAATAAGTATGTGCATATTATGATATGTCCTAGTATTTCCATTTATGAGGTTTGCAGTCATCATTACATCAAACCACAAGTTTTAATTTAACCTCTTAATAATAAACGTTGAAATCGAAGGTAACATACTAGTGCATTTTTGTAGCACACTGCATGTCCCAGACGTTCATTACTTGACACTGATCGTGGCTCCAGAATTGATTTTAAGTGAGTGCCTTAGACACATACTTGTAAAATAGTAAGGCTCTGCAAAAGTGGATCATGATAACAAATAGTGAGGAGTGGATTGCCTTTCTAAAGCTGTAACTCATTTCTTGCCAGAGTGAACAAAATAAGCAGCTTTGCTTTTGGCAACTCCAGTGCCTCCAGGTGAGGCAGACAAGATCCTGTTCATACAATCACACCCTGGACATGCCTTCACAATTTTCACAGTTGGTCAAAAGGGAAAGTGAGCAAAAGTAAAAATAAAATCTACAATGTTGTTATGACTGTTTTAGGATGAGGGGTTCTGCTCACTGCTACATAATTATGTTGCCTGCAAGCATTATATGGGGATGACTCATTAGATTTAGACTGCAGTCATCGTTTCCTACTGAAATCTTGTCCTGCAGTTTAAAAGAACAGCTAGAGTGCATACAGTGCATGTGAGGCATGACATATATATCTATCTATATATATATATATATATATATATATATATATATATATATAGATAATATATATATGTATATATATTTATAAAATTAGGTGGTAAAATCATAGAAATTCCACTAACATGATTGGACAGAATGCATCACATGACCATTGCATTATTTCCCAACGACTGCACGCTTCCAGTACGACTCATGACGCCAAACTACTTTCCACTCTCAAAACCTTCTCACCAGCAGTGAGATCACTCCACGCCTAATGCAGTTAACAGTCACATACACACACACACACATGGCACCCACAGGCATAACTAAATATACCACTAGTAATCCCACACTGTACAACCTGATGTGCTTGATTGCACCATTCATTTTTAAATAAAATATCATCTAAAAATCAAATTCTGCCTGCCATTTTCACACTCTTACTACAGAGCCACTAATTTTTAATACAGCACACTGTGTCACCAGTCTAAATCCTACAAAAAAATATAATGGCAGCCATTTAACTTGCTACTCTTACTTTCTGTTTAGAAAATCTCCGTTTCTAGAGACAGTTGTCCGATCGTGCAGCACTTTCACTTTTTCTTGTTGAACTATAGCGTGATCGAGCGGTGCGCATTGCGGGAAGTGACAACCTGTTAGGAGTTGAAAGTAAGTCCTTTTAAGTTAAAAAGATAAAAGTGTTTTCCTTCCTGTGAGCTTCTGTTAATTTCAGTAAAAACAAGCTGCAGACTCTATGTGGAATGGAGGCGAGGACACGAGAGTGGTTGGCGGTTAGGAAGTAGCGGAAGCCAGAGCGAGTGTTGCTATGACAACACTCGCTCTGGCTTCCGTCTACCTTCCTAAAGCTGCCGACTCACTCGGCGTGTCCTCGCATTCTACATAGAGTCTGCAGCTTGTTTTACTGAAATTAACAGAAGCTTACAGGACAAAAAACACTTTTCATCTTTTTTAAACACAAAACGACTTACTTTCAACTCCTAACAGGTTGTCACTTCCCGCAATGTGCACCGCTTGGTCACGCTATAGTTCATCACTCACTCTGGCTTCCAACTAGTTTCCTAAAGCTGCCGACTCACTCACTGTAACAGAACCTAACAGGAGGGACACACTTTTCATCTTTTTTAAACACAGAAGGACTTACTTTGAACTCTGCCAGCATAACATTTACCAGCTAGACAGAGAGATTATTTTTCCACCCACCCCCCCAAAACATGTGTGGCCATTTTATAAGATAGATATACCACTCTAGGGTGTGCGGTCACGCTCTGATATACGCATGCCTTGGGTGGTTGAATGCACTCGGCCTGCGGCCGAGTCACCATATGTATATATATATGTCTGTGTAATGAGTTGCAGTGAAGTGCAGCATCTCCTTTCTTAAATTGCATGGTGTAAGCATTAAAGATCTCTGAAAGAGGTACTGCATAAGTACAGGAATAATTTGCTATGCTAACTGTCAGATATGGTATTACATAGGGTCAACACAGAAATGAGGGGAATCACAGCATAGCCACTAACAGTGTGTGACAGTGGAATACATTCTGTGTCAGAAGGAAGGCATCTAAGGGGTCTGAAAGAGAAAAGGTATCCCTTTGCAGTAACCTTCAGCTTTTTGGTAATGTCTGAGCTTGCCCAAGTGACTGAATCTCTATTTGCTTAATTCCACCACGATGGAAGGTGCAGAAAAGCAGGACCCTTCAGGGAATGAGATTAGCATGTTAGTTGTCTTAACAAGAGGGGATCAGTCATTATAATTGCTATGGTCTTCTGTTGTAGGTTCTCTATTAGCCCTGAGTTCATGTTCTGGGAACAGCGCTATAATGGTAGGCTCTTGGGACATATTTTCATAGTTCGTTACTGAACACACAGTATACTGGCATTGTACTGCCTGTAACGTTAGTGCTATTTGTTAACGTGGATGACTACAAGCATAGCTGTCAACTGTCAGCATCAACATGTGTAGCAGATGTCTTGCAAATGCAGCCAAAATGGTAAGAGCAGTAACATTATGTAGAACATCAGTGTAGTGTACTGTATGTTTTGTAAGCCACTGTAAAAGTAGGGGGAAAGAAGGTGTAGCCCAGGGGGCATTGTGAGTACTGGTACAGATCAGAAAGGAATGAATAAGAGCTCATGATTTAGTGTCTTGAAAGGTACAACACAGTAAGAAATAAATATTGTGCTCATAGTCTGGCAAGAGAATGAATGAAGAATGAATGAATGATGATGTCATCACCCATGGTAATACTGGATTGGGCATTTGTCAGCCAATCTTGTATTACTATAGGGATTGATGTCATTATTCATTCATACTGGAGTCAGCAGGTTACACATGGTTTTCTCTCTGACCGTAACAAGTGTCGCATTAAAAGAAGGAGTGAAATTAGGACAAAAATGTGTAGCGGGTCCGACGGGGAACGCAATACATGAAAGATATCACATGGGTTTGCAAAAGACCAGGGGAAGCCTACTTTTTCCCACTTTCTTACTAAACTGTACAAATGCCACCAAGCCCCAAAGTAATGGAAGTCTCACTTAATAGAACTATTAATTCTTCCCAGGCAGTGCACCGACTGCACAGTTGCATTATGTTTTCCAAACTGCAATGCACATCCGTCCATAAATATTCCCAACACCTCCTGGTCATGGGTACAGCACAGCAATGCCAGGCAGGGGTATCAGTTGCCTAAATAATTTATCATGTTAATGTGTTGTGAGTGACAGACAATTACACAGCTGGCTGCCCTCTTCCCCTCATGTACATAAATTATGACAATTATTAAACAGTCTTGGGTGTAGTAAGTAGAAGACATGATTTATATAAGCAAATATTTAAAGCTTGTAGACTGGTTCATCCCAGAGGCAATTTCCTACAGCTCTGTATTTCATGATTTCAATGGACATCAACAGCAAAACTATTAATTATTTATCCATTTACTTTCCCACAGATGTTGGCAGTTGAATAAAAAGGGTTAAATAAAACAATGGAAGTAAGTTTTCCTTGAAAATCCTGACATGTTCCTTTTCTGCAGGTGGTTATACCTGTGCATGGTAGAGCAGTTCAGTGTGGGTTATGTCCTTCATCGTCTGGCATTCCTGACTGTTCATTACGCCATTCATGGAGTGATGTCTGCATTAGCAGTACATGAAGAAGGCACCTGTGATGTTGGCTCTGTAGAAAGCTGTCTGATTACAATGCAGAGATGAGAGCTGTATGATGTGCCTGTGTATATTTCATACATACTTGTTGTTTGTGCTATAGACTGTCTGAGTATGATGTCACATGCTTTGGAAATTTTGTTTGTTTTTATTGGTGCATTCTATGCGGTCTACAATTACTGGCACCACCGTTTTCCCCTTCTGTAAGCATTGTTTTGTTTTTTGTTAGTTCCCTGCATCAGTTGACACCAGTGGGTGGCTAAAAAACAGACAGCTTAGAAGGTCATCTATGCTGCCAGGCAATTGGTGTTGGCGAGTGCGCAACTTCAACTTGTTCTTTGTCTTTCTGTCTATGTCCTTCTCTGTGTACAGCCATGTCACTCCCCTTAGCTAAAATCACATGTCATGTATAACATAATATTTACCTGAGATGTCGTCTACACCTGTATATGTGTGTGTGTGTGTACGTGGATTTAAAGGAGGGTCTGTAACGTGCCTGTATGCTTGTGTACATTTCACAAACATCCCAGTGGTGGAATGGATTACATCAATGAATAACTACTTGACAGGTTTTTTCCCTAAGAATTCAAGTGAGATATGAGATAGGCATAAAGAGTTTCAACCTATTACATGACAACACTATCATTCCACAGGCTAAGATTGAGTACAACAATTTGTCAAGGTTTATTGCTGTGGTGTTCTGCTTGCTGAAATGTAATGTGCCTAGCCCGAGGGCTGAGCACAGATCCACAGTAGTAATGGCTACCTTTCCCATCCTGCCCTTTTCATAGCATTTACCGGCTCCTGTTTGGAGGTCCTTGTGTGCAGAAACCACAAGTGGTGCAAGTTACCTTCTACACACTGACAAGATGGCCTACAAAATACACTCATAATATACATGAGTACACAATTGCTACGAAAATGAAATGGTTTATAGTAGCTTGCAAGTACTGAATATTACCTATGAATGCAGTAGTGCACTTGTACCGGTTCTGTTCAATGCAAGTGTTATTGTAAGACAGAAGCTGCAAGAACTGCACATTGTATCCTGGAGCAAATAGTGGATGACTGAGCAACACAATTAAGGGTTGCAGAAACTTTCAATATTAACTCTGTTCTACTGATACAAACCGATGACCGACATATAAGACAGATGCATGCAAACCTCGATTGACACAGAAATAAATGCCAAGAAAACAGTAGGTGTATTTATCTGTGCTACCAACAATGTCAGCAAAACATATGTTTATGGCCTCTTACTTTTATTTGCATTTATGGCACTGGTACCTGTTTCAAATAAGCAAAAGGTTATTTTGTTATGTTAATGACATCTCTCAGACAGGCTGTCTCTAAGAGTGCTACTTGTTCATGGGTAGCACTGCACCTCACAGGCTTGCAGATTGTGTGAAAGATAAGAGTGTGTCTTTCTGCTTCTTTGTCTAGCAGAAACTAACTTTTACTACCCATTTATACAGTCTTCTTATAAGCATTACTTTTGAAACATACTTTCATCTGGCACAGTAATGCTGACAGTTAGAAAGGGAAAGGGTAAGTCCTACCTGCAGGAAATATTTCACTTGTAAATTGAATTATGTCTTACAACTGTCTGTTTTACAAGGGATGCCCCCGAGTTGTGCGGCTCTTTTTCAGGGGGAATGGGCGGGGGGGGGAGCTACTGTGTGTGCATCATTCCCTGTGTGTACATGTTCTGCTTAGTTTGTGGGAAGGCTTCAGGTTCAGGTGAAACACTATTTTGTAACAGGTAGCTGTGCTCCTTCTACCGTACCTGCTTGCTATACTGATTTGTAACGTGATGGATACAGAGGTTCCACTCATTTGTAATGGTGTGAGGCTAACTCATTTATTGACCCATGTGTACAGCACAGTTCACTATATCTGAATAATCAAAAAAACACTCCTCATGAGATCCAAAGGTTTGAAATGATACACTCTTCAGAGAGGGCAAGTTTCAGAAGTGTATAGAACATAGTGGTACTACAGTAAACAATACACACGATGGTTTTACTTCAGGCAATTATTATTCATTTCCCTTTTTACAAGTAAAATACTTCTTTTATTTGGAAACTGCATACCTTGTTGCTGGCAGATACTTGCACAATTGAGGTAACTGAAGTCCTCAGTAGGTAATATGATGTGGGGGGGCCAATATGCTTGCCCACTTGTGGGGGGGTTGACGCTTGGCAGGGCAGTTTCATGGGATGGAGAGCACCACCTCCAATCAGATAAGCACTTCTACAAGGCACTTCACACATGAGTGAAATACTGGGAAGGGAATTGAAAGCAGACGTATTGCATTTGGAAGACTTTCGGAGCCCATAACCAAGGTCGTTCACATTTATTACCCTTTAAAATCTCTTTGAAGTAGACTTGAGTGAATTAGGCTGTGGGACTCATAAAAGCCCCACTTCCCTCCTAAATACCTTCCTTTTGCTTTCCTGTGCATTATGAGATTACTGTGGGCCACCTTTTATTCCCCTACGCCCCACCCGTCACATACACACACACACAGACTGCTCTTTAGCTTGTCTGGAAATGAGAGGTCTGCTTGATTGTGCCATCCATGGTAGGCACAGCGTTTGTTCAGTATTCAGAACTCATGAAGGACTGGCAAAGTGACAGGAGTATTTTTGTGCAAGAGTCCTCAAATCAACCTGTCCATATATAAGCATTCCTTCAATGTGGTCAGTGTATGAGGCACAAAACCCTTGTAAGAGGCAAACAGAAACATGTGCTGAACTGTTAAAATGAAGTACACATTCTACCTTCTCTAGGGTCTTTACTCACATCACTGATGCTCCTTTGTTTAGAAGAGTATTGTACATATCAATGTCAGTGATAAACATACTCAAAATAATAAACAATAACAAAATATTCCAAAGAGTTGCGGTGCAGTTGCTGATTTTGCCAGAAGGTGGAGGGCTTCCCAGTGGGACTTTATTGCTGTTCACAAGGGCCTGCAAAGTCAATCTGAAGTGAAAACGTGACTAGTGCCAGATATGTGACAGGGGGTTTATTTCTCCTGCAAGGCTTCACTTAGTGTCAAGGACTGAGAAGTACTTTTATTTGTGAGAAAACTTAGATCATGTAGAGGTGTGATTGTCACAAGCGAACTCGCAATGGTTTGTGAAGTCCTTGTGGACAGCTGTATGCCGCTCCTCATATTAGCACATGCATTTCTTGAAATCATTTGCCTTGATGTAGTATTGATCTATCTATCTATCTATCTATCTATCTATCTATCTATCTATCTATCTATCTATCTATCTATCTATGAATCTATCTATATATATATCTATCTATGAATCTATCTATGAATCTATCTATCTATCTATCTATCTATCTATCTATCTATCTATCTATCTATCTGTCTGTCTGTCTGTCTGTCTGTCTGTCTCTATCTATCTATCTATCTATCTATCTATCTATCTATCTATCTATCTATCTGTCTGTCTCTCTATCTATCTATATGTCTATCTGTCTATCTGTCTGTCTGTCTGTCTGTCTATCTATCTATCTATCTATCTATCTATCTATCTATCTATCTATCTATCTATGTGGCAGATGTAGAAGCTGCTTACAGAGGAGGTTCCATTCCCTCAGTGTAAGTAGTGGGACATACTCCCCCCTGTAAATAGGGGGGATTTAAATGGAGTGCCTAACCTGTGTGCATGGGCGTGTGTGAATTTAAACGAGGATCTGTAAAGTATGCGGCACTGACTGTGCACATTTAAACAAAGGTCCCATTGACTAGGTATTACATCAAAATATAATTACTTCCCAGGGCTGTTTTGTGAGGTCTCAAGTGAGATATAAGGTAGCCATACAGAACCTCAAATTAAATGACAGCTCTATCGGGTCACAGGGTAACAGTAAACAAAAGGAACCGTGAAGCCTTATTGCTGTGGCATCCTGCTTGCTGAACTGTAGTGTGACTAGCCCAATGGCTGAGCAGAGTTTCAGACTTCTAAGGGCTACCTTTCCCCTCTCGAGAGGTTGCTACGCTGTCCTTCCTATGAGGCACCTTCACCCCATTTTTGGTGTTGTCCTGGTGGGTGTCCATGTCTTCCACAACAGATGGGGAATTTTTCCCGAGTCCTGCCCACCACTCCCCTTCCCATAAGTGGCCGAGGCTGTGTATCGATGCTGATGTAGGAAGCGACTGTCACTACACCTTTAGTCACTTCACTACATCTGTAACCTCGCTTGTAAAGCAGTTTGTGATACAATGTGAACAGAAAGCGCTATATAAATGCTGATTTCTGTTCTGATTAGTATGATTTAACTTCTATTAAAACACACCAAGGAAGGTGTGCAGGTGATCCATCTGTGTCTGTAGCTGTGAAAGTTACAGCACTGCACATAAGTGGTTGTCAAACTGAGCTTAAAACTGTGCTGAACCCGCCTCATTATTTCAAGCTATTTTCTAGCTTCATGAGAGCTCGATCCCAAGTTTTTTGAAGCGCTAAGTGCAAACAGTTAGGCAACTTAACAAACTCACCTTTAACACATCATCTAAGCATTGTACATGAACCCATGTTTAAAAGGGGACACCGTTGGCAATTTACTGTTGTGTCCCAAATTAAGTGAGTACTTCAGGAATGCAGCACAATAGCTATATATTAAAGCTGCTAGCCAGTACATTCAGAACAGCTATATTTATTTGCATGTAAAATAAGCATTTTTTGAAGGTGAATGTATCCATAGCAAAGCAATACTGAACAGGTAATTACTGAATGCGCATTGACCTAGCTCTGTGCATTTTTGTGGCATGGGTTTATTGCTTGCATTTGCACATCCATGTACTTAGCTATGGTGCATTATACAGTATGACACTCTGTTGAATTTTACGTATATGTTTTCATCTTTGTTCAGGTGTCATTTGTATGACTGTATGACAGCGAGCTTGCAATGTGTATTGCACATATTTTGGGAAAATATGGTATAGCCTTGTGACTTGTGCATTGATGAAATTGCATCTGCCATGCATTGTACTGATGTATGAATGTATGCCATGCATTGAAACTCTGTCCCGCTATGCTGCTGTCATGCCAGAGTCTTCTTGCACTTGTAGATGTGTCTCTCAATGTAAGCATTAGCCGTACCAAAATACATTTGATGTGAAATTGTGTGTGTATGTATGTGGGGCGGTGGGGATCACAGAGAATGAACTTACCATTTCAAACTTGAAACTGCAGAAGAACAAGGACCAAAGGGGGCGCAAAAAAAAATAGCAAAGCAAATGTGTTTATTGCTTTTCAAGTTGTCTTTATGGATGGCACACATTTCCTTGAAGACAATCACATTTGTATTTTTTGGTGCCAGCAGAAATTTGTGACCCTGCATTCATATGAAATTATTTTGATACAGATAAACAGTGTTTTCTGATACCAATTACTGTCAGCAATGCTTGAAGGGAACTGTTTAGGATAAACGGCAATCCTCGTTTTGCAAAACCACAATATAAAGAAGTGTTTACATTCAGATGGTATGCTATAAAAGGTGTTATAGGTATGCTAAGTATCTTTCTAAATGTATGTGCAAATGTTTCTGAAAGAATGGGGTTTAGATAACCTTTGTGATATACAGCAGGCAATAAAAACTGATTTTGCATAGGATATGTGAGGCTTGGAGAAGCTAGTACTCTTATTGTCAGTAACGTGCTACCATGGGTCAGCGCTGAACTGTGCCTATCTGTCTGTCTATCTATCTATCTATCTATCTATCTATCTATCTATCTATCTATCTATCTATCTATCTATCTATCTATCTGGCAGATGTAGAAGGGGTCACAGACAAGGTTCCATTCCCTCAGTGTAAGTGAAGTACTTGAGGAATGCAGGACAATAGCTATATAGTATAGGTGCTAGCCAGTACATGTAGGAAAGCTATATTTATTTGCATGTAAAATAAGCATTTTTGAAGGTGAATGTATGCATAGCAAAGCATTACTGAAGAGCTAATTACTGAATGTACATTGCCCTATCTCTGTGCATTTCTGTGGCATGGGTGCATTGTTTGCATTTGCACATCCGTGTACTTAGCTATGATGCATTATATGACCCACTGTTGTATTTAACGTAAATGGTTTCATCTTTGTTCAGGTGTCATTTGTACGACTGTATGACAGAGAGCTTGCAATGTGTATTGCACATATTTTGGGAAAATATGGTATAGCCTTGTGACTTGTGCATTGATGAAGTTGCATCTGCCATGCGTTGTACTGATGTATGAATGTATGCCATGCATTGAAACTCTGTCCCGCTATGCTGCTGTTGTGCCAGAGTCTTCTTGCACTTGTAGATGTGTCTCTCAATGTAAGTATTAGCCGCACCAAAATACATTTGATGTGAAATTGTGTGTGTATGTATGTGGGGCGGTGGGGATCACAGAGAATGAACTTACCATTTAAAACCTGAAACTGCAGAAGAATAAGGACCAAAGGGGTGGGAAGCAAATCAAATGTAATTATTGCTTTCCAATTTGTCTTTATGGATGGCACACATTTACTTGAAGAGAATCACATTTGTATTTTTTGGTGCCAGCAGAACATCATAAACCTGCATTCATATGAAATTATTTTGATACAAACAAACAGTGTTTTCTGATACCAATTACTGTCAGCAATGCTTGTAGGGAACTGTTTAGGGTAAACGCCAATCCTTGTTTTGCAAAAACACAGTATAAAGAAGTGTTTACATTCAGATGGTATGCTATAAAAGGTCTTATAGGCAGGTGCTAAGTATGTTTGCAAATGTGTGTGCAAATGTTCCTGAAAGAATGGGGTTTAGATAACTGTTATAATATTCAGCAGGCAATAAAAAACTAATTTTGCTTAGGATATGTGAGGCTTGGAGAAGGTAGTACTCTTATTGTCAGTAACGTGCAACCATGGGTCAGTGCTGAACTGTGCCTATCTATCTATCTATCTATCTATCTATCTATCTATCTATCTATCTATCTATCTGGCAGATGTAGAAGGGAGTTACAAACAAGGTTCCATTCCCTCAGTGTAAGTAATGGGACATACTCCCCCCTGTACATAGGGGTGATTTACACAGGGGTGTCTACCCTGTGTGTGCGTATGTGTGTGTGTGTGTGTGTGTATTTAAACGAGGGCCTCTACTGTGTGTGCGATGAGTGTATACATTTCATTAATGCCCCATTAGCGCTAGGTATTGCATAAAAAAATAATTACTTGCTAGGTCTGTTTCCTATGACCTCAACTGAGATGTACATTACCCATACAGAACCTCAACATATTATATGACAGCACTATCGGTTCCGAAGCTAAAAGTAAGCAAAATAAAGTGTGAACACTTAGTGCTGTGGCATTCCTGCTTGTTGAACTGTACTGTAAGTAGCTCGACGGCTGAGCACAGTTCCACACTCGTAAGAGCTACCTTTCTCCTCTCGACAGGTTGCTGTACTGTTGTTCCTATGAGGTACCTTCAACGCATTGTTGGTATTGCCCTGGTGGGTGTCCCTGGCTTTCGCAAGACATGGGGACTTTTCTGCGAGTCCTGACCACCAGTCCCCTATGCATAACTGTCCAAGGCTGTGTGTAGATGTTGATGTAGGAAACGACTGTCACTACACCTTCACTCACCTCAGTACATCTCTAGCATTGCTTGTAAAACACTTTGGGATACAATGTGAATGAAAAGCAGTATATAAATGCTGAATCTTGCTGTTATTACTAAGCCTTAAGTTCTATTAAACCACACCAAGGAATGGTCCAGGTCAACCGTGTGTGTCTGTAGCTGTGAAAATTGCAACAGTGCATGTAAGACCTTGCCAGACTGATCTCAAACCTTTCCTGCACCTGGCTCCTTATTTCCAGCTACTTTCTAGGCATGGGCAATGCGGGACAGCTCGATCCCAACTGTTTTGAAGCCCTAACTCCACAAACTTAGCCAACTTAACAAACTCGCTTTTACCACATCAGCTGAGCGTTGTACATTGACTTGTGTTTAAAAGGGGGCATCGTTTGCAATTTAGTGTTGTGTCCCACATTAAGTGAAGTACTTCAGCAATGCAGGACAATAGCTATATGTTAACGCTGCCAGCCACTGCATTCACACAAGCTATATTTATTTCCAAGTTTTCAAGAACAAGCATATGTTCTAACAGCAACTTAGCATTTCTATATGTCAGTTACATGTAAGGAATTTTAGTCAAGCACTTCAGCTTTTAAATATTATACGGGCATGTCTGCCATGGTTACGCCATGGTTTTGGCATTCAGGTTTTGTGAAACCTCCCCTAGGAGGATACAGTCGCTACACAGTGCTTGAGTCACTTCACTACATGTCTTGCATCACTTGTACAGCACTTTGCGATACAACATGAATGAAAAGCATTACAAGGGAACTGTTTCGGTTAAACGGCAATCCTGCCTTTTGAGAACCCATGCAAGCAATACAAAAATAATTTTTCATACTATATATGTCACGCTTGGAAAAGGGAACAGTCTTATTATCACTAAAGTGCAGTCATGGTTCGGTGCTGAACTGTACCACTTACCTGTACAACTTCACTTTTGTAACTTTTCTAAATGCATCTAACACTATTGCCATTGTATTGTGAAAAGGCATTATTTCAAGGAACTATGGTTTAAGAACAGGTATATGTTCTACCAGCAACTTAGCATTTCTATTTCTCAGTTAAATGTAGGGACTTTCAGGTAAGCTTTACAGGTTTCAAATATTATAAGGGCATGTCTGCCATGGCTAAACCAAGGTTTTCACATTCCAGGTTTCTGACAACTCCCCTAGGAAGACACAGTGGCTATACAGTGCGTGCGGCGGTGGGGGGCGCGTGCGAGCAGGCAGTATGTGTGTGTGTGTGTAGGGGGAGCGCCAGCATGAGCAGGTGATATCTTTATCGCTGCTCACTGAAGCATAGCTCCCCCTTTCAACTGTATGTCACTGTATTTTTGGAGCTGTCATAGACAGCTCCAGCAGGCATTGGAGAACTGCGGCCGTGCTTGCAAAGACACTGACTGAATTGGAAGAGGGCTGACACACCTCCGAAAACTCCGATGATGGCACTATGTTTCTTGCACATGCGTGCAAGCAAACATAAAAATACATGCTTGTGGCATTTCATGTTGTTTTGAAGGTCAGAAACAGCTGCTTTATCATCTTCTGGAAAACAAAACAATATTACTAAGACAGACTGTTAATCACATGCTCCTGCTTTGTTGATCATCCTGAGAGAGTGTAGTGAAGCAGGAGACTTGCAAATGTTGTCTGACAGGAAGTTGGTTCAGATTGTATAGGCTATTTACAAGCTTCTTTTTGCTGAAGTTAACTTTAAGTTTTCCAGGTACTCACATTACATGTATCTACATTACATCCCGCCTTGCAATAAATAAAAATAATAAAGTTCCTATCACTGGACATTGTAACTGTTGTAGATGGGATAGTATTCATTTTTCATACACATTTCTTTTAACCCTTATGCTGCCAACAGAATTAGAACATATAGGAAATCTGGACTGATATATCAGTCCGTGGCCATAGAAGGTTTAAAATGAGTCCTTAAAAACATTTACAAAAACTATTATTGTGATGCTGACAAGGTGAATGTCGGGGTGAATATCAGCTGGTAATTGTATTTCATTCTAGGGTGCTATTAGCTCTGTATTCAAAGATCTTTTATCTCAGAACAGTACTTTTGTGGCAGAGCTGGGAGATGATTCAAAGGAGGCATGCTGTTTTTAGAGTGATTGGTTTTGACTATTAGTTTTATGTATTTTATATTCACTGAGTCACAGTTAAAAATCCTCTAATACTGAAACTGAACGTGCTGATCCAGAATAATGACGCTCAGGGTACAAAATAGCAACAGTTATAAAGAAAAAAAGCATTTGTCAATGCCGAATGTTGTCGTGCTGGCATTAGCAGTGGGAATGGCATAGCTAGAGACACATAGTGCTGTGATTTTGTGAATGTGTCTCAAAAGGTGATTTCACACAGCGAGCATGCCATTGTGCGCCACAGTTGTGGAAACACATTTTGGGCAGGCTGTGAAAAATGGCAGCTGGACTGTTGATAAGGAGACACTCACAAATGCCAGTGGTGAAAATGTGGCATGAAAATATTGCAGATTGGCGAAGTTACAAGGGTGCATGAAAGCTGCGCAATGCAGTCATTGTATGGAGGTTCGGCACCAAATGTTCAACATAGGCATTTTAGGACCTCTGCTCATGAATAGTTTTACCGTCATTTCCTCAAACTGTCCCAAAAAATGATTTCGCACATCGGCCATGCAATTCTGTGCCGGACGTGCGAAAACACACTTTAGGCAGCTGGAGTGTTCATAAGGAGGTATGGAAAAATGCCAATGATGAACAGCTGGAGTGAAAGTATTACAAATTCAGAAAGTCATGAACGTGTGTGCAAGCTATGCAATGCATGCTCATAAAACACTCATTTTATTGACTTTCATTCCCAAATGTTCAACATATCCATTTTAGGGCATCTGCTAATGAAGAGTGTCACTGTCATTTTCATCATGTGTGTCGAACACAGACTTTCTACAGCAACCACGCTATTCTGCGCCGGAACTGTGAAAACAGATTTTGGTTAGGATGTGAAAAATGATAGCTGTACTGTTCATTAGGAGGTGCAGAACAATGACACTGTAGAAAATCTGGAGTGAGAATATTAGAAGTTTGCGAATGTACGAGCGTGCGTGCAAATTACATAACGCACACTCGTAACACAGCGATTTTATGGAGCATTGTCACCAAATTTTCAACATGGGCATTTTAGGACCTCTGCTCATAAACAGTGTCACTGTCATTTTCGTAATGTGTCCCAAACATTGATTTCACACAGTGAACACGCTATTGTGCGTTGAAAGTGTGAAAACATATTTCAGCAAGTATGTGAAAAAGGACAGCTGCACAGTTCACAAGAAGGTGTAGTGAAATGCCAAATTTGAGAATCTGGCATTAAAATATTGCAAATGCGCTGTTACGAACGTGCATTGTGCAGTTGCCATGCACCTCATAAAACAGTCATTTTATGGAGTATTGTCACCAAATTTTCAGCGCAGACATTTTGCCTCTGCTCATGAACAGTATCACTGTCATTTTTGTAATGTGCCCCGAATACTGATTTCACACAGCGACCACGCTATTCTGTGCCGGAAGTGTGAAAACACATTTCGGCAAAGATGTGAAAAATGAAAGCTATATGGTTTACAAGAAGGTGTGGTAAAATGCCAATGTTGAGAATGTGGTGTGAAAATATTGCAAAAATGCTAACTTATGAGCGTGCGTTGCGCAGTTGCTATGTACGCTTGTAAAAGCAGGCAGTTTATGGAGTATTGTCACCAAATTTTCAACGCAGGCATTTTTGGACCTCTGCTCATGAACAGTGTCACTGTCATTTTCATAATACATCCTGAACACTGATTTCACACAGTGACTGCGCTATTCTGCGCCGGAAGTGCGAAAACACAGTTCAGGCAGGATGTGAAAAATGACAGTTTTACGGTTCACAAGAAGGTGTGGTAAAATGCCAATGTTGACAATCTGGCTGAAAATAGTGCAACTATGCTAACTTATGAGAGTGCATTGTGCAGTTGCTACACACACTCATAAAACAGTCATTTTTTGGATTTTCCCCACCAAACTTGCAACATAGGCTTTTTGAGAGCCCATCTCATGAGCAGTTGCACTGTCATTTCAGTACTCAGTCCCAAAAGGTGATTACATGCAGTGACTGTGAAAGCATCTTTTGGGACATAATAATGCCATGACAGTGCAAGAATTCATGAGAAGGGGTCCCAAAAACCCCATGTTGAAAATTTGGGGGATAATTCCCAAAAATGCCCGAGATATGCACTAAAGTTGAAAAAAGCCTATTCATTCCATTATACAGCTTACCGTCATTTCCTCAGTTTGCGGTCGGTTTGAAGAGTGCAGACATGTTCCCGGTCCACAGAAGATCGTTGCACCAGACTCTAGAGGTCAGTATGGGGTGAGGGGGGTGAGGGGAGGCAGAGTGCACAGTGGGTGGGTGCGGGTAGGGAGAGGGGGCATCAAGACTACGAGGGACTGTTTTCATTTTACAGGGGAAAAATGGAAAAAACCATTGTGGGACAGTTTTACTTTTGCAGGGCATTTGGCACACTGGGGTGGGCTCCCAGTGTGCCACCTAACTGGTTTGAGGGGTGTCAGTAGCTAACAGAGGATTGGGTACCCTCATCGGCACACAACACGGGGGGGAGGAGGAAGTAATGCTGACAGGGATTGGGCACCCCCATCGGCAGAGAAAGAAAGTGGGGAGGCATGAGCCGAGGAGGATTGGGCACCCCCCTCGGCATTCAACAGTTGAGGGGGTTTATGCCGACAGGAAGTGGGCTTCCCCGACGGCACACAAAGACAGCAGGGGGGGGGTTAATCAACACCGAAGTCAGCAGACGTTAGGTGGCTGCCCGCTCGCCGACCATGCACATAATGGTGGCGAGCACAGCAAGAAAAGGATTGCTGCATCTGATGAGCTTTGCTCGGATTGCAGCAGACCTTTTCTTGGATGACTCACCCATTATGTATGCATGATGTGTTTGCGTTAACATGCAGGCTGATTGGGCAATGGGGTGCACCTGCTGAGTGGTGCCCTGCATTCGTCAAACAGCAACTGTGCCTCCAACTCCTCACACTGTCAGAAGATGTTGGCTGCACAAGTGCACCAACATAAAAAGGGTCTGGAATCCCTTCATACAGTAGTCTCAACATGTGCTTATCTGCTATGCATATTTGTCCATAGTTCGCCTGTGTGCAACAGTATGTCTGAAATTACCAAACAAATTAACAGCAGTATTACACTAGCAGTACTCTAAGATGATACGTGCCTGCGTTGGATTTATTTCTACATTCTTTCCTTCACATGTGTTTATGCAGATCAGTAAAACATTCATTAAATAGTACAAAAAAATACATGGCTAAACAAAACATAAAGCAAGCTATAGATCAGCATTTTCACCAGGTGAACTCAATAGTCCACTAACATACAAACACAGAATTTGACAACAGATAAGGACTGCTTGGACCAACCAGTCTGCATTTCTCCCTGTAACACTGTTACCACAGACCATACCTGATCTATTTCCCCTTTTCACTCCCTCTTCCTTTTGACTATTATTCCCTTGTACTTATCCCATACATTTTTAATGTCCCACCACCTCTGATTGAAGTCTGTTCCAGGAATCCAGCACTCTTTCTGTAAAGAACTGCTTCCTTACATCTCTCCTGAATCTGTTGTCCTCTCACTTCATAGCATGATTCCTTGTTCTTGAGAATCTTTTCTTCTGAAAAATCTTTCCCTTCTGTATCTTATATACCCCCCGAGGTATTTAAAGTTCTGTGTCATATCCACCTTCCCTCTCCTTTGTTCCACTGTGTGTATACTGATACCACCTCAAGAACCATGTAGAATGCATAAGGGTACAATTCTGCAGTGTTAAAAAGAAAGGAAACTAATTGCAAAGACCTGCTTTAATGGACCAGTTAGGGTTCAACTCAATGCCACAAAAGTAGGGAAATGTGGTGTTAGGGTTTCCAACCCTAACTACCAACCCCTACCCACCAGGCAGCAAAAGGGCAAGACCACACAAGCAACCACAGACAGCTATCTTCAGGTAAGGCAAACAATGTACAACTGTTTCTTGAAGACAAAAATGTAGTAGCACTGATATGCTACTTTCATGGATTCAGTACCTTATAAAGCAAAACCTGTGTATGTCATAAAAGTGTACATGTGCACATGTAGCTGCAGATGTCTCTGGGCTGTGTGAACTCTGAACCAGATCATCACTTACAATTGCTGTTTTCAATTTCAGTGCCTTCTCAGGGTAGCGCTATTGGCTCCATGCCTGTGTAGAGCGCCATGACTGGCTGGTCTCACTCACCTGAGACAGGAGCACCTAAGACATGTGGCTTAATGTAAGCCTGCATCCCTGTACTCAGCTTCTAATTCATATATTTTAATTTAGCCTGTTCTGCTCGGCCTGTGTAAAGTAACTTACCATCCCCCCCACTATAGTTTCTCTCCAACTGTATGTGCATGGATTCAGTGCTAGCTCTGCAAACTTCCTCTTGATTTTTCATCTCACCCCCCCTCCCAGGCCTCCTTTAAATGCCCACTCCTATCTGATGTTTGAATTTATGGGTTACTTACTGTCAACAACTGCAATTCCTCCCATCCCCTCTTTTTGCAACTAAGCCTTCTAGCAGCTTTATATCATTCTGTCTTGCTGAGGCATACCATTTTGGTACTTTAGGTTTGCTTATTGCTGACTAGCATGTCCTGTCTTGCTGACTAGCATATCCTGTCTTGCTAAGGTACTGTTTTAATTGAAACATCCCTTTTACTGAAAAAAAACAAATTACTGAACTGTGACTGATTTGCCAAAAAACTGTGTTTATTGTCTAAAAATGTTCCCAGCAACCAAGTGTTACAGCCCCTTTCTTGACTTTGTAGCTCTCTCCAGACTGCAAGACGCCAAGGAAATTGCAGGCTTTTCTGTTGTTAATTGAGCTGTGTTTGCTCAGACTGCTAGCCTTTGTGTTGCCCCACTATTAATTCGAGCTACTTTCTCCTTTCTCTACCCGAGGACGGTATACATTTATCTTGTGTAACTCAGTTTTTAAACTTCCCCAAACAAGTCACATACAGAACAATGACCCCCTGGGACCTAGATAGCAGAAGCTATTGCAGTACGCTCCTTACTTACATAAAGGGCAACCATGACAGGCCTTGTTTGGCTATGCTTACTCGCCAGCCTTTGTATGATACCCTATGTGGTGAGGCAACCTGACAGAATTGATTCCAACAAAGGTGAATGCTCTACTATGCTAGCCTCCCCATATACCAACACTATGAACAAATTATGCTGCCACTGTACACCTTTGATCCCCTCACAGTTTGTGAAATCTCCTCAAAGTGGAACTGCTAACCAGTATCCTCTACATGGTTCTATACCCTATCCATTCAAACTAGGTATGGCTTGGTGCTATTCTGCATGGATCCTAGGATATATATCCGTAGGGCAGCACAATAAGATGATTCAGTCTTTGGACCCATGTACTCAAACCTATATCAGATGCAGAAAGACTCATGCCTTTAAACCTCTCCTTGCTGCCCTGAGGAAAATTGTGCTCCTTCTACTCCTATGCTCAGGTGACATCAAACTAAACCCTGGCCCTATGAAAGTGCTCTCATCTCCTTCTGAACTCACAACTTTAAAAGGAATTAGCTTCTTGCATACTAACGTGTGTAGTCTTTTAAAGAAGCTCGATTCAGTCCAGGATTGGATTATTCATACTGCACCAGACGTACTTGTGCTTTCAGAAACATGGTTCTGAGAGACCACCCCAGACAGAGAGGTAAACCTCCCTAAATACCTCCTCTTCAGAACCGACAGGCAGACCAGGGGTGGAGGAGCAGCCATTTATGTTAAAAACAAATTCTCAGTCTCTGTATTAGATGCTGCCGCCTTTGCCTATGGATTTGAATGCCTGTCTCTTAAAGTCGAGCTTTCCCTATCAGTGGTGTTCCACATCATAGGCTGCAATAGACCTCCAGCAGCAGGACTGCAACTTCTGACACACCTGTCATCCCACCTGGATACTACCCCAATGGAAGCAATCATACTAGGCGACCTTAACTATGATTGGCTGACTAAGGTCTCATTACCCCTGAAACAATTCTGTGACTGTCATGGGCTCACTCAACTTCTTACTGAGCCTACTCGCATCAACAAAAAAAATCCAATGAGAAGCACCCTCTTGGATGTTCTGCTTGTTAACAGACCTCATTCCTTTTCCCATGCTGGCATCCTCTTAGTGGACGTTAGTGACCACTGCTTTATTGGTGGTATAAGAACTGTTACCAAACCTCTATCTACATCAAAGTTTTCCACTAAAAGATTCAGATGGAACTTTGATCCTATTGCATACTTCAATGATCTAAAAAACTCTTTGCTATGGCAGAGTTTCTACCTGGCTAAGTCAGTGAGCGATGCCTATGACGTTCTCCATGAAATCGTATCCAGCACCTTAAACAGTCATGATCCCCAGGTTAAAGCACGAATATAAGCCAGAACCTGTCATTGGTTCTCACCAGATCTGAAGGCTGCCTTACTCAAAAGATATTACCTCTGGACAAAGGCTTGTAAATCTCATGTTGATGCAGACTGGTGTCTCTTCAGGGCATCTAGAAACATCTGTACTAAGTTGGTCAGAGAGACCAAAGCCAACTTTTATCAAACTGAGCTACTCTCTGCATCAAACTGCCCTACCAAGTTCTGGTCCTCCACAAAAGAGCTATCTGGCCACTCTCCAGGAAGTGCACTTCCTTCCAAAATTACCACTGATAATATTATCATTAACGATAAATTAGAGATACTGCAGGCTTTCAACAATCACTTTGCCACTGCTGGCCTGGCATTTGATAACACACCTGTAAGTAGCCTTCCTCCTTAGACCAATGCTCAGCCTTCACAACCAAGTAGCAATAACATGGACTTCTCTTTTTCACCTACCACCATAAAAGAAGTTGAAGATCTTCTATGACTAGATACTAAAAAAAGTGCTGGGGCCAACTCCTTTGATGCATATTTCTTGAAAATAACATACCATATACTTGCTACAGCTATAACACACCTATTCAATCTATCCCTAGCACAAGGCTCCATCCTCAAGGCATGGAAAACTGCTCAAGTCATTTCTTTGTTTAAAGCAGGGGACCCCATGACCTAAATAACTATAGACCAATCTCTCATCTTCCCATACTTTCAAAACTTCTGGAAAAAATTGTGGATACAGAGCTGAGATCTTTCTTAGACAATGCTAGACTACTCAACCCAATGCAGTCTGGCTTTAGAGCTAAGCATAGTACAATTACAGCACTGGCAAAAGTTACTAATGATTGGCAATGAGACCTAGACAACAAAAAATTTGTTTGTGCCATGTTTCTGGACCTCAGTAAGGCTTTCGACACTGTCGACCACTGCTGGTTCCTCTCCACCTTAAAAACTATAGGCATTGGCTCAACCACACTGGGATGGTTCCAAGACTACCTTTCTGATAGACCAGGGTTTTAAATAACTCTAAAAATTGATTAGCGTTTTGCTCATAAAAGATCTAAAACATTGTGAAAATGCATATCCCTTGCCTCACTGTGCATAACAAACATGACACTTCTAGAAAACCTATAAAAATGCTTTCTGTACAGTTAGTAAAGTCCCAGGAAAAAAACTGCTAATCAATTATTTAAAACCCTGCAGACAGCAACAAATTAAGGCTGATGGAGAGATTTCTCTACTTAAACCGACAAAAGAGGTGTCCCCCAGGGCTTCATACTGGGCCCATTACTGTTTGCCATTTATATCAACAGCTTGGACACAGGCATCAAAGATGCCAGTATTCACTTGTTTGCTGATGACACGGTGCTCTACTTAAGCTGGGAATCTCCTATGAAGCTGCCTAAGCTGAGTTACAAGCTGACTTTAATACTCTGCAGTACCAGCTCCTTAGCAAAAAGTTACTACAAAATGCAAAAAAAAAACCAAGGCCATTCTTTTCTCACCATCAGGCCCAAGGGCTTACTCTGCTGTTGCTAGTCCTTTACAATCAATCTCTACTTTATTAGGAGAAAATCTTGAATTTGTGACTAAATTCAAATACCTTGGTATTTGGCTAGACAACAAACTCTTTTGTGGAACACACAGAAGAACTGCTGAAAAAACTGAGGCAGAGGCTTGGTCTTTTTTTCAGAATTAAACGCCTCTTGACCAAAGACAGCTTGTCCAATCTACGTTCCTTTCTTTAATTGACTATGCCGACTTTATTTATGGCTATTGCCCTGCCTCATATCTTGCAAAACTGGATGTATTATATCATAGAGCACTGAGATTTACCACTGGCCTCCCATACTGCACACATCACTGCCCTTTACACGCAGCCATAGGGTGGCCCTCCCTTCAATACAGGCAATATAGAAATGGACGCTCCAAGTCTTTACCAACAAACTTTCACAATACATTGTTGACTGTCTCCCCCTTAGTCCTATTAGGAACTATGCCTTAAGAAGTCAATCGCTGATTTCTTTGAATGTTCCAAGGGTCAACTCTCACTTTGGAAGGGCCGCCATAAGCCATGCCCTGCCCACTCTCTGGAATAGGATACAAAAGTCATTGAGACTTAGCTCACCTGTCAGTCCTGCCTTCTTTAAGACCCTCTATGAGAAAACATTTGCTGAAATCTGTAATTGCTTCTATCGCTCCTAGCAGCTTGACTATTGTTCCTCTCTTCTTCAACACTAGTCCCAGCTGCTTATCCAAATCAGCCCTTGCCACTACTACTCCCCCCTCCTCTGCCCCACTTGCCCTTAGCACCCTCTGCATCCCTCTTATTCACCACCCCCTTCTGCCACATTTACCTAAGGCTTATACGCTGTTATGCGCATCTCCATAGCTTAGAAATTTCCATCCAGGCCTGTAACATGTTTCTGCTGGACAGAAATATAAATAATGTTTCTTTTTTTCTCCTATGGTTTGTATATGACATCCATACACATCTTGCTCCTGTGGGAACTGCATATGTATATATATATATTTATACAATACATGTTTGGGGATATAAAGAAAGATAAAAACTACTATCTCAGTCAGGCAGTGGAGATATCACAGATATCTCCATGTTCCTATATGTCATTGTAATATCTTAATGTTCCTGTATGTCATACAGTTGAAACTGAAAATTCTGTATTTCAGTTTGAATCATGGTGCTCTCAGAATGGCAAGGTCCACCACGACTCTCACTTCGTTATCTCCAATCCCCGCCCCCCCCATGCTCTGCTATCTGGTTGATCCTGCCATAAGTTTTATACAAGTACTTTTAAAAATAAAACACTTATCTGGTTGATCCTGCCATTTTCTGAGCATCACACGAACAAGCATTTTTGCTTTGCCTGCCCTAGTGTATCGTCACCAAGCGCTAATGGCACTCCATACATAACATGCTCTCAATCAAAATACGGACCCTCCTGTTCAAAAGGGGAAAAAAAACGATTTTCTTTATCCTAATTTTAGTGAGTTTTGTGTAAAAAAAAATGTTCACTGTACAAGGAGAGAGCGATTGAGTCTGCCTGTTGGACTGTTGCCATAGCAACACATACCTGCGTGCTTTCTGAAGCGCGGACTCGCACCCTATCTTGTTTCTATAGTTGCCATTTATTTTTAAACACAGCTAAGTAAACTTACAAGAGACAGCACAATTCACCTTCTTTTTGAACATGAGATGCCTTATTTTAAATCTCTACCAACACATCATGTACCGCTATTGAGAGCGTACAATCTTTCTATATCACTGCAGGGAAAGTGAAACTGCAAGACATTCAGGAAAAGGCACAATCAACCAGATAAGTGTTTTTTTATGTCATATGCTGAACAACTAAATATATCACAAACTGAGGCTGTTATAGACTGGCACCTCTACACCAGGGCACTGCTCTGGTAAACAAATGCTTTGCTTTACCTAGCTGGTGCATCATAAGACACAGAGCTCCCTCAATACTAACATTGTATCAGAGCCCTGACTGCCAACTTTTGTACCCCTCCAACCAAAAGTGGCTAGAGCCACTTCTAAGATTACAAGTAAAAAAGGAAAGACTAGATATAGTATTTCTGCACAAGCATAGCCTTTATTAATAAACATAACAAAGTGTACAAATATAGCCTTAATTAATATTTAAACAGAACAAAGTTAGTCATATGCAGAACAAATGATGCTCAACTGTGATGATATCCCCAAACATATGTTGTATAAACAGAATATGACATGGCCTGACTGAAGATATCATATTTATCTTCACTCGAGGCCAATGACATCAAGATATCTCACTCGTGGCTTCACCACTCGTGAGATATCATGATATCATTGACCTCTCATGAAGATAAACATGATATCTTCAGTCAGGCCATGTCATATCGCCTATATATATATATATATAGATATATATATATATATATCTATATATATATAGATATATATATATATAACGTTTGGGTTGTTTTATGTATATCTTTCTTGTATATGTGACTTGAAATGTAAATACTCTGCTCCTATTAGTATTGTAAACATGTTGTTCCTTTTGCATTATGTATATTTATATGTAACTGTACAATTTTCCCTTCCAACAGCAGGTCTACCTTGTAAATGAGCTTTCTCAATGGTGATCACCTGGATAAATAAAGATTTGATCGATTGATCGATTGATTGATTGATTGATGTGCAGACAGAAGCTGCCATGGCACCTGCATTTCTGTTGAAAGAGATGCTCATGCACACTGTACCTGTTGCCTCACTAGACAGCACGATTCACTCATTTATAGTTTGTTATTTGCAGTTGTTTAACTGGTAAACTCATACACCATGGAAACATTTCTAGATTTGCTGCTGAAATGATACCACCCTGCCGGGCTTTGCTCTTGTGGAGTCAGAAGTCAGTGATTGTGTCTGGCATCTGTGTTCAAGGAGATGCAGGCCCCCGGGGCCTGTTCTTCAGTAGATGGAAGTACTGTTACAATTTTTGTATCATTGATTTTGTGGTGCCTGTGTTTCTGCAGTCAAAGGTCAGTTTATGTGTTCAGTTATGATTGCAGAAGGACAGGTCTGTCCAGTGTTGTATGCCTTACAGTGTGCATAAGTACTTAAGGATACAGAAGTGCCAGCCCACTAGGGTTTGCATTTCTGCAGAAAAAAGAACTTCTGTCATTTGGGTATTGCAGATTTCTATCTCTGGCTGCGAGGGCCAGTGTTTCTGCACACAGAAGCAGTGTGGTGATTGGAGTATTGTGGATTTCTAGTTGCAGCAACAAGTAAGTACGTATGTGTTACTGCCTGCATACTGCAGACACAAATCTATGAAGACTGCACTTCAGTGCTACTGTATTTGTATCATCTGGAAACAGCTGTGTGTTGTCTGCCTTACCTGATGATGGCTGTCTGTGCCTGCTTGTGTGATCTTGTCCTTTTGCTGATTGGTGGGTGGGGTTGGGGCATTAGGGTTGGAAACTCTAACACCACAGTTCTCTACTTGTGTGGCATTGAGCTGACCCTTAACTCGTGCATTGACACAGTTGTTTTTTTTTGCAGTATCTATCTGTCTGTCTGTCTGTCTATTTAGAGAAAGAGAGAATTAACCTTTTCTAACAAGAAAGGAGGGCAGAAAAGTAATTTTTTAATCTTGATTCCCCCATAGTTTTTAGCACACTTTCTCTTCTGATTGTTATAAATATTGAATTCTCAATGCAATTTGATCACACATTTATCCATAATGAAAACTGTGAGCATATCAGCTGCCATAATCTTGGTGCTCTTCCATGATTTATATGGCTACTGCACTGCCTTCTGATCTATGGTCCCCATATATTTACAATTTGTTGGGATACCCTTGGGTTCTGAGCATATTTGACTGTGATCATGATTTAGAAATAATTATACAATGGCAAGAAAGAACCTTGAGCTGTCATTGGTCACTGTGGGACTGGACCCGTGGTGTTATCCTGGCATAACACCATGGCTCTAGTGCCAAAACAGGGATGACTGCATCTCACTGTAAAACATACATCTCTCTGCTGCCTACAAGCAGCTTTCTTGGTACAGTACCTGCTTTGCCAGTCGGCGCGTCCCTCTCACACCCAGAAACCCACCCCCACCACAGCCGATAACCCCGGAAAGAAAACCCTCAGTCATCACAACAAAACAAGTACTCATATTTTTTCTGTAAAAAAACAAATTGTAGCCCCATACAGAAAGTGAGCGCGTGGCCCAGTTAGTGAGCGAGTCAGCAACCGCATTTTCACAAAGTCACCGTGGCTCTCACTCGCTCACTCGTAAATACAGTCTCTTCCTCTCCTTCTCAAATGCACTTTCTATAACATGTCCCTACCTCCCATGCAGGTATCCTGAAACAAGCATGTGGCTGGCAGTAACTCAGTTGACTGCATGGTGGGGGGGTAAGGGGACGGAGACCACAGCATTCAGCAGCATGAAAAAAAAGAGTTTAAAAAATCCTGTACAACATCTCCCAAACCAATCTATAAACCCAAGGCAATAACGCTAATACAGGAGAATGGTTTGTAAACAGAGTCAACACTAACAAAGATTGCTACAGCTCCACCTACTGGCTAAAGTAGAAATCTGCACTATTTTGTCATAATGTAATCCCACTCACTGCAAAAACAGTAAAATATATATATATTTTTAATACAATTTCTATCCTTTTTTTCACTGTTTTACAATTGAGCCATTGTATAATAGAATAACGACTAGGGTGTGTGTTACGGGATAATGCCACGCCTGACGACCGGCCTGCAGCCTTCTGCCCAACCACACCAGATGTGGCATTATCCCAGCACGACACACACCCTGTCATGCATTATTCCTTTATTATTTGAGATCCTGTGTAGCTGGAACATCACAATAAGTATTAAATAATTATTTCTCAATCATGGAAACTTTCAAATATGTGTAGAACTGAAGGATATCTATACTATACATACATATATTGGCTCCATATAGCAGAATAAAATGAACTAGTGTGATGAATCAGGGGAGGTCACCAAGGTCAGGGTGGCTAATATGCTCACAGTTTTCATATACACTATACACTGACATATGAGAAGACTGTGCCTTAAACAATTCCTAGTTAACTATTTCAGAGTGCAATGCTGTTAGAAAAGTGTTTTGTTTGGTTACAGAGATATACTGTGAAGTACTGTACTAAATTGTGAAAATGTATTGCCTCGTCATCCATCCAAAAATGCATTTGATATGTGAGGCGTGTACTTGTCAGCATTATGCTGTGTGGTAAATGTCCACGTTTGAGGCACTTAGTCTTTTTAAAGTATGGAGCTGCAGTCACTTTAATGTTGTACTCAGTAACTGGAATTGTGATGACTGGGATGCCCCAAGCTGGAAATAATAGGATGCTATTTGGTTACATGACATGGACAGGACAGTGCTCTCTTTAGATCCATTGTACTATTAAAAGAATGAGGCAACCATCTTGTTAATACTTTCAATTAATTTATCTTGAAGACGGAGGGCCAGATAGTCAAAGCTTTGCCCCAGGCTAAAGTAGCACTGCATGGTGAGCAAACGTGGCCCGGAGCACAAAGCAAGCTATATTCAAAAGGAATAGCCTGGGGCAAACAGCTTCTGAATATAGCATGGTAATGAAGCCGGGCAAACTGGGCTGGGATTGCAGGGCAAACTTAGCCCTGGAATAAGACAACACCTGAATACAGCAACCAGGAACAGCAACACAGTGCACAGCGATGTGAAGGCAGCTAGAGATGAACTATGTGGCTAATGTGCATGCCAGCAAATGCATGGACCCAGTACAGCTGCAGGCAGCAGCAGATGGGAAAGAACAGTGATCAGAACTGTATAATATTTCTGAAACAGTAGTGCGGAGCTAAGCTGTTTGCCTGGTGCAAACACATTTGCCCGGTGCTAAGATTTGCCATTTTTAAAAGTGACATGCAAATGAGCCTACTTAGGCAGTCTCTGGGCAAACAGCCTGATTAGCATCTCATCATGCCCTGATTTGCATGCCGTTTGCCCAGTGTTACTGCAGGGTCCCAAAGAGCCACCTGTAGGTCAGTCTGGAAGTACAGGGTCTGGCCAGGTCAGACCGCAGCTCCACCTGTAGGTCTGTCTGGCAGTGCACATTGATAGCTGCAGCCTACATGTAAACAGTACAGCATAGCATTTTTATTTTTTTATTTTATTGAAATCTAGAATTACAAATACCTTTGAGCAGGAACTGCTCATTTACAAAGGTTCCACGTCGAAGGAATGGGGGGTATACATACGTACAAAGGTCAACATAATAATACATAGTTACACAATAACAAGAAGTATGAGACTGAGGCTTAGGAAATTCCAGTAATTCAAAATGTGCCAAATGTTAGGTAGCATGACATAACCAGCTAAGGGCAATCTTGGAAATAAGCACTGCAGGTGAGAGGGAAGGGGGTATGCAGGCAGGAAGGCCATTGTCAGAAGGTAGAGGGTGAGGGTAAGAGCTCTAAAGGGGGGAGGGAGAGAGAGAGAGAGGAGGGATAAAAGTCAGGAAATGCCCCAAGGGAGGAAAGGGAGAGGGGGCAAGGGGGTAGGCAGGTAGATGGAGGCAAGGCGGGGAGAGAGAGCTTTCAAGACTGAAGTGGAGGGCATTGAATGGTGGACCCCCGATTAGGCGAGGCAGTCACAACGACTAGTTGAAATTAGATGAAGTCGGAGTTGTCTCTTAAAAGGGCAAAGAGCAACAGCAGTAAGAGTTTCTTTGTTGAGAGTATTGTACCACTGTGGTGCTCTGTGGGCAAAGGTCCTCTGGCCCATGGTAGTCCGGCATCTGGGGACAAGGAAGGTTAGTTGTTGTGAACTTCTAGTTCTCTGGGTGCTGTGGTGGTCAATAAGTAGCTTTTCAATGCCTGGGGGCATGACTCCGAGGAGGACTTTTTTGGCTAAGAGGCAGGTTTGATACTGTATCCGGCTGATGAGAGGTAGCCATCCTGCCCGAGTGTACAGGTCACAAGTGTGTGTAAGTCGATAAGCCCCAGTTAGCAGCCTGCATGCTTTGTTGAGTGCAACTGTAATTCTGCGGAGGGCAGAGGCGGAGGCAGAGCCATAAATTGCTAGCCCGTAATCGATGATGGAGGTGACAGAGCTGTTGATAGCCAACCGGAGAGTGTCAGGAGTCATGCAGTGTTTGTGCCTGTAGAGCAGGCCTATACGGATGTTGGTGGCTTTGGCAACAGAATCTATGTGCCGATGGTAGGACAGTGAGCTGTCCAATGTGACACCTAGGTATTTAAAATCAGGAACGTGTTCAAGTAAGGTCCCTGTTTGGTTTAGGATGGTGAGGTCACGGGATTTGTACTTGCTCCTGGCATTGTAGAAGGTCATAACCTTTGTTTTGCTGTAGTTCATGACCAGTTTGTGTGACTTGAACCATTCTTCGATGCGCGTGAATTCAAGCTGTAATTGTTTCTCGAGGAGCTCTGCATTTTGGTGGTTGGTGAACATGACTGCGCATCGATGAGAGTAATTTCTGGTGACAGACACTGGGAAGGCGTTGAGGAAGAGGCTGAAGAGTAGTGGCCCCAGGATGGACCTCCTTGTGGGACCCCTGAAAGGACTAGCTTTTCTTCCGAGGTAACACCAGCAATCCTAACCCGCTGACCTCTCCCAAGGTAGCTTGAAAACCAGAGCAGTGCTTCATTGAGAGCCCAATGTTCGATAATTGCTTGAGTAGGAGTGGGTGGTTCACAGTATCAAAGGCTTTCATAAGGTCGATGAATACTGCCCCTACACAGTTTCCTTGATCAAGTGTGGTATGGATGAAGCCTGTGAATTCTAATAGTGCAGTGGTGGTACTGTGCCCTTTTCAGAAACCATGTTGCTCAGGACACTGGATGTCGTATTTTTCCAGCATAGCATAATGTACCCCAGGGGACAATGCAGCATAGGCACGGGAGGTGGTGGTGCTGCATGCAAGTGTCACACTGTAGGGCATGTTACATAGCAAGAGGCCTGTAGTGTGAGGGACACAGCACTGCCTATGGTGTGTAGGGCAGTGATGCTGACAGGTGACAGGTGTACACAGTGACAGGTCCAACTTGCAGGTGTCTACTGACAGTGGACATTACTGTTATGCTGTTTTGTGATCCACAGCTGCTGCACCTGTGGCATGGGATGCACACAATGACATATTCATGGCCAGCTGTGTGTGCTGTGGCATTTGTACAGTTGTGCTGTACATGGCTGGGGGGCACATAGGATCTGACAGGCACACAGGTGATGAAGTATTCCCACTACTGGCCCATGTGCACTGTGTGCTGTGTCCCAGACTTGTGGCCACACCTGGGCTGTGGTGAGGTCTGACCACCTCTACACCCTTCCCTCAATGGCCACCATGCCCACAGTGCTGTCTATGTGTGCTGGCATCTGTTGGGCATCCCAGACATATGGTCTTCAGATTTGCACTGTATGGCCACACTACCATGATGTCCCCTGTGGACCAGATCACCCCTTACTGCTTGTGCCTGGCTGGGACCTGTGGCAGCAGTTGGCATCTCAGTGGTGCCATCAGTGAGCAGCATGTGTTCTCCATGTCTGGCAGTTTCTAATTGTCTTATTCATATGTTAGGGTCATGCAAGCCCCACTAAAGCCACGCTGTCACTGTCCACAGCAACAATGTCATGCAAAGCTGTTTACCCAGGGTTAAGACCAGCATTTCCTGGGCGGTAATTTGGACCGTACTATGGGTCACGCTAAGTCATGCTAAACACCTTAGCATGTCACTAGTCGCTGAATATCTCATTGCACCTGTATTCATGTTCACTTTGCCCCTTGCATATAATTATGGTTTGCCCAGTACTAATGCGGTTTGTGCTCACTGTTTGGCCTTTTGAATATAGCAGACCCCTGCTAATCCTGTGCTAAACCCATGTAACCATTTTTTGCCCAGCACAAAGCTTTGAATACCTGGCCCTCCCAGTCTAGGAGTTGTACCTTTAAAATCTTTTAACTTCATTTCTACTATTGTCTGCTGAACTGGCCTTAAGGCATTCTTGTTTTTCAGAAAATGTGATTAACAGTGTTTTCAATTGCCCTTAAAACATATTGTTTGATAAGGATACAGAAAACACATGAAGCTGAAGCTGTAATCAAATAGTTTTGAAATGCAGTGTCATGCTAAACCAGCTGAGCTGTGCATTGATGTTGCCTTTAAAATATTTGCATTTTCATGATGTTACTTTGCAAATTAATGTAGTCATAGTAAAGATCTGTGAGACATACAGTTTTTAACTGAAACATATGATAAAATGTTGTATCAAGTAACATTACATTGCCATGTCATTACAACTTGGCTCCCAGTGTAATATTTATTTCACAGTTTCTTACTAAGTCAATCTAGCTTGACTTCAAAGATATGTAAATACTCTGCTAGCCAGCTCAGCTAACAATTACCTTGGAATTTATACTGTACGTTAGGATTCCCTCTGGAACTGTTCTTTGTGTTTAATTAAACTGGCTGTCTTAAAATGTTAACCTCATATCACTTAGCGATATTTGCAGCACTGGGCAGATGTGGAAGACTTCATACATCAACAGCATACATACATACATATCTCAGCTCAGTAGATCAGAATAAAATAAAGTAGCTTGATGAGTTCTGGGAGGTCAACAAGGACATAGTGACTAATTTAACAGGTGTCATACAATTATGATATCTATTTTTACATATGCAGTATACTGCAGTGGTTTAAGGCTCTACGGTATAAACCAGGAGACCTGGGTTTGAATCCCACAGCCCCTACTTACATACTGTGTGAATCTGCACAAGTCACTTAACTTCCTTGTGCTCTCAGGTAGCACCTGTAAACAAGCTTCAACTTAGTGTGTCTCACCTGGTTAAAAAATCAAGGAGATTGTGTTTTGAGGCATTATTTGCTGTTTTAGAGTGAAATGCTGTTAGTAAATCCTCTTGCTTGGTTACACTAATGTACTTTGAGTACTAAAATGTGAAAATGTAATGCCTATTCATGACCCCACAAATGCATTTGATATATAAGAATTGTTAGGGCAGACGTCATCAACCAGAATGGAGGCTTAATTTTGAGCTCCGTTGTGGTGATGTGAAAATCCATTCAAATCCAGTGCTATTACTTGTCAGAGTGCACTTACAGCCGAAAATACAAGAAAAGAAATGAGCCAGCTAACTAAATCAAGAGGTAAAAGTTCCTACAAGCCTTCCACAAGATGTAGATCGAAGCTGGATCATAGCCCGAGTGTCCCACTATCTAGGGCCTTGGCGTCAGCTGCAGGTTCTGGTGGGGAGGAGGAAGAGGAGACCACCTTTCGGGGAAGTTCCCTCGATGGCCAAGCAACAGCACACATTGTTAAAATGTTCCAGAGAATGCTAGCAATGCACAGTTAGCAATGTAAAAGATATAAAACAAGACCTAAAGCACCTGGAAAGGAGAACAGAAGATCTGAAGACAGGCCTGGACAGGCTCCATGAGGATTTCATACAGCTCAGTAGAGCTGTGATTTACTTGGCAAGAAGGGAAAGGGAACTCACAGCAAGGGTCCAGAATGCTGAATCCAGAGGAAGAAGAAAAACAATTCGTAATTTTGAATTCCCGGAAGGTGCAGAGCAATATGACCCAGCAGAGTTTGGCAGGACCTGGCTTAGACAGGAATTGGACATTCCCAGTACAGAACTCCTGGAGCTCAAAAGAGTTAATTGAGCTTTGGGCCCAAACCAAAAAGCGATGCCCCCAACGCTCAATACTAGTTAGATTCACCCGCTATCCCGTGAAAGAAATAATGTTGTGTAAAGCTTGGGGCAAAAGAGACTTAAATTTAGAAGGGAAGTGGGCGTTTGTCGACCATGAAGTACTGCCTACTACCATGCTGAGAAGGAAACAAGTTCTGGCAGTCATCAAGCAGCTGAAGGAGCAACAGATTAAAGCTTACCTCCGCTACCCAGCAAAACTGCTGGTACACTGGTCCACGGGCAACACGTTTTATGATTGCCTGTTGCACGCCAGCAAACCTCTTCAAAAGGCAGGGATCACTCTCCCCAATCTCCAGCCAGACCTCTCAGAGCAAACTCTGCTGCAAATCTGTTGGACAATGGTGGGGAAAGGGCCTATGAGAGGTGGTGTTCCCAAAGGGGTAGGCCCTGACAAGCAGCTGTGCAAGGACCTGATTCAGCTTAGAAAAGGACTGCAGACCCTACAGCAGAAATGAAACCCGCTGTGGGGGACATTGTGGTTTGACTTTTCATTTTCTCTTTCCTCTTAGGGATTGTCTCCAAACTGCTGTTCCAACCATACTGTAAAGAAAGCTGGTCATGAGGAAGCTGCCCAGGCATCCAAGGAAGGCCCCAGTTTGACTGTTAATATGTGGTAGTTGTGATTCTGTGGGGGCGCCGAAGTGAATTGAAATGTGAATGAGATGTGAATAATATTGAAATGTGAACAGAGTCGCAACACTTTTGTGCAGTGCTTTGGGAGGCAGAATGCTCAGGGACCCTATTGGCAAAACTGCTGTGAGCTAAAATTAAAGTTCAGGGTCAAATTGTTTGTTCATGATCCCCCTCGTGGGGAGAATCAGTTGGCATTCACCTGCTTATCCTGAGGTTTAAATATCCAATCTTGGCTCTTCTGACCCCTGTAGGGGAAATCTATAAGCCAGATCAGGCGGCCCTCTAGGCCCACTCACTAGTGGCAGGGGATCTGGCTCCAGCTAATGGGGCAAGAGGAAAGATCGCTGGTAAACTGGGCCAGAAAGATGTATTTAGAGCACTTGACTATTATTTAAGGGCCTATATTTACACCACTGTAAGCACCAGGCATGGTTAAGATTATTATGAGGCGGGTGAGTTGTTCTTTCCCCTTCTCTCTTACCTGCCTTGTTTATGGCATTACCACTTGTACCAGAAGCCAGTTCAGGGGATAGTTCACCCATCGGAGGTCAGCCAGTCTTCTCTTTTTTCTGTTTGACGGTGCTGTCCCCCTCTAGGGAATTTCATCTTCCCGCTGATAGTCCACCCTGGGAGACCTCCCTCCCGGTTACTTCTGATTGGAGGTGTGGGGGATGTGGGGCCTCTTAGTAGCCCATGCTCCTGGGCACAGGGAGCTTCCCTCCGGCTAAGGTCTTGAGTGCCCTACTTGTACATAGTTTGTTATTGAGAATAAAAGGTTCTCTCTTTAAGAGTATGCATGTAGGTGGTTGTTTTTAGGGGGTACGGGTTTTGGGTTGTTGGGGGCCTTTTGGGATATGGGGGTGGAGAAGCATGGTGTTGCTGGTAGTCTGGGGCCCATTCTGTGTGCCATCCACCAAGGCAGTTGGGACTCGGGTGGCTGGAGCTCAAACAAGAGGTACAAATGGGGGCAAGCCCTGAGAAAATATAAGATTGACACATTATGGGGACCCTGAAACTGGTTTCTTTTAACGTTAAGTGGCTGGGGTCTCCTGTAAAGAGGCATAACATTTTAAAAGATCTGGCTAGGGTCCACTGATATATCAGTCTTCTGCAGGAAACCCACCTTTCAGTAACAGAACACAAAGAACTGTGCCATATGTAGGTGGGGGAGGTTTTTGCCTCATTCCACAAAAAGACAAAAAAGGCTGGGGTGGCTATCCTGGTACAGAAAGGCCTAGGGTTCATGCAGTTGGACTCTTTCTCAGATGAGGTGGGCAGACTGGTGGTTCTTTCAGGAAGGGTCACTTATACAGTAATTCATATTGTAAACATTTATGCTCCAGCATCTGTTAATCCCGAATTCTATAGGTATGCCTTTGGAGTGGTAGCCTCACTCCCTGAGGGCCAAATTAATATAGGTGGAGATTGGAACTGCATAGAGAATACAAGATGGGATAGGTCTGGGAGAAAGGGGAGCCAGGGAAAAAGGTGCAGGCTCCAAGACTCTCTTCCACCTGTGCACTTGGGCTGGTCTGGTGGATACTTGGAGGGACAAAAACCTTCTAGTAGGGACTTTACCTTTTATTCACACCCGCAGGATTCGTACTCATGGTCAGATAGATTTTATACACAAAAAGCATGGATGGGGTCTATAATAGACCAGCAGATTTACCCTATATGTTTGTCAGACCATGCAAAAGTCAGTCTCACTATCAATCTTGGGCCTCGGCACAGACAGTCCCTGTGGTGCCTAAATGCTGGGGTTCTTAAAGATGAAGTGTTTGTCTCCAAAATTAAAGAGGTGATAGATAACTACATTAAAGAGAACACAGGGTCTGTGTCAAAGGTGAAGTTCCTCTGGGACAGATTAAAAGTGGTGGTAAGGGGTGAAGCAATTTCATATGCAGTCCAACAATAGAGCATCAGGCAGCAGAAGCAAGACAACCTAGAAAAAAAACTCAAGGAGCTAGAGGATATACACAAAAAAGGGGGCCCCCATACTGTATTAAGGGAATTGAAGCTAGTAAGGGAGCAATTGCAGCAGCTTCTCTCGATAAAAACTGAAAACACCCTTAGGTTCACAGCACAAAAGTATTACACGGGGGGTAATAGAGCAGGTAGGTTGTTAGCATTTAGACTAAGAAAACAAGAAGCTGACAGGCATATTTCTGGGGTGCAGGACCCAAGATTGCTGGGAAGGCTGATCACAGATGCTCCTCAAATAGTGGAATGCTTTAAAAGGTTTTACGAGGACTTATATAAGTCAGAGTCCTGTGCCAGTCAACCAGACATGATTTACAAATTCCTTAATGGATTAAAGCTACCCAGACTCTCTAGTGCTCTTGAAAAAGAACTGGACTAGCCCTTTTCACAGTCAGAGTTGATGGAGGTAACCAAGAAGCTTAAACCTAACAAAGCACCAGGCCTCAATGGTTACATAGCAGAGTACTATCAAAAGTTCCAAGATAAACTGTCCCTGCTGTTGCTACAAGTGTGCAACAGAGCCCACATACCCTCTGAAGCACCGGACACAGGCCCTAATTTCTGTTATCCCAAAACAAGACAAAGATACTGCTCTTCGTGGTAGTTATCACCCTATTTCATTGCTAAATTTGGATGTTAAAATTTTGGCCAGGATGATAGCAAACAGGCTTCAAAGAGTGATGACCCAATTGATACATCCAGACCAATCAGGTTTTAGGCCAGGGAGACACCCTCATGATAATGTCAGGACACTGCTTATGGTGATGGCACACTCCCAGTCTAGAAGGAAGGGGGACCCATCTGTCGTGATCACACTTGATGCCAAAAAGGCCTTCGATCACCTTGAGTGGGGGTACCTGGGGGAAGTCCTCAAGAGGTTTGGGTTTGGCCCCAGGTTTCAAGCATGGGTGGACATCCTATATACCAACTCCTCAGCAAGGCTGCAACTGAACAGGGTGCTCTTTCACCCTTTTTCCATCAGAAGAGGGATGAGACAGGGATGCCCCCGCTCACCCCTACTATTTGCCCAAGTATGGAACCTATGGTGGAGGTGCTTCGGTCACATGACAGTATCTCGGGAATCACAGTGGGTGAGGTGGATAACTGCATTTCTCTATACGTGGATGACACCCTACTTTATTTAAAAAATCCCATTATATCTTTACCAACTGCCATGACTATTCTTACAGAATTCGGCTCCATCTCAGGTTTTAAAATTAACAAATCCAAATCAGAAATAATCTCATTGGGTGCATCTGTCCCCTCAATGGTGAAATCCATGACTAATCTGCGATGGAATACCAACACCTTTAGACACTTGGGGATCCAGGTCCTGAAGGATCTCGGCAAGTTATTTCAAGTTAATTATGTGAAACTGTTGGACAGTGGGAAAGCGGACTGTGCTAGACGGGCCACTCTACCTCTTACAATTACTGGCAGGGTAGAATCAGTGAGAATGAATATCCTCCCGAGGATGCTCTTCCTGTTTGATGCAGTCGCCCTGTTCCCCCCAAGGAAGTTTTGGTCGGAAACTCAAAAGTTGATAAGCAAATTTATATGGGCAGGGAAGAAGCCTAGGATTGGCTGGGCTCTCTTGAAGCTGCCTAAGGGGAGGGGTGGCCTAGGAGTCCCCAATTTTGAGAGGTACCACAGAGCAGCTGAATTGCAGCATCTGGCAGCTTATGCTTCCTCAGTGGGGGTGCAAAGCTGGACCAAAATGGATCTACACTTTCTAAATTCACATACCCTTTCATCACTCATACTTAATAAGATGAACCTTAGGGTGGTACATGGTCTACCTAGTCCTTGGTTTAAGACACTGATTGCAGTATGGACACAAACCGTAAAGAAGCAGAGATTACAACCATGGCTGTTAAGACAGGGAAGGATCCTTGAAAGAGTGGATTTCCTGCAGGGGAGGGAAAACCCAATGTTTATATGTTGGCATAAGCTAGGACTCTGGAGCTTCTCAGAGTTTTTTACTGGGGATATCATAAAAAGTTTCACCCAAGTTCAGCAGTAGTTTAACATCCCAGCTTCAGACTTCTATGGCTATTTACAAAGTAGGCATTACCTTCAAGCTGAGTATGGGAGAGGTGCAGAGCAGAGGCCAGAGAATACAACCTACTCCTGGATCTTCTTCTTGAATTACTTAATGGGTCCCTGCCCAAAACCCATTTGATATATAAGTTATATTCAGCAGGGGAACCGGATTGTTCAGACTCTAGATCTTGAATTCAGACCCTCTGGGAAAGAGAACTGGGCCTGGGGGAGGAAGTACCAAGGTGGGAGGTGAGTTAGAGGATGGCACATAGAACCACAGCGTCACCCACATGGAGGGAGTTTTGGTGGCAAGTGCTTACAAGATTCTTCAGAACACCAGTGATAACCAAACATTTTGGTCAAACCTACTCAGATAAATGTTGGAGGGGTTGCGGGCAGGTTGGGTCACTCTAACATATATTTTGGAGTTGCCCCAAAATCAGGAGCTACTGGAACCTGATAAGTCTGGGGCTGAGTCAGATTTTACAGCTAGAAGTTCCTGAACAGTCTCACTATCTTCTGCTGGGGAAGCCTCCTCAAGGTCTGAAAGGTTCTAAAGCAAATTATTTATTTCCAATTTTGTTAGCTGTAGCTTAAAAGGCAATTACTAGGCTGTGGCTCACTGAGACACCTCCAGGGGAAGAACAGTGGTTGTCATGTTATAACCAAATTAAAACAATGGAGAGACTTACGGCCAACCTGAATTATACAAGTCTCACTGGTTTCCCTTTTTTAAGTTCCTAGGCACCAGAGAGGGATTCTCAATTCTGGAGATTTTGGCCAGAGAAGCCCTAGACTAATAGCAAGATATGGTAGGAACCCCAACATCCACGAGGAGTTTAGTTAACTGGGCTTCACCCATGCATTATATGTTGTAATAGGGAATGTTATATATTTACCATGAGCTAGGAGGAGGGGGGGTGGTGGGTAGGTGGTGTATTGTTTAGTTAAGGTTACTGTGCAACTAATGTATTATTTCTTTCTTTCCCCTTCTCACAATCTCCTATCCCTTTGTTGTTTTTAATAGTAATTAACTAGGGGGTTACAGATTTAGAATCAGAAAGTAACTGAGGTGAGAAGTGCACAATCCAGCCTTAGACCCCTCTGTTAGTTTTGAAGTTTACTCTGTTAACTGTAAGTGGCTGGTCATCCAATTACATTTGTAACCAGTACTGCACAAACTAGAGCATGTATATGATTTGTCCTTTGTTATGGATAATGTATTTCTTTTCCCTTATTTTTCCTTCTCTGTAACCTGTCATTGTCTGAAAAATGAAATAATAAAAAACTACAATTTCAAAAAAGGATTTTTAGGGCTAGCGTGATTTGTACTTAATAGCATTCGGGGCACTTACTCATTTTTACGTTGATTGCGTGCATGCGCAAGAAACATATTGCAGCAGCTTTCTCCAGAAGCAGGATGTGGAGGCATGGCACTGTTGTGGCCAATGTCCCCACAGCCTTTAAAGGTTGGCCTGCTTCCTCCAATGCTGTGGCATGCTGCTGCTGACACAAGTTCAGCCAGCGTGCCACCAACTTATAAAAATTTAGCCGCTGCAATCAGGGGCTGCCTCGTCATTGCAGTGAAAGCTATTTGCTGCAATGAGGGAGCAACTCATCATTGCAGGGTGGGATCTTGAAACACTGATATTGTTTGTTAACACAGCGGCAGCTTGCCACTGTGTTCACAAACAATATTAACCCCCCCGCCGAGGGGGCGCCAACCCTCTGCAGCATGTGGCCCCTCACGTGTTTATTTGCCAATGGGGCTCCAATCCCCGTCGGTTTCAGTGTCACAAGATTTATGTTGCCGACGAGAGCCCACTCCCATCTGTATTATGTAACCACTCCGATTTTGTTGTCTGCTGATGGGGTGCCCAATCCCTGTCAGCACAATGTAATACCACCCCTTTTGTTGTGTGCTGATGGGGTTGCCCAATCCCCCATCAGCTACAGCTTCCCCCCCCAAAAGAAAGTCTCCATTAGCACACTGGGAGCCCAACCCAGTGTGCCACATGCCTCTGTAAAATAAAAAACGGTCCGGCAATGTCTTTTTTTTTAAACCTGTAAAACAGGAAGTGGTCCCTCGGCAGTCTCCCTGCCTTCGTCCCACAACCCGCACCCAACCCACTGTGCACCCTGCCTCCCCACACACCCCCACCCCATACTTACCTCCGGAGTCTGGCGCGACAATCTTCGGTGGACCGGGAACACGTCTGCCCTCTTCAAAGCTGACCGCGAACTGAGGAAATGCTGGTAAGCTGTATAATAGAATAAATAGTTGTTTTTTTCAACTTTGATGCATATCGCAGGCCTTTTTTTGAATTCTGGCACCAAATTTTCTACATGGGATTTTTGGGATGACTCCTCATGAATTCTGGCTCTGTCATGTCATTATTCGGCCCTGAAAGTTGATTTTGCTGTCACTGCATGGAATCCCCTTTCAGGACCAATTAATGAAATGACAGTGCCAGTGTTCATGAGATTGGCTCTCAAAAGCCTATACTGCAAATCTGGTGGAAAAATCCCAAAAATTACTGTTTTACGAGTGTGCATTGTGCAGTTGCTATGCACACTCGTAACTTTGCGAATTTGCAATATTTTCAAGCCAGATTTTCAACATTGCCATTTTTTAAGACCTCCTTGTGATCAGTAAAGCTGTCATTTTCCACATTCTGGCTGAACTATGTTTTCACACTTCCGGTGCAGAACATCGCGGTCGCTATGGGAAATCAGTGTTTAGGACAGATTAAGAAAATGACAGTGGCACTGTTCATGAGCAGAGGTCCTAAAATGCCTGTGTTGAAAATTTGATGATGATACTCCATAAAATGACTGTGTTACAAGCGTGCTTTACGCAGTTTACACGCATGCTCATAACTTCATAAATTAATAATATTTTCACTCCAGATTTTCAACATTGCCATTTTTTAAGACCTCCTTATGAACAGTATAGCTGTCATTTTTCACATCCTGGCTGAAATGTATTTTTGCAGTTCCAGTGCAGAATCGCGTGGTCCCTGTGGGAAATCAGTGTTCAGGAAACATTATGAAAATGACAGTGACACTGTTCATTAGCAGAGGTCTTAAAATGCCTATGTTGAAACTTTGGTGATGAAAGTCCATAAAATGAATGTATTATGAATGTGCATTGTGCAGTTTCCATGCGTGCTCGTAACATTCGCAACTTTGCAATATTTTCACTCCAGATTTTCAGCATTGCCATTTTGCCACACCTCCTCATGAACAGTGAAGCTATCATTTTTCACATCCTGGCCAAAATGTGTTTTCGCTCTTCCGGCGCACAATAGCATGGTCACTGTGGGAAATCAGTGTTCGGGACATATTAAGAAAATCACAGAGACACTGTTCTTCAGTAGAGGTCCTAAAATGCCTATGTTGAAAAGTTTGTGATGAAACTCCAAAAAAATGACTGTGTTACAAGCGTGCGTTGTGCAGGTTCCACGCACCCTTGTAAGTTTGCAAATTAGTAAAATTTTCAAGCCAGATTTTCAACACTGACATTTGTTCACACCTCCTTATGAAGAGAGCAGCTGCCATTTTTCACATCCTGACCGAAATGTGTTTCCGCTCTTCTGGCGCACAATACCGCAGTCGATGTCAGAAATCAGTGTTTGGGACAGATTAGGATCGAGCGACTGAGAGATGGGGAGAAGTGACAGAGCTCAACTGAGCCCTGTTGGGACTGCTGTGGATTTCTTTGTAGGCAGGAAAAGGCAACAATGCAGGTAGGAGCCCAGTACAAAAGGGCAGCCTGCAGCACTGGGACATACAGAATGAGCGAGTGAGGGAGGGAGAGTGAGTGAGCTCAATGGAACTTTCTTGGAACTGCTGCAGATTTCTTTATGGGCAGGAAAAGGCAGCAATACATGCAGGGACTTAGTACAAAAGGGCAGCCTGCAGCGTTGGGAGAAACAGAATGAGCGAGTGAGAGAGGCAGAGTGAGCGAGCTCAATGGAGCTCTATCATGACTGCTGTGGATTTCTTTGTGGGCAGAAAAGGGTGGCAATGCAGGCAGGAGCCCAGTACAGAAGGGCAGCCTGCAGCATGGGCAGAAATGGAATGAGCAAGTGAGACAGGGAGAGTAAGTGAGGCCAATTGAGCTTTGTTGGGACTGCTGTAAATTATTTGTGGCAGGGAAAGGTGCAAACGCAGGCAGGAGGCTAGTACAAAATGGCAGCCTGCAGCACTGAGAGAAACAGAATGAGCGAGTGAGATCGGGGGAGTGAGCTAGCTCAATGGAGGTCTATTGTGACTGCTGTGGATTTCTTTGTGGGCAGGAAAAGGCAGCAATGCCCAAACCTTTTTTTTATGTTTTTCACCCCACCCCAACATCCACCCCCTTGGAGTTGAGAATCCTTAAGTAAGGGGATGCAGGGGTGAAGCCCCCTATGAGACGAGTGTGCGGGGTGCAGCCCCCCACATAAAATGTTAAAAAAGTAAGTCCCCAGCACTGTTTTGCTGTGCACTGGGGTGTCAGAGTGTTGAAATAAATTTTCAGCACTCTGACTTTGCGATAACAGCGATTGTCTTTAGTTTTTCGCCATTATCACATAAACCCTAAATGACATATTACAACATAGTAAATTGTTTTGCATAATTTGCACATATTCCTTAAGCGGACACATATATCACATGTTATTCAGTGTGTTGACATTCTAATCAGCACAGATTTGCTTTCTTTACCCTTCATGACATTTGCATAGGAAACAGGAACCTGGCCTGCTACATTGAGATGTACACCCTGCTACCACTGCCTGTAATAGTAGCAAAGAGCCACATGTCACACTAATACCTAAATCATGTTTGTGGAACAGTTCCACTACTCAAAATAATACCATTACAAATCCATGGTATACATTCGTATCTGTTCCCTTAATGTGGCATACACAATGGAGCCCATGTTGCTAGCATGCTCGAAAAAAATGAAGTAAAAGAATGCTGTGGGTGACAAAACAAACAGACCAGATACATAGCTGTACAGCATACACAGTTCTATGTGATAATTTATCTATTTATTTGCTTTTGGTAACCGGGTGGGTGCACTAGGCACAAGAATGCTTATTTTCAGGCACTTCCCAAGGCGAATGTACATTGCCGAAAATGAATTACAGTAATGCACACTCATGGAGAACTAAACAATGACAATAGGCTCTACATCTGTGTTAAGGGCTACATCCCCTGTCTCTGTGCTACTCACAGATTCTCAGCTCCTGGGGGGTGCATGTCAAGGGGGGAAATCTTAAGAAAAGCCACCTACTGGTACAAAAAACAAAAAGCACCGCTCTGAACCCAAACCCTGCACACCCCAACTGACCCTCCTCCTCACTACCCTAGCGGACCAGTTTGGGAGCTGCCCACCACACTCCCTCCCTCACACCTTCCATCCTAATCCTTTCTCCCCCATGCATGTGCCTGTGTGTTTGCTTCCAATCATCCTACCTCACCCGGCCAGGTATCCACTCATTACTCTGCCAGGTAGCCCTGAACACAGGCACTGTGAACGAGTCACCTTTTTTGAAAGCACTCAGTCGTGGTCACTGTGTTCACTGGATATCATGCACACTCCCCAAATACTTCTATCACAAACCCCCCTTCAAAAAATTCATCCTGTCTTCATAACTATACACACCACTATTGCTTCATATACAGTTACTAAAATGCTAGACCACACAAAATACATTCTGTATTGCATCGCATCATCTACACACTTTGCACACTAACTCATACCAGTAACTCAATCACATGGAGGCCCCTACTGTCCATAGATGATGTTATACATACAATTAAACATTTTATTTCAGCAATCACAAAATATTTTTGAGCAGACACACTGTGGTATCTGTCATGCCTCTAACTTTCACATATTTGCTGTATTGGCTCATTTTAGCAGTAATGATAAATGTTCACAAACTCTTACAATAACACATTTATAATAATAAGGCACTTGACATCTACTCTTATATAATGAAAAACTACATATAGGCTTATTTTATATATCAAACATTTTATTTGGCAAATTTACAAAACAAGGTGATCAGAAACTTTGCATTACAGAAATACATGGTATACTTTCATTGCTAAACATTACTCATATAGCACAAAACACTACCTTTGGACTACTAATGCTTTGTCTTTCTTTTATTGACTTCTCTTTTCACATAACACAACACTTGTTTTTTACCAGGAGAGACACACTAAGCCAAAAGCTTATTTACAGGTGCGATCTGGGAGCCAGGGAAGTTAAGTGATTTGCTTAGGATCACACAGTATGCGAGTGAGGGCTGTGGGATTCAAGCCCAGGTCTTCAGGCTTACAGCTCAGAGCCTTAAACCACAGTGTCATACTGACTTCTTCCTTTAATGCACCTTGTCTACAGAGAAAATCTTTACTTGCCACATGCAAAATTATACCTTCTGGCCCTGATATTCAAAGCGGTTCCGTATGGTGTGGGTGCAAGTGTGGGCTTGCACCAAGGAGCAGTGTTCAGTGGGAGCCAGTGTGCAGCGCAAATCCCATTGCACCAATGCACAACAGTAATGAATGTAGGTGCAAATGCAGGGGTCATGTCCATTAATATCCAGAGCAGTGCGATATTCAACCATGGAACCATGGTGCAAGTGCAGAGTAAATCCGAGATGCGCTGAGCAGACATGTTCCTATAAATACAGGGCATGAGCACAAAGACAACACTTGTGCCAGGTGAGAGGGAAAGAGAGAGAGAGAAACATAAAAAAATTAATGAAGGAAAGAAAAACAGACAGAAGGACAGACAGAGAGAGACAGAGCAAGAAAGACAGAGGGAGAGTGACAGAGGTGGCAGTGGAGAGGGAGACGGGCAGAGAGAGTGAGGGGAACAGACAGGCACAGTGCCAGGCAGTGCACCAGGGTGACACACAGCCCACACCAGCCAACTACCCAGGGGGATAGTGGACATCAGGGGCCATAGATAGTGCACCCTTCATGATGGAGGCCATAATGAGTGATGTGAGGGGGAGGAGGAACAGCGACGTGGGCAAAGAAAGGACTGTCGACATTATGCCTGACAAAGGTGATACTGTGCCTGCACCACCTATGACAACTACTTCAACACAGAGATAGTGGGCCAGTACCACCTGAATAGGGCCATTCTGAGGGAGTTCTAGCGACGTGGGCAAAGAAAGAACTGTCGACGTTATGCCTGACAAAGGTGATACCGTGCCCGCACCACCTATGAGAACTACTTCGACACAGAGATAGTGGGCCAGTACCACCTGAATAGGGCCATTCTGAGGCAGTTCTGTGAGCTGTGCAATGAGGAGATTTAGGCACCCACAAGACAGCTGCATAATGACTGTGGAGACCAAAGTGAGAGCCGTCATGTGCCTGCTCACCACATGCACCTTCCAGAGACCAACAGGGGACACTACAGGCATAACCCAGTTGGCCACATCATGCCTCCTCATACAGTTCCTCAATGCTCTGCTGCGATGTGGTTTGGAATACATCCATTTCCCCAGCACACAGATGGAGCATACAGCAACCATGCAGGACTTCCACAGGGTAGCATGTATGCCTGGTGTGCCTGGGGCCATTGACTGCACCCACTTGGGCATCCGCATGCCACCTGGCCCCTAGGGTGTGGCCTACATCAATAGGAAGGGGAGCCCAAGCATCAACTGCCAGATGGTGTGCGATGTCACAGGGCACATCACCAATGTCTGTGCCACATACCCTGGGAGTGCACATGATGCATTCATCTGGCACAGTTCTGCACTGTGCCACAGGTTTAAATGTGGGGACATCCCCACGGGCCACCTAGTGGGTGAGTATGGGATGGCAAGGGGTGAGGGCAGAGCAGGTCATGGGATGGGAGGGCAGGGTGGGCATGCTGGTGAGGGAACCAGAGACAGGCAAGGGGAAAAGCAAAGGATGGCAGATGGCTAACCATGTCATTATCCACACAGGAGACAGAGCCTATCCACTGAGGTCATGGCTGCTCACCCCCTACTGGCACCTGTCATCCCCAGCAGAGGAATGCTACAACAAGGTACACACCAGCATATGCAACATCATTGCACATGTATTTGATGGTGCCCTACAATATAGCACCTCAAAATCCTGTGGCCTAGTCCTGGCCTGTGGCATACTGCACAATATGGCCATTGACCATGGGATAGCTGTCGAGGCTGATGAGGATGACAATAGTGGGAACGACGGTGGCAATGGACTGGAGGGCGGTGGACAGCCCCCCTGGGTAGAGGGATCCCCAGCTGCAGTGGATGACATGCCATCATTGGGACACCATTGTTCAGGAGCACTATGGTGCCAGCAGGTAGGTGGCATGAAACCCATGCATGAGCCACACACACTGGTACAGCACACATGCAGGGGCATGCATGGCAATTGCCACACACACACAAGGGGTGTGGTGCAGGGGTAGGGGAGTCAGTGGCACACAACCACACACAACCGCACACAGCAACACACACACAAGCACCCACACACCCAGACGCTGGCATGTGGCAGGGATCAGATGTATTGCACTGGTGCACAGGTACAACCAGTGCTGAACTGCCTTCATCACACCAACATCACACGGTCCAGTGGCCAGGCAAGCATGCACACAGGCAATGTGTGGCATGACGCACAGGTACCACACCAGTGGCATGCATGCACATACACCACCCATGCACACACAGGGCAGCAGCTGCAGACTGCAGTCAGGGCAGCATGCACATCAGTGCCACCACACAGAATCATAGCCACTGCAGCCATGAGGGCAGCCACAGGGGGTGTTTGCAACAGCCCCCCTGGGGTTGATCCACAGGACCGAGACTGGGTCTATGAAGGGGCGTGTAGGCGCCCAAACAGGCCTGTCCCAGGCATGCCTGGGATGCCAACATCAGAGCCTGGCATCGACAGTGTGGGTGTCACCTGACACCAGGATTGTGGGGTGGACAATGCACTGCTTGGGGTCCACAGTGGCCAGCCATACCCTGTGGCAGCCAGCAACGCAAAGCCATCCATGATCACATTAGCAATGTGATCCAGGGATGCAGTCGTGGCATCCTGTATGCACTGCATCCCCACCAGGATCTGAGTAGTGCCCCTCTCATGCTGTTTGACCAACTGTTGCACCTCCACGTGCAGTGCACACACCCCAGCAGCAAGCTGCACCTGTTGCTCTACATAGGCATGCAGCAAATGGGTGTGCTCAGCCAGCAGGTCGACATCCCAGGGATCCCGGCTGGGATGCCGACCCTCCTGTGGTGACCAGCCATGCTTTGCAGCCATCCTCTCAGGTGGACACTGCACAGTGGGGTCCTCATGGGGTATGTCCCTAGCTGGTGCCTTGGTGGTAGACCCAGCATCTGGCTGCCCTGTAGCACCCACAGCCTACTGCCATTGCCCATCTGGCTGCTGACCGCTGCCCAGTACCTTCACGGCTGCACTACCACCACACAGCACAGCCATGGCAGTGCACATAGCTGCACCCACAGTGGCAGCAGGCAGCTGTTCCCCTACTGGCAGGTCACTGCGTGTGCTGCCTATTTCAGTGTGTGGCATGGGCATCTCCCCCACAACATCACCCATGTCATCCAGGATGATGCTGATGTCACCATCAGCACTGGATCCCACTCCGATCTGTCTCGATAAAGAGGACACTGAAATTGGCAGCCCATAGGAACACATCCAGGGCCTTGTCTGACCTCATGCATAGGACATCCACCTGGATAGTGGTGGTGTGCTGCAGCCTATCAGGCCCCCAGATGCCTGTGGAGGTGGATGGCTGGGCCTCCAGGACTGGTCCTGCATCCACAGCTGCTGCTAGCACCCCATCCTCTGCATGCAGCCATGTCGGTGTTGAAAGAAAAGAAAGGTGTGTAAGTGATGCAATGCCCACATGTGCCCAAACAGCCACTGCATGTGCCCAGCAGCATGGCATGTGTGTTGTTGTGCATGCATGCACAGGAAATGCATGGTGGCAGCATGCATTCCAGCATGCCCGTGTATGCACCCTCCATGTCACTGGCTATGCATGGCTGACATACATACCATGCAGTGATGGGCTGCCACCCATCTGGAATCCTCCTCCAGGCACACCCTACATGGTTCTGTGGTGCATGGTGGCTGCCACCAACACCTCCTGCACTGTGAGCTGTGGTACATCTGGAGGCCCCCCTCCGGTGGCATTCTGGGATGCATGGATGGCCACCACCTTCTCCTTTATGCACCTCTTGTCCACATCCACCTTCTTGCGGCACTTCTGCTCTGACTGCTGGTGGCTGCCCTGCTGGTTCACACATGCTACCATCTCCTCCCAGGCCCCAGCCCTGACCTGTAGTGTGCCCATAGTGCGCAAGCACCGGAAGGTGTACTGTCACCAGTTGTGCACTGTGCACCGACTGCTTGCTGTGGCCCATACTATTGTGCACGTGCGCATTGTGCTGCAACTGAACTTTGACCCCTGCTGTGACCTCTGCCCCTGGGAGACCCCTGCACCCTTGACTCCACCTAGCCATGCTCATGCCATGCATCTCTGAGACTGCATGATTGGCGGACACAGCACAAGTCCCCTCAGCCCATGCATGCTGTGGCCATGTGCACCTACTGCCACCATTTTGCTCACTGGCTCACACCTGAAGCATGGCACAGCAGTGAGCATGATGAGTGGTAAACTGGACACAGGCTGAATTGGTCAACCTTGCACCTTCATCCAGTTCCATGCACCCCAACTTTTTGGGCAGGTGCCACTGCAGCAGCCCTGGGTGGCCATGTGGCAGGCCATTGCTGCCACACAGTGGCAGTGCACAGGCGTGGGCAGGATGGGGAGCAGTGTCACCACCACTATGGTGATCTGGCTCAGAGAGACCCAGAGCACCTCAGGAGGCTGGAGACACATGTAAGGCATGGGGCTGTGCCACAGCCAAGTGAGTAGGCCCATAATGCATGTGTGCCCTGGTGCTGTACTGTGGTGTTGGCTAGGCTGCCTGGCATGCCCTGCAGGGCAGTGTACTGCCATCATGCACATCGTGGGGTGGCATCACCCTCTGCTACTTGCATTGCCATGCTACTGTGTCGGATGTGTCGGGTAGGGACTCACCCTATGGACAGGGTTGGGGGTGGTGGGCAGCTGCTGTGGTTGATTACTGATGTGTACCTGTCTCTGTTCCATTCCCATGGCCTGAAGACAGGAGAAGGGCAGTTGCAGTGGTGGTAGGAAGGCAGGCTGCAGCAGCCCTGGGTGATGGTGAAGTATCAGCTCTGGCTCCATTGGGGCCACAGAGAGCAGGTAGGCACTGACATTGTCCTTCGCATTGTACGTGGGGTGGTGGGGACCTGGGTGTGGGCATGGCCACTTGTGCCATGTGCAGTGGCAACTGTATGTGTCACACTGCATGGTGCCCATCACTGTGACACATCCATTGGACACATGCACCAGCTGTTGGTGGGGTGGGTGTGAGCTCGGCTGCCACTGATGTTGCTGTGGTGCTGCCTGAGCACTGTGCCATGTGACTGCCATGGCACAGTCAGGTGGTCACTGTGGGGCAGGGACCACTGCTAGGCACTGTTGTGGTGCGCCACATTGCTGGCAGGTGTTGGCCCACCCCCCTGTGGGTGACCTGTATGGGACCTCCAGGGGTGTGTGTGATCCCACTGCTCATTGCGTGCTGCGGATGGGCATGGTTCCTTGGGACACTGCACTGACCACCTGTCCTGTCCTTTATCCTAGGTGTCCAGCGCTGGTGCAGGAGGCCACTCTACTGGCTACGTATCACCTCGACAACCATGGAGGCAGTGCTACAGGTCCGTTGGATGCTGCTAGCAGACAGGAGGCAGCGTGGACTGCAAGGGTGGCAGGCCATGGCCGCCTCTAGTTGGGCCCTTATTTCCCCTGTTTCCCCAGCCATATCTCCCCCTCCAGTCCCCCTTCCCATTGTATAGTCCCTGTTTCCTATTTCCTTCCTTCACCTTCCTACCCTCCCACACACCCTTCAGTTGTAAATAGTTGATTTTCCAATATACGTATCTTTTGACATGCCTGCCTGTGCCTGTGCCTGTGTCTGCTTTTTCAGGTGGCATGAGAAACCATGCTGCAGTGGCCCAGTGCCTGCCCATGTGGTGTGTGTGTGCTGAGGCACTTGTTGTGCTTCTGGGGATCACTGCTGTGTGCTGAGGTGTGTCCCACTGTGGTGGTGTCTCTCCCCTCAGTCAGTGGCTGTGCCTTTGGGTTGCCCATGGGGCAGCTGTCATGGGTGTGTGGCAGGTGTGTACATGGCTACATGGTCCTGGGTGTGGCCTGCTCTGGTCTGGGTGTGTAGGGGGTACAGCTTGCAGCCTGTGAGGGGCTCCCTTTATGGCCCTCCATCCACCATTGGAACCCCCTGTTGCCTACTGTCTGTGCCACGGTTGTGTTCTGAGGTTGGGGTCTGGGTGCCTGTGTGTATCCTGTTGTGCTCAGCTGGTGGTGGCCTCCTGTGGCTTGTCACTGTGCTTCCCTGGCTGTGTCCCTGGGTCACCTCTCTGTGCCATGCCCCCCTCTGTTGCTATGTTGCTCTGCTCCCATGGTTGCCCTGGAGCTAATCTCTTTGCCCATGGTGCACCTTTGTTTGCACCATGGCACACCTCTGGTTGTGCCATGGCACATCCATGGGTGCATCATGGTGCAACTGTGCCACTCACCCACCAGATACTGCTTGGCCTAACTTTAACCTCCCTACCTCATAGCATTCTTACCCTTACTCAGGGCCCCGATTTTTCGCATACATTGAGCAAAATTCAGTGGCACCAGTCATCAGGTTTCTGTGGGCAATCAAAGTACACTTTTGCCCTTAATATTACCCATTTTTTTGGTGTTTTTCATTATATTTGACCGGCTCTTAGCAATATACAGTCAAGTGCTGATATTGATAAAGTAACAATCACCCTTAACATTCATCCTGTATGAAAATATACAACTTTTCTTTAAACTTAATATTTTATTGAAGCAATAATGCACTTTAAAGAGGGTGAAAAATATTTACAGAAATGAAAATAAAGAAAAATATATGTAGAAATAGTCACATAACTAAAAGTCAGGAAATAAAAATCATGAAATAAGCATCATACATTGCAGAAATATACACATACATTAAAATCAGGAAATTAAAGTTAGACAATAAACATTATGCAGTCCACATTTCTGTACACACTTGTTAATCTAAAATAGTAACTTCCATCATCAACATTACTTGAGTCCTCACTGTTTTCTACACTTTCAATCATTTGTGAGTTAAAGCAGAGGAAGATGAGCCTCCTTATGTTGACATCTGACAGCCCACACCTACTCTCAGAAAAAATCCAATTGTGGATGCTGAAGCTACGCTCAGCATCTGATGAGCTTGTCACCAAATTGAAACATGTTTGTGCCACAGCTGCCAGTTTGGGCACTCTGTCCTGTGCTGATCTCCAGAACAGGCTTACTGACATCTCAGAGTCATTATTGTGTTCAAGATATCATGGCACCAGTATCACTTTGTACAAGAGAAACTCCTCTGTTGGTACATCATCCCATCCAGGAATTCCAAAATATTCATTTTTGTCCAGTGGCATAAAAATGCCACCTTTTTAGGATTAAAAATCCTAATATCCTTTAAATACTGGAATCCTGGCTGAACCTCTTTGGAAATATATTCGCTGAGTTTGTCAGCGGCACCTTGGAAGGCCATCCTGAATGTTCCTGCCATGTCTCTCACAACAGACAGAGGCACATCATCAACATCATTATACTCAATAAACTGTCCACGGCTTTCAATTGTGCACTGTCTGTGTGACTCCAGATAAATCTGCAGGTCCTCTAGAGTGTCCACCCCATCCAACGCCACTGGCACTTGAGCCTGAAATGTGCCCAGCGTGCTGCAGAGTTTCGAAGTCTTTTTCACCAGGAATGCCAGTTCCATCTTTAGTTTCACAGACTGGGTGCCATCCAGTAAGATGTCCTAAAAAAAGAAGAACAAAACCTTGTTATGCAGGTTTTAAGTACATACATTTCCTGATGATTAATGGCATCATTTTGTTTTCATGTTTGATGAGCTGCAGGCTGGGGTAAGAGGTGCGCAGAGAAATCTACTGTTGGTATAATAACATTAATTAGTAACAATAATAATTATCGATGCACACAGAGTAGAGAATGGAGTGTCCCAGGTACGGCACTTAATTCTTTATTTCCTTTGTGTCTGTGTGCTTGCATGTGTTCCATGTTACCCAAAATAATTAATAGCCATAAATATGCACACCACACCCATGCACTTGAGAATGGTACAAACGGTATCATTTATGAAATGGTGTAATTGATTGAAAATAGTATACATACTTCAGTTAATACATTTCTTTGCAGGACAACAGAAGGTCAAGGGTAAGGCCCATGAGTGCTGCCCCCACTACTCAGTAATGATGACCAGAGTTATCCACCTTCCTGTCCTCATATGATTTGTTCTAACAGCAGGATATGAGTTTACTATACCGCCTGATTTCTTTCTACTATATTTATATCCTTTATTAAATAAGGGCTCCACTGCATACTATACTAAACAATCCCTTTTCATATTCTAAATACTCATGCTCTCATACAGTTTCAATATGAATTTGTAATACTTACTCTAAGAAGCAGAAGTGATGAGCATGGTGTTTGTGTTAACTGCAGCTCCTTTCCCACTAATTATTTTTGAAACCCGGTGTGGTCTCTGTGGTATAGAGCAGCACAAAAATGTGAGCTCCATCTTGTAGAGCAAGGGTCAGGTGGCATGGTTGCTCTTTTGCCTGGGTTCACCCCTCTAAAGTGATTCAGGTACCTTGCTTTTCATCCACTTGGCAGTGAGAATAGTTTTCCGAATACCTTCATGTGGTTTAGAGTAACACTGAAGGGCCTTTGTAATTCCCTGCAATCAGTTCCATTATGTGTGCAAGGAAGTGATAGGACAATTGGGAAAACAGTCCGCACAAAACATCTGTGAAACTTTTGCATATTCGCTGCATTGTCTGAATCAGATCTGTGAATGTGACTGTAGTTCGCAGCATACTCATTTATTGTTTCTGTCACTGCCTTTGCAACTGTGCTGTGTGTTACAGCTGGCAGGAACTTTGTGTCCAGCAGGTATGGGCATACATGTCCAGTGTCATCTTGTTCCAGTGGTGCTGCCAAAATGTTTAGAATTGTCCTGTGTTCAACATTGATGGTCTCATCCACAATAACTGCTCGTTTCTTCCCTTCCAATCTTTTGTTTCACCATTGTTTTTTGGGCTTTGTAAGTGTCAGGCACATAAACATGGCACAGCTGGTCGGACTGTGGAATCGATCCCCCACTTTTAACATGTGCAGAGAGGAAGGCCCTAACTGCTGCTAACAACATTTTCACAAAGTCCTGGGCCACCCCAACTCTAGCTATCATCGCAGTTGTCCAACATTGAAGTGATGTTGTCAGGGTCCTCTGCCTCTTCTTGATTCCTTCTTCTTCAGACTCAGCCTTCCTCTTCAAATGCCTCTTGCCAGCCATATGGTCAGGGATTGTTGATCGACGGACATGGTCAAGCACCACACTGCAGCAAGTACAAAATAATTTCCCACCATCTGCATGCAGGTCATTTGGAAACTCTTGGCCACCGACAGCAGCAGTGACATACAATGCTGTCTTGGAATGGTTGCATGAAGACGGAGTGGATTTTTCAGTAAACCATTCCATTCTGTTGTGCTAGGAGAAATAGCAAAGAAATGATAGAGATAAAAAAAAGTTAATAGTTGAAATTTGATTGCTGCCATGCTTATTCTTTTATTTTTCAGAACGCTGGAGGCTGACACGTAACAGCTTTCCTCTATTCAGCTATGCTGGAACTTGTGTGTTTTTGGTACACATAGAACTTGCTGAAATAGGTGCAGCACATTGCGTCACTTAAACAAACGAAGACGTTTTCATTTATATTGTCAGTTGTCTTCACTAGCTGGTTGTGTGTGGTTTTCTACATTTTCACTGACCATACACTGTAAAACTTCTCAATACAATACAATAAATTAATCTCCTTGTTCAGTAAGACTGTTTATAGGTAACAGTCATAAACCATCTTCTATGTTATCACTGTTTAGGTAACAAAGTACTAATAAGTATCATTAACAATAACACCAATTCTCTATACATACTTTGTTACTGTAAGATACAATGTATTAAAACATATCTGTTACAGTTACTCATTGCTGTTCCACAAATTGCTAGACTGCTTGTTAACAATATAACATTTTAGGAGGCAGTATAGTGCAGTGGGCTAAGGCTCTAAACTGCAAATCAGGTGACATTCAGCAGACCAGACCTGAGTTTGAATCCTACAGCTTCCACTTGCATACTGTGTGACCCTAAGCAAGTCACTTAACTTCCTTGTGCTCCCAGGTCACTCCTGTAAAAAAGCGTTCAGCTTAGTGTGCTATTCCTGGTTAAACAACTAAAAAAAAATGAGTTCACACAGAGACCAGGCACTATCAATCTTCATGTGTAACTTTTGTGAAGTTACATTAGCACATGTCCATTTATTTTCTCCTTACTAGAGTGTATGTTTCTTTAATCTTGTCACAACTCTTTGGATGACACAGCAAGACTAGTTTGCGTGATAATCAATAATAATGAAAATGTGTTGCTTACATGTAGGTGTTACTGTTAATCACACATTCTTGTGGCTGTGAAGTGTGTGACTTTTTTTTAGAGAAGAAACATAATCTGTATTGATAAGTAGGTGCAAACCACTACAGCTCAATGCCTGCCTTTCCATGATTAAAAAGTATACATGTGTTAATAATGTGCCATCACACTGAAAGGCCAGATGCATAACAATATGGTCTCAATTCTTAAAGATTACACTGCAGGTAGCCAACATTTTGAAACCGCCAACATGGCAATTTTGGAAAATGCCATACATATAATTTAGAAAATGCATTTGCAAAACACACAACTTACAAATGTGATACTGGCAATGAGAGCATTTTTATTTACAAAAAGCCAAGGGCAATAAAAAATACATTTATAAACTAACCCATTTGGACTGTGGTTGGAAGGGTGGGATGCCCACTGCATGGGTGGGCAACCAGCTTGCAACACACTGTGACTTGCAAATCAATGGCTCAAGAAACATTTTTATTGCTAACAGTTCACAATAAATAAAAATACATTAAAAAACTAACCTGTCTGGGCTGTGGGATGATGCCCACTGCATGGAAACAGTTTTATTTATAAAAGGCCAAAGTGAATAAAAATACATTAACAAACTAACCTGTCTGAGCTGTGGGATGATGCCCACTGCATGGGTGGGCAGACAGCCGGCAACACACTTTCATGACTTACAAATCAGAGCCTGGCTATGGCCACAGTTAATGGCTATGGCCACAGTTAAACATTATTATTTATAAAATGACATAGGCTGCCATAGTTAAATAAATACAGGTAAACACATTAATTAAACGATGTAAATAAACAGGACATTTTTCATGTGGGTTAAAAGAGCATCGAAACTGCCTACCTCATTACCATACCTCTCAACTGTCCCTGATTTTCAGGGACATCCCTGATTTTGCCTCAAAATTTTACTCTGTCCCTCCTAAAAATTGTGTTTTCGTGACCAAACAGCGGGTGTCATAAGCATAAAATAATGTAAATGTTAAAGTTACAGACTTGTTTTTCCTTAGAAAATGCATTTTACACTAAGCCCTTTATTCTATTGGCTTCCTGAGTGGATATCTCCAATTTTAAAGAAGTGTCCCTGATTTTGGTCCTTTGTCCTTGATTTTTTTAAGCCTTGTCCCTGATTTATGAGGCAGGAGGTTGAGAGGTATGCTCATTACAGAAAAAGGCTGGCAATCAGTAGAATTCCGTGAAGTAATGTTGCTGGTAGTTGCCTTCTTTATGAACAGGTTCTTGATGTCACAGGTCGCAGGTGTTCCTCCTACAGTACGTAGTTTCTGACCTGAAAGGCTGGGCTTTTTATAACAAGTTTTTCTGACCCCATTCTTAGGTAAACCATTCTGACTGGCTTACATAGATACATAGATACATAGACAGTGTTGGCAGATAAGGGCCTATGGCCCACCCAGTCTGCCCATTTGAGCTTGTAAGTTCAGTTTGTTTTCCTAGAAGTCTGTTTCCCCTTACCCCTGACCTCTAGAATTCCTTTATGTCTATCCCATGCATTCTTAAATCCTGTGATTGTTTCAGCTCCCACCACTTCCTCTGGCAGGGTGTTCCACTTGTCCACCACCCGTTCTGTGAAGAAATTCTTTCTCATGTTTCCTCTGAATCATCCTCCTCCAACTTCATCCCATGCCCTCTAGTCCCGGAACATCTTTTTTGCTTAAAACTAGTGTTTTCCTGCACTCTGTTTCTCCCTGTAAGATACTTGTATGTCTCTATCATATCCCCTCTCTCCCTCCTCTCCTCCAGGGAGTACATGTTCAGTTCCTTTAACCTGTCTTTATAGGACTTGTGATGCAATCCATGCACCATCTTTGTTGCCCTCCTCTGAACCTTCTCTACCCTGTCTATGTCCTTACGTAGGTATGGTCTCCAGAACTGTACACTGTACTCCAGGTGGGGCCTCACTAGTGTCTTGTATAGTGGAATTATGACCTCCCTTTTCCTGCTGGTGATGCCCCTGCCTATACATCCCAGCATCCTATTTGCTTTACCTGATGCCATGTCACACTGTTTCCCTACCTTGAGGTCATCAGAGATAATCCAAATCCTTTCCTGCTTGGTGCATGCTATATCCTCCACCCCCAACTGATATATTGTGCCAGGGTTTTGTGCCCATGCATTATCTTGCACTTCTTTGCATTGAATTTCAACTGCCAAACCCTTGACCATTCTTCAAGTTTATGCAGGTCCTTCTCATTCTGTCTACACCCTCTGGTGTGTCTACTCTGTTACAGAGCTTTGTGTCATCAGTGAACAGTGAAATTCTGCCTTCTAGATCCTGCACAATGTCACTGATGAAGATGTTGAATAGGACCGGTCCCAGCACTGATCCCTGTGGTACCCCACTGGTCACTCTTCCTCTGTGGAGTGACAGCCATTTACACCACCCTCTGTGTCCTGCCACCCAGCCAGTTACCCACCCACCACACTACTGTCCTGCCCACCCATATTCCCCAGTTTGTGTAATAGTCTTCTATGTGGCACAGTGTCAAAGGCCTTGCTGAAGTTCAGATAGGCCATGTCCACTGCCCTCCCCTGATCCACCTCCCTAGTCACCCAGTCAAAAAATTCAATGAGATTGGTCTGACATGACCTCCCCCTGGTGAAACCATGCTGCCTTGGGTCCTTTAGTCCATTGACAACCAGATGTTCCACCAATCTCTCCTTCAGAAGTGCTTCCATAATCTTTCCCACTACTGAGGTGAGGCTGACTGGTCTGTAGTTCCCTGCTTCCTCTTTGTTCGCTTTTGTATAAGGGGACTACATCTACTGTCCTCCAGTCTTTGGGTACCTCCTGTTTCCAGTGATTGGCTAAACAGGATAGCCAGAGGTTCAGCCACCACCTCTATTAGTTCTTTAAGGACCCTAGGGTGCACCCATCTGGCCCCATTGCTTTGTCAACTTTTATTACTTCCAGTTCCTTCAGGACCCTTTTCGTGTAAAGGGACTTGTGTCCATTTGCACCATTCTCACCCTTGTACTCCCTTCAGACCCATTACCCCCCTCTTCCTCAGTAAAGACTGAGCAGAAATACTTGTTCAATATGTCAGCTTTACTGTTGTCATCCTCCATGCGACTCCCATCCTCCCCCTTCAGTCTCACTATCCCTCCCTTTGTCTTTCTTTTTTCACTTATGTACCTGTAAAAGGTTTTGTCCCCTTTAACCACTGATTTTGCAATGTGTTCTTCTGTCTGAGCTTTGGCTTCCCTTACTGACTTCCCTGCCTCCCTTTGTTTCTCCTGGTACTTCTCCCTATCCCCTTCTGCCTGTGTCTTTTTGTATTGCATGAATGCTATCTTTTTGGCTTTCACTTTCTTTGCTACCTCTTTGGAAAACCATAATGGTCTCCTCTTCCTTTTCCTCTTGCTAACCTGCTTAATGCATAATTCTGTTGTTCTTATAATTCCCATTTTAAATACTGCCCACTGTTCCTCAACCCCGGATTCCTGTCCCATTCCCCTTAATGCCTCTTTCAAGTATTTCCCCATTTTCCCAAAGTCTGCCCCCTAAAATCCAGGATACGTGTTTGTGTGGTTTGGTTCTGCTCTTTCTGTGATTTCAAACCACAATGACTGGTAGTCACTGTTACCCAGGTGCTCCCCACTGTTACCCCATCACACTGTCCCTGTTTGTGAGCAGAAGGTCCAGTATTACCTTCTGCCGAGTTGGTTCCATGACCAGTTGCTTGAGGAAGGCACCCTGAAAGGAGTCCAGGATAAATCTGCTCTAGTTGATGCTGCTGGGATGCTCCAGTCCACGTCTGGAATATTGAAGTCTCCAACCAGTACTACCTCACCCTTGTCTGCCATCTTTTGGATGGCTAGCATCAACTCCCTATCTGTTTCTTCCTCCTGGGCTGGTGGTCTATAGACACACACCTGTGGGATAGCTGGCCCCATTTTCCTTTCTAGCTTAACCCACAATATCTCTCCCCATTTTGTTTCCTCCTGGATCTCTGTGGCCCTTATGTCATTTTTCACATACAGTGCCTCCTCCTCCCTTCCTGCCTGCTCTGTCTCTTCTGAATATGTTGTAGCTAGGTATGAGCTATCTCCCCAGTCATGGTTATCATTACACCAGGTTTCAGTGATGGCCACAATGTCCAGTCTGACTGTACCATGACAGCCTCCAGATCTTCCATCTTGTTGCTAAGGCTCCTGGCATTTGCACATGGCTTTCCATGATTTGACCTCCCTAGTCTGCTTCACTGTTCTACTCCAGCCCCTTCCTTGGTTTTCATTTATCCCTGGTTCTCCTTGCTGTCTGCCCTTCTGCTGAATTTTGCCCCTTTTCTGCTTATCCACCTTTTGGACACTAATCTCCATCTTGTCCACTATGACCACATAAAATCTTATTGGATCACATGAATAGCCAATCCAGTATGAAAGACCAGCTGTCAATTAAAAAGGTGCTAAGTGTGTGGGTGTGCGCGCGTGGGTAGCCAACCCAAAGTCTGCTTATTTTGCCAATCATTGTTTTGCTTAGCTGGTGGCCTTGTGATGCTTTGGTAACAGTTAAAACAAAATAAAATCTGCCCAGGAAACCATATTTAAAAAGCAAACAAAATAATATAGACAGAGAGAAGGACGGACAGAAGATAGATAGCTACAGAAATAGATATATAGACAGAGAGATTGTGTATATTCACATATACAGACAGTATTTCACCTTGTTAACAAGGTTTGTGTTTTTAACCTTAGGCTGCTTCTTGAAAACATTACTAATTTTACAATGCATGAAGAAAGGCACGGTCAGTCAAAAATTAGAATAACCACCTGTGCTATTCCTTGCGTGCCTTACAGAAACTGGGAATGTCATATGAGGATGGAAGCCAGACAACGTAGTGGCATTTTCATCGCACACGTGAAATGTATTCCGCTTTCTATGTTTCTGTGTTAGCTGTCTAATAAATATTTTTTCACAACTGTGTATGTGCCTTCTTTGTGTTATTTGTACAATTGCAGTAAAGCTGTCTGCTTTGCTACACACCACTATCCCTTAAGTTATGTTCTGGGGAGAACTCATAAATAAAGATTGTCCTAGAATCCCCCCTTTTCCCCATAAAAGACAGACCACCATTGTGTTGTGCTCAGATTGGCAATCAATTTATTATAACCATAATTTCCTTTGTTAAATTCTCATGATCGTCTTGAGCTATTGTCTAATTACATCTCTTTTTTATTGCATTACATATCAATATAATTTAAAACTTCTCCTTTTCTTCTGCTTCTTCTCACCTCCCCAGGTGAAAACTTGGGAGCCTTCTTCTCCTCTCTTCTTATAGGTAACGGTGATAACTGAGACCACTTTTTTCTCTTTCTGTTGCTCCCCTTCTCATCCTTTTTCATTTTCATTCCCCACTCTCCTCCCCTCCCCCCTCATTTTTCCCATAGCCAGTCTCCAGCTTGCATTGGATGACTAGCCTTCCCCCCTTTTCCAGGTCTACCTGTTGTTTTGTCTCCTCCAGGCCTCTATAAAATCCATCATCTCTGTATTAAACATGTCTATGGCCAGGTCTGATAAATGTACCCCATCGGATCCGTAAAATTCATTCACCCATTCTTCTACCCCCCTCATTATTACCTGCCTTCCCATGGTTTTTAATAGAGTCCCCACCATCCTATTCATCTTTCTCCTAGCTCTATCTATTGCTATGTGTTTGTGGGCATGTCTCCATACTCTTCAAGGTATCATGTCAGACCATGCCAGGCTCACCTCCGGCCACCACTGTTTTAACTTCTCTAAATCACTTTTTATCTGCAGATACGTGTCCACCCATGGTTTTCCCCCTATTTCATTCCCTCCCAAGTATACGATAATCAAATCTGGTATCGGCCTCTGCTCCTTCATTTCAAGCAACATCAAAAGCAGGTGTGCCCACTTTATCCTCCTAATGCCATGCTATATCGACATACAGTGTCTGACATCTTGGTAGAGCTGCTTTCCCCCAGCCTTCTTTTCTACTCTCCTTTCTGCCCAGTAAATGCAGGAATGCCCGCAGATCCACACCTCCATTATCCTCCCTTTTCCTATTGGATAAAATAAACACTTTTATGACCTTTATATTCCATGACCCTTTTTCCCCATCCCCCCATTCTCCCCTTTTATTTTTACCTGAAAAACAAAATATAGATAGCATGTTAGTCCTTAAGTCTTGAAAACATGAATGTATCTTTTATAGCTGGCAGATTGCCAGTGCCCCATTTCTTTTATATTGTTCACTAATTCTCCTTCTGCTGCCCATTGTGATGCAGCTCCTATCCGAAAGGAGTGGGAAGAATAGCTAGCTGGGTCTTCCCCCAGATGTGCCATGCCTTTCTTAAGCATGGCTGTGACCTGGTAACTAGTCACCTTCCTGCCATCCCCATGTACAAATTGCCTCCCTTCATACTAACATACTAAAATGCTAGCAGAATAGGCCTAACGGTCTTTTGAGTCTGCTCGATTGGTGAGCTCCCACCCTGAGTGCTGACCTTGCTGCCCCCCTCACCTTCTCTGGCTTCTCCCTTCCCAGTTCTGGATATTCTTGCTGCATTGGATTTTGCTTCCAGAACCCTTCCCCTGTACCTGTCCCAGCCCCTCTTGAACCCCTCCACCATCTCTGCCTCCACCAGCCCTCTAGGCAGTGCATTCCATGGCTCCAGCACCCTCTCAGTGAAGTAGCACCTCCTCCTTTCTCCCTGAATCTTCCCCTCCAGCTTCCACCCATGCCCTCTAGTGGCCCCTCCTCTTCCTTCAAAGCACCTTGACTGTTCCTTCCTATTTACCCTCTTCATGTACTTGAAGACCTCTATCATGTCCCCAGTCCTTCTCTCTTCCAATGTGTACATATTTAGCTTTCGAGCCTCCCTCATAGGCCCTGTCCCCAAGCCCCAAATCATTTTGGTTGCCTCCTGGACCCTCTTCAGGAGTTTAATGTCCTCTTTAAGTGTGACCTCCAAAACTGCACGTAGTACTCAAGGTGTGGCCTCACCAAGCAGTTATATAGAGGGAGTATCACTTCCCTCCTTCTGGAGGTGATTCCCCCTAGCGATGCATCCCAGCATCCTGTTGGCCTCAGCTGCTGCCCTCCTACAAGTCTCTGAGTTGTTCATCTTGACAGCCACCACCACCCCCAGGTCCCTCTCAGCCATTGAGACTTGTAGCATTTCCCTCCCGGGTGTACACTTGGCCCGGATTTCTGGCCCCCAGGTGGAGTACCTTGTATTTCCCTGCATTGAACCTCATCTTCCACTTTCTAGACCATCTTTCCAGAGCATCCAGGTCCCCCTGTAGGGCCACCCCCCTCCTCCCCATCCACCACCGCCCCCAGTTTTGAGTCATCCTCAAAGAGACTCATCTCACTCCTGATTCCTGTCCTTATGTCAGAGACATAGGTGTTGAACAGGAGGGGCCCAAGGACTGATCCCTGTGGGACCCCACTAATGACCCACTTTGGGGATGAGACTATCCCACCAACTATGACCCTCTTGGTCCTGTCCTGGAGCCAATTGCCTATCCATCTGGTCATCTGGTTCCCCACCCCCATTTCTCCCAGCTTATCCAACAGGCCCACGTGAGGAACAGAGTCAAATGCCTTGCTGAAGTCTAGAAAGAGGACGTCCACTGGTCTACCCAGGTCCAAGGCACTCATCATCCAGTCATAGAACTCCACAAGGTTTGTCTGACATGATTTCCCAGGACAAATCCATGCTGTCTATCATCCAGGCACCCTGACTTTCCAGGTCCCCCCCTAGCCTCTCCTTGACAATGCCCTCCATCACCTTGCCCACCACCGATATCAGGCTGACAGGCCTGTAGTTCTCTGCCACCTCCCTTGATCCCCTCTTGTGGATAGGCACTATATGTGCCACCTTCCAGTCCTGGGGCACCCACCCTGTCCTCAGAGAGATGATGAAAAGCTCCACCAGGGGTTTCACCAGGACATCCACAAGTTCCTTCAGCACTCTGGGATGTAATTTATCTGGCCCTAGTGCTTTCTCTGTCTTAAGGGAGCTGAGGGCTTCCCTCACTCTCTCTGCTGTGATTTCCACTTCCGGTACCTCTTCTCCCTGCTTAGTCCTCCCCTCCTGCCAGTGATGCCTCCCCCTCTCCCCAGACCCAACGATCGGTAAGGGTCCCCCCTCCTCAGTATCTCTGTCTCCTCCCATGTATGATGCATCACCCCCATTTTCCTTGGTGAAAACTGAGGTGAAGTACTCATTTAGTACCTCAGCCTGCTACCCCGGGTCTTGTGCCCATCTCTCCCCTGATTTAATCCTGCTAATCTGCCCCTTCACCCTACGTTTTTCCCCAATGTATCTGAAGAACCCCTTGTTCCCTCTCTTAATTTCCCTGGCCAGGTTCTGCTCCTTCCTTGCCTTAGCCCCTTCACCACCCTAGTTGCCCTTCTAGCCATCAGCTCATACTCCCCTCAATCTCTTTCTCTCCTTGAGCACTTGAATTGCCTATAGGCTGCCTTCTTTCCCCACACCACCTCCTGGACCTCCCTGGTCCACCAGCAGGGTTTTCGGGCCCTTCCGCATTTTTGTCTTACTCTTGCACAGGTGCTGGTAGCATTTGGCACCCCTATCCTGATGATTTCCCACCTTCTATCAGCGTTCATGTCTGACCCAATCACATCCAAATGCTCCTTCAGGATCCTTCCCATTTCCTTAAAATCCGTTCCCCTGAAGTCAGTTACCTCCGTCTTTGTGCAGCCTTCTAGCCCTCCTAGGTCCAGGCAGAACCAGGCCATGGCATGGTCACTCCCCGCCAATGGAACCCTTACCTCCAGGCCCCTAATCTGGTCACTGTCTGCCAGGACATCCAGTACCTGCGCCTCCCTGGTCAGTTCCCCCACCTGCTGAGTTAGGAAGGCATCTTGAAAGACATCCAACAACCTCTGTTCCCTGGTCACAGAAGATGTCATAGTCTCCCAGTATGTTCCTGGCATGTTTAAGTCCCCCAACACCACCACCGTTCCTCTGCCCAGTCTGCAGTGTCTCCCAACATCTGCCACCAGACTCCTCCAGCTCCTCCGCCAGGGCAGGGGGTCTATACACCACTCCTATTTTTACTCTCTTGCCCCCCTTGTTATCAAGGTGACCCAAATCGCTTCCATGGTTCCCTCTGCCTCCTCTACTCCCCTATGCCAATGCAGTTTTTGACTATCATTGCTACCCCTCCTCCCCATCCTTCCTGAATATAGTGTAACCCTCCAGGTTCAGGTCCCAGTCATGTCCTGCAGTGGCTCAGATCTCAGTGACCACTGCCAAATCCACTGCTCCCTCAGTTAGCATCACCTGGAGCTCAGGCATTTTATTTCCCAAGCTCCTGGCATTTAGAAGGACTACCTTCCACCCTTTCCCTATACTTCCATTTCCCCTGCTCGTGTTCCCATGGGGATTCTGTTTTCCCCTGGTCTGCACTTTACCAGTCGGCCTTTTCCCACAATCCTCCAGCTCCCCAGGGGGGTGGAGACAGAGTCCCTCCTTTATCGGCACCCCTTGACAGCCTTTTCTCCCATCCTCCCCTTCACAAGTTTAAACCCCACTTTCACCAATGAACCCTCTATTTTCAACTTAAGGATTCCTCCCTCCAAATTGAGATGGAGTCTATCTCAGCATACAGCTCCTTATCCTCCCAGGTCTCCCCCAATCCCCATCAACCCATACCCTCTGGCCTCACACCACTCCCTGAGCCACTGGTTTATCTCCCTAATCTTCCTTTTGTGCTCCCCACTAGCCCTAGGCACCTGCAGGATTTCTGAGAAGGAAACTGCATCCTATGTCATGACAGGCCCTGGCAAGCTCCCTGAATCTTGCCTGTATCTCTAGCTTGCTATTTCCCTCAATGTCATTGTACCCAGGTGGACCAGTATGTCTGGGGAACCCCCACAATCCTTTGCCAGCTGATAGACCTCATGTTTAGCCATGTGCACCGTTAGTCCAGGAAAGCATTTTGTTCTAACTGGCCAGGCTTCTCCCTCCCTATCCCATTTGATACCAGTGATCATAGAATCCCCCAACAGGAGCACTCTGACTCTCCTTTTCCTCCATTTCCCCCCTTCCATGTCCCTCATCCTTTCTACCAGCCCCTCCACCCTGCCAGCTCCTTGTTCCTCCCCCTATCTGGGTGCCACATGCCACCCCCTCCTTATTTACCCTGGCCACCCCCCCTCCAATCCTATGCCTCTCCTCCTCCTGAGTATCCATCTGCACCTTGCTAACTCCCCCCTCACTGCTCACAACTGGTCCTTCTCCCCCATCTGCTAAACTAGCCTGGCTCATCCTCCCTTCCTTGCTGTCTCCATTTAGTCCCTCCTTGCTTGTCGTGCTCCCCTGGCCTAAACCCTCAGCTCCCTTTACTGTATCCTCCTTGTACTTCTGGTCCTTCTCCTTTACTTTTCCTCCCAATTGGTCCTTCTCCTTGCGCTTTCCTCCCTCTTCTCCCTGCCCCTCCTGCTCTGATTCACTGCTCCCCCCATTTTCCTGCATTCCAGGTTCCCCCTGTTCTTCCTGCTATCTGGCCCTGTCTCCTGCCCCCACTCCCTTTCCATCTCTAACCACCCCTGTCATGGCTACATCACCCCTCATCCTCGAGTAGAAGAAGAGAATTGAAGTGGTTACTGAGTGTAAGGTCTGATCCACCTCCCAGCCTTGCTCTCTGTCCTGTCCTGGCCTCTGCCCAATTCCCCTGAGAATGTTGTCCCTCTGTCCCTCCTTTGTGAGGGTCCCAGTTACCTGCCTGCTTCCTTGGTAGTGTCCTTTGGACCCCTCTGCCAGGGTCCCTATGTGATGTGACCCCTGAGTATTCTCCTGCACTCCTTTCCCTATGCCTGCCCCCAGTGCTTGGTGCAACCCTGGGAGATCTCGCCTCCTTCCCCAACCATACTCCCCCCTTCCCCCAGCTGTCTCCTAATCCCTGCAACCTCCTCCCTAAGCTGCGCCAGTTGGTAGCACACTGGGCAACCACCAAACTTCCAAGCCCAGTCCAGTATCATGGCTGCTCCACACCCTGTGCACCCCACCACCCTCCTAAAGATGCCGGCCCTAATGCTATGTGGTTCCATCCTCTTCCAAGTAGGTTTCCTTGGGTGAGTTACTAGGTTCCCCCAGTCCAAGATACACCCCTACTGCCTAATCAGGTCACCCACTAATCTTAGATACAGTCGCACAGTACACAGTAAACTTATAAGGGAAATGAACAACTCCCTAAGCTCCTCTCTCCCAGCCTTTAAATCCAACCCCCAATGGCTAGAACTACATGAGCTGCACTTGTAGCCTTTTCCTCCAATTGCAGGGCAGGTGTTCTCCTATAAATTAGCAGAACTCTGGGGAGGGAGGGTGGGGGGAGTGTGGGTCTTGGGCAGACACCCAACTCGAAGAGAGTGTATCAGCCCTGTGTTCTCCCTCCAAGCCCAGCAGCCAGAGAACCAGGCCTAAGCAAATCCCACCAAATAGGTTTTAAATCAGAAGAAATAGGCCTCCACCAGTGCAGCCTGTTACACAGTGAAACATCCAACAAATGAGCCCACTTATAGCCACCAAACCAGTTTTCAAACTACCAACAGCCCCCAAAACAATACCCTGCTAGCCCCTTAGAAGTAAGAAAGACAAGAAATAACCTTCCACCAAGCAAAATCCACAAGAACCCTGTGAAAACAACAAGAAGCAACTACTGTCCTGGAACATAACTGATTCTGTCCCCTTCCAGTTCCTTCTGAGATCTTTTCCTTTTTGTATCTCTCTGCGGCTTAAGCCCACAGAGCTCTCACTGGGCACAATGCCCCTTCATGATGAGATTTTAAGGTTATGACACAACCTTTTCCTACCTGGTCCATTTTTGACTTCCTGATTATGAGTTGTATTGTTTCCCATCCCCAAACTATATCCCCCCATTGCAGCCCTCCATCCTCATCCTTACTGCCTCTTCCCACTGCCTCACTCACTCTCAATGCTCCCCTGAACACTACTATGTAAATTGTAAAGAATAACTGTGCTTCATCCTTGGCCTTACAAACTTCTGTGAGTGCACCCCATAGTCTGGATAGCCAGTGCTCAGCTATTGGATGCCTTCCATCCCTTTCCCTCTGCTTCAACTTGCTCCACACTTGTGTCATTCTCTGTATCATCATTGATTCTGTGGGATCCTGCCACCTCTTCAGGCTACATACTACACTAATTCTGGCTAGGTATACTCCCATAGTATTGTATGCCAAACCCTTCTCCCATTGATCTACCATAAACTTCTCTAGCTGGTCTTCTGTAGGTGGCCCACTTACCTCCATGTGGTGTGCCACTCTGAAAGCCTGCAACACTTGCCATGCCGCTTCATAGGCCCTCAAGGTCCGTGGTGCCCATGGGTTCTTAAAAAGCATCTCTGCTCCCTCTTGCCAATGTCCCAGATGTTCACTGGGATGAGCATTTTCACTTTCTCTGCTGCTGGCACCAGCTCCCGAAAACGATCCAGCTGCAGACGGGAAAGACTGTCAACTAGGATATTCCTCACCCCGTCTATGTGTTTGGCCCTAAATGACAGATTCAGTTGTAACCCCCTTAATACTAACTGCCTTAAAACCCACATCACTGACTCTGACCTGGCCCCCTTGTTATTTAGGACATCCACCACTGCCCTATTGTCACACCAGAATGTCACCTTCTGATTTCTCAACTCCTTCCCCCAAACTACAGTGCAGGCCCAAATTGGCATTATTTTCAACAATGTGATGTCCTTTACCCTACATCCCTTATCTATTCCTATGGCCATGGTTCTGAAAACCATTTTCCTCTCAAATACCCTCCCATCCCCCTCCCCCTGCTGCATCTGTATACAATTCCAGATCTGTGTTATATGCCCTGTCCTCTTGCCAAAAGATATGCCATTGTAGCTAGTTAAAAATTCTTCCCACACTCTGAAGTCATCCTTTACTCCTTGGTTTAAATCCACCCAGTGATGCGGCCTTGCCACCCCTGCTGTTGCCCTCACTAGCCTCCTTTTGAACATCCTCTCTGGTCCAATTGCCCTGCAGGTGAAATTCAAATGCCCCATCACTTGTTGTACTTGCCTTAATTGGACTTGCCTCCTACTTCTCTCTGGTCCAAATAGGACTGGTCCTCTTCAATGTCTTAATAAGTGACATTGCAGAGGGACTGGAAGGAAAAGTATGTCTCTTTGCAGATGACACAAAGATCTGCAACAGAGTTGATGCACAGGGTGAGGTGTAAAGGATGAGAAGGGACTTGGCAAGGTTAGAGGAATGGTCAAATGTATAGCAGCTTAGATTCAATGCTAAGAAGTGCAAGGTAATGCACCTGGGAAACAAAAACCCAGGGGAAGAGTACACAGTGGGGGGTGAGATGACCTAAAGGTGGGCAAGCAATGTGAGAGGGCAGCAAGGAGGGCTGGGGGGATACTGGGATGCATAGGGAGAGGCATCACCAGTAGAAAACAGGAAGTTATTATCCTCTGTACAGACAGCTGGTGAGACCCCATCTGGAGTACTGTGTGCAGTTCTGGAGACCCAATCTCACAAAGACATAGACAGGATGGAAGCTGTCAGAGGAGGCAACTAAAAATGGTGCAGGATCTGCACCAGACAACATATGAAGAGATGAAGGAGCTTAATATGTATAGCCTCGAGGAAAGGAGGAGGGGGGACATGATAGAACGTTCAAGTACCTCAAGGAATCAACAAAGTCCAAGAGGGTAGCATCTTTCAAAAAGAGGTGTGCAAGAACAAGAGGGCACAATTTGAAGATGGGGGGCAGCTCAGAGGTAATTTGGAAGTATTTTTCACAGAGAGGGTTGTGGATGCATGGAACAGCCTTCTGGAGGAGGTTGTGAGTCAAAATCAGTGGTGGAATTCAAGCATGCATGGGACAGTCATAAGGCCATTCTAGGGGGGGTGGGGGTAGGAAGAAGTAGGCTGCTAGTTAACTAGGATCTGCAGCTTATCCAGTAGGTAGGGAAATGGGCAGACAGGGTGGGCCGAGCGGTCCTTATCTGCCATCAAATTCTATGTTTCTATGTTTACTCGTGTGTTGCCCAATCAACTCTCTCAACCTCTTTACTTTGCTATCAGGTAACTGAAATACCTCCCCCAACGCATCTATTTCAATCCCCACAAGTTCCAACACCCTGCTAGGTCCCTCTGTTTTCTCTGGTGCCAGTGGCACACCCAGCTCCCCAAATAAAAGCTGGAAACTTGCTAACATATCCTAGGTCTCTGTGCGCCCACTGACTATCAATAAGAAGTCATCCAAATAGTGTATCACCTTCTTATACCCAGTTTTCTTTTAAAAAATCTACTGTACATAGGTGCTGAATGTTTCAAACATACCCCAGGCTATTGAACAACCCATGGGCATCGCCTTATCAAAATAGTATTGCTCTGCAATTTTAAAACCCAAGAGGCCACAGCTCTCCTTCCTAACAGGTAATAAATGGAAAGCTGACTCAATATCCATCTTTGCTAACCATGCATTAGGGGTGGCCCATATAATCTGTACTGCCACGTCCAGCGTAGCGTAGGTCACCCTGCTATGCTCCTCACCTATGAAGTCATTTACCGAATCCCCCTCTGGACACGACAGGAGGTGTATCACTCTGTGTTTCCCCTCCTGCTTTTTAGGAATCAAACCCAGGGGAGAAATCCTCAAATTGCCTATCAGGGGAACAAAATACGGGCCTTCCACCCTTCCAGCCACCTTCTCCTTTTCAATTTTACATATCAAAATGTCCTCTTTTCCCTAACTGACCCCAATTTTTTTGCTTCCCTCGCTTGTCTTGCATGTCACACTGGAGGGAAAAATCTGCTCTAAAACCTTCCTTTAGAGTTGTTGCTGCCTTCCTATCTGGGTATTCGGTGAGCCACTTCTCCCAGGCTTCCCTCTTGACAGGGGTTCTGGAAGCCTTAAATCTTTCCATGCCCCCTCTAATTCCTGCTTTCCCTCCCTTGCCCCCCTGTCTACTCTTTGGTCCCCCCAGTCATTTTAGTATGACTTGGCTCCTCTATTCCTTTGGCCTCTGCCCCTCATCCCTCTGTTCCAGGCCTGACCCCTATAACCTTGTCCCCCCTGAAAGGAGTGGTGACTTGTCCCTTGCACTCCCCCATCTGTGTCCCTTGTGCCCACAAGGTCCTAAATCTCAATGTTGGATGGGTACCTCCACATTTGGGGCATACATGCCTAAACTGACACTGGGGCCAAGAACAAAATGCCCTGTTGTATCCCCAACAGCATTTTTGCAAAATCCCCCCTTTTTTGCCCATCTCCCTCTCCGGTATTGATTGGTCAGTGACTTAATCTGTCCACAAATCTATCTTTTTTGTGTCCCATCTTACATCACCATAAGTGGCCATCCTCTAGTGAAATAATTCATCATAGTAGATTCACCCCCACTCCCCCTTTTGCTTTTGCCCTCCGTATGATCAAGGAGTATGTGATCAGGGGAACCCCTAGGTCTGGCTTCTTCTCCAACACTTTGGCAGAATAAGTGGCGAAACTGACAAACTATCCATCACATGTTTTCCCTTTCATAAATTTTTCTTCCTCCTTCTTACCCAATAGTGCTACAGCGGCTGCCATCTCACTATTTCCTATACTCTCTACCTCTTCATACTTGGCCACTGCTTCCCTACTGACCAGGGCAAATATGTCCACATGTTCCCCTACCATATTTTTTTTTGTCACCAACAGCATGTGTTCCCCTATTCTCATGCCAGGTGTTCCAATCTCCCATGAACCTTTTCCCGAACTGTCCATCTCGCTCTTCTCCCTCCCCATGGCTTCCTTGTCTGGCCTAATCTCTGCTACTGCTGACTCAGTCTGCCCTTAACCCCCTACCCCCAAAGCCATGATTATTTGACCAACATATTCTTTGATGCTTTCACCCATGGAACCTGATACACTACCTGTTGGCCTGCCTGATCCATGAGGCCCATTGTCCGCAAGCTGCATTGGTCCTAGTTCCCATGCTGGTGGTATTTTCTGTGGCATCATGAGTGATGGGGCAATCGTGGCCTGGGGCTCCATTCTGGGCTCCTCTGGGGGCACTACCGGTGGTTCTGGGAGGGTCACTAGCAGTTCAGGTTTCAAAGGGGGCAGAGGTACTGGGCTGATTGCTCGGGGGGTGCCACCATCGGAGACCTTCTTGGGCTAGCTGTCCTTCACGATGGCCTTTTCCCTCTGCTCCCATTTTCCTTCTCCACTTTTCACTTTTCCCAAGACCTTCCAGGTGCATCCCATTCCACTAACTGCCACATCATGTTGGCCTTCTATGCCAGCTCTACAATTGCCTTGTATGCATCTTCCCTTGATGGCTTGTTCTTCTTTGGTGCCATCGTTTCTCCTTGTCATGCCTGAAGAAATGCCTCAAAACAAACTGAAAAATGTCGCTCATTATCCAAATGCTAAAACTATTGGTATTTTTTTATTTTACTTTTTTTAATGGGGCCTTGCCCCGTATCCTGCCTAAATTCCCATTAGAAAACCTTATTCGCCAAGCTTAAACCACTCTCTCCTTCTCCCTTAGTCCCTTTTCATCCTCCATGGCTACTCCCTTTCCAAACATCTAGCCAAATCCTGTAAATGAATTTTAATGGCCTTAACCACATGGGGGGGGGTGCAAAACACCATCCCACCTACAAGGTGGCTACATCCCGGCCTTCAGTGTGGTTCCCTCAATACAGAAACCCTATTTTTAATTTTTATTTGGTTGCATCGTATATTCCCTTCTTTTTTACAAGGCCTGGTGTCCAAACGCCAAGCCAAAACCCTTCAGCCGCGTGGGTAAACCTTGCTGCACCTTCCCTAACCGTTCAAAGCACAACAATGCAAACATTTCTACTTCAATTGCACCCCTTCATTCCCCTGTTCTTTACTGGGGTGCTTTTTTCCTGGCTTCCATTGCTATCCAAAACTTTTTCATAACCCCCTCCTGCTGTGACGTCAGACACCATTTTTGTAACAGCCTCATGGCTTCCTCCAGGCCCACTCATCACCTCGACTTGTTCTTTTTTTCTTTTTGAGTTCTCCACCCCACATCCCCTCCCATATTCACCCCAGCCCTAGCACTAGCACTAGCCCCTTCTCTCGCCCTCGAGCTAACCTTGGTTCTCCTGTAATGCACCAGTCTCGTTCTGCAAGCCGTTACTGACTCCCAAACAGCTGAGTACCCCCATCTGCTTGTAAGAACAAACCTCCAGTGGAGAAAAACTGCATGCCTGCCTGTATCCTAAAATGTGCTTAATGGGATGAATTACAGGCCTCCACACTCTCACATTATACCCCCAACCGCGTTTTACCATTTTTTTTGCCGCAGTCCTTTGTAACCACCAGCCTGTGATGATGCTAAAACTCCAACAGCCCATGGCAAACTTGCCAGCAACTATGTATCTGTTGTTGCCATCCACCAACATGCATACTGGTACAGTGTGCCAAGCCTCACCGACTTGTGCTGCTTTCACCATTTTACACGGTTTTTAGTTCCAAACATCTAGCAGTATCGAGCGAATAACCTCATCCACCAAACCACACTAAAACTCACAAAAGCCACTAAAACTTTACAACTGTATATCTGGCCATGCCCTCACTAAACCTGCATACTGGACTGCATTGCAAGGCTTCAGCAGACTCTTGTTGCTTCTGAATTCTGTTTGAAAAAGGCCATCCAAACTTGCAGACTGGTACAGATTGCCAGGCCTCACAGACATGTGTTGTTTTCTGCATTCTAACTCGGATCTTGTGTAAGACACCTCGCAATAATGAGCTAGTGAACTTCTTCTACCAAACACTCTAATCTTGCCATACAAACTTAAACAAATCTGAATATTGGGCTGTGCCCTTGCAAACATGAATACTGGAATGAATTTCTACCTAACACACTACTGACTCAATCTGCCCCACAATGCTTCAAAACACTGGTGCAAGTCTGAATTCTTTTTTTTTTAAACGTCGCAATCTCAAGCCAGTGACCTCTTCCACCACTTAATTACAGGGCCTCAAAGGCAAAATTAAACTATAAAAACTCTTTTTTTTCCTTACCTTGCTCAAATTCCTGTGTTTCACAAACCTTTTTTTTGTTTATTTTATTGATAGGCAATCTGACATACTGGCTCTGCTGATCTAAGTCTAACAAATTTAACCAGCAAAAGAGGCAGATTGCCTCTGTGCTGCCTGTTAAGTACTCTGCATTTTTCCCCTCCCACTTCCCTAGCCCTCCTATGTTTCACCCTTTCCTCTCCATGCCCCCCACCTATTGTTCCACCCCCTTCCACCTCACCCCTCCTTCCAAGCACTACCACTTGGTCATCAGGGAAGGGGTCCACCAGGACAAATTGGTCTGCCCCTTAAACGGGGGCAAACTCCATTGTCATCATGCATGCCACATAAAATTAACCTAGTTATTATTAGATAGATAGATAGTTATATCAATAGGTAGATAGGTAGCTAGGTAGGTCAGTAGATAGCTAGATATATACATACATACATACATACATGCATACAGACAGACATACATACATAGGCAGATAGAGTGATACACTACTTCCTGGAATTTGTCACATGTTACACTATTTCACAATAAAAAACATGGGCATAGGTTACATATATATATATATATATATATATATATACATATATATATATATATATATATATACATACATATATATATATATATATATATATATATATATATTGTCCCAGATGTTGATGATTAACTTACTGACTGTTAATCTAACCCTTTGGAGTGCTTTAGTTATTGTGACTGTAGAAAGTATTCCAAAGGGGAAATTGCTCGTCTTCTTGTTGAAATGTGTTCTCATTGATAGTGAAGAGAGTAACTAAGCACCTGAAGTATTTGCAGTTTAAAAGGTGGAAGGGAAACCAGGGGGCACAGTATGAAGCTCGAAGGAGGCAGATGAAGGAGGTAAATGAGGTGGCATTAATTCATTGTTAGGGTGGTGGCACAGTGGAACACACAGCTGGAGGAAGTTATATCGCAATGTGGTGGGGCAGGTTCAGAGGAAGGGGGCAAACAATTGGGGAGCAGGGAGTGTGAATGAACAATACAAAGGCAACATCAGTGTTTGGGAGGCAAAGGGGTGGCAGTTGCAGTCTAAAAGACTTAAGTGCTGCACACCGAAAATAGACTGATAGTCCATTTATCTGCTGGTAATTTCATATGTTTGTATGCATGTGTGTTTATTTCATAAAATAGTCGTGCCACCAAGAGTTTAAGAATGGTTGTTCAAAACCATAATGTAGCAGTCCAGCCATTCGACAGTCCTAGACGGTGGAATGCTGCCTGGAAGAATCCATGTGTGACTGTGATCGGCTGCGCAATACTGGGATATCGGCAAATTAGTGTTACAAGTGTTCCTTACAATATAGGGCTGCTGTATGGGTCTGTAGCTATGCGTATGTGGGAATGCAGGGCCCAAATGCATATTATTATGCAGAAATGGGAAATGTGGTGAGAGCACTGGGGCCTCATATTAGACTTTTTCAAAACAGTAAGGAAATTCATGGCAAAAAAACTGTGTTTAATGCATCAGTTAGGGTTAAAGCAATGAAAGTGAGGAAATTAAACATTAGGGTTGTGCACCTAACCCCAGCCCTACACCCCACACTCATATCCTCCACAAACTGACAGACACCGGGGTGTGCCAAGCAGTCATGAGGCCTAACTGTCTCACCCCAGTCTACTTTACTGTAGCATGTCAAACTGCTTACACATGGAATGGGATGAGAGTTGGACCACACGACCCCATGGCACACCCCCGCATCTGTCAGTCTGTGGAGGACTTGGGTGTGGGGTGTGCGGGAGTTAGGGGTTCCACCCTAACATTTCATTTACTCAGTTTTGTTGCTTTAGTTTAACCCTGACTGATGCATTAAATTCAGTTTCTTGCCATGTACATGACATGTATACACACACACACATATATATATATATAAAAAATGGATAGGAAAAAAATAGATATAAATATATATATATACACACATTTATTCATGGCAAAAAACTATGTTTAATGCATCAAGTTAGGGTTGATCCACAGTGACATATGCAAGGAAATTCGGTGTTAGGGTTGCCACCCCTTGCACCCCATGACCACCACATCCCCACCGACAGGTATCGGGGTGTGTGTTGGGGTCATTGGTCCTAACTTTCACCCCATTCCATATGTAAATAAGCTGAGGCACTGCAGTGCAGGAGAATGGGGTGAGAGTAAGGACCGATGACCCAAACACACACCCTGATGCCTGTTGGTGGGGACGGGGTGGGTGTGGGGTGCAAGGGGTGGCTACCCTAACACCAAATTTCCTCACTTTTGTCACTGTGGAACAACCCTAACTGATGCATTAAATGGATTTTTGTACATGAATTTCCCTTCTCTTTGAGAATGTGCACTATAAATAGTAAATGGAATGTGGTGGTGGGAACACGGGACACTTTGGCCTTGCGCTCCCACCTTGTGATTTGTTTGTCTCTTTGCTGCACAAAAGCTGTGTGACTGACTATAATAAAACTTGTTAAATGAAGACATGGACCATGGTTCACCATGTGTCCAGAATTGTGTGTACATCCATTCAACAGTTGCACAGCATCACGAGCAAACAATGTAACATGCACCATTCAACAACCATAAGAGTCTGTGGCCCAAAAATTGGCACAGTGAAAAATGAATTACAAATCTTTGTACATTCCAAATGCCAGGCAAATTGGACACCTGGTTCAGGGTTATTGAAGTGTAATGAACCACATTTGCATTCATTGGAATGGCATACTTCCACACATGTCAATGTTTTACACTTGAACCCACTGTAAGGCACCTCCATGTCAGTAGGGCTACCTATGCTATAAATTTAAAGGCAGTATCACCATGCAGAACGCTATGTGCAAAACACAAATGGTAATGCACATGGTGATGCTAAGGGAAAAGCAGACAAAAACAGTTATGGAAATGCAAATGGTAACAGTAACACAAACCAAAGCGCAAATGCAAACGCAAAGGATAATGCACATGGTGATGTAAACGGAAATGCTAATGCAAATGATTACAGAAATGTAAGCAGAAACACTAACTGTAACAGTAATGCAAACGCACACACTTTTTTTCCCAAAAAGGTGCATTCAGAGGAACAGTGAATACAAAGAATGTATGCAAAATAATGGCCCTCAGAGCAGAAAATGAACACTTGGAATACTAAATTGCTTATATCTCAGGAACTGTACGACGTAGAAAAAAATTTAAAATATATGGGACCTGAAAGACCCAGCGGATGCCGTAATGTTAGCCTATGGGAAAAATCATCAACTTTGGAGTGTTGTAACCTTGCAGCCCTCTAATATTTTGTCACCAAACCACCAAAAGGCACATCTGTGTGACATTGGCTTTATTCCCTCCAAATTTCAACCCAAAAAAACCAAACCATCCTTTTGGAGCAGGGTGGCAAATATTTCCTATTATTTTGGGCATAGTGTCACAAAGTAGTGTCGCAAATCCCAACAGTTTCACAAGAAAATAAATCATGAAAGTGTCAAATGTGTGACACTACTTTGCGACACTACTTTTTACAAAAATTAAAAAAACATATTTTTAGGGTGTTTAACCCCCAAAAAATACATGGCTAGCATCCTCAGGACTCGCCTAGGTGAACACAGCAAGAATTGTGTCCCTAGAGGGTCCCAAATTTAAATGCTAAGCATATTTGTGACCACCAACCAAAAACAAGATGGCGGATTTGTGACACAACAAGGGTCATTTGTGACACTAAAAACCTGCATTTGCGACACTTTCACATATTTTGTTAACTTTTCCCTTTGACTATAATGGGAAATTTGTTTTTTTAATAACTTTTGAACCATTTCATATGTTTTCACGAAATCTTTGAAAGGCACATCGGGGACCATGGCTGCATGTTCTCTGAGGGTTTCAGATCAGTCATGCAAACTGTGCAACCTGTAGGTGCGAGCAAAGAATGTGCAAAAATGCATAATGTGTGTGTTTTTTGGTGCTCTGTAGCTCTGCAACCATATATCCATTACTAAACTTAGCAGATCCAGAGATCTATGGTACCAGACCACGCATTCCAAATTTCAGGCAAATCCATCATGAGGTGGCAAAGATATATAGGCCAGGATATTCAAAAGGGTTGAGCATGGCTCAACAGGTTTGCGCAATGTGCAACCCACTAATGTTCCCCAACAAGATATTGGAAGGGGCAAGCTGAGCTGGCCAACTCCCGATGCACTGGGGTGCAACCCTAATGTATGCAGCACAATGGCAGGGGGTGTGCCCATGCATATGTGGCACATCTCAATATTGAGCCCAGAATGTGCAGCGCATGTGCCACCACACTCTTGCAGTGCGCCACATGGGGGGCACAAAGAAGTTCCAAAAAAAACAGGGAACAAGTCAGGGACACCCACAGACTGGCTGCTGTATTGCAGGGTGCAACACAGCAGCCGCCTGCCTGTGGGTGGTCACCCAACCTCCCCAGACACCATATTAGGGCACACAGTCCCCCGGCAGTCCAATGGACCCTCCTCACCAGATCACAGGCATAAATAAATGAAAGATCCCTATTGGTCCAGTGTAACCCCCTCGCCCAATCGCATGCATAAGTAATTGGGAGATCCCTGATGGTCCAGTGGATGACCCCCCCCATCACTGAATTGCTGGCATAAGCAACTGAAGGATTCCCCTTGATCCAGTGAAATCACCCCCATCACCCAATCATGGGCACAAACATACGTATCAACCCTGGTGGTCTGTGGTAACCCCTCCTCACCTGGCCACTCGGTGCCCCACCACCCTGCACCCTCCCAGTCAGTTGCAGCTGGCAGCACCCACCACCAAGCCACCCAGCCGTTCTGAGCTGACAGTGCTGTGTATTCTGCCACCTATTGGTCCACTGCTTGGGCCAATGGGCATGCAGACCAAACTGTACTATACAGTCCCGAACTGTGAATGAACGTGGTAGGAGGGGGTACCACTGGACCACCAGGGTTGATACATATGCTAGCCCATGGTAGTGTGATGGGGGTGATTCTACTGGACCAAGGGGAATATTTAAGTTGTTTATGCCCACGATTGGGAGATGGGGGCATCCACTGGACCACCAGGGATCTTTCTATTACTTATGCTCGCGATCAGACAAGGGGGTTACACTATTTTCCTTTGCCCATGGTCCCCGGTGGCTGCAGCCTGGTGGGGCACCAGTCACACCACATGCAAATGGGGCCATGATGACATGCTATGATGACAATCAAATGGCCCCATTTGCACCTTGCATACATAATGGCCTCAGTTGCATCTTTTTTTTTTTACCAATTATTTTACCAGGTGCAGTTCTAGAAGTGCACTTGTGCTGGTGCATCCCCCTGCACCCCTACTGCCTCTTGCACCTGGCACAGTGCCACTGCACCATGCGCAATGCTTGCACCCTCAATGTCCATTCAATGGTGCTGAGCCATGGTGCAGCACTGTTAAATATTGCCTGGTCCTCACCCAGGCACAGCCCATTTGTGCTGCGCCCAGGCTTGCACCACAGCTGGGTGCAATCTGAATATCCCAGCCTATATATCTATCAGTAAGTCTCCCAGGCTGACATTACAAATATTCAGGGCAGTTGGCAAACCAGAGCTGTGGGGGAGGAGATCTTTGTTTTATACCCAGTATCTCGATCCAGCCCCAGACAGTCACAGACATTTTATGTGTTTTATAGACATCATCAGCATCGTTAGGTACCAGAACACCTAGGTGCCTTAATGATGCTCCTTCCAGACATCAGGTGGTCTCTTGGAAAAAAAATCATTATTTTTAAAATAACCAGTAAAATGTAAGAAAGTCTGCACAGTGTCAATTTATTACTAATTGTCTGGAAGGAGCACCGTAAAGCTGTGAAGGGGCTCATGTAATTAAGCTTTCAGGCACAACGGTAGCAGGGCTTGCCCCAAGGACATATTATTTGTATGATATGATTTTGTCATTAATTAACATGTATACCGTACTGTGATGGTTAATTAATAATGTTATTTAAACACAAATACTGCTAAATAAATGTTTTTTATTTAATATTTCTGTTTTCAGCAATCCTTGCACATGTCTACATTACTTTATTTCTGTCAGTATGCCTTGTACTAGGGATCAGGTTGGTGAGGACTGGCTGACTTGCAATTTTAAGATCAAGATTTAATCAATGCAACAAGTCAAAGTAAGGAAGACTAGTCATTGGGCATTTTTTGGTGCACATGACATAACTTGCTCTGCTGCCAGCTAGAAGAGGAGGCCTAGAAAAGGGCCAGTAGAAAAGTCTAATGTCAGCAGTCCGAAATGTATTTTACATGTAGTGCTCAAGGTGGGAGAGGGTAGACATTAACTTTACATAATGAAAAAAGGTTCACTTCAGCAGTCAGAGCATCTTTTAATATTTTTAATTGCTTTCTTTTATCTTCTGCTCTCAGGAGGTCTAAACCTCACTTTTAGGTTTTTGGAAATATTGGGAATGCAAGTAATCACAGACATGTTACATAAGAGTAATAAACTTGTTTAATACTACCAGAAAGGATAAAATTACAGTTGCCCTAAGCATTTTATACCAATACGAACTGGGAGCCAGTGCTAAGCATTCCCTCTACCTTGAGGTTTTTTTGTGTCTCTTGGGATCTCTGAGGTACAAGACTAGTGTATTACATTATATACCTATGATAATTACTATGGTTACTGTAAGATAGAAGCCCTATTGGCTAAATTAGAGGAGGCTCCATGGTCCAAGATAACATTATACAAGTTTGTAATAGTCATCAGTTGGTGAAACAAAAGAGTTTTTATACAGTCTTACATAACTCAGTGTAGTAGTACAAATCACCAAAAGGTGTCAATGCCGACTTACATATAATTATTCCAAGGACACAGGTGCCTTTGCATTTTACAAGTAAGAAATACACAGAAAATGCATAGGAGAATATATGTATTCGTGAGCAAAGTGTATTACAACAATATGTGTACATATCCTGACATCTACTCTTGTACGGTAGATGCCCTTAGCCCTATATGTTAGTATAACATATGCGTAAGCACTAGCTGTCTATGGTGTACCTCTGATGGTACCATTAGAGTGCAGGGACCTCGTGTAACATCCCCCTTGTTGTGTCAGTTGTGCACCTTATTATTATTACTGATTGTCTGGAAGGGGCACCATTAAGGTGTGGAGAGGATCAGTGCTTCAACACATAGGCACACCGGTAGTGGGACATTATCTAACATTTGTCAGATGGGATGGGGTTCTCTGGCACACAGAGATGTGAACTGTTAGGGGAGGGCCCATGTAATTAAGCTTTCAGGCACACCAGTAGCAAGGCTTGTCCCAAGGGCTAACATTGCACTGCTGCACTGTTACACATTAATATTGAGGCACCGGGGCCATGGGGAAATCTTTGCTTTTCTTGGGAGGGAAAAAAAAATCTGTAGTCTGAAGAACCCCTGACTGTGCCAGGGATACGAGCCATTTAGAGTCTGCAGGTGGATTCATATTTATTTATTTATTAATAGTCTCTCAGCAAAGGGAGGGAGCTCTCCAGTAACTATTTTCTTTTTCTTTTTTTCCTTAAATGGATTGCCTAATTAATAAACAGTAACCACCGGAGAGTCACTGAGTGGCTGGAGCAACTGGTCCAAGTTTCCTCTGAGAAAGCACTGAAGAAAGACTATTAATAAGTAAATATAGAAAAGCAACTGATATAACAGTGCTGAATGGTGGAGGAAAGCATTTGTTTCCTCAGTCTGGAGCACAGGAGAGTCTACCTGTCCCAGCTCCTACAAGCCCATGGGTAGCCCAGTAACAGCATTCTTGGGTAGGAAAAAAATATCTGTAGCCTGAAGAAAGACTAACTGTGCCCACGATAGTAGCCATTTAGGATCTGCTGGTGGATTCATATTTATTTATTTATTAATAGTCTTTCAGCAAAGGGAAGGAACTTTCTGGTATCTATTTCATTTTTTTTTTAAATGGATTGCCAGATAAATAAACAGTAACCACCAGACAGCCACTGAGTAGCTGGAGCAATTAGTTCAAGTTCCCTCAAAGAAAGCACCGAAAACAGACTATTAATAAATAAATACAGAAAAGCAACTCATATAACAGTGCCGAATGGTGGAGGGAAAGCCTTTTGTTTCCTCTGCTCCAACAAGCCCCTGGGTGGCCCTGTAACAGCATTCCTGGGTGGGGAAAAATATCTGTAGCCTGAAAAACCCCTAACTGTGCCTAGGATACAAGCCTTAGGGGATTGCTCAGGGGGTCTTGGCACCCCAAGGGCACAAAGAATCATCCTGGGCTTCAAGGGGGCTCTAAACATGAAAGGGCAGCTGTGAGAATTGATGCTGTAAAAATGAATTTTTATTATTAAGTCTGCTTGCCTAACATGAACGAGACAGACAGCAGGCATGAGATTTATCACAATTCTTGTCAAAGTAACATGGCAGTTTTGTAGACAGGCTCCCACCATGGCATTAACCATCCTCTGATAGGATTCTTTGGCGTAATGTACCTATTTATTTATTGATATTCCTTTAGCTAGGGAGGGGACTTGGCAACTCCAGTATTTAAAATGCTTTTTTTTCTTCTTGTTAAATAAATGTTAAGAAAATATGTCCACCGGAGAGTCACTGAGGGGCTGACAGGCTCAGCCATTAATCACAAGTTCCCTCCTCACAAGCACAGCCCAAAGAATATGAGTTAACAAATACACACATAATAATATAAAAATATCGAAATGCTCACCGTAGTGGGGGAAATTGTATTTATTCTCTAACTGGTCAGGCAGCAAACTGACTGCAAGGGGCAATTTGTGGTGCAGACAGTTATTACATTTGTATTCTATCTGCAATGCACCCTTTAATGTACAGATCTGTGTTTATAATGTATTTATTTCTGTAATAATTTATTGAATTATTTATTTATTTATTTGAAAAATGCTTTGTGTTCAGCACTGATAATAAGTACTGGTGGATGGAAATTACCTGGATGGAGAAACTGAGAGCCGGGACAAGTAAGGAGGCCACATTTTTTGTTTAAAATTTTTTTATTTATTACCACCACGGCTTTGTGGGTCTGTAAAGTTACACAGAGGACCGGGACAGTGTAATGGGGGAGTTTTTTTTTCCATGGCTCACACACATAAACAGGCACTGGAGAGCAATGTAGCAAAATGCACCTAAGTGGATATCCGGGGCTCAGTACAGGCATTGGCAGGACAATGGGAAAATAAATAAAATTTAGACTGCAGCATCCATTTCTCTGGTTGGCCAGGCTGCAAACTGACTGCAACAAATACATGCATAATAATATTAAAATATCTAAATGCTCACCATAGTGGGGGGGGGGGTTGTATTTATTCTCTGGTTGGCTGGGCTGCAAACTGATTACAAGGGGCAATTTGGGGTGCAGATAGTTATTATTACATTTGTATTCTGTCTGAAATGCACCCTTTGATGTACAGATCCATGTTTATTATTTATTTCTGTACCACAAACCACAGCTCAGTATTTATTAATTTTCTTCCCATGTTAATATTTTGTGGCAACTCCAGTGTGTGTGTTTTCTTATAAACAAATGGAATGCAACAACATGGTATTGAATAAGCCATGCCCAACAGAGAACCACTGAGCAGCCCCTCAGTGGCTCTCTGGTGGGCTTAGTTTATTTTGGCCTAGAGATTAAAGTTCCCTCCTCACCACAGTGTTCAAGATGGATGTAAACTGCATTTTTCCTATGGCCCATTGTATGGCCTTGAGAAACAGTCGATTTGTTTAATTTTTATCCTATTGTGTGAGCGAGGGAGGGAACCTGGTAACTCCATTGAGAAGCAGTACTTTGTGCTCTGAAGCCTCCATTGCTACCCCTGGGTTCTGCCTGTGGCTTTGGGGAGAAAGAGAATTGTGTTAGGGGATGTCTGGTCTGGGGTGACCAAAGTAGCAAAACAGAGCCCCAGAGACATACATTAAATGGGAAAAACCAAGGGAGAAGTGCAGTGTTTCACTTGTCTTCCTGTTTTTAAAATTTCATTCCCTTTGTTCTGCCCCAGTGTTACTGACTGCCACTCTGGGTGGGAAAACATAATTTCAATGGCCAGGGAAGGGAAGTACCCTGTGGCAGTAAGAGTTCTGGAGCATACATACTGTATTTATTTTTAAACATTCGTTCAGCTAGGGAGGGAGCTTGGCACCAACAGCTTAATCTGGTTCAAGGTCAATTGGCATTCATCTGTATCCCCCTCCTCCGGGTTGTGCCTGAATATAGGCAGGATTAGTCTAGTGCACTTACCCGGTCAACAGAAACTAAATAAATAAATTAAAATGTTTGTTTTAATGTCATGCTAGTTGGACTGGAGCACGGAGGGGTTGGAGCCTCCAAACTACAGAGCACAACTCAGTATTTATTCATTCTGGTGTGTGTGTGTGTGTTTATTTTTTAAACAAATGGAGTGGCTCTCTGGTGTGCACAGTTTATTCAAGGTCAGAGATTAAAGTTCCCCCCTCACCTCAGCAGAAAAATCATTAATTAATAAATAGAATATTAAGTAGTGCACTGTGTTCAAGGTGGATGTAAACTTTTCCCATGGCCCAGAAGGGGGGAGATCCAAATATTAACTAGCCCAGCTTTGGCAAGCCCCAGTGTGGCCAGGTACCCAGAGTCTTGGGCAGGAAAATGAAATGAATTTATCCAGAAGCACCCTTGACTGTGCCCACGGCAGGATACTATTCAGGGCCATTGCAGATGAATATTTCATTTAAAGCCTGCATTGTATGCCCTTCAGAAACAGTTGATTTTTTAATTTGTGTCATATTGTGTGTGCAATGGAGGGAACCTGGCAACTCTGATGTTGTGTTTTTAAATGTCACTCGGTCAGGAGCACAGAGGGATTCAATCCTCCTAACTGTGGACAGCTTAGTATTTATTTATTTATTTATTAATGTTTTATTGTATGAACTGGGGAGGGAACCTGGAAAGGAAGCACCCTATGGTGCCACTAAGAGTTCAGGGGCATAATGTAGTTATTTTTAAATATTCGTTCAGCTAGGGAGGGAACTTGGCAAGTTCGTTTTTTTTTTTGAATATCAAGCTAGTTGGTCCGGAGCACAGAGGAGGGTTTGAATCCTCTGAACTGTGGAGCACAGCTCAGTATTTCTTTCTTTATTTATTTATGTTTAATTACTGTTTAATTGTATGAGCTGGGAAGGGAACCTGGCAACTCCATTGAGGAACAGTATTCTGTGCCCTGAAGCCTCCATTGCTACCCCTGGGTTCTGTCCGTAGCTTTGGGGAGAAAGAGAATTGTGTTAGGGGATGTCTGGTCTGGGGGTAACCAAAGTTGTAAAACAGAGCCCCAGAGACATACATTAAATGGGAAAAACTAAGGAAGAAGTGCAGTGTTTCACTTGTCTTCCTGTTTTTAAAATGTCATTCCCTTCGTTCTGCCCCAATGTTACTGACTGCCACTCTGGGAAGGAAAACATAATTTCAATGGCCAGGGAAGGGAAGCACCCTGTGGCAGTAAGAGTTCTGGGGCATATATGCTGTATATATTTTTAAATATTCATTCAGCTAGGCAGGGAACTTGGCAAATTCAGTTTTTTTTTATGTCAAGCTAGTTGGTCTGAAGCAGGGGGTTGAATCCTCCAAACTATGGAGCACAGATCAGTATTTATTAATTTTTTTCACCCATCAATATTTTGTGGTAACTCCGGTATGGGTGTTTTTTTTTTTTAAACAAATGGAATGGCATGGTATTAAATAAACTGCAGCCCCTCAGTGGCTTTCCAGTGGGCACAGTTTATTCAGGCTCAGAGAATAAAGTTCCCTCCCCACTAAAGCAGAAACATTATTAATTAATAAGTAGAATAATAAAATAATGCAGTACTGGGGGGAGTTTGATTGTCTGAGAAGCCGCGTGGGGGAGTACTTGATTATGGCTGGTAGAGCTGTGGAGGTTTGGGTGGGATAAATGAAATGGGGCAGATCAGTGCTTGGAAAAAGGCTGTGGCCAACTGTAAGTTCTATGGTCTGAAGCCTAAAATTCTGCGGATGGACATGTATTCTGTGGGCAGCTGTGAATTCCACAGGTGGCCACTAATTCTGCGGGTACCCAAAAATTCCATAGTTAATTCCTCGGGTGGCCACATCCGCAGAATCACAGAAAACCCAGGGCCCTGCCCTTACTATCTCCTTGAGAGCTAATCTACCCAACCCCCCACACCTGAGACTTGTTTCCGAGGCCATGATAATGCATCCTGCCCAGTCAGTAATTTGTCCTTGCCTTGTTTCGCTGCCTATTTGAATCTTCATTGTTGTGACTAATTTGAACAAATATTTCTTTGCTACTATGTTGTGGTATCTCTTCCTAGACTGTGTAGGATTTCTATGCCTAAAAATTCTCTGTGAATTTCATTGATTGTTATTGTCCTGGCTGCATGTATTCATTACTGCTAACTGTTTTGACCTATGCTGTTGTAATTTTATTGTACTCATGCTATGTACCTGTCTTTGATGGTTGTACTCTCCTGGGTCATGTCTGAAAATAGTCATTTCATAGCTAGTGCACCTACCCAGTTAACAAAAACTAACTAAATAAATATTCAACCAGGTTGCACAGGTGCAGTACGGCCAGTGCAGTCTCTGAATATGGCTCCTATTGCACCACAGTGCATTGGATTTGTGCTGTGCCACACTTGCACTAGCCTTTGGTGCATTTTTTAATATTTAGGCCTCTCTGTATAACATTGTCACCATTTAGAAACTTCTACAAAATAGAAACTCAGCTGTGTTACTATTTCTTTGTCTGAGATGTAAATGACTTTACATCACTCCCCAGTAATTCACATTGAGTGATTCTTATAAGCCAGTGTCAAATCCACTTTCCATGCAAAGGACACCAGCTTAAGCAAGGCCTTTGTTTTTAGTGCTATACAATGTTACTTATCACATCACATGGCCAACATTTACTTCTGAAGTTGCTGGAGATCAGCAATCTTACATTACTGTTAACAAATCAAACCCATAAAGTCTGGCTGTATGGACTGAAACTGATTGGCTACACTATCCATGCAAATTATAGTTTACTGGGTACTGCATTACTGCTACCGATAAGTCATAACCAAAATATTCCATTGTTACATCGATCAACTCAAAATAAGTGACTCTTCTGTGTATTTCCTTCTAACTTCTTCACAAATCAGATAATTTCAATGATGTCCTTTACAGGACTAACATTTCCATTTCCATACCAACTTTGGTAAGTTTTTTTTTCTTTTATACCATGTATCCACTGTTACATTTACTACCTTTTGTATACTGTCATTTTTTAATGTACTGTAACCTGCATTGATTTCTGATCCAAGATACCAAACTTAGAGGGCAGCAACATTAAATTCAAGCTCATGTAATTATTACACAATGGTGATAATTACATTTTTATTCATATACTACTCAGACACATCAACTTCATTATCTAGGTACTTGCAAATGTATTTATAATATTTAAAAACTTTTGCAGGACACCTTTACAACCTTGAAGGCTATCCTCATACTTTAGTAGTAATTTTCACGTAACAGGCACCCTGCCATGATTCTTTGTGTGTGTGTGTGTATGTGAGAGGGAGAGAGAAGGAAGAACTCTGCGGGCAGCTGAGCCTTTCCAGTGCAGAAACTTCTGACTGTGATGGTTAATTTCACTGTTGCAGTAGATGGTAGCACAATAGCAAACACACGGGAAAAACAACATTACAATAAGCAACCCAATACTTTATCCCAAAAATTACAATAATTTCTCCATGTCTATGTTTTATGCTTATATTGTCTGTTGCCTCCTTTCAATGCTTAGCAGTCATTGTGGCCATTAACACAGGGAGGTCACTGATCTGTACAAAAGGTCATACACCTTATAGCTGCAAATACATGTGTATGACTGCATTTTTCTAGTGGGAGTAGAACATTTCACTGTAATGATGTTTTGTTCCTCCCATTACAATGTTCTCCAAACAGCTCAACATGTGTACCTTAACAGATATTCAGCTCATTAGTGTTCAGATATATTTCACTCACACTCAAGTGTAATATGCTTAGTTTACTTATTTTTCTGAGATTCCAAGAGGGCTAAAAAGGACTCACATTGGTTACAAGAGTTTTCCTTTTATTGAACTCTCCATATGCCTGTGATCTGACTACCAAAAAAAACCCCAAAACTTTTACTAAGACACCTATAGTCCACAGTCTTATATCCATGTTACTGGTGTTAGGGAGGTCACTAATCTCTTTAAATGGTTATAGACTTTAAACCTGCAAAACATCAGTCTATAACTGCACTTCTAAATGGGCTTTGAAGAATCCTTTTGAGAAATGTCTAATATCTTCTTTATGAAAAAAAAACACTTTAATGGGAGAAACAAAATCTCACTGTAATGATGTTGTTTTCTTTTGTATGCTGCCTAAACCTCTTCAGAACATATATGTATAGATGGGGAAAGGGTTACTATATATAATATATATATGTATGTGTGTGTGTGTGTGTGTGTGTGTGTGTGTGTGTGTGTGTGTGTGGTTTATCCAGCATCTGCTCTTTGTCTAGCTATAGCGCTGCTGATATTTCATATATAAGAATTATGTTGTACTTTACCATGACAATGGATTGATTTACTATTCAATTTATCTAATGGTAGACAAACTAGAAGCAATGCCTGCAGCTTTGAAAGGGAGTGCAGGTTTGATTAAAAGCCTTTATCTGCAGACTGCCTACAAAGAATTGCCATGAATTCTGGTGCACACTCAACACAATTAAACTTGTATCCTAATTCAGTGCAAGTCAATACTGATCAGGGAAGAATAATCACATATACAAATGCAAATAAAAAACATTAGGAATGATAACATAGGGTCTTTCATATGTTTAATGTAGGTCATACTGCCAATTGCATTCTAGATTTCATTTCTATGATGTAACCAGTGTTCACATATGTGGAGGCTTAAAGTCACCCTATCAACACAGATCAACCCTAACTCAGGGTACTCAATAAATAAAGAGCTACACTAATGTATAATAGCTATTTTCTCCATTTAATGGCCAAAGCAAACACTATATGCCCCACTGGGCAGGAAAAGCTCATTGTGGAGAGCATTTCCCTGGCCCAGTTGGGCATGTAATGTTTGCTGTGAGCATTACATGGAGAGAATATCTGGTAAACATTAGTGTGGACCTTCATTTATTAAGTACCATTTGGTATGGTTGTACCATGACTTTAAACCCCCAGGTACTTTTTTTGTCACAGGATACCCCTTCCCCCACTGAGTACAGGTCTGTTTACTCATTAGTGTTCAGATGCTTCATTCACAGTACAGTTTAATAATAATGTTCTTAGTTTGTTTTTAGATTTAATTTCTGTGACCTACACCGCATTCAGATATTCTTCACTCACACAACAGAGTAATAATAATGTGTTTAGTTTTTTTTCCTGGGATTCCAGAAGGTCTAGAAAGGACTTACACTGGTCACAAAAGTTTTATTTTTTAGTAACCTTACCATAAGTAAGTGATCTGATTAGATAGATAGATAGATAGATAGATAGATAGATAGATAGATAGATAGATAGATAAATATACATTTAAATTAAAGCAGTTGTAGTGCAGAGTATTTCACCAAAGTTACTGATGCTAAGGAGGCAACGATCCTTCCAAAAGTTCATAGAAGTTAAACCTGCAACATGTCACTCTATGACTGCATTTCTAAACAGGACGTTGAGGAATAATTTTTATCGTACGGTATAGTCTAATATAATATGGTAGGATATATCAGAAGATAATATGATATAATCTGAAATAAAATGATATGCAATATGAGACAGGTTTCAGCAGAAAACTGGATCTTTATGAGCTACTCAGGTGAAGGTGTGGTGGATGTTTGTCAATTCACCAATATAAATCCACTTCCTGCCCCTCCCACATGAACCAAAAAAAGGTAGGAGTGGATCTTTAGGAGCTGATTGGGTGGAGAGGGAGGTGGATCATACAAAAAAAAAAAAACTAATGCTCTCTCCCACTACTCAGGTTCCAGTTCTTGTACCTCCCAAACAATAAGGAAAATAGTGCCCTGCAACCATTGACTAACATGAAAGCACATTTATTTGAGGGCGGAGAGCATTTCTTGGGGGAGGGCAAGGCAGAGGAGACTATTTACACCTTCAGTCAATTCCACAGACAGAAAACATGAATAAGCCCTTTTGTACATGCAAAAAAATCTGCAGGGCTCCGCCCACTGCAGCTGTAAAAACAGACTGAAAAATCAATTTTTGTTAGTGTATGCATATGTTTACCCCCATGCAGTGTGCTGGGCTGATAAAGATATGACAGTAAATATATTAATAAAGTGTTATATCTTCACTGAAAGGATAGCAACAACCACTCATTAAAACAGAGAAATAACTAGTTTAACAAAGATAGCAGAAATCTTCTCAAAATAAATCATTTAACAAATGCTCTGTATTTAGCAGGTTAACAATCCTCTTCACCGCTTTGAATCCTCTTTTCCTTGTACTATTGTATTCAATATTAGAACACCTTGCCACATGTTTTTTTACATTCTCCACTGTGTGTCTTAATCAGTCTGACATCAATACACAGTTAAGTTAGAATTACAAATGGATAAAATTCAGCTCACCAAAATGATGTTAAATAGCTGTCTTAAATAACTACAATTTTCTTTCAAGATATATTATCTGTCTCATACTATCCATCTGGCATAATGCAGCAATCTCACAACATGATATTGCTGGAGAGTTATGTTTACATAATTGTATTGACTTTTTTTATAACAAATGTGACTTATTTTAGAGTCAGACAGAAAGACTGTATTTTTCTTAGGGGGCAGTATAGTGTAGTTGTTAAGAGTACTGATCTACAAAGCTAAAGACCTGGGTTTGAATCCCATCAGCTACAGCTTGCATACTGTGTGACCCTGAGCAAGTCACATAACTTCCTTGTGTTCCCAGATTTCACCTGGAAATAAGCTCTGGATCAGTGTACCTTTTCATGTTAAACAAGCCCCCCCCCTTACTGTACATTGGCTTGCTAAATGAAGTTTGGCAATAAATAAGACCTCTTACCTAGACATTCAGGACTTAATATAGTGTAATAGTGTATTGAAGAAAAACAACTTTTTGCAAGAAAAATCAGATTGCAACTAATACACATCCCAAACTGTCAGATGACCCTGCTGGGAATGAGCAGGGAGGAGGAGGAGATAGGGGAGAGGAGGGGCAGGTTTGGTGAGGTCACAGGAAGAGCATCAAACTGTCATTGGATTTGTGGTCCTGAAGGAGGTTTAAAAGGTAATGCAACCCTCAGGTTGCACTCTTTTGCTAGGAATCTTTTTTGGCATTCTCAGCACTTCTTTGTAACAGGTGACTTCAATACCAAGTTAGGTAAGGGATCACAGGATTTAAGAATGCATGGGATAGACCTAAATGAATTCTGGAGGTCAGAGGTAAGGGGCAACAGAAGTGAACTTGCAAACTCAAATGGGCAAATGGGTGGGCCATAGGCTCTTATTTGCCAACAGTGTCAATGTGCTGTATTTATGTACTGTATCTTTGTAAGGTAGAGACTTTCAGGTCTCCATAGGGCCTATTGGCCATGTGGAGTCCTGACATGGCCTGCGAGTTTAGTGCATTATTTATTTATTTATTAAATTTTGATAACCGAGTGAGCCCACTGGGCCCTGAAAGTTCCATTTTCAGGGACGACCCAGGGGTTACATAGAATTTTACAAAGAATAGTATTCAGCAAAGTACATTACATAAGTCACATAGTCACATAACATGGGGTAATACATAGAAGCAATTCATCAGGTAACAAATGGTGTGTAGTCAGTGTTGGACTTTTCCTGGTTGGGGGAAGTGGGGGGCAATGATGGGGGCCCAATGTCGTGGAAGCGGCCTTCGGTGTTTGGCTTACTTAGAGTCCTTACCTTTAGCAATTGCATGTTGTGGAGGCCATTATAGGAGCCTTGAGCCTAGTGAGGAAGGTGTTAAAGGAGGTAGCTTCCTGGACACCTGGGGGTAGGGAGTTCCATAGGGTGGGGGCAGTAATGGAGAATGACTTGCCACCCACCTTGGTTCTAACCCTGGGCACAGTGAGGAGACTCTGGTCAGTCATATGGAGGAGTCTAGGGTTGCTCTTGTGGGCAATGAACCCAGAGAGGCTGGGAGGAGGGGAGGAGCTGAGTAGTTTATAGGTGGGGCAGAGTAGGGGGTACTGGGGCCTGGCATCCCAGGAGGGTCAGTTTAATTGGGACAAAGTGTCACAATGGTGGGTCCTAGGGCTGGATAGTGTGGCAAAGTGTGCCACCTTATGATAGAGAACTTGTAGTTTGTTTAACTCTTTTTCTAGCTGCTTCCAGGACCACCGGGGCCGCATAGGTAATGGTGGGGAGCAGAACGCTAGTGGCGATGGAGGCCCAAGCTGCTGGTATCAGCTGATCTTTCAACCTGTACAGGGTCCCGAGTTTGGCATGAATATTTTTGGTTACCTGGTCTATGTGTTCCATGAGGGTGAAGCCCTGGTCCAGGGTGAGGCCAAAGTATTTTATTGATGTGACCACCTCAAGCCCCTTGCCTGAGTCGTCAGTTGGAGGAGTTGGCTTCTGTCATAACTGAGGGTTCTTGGGCCAAACAGCATGGCCTTAGTATTATTTGGATTAATGACAATTCTATTGATGACAAGCCATTCCTCTAGGGATCTCAGGTCATCTTGAAGCCAGAAGCAGAGTTCCCCCAGATTTGTGGAGGGCTGGTAGATGACTGCATCGTCCACATACTGTACCACTGAGCTCCCCCCACAGTGATTGCAGAGATCACTGGTGAAGAGAGAGAAGAAAAAGGGGACAAGTATTGACCCTTGGGGCACCCCCTCTGTTAATGGGAGAAGCTCTGACAGGGAGTCTTTCCATTTTACCCTCTGTGACCTCCTGGTGAGGTAGCTGGTGAACCACAACAGGGAGTGGCTGTCTAGCCCAACATGGCTCAGTTTGGAGAGCAGCAGGTTATAGTTGATAAGGTCCAATGCCTTGGATAGGTCTATGAAGACAGCCCCAGTGGGTGTCCCCTTATCCAGTTCTCTGAGAACATCTGTGGAGAACTTGAGTGTGGAGTCAGTCCCATGACTGGTTCTGAATTTGTGCTGGAGGGGGATAGTAATTGGTGGAGTTTTGGGTAGTCATGGAGTTGTCCTCATATCAATCTCTCTTGGATCTTACCAAGGCTACAGAACAGGGAGATTGGCCTGTAGTTGTTGGTGGATTCCCTCAAACCTCTCTTGTGGACAGGGACTACATGAGCCAGTTTCCATTTTTCAGGGATGGAGCCTTCAGTGAGGGAGCGACTGAGGAGCCAGGTTAGGGGCCTGGTGAGTGCTAGGGCCCCTTCCTTTAGTACTCAAAGGGAATGCCATCTGGTCCAATGGATCCTGATGTTTTGAGGGATTTTAATAGAGGAAGGACTTCATTAGGTGTTACTAGCCTAAGGTGGAAGGAGGGGCAGTCCGATAAATGGGGGGGTCATAAGAGCCTGGGGGTGGATAGGCAGTCCCGCTTTGCTCTGGTCCAGATTTGTGAACTTGCAGTTGAGTGCCATAGCAATGATTGTGTCATCACTCATTAGTTGACCATTTACCTCTATGGGGCCATGTACTGTCTTTCTGCTCCCTTTACTAGCCCATTTATGTTAGCGTAAAAGAGTCTAGGTTACCTAGGTTCTTTTCTGTAGATTTGTGACATACTCTCATTTTGCCTCTTTTATGGTCAATTTACACCTGTTTCTTAGGCCTCTTATAGCTGGTGAGGTCAGCATTTATCTTCCAGCTGAGGCTGGCTGTTTATCTATAACGCCAGTTAATCCTATAGAGTGGTGGCTGATAAGGATTAATAGTCTGTGTAGAGTTTATTTGGGAAGTTTTGTAGGATATCATGGAGTTTCTGGGGTAAGGGGTTCTCAGCTTGATATGGAGTAAAGCTCTAGTTCAAGTACAATCTAGACTAATCAAGCAGTCATGGTTATCATTTTGTTCGGGGATAAGTTAGAGTAATCTTTTTATTTGGTGTATTTCTTCTTTTTCCAGCATGGTCAGGAGTTGGTGAGGAGATCCCATTCTGTCCTGTGGAGTGGGAGTGAATTTTACGGGTGGAGGGAAAAACTTTGTTGCATCTTGGTGGGTGGCCCCCTGGCCTATTGAGAGCTGCTTTGATTGGGGGGGTGGGGATTGCTTGGTGTGGCTGCATATTGGGCAATTGGACCAAACAGACTATAAAGAAAATGTGAGCAGAGGGAGAGTGACTTGGGGGGAGTATTTGGAGGCTGCTTTATGCTGCTTGGTGGAATAGCATGCGGAAAGGCACAACCTAGGGTCAGGGTGCCTGCTTTTCATGGTTTGAGTCCAGTGGGGCTGACTGAGTTTCTCAAGAAATGATCTTTTGACCCAGATTCCCCTGAAAATTACAGACCAATCTCTAACCTCCCATTTATAGGGAAGATTATTGAGAAAGTTGTTGTGTTATAGCTGGAGAACCATATTACCATCCATTCTATCTATGACCCTCTCCAGTCTTGTTTCCATAAGGGACATAGTACTGAGACTGCCCTGGTTCAGGTACCCAATGACTTCCTGATGGCTAGAGACCAGAAGAGTCATTCCATCTTGGTCATTCTGTATCTCTCTTCAGTCTTTGACACCGTGGACCATGGGGTGCTGCTTGATCATCTACAGCACATCTGTAGTCTGTATGGTACAGTCCTCAGATGGTTTCATTATTTCCTCTCTGGCAGGTCACAGAGAGTAGTTTCAGGAATTTATTCTTCTGACTCTTTCTCCATGCCTTGTGAGGTCCCGCAGGGTTCAGTGCTGTCCCCCATGTTGTTCGCGGTACACATGCTATTGTGAGATGGTATGAACTGAGTTTTCACTGCTATGCAGAAGATACTCAGCTATACCTGTCTTTTGTGCCTGACTAGGATAGCGTACTGTCAGTATTTGCAACTGTCTCATAGAACCCCAAGACTGGATGAAGTCCAGCTGGTTAAAGCTAAACCCTGCAAAGACAGAGGTGTTGGAGGTAGAGTCTGGTCACTGGATAGAGGGGTTGGCTGCTGGTTGGCTGGCTGGGCTGTGACTTGGGGGCTCCCAGCTGCTAACCTCTGCACAGGTGTGGAATCTAGGGGTGGTTTTTGATGGAGGGCTGACACTTCATCCTCAGGTGTCAGCCATTGTCGTTCCTCATTTTACCATCTGGGGAACATCACCCTGATTAAGCACCTTGTTCCAGCTGGCATTTTGCCAATTAGTTGCTTTGGCTTCTCAGAAGGAACTAGAAGGAAAGGATCAGATCTTTTACAGAACAGTAGCTTCTTGCTGTTTTACATGTTTGAATGTTACTTGGTAGAAGGTTATTTTCTTTTCTTTCTTACTACTTCTAAGGGACTAGCAGGGTATTGTTTTGGGGCTGTTGGAATTTTGAAACCTGTTTTGGTGGCTATAAGTGGGCTCATTTGTTTGATGTTTCACTGTGTAGCAGGCTGTATTTGTAGAGGCCTATTTCTTCTGATTTAAAACCTATTTGGTGTGATTTAACGGGGCTCTTTCTTTGAGTCAGAGACCTATATCTTCTAATTTCAAACCTATTTTGATGTGTTGTTGGTGAAGCTGTTTGAATTGGAGACCTGTTTCTTTTGGTAGCAAATCTATTTTGGGGGCTTTGAGTAGAATTGTGATTCATTTTTGCTTGCTTTACTAGCTTCAAAAGTTAGTGCATAGTGGGGGAAGGGTGCTAATGGTCTAACCAGGGGCCTCAACTACCTGATTGTTTCTGGAAGACTTAGGTTGGTCCCACCCATGGTCTGTGATTTCCTTTATACCAGGGGTTCTGATGTCACTTCCTCAAACAGGCAAAGGATATGCACCTGTAATAGCAGAAGCAGACTTCCAGGAATGGAACAGCAGTGAGTGAAGAGGTGACTGCTGTCTTAGTGGAAGGGAAGTAACTGCAAATCTAGGAGCTTTCATTGTTGCTTCTTTGCATTGTTACTGCATTGTGGAAAGGAGGAGTAGGAGTTTGAAGAATGTTGTGCAATAGCTACTTAAAGTCTCTTTTTGAGTGTGGATAGGAAGGTTAGGAATATAAAAAGCAGTTGCTCAATCTATCTAAATGTGTTCAACAAAGGGGGTAAGGGAAATTAAGAAAAGAATGTTTTGCACTGATAGAGGTGGGAGAGGAGATACTTGGGGGAGTGTTTGGTATCCTGCATCTGGAAGGGTGGGGGGTCACTGGTGGGCAACAACAGCAACGGGTAGGGTGGTAGGCTGCAACAACTGTGGTGCACCAGTCTCTCTAAAAATTGCCTGGAGTGTGGGAGGATGTTTAGTGTGCAACCACATAGAGAAACTTAGAAAGGAGATTGATGGTCTGTAGGAGGAACTAAGACAGGCAAGGCAGACTGGGGGTGGGTTTAGCCCAATACTGGAGAGAGGAAGAATGGAAAATGAGGGAGGGTGATTTAAGCCAACAGTGGTGATGAGAGAGTCAGAAGAAGCCAAGCAGGGACAAGGGGGCCCAGGCCAGGAAGAACGATTGCTGGGGAAACCAGATCAGGAGACAAAAAAACAAATGAAAGGAGGAGATAGGAACTTGTGAGGGGAGTCAAAGCATTGGCAAAAGTCATGGAATGGAAAGGAGAGAACAGGTTACTATGAAGAGAGAGGGAGCAGGCATTTGTGAAGGGTCTTCAGAAAATAGTTTTTCACTGCTAGAGAGGAAGAAGGTGGAGGAGGGAAATGATGAAATTAGAGGAGTAATTGATAAATGCCTGGACCAAACCAGAGCGGTAGAAGTTCTGCTGAGAGAATTGCAACGGGGGCAAAAGGGGGAATAATGTGCAGAAGGAGGAAGAAGAGGAGCCAGAAAGGAGAGAGGGAGATGAATGGAAGCAAGCAGGGAGTAAGAGTGGTGGAATTTTAGAGCCGGGGGACTCAATACTAAGAAGTGTCAGGTGGGGTAGCAAGGGGGAGAGGCATAGTCACATTTGGGTGGAGGCCATGCCAGGAAGTACAGTGGAAGGGGTGGGACAATCTGTTCTGAAATATGCTAGAAGGGGTAGGGACAAGCCACATTTAATTATACATATTGGGATGAACAACCTGGCTGACAAGACAGTAGATATAGTCCAGAGGAGGTTTGAGGAACTAGGCCAATTATGTGAGGGGGCAGAAAGATCAGTACCTTTTTCAGAGATACTTCACCAGTGCCCAAGGCAAGCACAACAAGAAAGCTGAGAATAGAGGAATTTAACAGATGGCTAAGAACTTGGTGTTGTGCTAAAGGATATGGGCTGTTGGGGGAGTGAGGAGGGACCTGGGAGGACAGTAGTCTCTATGCCAAGGACAGACTACACTTGAGTGAGGAGGGAAAGAAAGTGTTGAAACAGAGGATGGAGGAGTACATAGAGGAGTAGAATTTAAACTAGGAGTGGGGGTGGCAGTTGGGCAAGACATGCAGAGACCACAGGTTGAGAAACCATATGAGCTTACCCATAACAGTGACAAAGGACAAATGGCAAGTACTATTGGTGATGCTAGTAAAGGAGGGCAGGATGGGGAGGTGGAAAGTGGTTCCTTAATGTTGGGAGCCCTGGGAGGAAAACTGCAGAGTTACAGGTGTTCATGGCAGAGGAGAGGGACATTGCTGCCATCACAGAAACATAGGCCACCCAATACAATGACTGGGACCTGTCTGTACCAGGGTACAGATATTTCATAGGGACAGGGTGATTGGGACAAGAGGAGGTGTGGCACTACATGTAAAGGAAGGATTGAAGTGTGTAAGGGAGGAAGGGGGGAGGAGGGTAGTACGGAGTCACTTTTGATGCAAATCCAGGATTCCAAGAATAGGATTCTTAGAATGGGAGTGGTGTACAGGCCATCTCAGATGGAGGAGTTAGACAGGGAACTAGAGGGAAAGATCAGGAGGACCTGTGAGAAGGGTAGTGTGGTGATTGTGGGGGACTTCAACATGCCAGGAGTGGACTGGAGTACCCCAATAACCAGGAACAGAAGGGAGCAGGTACTGTTGGATGCCTTCCAGGACAGCTTCCTGCTGCAAATGGTCAGTGAACCAACCAGGTTAGGGAATACCCTTGACCTTGTGCTGGCAAATGGGGACTTTGTGAGAGAACTTACACTGGAGGAACCACTGCCAGGGAGTGACCACCACTCCATATGGTTAACATTGGATATGGGCAAGGAAGGAGTGGAATCTGGCACAAGAGTGCTGGACTTCAGGAGGGCCGATTTTGGGAGGATGGGGGAAGTGGTAAAAGGGTACCCAGCCAGAATTCAATCTAGTATGGACACTAACAGAGTGGGAGCTCATAAAGCTGGGGATAGTAGAGGCAACCAAAATCTGCTGCAAGGCCCAGAGCAAGAAAGCTAGGGCTAAGAAACCAAGCTAGTTGAGCAAGGAGGTCATGGAAAAGGTAAGGAGGAAAAAATGCCTTTAGGAAGTACAAGAAAACATGGAGACAGGGAGGACAGGAAGGAATACTTGATGGAATCAAAGGAGGTGACAAATGCAGTAAGGGGAGCCAAGGCATCTACAGAACTCAGGCTGGCACAAGGCATTAAGAAGGGGGAGAAAGACTTCTTTAGGTACATCAGGGAGAAAAGGAGCTGTAAGGACCACATAGTAAGGATAAGGAAGGAGGAGTGGGTGGAAGCAGGGTGTGATAAGGCAGAAGCACTAAATGAATACTTCTGCTCCGTATTTACTAAAGAGAAGAAGGGTGACACCCAAGGGGAGAAATTGCAGAAATGGGGGAGGAGTGACAGATGGGAAATTTTGGAGGCAGAGTTCAGGAGGGTTTGAAGGCACTGAGGGTGGATAAGGCACCAGGTCCAGATGGCATCCACCCCAGGATACTGAAGGAGCTGGCAGAGGTCCTTGCAGGACCTTTGGCAGACCTATTTAATGCCTCACTACATTCGGGTGTGTACCTCAGGACTGGAGGATGTCATGGGTGCCCCTCCACAAGAGTGGCCCCAAGGATGAAACGGAAACTACAGATCAGTGAGCCTCACATCCATCATGGGTAAGCTAATGGAGACTATCCTGAGGGAGAGGTTGGTGGTACTCCTAGAGGCCAAAGGACTACAAGACAGCAGACAGCATGGCTTCATATGTGGCAGATCCTTCCAAACTAACCTGGTGGAGTTCTATGACTGGGTAACTAGGCAACTGAACAGGGGCCATGCAGTGGATGTCCTGTATCTGGACTTCAGTAAGGCATTCGACTCGGTGCCACATGAAAGGATGGGAAGTAAGTTAGTAGGCACAGGGGCAGGTGCAAAGCTGGTGAGATGGGTAGGGAACTGGCTTCAGGGAAGGCAGCAGAGGGTGGTGATGGGTGGGGAGCTCTCACACCCAAGGGTAGTGATGAGCGGTGTTCCACAGGACTCAGTGTTGGGGCCAGTGTTGTTTAGGATATTCATTGCAGAAATATCATTGGACATAAAGAGCAAGATCAGTCTGTTTGCTGATGATACCAAGGTAGGAGCGGTGATGATGACCTACGGGGATGGCAGGGGTTGCAGGATGATCTGGCAAAGCTTGAAACCTAGGCAGACACCTGACAACTGGGGTTTAATGCCAAAAAGTACAAGATGCTGCATTTTGGGATGAAGAACCCAAGGATGAGTTACCAGCTGGGGGGGGGTGCAGCTAGCTCAGACAGAGGAGGAGAAGGATCTGGGATGCACATTACAGGGTCAATGAACAACTCGGCACAATGTAGGAAGGCAGCTGCAAAGTCCAACAAAATGCTGGGTTGTATTGCAAGGGGAATATCCTGGAGGAGGGAGGAGGTGATTCTGTCACTGTACAGGTCATTAGTTAGACCACACCTGGAGTACTGCGTGCAGTACTGGTGCCCGTATCTGAAGAGGGACATTAAGTTACTGGAGGTGGTGCAGCGCAGGGCAACAAAGATGATCAAGGGGCTGGGGGACTTATCATACGAGAGAAGGCTGAGGGAGTTGAACATGTACTCACTGGATGAGAGGAGAGACGGGGGACATGATTGAAATCTTTAAGTACATGAAAGGAATAAACAAGACAGATACAGAGGGGCTGTTCAAAGTAAGAGAGGGGTGGGACACCAGGGGTCATGATATGAGACTGGAGGGAGGAAGGTTCAGAAGGGAGATGTGGAGACACTTTTTTACAGAGAGGGTGGTGGCTGGGTGTAATGCATTACCTGCAGAAGTGGTATCCAGTAGAACAGTGGACTGCTTCAAAAGGGGATGGGACAGGACAAGGGGGAGGGTCAATGAAGAGGAAGGGTGGAAGGGAGAGGCAGCTGCAGAATAGGGACTGCTAGCTGCACATTCAAGCAGACTGATAGACCTCTAGGCCTTTATTTGCTGGCAAATTTTGTATGTTTGTATGTTCCTAATTTTGGTCCACATTTTCATGACCTCGCACCTTGACTACTGTAACTCCCTTTAACTTCAGCTTCCTGGGGTAGATATCCACTGCCTGCAGCTAGTGCAGAATCTGCGGCTTGGTTATTGTCTGGATCATCTCAATCCAGTCATATTTCTCCTGTGCTGCACACTCTGCAATGGCTGCCTGTTCAGAGGTGGATCACCTTTAAATTCCATTTACTGACTTATAAAGCCCTACATGGTTTGGGTTCAAGTCACCTGCAAGAGCTTCTGCATCCCTGCTGCCCCCTCTGACCACTCTGCTCAGATGACAAGGGATTGCTAGAGATTCCCAGGGTGTGTGTGAAGACTTATGGGGCATGGACTTTCATCTTTGCTGCCCCTACCCCGTGGAATTCTCTACCTTGTCGGATATGAGAGTGCCAGTCAGTGGAGAGCTTTAAAATGGCTCTTAAAACATACCTTTTCCAGCTGGCCATTCCTGATTTTTGATATATAATTCCTGATCTGGGATTTGGATTGTATATTTATAGATAATTGCTAATAAATTTTAGAGGGTTTTTAAATGTTTTAGAATTTTGTAATTGTGCAGCACTTTGATATTTATGAATTGAGCTTTATAAATAAAATGTATTATTATAGTTACATGTAATAAGGGTGATTCATAAATGCAGAATGCCCTTATCGTAACCCCACATCTCCAAAATTCAATTTCGGCAATGTGGAATCCCGGCGCAACCAAAAGCAGTGCAAATTAATTTTTTTTATTTTATGCAGGGGGCTACACCCCCCACGCATCCCTAAATTAGGATTCTTAACTCCATGGGGGTGCATGTCGGGGGTGCATACCAGAAAAAAAAAACACAGTCTCAGGCCAGGCACAACAAAATGTACCAGTGCCCTGTTCCGAGCCCTGCTTTCCCATCACCACAGGCCAGCACCTAGCCCACCATGCCATGCTGTCACCTTGCTGGTAACCAGCAGCACCACCCTACATACCCTCCACCCACATTCAGCAGGCTCACTCCCACCCCCTCATACATGTATATGCAGATGACATCCTGTCACCTTTTCATGACCCACCCATCCAGTGCCAACCCAACATCTAGCCGTTAGGGCAGTAACTAAAAGTGGGTCACCTTTTTAGCAGGTGACCACTTCCTATACATCTCTATCACAGAATACCTATTATTATTATTATTAGTGTGGGGGGATGGTCTTTCCAGCCAATATTTTTTGCTGGTTGAGCCTGCTTGGGTCAAAGGGTGGATGTTTCAGGTTTTTGTTCCAAGGAAAGTGTCCAAAAGATATGGCAAGTGGTGTGTGGCAGGGTCAAGTCCTATAGCGTGTGGAGTGGAGTTGACTGGGCATAGGTTTGGGCCAGCATGGGGGGTGTTTCCTGCTGCCCTGTGTCCTCATAGGCAAGAGGGCTACAGGGCCAAGCCGGTGGGGCTGCTCCCCTCATGGAGACCTAGAGGATAGGTCAAGGGGCCCCTGGCCGCTGAGGTGTTTTGGTACTGGAATGATTTCAGGATGCTAATTCTTTGGAGCTGGGTGCAAGGCTGAGGTGTGCTCATGCATGAGTTGGGTAACGTAGTGAGCAGTAAGTGGCTACCTGGGTGAGGCAGCTGAAAGGGGCCCATGTAGTGGTCAGGAGAGCAAGATTGGGATCCAGTGGGGGAGACCACATGTGCTAGGTCAAGTGGGCTCTGGTCTGCAACTTGGGGGGCCAGCCCAGACAGCAATAATGGGAAGAGGCAAGGCTCTCTCAAGCCAGAAATGAGGAAATGTGTATTTTTTTGGGTGGGTGCAGGTGGGTGGGGGGCATGAGGTTCCTCGGCATGTGGCTACTGGTGGGTGCCCTGAGGGACACATGAATCAAGGGGTGACCAAGGGCACAGCCTTCAGGTGGAGGCATGGCTATGGGCATATAAGATATTCATTGCTATTGCTTATATATATTCTTTAGCAGGGAGGATGGCATCAAAGAGCACCCCAGTTTTCAGGGCAAAACTGAAGGAGGAAGCATCCAAACTGATAGACAGAATTTTTGACCAAACTCATCAAGATTGCCCAGCAGTGGGAGGAGGAAGAGGAGGAAGCAAGAAAGAGAAAGGAGCATGAGGAGCAGACTAGCGGGGCAGGGTAGGTAAGAGGCCACACGCAGCTACACCCAGACCCTCACCTCTCCCTCCACTGGAACATGCACTGGGACCAGCTAGACCAGGCCCTAGTGGATGGTAAGGGTAATGCAGAGTTGTCAAATGAAGGTGACCTAAATAGTACCTGGAGGGGCTACTCAGTGATATGGAGAGAAGGGGTAGAAGATGAAGATGCACTGCAGGTGATAAAAAGGAGACAAAGAGGGTGTGGGGGCCACCGAGAAGCAAAAGGGAGGAGGAAGCTATAATGATGGACCACCAGGTTTCACTCTAGGAGACCACGTTCCTTTCTCCATTAAGGAGAATATTGGGAATGGGGAGTATGTGGATATCTTCAGGCTGGTGGATGAGGATAAAGCTAAAAAGTATGAGCAGAAGGCGTCAGTGGGAAAAACTGAGATGGTGGTTGAACTCGCAGTAGTGGGGCATAAGGAAGGGAGGCCAAATATAAGGGAAAAAACATAGACACATGGCAGGTGGCGTTCCTGAGATTCAGCACACTAGTGTTAGAGAAGCAACCAGAGTTAAAAATACCCCCTCCTGATGTATATGGCCATCATTCAGGATGCTTACAAGGCAAAACTGGGAGTATGGGTGGCTAAAGTATGACAAGGCATTCAGAAAGCAGATGGCAGTCAAAGGGGACCTCAGGTGGGACTGAACACATTCAAAGCTGTGGGTGCCAGAAGGAGAACAGAGCAAAAAGACCACACCCACCCCAGTTGCTAAGACATGCTGGAGCTACAACAGGGCCTTGTGCACCTGGGCAAATTATAAATTCTGGCATGTGTGCTCACGGTGCTTGAACCTGCACCTAGCAGTGAGCTGCTGAGCTGGAGGGATCTGGGTACCCAGCAAGAGGGGCCAGGCCAGGCCCAGTCCTTGTGTTGGGTTTGGGGACAGTGGGAGGGGAAGGGGGCCACAGCAGGGGAGGATACAATTACAACTATGGGTGGAACTAAAGACTAATGGGGGGAGGAGTACTGGGGGTTTTCCCTGGCTTGAGCCCCCATAGTCCAGGAGGTAGTCAAGGTCTGGATGTGGTGGCACCCAAATGTAGCCAAGACAATTTTCTTGTGCTGGGGTGTCAGATGGAGTTTTCAATTGGGTTTTGAGGGGATAAAGAGAGCAATGAACATACACAATTTGGGGTCAGTGAAGAGGAAGAAGGACATAGTCAAGAAGAAAATCTGGAAGGAGGTACAAGCTGGGAGGGTGAAGGGCCCTTTCACCAATCCCCCAGCCCAACTTATAGATATCTTATTTGTGGGTGGTACCAGAGAAGCAGGAGGGGGAGTTTCAACTTATTCACTGTTATCTTATCCAGAGGAGCCTCAGTGAATGAAGGGATCCTGATGATTTATGGTGTCCTACAAATCCTTGGACCAGGCAATGTTGATGATCAGGGCAGTTGGAGGGCATGGTTGGCAAGACAGACATAAAATCCATCTTTCAGTATACCAGTGAGACCCAAAGTTGGGATCTCCTAGGGTTTCAGTTTGAGGGTGGGCTGTATTTTGTGACGAACCATGCCAATGGGTTGTTCTGTGTCATGTGCAACATTTGAGCATTTAGCCCCTGGGTGCAGTGGGTTTTGGGGTGGAGATATGGGCATGGTGGATAGTCCACTACTTGGGATAATTTTGTGATCCTGGGAGTGACAGGACAGAGATGGAGGGATGTTGGCCGATTCTGAGGAAGTGTGGAGCCATAGATATCCCACTGGCAGAGGATAAGACCAAGAGTCCAGCATGCAAGCCGACATTCCTAAGGAGAGAGGTTGATACAGTGCAAGAATGCTTCTGTCTCAAGGGACAAAGGTGGCCTGACTTAGGGACCTGGTGGAGCAGGTCAGTGGGAGGAAGGTGCTGCTGGTATTGGTGCAGTAGCTGCTGGAGCACCTTCATTTTGCTCACAAGCCCATAAGCCCAGGCAGACCTTTCACCTGGAGATTGGCAAGGGCAATGGGGAAGGCAAAGATGCCACACCACTGGGTGGACATCACTAGAGGGAAAAGGAGGACTTGGGAGTGTGGAAAGAGTTCCTGGAGAATTACAATGGGGTCACATTCTGGCAGGAGGACTGGGCCTATAATATAGACTTCAAACTGTGAAATAATGCCTTGGGGTCCTGGGGATGGGTCTACTAGAGGAGTGGATTTTGGAAGTCTGGCTGAGGACTGGGGGAGACAGGTTTGCAGAAGAACATTATGTTCCTGGAGATTTTCCCATCTTTGTAGCCTGAGGATATGGGGTAATAGGATGAGAGAAGCGCATACTGTTCTGGTGTGACAATTTATTTATTTATTTGTAGATTCGTTTACAACCTTTTAGCCAGAGGCTCATTTCCAAAGTACCTTGTCACGTTGATGACAGACAGAAAACAGATTTAGGTTACAGCAAGAAAGTCTATTGACTTAAAGTTACACAGAGAATGGTTTCATACACTTATTCAATTTAGTAGCAATTACAATGATACAGCTGAGCACATGCTGGTAATAACAGAGGCAATATGCAATGGGGAGAAGTGGGGGTGAAGTGGAGTGCCACCCAGTGGGCGTTGTCAAGTGTGGAGAGACTGAGGCCACATTTAAAGACAGGAGCAGCTGTGAGTGTTAAACAGTTCACTCCAAAGGGCGGTTTTGAAGTTGGAGATTGTGGGGGCGTTGGACATGGGAGCAGGGAGAGAGTTAAACCAGGATGGAGCTCTGTAGCAGAAGGACCTCTGACCATGGGTGGTCCTGGATCTGGGGACCGGTAGAGTGGTCTTGTTGGAGGTTCAGGTTGTGATAGTGGGTTGGGTGTGGCGGATGAAGGCTGTCACCCCGGGAGGGGATAGCTCAAGTAGAGTTTTTTTTTTGTGAGGAGGCAGGTTTGATAATGTAGTTGTTCATCTAGGTTAAGCAGTTTTGCCTCATCATAGAGTTGACAAGTATGTGTGAGCCTGGGGGCACCAGTAATCAGCCTGCAGGCCTTATTTAGGGTGAGGCAAATTTTGTTGAGGGGCAGTAGTGTCAGCAGCACCATAGACTGGCAGGTCATAGTCAACAAGGGATAGTACTGAAGACGTAACCACAAGTCGGAGAGCATCAGGGAGGAGGCAGTTTTATAGCAGTGGGGATGCCAAGCTGTGCAATAGTGGAAGATGCAAGGGCATCAATGTAGGTGTGTGGGTCAGGGCTGGATCGAAGGTAACCCCAAGGCATTTGTAGGAGCAGACTTGTTCAAGTGGTTGTTTGGTACTAGGAAGGATAGGGTGGGAAGTTGCAGGCTTTGTTTTGGGTGGGCAAAGAGCATTGTTTTGTTTTTTGAGATTAATGATGAGTCTGCACTCTTTAATCCAGGCTTTGGCATCATTGTATGATTGTCATAGGGTGTCCTGGAGGGAGATGTGATTGCAGTGGTTGGCAAAATGACAGCATCATCTGCATACATAAAATTTTGCCAGAGCATGCACTGGGCAGGGTGTTTAGATAGAGTGAGCAGAGTAGGGGGCCCAGGATGGAGCCTAGGGAATCCCTGAGCAGATGGGATGAGTTTCTGAGAGTGTCCCATTGATTTTTACACATTGTGAGCAAGTGGATAGATAGCTTGTGCACCAGGCGAGAGGGCCAGCAGAGAAACTAGTGAGGCAGAGGGCATCCAGCAGAAGAGGGTGGGAGACAGTGTTGAAGGCCTTTGAGAGGTAAACGAACACTGTACCAGCTAGGGAGCTGGCATCCAGGAAGGAGTTTAGGAAATTGGAGAACTCAACTAGTGCAGTGCCGATACTGTGACCTGCACGGAAACTGTGCTGCTCTGGGCATAAGATGTTATGCTACGCTAGTTTTCCATTAGCAGGTTTTACAGACCTGCCACTAGAGGGATTCTTGGTCTTTCTACACAAATCACTGTACTTAATCGTGGGCAATATGGCCTGCATTATCATTCTCAATATCATTATCGTTTCCTTTAAAGTGCTCATTTTTGGCCCCCTGCTGCACTGCTGATGCTTGCCATTGCAAAGCATTTAACCTGCTGTGCTCTGTCTTTTTTCCTCAAAAGAAGACCCTCGCTAGGTGCCCACAGTCGAGCGCCAGGGCCAGTCTCTGCCAGTGGGCGGTTGGCAGCAGCAAGCCAATGCTCAGAACTGCCAGACCGGAGGGACTGCTAGGGAAAGGTATGGCAAAAGCACAATTTTATGCCCACCCTCCCTTCCCCTTCTGTAGCCTTTCTTATATAGACAAATTCCCACCAAAACATAAATCATGCCCCCCGTCTCACTGTCCTGTTGCCTGCTCTATATCCCTTGTTAGCTACCAAATCAGTAGACTCCCTTTCTGCTCACTCATGCTGTCCACACTGTTGAGCTGAAGCTTGACCATTGTTTGTCCTTAAATATCACAGAGAGAAACACATACGCTAGGCACCCCCTATTGTATTTTTCTATCTTTCTCCCTCTAATTTATATTCCCTTTTTTTAAACTCTGCTCACCGGACAGTAGCTGAATAAGTCATTTATATTAGCAATCTACTGAGGGCACCATGAAAGACATTTGCATACCAGTTATACTTTTCATAATGGGAGGATTTCTCTGGATTCTGCTAGCTCTGTTACTGTATCCTGAGCACAGTGAAAAAGGATATTTCTCATAGGATGCCACACAGGGAGATGTATTACATTACTTGACTTACTGCATTACTGCAACAGTGGATTTACTATCTTATGGGACCTTGCTTCAACTCTGTACAGATAATTATTCAATGCGCCTGTCTGCAAGACTACTAATCAGTGCTCTAACAAGAGGCCAAAGCTTCATATCCAGATGGCAAACAAAGTGGTATCAGAATAAAAAAACACGGGCAATGGCAGAATTTTAACCTATCTCTTGCTGCAACTATGAAACTATTGATACTATTATTAATATGCTCAGAAATGTAGAACTTAACCCAGGACCCACAGAGGTCATCACTGCACCAACAGTCTTAGCCAAGATCAAAGGACTAAGCTTTCTCCATATTAATGTATGCAGTCTGTTAAAGAAGATCACGATGATCCAAGCCTGGGCCTAACCATACCTACAGATATACTAGTAGTGTCTGAGATGTGGCTCAGGCCTGTCACAGCCGACAAAGACACTAAACTTACCTAATTATCAAGTATTCAGAGCTGACCACCAAACTAGGGGGTGGGGCATAGCAATATGTGAAGGACAGCCTATCTGTAACCTGCCTCGACTCATTATCCATGTAAAGGAATTTGAATGCCTATCCCTCAAAGTGGTCCTCTCCCACACCACATCGCTGCAGCTAATTGGCTGCTATAGGCCCCCCTCAGCCGACCTCAAGCTATTATCCCACCTGGGTGACCTAATCAAAAAGGGAACAGAAGAAACTATAATCATAGGAGACCTAAACCTAAACTGGCTCTCAAAGGCAGCTCCACCCTTAATATCATTTTGCGATACACATGGGTTTACACAGCTCATAAATAAACCCACCAGAATCAACAAAGAATACAAGCAACAGCACACTATTAGATGTTATACTAGTGAATAAACCTCACCTTTTCTCATGTTGGAGTACTATTCAGTGACATCGGTGACCACTGCCTTATTGCGGAATAAGATCAGCATGCAAGCCGTCATCCCCAACCAAGTTCACAATGAGGAGATCAAAGCAAAAATTCAATACTGAGGCATATCTGGAAGAGATAAACCACTCCACACAGTGGCAAGAGTCTTACTTAGCAAACACAGTGGAGATAGCGTATGAGGTGCTAAATGACATTATTACAGGTGCCCTTAATATCCATGCTCCAATTTCTAATGTACGCATCAAAAATAAAACCTACCGTTGGTTCACTCCTGACCTTAAAGCCACCCTCCTTGACAGAGACAAGTTATGGAAAAGGCATGAAAAAACTAAGATATCAGCTGATTGGGGCTGTTCCAAAAAACCAGGAATATCTGTACCAGAAAAGTCACGAGATGCTAAGGCTACTTATATATGTCTGAACTAGACTCCTCCTGCCACAACCCTGCCAAGTTCTGGAACACCATAAAAGATATAACAGGATATGATCCAAGTAACACACTCCCAGCCAAAATACACAATGGCAGGAACCATCTCTGATAGACTGGAAGTCCTGGAATCATCAACAATCACTTTACAACCCGCTGGTCTAGCATTGATACCTCTCCGGCTAACCAAATGCGTTCCCAGTTAGGTATCAAGAACACTGAAGCATGGGTAATGGGTCCACCTTCTCCTTCACACCAGCCACCCTGAAGCACATGGAAGAATTAATATCACAGCTGGACACCCAAAAAAGTGAAGGTGCAGACTCCCTTGATCCCTATTTTTTAAAAATTGCCATGCAAGTATTAGCAGTGCCAATAACACACCCATTTAACCTCTCACTACAACTAGGATCTATTCCATTGATCTGGAAAACAGCCCAAGTTATCCCACTACTGAAAGCAGGGGACCCCATGGACCTCAACAACTACAGGCCAATCTCTATCTTCCCTGTGCTATCCAAGCTGCTAGAAAAAATCATAAGCACCAAACTAAGAGGATATCTTGAAGAGGCAAATCTTTTAAATCCAGTGCAATCTGGGTTTAGAATCAACCACAGCACCATCACAGCCCTGGCTAAAGTAACCAATGATTGGCAACTCGAACTGGACAAAAAAAATTGTGTCTGTGCTGTATTTTTAGACCTGAGGAAGGCATTCGATACGGTCAACCACAAACTGCTCCTCTCCTCCCTGAAATCCATAGGACTCGACTCAACCTCCATTAGATGGTTTAATATCTATCTCATGGGAAGAACCCAGCTGGTGAAGGCTGAAGGAGACCTATCACCACTCAAATCTCTCCAAAGAGAAGTTCCCCAAGGATCCATCCTCAGCCCAATCCTATTTGCCATCTATATCAATAGCATCGACAATAACCTCACCAAAGCCACTGTACACCTGTTTGCAGATGATACAGTATTGTATGTCAGTCACCCCTCTTCCGTAACAGCATGCATAGAGCTACAAGCAGAATTCAACCTATTACAACACCAACTACTGGAAAAAAAACTCCTGCTAAATGCAAAAAAACAAAACAAAGGCAATGTTTTTCTCCCCCCAAACACAAACTGGACACTCCTTCCTAAGCAATCTCCCCCACATATCCACTGTCCTTGGTAAAAATCTTGAATATGTTACAAAATTAAAATATCTGGGGGTCTGGGTAGACAATAGACTCAACTACTTAGATCATCTGGAAGATCTGCTAAAAAAACTCCATCAGAGGCTTGGGCTCTATTACAGAATAAAGCACTTTCTCACAAGTGATTCTAAAAAGAAGCTGGTCGAGCCACATTTCTATCAGTATTAGATTATGCAGATTTCCTATATGGTTGTTGCCCCAACTCATATCTGAGAAAACTGGACACACTTTACCATAGAGCCTTGAGGTTTTATTACAGATCTTCCTCCCAGCACTCGCCACTGCTCACTTTATGCTGCAGTTGGATGGACCTCGCTCCAATTTAGAAGAGACAGGAATGCCACACTATGGACTTATAGAGCGATATCAAAGATGCTACCAAATTACATCTCAGACTGCTTCACACAAATCACATTAAGTAAATATGCCCTAAGAAGTCTAAATTTCATCATGCTTAAAGTGCCCAAATTCAATTCTCGATATGGTAGATCTGCTATCAGCTATGTCTTATCTGCCTTATGTAATACGATGCAGAAGACCCTGAAAGTGAACAGATACATCTCATTTACATCTTTTAAATATCTGTATTCGAGGCTTATCAAAGAAAAATGTAATTGTTTCCACAAACAGTAGAGTGTTCCTAATCTTATCCATCTCCCTCCCCAACTCACGGAAGGTATCCACCTTTACTTAGAGTCACCACCCCTCACACTCCATGCACCCTCCTTTCCATCTGCCTCCCCTTAATCCCTTGTCATATATCACAGCCCTATACCCCTGTTATACATACTCGCCAGTGCCACCCTCCTGCCCTCTTCATAAGGACCACAGTTTATCCGTTCCACAGTATAGCCCCACCATCTTCCTACCCCCCACCAGCCAGGCACACCACTTCCCTCTCCCTTCCCTGCTCCCTTATTACCACTACACCTGAATTTAATGTATAGTCTGATTAGAATGTATCCTTTGACTGTGTGTATACTGAATATTCTATGTAGTATCCTAGAGTGTGTGTATATTGAATATTTTTTATGTATCTATGTAAATTGAATCTTGACCTAACCAGGTCCATCTTGCAAATGAGCTGTGCTCAGCGATGTTCACCTGGATAAATAAAGATTTGATTGATTGATTGATTGATTATGCTTAGTCAGATATTCAGTGATTTGAATGGCCATCATTTTTTCTATGGCTTTGGAGGGGATGGAGATTGGTTAGTAGTTCAGCGTGAGGACCTGTTGCCCCTTTGGGAATGGGTGTGACAATGGCTGTTCTCCATGCAGTGAGGAATTGCCCCAGACAGAGGGATGGTTAAGTAGGCTGGTGAGTGGGCAAGGACTTCATCCAACTCCAGCCGGAGGATACTGAGGTCCAGGAGTAGCTGCGGGACTATTGCTATTGATTTTTTAATTAGGAGAGGTCTGGCTTCCTGGGCAGATACCTTACGTAGGTAGAAGCTGGGGCATTGGAGGACAGGGGAGGTAGGGTGGGGGAGGGTCAAAGAATTACTTGGGAGGACAGAACTAAGGTCAGTAAAGGAGGTGTTAAGGCAGTTAGCTATACAGGCAGGGTCGGTGGAGGTAGAGCCATCACCAGTGAGCTGGGATGGGGAGGGGAGTGTGATTTTCCATTTAGTTGTTTAACATTGTCCCAGAAAGTACAGGCACACCCCCAGGAGGAGGTGAGGGTGGCCTGGTAATGGTCGGCCTTGGCTTTACAGATAGTCCATGTGCACCTGTTCCATGCAACATTGTAGGCCTGTCTATCAGCCATCTGTTCCATTTCAGTGGCAAGGTGCCAGAGGTTATCCCTATTTCTGATCATTTGTAGAAGGGCAGGGGTAACCCAGGGATCAAATTCTTGTGAGGGGTGCAAAAAGGTCACAGGCTTTGTTAAAGGTTTGGGAGAAAAAGACAAGGGCATTGTCTATATTGGGTGCATGATGAATGGGGGACCAATTAATCTGGGCCAGAAATTGTTTGAGTTTTATCAGCCCACCAGGTTGGAGGCACCTGCGAGTGTGGTCAGGGCTGAGGGTTTGGGAGTGAGGGGCTGCCCAAAGAAATAGAATAGGGAATGGTCACTAGTGAGTCTGGGAGGACCTGGATGTTATGGATTATTTTGTGGAGGTTGGTGATAATTACGTCCAGAAGGGTACTGGTTCCTCTCTTTGGATTTACTCTAGTGGGCTGGGAAATGAGTTGTGTCAGGTCTAGGGCAGCGAAAGAATCTCGGGTAGTGGAAGAGGAGGTGCTGAGCCTGTTCACATTAAAGTCACCCACTAGGATTTGTTCTGCCTTGTGGTGGAGGGTGGCAAGATATTCTGTTAAAGATATCAGCACCAGGTTCTGGTTCTTTGGGGGAACGTAGGCAGTGGTGAGATACAGAGGGCCCCTGGAGGGGTCAGGAGCAAGTTTGAGGGTAAGGGCCTGTGCTCCATTTACAAGAGCAGGGGCAGGGAGCTCTTGTCTGATGATTGTGGCCCTGGTATAGATTGCACAGCCACCCCTGAGTTTGCCTACTAGGTCCTCCTGGTATAGGGTATAGCCTGGAAGGGAGACAGAGTCAGGGGTGGATTTGGGCAGCCAGGTTTCAACCAGGGCTATGATGTCTGGTTGATGTAGCATGGCCCAGCACTGGAGGGCATCACATTTTTTCAGTAGGCTGTACATGTTCATGGAGGCTATGTGGAGACCAGTGGACTCAGCTGGTGGGCTGGAAGGGGCAGGGCCTGTGTTTGGATGTATATTATCCAATAGGAGTAGTGGGATGACCAAGGCTCTGACCAGAGGGTGGTAGTATGTCAACTCTGAGGGTATGCTGGGATGGGAGGAGGCCATAGGGAACAAGGAATGGGCAGGTTCGAAGGGGTCGAGAGGTGAGGACAAGTAGCAACCATTGGAAGCCAGGGTAGGCAGTGGGGCATCCAGTGGGTGGGTGCTGTGGGCCAGGGTACATGTTCAGTGAAGGATGGGATCGAGAGAGAGTCAGGGAGAGTTGAGGGTGCTGGTACAAGTGGGCCAGGGGAGATGTCTGGCTGATGGGATGTGGGCACTAGCATGTAAATGAGGAAGAGACATTTGAGTAGGAGGTGTACAAACATAGTGCCTAAGGTAGCAGCAGGGCAGAAAGGTTCAAGTATCTTGACTGCCCCTCAGAAAGCATAGATACCACTTTGGAGTAGTGGTAGTGTCACGGACTATGGTGGACAGGGTTCAATGCCCTGGCAGAGCAGTTGAAATAGGACCTGGGTGAGAGCGGGGATCCAGGTTCTGGGGGACTCAAAGCAGGCTGGGTTTGGGCCAAAATTTAGGGTAGAAATAGTGACTCCTAGTGGTCACTGGGGGTTAGTGGCAGGCTGGGTGAGGGTCTGGTGGTAGGGCAGGGGGTCAGTATGTAGGGCTAGCTAGGAGGCTGGGTGTGTGGGTGAGGTGTGGGCAGAAGCAGAAATGAGAGTAGGGGAGAGAAGTAGCGTATGTAGGTAGAGGGGTTCCAGGAAGTAGGTGGAGGAGGAAATTCAGGTGGACAGACAGAGGTGAATAGTCAGAGGGTCCCTCTAGTGGCTGGCAGGTACAAACTGCAAATGGAAAAGTGGGGACATAGTAAAATGAAAGACAGGAAGTGATGTCTCAAGACAGCACCTATATAGGTAGTGCCGAGCCAGGGTGGGTAGGTGGGGCAGTCGATGTGCACAGTGCATCGACGGGCTAACCCCTCCTCTGAGGTGCTGCTTGAGTAGTTTAATTCGTCTTTCAGCACCTGAATAGGTCCTGCTTCTAGGAGGAGCTCTATGTGAGGGCTGGGCTTGTTTTGTAGAGTAGCACAATAAAGGGTGGTGGGGTGATACATAGACAATGGAGGGTGAGGGTTACAGACACAGTGGGCAAAGTCATGTCACAGCTGGTTCTGTTGGGCTGCAGCTGCACTTGTCATTTAAGCTTAGCATATCTGAGGACATTCACAATCACATTGCTGACAGTCTTCCCGACTTACAGCTGAACAGCTCCCAGGAATTGGCTCCACAAGCAGCAGTACTGGCTATCCCCTGGCCTGGTACAGAGGCTTATTAGTCCCACTTACCAGTTTAAGTTAAGTAAAAAAGGAGCAAGAGATTTGATAGTCCCTAAAAATAAAAACAGATTTGTAACCATGACCTTTCAGTACAGAGCTGACATAACTTGGAATGAACTTCCACTAACATTGAAAATTCAGGATATGGCTACAGCCAAATTTGATACAGCTATAAAGCAAGAAATATGCTTTCACTGCTTATGTAATAGATGATTTGTCTATTTTAATGATGATATTGTGATGTGACATACATTTTGTCTTGTGTATTAGTAGTTCTTGTATTGTCATATGTAAATTTTGCCCTGTTAATTGTGTAACTATTGTACTTTGACATCAAACAGGTGCACCTTGTAAAGAGGGCTATCTATGGCCCTAATGGTGTTTGAAGTTGTCTTCTTATCCTGTATAAATTAATTTTACTTACCTTATCTTACCTTAACACATGATCAGGATTCTGGACCAGCTGTGGGAGATTGGAGGGAAAAAAGCCAGTTGGCTGTACCAGAGCTCATGGTCAGCCAATGCACTGAAAGCATACGAAGGAGTATGAGGGAGCCGTCCATGAGTTCTGGCCCAGAAGGGGTTGGAGATGTCTGATGCAGTCACAGAGGCAAAGTAAAGAAGTATATGATCAAGCGATGGGGAGAAGGGATGGCTCACACCATCATGGAGGTGCAGCTGGTAGGGATAGGCTGGGTCTGCAAGGACAGGTGGTGGCCAGACACAACCAAGGGGAGGGCTGTGAGATGGATGTTTATGGGTTGGCAAAAGGGCCACAGAGTAAGGATGGACAGGAGGTGGCCCATACCAGGTCAACTACTTAGGAGGTTGATGGAGTGCTGCAGCATGTATGCAAATGGGCCAAACGGGCTTGTCTGTTCTGGGCTGTCTTTATGGTCATGGGTAGGAGGGCTTTCAGGATCAATAAGGTAGTGGCCCTGAGGAAGTCTGATTGGCAAGGGGGTCTGCAGGCAGGCGAGATCAATTTGGGGTAGGACATGGTGGTAATATGGCTGGTCAGATCAAAAACTGATCACCTGGGCAAATGAGAGGCCATGTTGCTGCAACAGCAGGCACCTAGGAAGGTTTGTGCCAATAGAAAATTGAAGCAGAAGGGGAGAACCTGGGGGGAGGGAGGTGGTGCTTGGTTCCAACACAGGGATGGGAGCCCTGTGATGGGTTTCCAGGTTGGGAAGTTTCCTAAGAAGGTGCTGAGGTTTGTTTGGATGATCCAGATATATTTGCCCCCACTCATTCTGGACTGGGGTGGCTTCAGAGGCTTCAATGCAAGGTGGGTCTGAACAGGAGGTGAAGAAGGTGGGGCGGTGGAGGTCCAGCTGTTATAAAAAGTATGTAAGGTGCTGACAATAATGGTTGTGCCATTTTTTTCCCCTTTATCCAGCAGGAACACAGAGGCACATCTGGATTGTGGGTCTGTCCTTTATATATTGGGCTGACAAGTTTGTGGCAACCAGGAGTGGTGGGACACAGCTGCAGACAGAGGTGGAACACACAAAAGTACATTGGATGAGGATACGGCGCATGAGATGGCCCCCATCGATGCACTCCATGCCTTCTCTACTATCCAGCATTAGCTCTAGCCCAATCTAATACACTCATCTTCTATTACAACTATCCATTCTCCTACACTATATCCCTTCCCTTTCTACCTATCTCTCCAACACCCTAGCCCTTTCTTTTCCCTCCTATTTTCTTTTGTGGCTTATTTTGGCAGTTGGTATTCCCCTACCCCAATGCCTCCTACTGTCCTATGCACCACGTACCTACCTTTCTATTCCCTACCTAGAGCTTATATTTCATAATTTTCTTGAAACTGTTTAGAAATACTATGATGTTTGTTATTTTGTTCCTAATCTCTGTGATATTTTACTAATATGCCCCCAGTTAATCCCTACCCCAGTACCGGCCTTCTTCCTCCTTCCTCCTCCCTCACTACCCACTTACACCCCACCCCTCTCTCCTTCCCCTCACCCCTGCCCATAGCTGCTGTTAAGGCCATAATTCATCTATCTCCTCTGCCACCTGTCCCTTCTTGTAAATGCCCTACATACCCCTCACACTTTAAATCTTAATACCCGTACATTCTCTCTTCTACCAATCAAACTAGCTGGCTACTCCATGATCTATGCAAACATGTAAATTGGTGTTAATTGCTTCTTGGCCCATCATTTTTTGTACTGTATTTTACCTATGTGTTATTACCCTTGAAGCTATTGTATATTCTGAGTATGATGTTCCTCGAAGTGTGTACATTGAATTGTACTATATCCTTATGTAAACTGAACCTTGACCTTACCAGGTCCATCTGGCAAATGAGCTATGCTTAACGATGTTCACCTGGATAAATAAAGATTTGATTGATTGATTGATTGATTGATATGCTATATATATTTTCTGGTACACATGTCTCAGGACCTTCTTGTGAATGAGCTTGCTCAATGGAGTTTTCCTGCAATAAACTTGAACTTGATGCAACTGTTAGAGGAGCTCATGGTCCAGTAGAGTAGGCTGGACTTGTTAGTTATACACTGGGGGGGAGGTTAATGATCTTAGGAGACACCGGTGGGGCAATGGTACAAGGCATAATAATGGATTTAAAAAGGATAAATTGGTGGTGGCCAGGGGTGATGATTGGCTGGCCCAAGACCACCTCCTGGAGTATTTAGCAGTAGGTCAGAAAGGTTATGGTGGCAGAGAAAGGGAGGAAGTAGCTCAACAGAAAGGTGGCCAGGGTGGTGATTGAATTGAGGTGTGTGCATATACAGCACAGGGATATCTCTTTGGATGCTCCTGAAGTTTAAAGGTCAAATGGGAGCTGCCTATCGGAGTTTGGCATGTGTTTGTTCCTAAGACCCATAATAAACCTTGTGTGGGAAACTGACAAGTGGAGTCCTAAGTACTAGCCTACAAGGGAAGGGTCCATCTTGTAATGTAAAGCTGGAAATGGGTCAGTATAAAAAAAGGGGAGAGCAAGAGAGGGAAGAGGCCCGCTGACAAAGCGGTTGTATTTCCATCTGCGACACCAGCAACCTCTGTTCAGGAATGAGCCCAGGTCCCTGGAGGGCTGGCTGGGGATAGAAGACTTGAGCATCCCAAAACTGCTTGTCTTCTCGGGGAGGGGGACAATGACCACAGCTTGTATAACCCAGGCAGAGGTTGTGGACATTGGAGTGTAAGCGCCTAGATGTCTGGGCGTACACCACATGCAGGGAGAAAATGGAGGAAAAAGTGAGCACTGGAATGCTGAGTGGAAGGAGCACCAGTACTAGCCCTGATTACTCCCATGTATCTGGCCAATAGGGAAATAATTAAACTAGAAAAGTTTGGGGTGCATAGCCCATCCTCGTACCTGCCTGGGGGTTAAATCACAGCTCCATGGGGGATCCTCTGAGGTTCCAGGTAGGTGGAGAAGTGGGGTGTGCCTAGATGTCTCCCGACTGAGTGGGGCTCCAGGGCTGGGAGTATAAATAGAGTAAAAAAAAAAAGAGCGAAGAGAGAGAGAGTAGGCAGAAGGGGGAGGCAGGACAACACAGGTTGGGGTTGAGTGGCACCCAGACCTGGGATTAAAAGGGGAAGAAGGAAGGGGATAAACTAGGGGTCAGATATTAGTGTCCAGACCTAGGAGGGAGAAGGTCCAGATACGTTAGTACCTGGTACTAGTGATGGTGTGGAAGATTGGATCTAGTGTCTGGACCCTGAAGGAAGAAGCAGAAGAAGAAGAAGAGAGGACCATGAAGGAAGATCAAGAGTACAGAAGAATGGACTGTTTTAAGAATGTGTTTTGGACTAAGACAGTGAAATGTCAAATTTTACAAATGAAATATAATATTAAATTGTTAAATAAACTGGTGCCAATGAGCATTTGTGCTAGCAGGGTGGAGATTTTCATTGTCAGAAGGATCAGATGACAAATGGGATTGCCACTAATAGGCAACCAAAATTGTCAGATGGCCTTGATGGGAATGAGCAGGGAGTAGGAGATAGGGTAGGGCAGGGGGACATGGCTTGGTGAGGTCACAGGAGGAGTTTCCAAGTGTCATTTGATGTAGGTGCAGGGGCTTGGTCAGACTGGTATGGGGAAGGGTTAAAATGGGGTCTTGATTTGGGGTCCTGTGGGGGTTTAAAAGGCAATGCAGCCCTTAGGTAACCCTCTTTTGCTGGGAATTTTATCCCACTCACCCTCTTAGGAGGATGGAGCTGGGGGGCGGGGCCTAGGATTCTTGGGGCCACAGCAGGGCAGCTAGAACATGGTACCAAGAGAGCCCTGGTAGAAGGCAGGGCTGCTGCAGAGAGGCAGTGGTGGTGGGACTGACACAGCCTGGTAGGGCAGCAAGTGGCCTGTACAAGGGGAGGCAAGGGAAGAGGAGGAAGAAAAGGGAGCAAAGAGGAAGAGAGAGTAAGCAGAAGGGGTAAGGGGCAGGGCAACATGGTCTGGGGTCAAATGGTACCCAGGTATGGAATTTAAAGGGGAGGGAGGGGAGAAGGGATAGATTAGGGTCAGATCTTAGTGTCTGGACTTAGGAGAGAGGTCCTGATAAGTTGGTATCTGGTGCTGGTGACGACGTGGGGGTTGGATCTAGTGTCCAGATCCCGAAGGTAAGAAGCAGAAGAAAAGGAGGAACAGAAAGGAAGATCAAAGAGTACTGAAGAATGGACTGTTTTAAGAATGTATTTTGGACTGAATCAGTAAAATGTAGAATTTTACAAATGAAATGTAAATACTAAATAGGTGTTAAAAAAACTGTTGCCAACAAGCATCCAAGCTAGCAGGTGTGGAGAGTTTTCATTGCCAGAAGGGATCAGATGACAGATGCTGCATGTTGTGGATACATGTCTGAACCAAAACAAACAAAAATGTATATTGTCCATACAAGCAGACAATATAGTGTTGTGGTTAAGAGGCGAAGTAAGTAAACCTGGAGAGTTGGGTTTGAATCCCATCAGCCTCCACTTGCATACTGTGTGACCCTGAGCAAGTCACTTAACTTCCCTGTGCTCCCAGGTCAACACTAAAACAAGATCTGGCTTAGTGTGCCTTTCCTGGTTAAAGAATATTCCTTTCCTCTCCATATATCTGTCAGGATTATATCAGGAAGTTGGTATGCAAAGAAAGATAGAAAATAAAGTGATATTGAGGCAGCCACATATGAAAAAAGTGCATCAGCTTATGTATAACATTAAGTGCAAATATAGTTCTGTTTCAGTCATGCATGCTAAAAAATATTAAAGTGACTACAAGGTCTTATAAAAGTGATGATTTCCATTTCACAAAGACATTTTTTACATCTATATCAAAATTAAACCATAACTGGATCAGCTCTGGAAATTAATTTCTGAGTGTGTCTATTCAGTAAGCACTCCTACTGAACGCAATCAGTGACTGGCCATGGAGGTGAGAGATGGGCTGTGCCAGTCACTGGCTAGGGATGGGTGGGGGGTGCTGGGTGGACTGGCACAGCTGGTTGGGGGTAGGGGACCACTAGATTACCAGGTACAACTACACACATCGGACTGCATGTACTGTACATACTGTACAGTACACCTGTCTCAAGGGACTCAGGATTGGTGTTGGAGGACCCATGTTGGCATGACAGTGGGTGGGGGGCCTCTTGCCCTGCTGGGCTCCGCTGGGGTTCAGGCATGGGGGGGAACTTGCACTTTGCAGCAGTGTGGTTCTAGCTTGTGACATCCTCACCAGTTACGCCCTCTGTTTGGCGTACCTGGCTGTATGTCTCAAGTTGCAGGACTTAGATGCAGGGACCCTGCCCCTTCTAGAATAGGGAATAGAGTCCATGTCACAATGGTGATTGGCGCAATTCGCATTTGGCGGTGACTTGTGCCAACCTTCTAGAATCGGGGCCCATAACTGTAAAAATGTAATTTATTCTTATGGTAATTACATTGCTGCTGCTTTATATAGGCTTGGGGACTGGTGGCAACCAATGAATGGGTTATGGAAACTGGTGATCAAATGAAACTTATACATGCTGCAGCACATAACACATTACCATAACCAATCCAATGGTACATAGCTAAAAATAAGGCATAACACATCATTCTGAGCTGAAAGCTGGTGGGTGGGGGGGTGGCCTTGGAGTAAACTCAGTATTTTCAACTTCCAATTCCACATCATCAAGAAGCAGCCCTCACAGTCTTCAAGACTGGAGTTCTCACGGTGGGAATTCTCTCACCATTGCTGCTTCATCCACCTCAGTGGATGCCTCAGTAGAGGATCGTCATCATCCTCATCACTGAGACACAGTTTATGTGCAACACCTCTGGTATCACTGTGTTGTGTGGAATGTGCCTTTGTTCATTTGATGAATGTAAGCATGGACACATTCTTGGGTGACAAATTGGTCCTCGGTCACTCACAATGGCTCCAGCCACAGTAAATACTCATTCCACAGTACACTGGATAGTGGACAGCTCAGGTATTTCACAGCAACCAATGTCATTACTGGCTAGTCAGTCATTTTGCTGCTCCAGTACAGCAGAGGCTCCTCAGTAATATCAAGGTGCCTTGGGTCCTCCATGTAGGTCCCCACCATTCATTCTGCTGCCAGAAGACCAGCTGCCCCATCTGTCTCCTCCTCCTTTTCCTCCATATCTTCCACTCCCACCTGAAAGAAAACATCCCAAATGGGATTGCTTGCTGTTTTCTGCTGTGTCTTGCCATTTTCTCTGATTGGGTTGCCTGTGAGCCACTGGTGGTGGTGGTGGCAACACCCGTCTTTGCGCAGTGTCTGCATTTTCATGTGTGCAGCATATACCATTCTAATGAGGTGCTCTGTCAGCTGTTGCACTCACTGATGACATCCTTCAATTACAGAGTGCAGGCCACGTTTGTAGCATGAATCCAGCATGGTGGAGATTGCAAAGTCAGCCAACTGTAAAATGCCAGAAATGTAGGTATTTAAGTCCTGCACATGGAGCATGGGGTATGTGATCCATTAGATCACAACTGCCAGGATCCTCACTTGTCTCTGTCTGGTGTCGCACATTAACTAGTGTCTGCCTCAGCACACATATGAGGGGTATGGATTGACTAATAGAAGGAGTCACTGCCTGTGTAGCATGCTCGAATGGATGGAGAATGCATATTAGCCCATTCATTTGATGCCACTGCTCTGTTGTTAGTGATGGACACTCCAGCACTGTCATGAATGGTGTGCAGCAGCAGGTATTCTGACACAGCCTTATACTGTTCATACAGCCAGTCAAGCAGGTACAGTGTGGAGTTCCACCTGGCGACAGCATCAAGCTTCAGCCAGTACTGAGGCAAGTGTTTATTGTGCTGTAGCTCACATAGATGGTCACGGGCCTTTACAGAATGAGCAAAGTGGAGACAGATGCAAAGGGCTACAGTAACTGTTTCCTTAATGTCTGCATGGCTGAGAAACTGCTGAACAACAAGAGTAAGGCAGTGTGCTAGACAGGGCACTCTGAAAAAAAACACCATCACTAATGCACCGCAGTACATTGGACCCATTATCAATTGCGATGAATCTTGCTACGAATGACTGTGTGAGCGTGTGTGTAGCCACCATCAATCTCAGCCAGTGGAATATTAAGCATTTCTGCAGCTGTGTGAGAACCTGTAACACTTGTCATACTCAGGATCACATGCTGCCAAACCCCAGGTATGTTGTTACCACCACAGTTTTGCTTTGCATATGCTTTGCCAGGCCCAAAATCAAGTATCTTCCCAGGCAACTGTGCCCAGTGTTCTGTTACGCAGAGATACGAGCCTGCTGCTGTTTGTTCACTGATCCACATAGCCATGCTTAAATGGATATATTGTGAGACATTATGCTTCAATGCATGTCTAAACGAATGAGCAACTCTACTGTTCAGCTTTGACATGGCACACTTAGTACAACAGGTTTGCAACCTGTGGAAATCAGCATTCTCTATTAATGAGAATGGCAACAGATTGATGACCAGCATTTAAGCAGTGGCAGCAATTAACTCTCATGCAGCAGCATGATTGGGGGATACTTTGTCTGCCGTTCAAGGATGGTCTTCAGAATGGGCTGCATTTTGGGGGCTGTCTGACCAGAACACTGTACTTGTGGCAGCAATGATTTTCTTTTAGGGGTAACACTTAACTCTTGGGGCTGTGTAGACCACATACATGAAACCAGTTATTTTGGTTGTTTGTGGGTGTGGTGGTGTGCTTTTCAGACTCATGGGACTAGGACTCACACCACTACTATGTCCACTACTTGAGAGATCAAAGGATTGTTAACCCTCCTGTATCAGCTTAATTTACTAAGTCAAGAGCAGAGGCTGAAGGTAATTGGGGGCATGGCTTAGGAGTACAAAAGCAGGTGTCTCCAATTACAGCTTCCTGCTGTTTTTGACAGAGGAGAACTTTGCTGTTAGAGCATGTAACAGCAGTCTAGAACTACAGCTCTTTTACTAATTGCCCTGCCCACCCAAAGCCAGTTCTACTTTTATAGCCACTGGATTTGACTGACAACAGGAACTTCCTGTTTGGCAGTAGGAAGGGAAGAATCACTGAAACACATTTGTTTCATCAACCTTGAAGGAACCTAAAAAATAGCTCCCCCCCCACCCCAGCTGCTGGAGGTCTGAATCCAAGCACAGAAGGAGAATACTGAAGACTATAGGAAGTTCCTGTCCCAGAACAGAAAGGGTGAGAGTTGTAAGGGCACATAGGCAGTAGGAAAGTAAGTGTAAAAATACATAGATAGAGGAGACAGTAAGCATACAAAGCAACAGGAGAGGGGACACAAAATAAGTCAAGATGGGGGTGGTGCAGTGCAATGGCTGTGGGGCAGCAGTGTTCAGGAAGACATTCTGGAGGCTGTTATGCTGCCCTATTTGTAGTCACCTCTTTGGTCTGAGGGAAGAGGTTGCCCATCTACAGGCTGACCTGGCTAGGATTTGTGAAGCCTCTTCCCCCACCCAGGAACCACCAGGTCCACCACTGCTACCTCAGAGGTTGCCAAGAAAGAGGAGTGGTTCAACCAAGGTGGGCTCAGGGAGGGAGAGGGCAGTGGAACAGATGTGAATCCCTTCAGTTGTACCTTTCCACAATTCATATGCTGTTCTGGCAAAGAGGGGTTCCTCTATGGAGGCACCTGCAGTGGAGACCAAGAAGGATGCCTGTAACCTCCACAAAGGAGACCCACAGGAGTATGTCACAAGACCCCACAGGGGAAGAAAACAACTCCTGGCAAGTGACTCAATCATTAGGGGGTAGAATTGGGGGAGTAAGGGGATAGAGAGATAAGGTGCCTGCCTGGCACCATGGCTCAGAGGGACAGGAAGCAAATCCTCAGGATCATGGGGACGCAGCTGCATGATGGAGGGAGCTGGATGTCATTGTCCACCTAGGGACAACTGACCTGGTTTTGAATGGGATCAGAGCAGTGCAAGAGCAGTTTGTAGATTTGGGGAAGGGCCTTTGACAAGTAGCATGTACAGTAACCTTCTCAGAGGTGCTGCCTGTCTATGGCAAGGATGATGCTAGGGTATTCCACACCATGGGATTTAATGAATGGTTGAAAAACTGGTGTGGAGCTCCGGATTTTGGCTTCATTGGGGACTGGGGAGCCACTTGGAGGGATGCAGACCTATACTGGCACGATGGTCTGCATCTGTCTAGGTGGGAACCAGGATCCTAGGTGATAGGTTTAAATGCTTCATTGGCAAGCATTTAAACTAGCCAAGGGGGGAGGCACTGAAAAGAAGCAGGGAGATCCCAGCTCCCCCCCGCACAAAACACAGTAGTTAGTGAGGTAAACATCAAGGTAGAGAAGTCAATAGTGAGCAGGACAGGGGTAACTGCAGAAAAAGGCAGTAAGGACAGGGATGGGGCTAAAGGGGTAAGGCCATTAAAAAAATGGAAGGTGATGAGTACCAATGCCCACAGTCTGTGTAACAAGTTCCTTGAACTAGTGGCCTTAATGGAAGAGGGATGCCTAGATATTGTGGCAGTCACTAAAACATGGTACACAGAGAACCATGACTGGGATGTCAACATACCAGGATACACAATCTACAGGAGGGACAGGGTGGGTAAAAGAGGAGGAGGAGGAGGAGGAGGATGAGTAGCTCTCTCTATATAAGGGAAGGAATTAAAGCAACAGAACTAATGATGAAACAGGAAGTTGATAAGTCACTGTGGGTCACCTTGGAGACAGAAAATGGCACCACAATCTGCATGCGGGTTGTGTACAGACCCCCCATCTCAGGAGGAGGAAATGGACAAGTAAATGATAGAAGGCATCCTTAAAATGGCAGAAAAAGGGGAGATATTGTTGTTGGGGGACCTGAATATGCCAGATGTTAACTGGAGTACCTTTGCTGCAGGCACATCCATGACCAGGATAATTCTTGATGCCCTACAGAGGGCATGCCTCAGACAGCTAGTGTAAGAGCCTACTTGGGAGGGAGAAATCTTAAACCTGGTACTCTCAAATGGGGAAGGAAAAAAGGATTTCAGATTTAGAAGTTGGTAGCCATCTGGGAACAAGTGACCACCAAAGAGTGTGGTTCACAATAAACACAGCCATAGAATCAAGCCACACAAAAACAAGAGTATTGGACTTTAGGAAGGCTGACTTTGGGAAAATGAGAGCGTGTCTCTGAAAAACACTAGCAAATGGGCAAAAAGGAGGAGTGGAGGAACAATGGAGAATAATCAAAACAGCCATCACAGAGGCAACAAGCCTTTGTGTGAAGCAAATCAACAAAACAAAATGAAGGAAAAAAACACTATGGTTCTCAAAAGAGGTGGAAGGAAGGTTAAGGAGAAAGGGATAGCATTCAGGAAATACAAGGAAACACAGAAGGAGCAGGACAGAGAACTTTATCAGTTAAAGAAGAAGGAGGCAGGGAACGCAGTCAGAATAGCAAAAGCACAAACTGAGGAAAAGATAGCCAACTCTGTTAAGAAGGGGATAAAACCTTTTATAAGTACATTAGGGAGCGAAGAAAGACCAAGGGAGGGATACAGAGACTTAATAAAGGGGAGGGAATATAGGCAGAGGGTGACAGTGAAAAAGCAGGGATACCGAACGAATATTTCTGCTTCGTATTCACAACAGAAGAGGAGGGGAGGTACTTAAACCAAACAAGAGAAACACTCTGAATAGGGGGGTCAAAACCAGTCCATTCACAGAAGAAATGATTTGGAAAGAACTCTTGAAACTGAGGGTGGACAAAGCAATGGGGCCTGATTGGATTCACCCAAGAATTCTTTTTTTTTTAATTGTTTAACCAAGATTGGCACACTATGCTGAAAGCTTGTTTACAGATGTGACCTGGGAGCACAGGGAACTTAAGTGACTTGCTCAGGGTCACACAGTATATGCATATGGGGGCTGTAGGATTCAAACCCAGTTCTAAAAGAGCTAGTAACGCCACTGACTACTTTCTTTAACAAATCATAGGAGCATGGGGTGGTACCTGAGGACTGGAGGAGGGCAAATGTGATTCCACTTCACAAAAGTGGGAGCAGGGCAGAGGCAGGAAACTACAGATCAGTTAGTTTGATCTCAGTGGTAGGGAAAATGATGGAATCACTTCAGAAGGAAATAATTGTTGAGTACCTAGAGGTCAGTGGGGCACAGGACACAAGGCAGCATGGTTTCACAGCAGGAAGGTCATGTCAGATGAACCTAATAAATTTCTTTGACTGGGTGACCAAAGTAGTAGACCAGGGAGGGGCTGTGGATATAGTCTACCTAGATTTTAGCAAGGCATTTGATACAGTCTCACACAAAAGATTAATATACAAGATAGCCAGCCTTGGAGTGGGTCCCAAGGTGGTAGCCTAGATAAAAAACTGTCTAGACAACAGGACACAAAAGGGTAGTAGTAAATGGAGTTCACAGTGATGAAAGAAGGGTAACTAGTGGGGTACCACAGGGGTCAGTACTGGGACCAGTCCTCATTGATGTCTTTATAGGTGACACTGGAGAGCACTTGGAAGGAAAAGTATGTCTCTTTGCAAATGACACAAAGATCTGCAAGAGGGTTGATACACAAGGTAGAGTGGAAAGGATGAAAAGGCATTTGGCAAGGTTGGAAGAATGGTCAAATATGTGGCAGCTCAGATGCAATGCAAAAAAGTGCAAGGTAATGCATCTAAGAAACAAAAACCAAGGGGAAGAGTACACAATGGGGGGGGCTGAGTTAATAACAACAACAAAAAGTTGAAAGATACCTAGGAGTAATTATATCAGCTGACCTAAAGGTGGGCAAGCAATGTGAGAAGGCAGTAAGGAGGGCTGGGGGGATTCTGGGATGCACAGGGAGAGGCATCAACAGTAGAAAACAGGAAGTTGTTATCCTTCTGTACAGACAGTTGGTGAGACCCCATCTGGAGTACTGCAGTTCTGGAGACCCCATCTCCGCAAAGACATAGACAGAGTGGAGGCTGTTCAGAGGAGGGCAACCAAAATGGTGCAGGGTCTGCACCAGAAGACATATGAGGAGAGACTAAAGCAGCTTAATATGAATACCCTTGAGGAAAGGAGGAAGGGGGGGATATGATAGAAACTTTCAAGTATCTCAAGGGAATTAACAAAGCACAAGAGGATAGCATCTTTCAGAAGAAGAGATGTGCAAGAACAAGGGGCACAATTTGAAAATGGGGGACAGCTCAGAGGTAATATTAGAAAGTATTTTTTCATAGTGAGGGTTGTGGATGCATGGAACCACCTTCCAGAGGAAGTTGTGGAGTCAGGAACAGTGGGAGAATTTAAGAATGCATGGGACAGACATAAAGCAATTCTAGTGGGGGGTAGGAGGAAGTAAGCTATTGATTAACTAGAATCTGCAGCTCATCCATCAGTTGAGGAAATGGGAAGACTAGGTGGGCCAAGTCATTCTTATCTGCTGTCAAATTCTATGTTTCTATGTTTCTTCTCCTCCACCACCACTGACCCACTCTGCCTCGCTACTCCTGCTCTTGCTCTACTACGTTACTTGCCACCAACAGCTCTAGCATCCTTCTGGTGTTGCTGCCATCTCAGCAGGTCCTTGTTTTTCAGGTGGGCTTGTTGGCCATCAGTGCCTATGTGGCTTCCATTTTTCCCCCAACTAACACGTGCTTGACAAAGTTGGTATATTGCTATGGTCTCATCAGCAGGATCAAGTGCATAAAAGTCCACAACTAGGGACTTTTGACCTCTGGACTTCAGATGCTTCTGAGACTGACATAATTCACACACAGGTGTAAAAGTGTATGTATTTTGGGCTGCTCTCATCGCTTCAATAAAACAACTTTTGGTAGGAGGGTTACTTGACTGTGTAGAGATTTGCTTATATGTTTGGTGACAGACTGACCCATGGGCTGTGCATGTAAATGGCCGACATCACCCTTGACCTTTTTTAACTCAGGCTCCCATGTAGCATCCTCCCAGTCATCATCATCGCCACCAATAGTGATGATGTCCTTGTCTTCCTCATCCTCCTCCTCCTCCCCTATCACTGTCTTCTTGGAGCATGGCACATTTTTCTTTCTCTTCAACCATCTCAGGGGGCTGACAATCCCCATCTCCAGGGTTATCAGACTCTTGTTGAACAGTATCATCTCCAGCTCCTACAGGAACATGAACAGTCACACTGACAGACTCATCATCCTCTCCTGGACCACTGTTCCTGTGTTGGTGTCAGTGCCTCCCTTCTGCTCACTCTTATCACCCCTCTAGCATGGATGCAACAGTTTGAGCCTTAAAAAGGTAAGACACAGATATGCCAGACCCAGTTCTGCCAACAACACCTTTGCTGGTTCCTGCCATACCACCAGAGGCCACAGCAGATGACACTGATGCAGACATATGTGTGCCTCCCCTGCTATGGGGAACTGGAACCGAAATGGAGCTTTTTTCAGCAGATTTCTTAGCTCCCTCATCCCCCCTGCCATGTTTTCCCCCTGTACTGGGCATTCTCTTGGCAGGCATTTTTGCTGAATGCTGCATAAAAGCTTTGCCTTTCTCTGGGAGTATTTGAATAAAGGTTGTATTACAACTAACTGTATGAATAACACCTCACACGTAATGATGTCTCATCTACAGTACTGGCTTTGTTAATATATAGTTTTTGATACTGCGTGCCTCGGGTGTTACATAAACAATGCCGTATGAGAGAAAGGGTAAGGCAAGTCAACTAAAACAGGAACATTGCACAATGTGCAGAGTCAAGCTCCAGCGATAAAATGCAGAGGAACAATTCAACAATGCAGTGTGACTGTAACTAGACAAGTACAAGTGAGTAAGTAAAAGTACTGAAGTAAAGAGAAAAAATATATAGAACTGTTGATTTTCATAGTTTTAGTAACACAAGTTAACACTCCAGCAAACAGAACTAACTGCAAGCAAATAAAATAATGAATCAACTCTATGGCTAGGATATTCAAAAGGGTTGTGCATGGCACAACAGGGGTACACCATGTGCTACCCACTGATGCACTCTGGTGCAATATTCAAATGGGGAAAGTGCGCGGCACAAATCCCGATGTGCCAGGGTGCATCAGTAATGTATGTGGTGCAAGTGGGGGGATGTGCCCATGCATACCCTGCACATCCCGATATTCAGCCCAGGATGTGCTATTCAGAGACAGGCGCAACCTCTACCTGTGCTGCACACAGTTGTGCCAAAAAAAAAGGAGCAACAGCTGGCCACCCATAGGTGAGCTGCTGTATTGCAGGGTGCAACATGGCAGCTGCCAGCTGTGGGTGGCCACCCGAGCTCTGGCGGCACTGTCCATCACGGTCACCCCATGCCCGATCACAGGCTGTCATTATGTAATTATCCCTTGTGGTCCAGTGGACCTGATCCCACAGCCCGATCGTAGGCTTTCAGTTATTGAAATATCCCTGGAGATCCAGTGGTAACCCCCTCCCAACCCTCCCACTCAGTCCCACCACCCTGCACCCCCCCGGTCAGCATTGGATGGCAGCACCCAACCCCCAAGCCACCCAGCTGCCCACCAACTGACAGCATACAGTACAGCTGTATGCCCGTTGGTCCACAGCATGGGCCAATGGCTGTGCAGACTGCACTGTACTACACAGTCCTGATTTGTGAATGAATCCATTCACAAATTGGGGCTGTGTAGTACAGTACGGTCTGCACACCCATTGGCCCATGCTGTGGACCAATGGGCATATAGCTGTACTGTACACTTTCAGTTGGCAGGTGGCCGGGTGGCTTGCAGGTGGGGTGCTGCCACCTGCCACTGATGGTGGGGTGTGGGGTGGTGGAACAGATTGGGCAGGTGGGGAGGGGGGGTACCACTGGACCACCAGGGATATTTCAATAACTGAAAGCCCGTCATCAGGCTGTGGGGTCGGGTCCACTGGACCACCAGGGATATTTCAATAACCGAAAGCCTGTGATCAGGCTGTGGTATCGGGTCCACTAGACCACCAGGGATATTACTACATATTACAGACTGTGATCGGGCTGGGGTGCATTGTCAGTGAGGGGCAGGGGGCATCGGTCCCCGACGGCTGCTGCCTGGCAGGTGCCAGGCGCAAATCACCGAGGATCAGCGCACTTGCATGAAAATGGGGTCACAATGACATGCAAATGGCCCCATTTGCACCTTGCATGCATTATGACCCCATTTGCATGTCCACTGCTGAATATTGTGGTTGCTGCACCTAGCACAATGGCACTTGTGCTGGAACATCTCCCTGCTCCTCTCTGGCCACTTGTGCTGGCAAATTGCCATTGCGCCATGCACAACATGGATGGCTATGGAGTGATATTCAACGGTGCTGAGCCATGGCGCAGCACCATTGAATATCACCCTGTCAACACCCTGGTGCATCCCAGTTGTGCTGCACCCAGGCTTGCGCCAAAGTCTGGTGCAATCTGAATATCCCACCCTGTGTGTTTAAAACTTTAGAATTCACAGTCATAACAAAAAGTGGAAGAGCGTCAAGAACACTCTCTCAAAGAGAACAGAGAAACTTTTCAGAGAAAAAAATGGCAAGATAGAACAAAATTATAAGAAATAACAGTAAATAAAAAACTCACAATTTGTGAGTAATCTGCTTTTAAAAGGCTAGCAATAGCCTTCACTGCTTTTCACGCCTACCCTACCCCATGCAACTCCTTCAATGACAGAGAGAAAATTAAAACCTAATTAAACTAAATATTATGCAATATTCCACAAAATTAGTAAATGTTCTCTAGCAGCACTAGGAAAATACTTCATATTTTCCAGCAATTAGCTCTGAAAAACAAGTTTTAACTATGTTTTCAAAGGCTTTATTGGCTCTGATGCACCCCAACAGACTGCTGTCCAACTCAACACACAACAGAATGAGCTGTAAACAAGCTGTGCATAATATTTGACCTATTTACCCAAAATGCATTGAAAAGTTTGCCTTTGGGGCAAAATTTCACCAGGAAAATCAAAAGTTACACTAGTGAAATTGCATCACAAGGCAAAATTTGGAGCATCATGGGGTAAATTGGCAGACCAACACTTTTAGGTGAAATGTTGCCATTACACAAAATCATGAAACCAGGTAAAATTTCACTTTACATAGGTGAACAATTTCACCAAGGCATTTTACACAAAATTTCGCTCTTATGTAAAATCAAGTAAACAGGCAAAATTTAATTTTGACTAGGTGAAAGATTTCACGTAATTGTGGAATTACACAAAATATTTCAGTTTCACACAACACTACCCTCGAACAGACAAAAAGTCCTCCAGTAGTACAGCATTAGCCACCACTTCCTCTTTTAACTGATTTAGCTCACTCCTTAAAATGATTAATTGCTCCATTATAGCCACACTGGCTACATGTGGATCCTGTATTGCTTCAATTAAGTCAGAGTGCATAAATGGTGTGTATGTAATATGCTTTACTACTTTTTCTTCTGTGATATTTTCTCTTTCTACCAGATCTTCCATGCCTTGTAAGGTCTCCTACATCCCTGATGTTATATGGGATACATCTGACTCTTTGTTCTCATTCTGCTAGTATTAATACAAAGATGGGTAACCATACTTTACTTGACTGGCTAGTTACAAACTGTGCCCCAAAGATAAAATCAGCGGTGGTCTTCTCAGATGGTATAAGTGACCACTCACAGACACTGGCCCAGATATTCAAACTGCGCCCAAAAAGTGTGCAACAGCAGGAGCAAGCACAAGTCCATTGCGCCCATGTTCAGGAAGCGCGATATTCAAAAACTGCGCAGACCAAGATGCGCCTACAGTTGACGACTGAATATTGCACCACCTGTGCCATATCACAACTAGGGAGGTGAAGCTGAGCATATCTGATGTGCCATAGCACAACAAGGAATGTTCAGCTGAGCAGTCCAGATGCACCATAGTGCAACCAGGGATGCCCCCTCATCAGCAGAGCAGCAATGCAACAGCACAACCAAGGATGCAGGGGCCCACCACCCATGCCACAGATGGGCAGAGGAACACACAGCAGAACAGACATCATCCCCCATACCCCATGCACTGCACAACTGGGGGAGGGCTGGAATAACCACTGGCCCATGGAGACCAGCAACCAACCCACAGCCGGGCCATGGTGCCCCATCACACCCCTTGGCAAACTGTGACTGACACAGAGGGCTGACCACCCTGTGCCACACCATCCCACCAATGCAGAGCACACCCTGCACTGTGACCCCCAGACACCCTGCCCAGGAGCAGCATCCAACAGTGCAGGATACCCCATGCATGCAACCACCACCACTGTGACAAAGCAACCCTGTGCACCACAGAACCATGCAAGGCAGCCCCACCATGAGCACCCATCAGTGGGTGGCAGCACACAACGATGCAATGACTGCATACACAGTGCCACCACACACATCCCCCCTGAGGTACAGCTGAGAGATCAACCATGCATTGGCACATGAGGTACCCCACATGTGACAGGGCATGCCCCGGACCCCACAACCAGTGGTACAGCACCCTGCACACCCTTCCAAGGACACACCCCAACCCAGCACTAGCCACAACAGCCAGCACAGACACCCACAGTGGTGCATGGAAGCATGCACCACACAGGATGCATCACAGTGCGTGGATAAACACCCACCCATACCCAAGGGCACACCAACACAGGGACACAGTATCAGGGCAACCAAGCCCCCAGTGTGTGGCCCTGGAAACAGTGTACACATGGCCAGCACTCCTCCATGGCACAGGAGTGTCAGCCACCCTGCGCAGGCACTGTGGACCTGTACGCCACCAGCATTTGCCCGGAGCACAAGTGACAGACAGTGATGCACATCCCCTGCAACACACACAAATGACAGCATAGAGGTGGGACAACAACAGCGGAGGCTACAGTGTCACCTGAGGCAGACATGCACCACACCAGTGACAGGAGGCAACCCGGCATTGTGCCGGGTACAGTGGCTGTCCTGCATGGACAGCCACCACTGACATGCCAGCAGACCATGCAGGTCACAGACATGCAGGAGTGTCAGCTGCACAGGCCATGGACGGGCTGACAGGTGCACCATGGACACAGAGCATGCACCATGGACCACTGCACACAGTCATCCAGTGCACAGGGAACAGCACACACACCACATACAGTGACTGATAGTTACTCCCACACCATAGTCACTTCCCCAAAGACACACACACACACACACACACACACACATGACTGCACCAGCCCTGACGCCACGCACACCACTGCAGCTGAGCACCTATAGCCTGTTGCAAAACAGAGACCACCACATTAGGTATATCAAAGCAAATGTATTGTAAAATATCACACAAAACTATATACATATATTTACAAAAGTTTGGGGGAGGCCCACAAACAAGGTGGGGGTGGTTAAGGGGCTGGGATGAACAAATGGTAGAGGGAAGGAGGGGTGTAAGGGTGGGTCCAGGGGGGTAGGGGAAATCAGGGGCATTGGTAAGCTCAGCTGGAGCCCTGCTCCCTGCTCCAGCTGCTCCTCCCACCATGACACCGTCTGACACCCAGCCTGTCGATCCTTTCCAGGATTTCCAGTGACACCCTGGCAACATGTAGGATCCCCCGCATTGCCTCCCTGATTGCCTGCAGCTTCCGTCCACCTAGGACAAGGGAGCAGAGTCAATAGGTGTGAATGCACAGCCCCATGCAGCCCACCCACTGTGCATGGCATATGAACATGGGACATGCCTCTGTGATGGTGTGTGAACACCCACAGTGATCACGTCCACAAGACCTGCTCACCCAGGTGCACACAGCCAGGCAGACTGCTGCACACACCCACCAGCCAAGTCCTGCACAGCACCACCGTGGTTGTTCAGTGACATGGCTATGTGGTGCAAAGGCAGTAGCACAGCCATGTACCCAGTGCACGCATGGACCGCCATTGATGCACTCCCAGACATGCAGTGCCACTGGACAGTGCTGACTGTAACAAGTTGCATGCATGGCAGTGGTGTCAATGGATGATGGCCATGCCCCACTGCCCTCCCTGTTACACAGCATGCAATAATAATCATGGATGTAAGGCACTCACCATCATCAGGCTGGTCCCTGCATCTCTGCCTACCTTCGCCCCTCCCGGACTGATGGTCCTCCTACTGGCATCTCTTCTCCCTTGCCAGCTGGCATGTGTCTGGGCCTAAGGTGCAAACAAGGAGAGTGGAACATCAGTACAATCCTGTAGCAAAGTCCCCCACCCCCATGTGTGTGCAATCCAACACAGCCAGACCCACCCACCCCACACCCTGATAACACCACCACGGCCAACACCGGATGGCCCCCCCATGTGCTGGACACATGCAACCGTGATACCTGTATGGATGATAAAAGTGTATGGATGTTGCACCTACCTGGCTGTGGCACTGTGCTCCTCCTGGCACATGCCTGCAGGCAGGCAAGCAGGTCTGGGTCCCTCTGCCACAGGTCCCCATATCTGTGGCGGCACTGCTCCACCGTCCACCCCATACCAGTGGCCTCCTCAAGGGCGTTGGCCACCTTCTGCCACACCTGACCCCCGGCCCTGTCCAGGGGTGCCTCACCAAATAGTGGGCTAACAAGTGGCTCCACAATGTCAACCAAGTTTGCCATCTCCACCTGGCTCCACTGTACTGTTCTCCTCCACGCCATCTCTACTGCTCGGTTAAGTCAAAATGGCACTCTGCAGCACGGTTCTGCCATGTGCAGATGCTGCGTGGTACAGCGCTGCCATTCCCTATCATGCTGTCACCGAACAGCATGATAGTGATGCACCCATGCCTGATGCATGGCGCCTAGAGGGCAAAGGTCAGGCACAGGGTCAAGGGCCTCTGACTCACAGATAGCCACAGTGTGATTGGAACTCAATTCGTCTAGTGCAATTGGGTGCCTGGGTGCCACCTCCTGTAGTGGCCTACTGCGCTATTGCCCCAGTGCACCTACGATGCCCCAGTGCCACAGCGCCATATAGGTGAACAGTGCTGTAGCGCCACTGGCACAATGATGGCCATGCCCAGTATTGCCTCCCATGCACAGCACATCAGCAGCCCGGCAGGTGCCTGCGTCATCAACCCGGGCATGCGCAGTTAGGTGTGTTCTGCGCATGTCACAGAACTGCTTCCTTAGCTCAGCACATTCAACACAATTACGCAAAGTGCAAAAGCGCAATATTCAGACGTCACATGCAAATCAGCTAATCAGCCATTCAATGGTGCAGTCACTGCATTTGCATCCACTTAAAGATGCGCCTCACCTCATTTTCATGGGTTGCGCTATAAAAGTGCAACATTGGGCTGCACTGGCCATAGTCAGTTACTGCAGTCTATTGGTGAGTTGCATGCTGTTTGGGAGTGTGGACTGTGGATTTTGGGACATGCATGGGACTGCACAGTCACAGGTAACACCTGTCATTCTCACAGGCTGAATCATAAGCGAACGGAGTTGTGGGAGGAGGAGGAGGCCAAATTTCATGAAGGCCTAGATGGATGCCCTGTTTGAGGCCTACCTAGACCAGGAGCCGCTTCTCAGCGGACGCCAGGGGAACATCACAGGCCCATGCTGCTGCATGGGAGGAGGTGGCACATGCTGTAAACCTGCATAGCAGCCACCAGTGCTCTGTGCAGGAGTGCAAGAAGAAGATGGGCACAGACAGGAGGAAGATTAAGGAGAAGGTGGCTGCCATCAGGGCAGCACAGTCTGTGGCAGGTGGGGGACAGCCGGAGGTGCTACGCCTGACCCCACAGGAGGAGAGGGTTGCTGGCAGCATGCAGCGTTGTGCCATTGAGGGTGTTCCGGGTGGTGGATTCCAGATGGGTGGTAGCCCATCACTGCATGGTAGGTCACGGTCTGTCTATTGAGGGGGCAGGGTAGGTCACATGCAGTAATGCAACTTTGTTTTCCTTTACAGCTCCTGAGCTTCTGCATTGGTCAGCGGTGGTGGGCTTCTCCACTGAGGCCGGTCAGATGGAGATGGAGGAGGGCCTATCTACCTCCACAGGAATACACAGCTCAGTGCAACAGTGGGCCCACCTGGATGTCCAGACTGATGTTGGTGGAACAGGTGCAGAGGAGGCCCTGCCCGTGTCCCAGCATGCCGGCATCCACGGATGCCAGCATGCTGGGACTCAGGCTGGTGCTGAGTCTGTCACCAATGATGATGTCGCTAATGTCATGGGCAGTGACACATGTGTGCCACAGGATGGCCACACAGCAGGTAACATCGTGGCCATAGCTATGGGTGGTGCCGCCGTGGGAGGCCTGTGTGTCATCACAGTCCCAGCCTGTGCCTGTCAGCACTGGTGAGGCAGCTCTGGTGTGTGTACAGGACAGTGGAACTGTTGCAGTCACTGCGGTGGCACCATTGAGCCCTGGGGAGCGGCAGCTGGAGGGGCAGCATCAGCAGTCAGCCAATGGGCTTAGGGGTACAGTGTCAGGGGGTGGCATCAGTGCACCACCTGTGAACATACCCCCAGGCCTGGCCCTGGTGTGCAGCACTCACCCTCAAGGGGTGATGAGCATCAGGGCCATGCACACCCTGAGGGACAGCATGCCGATCAGGCAGATGACCTCTTGGATGAGCACAGCCGCATACTGCAAGCATCGGTCAATCAGCAGATGCGGCTTGTGATGGTGGTGGATGCACTGAGTGTGGCTCTGCAGTGGGCAGAGGAGCATCACAGCAGAGAAACCGCTCTGCTCCTGGCAGGGATGGACCGGATGTGGGAGGATGTGACCACTGCCATTGACAGGCTGACACATACAATCACAGCTGCCATGGCCACAGGGGGCACACAGTTATTTTCCCATGCATCACAGACACCGCACAGTGCAATGTCCACCCCCCCCATTCCCAGCATGGTGTGACACCATCCTTGTCGACACTGGGTGCAGCTGTGGGCATCCCGAGCACGCCTGGCGTAGGCATGTTCGGTGTGCTGCAGACTCCTGTGCGAGCACGGTCGCGTTCATACAGTGGAACCTCTGGGGGATCATTGGTGCCACCCCTTGAGGCCAGTGGTCAGCCTGTCACTGCTTGTGGGTCTCGGTGGGCTGCCCATTCATCCGTGGCTGCCAGGGCACTGTGGCTGACCTGTCTCCCAGCACGGCTATTGTCTGATGCTGCTCTGAGTGCATTGTGTCATTCAGTGGGCAATGCACGGGTGGGTACCCGGCCCTGCACACGTACACACACAGTCCATCTGCACACCCTTCCAGCTGCTGTCCATAGTTGTGTGTGCATGATGATGCCTGCATTGTGCTGTACACCAATGTGCAATGGTGCCCAGTGTCTGACACACGCACAATGACAGGCAGTGGGCATGGTGATCTGTGGACATGTGTGTGGCTAGGGGTGGCGTTCTGGGTCAGTGTGCCTCCTACCCTTTGTGCATGTCTGGTGAGTTATGTGTGTGTGTGTGTGTGTGTGTCTGTCCGCATGCCATGTTAGACCTCACCCATCCCTGGTGGTGTGTGTGGTTCCATGCCCAGCCACTTCCCTTGACAGCATGCACCCCTGGTGTGTGTCCATGCATGTTTATGGGTTGTTCCTAGTGGTTGCACATGGCCCCATGACTTACCTGGGTTGGCTGAAGTGCTCCTCTGTGATGGTGTCCCAGTGCAGCTGTGCCAGCTGGAGCAGTCAGGGGTCTCGTCGCCCAAGGGGGGGCTGCCCATCACTATTGTCACTGGCGTCCTCATCATCCCCATTGCTGTCCCACTCTTCGACCTGTATGGCTATCCCATATTCATTGGCCATGTTGTGCAGGATGCAACAGGCCAGGAATAGCCTGCAGACCTTTGAGGGTCTGTACTCTAGGGCACCACCGGAGGTGTCCAGGCAATGAAAATGTGCCTTCAGCATCCTGAACACCCACTCGATGACATTACATGTGGTGGCATGTGCCTCATTGTAGTGTTGCTGCGATGGGGTCACAGGCCACCTGTATGGTGTGAGCAGCCAGGGACGGAGTGGGTATCCACTGTCACCTGTGTATAGAGGGTGGAGGTTAGTTTGATGATCAGCATCGCCCTGCTCTGGGCCATGTAGGCCACTACTCATGTCACCTCTGACCATGCCCCTCCCAAGCCCTATGTTTGTCCATGTGGTTTGCATACTCACCCACTAAGTGGCCAGTTGGGATGTTCCCACTCTTGAATCTGTGACACAGTGCCAACTAGTGCCAGATGAAGGCATTGTGTGCTCCCCCAAAATGCATGGCACAGACATTGATTATGTGCCCCCTGGCATTGCACACCACCTGGCAGTTGATGCTAGAATAGCCCTTGTGATTAATGTATGCGGCCCACTTGGGGCCAGGTGATGTGCGGATGACCACATGGGTGCATTCTATTGTCTCTAGCATACCAGGCATACATGCTACCCTGTGGAACTCCTGTATGTTTGCTGTGCACTCTGCTGGTGTGCTGGGGAAATGGATGTTCTCCGCAGCATATGACAGCAGTGCGCTAAGGAATTGGGTGAGGTGGCGTGATGCGGCCAACTGGGTTATGCCTGTGGTGTCCCCTGTTGGTCTCTGGAATGTACCCGTGGCGAGCAAGCACATGCAAGCTGTCACTTTAGTCTCCACTGACAGACCATGGCTCCGTTGTGTGGGTGCCTGCATTATATCACTGTGCAGCTCACAGAGCTACCTCAGAATTGCCCGATTCAGGAGGTACAGGCCCACGATCTCTGTATCACTGTACAGCGCAAAGCTGGTATGGGCTCGGTACTGCCTGTTGGGGGCATACCACAGATGGGCCCTTCCATGGCCGCGCCCCTCCACTGCCCACCTTCCCCCTCATTACTGCCTCCATTTGGATGGTGGCACTGCCCATGTCCCTGGCTTGTGTTCACGCCCCTGGCAGGTGTTTCTGTGTTCCCCCCGCTGTCCTGGCTGCTACTTTCCCTGCACCAGGAACTCCTAACTGTGCTGGCCTCAGTGCTGTGTGGCACTTCCCCCTTCTGCACAGTGGCTGTGGCTCCCCACACCTTCCCTGAGCCTGTAGGTTCCAGGTGCCCTTTCTCTGTCCTGCCCTGTGTGTGTGTGCTGCCTGTGTGGCTGGCTATAGTTCAGCAACATGTGCCTTCCCTGTAGCGTTCTTGCACCTCTCCCTTGTTTGTTTTTATTTTGGCTCATTTCTGGCTGTGGCACAACTTCTGCTTGCTCCGCTATTGCGCATGGCACATGTTGCTGAATATCGCACTGCGCCATTTATGCATGTTTCCTCCCCCTTCAGTTGTGCATACATTCATTATCATTGCGCTATTGCTCAGCGTGATTTGGGGGTTGCAACTGCCTCCCACTGAATATCGCAGAATAACGCATTTTCAGACTTGTGCTGGTGCAACCCTATTACTCATGGCACAACCCTTTTGAATATCTGGGCCACTCTGTGTATGGCATAGCAACTTCCCTAACCTCCCTTCCAAGATCATCACTGTGTGGGACATGTTCAAGTTTGACACTAACAATTTTGTTGATATCATCGGAGAAACTGATTGGGATCCAATTAATACCCTGCTGGATGTTAACTTGGCACTGGACTATTTCATGGCAAAATTCACTAACATTGTTGATCAACATGCCCCTTTAAAGAGTTGCTGGGTAAAAAGTATTAGAGCACCATGGCTCACCAAGGAATTAAGGCCACTCATGTCCATTTGTGATAAGGTGTGGAAGAACTCATAAGGATAGTGGGCTACCTACCAAATGGCAAACATATAGGCAACTAAGGAACAGCTGCAAGAACTCAATCCAAAAAGCAAAATGACTCAACTTCAAGAGACTCCAGATTGAGCATTTTAGTAATCCAAAAGAATTCTGGCAACAGGTTAACTCCCTTTTGAAGAGTAACATCTCTGTTCCCTTGATGCCCAGGGGGTCTTTCTCACTGACACCCTCCCTTCGCCTCTGGCTTCAATTAATTCTTCACCAATCTGGATAGGTATACATCACTATTTTCTAGTTCATCCACTCCCTCCCCAACCTGACTCCCTACCATCAGTTGACTCTATGGACCGCCCTACCTTTCATCTAAAGCTTGCAACCCTTGTGGAGGTTCACCATCTCTTTGTAAACCTAAATGCTGACAGCTCACCTGGCCACACCATTCTAGACCTTGAATTCCTTAATGTAGGACTCAGCTGATGCCCTAGCCCATCCCATTCAAGATTTATTTAATTGATCTAGCCTTACTTGCACCATCCCTGGAAAATGGAATGTAGTGGCTGTCATTTCCATCTACAAGGGAGGCCCTAATTCAACAGTGGACAATTTCTGGCATATTTCAATAATTTTCCCTCTAGCAAAAGTACATTAGTGGATAATCTATAACCACCTACAAGATTACCTTGACCTCCACCTTCTGCTCTCAACCTTTCAGTATAGGTTTAGGAAAAAACAAAGTACACTTACAGCTCTGATTAAAGTCACCTCTGACATATTCCATGAAATGGACCATGGCCATGCCACTGGAGCAATTTTTGTAGACTTGTCCAAGGCTTTTGACTTGGTCAGCCAAGGTCTTCTATTACAACAACAACATGTTCTTGGCCTTGATGCCAAGGGCTTGTTCTGGACCCAACGTTACCTTTATGGCCATACCCAAAAAAAGGAAAATGGACAGGCTCCCTTTCTGACCTGAGGCCCATTACCAATGGTATCCCCAAGGGCTCCATATTGGGCCCATTACTTTTTTCTGCAAATATTAATGACCTCCCTAATAATTGTGGTGGGGCCTTTGTTCACCTATATGCAGAAGATGCAGTCATCTACCGTTCTTCTCCTGATAACAGGTGGCTCAATTCAGTGCTAGCTTCCAATTTCCACATCCTTGAGGACTGTTACTTTAGAACAGTGATACTCACTCCAACTTGGCTTAGGAGGCACATATGCTACTTCACTTGACTCAGGAGCCGCAACCCAAGTGCACAGCATTCCCGCTTATGAAATAACGTGTGCACACACAACATATTCATTTAAAATCAATTTATTGAAAGTCAATTAACAGAAATTAATAAACAGCATAAGTACAATCAGAAATAGAATGGTTACACCTATTTAATATAATTAAATAGCAGTCAATTAGAGACGTGGCACTCCTCCTTAGAAACAAGAGCAGCGATGTCAGGCTGTAAGCAGGATACTGCAGTTCCAAGGCATTCTTTTGTATGCTGGATACTTAGAATATTTCTCTTTGAGTTTTTAATGTGAGACAGAGCAGAGAATGCAGCTTCACATCTGTATGTGGATGGAACGCTGAGATTAACCACCTAGCAAGTTTTGAAATATGAGGAAGATGGCTTACCAATTTCCCAAAATACTGAACATCATTGTTCTTCTGAAATTCTGTGTCAAGCTCTTTAGAGCTCTTTTGTTCCACAAATTCCATGATCAGATAAGTGGAATCAAACATTCCATCAACAATCTCTTTCATTTCACTAACCTCCGTGAGGAATGGGCTGTGTACTAAATGCACAAGTTTTTCAGATTTCTTAAAATCTAAAAATCTGTTAGCATAGTTTTTTGACAGTTTAGAGAGCACATTGCTGAACATTTCATTATTTGGAACAGTATCAGCTGTTTTTCAATTATTCTTTGAACATGATTAAACAAGTTGTATTTTCCATTGATAACATTGCTCTACAATACCTGCAGCTTGCATGAAAATGATGTGACTTCCGAGCATAAGTCATACACAGTTTTATTGTTTCCCTGCAACCGCAGATTTAAGTCATTTAAGTGCTGAGTAATGTCACAAAGAAAGGTAAGAGACAACTACCATTCCTTGTCATCAAGGAATGTAAATCGTAAAGTTTCACCACATCCAATTATAAACAGCTTCGGTGGTTGAAACAAATCAATTATATGTGCTAGCATGTGACCGCGAGATAGCCGCCTGACTTCTGTATGGAGCACTAAGGCACCATAATGACTTTCAAAGTCATCACACATCATTTTAAATTGCTGGTGGTTCCTGGCTCTTGCCCTGGTAAAATTTAGCAATTCAATTACATCCCTCATAACATCGCAGAGTGTTTTAAATTTGCAGAACAGTGTCTATTGGTGTATAATGCAATGATAAGACATAATACCAGGCATAGGCCTTTCAGAATTACACATGAGCTCCTCTTTGAGTAATGTAACAGCACTACTTCTCTTACCAACCATTGCAGGTGTCCCATCTGTAGTTTTGGCTGCAATTTTATATGTGGGCACAGCAAAGTTTTTTAGTGCAATCAGGACTTCATTTTTTATGTCTGCACCTGTTGTGCCTGACTGCAGCGGATCATATCTAACTGGTCCTCAATTACAACAATGTCAGCAGTTGTTGATCTCACAAAAATTAACAATTGTGGAATGTCATTACTATCAAGACTTTCATCAGTTGCTATGCTAACACATTCTGAGGCTAACAATTTCTCTTTCAGTATGCTCTCAATATTCTCTGCAATAGCTGATGCCTGCCTAGCTACAGTAGTATCTGACACTTGTATTTTACATAGCTCTTTTTGCAGCTCAGCCTTTTCGGGGAATAATGTTGAACAAGACATTAAAATGCAGTCTTTATCCATCTCACTCATGCAGTACGTCTTGAGAAGTCATGATCAAATGTGCTATGTATTGTGAGATAGTGTCCCTCAAGATTTGATCTCTTGAAATGAGCACAGGTTACATCACATAACAGGCATTGACTTCTACCCCCACCACTCTCCACCAAAAAAAAAAATTGTGTTTTCCATTCCTTCTTGAAGCTTCTGTATTCATCCTCATACTTTATTTTCTTGCAGCTGTCTATTCTATGTTATTCACTTCGATCAAAGCTTGCAACACAACATGTACATCACTATCTCCTTTATAACATATGAAACACCATATCCACCCCCCCAACAACCTCAACTATGTGGAACAATAAAATAGAAAAAACACAACTTAACACACACACACACCACTACTACCACCACACTTCACAATCAACACTGAGTGAAATCAAATTAATTTTTTAAAACACCACACCACTTTACAAATACACAGCAGTGAACATCAGATAACACCAGCCCCCCAAAACACCAAAGTTCTGCCATTACCTGCTTCCTGATTTTAAACCTTGTTGATGAAATCAGAGAAAACTACAGTGAGAGATAAAAATGATGATAAGTGACCTTTATGAGTCCCTTATATTTATTTCAAAAATACTAAGCTCCAATATTAAATAAAAACGTAATAAGCATTATGTACCTGTACTTTGTGATAATTTGCTCTCCTTCTCACTACTGGTAGTCCATGGAATATTCATGAGGCATAATGAGAGTACCAAGAGAACCTTAGGGCATTCCACTGCGAAGGACTGGCATGAGTGAGAAACCATGAAGAGGACCAATGAGAATATTATAAACATCTAAAATGCACAAGTGAAATCGTGAACCACCATGACCAAAAAAACAAATCTCCAATTAGCTGTTTGGTGCTGTATTTATTGGGTCACAAATAATCATTCCTCACATTTTCCATCATGGATTCAGGCTACCTCATTAATGCAATTAAAATTAAAGCTCTTATTTAGTGATTTTCAGTCGTATATGTACTCATTCAGCAGTAGGCTTTTAGTGGCATTTCAATCACTTCCATTCAAATAAAGCACATTTCACTTGTGGCAGATAATACCATTAATGAAATGGAATTAATAGTGCAATTAAATTAATAGCTCCAATTCAACAGTTTGCTGTTAATGTAATTTCATTCATTTGCATTCAGAATAAGCACATGGATGCCGGTTACTTTACCCAGCTCCCCCACACTAGATTTTTAAATCAGGAAATAACTGATGTTGCAGTGGTGTGGTCACAACATTTAGTTTCTGTCCAAATTCTGCCCACTTCACTCAGTTATTTAATAAAAACCTTTTAAATCCACCATTTAAATTCTCGACCTAAATGTCTTAACCATGTCTCAGCCACGTCCTAACTCGATCACTCAGCTTTTGTATCAGGCGCTTAACGCTGAACTCGGTCCCCATTTGTTAAAGTGACACAAATGATACACATTCAGGAAAGCAGTATGTAAATAACAAGTTGCAGCTTATTAATGTTTCAGACTGGGGTGGGGTGGGGTGGGGCAAATAGAGAGCATGCTTGCTCTCAAGAAACAATACATCATGGATATTTCATTTTCATTTGCCCAATTCAGATTGGGGTGGGGGTGCAAGTAAAGAGCTGCATTGCAAGGATAAGGTGCTGTCATTGTGGGGACCACAAGAGTGGTGTTAAAGAGTCGCATGTGGCTCATGAGCTGTGGTGTGAGAACCGCTCCTTTAGAAGCAGCTTATCCTTATTACTAAAACAAACAAAACAGCATGTTATTCTTGACCTCATCCACACCAAGCCTCCCCCTCTGGCTGTACTCTCATGTACTGGGAATGCACTTAAATTGGTCGGGTCCTTCAAATGCTTGGGAGTCACCAGATCTCCCTCACTTACACTGGATGTTCATGCTGTCACCAAAACTATAAACCAAAAACCGGTGTCCTCTTCCACATCCATTCATTCCTTACATTGATCTCCCGCCTCAGGATTGCAGATGCCACACTCCTACCCTCCTTATGTATGGTGCTCCATTACTACTATCTGCAACCACATCCATACTATCACACCTACCATAGAGCTGGCAGGTTTGCTCTCAGGGCCATTGCTCAGCACCATCACTGCAATGTCCTGTCTTCCATGGGATGGCTACCCTATGAATTAAAATTATGCTGTGCCACACTAAGCTTTATACATAAGCTTGTCCATCGCTTCACTCCTCCTTGCCTTGCTGATATTGCTCAACGTTGACTCCCTTGATGTGCCCTCAGATCTAGCTCCTTGCCTCTTCTCTCAGTACCAAACTTATGACTCTCTATGGCTCAGAGATTGTTTACTTTCTCTACTGTGTCCTACTGGAACTCTTTACCTCCTTCTATACTGGTCTGCACATCCCTCTCTCAATTTCAAAGTTTGCTGTTATCTCATCTAACCACTCCACCTTGCTCCTGCTTCTGCTGATTCCTAATCCCTGTTCACTCTTTGCATGATTCTCCTAGCAAAACTCTCCACTTTTTCTATCTCCTGCTCTCCAAGAAAAAAAAATACTGTAAATGATGTCTGTATGTAAGGTTTTGTTGACTGTGTTTTAAATTGCTTATTTTCCATAACTTAATGTAATTGATGTGCTTTTTTATTGTATGACTAATCCTTGTCTAATTTCTTGTATCAGTGAATGCACTATCAATGTACTGCACTTTCCAGGTCACTCCTGAAGAACAGACTGTCTTATCTCAGAGGGCCTACCCAGTTACCAAAATTCAATAAATAAAATAAATTAAGTTTTCAGTACCTTTCTCTACTTTCCAGTTTGTTTGTTTACTGTTAGACAGGTCCATTATAGTAATGGAAGTTTGTGATTTTCTCATCCCCAGGGAGGCATATTCTCCATTCTCCCATTCTGTACTTGCAGTATCTTCCCAATCTAATTTGGCTGAGCATTCTAGGGAAGCTGGAGTTACTAAATCTACTATTTCCTCAGAATCAGGCAATATAATCTTGCCAGATTTTGTAACTATTTTCATGTGTTCTGTAATGAAGTTTGCCCTGCTCTAATTACTTTATTGGATTCTATTAAATTTGTTTCAGAATTTTGTTTCATTTTATTTATCTTTTTCTTATTCCTCCTCTTTTTTGTATCTCTTTCGGACAAAACAACAACATTATCAGAGTCTTTGCTAGTATACCTTTCCTCCCAACTAGTATTTTTTTTACTTCTAGTTCTCTTTTTTACTCAATAAAATAATAATATCAGATATCAGAACTCCAGTTAAAGATCCAAACTAATGTGTAAACCAGTGTAAATTACAATATAGAGTAGTTATAAATGAATTACACAATGGCAAGAAAGAATCCTAGACTCTGATTGGTCAGCATATGCCTGAGACAGTGATGTTATTACACAATAACATCACTGTATGGCTAAGCATACGCTTGAGTCATTTTTTTAAGAAACGTAGATATACTGCCACGCTAAAAATCTACTAAAAACATTTTTTTAAATGTTTTTTTTATTTTCTATAAGAATGAGCCATTGTATAATAGCAATAAGGCACTCCAGTGTGTGTGTTATTGTGTGATAACGTCACTCCTGGGGTGGTGGAAGCACTCTGCTTCACCTCATGCTTCAACCCACCCCAGGAGTGACGTTATTACACAATAACACACACCCTGTTGTGCTTTATTGCTTAATTATATAATGTACAACAATGTTCCCTAAAACTATATAAATTACCCATTTTGCCATTAGCAATTACTAACAGGAACAAAAGAGTCACAGGGGAGAAACAACATTGAATCATTTAACAAGGTGCAGTTCCATAAGTGGAGTGCAATAAGATGCAATAAAGTGCATGTTGCTACTTGAACAATCTGCACCTCCCTTATAAATTATCAAGGTCCAAATAGCCAAACACAAAAGTGTCTAAAAATGTCCAAATGTCCAACAAAAGAGTCCAATAAAAACTGGAAAATATTACCATCCAAAAAGCTACACTCGTAGGGCTCAATTCTATAGAGCAAAGTTGCGACATGAGTAACATATGCAGATAAGCAACACATGCCATTGCAGTTGTGACATACCTGATATGCCGCATTCTAGAAACACACCAGTTAGGACAAGTTGCATGTCGCAAGGCTGCACCTGTGACATGTATCATAAACAGGAGTACATGCCAGAGATGACCAGAGCAAGGTGAACACCGTGGCAGAACAAGCATTGTGGAGAGGGAGTCAGGAAATGGAGCAACCAGCCACAAAGACAGAGAAATGGAAAAAAAAAACCTTTTCCCATGAGGAAGCCAACATCCTCATTGAAGGGGTGCATGCCAAGGTATCCCTACTGCTCAGCAGGGGTGGAGAAAAGGCAACAAGGGACAAGAGAAAGCATTCCTGGGCAAAGCTGGCCAGAAAGGTGAATGCTGTGGCCACACAGAGGCGCACAGTCCTCGACCTCCAAAAGAAATATAGTGACATGAAGTGGGAGGTGAAGCAGAAAAGCTCAACCACAATTGGTGCTGTGCCCAGGGCACTGGAGATGGACCAACACAGATACAGACACTGACAGCCACAGAACAGATAGTGTCCACACTACTGAATGACCACAGCATCAGCGTGGACACCAACCTGGACCCCTACAGGATGCAGCATGCCACTGGTAAGTGGAGAGGGGCAATACCACACATCTGTGTGCATGGACACACATGCATGCATGTATGTGTGTGACCAATGCAGGGACCACTCACAACACAGCTATTGATCAACATGCACTCTTCCCACTGGTACCACAGGCCAGCTGGCAACAGGCTCACAACAGGGACCCCAGGAGGAGGACACAGACCTGGTGGACACATGCAGTGACACTAGCAGCTCCTCAACCCCTACTGGCCAGGGGGACTCCAATGCCACTGAGGAGGAAGCAGCTGCAGTCACGGATGACAGTGTGGGTGGTGTAGAGCAATAGGATAGTGACGTGGCAAGTGGGGTGGTGGAGGCCGGGGAGAATCATGTGAACATGCAGGTGCCCACACAAGGGAGCACAGGGGACAGCAGCATGCTGGACACCTTGATGGACAGGAAACAAGGGAAGCATGGTGCCAGGAACAAGGTGCACACACCAAGCCTCCAAGAGCACAGCACCAACCAGTACAGCCCCCTACCAGTGGATGACCTAGAGGACCAACCTGATGAAGCCAAAAGGGCACAACCATGGGACAGCAGCATACCACAATCTCTTTGAGAGTACTGTGAGACTGTCATAGTGAAGCATGCTGAGATGACAGGGGAACTAGCCAACCTGCAGAACAGCATGGAAGTGCACCACAACCAGGTAGAGGGGCAGTTGTCTGAGATCCACAGTGCCATACAGGCAGGGACACATGACAGGCACCACAGGTATGGCAGACATTGCATTGCAGGGTTTTAAATAATTGATTAGCAGTTTTTTTCTTGGGACTATCCTAACTGTACAGAAAGTATTTATATAGATTTTGTAGAAGTGCTGTGATTGTTAAACATAGTGAGGCAAGAGCTATGCATTTTCACCAAGATTTAACACTTTTATGAGCAAAACGCTAATCAATTTTTAGAGTTAAATAAAACCCTGCATTGGCCCTGCATGGCCTAGTGCACTAGGCACAGCTGCAGATAGATGCACTTCTGCAGTGTACTGCCATGGCACAGCAGTACATAGTGCAGCAACAACAGTACACGGAGGTCATGACAACATCTCTGCTTGCCATAGCAAACACACTGCTAGCCAGACAGCAACAGGCTGCAACACCTCCATAGCCCATGTCATGTGCACATCACCCAACACAGCCACAGGACCACCCATCCGCAGTACCGTGGCAGAAGCAACACAAAGAATGCCCATGGATCTACAGCAAGGCAGCAACCAGAAAGGGCACAACATGCAACCAGAGGGCACAGATGCCCAAGTGGACACAATGTGTCAGTGTCAGTGGCTCAGTAGGTAGTACACTTGCCTCTGAGGCCGGGAGATCAGAGGGCTGTGGGTTCAGGTCCCACATTTGGCACTTGGGTTAATATTCCAGCACTGACATTGCAGTGCAGCATGAGAGGGGTGCTGCACTTCTGAGGTGCTGTCTTTAGGATGAGATGTTAAACCGAGGTCCCATCTGCCTGGATTGGTGTTCATTCAGGTGGATGTTAAAGATCCCATGGCACTTATCGAAAAGAAAAGGGGAATATTTTATTGAATAAACACACAAAATACATAACATGCCATTTCTTTATATGACATTTTCTGCTTACGTACAATTCTGAATCTTTTCTCTTATTGTTCAGTTGTCTTCTGTAATTCTATATTTTACAAAAATTCTTGTCACCTCTCTCTTTTTCCATTCATTATACTGTAGTATTTTTTTTTTCAAAATTACACTGTTTGTTCAATTCATATTCTACTGCTAACATTGTTCTCTCTGGGTCCTTATCTATTTGTTGCAGAACATATTTACAACTAGTCTGCCATAATACATATTTGATACAAGTGAAACTGAAACGGATCATATCCGCATTAAATCCTCTAATCTTCCTGGTAAACCCACCTACCACTTCTTCATATGTCACCTGTTTCCATCTATCCTCTTCCCATCGTATAGATAATCTGTTCCAAAATTCTTTTACAAATGGACGTTGAATCAAAATGTGTTCTATGGTCTCTTCTGTTGCAATACATGTCTGTCGTAGACAAAACCTCTCCTTTTGAGCTTTATGTTTTGCATTTCCTTTCACATTTAAACACCCGTGTCCACACAACCATACAGTATCCCACATTTTCGGAGGTGTGAATTTATCCTGCAAGGTTTTTAACATTTCATCTTTGTTTCTTTCTGTATTCCCACTAAAGGAAATGTTTATCATAAATCCTTGTTCTTGTATTTATTGATAGATGTATTTTCTAGGTTTATTTACTACTGTATCTGGCCAGCTTCTAGTTTGCATCTCCAAATTTTAGATATAATGGGTCTAAAATATACTGGTCCATTATGAATGTAAGAGATCAGACTTGTCCTTTCTTTCCAGGCTTTCATGCATGGTGCTAGCCATTTGTTTGCAAACAGGGTCCATATTTTTTGGTTTGGTTTTTTCAGGGTCTATTATATTCTTCTCAAAATACATACTAAAAAAAAGGCTATAGGGTTTATTAGATTCACTCCACCTTTACTTTCACCTTTAGGTTGATAAAGTACCTCCCTTTTTATTGGGTTCAGCCTACTCCCCCATATGGTTTGAAACACTAAGCTTAGGAGAGATGGTTCCAAAAATGCCGGAATCAGGTACACCACACTTAAATATGTAAATACAGGTAATAATAGTGTCTTTACTATTTGCACTTTTTTTTTCATTGTTGCCACCCTTTCCAAAACTGCACCTTCTTTCTGGCTTTTCCTAGCTTCCCTTCCCAATTTAATTTACCATTATCTCCCCTTCCAAAAGTTATTCCTAGGACTGTAAATGGGTCCTGATATTTTTATGCCTCCTACCTCCTGAAGTAGATCTGTTTTCATACTTAATGGGCACACTGTACTTTTACTCAGATTCACTTTTGCTCCAGTAATTTGTGAGAAACTCTCTTATGTTTTCTATTGCCTTTTGGCCTGATTGTATATCTGTTACACATATGCATAAATCATCTGCATAGGCTGACGTCTTCACTTGCGCTCCCTGTTTTTCTGTTTCAACTTCTTTCACTCGGTCATCTTGCTGAATTATTTTTAGCAACGAGTCTATACAAAAAACATATAGTAAGGGGCTTAGTGGCAAGCCCTGTCTTACCCCCCTTTCTATTTTTATATAAGAGCCCAGATGTCCATTTACCAGAGGTAATGAGATTGATGCTGCATAAATAATCATGATCCATGTCTAGAATATTTTGGGACCCCGTATGTTTCCAAGACTACCTCTATAAACTTATGTGACACCTTGTCAAGTGCCTTCTCCTGATCCAATGACACAGTATACCTTGTGATTTCCTCTTCTTTTCCTTGTTCCACCATTTCCCTTATTAAAAACAGATTATCAGTAATGGATCTACCTGTAATTGAACATGTTTGAGATGTTGATCTTAAAACCTGGGCTACTGCCATCAATCTTTTACCTAAAATTTTCATCAGAATTTTTGAGTCTGAATTTAGCAGACTCAATGGCCTCCAGTTCCTAAGGTCATCTCTGTCATTCTTTTATGTATAAAAACTTGTACTGCTATCCCCATATGAAAATCCATTTTGTTATACAACAATATCAAATGAAATACTTCTACTAATGTGTCAATTAGAATATTATCCATTTTTTTTCTAAAATGCTGATGGTAATCCATCTATCCCTGGTGCAGTGTCATTTTTTAAAGTTTTAATAGCCTGTTTCATCTCTGTCTTAGTAATGGGCTCAATTAACCCACTCTTCTCATTAACTGGTATTTTTGGTATATCCAAATCACTAATCAGTGCTTTCATTTTATTCTCATCTCTGTGACTAGAGGCATAGATTTGTTTTAAAAAAGTGTGCACTTCTTGTCATATTTCTGGCATAGTATTTACTGTCTTCCCAGTAGCTGTTTTTAATGTATTCATTGTTCTATTTTCTACTCTTTTACTACTACCATCAAAAATATCTCCTAAACCCATCTTACCAGTTGAGCAGATTTTATGCTCTATTAACACTGATGTAGCTCTAGTATACTGTAATACTTCCATTTCATTCTTGACCTTCTTAAGTTTTTCAGTCAAATTGACCCACTCTGTGTTTATTCTACTATGTAATTTAGCTAACTGGGTTCTAAGGGAAAGGTACTTTTTATACTGTGTCATCTTTCTTTCTGAAGCTAATTTTATACATTCTTCTTTTACAATATTTTTTGTTTCCACCCACCAATAACTTAAGTCTTCTACTAAATCTACCACTGACATAAGTGCTAAAAATATTTCTTTTATTTGTATATATAGCTGTTGATCTTCCAGTAAAGAGACATTTAATAGTAATTCTTCCCTTGTGTTTTATTTGGTTGGACTCCTATTGTGCTTACTACCTTCGCATGGTCTGTTGTTTCTACTGGTATGATCAAAGAGTTCTGCACATGTAACAATTTTGATACAAAAATGAAGTCTATTCTTGTTGACAGCTTTACTTTAAAGTATGTACACCCTCCCTTCGAATGAATGCTTCTATAAGTATCCCTCAAATTACTTTGTAACACTATTTTGTTTAAACAGTTTGAATCACAAAAATTCTTATCTGTACAGGCCCCTCTGTCCTGATTTGATAGTACACAGTTAAAATCACCACCCCATATAATGTTTTTTGTTTTGAAAAGGTACTGTATGATTAGGTTAAATAATTCCACCCTTTCTTTTTATGTTTGCTTGCATGCATGTGCAAGAAACATCTTGGGACAGTGCCAGTCTTGGAGGTGTGTGCGTGACCTGGCCAATGTAGTGCTTGCTGGAGCGGGCATGTCTGGGTTCCGCCAATGGATGGGCAAGCTGTGGATGACAGCATCTTGGCTGCAGTGGCTTTCACTTGAAAGGAAAGAGCTGCTGCAGTCTGGTTCTTCATCTGCTATATGGTTGGGATAATGAACAGACACTAAATGCATAAAGCAGAAAGAAGCTGCCAGCGACCGGTCGCATTGAGATCCAATCTTGTTACTGTTCACTTTTCACTGAACTCAAGCCTTGTTTAATCTGAATTTAGCTACTCTGAATGTCAGCCTAAGTACAGTGACAGGAGTCTCTGCTTGTCTTGCTTTTGAAGATCGTATTAATCATTGTGGCTAGCATGTTAGGGTATATTTTCCATCCATAATAAAACAGTAATACATTATTTAAAGAGGGAATATTGAACATGTCTTGCAGTATGTGGAAATGCAAAGTACACTGGATCAACTCTTGCTATAGAATCTCAGAGCTCATTAATTATCTCATGACCTCAGTATGCATTGTTTAAGGTATTACATTAAAAATGCACAGGTGTACTGGGTGATCCGCATTGTCCACAATGCACGTTATATTCTTGTGGGTGGATTTTTTTTTTAGCTGCAGTTCCATACAGGATATTCTTAGGTGAGTTCTGGAACTCTTGACACAATATTGCCTTGCTTAACAATGTCTGCAGGGTCCCTCCTGTTAAATATTAAGCAGATGAAGAAGAAATAGTCAATTGGTCAGTAGTTTAAAAGGTGATAAAATATAATTGTGTACCTATTAGAAATCCTACCCCAGCTTTTAGTTGCAATTACTCTTCAATAATACTCCATTTGAATAGTAAAATAGGGCAAATGCACTGTTGGGTGCACCAGCTAATTGCAGCCTTGAGTCTCTGTGTGTGACAATCAAGGAATGAAGATGAATATTTTAACAACGGGATATAGGTGAACTGTGCACATGTGAGGGAAGAAACCCCCAACTTTAAACCCCTGTGTAGTAAGCCAAAAATATTTTTACGGGGTTTGTCCCGATCATTTATTTAGCAGAAGGCGTGCTTTGCACCTAAGTACAGAACATTTCGGGCATTACTGCTTGTTGCAGATGAGTTTCACTGGAAGAGTTGCCCTTGTCATGCACTTCATGGTCGGCTTAGTGGAGTTTATTTGACCTTGTAATCCACACTTACGGTAGTATTGCTTCTTCATAATAAATCTGCACTTTTTTTTTGTAATTAAACATCTTTATTGTTTTACAAACATTCCCAAGGTAACGGACAGACAATGGAAGGTTACAATAAAAGCATAAGGCGTAGACATAAAATTGCTGTAAGTACATACAAATTGCCTTCAGAAGATAGTTAAACAAAAGGAGTAACCCAAGGTCCATCCTCCCCCCTCTGCCCCCCATCCCAAAGGTTACAAGCAACAAGGAGCGAATATACACACATAGAACTTAAGATAATAAAATCTAGGCTTTCCAGGCCATAAGGAAAGCATCAAGAGGGCCCCAAAGAGAAGCATAGTGCCCGTGCTTGCCCCGCATATATGCAATGTGCTTCTCAAGCTGTAAAGCTAAAGTACATTTTTGGTACCATTCTAACAAGGATGGAGATTTATCAGATGACCAATGCCTTAAAATTAGCAGTTTAATTACAGCTGAGATGAGTGAAACATAGGCTTTCCAGATCCTAGAAGAGCCTGCAGGAAAAAAATATAACAAACAAATCTCCGGCGTGAACATATTGTGAGCCAAGGACAGGACCTAAAGCCTGCAAATGGCACTCCAGGCAGTTCAGTATAACCGGGCAAGACCATAGCATGTGGTATAAAGTTCTCCTCTTTCTTGTATTTCAACACAAAGACGTGGGAGACGCCCCACGCCTAAATAAGTGAGAAGGAGTTAAATATAAATGATGCATAATATTGAAATGTATCATCCTCAACCTGTCTTGTTTGATAAATTTATACATAGCGGACCAAAGTTTATTCCAGAGATATGGGGTATCCTGAATATTCAACACCCTTACCCAGTAGTAACAAACACCTGAGGAAAGCCTGTGATCCCATTCCTGAAGTAGCTTATAAACTTTAGAAACTGCATGCAGTTGGGCCACAGCAGTTAATAAAGCATCCAAATTGACTGGTACATAACTAGCAGAGGGTGTTGGATGAAAAACCCGGGCTATCGCTTTGCTGAGCTGTAGCCACTTAAAAAAATAATGATCAGGAATCCCATGGAGTCTCTTCAGCAGGTCAAAAGGACGTAGGCGGCCCTGCTCCCAGATATCCAATACGGAAAAATGGCTTATCTGGGGCCAGAAAGTAGTGGGTACCGCAGCACCCCTACTTTGATTTGGGGGTTCTTGAAAATAGGCTGGTTGTCCGAAAGCCAGCATTTGACTCTGAGATAACATTGTAGCTGAAAATATGCTTTCAAGGACCAGCCCATGGGATTGTTCATCGCTGTTTTAGAAACGATGGACTGGGGAACAAATAAGAGGGCACGTAAAGAGCTCTTCAATCTTTTAGCCAGGTCACGCTCGATGTCTAACCATAAGGGAGAATAGCCAGAGGGCTATGTCCTTTGACCCATAAAGTTAGCTTAGAAATGTGTTGTGCTGTATAATATAAAACAGAGAGGGGCCATCAGTCCACCCTTGGATTTTGAGGCGGTCAATTTAATATAAGATCTACGTATTCTCTTCCCTGCCACAAAAGGAATTAAATATTTTCTGTAGATTGATAAACCATTTTTGGGAAGATAAGCTCCAAGCATTCCCAGAGGATACAATATTCTAGGGAGAATATTCATCTTAAGGAGATTTAGTCTGCCCCATAGAGATAAGGAGATCGAACGCCATCTGTTCAAATCTCCCGAAATAATTTGAACCAGAGTACCCAGGTTGTCTTTAATCATCGAAGGTAGGCTTGTGCCAATGCTGATCCCCAAATATATAAGGGATTTAGCCTCCCAGCCAAGACCAAAAGTCTGTAAATCTGCTTTTATGACATTATGATTTAAAGGGAGAATTTTGGCTTAGCACGATTTAATTTATAATAGGATACTTTGGAGAAGGCAGCTATTTCCTCCAAAGCGGCTGGTATAGAGATTACCGGATTCTCAATGTGCAGTAACACATCATCAGCATAAGCTGAAAATGCATAGTTAAATTCCCCTACCTGTATATCCTTTATAAGAGGATTCTGCGCTACTCTGTGCAAAAAAAAAGCTCCAGGTACAAATTAAATAGCAATGGAGACAAGGGGCAACCTTGCCTTGTACCACGCTCTAACTTAATAGGCGGTGATAATACCCCATTGCATTTCACTCGAGCAGAGGGAAAAGAATACAAGATTTTAACCCATCTTAAGAAAATGTCAGACAGCCCAAATGTCGAGAGGGTGGTGAATAGGAAATCCCAGGACACCGGTGAAGGCCTTTTGGTGTCCAAAGAAAGAAGTACTGCTGGGGTTTTAGATTCCTGGCCTCTGCAATGAGGTGTAATAATTTTCGAAGGTGATCCTGGGGTAACCTCCCCCTCATAAAACCCACTTTCTCCCTGCTGACCAACGTGTCCATAACTTTAGATAGCCTGTTGGCCAGAACTTTAGCCAATATTTTAATATCTGTACTTAAGAGAGATATGGGGCGATAGCTGTCCATGTTGTAAGGGTCCTTCCCTGACTTAGCGAGATAGTGGCCTCTTGGAAATTGGGGTCGGAGATACCGTGATCAAACCAATATTGAAAAATGGCTAATAATATTGGAGATATGACAGGGCAAAATACCTTATAAAAATTGCTGGGAAACCCATCAGGCACAGGGGATTTGTCAGAGGGCATCTGCTGAATGGCTTGGCGGATCTCCAGAAGTGATATTGGGGCACCTATCTCGACCACATCGCCCGGCGATAACTTTGGGAGAGCGATTGAATTCAGATATGAGGTAATTTCTGTCATTGAAGGTTTAGATACGGGATCTTCTACATATAATCTCTGATAGTATGCCCCAAACTCTCTAGATATTTCCTGTGGATCCGTGCAGACCTGTCCCCCCTGAGCAACGTGGACACCCTGGATATGATGATCCAAGTCTAAATGCCGAATACGCATAGCAAGCAGTTTCCCCAGCTTTCTCACCTATATCCAAATATTGAAGTCTCGAGCACCGGAGTGCTAACTCAGCTTGCTGCATCACTAAACCCGAGTGCTAGGCCTGCAACTGACATAGCCTAATCCTGTCCGATTCAGATGAAGATTGGGATAAAACACTCTCAATTTGTTTAATAGAAACTAGCAAAGCATCTAACTTGTCCCTCTGAACACGTTTCCTCCTGGAGGCAATCTTACTTAACTCACCCCTTAAGGAACACTTCATGGCAGCCCAAACCAGGTCTCTCTGGTCTACTGAGTCCTGATTGTCCTCTAGGAAATGTTTGATGAAATCCTTGAGATGCATCAAAGAGGACTCATCTTTTAGAATCTGGCAGTTTAACCTCCATTGTGGGGAGCGTTTACCCCTTAAGGTAGGCCTATATGTCACACTAACTGGAGCATGGTCTGATATTACCCTGGCAGAAATCTCTCCTGCATCACATCGGGTATCACCGCTGAACTTATCAAAATATAATCAATTCGTGAATGGGTTATGTACCGTGAATAATAAGTGTAGTGTCGCCGCAACTCAGGATTAGCATCGCAAACATCCGCCAGGGCCGCCTTACTGATAAAGTCCTTAAGGCCCCTCTCAGCAGGAGATAAACCCCGTCTCTGCAAGTCCTGACCTATCTAAATCATTCTGGAGTACCAATTCCAATCACCCCCAATAAATGTGGGTTTACATATATCAGACACTACTAAGTGCAGTAGGTTCATGAAAAGGAAGGGAATCTCTGTTAGGGCCATATATGGATCCTAATATAATCGGTTAGTGATGCCAATTGTGCGTGCACAATTACATAGCAGCCTTCAGGGTCCCAACACTCATTTATCAGTTTAAAAGGGATATGCCTAGCAATAAGGATAGCCACTCCACCTTCTTACGTTGACTCACCGCCCCATAAACCTCGCAACCGCTCTTCTGAAATAGTGAAGGTCACTTCTTTTTAAGTGTGTCTCTTGAAGGAAGACAATATGTGCTCCCAAATGGCGGAGGTGTTTTAGTACCACTTGCCTCTTGACTCTGTCCTTGGCTCCTTTAACATTCCAGCTGATGAGCTTATAAGTACAAGCCATTATAAACAAAACAGGCATTAGGACAAGCTGAGTAAAATGTGCCCTGGTGAGTTAAGCCAGAGATATCAATAACATGACTATAAACTCCCTGACACCAGATATGTGTGTGTACTTCAATTAGCTCGTAACCTTGATAATCCCACCCCCAACCCCTCAACAAAACAGCCAATCCCCAAACCCCCACATAAATCTGCACATTTGATAGTCTTCAACTCTGTTTACTTGGAGGAAATGGAATCACTATGTACTTACTGCACAATATTATTATGAATTGGTAAAGTGGGAGGTCAAGTGACTGAATCATGATAATATTTTTGAGATGTGGTTTCTTCATCCTTTGTGGGCTGTACAATAGTTGCTAGCTCAAACAGTTTTAGGAGTCCAGCATACGTTATCTGTAGGCTGTATCAAGAGTCTGTGATGTTCCCAGGTAACGCCACTGTTTCAAAACATGACACATGCTGACTCCAGATATTTAAAAAAAGAGAAGCATGGAGATTTCAACAATATAAGAGCAAATAAAAAAATACTTGTAAATATCGATATTACAAGAAAAGGCACACACACACCGAAACTATGGTTTGGTATTTCTGATTTATTTAACTGTTAAGATTATCAGTAAACCATTTCCTATCTCCTTTAAGTGGTGCCAGCACCCTATGGTGAATATCAAAGGGGGATGAGCCGGGAGAGAGGAGCACAGCAAACACAACACATGCTGAGTTATCCTGGTGAGTTATCACTTGTCCTCCTCTCCCGGCTCTTCTCCAGTCCACCCCTAAAATAAGAAATCAAGGAGCCACAATGTAGGGAAACATAAAAAACACTATCCTTTTAAAGAAATACACGGAGGCAAGCATCTGTGTTTTCATTTTTAAAAAAACTCCTTTTCTGCAATTTTTACAATGCAGATGCGCACATCAGTGCAAAAAGAATGCCACTACTGTGGTAGCTATACTCGAGCAAAAAATAAATATCGGCTTGCACAAGAATGGATACACTTTAGCTTTCTTCTTAGAGAAAGAGAATAGTAATGTCATATAGATGATGTGTATTAAATCTTTTTGGCAGCTACAGTGCTGCATATTGTCTTAACAAATATCCCAGTTCATTGCACTCATTTCTGCCATGTAGCGGATAGCTCAAGCTATTGTAGAAATACAAAAATCAGGGTAGCCAGGAAGGGATTGCTCTGCTCCTCAGAGTTGATGATATATATACATATATATATATATATATATATATATATATATACACACACAGTATATAGTTTAATTAAGAAAGCATGTCACTATTATTCTTTGTTCTCTGCTGATCAGAGCAGGAGACAGAGAGAGGAGTTTAGCACAGTGTTCCCACTACCTAGCAAGCTATGAGCTACAGAACCATGCTTGAAAACTCTGGTGTGGATGCAGTGTTACCATGTTCAAACACGGTACAGGACAATGTGGATGTGCTTCTGTGGTTAATTTAAAACCTTTTTTGATAATGTTTTTAAAAATGAACCAACAGTGTGTACAGGTTCACTGTTATAATTAAGGGGTTGAGGGGGTGAGAGGGATGGTCAGATGGGGGAACAGTAATAAAGAAAAAAAATTCAACTGGGACAGGGAATGGCGGATTGGGGGTGGAACAGCACACACAGGAAGAGAGCAGGAGGGTTTTAACTGTGACAGCCTGTAGGGTGTGGCAGTTGGAGAGAGCCACAGAAAGAGAAATCTAGTTGAGCCAAAACTACTGATGAGCCATTGCCTCCCCTCACCCTACAGTTCCGGCACCTACAAGTGCAGTACATATAGCTGCTCAGCTGCTTGCCAGCCCAGCCTGCTTTATGCAAGTTAAAGTAATGAAGTGCTCACTCGTTGGAGCACTTCAGTCCTCTCAAGTACACAAAGTTTACACCCATGAAACTGTGACCACCATCATACTCTGCTTGCATGGTCATTGGTCTGTCTGGGACGAGTGCAGTGTAGATTGCTTTACATTAGGCTACATTGTGACACACCTCTGAAATGCTGTTCTCTGAGGCAAAGCAAACTGTTTCTTGTGCATGTGCAAGGAAACATAAAAATAGTGCAGAGTTCCTGTTTTGTCCAGTAGGTGGAACTGATGTGCTGTTTGTGTGCCTCTGTTCCCTATCTACCTATGTACTTCTCTCTCTGTCTCTCTTTAAATGGTGGTAATGAGGCAGTGTTTCCTGTTTTTTGTCACTCAACTCCCTCTACAGATTTGGGCTGTCTCCATGTGTGTGTTAGTGCCTTTCCCTGTTAGTTGTACATTGCAAGATGCAGATTCCCTGTCTATGACTATTTTATTCAGTACATGCCATTTCTTGAGTGGAGCTTCAATCACAGTGTGCATGTGCTAACTCTACTAAAGTAAGGAGCAGTAATGTAAGCATGGACTGCTGATTACAATAACGGCTTTGTTGTGTCTTTTAACTTATTTAAGAAACATAAGGAGAACAAATGGGATCTGTGATCTGCACAGAAACCCTGACAGTGGGAAGGAGGACTTAATCTTTGGACGGGAGTAGGGAAATGGACTAGTGAAGCCAATCACAATGATGCATTGTAATGAATGTGACTACAGTGAGAGCTTTTATTTTATTTTTAATTTACTTCTACAAAAAAAAAAGAAATGGAAAAGAAGTATGCATGCCGTATAGTTATGGAGGCATTTCATGAATGTGTGGTTTTCAGCCAGCCCGGTGGTACTGGGGGTTGAAGTGCTGGACGCCAGATCTTGCACCACACTGGTGACCCATGTTCAGAAGTGAGTGCAGGCCTTTGGGGTGGGTATGGGAGGAGAAGGATTGAGCATCCAAGGGACAGCTCTCCTTCTCCGGGGAAGGGATGACCATATGTCGGTGCATGCCTGGCCCCTAGTGGTGGCTAGGGCCTGGCACACCAACACTGCAATAATTAGGTAAGAGACGGGCAGATGCCAAACAGAGTGTGTGTGCATGGGAGCATGCATGGCACCATCACCGGTGTCCCTGCAGTCTCTGCCTCTGGTTTTGTCCTACTGTGGAAATATCTCTCTCTCTCTCTCTCTCTCTCTCTATCTCTGTCTGTCTCTCTCTCTCTCTCTCTCCCCCATCATGTTGCAAGGGGGCTGAGAGAGAGAAACAGACAGAAGTTCAATGCATTCCTTTCTTAGTGGACCCGAAGTTTACAATACAGATTATCTTACAGTTCCCTTCCCTATTAGGTCAGTGATGCACACTTAACAAATGAATAGCAGTTGAGGATTTCACACTTTATGGTAACAAATGCTTCCCCCCCCCCGTTTGTTTTTTTACAATGACATGACAGATGGCTGCAAATAACAGCTTTGTCACATTACAGTTATCTGACTCAATTACAATAAATGAGCAGACCACCATAGCAGTCTAGCTATTCCACTGCTTGCAAACTTCTATGCTCAGTGCTCCACATTAGAGTACATGCTAAATAATGACCTAGAACCAAACTGAGTTTCATTTGATAAATGTATTTATTTAAATCTAGGATTACAATTACCTTTGAGCCAAGGCTCTTTTACAAAGGTTCCACGTCAGGAGAGTATATACATGTTAAACAAGGGCATACAACATTAAAGAGAGCATCCAACCATATTCATCAGTTCAGACATGGCATCACAGGATACATGAATAACACATACAAAGAATCATTTCAGAAACCTAGAAGAAATCAGAGGGGAAGGGTGAGAGGATGGGGGGGCAGCCAAAAAAGACTAAAGGAGAAACAATCGACAGACTCGGTATTTAACAACCAGCCCCTGCCATTCGTACAGTTTGTATTTGGGGAAAGTGTTTAACCAGAAAAGGCACACCAAACCAAAAGTTGCTTCCAGATGCAACCTGACAGCACAAGGAAGTTAAGTGACTTGCTCAGGGTCACACAGTATGCAAGAAAGAGCTAATGGGTTTCAAACCGACCTCTCCAGGTTTGCAGCTCACTGCCCTTAACCACTATGCTATACTGCCTCCTATTTCATTTGGACCTGCACGTGGCCATTGTGAGAACTCTGCAAGCAACCCATGTTAGGCATGCTTTATATTGTTTAATTTTCTTTCTACTCCCATGCCATGGTTTTCTAATTTTGTTACACAAACAAGAGGTAATGATGTCATTTTTTGCATTACTCTAGAATGCAGTAGGTTTCCTGCAGTTTACCAGTGGCAGAAACAGTCCATTAGCTTTTGCAGCTCTTTGTATGTTCATGTATACATTCATTGTGGATTCACAATAATGAGTCTGAGAAACATATGAGCCACAATATACTCTGATGATATGACATGTTGCTAATTGCCTTACTTACCTCTACTGTCACTATGTCCTGTGTGAAGACATGTCTGTCCTACTAACGTTGCACCACTCCACACTGTCATTGTAGACCTCCTTCAATACATTGTTCAATAGATATAAAATACATCCAAACCATTACAGTACATGGCAGCACTTCTGTGATTGTTGTGTCTTCCTGACTTACTAATGCTATTCATGTTTTGCACTAGGCTAAGACAGAGAGACCCCCTGCTGTGTGTCAAATGCAGACCTCAAGAGATCCAACAGGAGATAGAAACACTGTAGTTATAGACTGTCTGATAGCATGTCATAAAACATACAAAGTATCACTCTCTGCTGCTTTTCAATGCTGCAAAGGGCTCTATAGCAATAACAAGTCTACAGATAAGACACATTAAAGTACAACACTGTTCTCAAACCATAGTTACAAACTTAGAAATCCAAGAAGAGAAAAGGAAAGCCGCTACCCTAAATTACAGGGCTGCTCAGCCGCAAAAAAGAGCTTCAGCTTCAGTGCTTTTTATTAATAAATACTACTGCCAACTGTGTTAATGGTGAGCAAATTCATGGGAGGCCAAATTGTAGGGGGGGGGGAACCCCAAAAAAACTTTCCATACCACTTTAAATAATGCAAAAATGATTTTTATTTTCCACAACTTAACTACAAATTGCAATAAAGTGCTTACACCAATTCAATCTAATACAAAATTACAGTCTCCTACCATATATATGCCCTGCCTCACTCCAGGGCATCTAGTCACTAGCTGCACCACTAGGCCCTCTGCTTCCTCGTTGCGGCTTCCCCAGGGGGCTGCAATTCCATATCCCTTCATTCTTCAATAGTCAAACGTCATGTGCAACATAATTAGAAAATCCTAAAATTTAACAACTACCTTAATCACTTAAATGCTACTAAATTTATCAACAAAGTGGCCATTGAAGCATATGCTCTATTTATATGTAAAACATTTCTATTGCAAATAAATTTAAACATTGCTCAAAGTTCTAAAATAATACACTGTTCACATTAAATGTATTCACAGCATATGCAATTCAAGAACCTATGCTCTGCTATATGTATGACTGCATTGTTACACACTTTAGGTTCACAATGTGTATATAAAAATATATACGTGTAACAAGACGTCCCATTCAATATAGCCTCTTACAAAAATGCAGTGCCATGCCATATCACTCCATTTAAATAAGCAGCTATCTTAATTCTATTCCTAATTGTAAAATAAATACTAAACTCCAAATTCACAGTATCATAGTATAACTGCCACTCAATTCAATTTACCCCCCACTGAATGGGTTTACCCGTAACAGAGTCAGACTGCGCTCAGTATTGCTGCTATTTACTCACTAAAACGAGTCACATGCAAATCTTATCCAATTCATCTGCAGCCCATAATTAAGGCTTCAAATTCATATTTATCGATCTTGACAGCAAAGGAAAAAAACTCAGAACAAGGACAGCCAGAAGTAATACAGGATGAAAATAAGGCGATTTGATCCAATGTTCAGTATTTCTTGCATTTTAAATGTTATGCTTTAGTTCTACATTAACTTGTATGTGATTGATTGAAAAGAAAAAAAATAAAATGATTTTTTCCCCAATTGTTTAACCAGGAGAGACACACTAAGCTGAAAGCTTGTTTACAGATGCCACCTGGCAGCACAAGGAAGTTGAGTGAATTGCTTAGGGTCGCACAGTATGCAAGTAGGGGGTGTGGGATTCAAACTCAGGTCCCCAGATTTGCAGCGCAGAGCCTTACATCACTGTGCTATACTGCCTCCAATGTAAACTATTTATTTGTGTATTCCGCAATTTAGTTAATTGTTCAGCAATTTTGGCATAATTGAACACTATGCATTGAATAGTAACAGAGCCACACTACACCCTAGCAACTTTGCGCTTTGATGACAGATCGATAAATATAAATTTGAAGCCTTAATTATGGGCTGAAAATGACTTGGATAAAATTTGCATGTGATTCATTTCAGCAAGTAAATATTGTCAATAACAAGTGCAGTCTGACTGCGTCATGGGAAAGCCCATTCACTGACGCACATTAGTTAATTGAATTGAGTGGCACTTTTACTACTACACTGCACTTGCAGTTTACTATTTCTTTTAGAAATAGAAACAACACAATAAACATAACTGCTTATTTAAATCAATTGATATGGCATGATACTGCATTTTTTCAAAGAGTGCCATGTTACATGGGATGTCTTCTAACACATATGTATTTTGTATACACATCTTGAACCTAAAGTGTATGACAATGTAATCATACATATAGCATAGCATAGGTTCTTGAACTGCATATGCTGTGAACAGTCTATTCTTTTACACCTTGGAGCAATGTTTAATTTAATTTACAATATAAATGTTTAACATGGCTTTACCAAGTTAATGCCACCAATACTGACCGCAGTCGGGCTCTTATTTACACTTCACATGCAGGTATTGGAGGGAGTGGGTTGTCAGCTGATCTCTTACTATGCCTGCACACTGAAGCAGATTTAGATAGGCCAGGTGATCTGTTTCTGCTGACACTTTCATAGGTTTGTATGTTCACTATTTACTGCAATAAATATGTCTATATGGTATAACTACATTTTTAACATTACTATCTTTATCATACCTCTGCATCTCTATGCTTTCTATGGCAAGCCCTATTCTGCACACCTTCCTTTTTCCCCCATAAGTACCCTTCCACCTTTGCCCCCTCAGTTGTTACTATCTCCCAGCACCTATGAACACCTGAAACTGTCTGCCATGACTGTTACAGCCCATGACACAAAGGCACACACCCCAACACCTCTCACTCTCTGCAAGGTGGGGGTGGCAGTTGGCATTGCTACAATACCTCACTACCATTCCTATTATGCATCTGTCACTCCTGCACTACCAATGCCAATACCAGCAAGCCAACATTCGGCATTGACAAATGCTTGTTTTCTAGATGGGGCATAAATGTTAATCGCCCTCCATGCACAATTTCCATACATAGTCTATTAATAAAGCCCTTCCTGCACATATATCTATCAACTTGATCACTTCATACTAACCTCCTGAGAACAAGATTCCTACCCCATCACATTGTTCAGTTCCAAAAGAAAAAAAGGAGGGTCCTCCACACCACTGCTTTTTTTTATTATTTGCTCCAGGTACACTGTGTTTACTCTGGTATCCTGAAGGAAACAAATATCCACTTTACTATCTTTTAATACAGATAATGTGACCAGTCTTCTCCTTGCATTTCTAATGCTGTTGACATTCAAGGTTGCAATTCTGAGTGTAAGTGTGGAGGACATTATTTAAAAGAGAAAAGAAAAGAAATGATCCTACTTTTACAGTTTCTTTCTTTCACTTCTTGTCCTGACCCCTAGTCTCTTTGGCCTCACCACCTCCTTGTTTTTGTTTTCCCCCTCTGATTCTGAGGTTACAATAGGTTGTGATGATGACTCTGATTTGCCTCCAGGTCCTGACTCCAAAATATCCTCCTTCAAACATTCATATTTATTAGATAAGGTACAATTTACTGGTGAAGGGGGCTTTGCTAACTTTGATTTGGGACTAGTTTGTCTTAACCCTCTTTTTTTTTATACTTTTTTCTTTTCAGGTGGGGGCATTAAATTCCCCTCCATTTGACTCACTTTTTCCTGCTCTGCCCCTTGTTTCCTGTGTTCTGCACTAGCTTCTCCTGTTTCTTGCTCTATCTCCTTTTCAGGTACTGTAGTATGGGTGTCTGATGTCTCTCTAGCTTGTATGTCATTTTCTTCATTGTTATTGTTTGTCTCTCTTTCTCTTCTTTACTGTTCCTCTTCTCTTGTTTGTCTACTTGTTTCTTTATTTCTCTCTATGTCTTTTTTCTGGGCTTCCGTGACTAAAGTGTCCTGACAAGGCTGGTCTGACCTGTTATGAGTAGCCCAGGGACATGTGCAGAATGCATGTCCTGTCTCCTCACATAGGATACATTTTAAAACCCCTTGACAGTCTGAACTTGAATGCCCAAATTCTAAACACAAGTTGCATTTCAGTCTGTCACATCCTACACTTAAATGTCTATATGAACCACATTTGAAGGGCTGACCAGGGTAAAAACAATGCCGTCACTCCCTTCCAATAAACAAACTGCTAGGAAGGTGCACCAGGCCCTGATTATTGTCTTAGCCTCACCCTGTACTTCCATCCCCCCATCCAGAAGTGTTCAGAGGCAAAAATGGGTTGTGGAAATTTCAATATTTCACATTTCTGCTGTAGCCAATAAGTGATATCATGTACTGCCACAGTTTCATTTTTAAACAGTATTGTCATATTTTTTACCTCTGGTTTAGTTAGTGAAATAACTCTAAATGGGATCCACAACTCAGAATACCTTAATTTGTCATACTTTGTCCAAAATCACTCTAATCCCAGAGGTGTTTTAAAACTTATATCATACATGTTTTCCCCTCCCTCCATATGTATCAAGGCATATACCTCATTTGAAAAAAAAAAACAGAGACTCTTTAATCAATTTTTTTCCCAATATACACCCTATCTGGTGTCTCTTCAAGTCCTTCTATATATTATATTCTGACTGCATTTTGTCTTTGGGTGGGTGGGGGTTGAGAAAAAAGTGGTCTCTCTTTCTGAATCTCTCCCAGTTATTTTTTGCTATTTCCTGAAGTGTGGGCCCACTTTCTTCCTGTCGTTCCTCTGTGTCCATTTGCTCACCCCAAGTGGGGTTCCTATTGTTAGTTCCTTCATCTCCGGTATCAGAAGGTAAGATTCTTTGTACCTGTGGAAATGCTCCAGTATCCCTCTTTGAAAACTGTACATCTTCAGCATTCAGTTCTACATCTGATTCTGTTTTAAAAGCTTGTTCAGGCATAGAATGTGCTACTATTCTATTTTTTCCAGTCCTGGAATGGAGCTATGTTTAGGATCAGGAACCCACTGGCCCATTTCAGATCTTTTCTTCCCTGCATCTTTTAGTGAGAATTCAAGTGCTACTGGCATTTTTATACTTGGCACAACATTTTGCACACTTAAGTCTTCCTTCCCTTTCCTTAGCCCCAACTTTTGTCCAGCATTTATGCTGTCTTTTGTTCCTGACACAGGTTCTTTTGAGAGACTTACTGTTTTTTTGTTTGTCCTGTTGCCAAGTGTTCTCCAGTTGTTCTGCAGGGCATTTCGGTGTTGTGTCAGTTTCCTTTCCACCAGCTACTCGCACACTCTTTGATGTTAGTGCATCATCCTTTAAACCCTCAGTTAGGCTCACCGGTCCTGTCAAAGCTTTCTGCAGTTTCTCCTGAGGCTTATCGCTGTTTGTTTCTCGTACCTGCTCGCTCTTCACAGCCACCTCTCATATTATTTCTGCATCCATCTCTGTTTCAGACACTTGTAGCACTGATTCAACCATACTCTGTTTTTTTTTCACCAGTTCCTTCAGCCATTGTCTCTCTTTCTTCTCCTGTGCATTGTCTGATAAAACATCATGATTTTCACTTTCTATAATGTTGCCTTGTCCAGACCATGAAGCATTTTTGATCTCCTCAGCTGAACCTGTAGGGAAGAAGATCTGCTCCCCTACAGGTACACCAGCCAAATGATTCTGTGAAGATTCCTTATCCGTGGGTGCTCAAAAGTCTACACCACTGCCATATCAGCACTTCCTCCTCAGTTGCTGTCTGGATCCAAACTGAGCACCTCCATGCCACAGGAAGTCAAGCCCCCTGCTGGCAGAGTAGGGGAATTTCCCCAGTATCCTGGCCAGATTTCCCCCATTCACTAAAAATACCACCAACAGCTTAATCCGGTTCAAGGTCAGTTGGCATTCATCTGTATCTCCCTCTCCCAGGTCATGCCTGAAAATAGGCAGGATTTGTCTAGTGCATTTACCTGGTCAACAAAAACTAAATAAATAAAAATAAAAAAATGCAGGTCCATTGCAACACAATAGGGAACAGCAGCAGAAGACTAGTGCACCTCCCACAGACAGTGCTGCAACAACTGTCACACTGCCTGACACAACAGACCAGTATGCCAACACCCAAGAGTCAGAGTAGCAACCCCCAGGGACCATGAACCAGACCAGGAAGCATGTCAAGAGGCCCAGGTGCACAAGAGATGGTGCCACCAGTGCAGGGATACAACACGGCATGCCACAGGAGGCATCAGATGTGGTACCCAGGTGAAGTGCAAGGGTATAGCAGTCACAACTGCAATCTGACAGTAGTGGCAACAAATGGAGCAGGACAACCTGCACAGAGGATGGCATGGCCACATGAGTGATGCAGCAACCAATGCCCACTCACCATTTCCCAGCGATGCTACCTGATGGACTGTGGACTGAGTGTAGGGGTGAGCACCTATGGACCTGAACATCATATAGTGGCAACAGAAATGGGACACTGGCACAGTACTGTATGGAGGTAATGGGCACAATGGGATGTAAGCAGGCATATGCATACACACATACTGCACCTGTCACTGGCGGTGGGGGGTGTACATATGTAATGATACTGTCATAGTGCACAAGTAAAGCATGAACATCAACCAAACTGTCATCTGTCTCAGTGAGTGCTGTAAATGAGGTTTGTCTCTGCATGTGAGCCACTAGCAGATGATGGACAACACCTGCAAGAGGGGGCACAATGCACGACTGGTGTGTGTGCAGAGCTGAACCTGCCATGATGCATGGCAGTAGCCAACATGCCAACAGGGCTGAGGGAGGCCTGTGCATGTGCATGCCATATTTGTGTCTGTGTAGTGCATGGCATGAGGAGCATAGCAACCCAACATGGCCAATGGCATGTCGGGCACCATGTGCACATATGTGACTGGAACCACACACAGCAGGGTGACCACATGCCAGCCACATCACATTGTGGAGCAGCACCAGTATCAGTGCCATGGTCACATGGGCAGGTAACTGTGTGTAGCACAGCACATCACCATGAGCTGCCCAGACATTGTGGTAGTTGGGTAGGCATGTCGCTGTGCTAGCCTGTTGTGGTATTACACATGTGTGTGGAGTGTCTGTCCATTGGGGATGGTGCTGCAGTACTGAAGCACAGGTTTCTGGTATATGTGTGGATGTGCCGCAGCATGGAAACAAGGTAATGTGTGCCACACATGGATGCTGCTGTGTGTGGTGGGCATGGCTGTTTTCCTGTGCAGCACCATGACACATGCCATCACCATGCATGTGGTTGCCATGTGCTGCAGTGTTGTTGGGCTGTTAGTTGATGCTGGCAATGTAGCACAGCTGCGTCCTGCTGTATGGGTGGTCATGTGCACTGCCAGCATGCTGGCCACTGCAATGTGTGCATGTGTCAGTGGTAGCATGGTGTCAAACATCATGCCTGGCACTGCCCACTCACACCACATTGGAGAGGTTGCCAGCTGTATAACACAAACGTGCACATACACACATTGGAACATGCACCACACGATGCACAGCAGCCATGGATCACAGCACTGGAATGGCCACAATCGTTCACTGGACATACTGGCATGCCCATCCCAGGTGCAATGTGTCACACTGTAGCTGTACTGTGAATAACTGCCAGGCCACCAGCCACCCACACCCACGATCAGGGTCAGTACCTGCAAGGGCTCAGACACTGTTGTGCATGCAGCTCATAACTGATGAGTAGGAGGCTGCACACATGTGCCTTTGTGTATAAGAAATGCCATGGCACCACCCTACCTTGGTGCTGTAGCCACCAGGCATCCTACACTAGCCGTGACCACTAGTTTATGTCCACAGTAGTATCACGACAGGTCTGCAGCACCAGGAGGCACACCTCTGTGGATAGACTGTGGAGTGCAACCCCATGATGTGGTGCCAATGGTGCCACCTGCTGGTCAATAGATGCAGGTGTTGTGGTCCCATGCAGGCCACTGGGTAGCAGTGTACCACTTGTGTGTTCACAGGGCATGGGTACCTAGCATACTGCAGTACAATACTGGCAGTGCATGGTAGAGTACTGCAGTGTATGTTCATGATGTGCCTACTGCTGTGTCATTTACAACAGGCACACAGGTGCCATATATTGGTTATGGTGACACATCCAACAGAACTGCAGAGTGCATGCGTGTGCCCACATGCCTGCAATGGAAGATACACAAGAAGGATGGATGGTATGGGCCATCAATCAAGACACAGGGACACAGTGGATACATGAAGTGTGGAAAGGTATATTATACAAGGGCAAGAAAAAAATCTAGCATGCTGATTGGCTAATGAGTCCCAGACACAGTGATGATATTACTGTATAACATCACTGTATCTAGGTCTGACACAAAGGTAACTGTACTGCAGAAAGGATCCCCTCCATTACTCTCCTGTAGCCCTCACACCTCACCTTTGCGTGTACAAGAATCCAGCCTCCTACTAAACTGTTCAAACTGAAATCACCATCCCATCGCCAAATGTCACTTTTCAGAATCCAACTTCATATAAACAGAAACTCTTCCTAAACAGACTGCAAGTTCTTCCAAAAAGACACTGTTTCTTTTTGGAAGAACTTGCAGTCTGTTTAGGAAGAGTAGACACCTGCTTGCGGCTTTTAACTCCGGCTCCCACTCCATGCAAATCAGTTGTTCAGAAGGCACACTTCAGAAAACTCGCACTCAGTCATCCATTTCCAAAAAAAACACATATTCCAACTAAAAAAAAAAGCCATCAGTAATGGCTTTTACTTCTTCCGCTTATTGACGAGTTGGTGTGAGCGCGAATATAGTACACAGTCATGCCGCACAGTTCCTGAAAATCTTGACAGCTACAGAAGAAACATGGTAAATTTAAAATTGGAAAAAGAAAAAAAAACTGAAACAGTATCCCCTCCACGCACTGTCTGCAACTTTATACAAATGATCAGAAACAGCAGAGGGGAAACTGATGTAACAGATCACTATATAAACAAGAAAAAGCATTTAGGACCCAGTAGACAAGATCGATGTGGCAACAGCACCACCATCTGTTGGAAGATATAGTCTGGACTTTTTTCTTAAAACATAAACCTACACCCACAGAAATCATAGAAAAAAATGGATGAAAACAGCATTTTTTGTTTCTTTTTTTTAAATTAGCAAATAAGCCATTGTATAATAGCAGTCATGCTTCAACCCACCCCAGGAGTGACATTATTACACCATAACACATACCCTGTTATGCCTTATTGCTTAAATATCAAACAGCTGCAACATTATTTTTTGCTTTAAAAAAGTTTAAAATTAGTTTCCAAGAGTATAGGATACCAAAATAAAAACATGTGCCATGTTTAACACAATAATAACATGTGAAATACATAGATTATTTCTAGGTCTCATAAGGATAACATATATATACTGTATATATATATATATATATTTATATATATATATATGTAAAAAATCCATTTAATGCATCAGTTAGGGTTGTTCCACAGTGACAAAATGAGGAAATTTGGTGTTAGGGTTGAAAACCCCCCTTGTACCCCCCAGCCCGCCCCCCAAATGGCCCTAACTCTCACCCCATCACATGTGTAAAGAAGCAGAAGTATAGGAGAATGGGGTGAAAGTTAGGACCGACTACCCCAATGCTCACCCTGATGCCAGTTGGAAGGGTGGGCTGGCGGGTCCAAGGGGGGCTCTTTCAACCCTAACACCAAATTTCCTCGCTTTTGTCACCATGGAACAACCCTAACTGATGCATTAAATGGATTTTTTTGCCTCAAATTTCCCTCCTTTTTGAGAACGATAATGAGAAATAGTGAATGTGATGCGGTGGCAGCCGCCACATGATGTCTTGTCACATAGTAACACGGTGCCTACAAATGCAAATGGTAATGCGCTTGGTGACACAAAGCAAAACAGAAAGAGAAACAGTACTGTAGATGCCATTGGTAAAAATAACTCAAATGCAAGTGCAAATGAAAACGCAAAGGGTACCGCACATGGTGGCGTAGACTGGAATGGTAAATGAAACAGGGACAGAACTGCAAGCGGAAATGGTAGCGGTAACAGTAATGTAAGCGCACAGGCTGGTTTTCCCCAAAAGCTGCATAGAGAAAGACAGTGAGTACAAAGAATGTATGCATAATAATGGGTCTCGGAGCAGAAAATTGCTTATATCTCAGGAACTGTATGCTGTAGAAAAAAAATTAAAAGTCATATGATTTATGACTTTCCTGGCTAGTTTTGTGTGGGGGGCTAAGCACTTTTCTGATGAAAAGTCCATATCTTGCACCGTTTTCGTGTTACGGACCCTGAAAAGTGCAACAAACACCATAATGTTATCCTATGGGAAAAAAAGAGAAGTTAGGAGTGCCATAACTTTGCCACCCTGTAATATTTTTTCACCAAACCACCAAAACACACATCTGTGGGATGTTGGCTTTCTTTCTTCCAAATTTCAATGTAAAAGACCAAACTGTTATTTTGCAGCAGGGTGGCAGAGATTTGCTGTCATGCAGCAGACACCGCAATGTTAGTCTATGGGAAAAAGTGTGAACTTTGCAGTGCTGTAACTTTGCATCCTTGCAATATTATGTCACCAAACCACCAAAAGGCACATCTGTGAGAGGTTGGCTGCCCTCTCTCCACATTTCAGCCCAAAAGACCAAACCGTTCATTTGCAGCAGGGTGGCAAAGAACTGCTGTCATTTTGGCCATAGTCTGGAAAAGTAGTATCATGATTTGTGACAGCTTTCGCAAGTATTTGCTACACTTTCATGAGTGTGACACTACTTTGCGACACTACTTTTTCCAGAAATTGAAAAAACATATTTCTAGGGTGTTTAACCTCAAAATAAAGACATGCCTAGCATCCTCAGGGTCCGACTAGGTAAACACAAAAAGAATTGTGTTGCTAAAGGGTCCCAAATTTAAATGGCAAGCATTTTTCTGATCACTAACTGAAAACAAAATGGCAGATTTGCAACACTACTAGGGCCATTTGCACACTGTTGAACTTTTAACTTTTCCATTGACTTATAATGGAAATTGTTTTTGAATAACTTTGAACCATGCATATTTTTCATGAAATTAAAGGCACTTCTAGGATCCTAGCGCATGTTCCCTGAAGTTTCTGGACTGGTTGCACAAACCGTGCAACCTGTAGGGATAAGCAAAGAATTCCAAAAAAGTGTAAACGCGCACAAAGATCATGCTTAATAACTCCACAGCTGTATATCCAAACAGTATGAAAGTTGGCAGATCCCAAGATGTATGGTTCTTGATTGTGTATTCCAAATTTCAGGCACATCCATTGAACAGCTGCAAAGTTATTAAGGTGCAAAATTTTAGGTTTAACATGTAAATGACTCCTCAACCCTAACTATGGTAGCACTACCGTACTACCATAATTGTGTATGTATGTATGTATGTATGTATATATATATATATATATATATATAGATATATAAAACGATATAGATATAGATGTAGATGTAGATATAGATATATATAGATACACACACAGATGATTATGCCAAAGAACTCATTACACAGATAAGACAATTATTTTCTAGCTAGCATCTTAATCCAGAAGTAACAGGTAAAACACAAAAAGAAGTACAGTACTAGACACTTCTCTATCAATGTATTTTTATTCCTTATATTATGGGAGGACAAGATAATTTAGGAAGGGGGCCCAGATTCTGTTAAGCAATTCATTTTTACCCATAGCTCTCAGAGCCAATCTTTCATTGTCAATGACTTCACTCATTTTAGTACCCCATTCTCTACAACTAGGAGGGTTAGAGGATTTCTAGTGTGAGAGTAAAATCCTTTTAAGAGACAGAGCTGCTGACCATATAATGGAATTCAAGTGTTTGTTTAAACATCCAGATTCTTCCTTTATCCTAAGTATGAGAAATTTAGGACTAAAGGGGATTTTTATTCCAAGAGCAGAGTCACATACTTTATGTACCATATTCCAGGTCTCTGTCACACACAGGCAGGACCAGATCATATAAAGAAGGTCTGCATCTTCCCTTTGGCACCTCCAGCATTTCCCATCTGGTTGAAAACCCCGGGAGGCTAGTCTCTTAGGGGCATAATAGTAGAAATATAAAATGTCGTACTGTATTGTCCAACCTTGGACTTTTTTACTACTGTTGTAAGAGTGGTCCCATACTGATGCCCACTCTGAGTCCACTATGGTTTCCCTAATCTCTGCCTCCCACTTTGCTTTTGCAGAAGCTGTCAAAGTTAAAGGATCTTGCGTATTCATTAAATATTTATATATCAGACTCACCCCTTTTGTTAGTTTAACCATCTTCATTACCAGATCCCACTCAGATCATTCTTTTAAATGTAGCTTAGTGCCTAACAATGAGTCTTGCAAGACCTTCCGTAACTGAAGATAATTTGTAAAGTGGAATCTTGGTAGACTGTACTTACTTCTAAGGAGTTCAAAGGAAAGCAATTCCCCCTGTGGTCTCAATAAGTTGGAATAATTTGTAATACCCTTTTTACTCCACCCAAAATCTGAGATAGGGAGCTGATTACATAGAAGGTTAGTATTGTTCAAAATTGTTATCAGATGAGCCTCAAATAGCAGCAGACTCTGAATCCTTTTGATAACTCAAATGGAAGAGGTAATTCAACTGTTTTCATTTAAAGGTAAGGGAAGCTTAACAAAAAGATAGATGGTTTTAAGGGCAACAATAACTGTTTTTCAACCTTAACCCATAATGGCTGTAAATCTTCTGTATTGGAATTGAGAAACCAGCTACATTTTTTGAAACGGAAGGTCCAGTAATAATTCCCCCAGTTTGGAATGCTGAAACCTCCTTCTGATCTATTTGCCCTAAGCTTTGATAATGAAAGTCCAGTAGTGGAGTTCAACAAAATGATCTTGGTTATTTTATTTAATTGATCAAAAACAGTATTACCTATTCTAAAGGGCAGATTCTGAAAGTAGTAAAACATTTTGAAGGCCACAATCACTTTAACCAAATTTATCTTACCCATATGGATAGATAAAGACCTTGCCATTTTTGTAGATCTGCTTCAATTTATTTTAATACAGGGAGTAAGTTTATATTACCCAGATTATAAGGATCTTTAGAGATTTTAATGCCTAGATACATCAGGTACTCTGAACACTTCAAATCTGGCTGCCCCACCCCCAAGCAATCTCCTGGTCTCATGCATGAGTTTAGTGAAAGAACCTGAGTTTTATTTCCCCCAGTTCAGCATGGGGCCTGAGAAGGAAGCAAATGCATCAAATATTTTACATAAGTGTATTATTGAGTCTTTGGGATTTGAAACAGCAACAAATAGATAATCTGTATAAGCAAAAACCTTATTATTAATCTTGCCTGTTCTAATTCCTTTAACATTTTGACATTCAGAAATACCCCTTATTAAAGGTTCAATGGCCAATATGAAAAGATAAGGGGACAGGGGACATGGGACATCCTTGTCTAGAGCCTTTATTAAGAAGAAAGGAACTTGAAATAAATCCATTTGTAATCACTCTTGCAGAAGGTTTTTTATAAATAATTTTCAGCCATGTTGTAAGTGTGTCCAAACATTTGAATTTATTTGTTTTATTTCATTTTTGTTGACCAGGTAAGTGCACTAGACAAATCCTGCCTATTTTCAGGCACAACCCGGGGGAGGAGGAGGATACAGATGAATGCCAACTGACCTTGAACCAGATTAAGCTGTTGGTGGTATTTTTAGTGAATGAGGGAAATTTGGCAGGGACACCGGGGAAATTCAACTACTCTTTTCGATAAGTGCCATGGGATCTTTAACATCCACCTGAACTACCACCAATCCAGGCAAATGGGACCCCAGTTCAATGTCTCATCTGAGAGACAGCACCTCAGAAGTGCAGTACCCCTCTCATGCTGCACTACAGTGTCAGTACTGGAATATTAACCCAAGTGCCAAATGTGGGAACTGAACCCACAGCCCTCTGATCTCCCAGCCTCAGAGATGAGTGTGCTACCTACTGAGCCACTGACACTGCTAAAAATAAAGTACTTGGAAAAGAGACTCCCATTCTAGAGAGTCAGAGGCTTTTTGGAAATCAAATGTCAGCACAGCAACTGGATCTTTTATTTCATTAGCCTTCCGAATTATATTTAAACGCCTACGGACATCCTCAGCCCCACTCCTTCCAGGAACAAAACCCACGTGTTCCTCCCCCAATAACTTAATCAAATAAGTCTTAAGTCTATAAGCTAGAAGTTGAGCCAGAATCGTATAATCTACATTAAGTAAGGACATGGGTCTATAGCTATTGCACTGAGGACAATCTTTCTCATTTTTCAGAATTAAAGTGATAACATGCCTGGTACATAGAGTCAGGTAGAGCCTCTGAGGTAAATGAGCTAGAAAGGGCTTTAAAAAGATAGTCTTTAGCTTTTGTACTCAAGACCTTATAGCACTCCCTTGGAAGTCTGTCTGGACATGGAGTTTTATTAGGATGAAGAGCTTGAATAATTCTATCAAATTCTATTCGAGAAAGAGGAGAATTTTAGATCTGCCTATCCACCTCATTAAGTTCTGGCAGAGTTACTGAGTCCAGAAAAGCCTGAGATTCTACTGCAGACTTTGTATTCGAACCCAAATACAATTTTTTTTAAATTCTCAAAGACTAAACTTATTATTGTGTTTGAGACTTCAATGGTACCCACAGTATTTGAAATACCTGGGATCAAATTCTGCCCTGCCTTCTTTTTAAGTCTATGTGTCAAAAGTTTCCGTTTTTATTTATTTATTTATTTGATATATCAGTATACAATCTTTGAACCAAAGGTTTATTTACAAAGGTACCTAGTCACATGTAAGACAAGTAGTAATACAGAAACACGGTATAACAACAATTATATTAAACATGTGTTACAGACATTTGTCGCAGACATTATTTACAGTATTTGGGTGTAGATATTTTCAGACATTATTTATATTATTTGGATGATGATATTTACAACAAAACAGCAGAAGACACTATAAGCTTGAGAAAGCATCTAAACATAGTAGTCAGTCCTATTCATGGATTTGGTGTTATTGACAGAGGTTGCAATCCAGTAATGGATTTTGTCAAAGAATTTGGATTAGAGTGGGTGAGAGAGTGAGATATTAGTAGCAGTTACAGGAGTGGCTATTGAAGAGGTGGTTGCGAAGAGTAATTTTGAAGTGGGCAATCTTGGGTGCACTAGTGATGGTGCTTGGGAGTCCATTAAGCCATGTGGGGGCCCTGTGCTGGAAAGCTCTCTGGGCAAGGGAGGTTTTTACCCTGGGCACAACCAGAGGTGCTTTCTCTGAGTTGCGGGTGAGGATAATGGGGCTTGCAGGATGAAGAGAAGCGGTGACCCCGGGGGGGGAGAGTCTGAGCAGTATTTTCTTGGACAGTAAGCAGGTCTGATAGTGGGGCCTTTCATCAAGGTTGAGAAGATTGGCAGAGGTATAGAGGGAGCAGGGTGAGTGAGCCTAGGTGCACCAGTTAGGAACCTACAGGCCTTGTTTAGGGAGGCCTGTATTTCCTGCAGTGTGGAGTTATCTGCTGCCCCATATACATGGAGCCCATAGTCCACTAGGGACAGTATTGATGAGGTGATGGCAAGCCTAAGGGTGTGGGGGGAGGCAGTCCCTGTGTCAGTAAATCTGGGTGTTTGTTGTGGCAGCAAGGGTGGTTATGTGGTCATGGAAGGTAAAGGCTGAGTTGAGGGTAAGTCCAAGATATTTGTAGTTGGATACCTGTTCAAGAGGGTGCTGGGTGCAGGGGAGGATGTGGAGAAGTGCATGTTTTGCTTTGTTTTGGTGGTGAGAGAAAATCATTGACTTTGTCTTTTTTAAGTTTATGACCAGTCTATGGTCTTTAAACCATGTTTCGGCCTGGGAGAAGGCATGTTGGAGGGAGTCCTGAAGGGGTGTGGGTTTATGATATGAAGTAAAGAGCACTGCATCATCTGCATATAGTAAGATTTTTGTGGAGCAGGCCTTTGGTAAGGAGTTTAGGTAGAGGAAGAAAAGAAGTGGCCCCAGGATAGAGCCCTGGGGCACCCTGGAGCAGACTGGTAGTGTGTCGGATAAGGTTCCATTAATTTTGACACATTGGGACCGGGTGGAAAGGTAACTGGAGCATCAGTCCAGGGGGCCAGTGGAGAAACCAAGTTGGTGGAGTGAGTCGAGAAGGAGAGGGTGGCAGACTGTGTCGAAGGCCTTGGATAGGTCTATGAACACAGCACCTGCAATGTTACTGGCGTCTAGGGAGGAGTGCAGGAAGTTGGTGAATTCTAGGAGGGCTGTGGTGGTGCTATGGTCTGATCAGAAGCCATGTTGCTCTGGGCATAGGATGTTATACTTGGCTAGGTATTCAGTAAGTTGGGTAGCAACCACTTTTTCTAGCACTTTGGAGGGAGACTGGAGATGGGTCGATAGTTATTTGGGGAGGCTTTGTCACCCCTTTTATGGATGGGGTAATGACAGCTGTTTTCCAGGCACTAGGGAATTGCCCTAGGCATAGGGATTTGTTGAGTAGGTCTGTTAGGGGGACTAGTATCTCATCGAGGACTAGTCAAAGGAGCCTGGCATCTAGGGGGTCATTTAGAGGTTATTGCTGTTTAGCTCTTTTTGTAGGTAAGGATGAGCTTCGTGGGTGGATATTTTGTGCAGGAGGAAACAAGGATGCTGCAGGGTTGGGGTGGGGATTGGGCAACAGGGTCAAAAAAACAACTAGGGAGAACAGGCCTGAGATCTGAGAAGGCGGTGTTTAGACAGTTTGCTTTGGTGAGTATCTGTGGAGGCAGTGCCATTTATGGTGAGCTGGGAGGAAGGTGGGGATCGAGATTCCCCATCGAGTTCTTGTATGTTATTCCAGAAGGTCCTCGTAGACCCCCACGTGGTTGTGAGAGTGGATTGATAGTGGTCTGCTTTGGCCTTACGGATGGCTCGAGTGCATCTATTGTGAGTGGCATTGTAGGATTGTCTGTCCACCAACATGCCTGATTCTGTGGCTTTGTGCCAGAGATTATCCCTGTCTCTCAACATTTGGAGTAAGGAGGGGGTTATCCAAGGAACATGCTGCCTTTTGGTGCAGAGTTTGGAGAGTGGAGCATTGAGGTCACAGGCCTTGCTGAAGGCCTGTGTAAACAGGTTGAGTGCAATGTTGACACTGGGGGCTAAATTAATGGGGGACCAATCTATCTGGGTGAGTAGCTGTTTAAGTTTTATTAAGTCTCCTGGGCAGAGACACCTTTGGAAGTTTGTTTTGGGCTATGGATTTGGGTGTGGAAGAGGTCCATTGGAATAGGATGGGTGACTGGTCACTTAGGGAGTCGGGAAGTACTTGGATATTTTGGATTTTGTAGGGACGGTTAGATATAATGATATCTAGGAGGGTGTTGTTACCAGTAGTTGGGTGAAATCTAGTGGGTTGGGTAACTAATTGGACCATGTCAAGGGCTGAGAATGAGTCCTTTGTTGGCATGGCTGAGGGGCCAAGCCAGTTGATATTGAGGTCCCCTACTAGTGTCTGCTCAGCATTGTGTGGTAGGGTAGAGAGGTATTCGGTGAGGGATGTGACGGCAGTCTTTTGGTTCTTAGGGGGTATGTAAGTGATGGTGAGGTGTAGTGGGGTGATTTTTAGGGTGAGGGCTTGTGCTCTGTTTGTGAGTTTGGGGGGTGGGAGCATGGGACCAATAATGTTGTTATTGATGTAGCATGCACAGGAAACCCTATGCTTTCCTACCCTGTCTTCCCAATATAGGGTGTATCCGGGGAGTGAGACAAAGGCATTGGGAGTAGATTTGGAGAGCCAGGTCTCCACTAGGGCAATGACATCTGGTTGGTGAAGGGTTGTCCAACATTGAAGCATTGCAGATTTCTTTGGCAGGCTGCATATATTCAGAGAGGCAATGCGGAGTCCAGAGGGTCTGGTAGGTGGATTGGTGAGGGTAGGGCCTGGATTAGGGTGGATATTACCAGAGAGGAGAAGCAGGATGACTAAGGCTCTTATCATAGGGTGGCAGGTTGTTAAAATTTTGGGATAACTTTGGGGGGAGGATGTAGTGGAGCAGGGGATGGGCAGAGTTTGGAGGGATTGGTGGATGTAGAAGGGGTGGAGCCAGGGGGGCCTGGTGGGTGCTGGGGTTGGGGCTGCTGGTGGGAGGTGGATGCAGGGGTCTAGTGTGTGATGACAAGGTGGGGGGAATGGCCAGATATGGAGAGATGCAATGGTGCAGTCCACAAGGGGCATAGGGTGAGGTTTGGCTGGTGAGAGGTGAACCCCAGAGTGGTCATGAGGATGAGACACATAAGGTGGAATTGAGCAGACATGGTGCCTAGACAGCTTTGGGGGAAGAACAAAGAGGTTATGGAGGGGAGCCAGAAAAGCCATAGGAGTTTTGAGATATGTCACAATACAGTAGCTTGAAAAGATAGCCAGATATGGTGGCTGAGTGGCACAGCTGCTAAGCCTAGTAGCAAGGTTGCAGGGTTTGAAGCCTGCAGTGACAGCAAGGATATTATTTTAGCAGACTATGAGGGTTAGAGGCTTTGACAGCCTTAAAACCTATAGTTAACAATAATCTGAATGTGATAGCTGAGTGGTAAAGCTGCTGATTGTGGTAGCAAGAGTGCAGGGTTTGATGCCTGTAGTGCCACCAAGAATAAAATGTTGGCAGACTATGGGGGTTAGAAGCTTTGATAGTCTTAGAGTATAATTGATAATTGTGTGATACGATGGCTGAGTGATAGAGCTGCTGACTCTGGTTGCAAGAGTGCAGGGTATAAGGCTTGCAGTGGTACCAAGAGAGAAAAAAGAAATATTTTTAGCAGACTATGGGGGTTCAGAGACTATGAGAGCCTTAGAAAGTTAGGATAAGATAGTAAGATATGGTGATTAAGTGGTAGAGCTGCAGACTCTGATAGCAAGAGTACTTGGTTTGAGACATGCAGTGGGACAGATGACAAGTATTTTTCTTTCTAGGTATGGAGAAGGAAGGGTTAAAAGCAAAAAAATAGAGATAGAGATTGGCCTGGTTCATTGGCTTAGTGGATGGGCTACAGACTTTGGAGTCAAGGGTACAGGGTTTGACACTTGTGAGGGGACTAATGGTGGCCCAATGGGAAAGGAGGGAATAGAGATTAGAAGAAAAAAGAAAAGCAGCAGAAAGGATTAGAAGAGAAGCAGGAGTGCAGCAACCCCTAGTGGTTGGAGTGTATAAGTCTATGCAACTGCTTTCACTAAGCTTAGTCCCTTTTTCTTTCTATCTCTTTTTATATGCTTTTTCTAAAAGTTAGCTACAACATCCCCTGCAATCCATTGCCATTTCCTTTTTTTATCCCCCATCTCTATTTGCTTAAGTAACTATCCAATCACAACACACCTGACCAGTTTCACAATCCCAATACCTTACATTCATTTGAGTCAAACCTGTCTGACTTATTCTGTTTTGTGGTCCAAAACCATTAGCTACCTTGCTTGTATATATGTTTTTTATTACTGTAACTGTTTATTTATATTAAAGTCTTTGTCTTTTTCTCTGTATTTGTTTATGTATGCTACTGTACCTTATTTTGATCTTGACCTATCAGGTCCATCTTGTAAATGAGCTTCGCTCAATGATGTCCGCCTGAATAAATAAAGATTTTGATTGATTGATTGATTGATCGATAAGCTGCAAATGAGAAAGTGGACACTTAGTAAAAATTGGTACGAACATACGAAATTTGCCAGCAGATAAAGGCCTAGAGGTCTATCAAGTCTGCTCGAATGTGCAGCTAGCACCACTTATTCTGCAGCTGTCCCTCCCTCCCTTCCACCCTTCCCCTTCATTGACCCTCTCCCTTGTCCTGTCCCATCCCCATTTGAAGCAGTCCACTGTTCTACTGGATACCACTTCTGCAGGTAACGCATTCCACCCAGCCATCACCCTCTCTGTAAAAAGTGTCTCCTCATCTCCCTCCTGAACCTTCCTCCCTCCAGTCTCATATCATGGCCACTGGTGTCTCTCCCCTCCCTTACTTTGAATAGCCCCTCTGTACCATCTTGCTTATTCCTTTCATGTATTTAAAGGTTTCAATCATGTCACCCCGTCTCTCCTCTCCTCCAGTGAGTAAATGTTCAACTCCTTCAACCTCCTCTCGTATGATAATTCCCCCAGCCCCTTGATCATCTTTGTCACTCTGCGCTGAACACCCTCATTAAGGGACATTAAGTTACTACTTAATGTCCCTCTTCAGATACCGATGCCAGTACTGCATGCAGTACTCCAGGTGTGGTCTAACTAATGACCTATACAGTGGCAGAATCACCTCCTCCCTCCTCGAGGATATACCCCTTGCAATACAACCCAGCATTTTGTTGGCCTTTGCAGCTGCCTTCCTACATTGTGCCGAGTTGTTCATTGACCCTGTAATGAGCACACCCAGATCCTTCTCCTCCTCTGTGTGGGCTAGCTGCACCTCTAGCTGGTAACTCCTCCTTGGGTCTCCATCCCAAAATGCAGCACCTTGCACTTTTTGGCATTAAAGCGCAGTTGCCAGGTGTCTGACTAGGTTTCAAGCTTTGCCAGATCATCCTGCAACCCCTGCCATCCGCCAGGTCATCCAGCACCGCGCCTACCCTGGTATCATCAGCAAACAGACTAATCTTGCTCTTGATGTCCCATGATATGTCTGCAATGAATATCCCAAACAACACTGGTCCCAACACTGAGCCCTGTGGAACACTGCTTGTCACTGCCCTTGGGTGTGAGAGCTCCCTACCCACCACCACCCTCTGTTGCCTTCCCTGCAGCCAGTTTCCTACCCATCTCACCAGCTTTGCACCCGCCCCTGTGCCTACTAACTTCCTTCCTTCCCAGCCTTCCATGTGGCACTGAGTCAAATGCCTTACTGAAGTCCAGATACAGGACATCCACTGCATGGCCCCAGTCCAGTTGCCTAGTTACCCAGTCATAGAATGTGACCAGGTTGGTTTGGCAGGATCTGCCACATATGAAGCCATGCTGTCTGCTGTCCTGTAGTCCTTTGGCCTCTAGGAGGGCCACCAGCCTCTCCTTCAGGATAGTCTCCATTAGCTTACCCATGATGGATGTGAGGCTCACTGGTCTGTAGTTTCCTGGTTCATCCTTGGGGCCACTCTTGTGGGGGGGCACCACATGAGCCATCCTCCAGTCCTGAGGTACACACACCGAATGTAGTGAGGCATTAAATAGGTCTGCCAAAGGTCCTACAAGGACTCTGCCAGCTCCTTCAGTACCCTGGGGTGGATGCCATCTGGGCCTGGCACCTTGTCCACCCTCAGTGCCTTCAAACCCACTTCATGGTAGGTCATGTGATGTGTCATGTGACCTGTAAGGAGCAATAAATGGAGCACCCTGGGTGGATGGAGCAAGACCTCTCCACAAGCGGGCTGGAGGGAAGGAGGCTGTACCTCTTGTGGCTCTCTGCAAGCCCCTGTTCCACGCTCCTCAGCTGGGCAGTGCTCTGAGGGGAGAGGGCTGCTTTAGAGGCCTATAAGGGAAGGGAACAAAGGAATCACATTAGTATGCAGCGGGCTAGATCAGGACCCAACTGCGCATGCACCAAATGTTGGGACTGAGTCGGGATACAGAAGGCTACTGCGCATGTGCAAGATGGCGGACACACATGCTAGAGATTCTACACAATTCTACAGCAGGTAAGCACTCTAACACAGTATTACAGGCTCCTATATCACAGTAAAAACAGTGCTAGTTAACAGCAGAGACATGTAGTAAAATAGCCCTTAAAGTAACATGAGTTAACACCCCAAATTAGTGTTGTCAGAACTAGTTAATCAAAGATTCGAACCCTCCTCGAACCTTGGTGTTCGAGTTCTAACTTAGAACTCGAACACTAAAAGGTTCACAAAATGGTTTGAATCTGAGTCCCAAGTCCCAGCTCCCGTGATTTCTTTTTCCTGGCCCCAGCTGATGACTTGTGTGTGGGGAGGAGGCACGTCCCAGGCAGCCCCGATGTGGCGGTGGGGGTGGTGCAACAGCAGCAGTGTTGTTGATGTTGGGGGTGGCTGCCAAAGTGCCAATCCACCAGTCCACAGTGAGTTCTCTCTCACACTTTACGCTTGCCCGTAGCGTACTTATGCTCAAGTGTGTGAAGTCATCCTCAGGCCCTCACCACCTGACCATTTACTATTGGTCAGGTGGGGGTCGAGTAAGCTGCATGAGCCATGGGATCTGTGGAGGCTATATTAGGTGGATGTGCAAGCCCAGAGTGTGATTTGGATGGAGGCAGCAGCAGCCTGAGCAATACTGTAGCCAAGCGTAGTGTAAAGCATACCACAGCCAGCAGCATTCTTGCTCGATACTTAAGTTAGGCCAGGGCCCAGGTTGGTGTGGCCGCAATCAACTGCAGCACTTGCTAGTTGCTGCAGTGCTTACTGCTTACCTGAATTATTTCAGTCCGTCATCCATTTTCCTGCAAAAAAGGGCTAAAAGCAAATGTTGAGTTCGAGGGGGTGGGGAAGGGGAAGGAGGCAGGGCCCAGGCCCGAGAGACCGAGATCGAGAAAGGCTGAAAAGGTTAAATTAATGGTTGGGTGTGGGACTAGGGGAGGTTCAGGTGGAGGGACTAATCAGGAGGGCATCGATCAGGACCAGGAGAGACAATAAAAAAAAAATACAGAAAGAAGAACCTTTGTGAATCTGATTGTGAAACTGCAGCACTGCACAGTGCACACTCAGCAGCTGCCAGCAGCAAGCATATATAACAAGGGGAAAAAAAAGGCAAATAAAATTGTCAGGACAGTATAAGGACTGTGCTCAAGCTCACTGTAATGTGCTGTGCTGCTAAGGGGGATCATCCTCTGGACTTTCACCCTCAAAAATTCCAGTTCTTATTAGTCCTTATACAACAGCACAAGGCACCTGCAGTAAGGCACTGACTGAAGGCAGGCAGTTAATTTTTTTGGACACCAGACCACTCCTGCTTGTGTATGTGTGTGTGTGTGTGTGTGTGTAAGACTGTCTTCTACTTCTCCACTCCTGAGTCCCTGTGTTGTGTATGTGACTCCCTACTCCCATCTCCCGAGTTGTGTGCTGTTATTACCCTTACATGACAGAAGCTTAGAAATATAATTCTCATTCCCTGTGTTGTGTGTTATCTATGTATGTGAGTCCATCTTCTGTGGTCAGCCCAGTGGCCAGTTGTGTGTTGGTATTACCCTTACATGACAGAAGTGTAGAAATATAATTCTCATTCTCTAAGTTGTGTATGTGACTCCTTCTCCTGTGGTCAGCCCATCACCCTGCTGCTGTGTGCCCCTTGACTGCATTGTACCCTACCCAGTGTGTGTTACAGAGAGAAGCCCAGTGGCCAGTTGTGTGGCGGCATTACCCTTACATGACAGAAGCATAGAAATCTAATTCTCATTCCCTGAGTTGTGTATGTGACTCCGTCTCCTGTGGTCAGCCCATCACTCTGCTGCTGTGTGCCCCTTGACTGCATTGTACCCTACCTAGTGTGTGTTACAGAGAGAAGCCCAGTGGCCAGTTGTGTGGTGGCATTAACCTTACATGACAGAAGTGTAGAAATATAATTCTCATTCCCTGTGTTGTGTGTTATCTATGTATGTGAGTCCATCTCCTGTGGTCAGCCCAGTGGCCAGTTGTGTGTTGGTATTACCCTTACATGACAGAAGTGTAGAAATATAATTCTCATTCCCTGAGTTGTGTTATGAATCCATCTCCTGTGGTCAGCCCATCACCCTGCTGCTGTGTGCCTCTTGACTGCACTGCACCCTACCCTACCCAGTGTGTGTTACAGAGAGAAGCCCAGTGGCCAGTTGTGTGTTGGTATTACCCTTACATGACAGAAGCATAGAAATATAATTCTCATTCCCTGAGTTGTATATGCAACTCTGTCTCCTGTGGTCAGCTCATCACCCTGCTGATGTGTGCCCCTTGACTGTTATGTGTATGCCTATGCCCAGCAGCCCAATCATTCTGTAAGCCTTGAACCTGGGATCCTTTAGTTGCAAACCATCATGTTCTTTAATTACTTTCAGTCCACTGCATTACAGTGTCACACAACCAAAATAAAACTTTAGAGTTGTAGCCAGCGGTCACAGATCACATTGCTTTCTTACACAGGAATTGTGTGGGTGTGGGTGTGTCCACTGCAGTACACTGGTACTGTTATGGCTCACACCAACATAGATGAAGCATCTGGTGCTGGTGTTGGAGCAAGTGTTGGTGGTAGTGGTAATCCTGGTGCTAGCAGAAATAACCAAAATGTTTCATGTGATAAAAATTCAAGAAACAGCAAAAGAGCAACAGTGAAGTGTGGTAAAGGGGGACCTTTTAAGAAAACCTGTACAGCTGCTGGGGTCACACAGAGAGGCACCATAAGGTATGCCATTCATGCTGTTAAGATCCCTGTGACTAGCAGCAATAATGCAAGTGACAGTGAGTCCCTTTCTGACTCAGACAGTAGCTGTTTGTCTCAGTCAGACACTGTTGTGTCTTGCGACATATCATTACTTCATCAACAAAGTGAAATGAGCAAGTCTGCTAACAATGAATCAGGTAGTGCACTTGCAAATACATCCAACACTGTTGGCAATGAAAAGGACATATCCATTGAATCCACCATTTCTGTGTTGGCCAGCAATGAAAATCCATCAGAGTCTTCTGCCCACTCTTCTAGCATCAAGGAGCATGTCCCGGGTTCTGTTAGGACAGGTGAAAAGACGCAAACAGTCTTTAGCTATCTTCCTAACACTCGAACAAAATCTGTCACATCTGAGGTTGGAATTATTTCTCTGTCAGTAAAACTGATCCATGCAGAGCAATTTGTTCCCTGTGTAAACAGAGTGTAAGCCGTGGTAAAGTTGTGTCATGCCTTGGCACTACAGCTCTTAAACACCATCTGAAAAAGCATTCAGTTTTGCTTGATCATCCAAAACCCATGTCCTCCATCTTCCAGACTGCATGTGAGAAGGGTGAGGAGGAATCTGAAATGGATACTGAATTGTCTGAACTTGATGCAGACAGAACCATTGCCAGCCCTAGGATCATTGTTACCACCAATGCCAGCACCATTAGTACCAGTTTCACATCCAGTGATGGCACTGAATGTATAAGTCCTAGTTCACCATCCCAGTGTCCATCTGCCCATTGAAGCACAGTGTATAATAAACCAGCAGGGACATGCTGTAAACAGCTAACACTGTCTTAAGCATCTGAAAGGAAGAATACCTTTACTAAAAATCATCCAAAGACCCTTCATCTTAATCACAGGATTGGTGAACTGTTAGCTGGAACCCATCTCCCATACTCTTTGGTAGATCATGAGGATTTTAGGGAGCTCTTGAAACTAGCAGAGCCTCTTTACAAAGTTCCTCATCGAAGGTATTTTTCCTATATTGAAATAGCAAACATTTACCAGGCTTTTAAAGTGACAGTGATGCTTGCACTTAAAACTGCAGAGGGTGGGGTTATTCATGTCACAACAGATATGTGGACCAGCACTCAAAACATAGATTACATGTCCCTTACAGCTCATTGGGTCACCTTTTCTTGTGGTTCTTCAAAAACAAAGACACCCCAGAAGATGGCGGCTGCATATAAAGAAATTTGGGCAAAGTCATACAGCTGCAAACATCTTGCAGGAACTAAATGGCCTCCTTGACAAATGGGTTTATTCTCACGGTCTAAAATGTGGCTTCATAGTAAGTGACAATGGAGCCAACATCTTGAAAGCAGTGCAGGATGGAGGATTTATGCATGCTTCTTGCTTTGTACATTGCTTACATTTAATTGTCACAGGATTTCTCAGCAATGAAACACAAGTGGATGGTATGATTGCTGTTTGCAAAAAAATTGTGACTCACTTTTCACATTCAACCAAGGCTATATGGACATTGTCTGAACTACAAAAAAAAACACAAGCTGCCCTAGCAAAAGCTGATTCAAAATGTTTCCACTCATTGGAACTCAACACTCTATATGCTGCAGCACCTCTTGGAGCAAAAGCAAGCTGTACATGAGTATTGCTCCAGTTACATTATTGGAGATGGCATTATGCTGTCTGTGCTGCATAGGAAATTAATGGAGACAGTGTGCTGCATCCGAGCTCCTTTTGAGACAGCTACATGGGACATGTCTTCTGAAGATGCATCTGTGAGTCAGGTTATCCCACTCATAATGCTGATTTCACATCATCTTAGTGTTCTAAATCTACGAATAGAAAAAGACAGATCTGAAGCTCAGACAACATGTCGCCTGTATCATGGGAATCTTGTAAAGAGAATGAGCGAGCGCTTCAAAACCAATGACAGATTAGTTGCAATGATGAAATCAAAACACTACATCCTTGCAACTCTCTTAGATCCCAGATTCAAGGCTATCCATCTTCCAAAAACACATAATATAGAGAAGTAGAAATGTCTATTGCTAGATGAGCTGCAGCACTCACAGGAGTCAAACACAGACAAGCACAGTACCCTCAGGTTGTCATCATCACAACATGCAGGTTCATCTTCACAAAGGGATACAGAACTGGAAAAGTCACCAAACATTAACAGTAGTTGTTCCACAACTGCCACTTCTTCAACCTTTAGTAGCAACCTAAATCGGTGGCAAAATCTTTCTCAAATTGCTGCCATGCCAGCTTATGCTGATTCCTCTTCTGAGCAGTCTCTGTCCATCATGGTAGACAGTTACCTGCAAGAACTGCCTATTCCTATTGATGCATGCCCTTTTGAATACTGGAGATCAAAAAAGTCGATTTGGACAGAGCTGTATGATGAAGCCTGTAAATATCTTGGTTGTCCTGAAACAAGTGTCTCTTCAGAATGCATGTTTAGTACAGCTATCAATATCGTGACAGACACCAGAAATAGGTTGCTGCCAGAAAATGTACACACATTAATGTTTATTAAAGTTAATACGTCAAGATTTTCATATCCCTACAAGAGTATACAAACTGATCCTGAAGTGATTGATGCTGTGAGTAGTATAAGTTCATATATCTCATCAAATGTTAAATTTCAGCCAATCAGCACGTGCCACATCAATTGACAGGTGGGTGTGTCCTAAAATGGACCAATCAGAATCGCCCCCCTTGTTAAAACAGAAGTCCCTCCCTAAAAGTGTTAGCCCCACCCACTTTTGCCGGAAGTGATGTAAGCTCGAACCCATGTCCCGTCCCTTGCACAGGAAATGACACGCGTGTGAACCCATGCCCCCCCCTTGGGCAGGAAATGACATGTGTGTGAACCCTTGTCCTGCCCACTTGTGCAGGAAATGACCCACACTGAAAATCTGGATGTGACATAACACCACCATTTTATAAGTGTCCTATGCCTCTCCTTCTCGTACACTCTTCAAACCCTGCCACCCACCACTTTGTAAGCATCTTATGCCCCTCCTTCTCGTACACTCCTTGAACCCCTGTCATGCCTTTCTGGCTGGAACCCGAGTCCCACCGTGCTAGCTTGAACTCCTGCCCCCCTTTCTCCTGCACCCCCACAGTCCTGGTTTGAACCCCTGTCCCTCTTCACCACAGTGCCCCCACCCAACCAAAAATAAGTTAGGGTTTATGTAGTGTTATGTGCCCCCTGTTGACTTGGGGGTATAACTGCAGGGGCATGTGTGTGTTTTTTTGATTAGGATATTTTCAGAAAGCAGCATTTAGTAGGCAACCTGATCAAGCAGTGGTTTCACAGATCTGTTTGAAGACCCTTCCCTGAGGGAAATCCATCTACCAGTGAGAGTACCCCTTTTTCTGTTTTGTAACAAGTTATAAAATGTGTAAATCTTGCACCAAAAGGATTCCTTTATGTATATGCATATAACATTTATAAGCTAAAACAGGGGGACCTCTGTGTAAGAAGATGGTTCAACAGTTTCTCTGGATACCATTGCAAAATGCTGGCTGTGTGTGTGTGTGTATATGTGTATGAAGATTTCTGCATTTACAGGGATCTGTAAAAATGCAGATGTAAGCTTTTGTTTTAAAAAATAAAATTGTGTGTTTTAAATTGACAGCAAGAAAGGCTAAGAATCTGGTGTGAGTGTTCCTCATTAGACACGTTGGAAAGCAATGTTGTATATGTAGATTTGAAATATAGAGTGGCTTTTTGGCCCCATGGTACGGTTGTCAGTGAGCTGGATGTCTTTGTGTATTTTAAGACTAAAACAACATCTGTGTTTCATTTACATAGCAGTGGCGAGAAGGGTTAATTGTTCCTCCTGGTAAAGGGATAAGTCATATGTTTTTTCACTATATACCCTTCAGAAAAAGCAAAACATTAAACAACTTTTGTCTTTTAGGTATTAAGATGTAGACTATGCTACTCTGTGTCACTGAGTTAAGGATTCAATTATTTAGAAAAAGACATGAATATTAAAATCAGTGCTTATAGCTTATAGCTGTTGACTTAGAAAAAAGGCACATTCTGCATACCTTTTATTATACGGTGACCCCAGGCTTTAGTAGAATGAATAGTCAATGCAACCCCAACAATCACTGTGAGTTGAAGAAAAACTTGTAAGCAGTTTTGTGAGGGCTTTTATATAGTTTGTCCATGGGGATGGGGGGAGAGGATGTTGGACTAACAACACCACATGCTCAACATTTTTTCAGTAGTAGCCACATACTTGGTGGGTGTGGGGATGGGGTGGCCATTGGACTGATAGTGCCACATGTTCAACATTTGTCAGTAGTAGCCACGCATTTGGTGGGTGTGGTGATGGTTCTACCAAGAGGGCAGTTCATTCACAGTCTTATATACCCCTGCCTGGTTACATAGCTCTTAATGGAACATAGACAGGTGCCCAGAAACACAGTTTGATTGTTAGAACAGTTTTTGGAAAAAGCATCGCAGGATGGGCCACTGGGGAGAAAGTGATAATGAAGATCTGTTGAATGCCATAGCAGACAATAATACGCTTAATGGTCCAGGAGGTACAGTATTTTATTTTTTACAAAGCATAATAATTAAGACTTTAGCTGAAAAGGTTTAACATGTAACAGCTATGTGTAGTAGCTTGTATGCATTTTTGTATAAATTAAGAGCATACACCTTTTCTCTGATTGACAGTGTATTATATAAAATAAAAATGCTATGAATGCATTAGCTATTGGACTCACAACATACAGTATTGTTGACTGAAATATAGTTGGGGCATGCTTTTTTTGTGGGGGGTGCAGAACATCATTTAGGTTTTGTGTGTGTGTGTGTGTGTGTGTGTGTGTGGGTGTGTGTGTGTGTGTGTGTTTTGATTGGGAGGGCAGTAGTCCAGATTATGTTTAGGCTGGTATGTATTTACTGCTAACTTTGTACACCTGATAGTATTTTCACCTCAAATGTGGAAATACCTATCTCAGACTCACCTGCCAACCACCTGTAATCAAAGTTTCAAGAAGCAGCTGAGAATAGCAATGAAAATCTAGAGATAGCCATAGTACAAGAAGTACTCCTAATAATTGCCTCAGATATAATCAAGGGCTCACGGGCTCAATAAATAATTAAAATGGGCGCCTGACAACAAAGCAGAAAAGGGGTTGTCTAAAATGTAATTAAAGGGAACAGGTCTACAATGTTCACAGTAACATGCACTGCTGCTTTAAATTTTAAGTTGGTGATATTTTGTATGAAGAGGTGGGGGGGACCAAATGTGCAGTAAATAGTTTAAATGACTCAGAAGGTGGTAAGAAGTAGACAATAGAGAGTGGTGGTAAACTGGGTCAGATTGGCAGAAATGAAAGTCATGAGTTAAGCACCAATGGGCGGGGTGGTGTGGGTACCACTGGGGTGAGTCCCGGAACCAGTCCTTTTTCAATATGTTCGTCAGCAACATAGTAGAAAAAATAACGTGCATGACTCAGTTGGAAGCTTTCTACCACCCCCCCCCCGTGCCACCAAGCAAGAGCCAAAGACCAATCTACATGGCCAGGCTTGTCTCTGATGCAAAGGTTTGTAATTCTGATGTTGTGTTAAATAAATAAAATAAACAGGCACTGAGGCTTGTCCATGTTGAGTGGAGCTTAGCAACTCTTCCATCAAATGGGGGTCCCTCTATAATAGACACAAGTCCCTCTCGCCTACCTTGGGTGAAAAGTTGTACCTCACCTTTACCAGTGCTAAAAATCGTAAAGATACTTCAAACACACCATCAGCCCAGACCCCTCAGTAGTGTAGAGGTTCACATAATGTGCCACCAGCAGCTTTGACCTGATTCAGTACGTGACTTTGTATTTTCCCTCTCCCCCACCTCTTACCTCCCCTTCCTGGGACAAAATTGAAAACAGACAGAATTACCCAACTGTCCTAGTCAATAGCAACTAAATAAATAAAAGCTGAACTAACGTGTCCTCGTCTAACAAATGGCATTAGCTATGTGGTTATCCAAGCCGTTTATACTACCATCAAAATGTAAGAGATTTAGCCAAGAACAGCTTGTGTTTGAGAGGGTCAGGTCCCATCCTGGCATGGGTTAGATTTGGTTAAGTCTTTGGGGGGGGACAGTATCTACTAATAATTATTAGGTTCTGACTAATAAATATTTCTTGGCTCCTATAATGTCACACATAGTATTGTGTCAATGTATTTTTGTAAATTTAAAATGCAAAGCGTTAAAAATGTATTATTTGCCTCCGTGAGGACAACAAGGTCTCATTTGCTACACATAAAGCTCAGAAATTACAATTAATCATGTATGAATGCTATTTTTTTCCCTCTTTTATTTGATGGATTTACCCCCCCAAAAAAACCCAACCAACCAAAGTACATTTTCAAACCAGTCAGCGGTATCTTGGGTTAGTGCTGATGTAATTCAAGTAACAGTTACATCATTTTCCTCTAGGTCCTGTCAGTTTGATACACATAGTATATTAAATAGTCAAAAATCAGTCTTTGCTACACATTTTCTGATAGGTCTTGTATTAATGACCTCCTCTACATTATATTAAGGCCTTTTCTACAGGCATAGGAGCTGAATGACAAATGATGCCCTCTGCCTGGCTCTCACTAGTTCCATTCAATCCTTGGCGGATTATGGTACAGTAATCTACAGATCTGCATCTGACACTGCTCTTAAAAGAACAATGCTCTCCATCAATAAAGTGTGTTGCCTCATAACGGGGGCACCAAAGCTGATCCATACCTGTGATATTTACAATCGAGTGAACTGGCAAAGCTTTAAGGACAGGCTAGACAATCACACCAGCCTGATCACCAAGAAACTTACCACCTCACTCTCCCTTCCCTGGGTCTAGCAGCTCATCTTCCCAGATCCTACCCACCTTATTCTACTAGGAGCTCTGATTAGGCCCTCTGCTGAGTCCCCTTCCATAAAGTATCCCTAGAGGCAGACATCATTCTTCCACAGGGTTCCTGTCCTGTGCAGTGGCCAGCTTCTTCTGGTTTCCTCTACAGTGAAATGGGGGCTCCTTTAAAACTAAACTGCCAGCATCTACTCTCTGTGAATAGTTGTGACTGCTCTTAGCCTTTACTGGTCAATCTGGGACTGCTCATGGCTTGTCCATCAATTTCCCCCTACTCCTCCCAACTTATCTTGGTCTAATTTCTCCTCCCCACTCTTGTCCTCCCTGACCTTTACTCATCCTTTACTTGTACTATTTCTTATTTCTCCTTCTCAGTACCAAATATCCCTCTTCTCAACATTTCTACCTACCCCCTCACCCCCACCAGCTATCTCATAACTCTCCTTGACTGACGTCTTTCTGGCCTCCCTTTCTTTTCTTTAATTCCCTACTTGTTTATGAAATTAGCTAGCATTGCATGCACCATGTTTGCTTCATCATCATGTACTCCACCCTCAGTTATGATGCACTACATTACTTGTATGCTCTTATCCTGTGTATTATGTACTGTATTCATTTCCTGTAATGTTTTGCACCCTGTCTGTTTTAAATCTATTTAATGTGTTTGCTTGTCATGCATGCTGCCCTTATTTATGATGCTCTTCATATAATGTACTCTATTATTTCCATACTCGTACCCTGTGTATAACGTACTCTATTATTTCCATACTCGTACCCTATGTATAATGTACTCTATTATTTCCATACTCGTACACTGTGTATAACGTACTCTATTATTTCCATACTCGTACCCTATGTATAATGTACTCTATTATTTCCACACTCGTACCCTATGTATAATGTACTCTATTATTTCCATACTCGTACCCTATGTATAACGTACTGTATTAATCTCCTGTAATTTGTTTATAAGCTGTCTGCTTATAAATGTGATGTGGAGCGATTGCAAGATTTGATTACTCTAAGGGCTGTAATTCCAAGACTTCAGTTAGTAAATAAATAAATAAATATTGACCATTTACTCATAAAAAAAATGGCAAATGTATGGCAGATGCCCTAGGTAGATCATCAACCATTTGAGCACTGTATGTGCCCCCCCGAAAAAAAAACACAACACTATTTTATTCTTAAAATGTAAGTTTTGTTTTCCTGTGTTTTCATTCCAGCCTCTACCACAGCTCCCTCCTTATTAATTCTTTTCAGAGTTAACTCTTTTTGCTGAGGCTCCCAAGCTCTCACAAAGGGTACTGCTACCTCAGTACCTAACCCCAATGCATGAGGCCACAAAAATGTGCACTTCTATCCTGATCCTCTTATAATTATTCCAAAACATGTCCACAAAGTTTCCACTCATGTGACCTATATCCATTCTACCACATGCCTCCTGAAATTTATACTTACCACTGTACCCCTCCTGAAATGTGTACATCTGCATCTCTCACAAATGTTGCATGTGTCCCTCCTTCTCCTTCTTTGCCCATCGAACCCCTGCCATGCCATCCTGGCTGAAATCCTAGTCCCACTGCCCTAGCTCAAACCCCTGTCCCCTTCACCATGCCCTGTCCTCCATGAACCTGAATCCTTTTCCCCCCTTTCACCACCACCACCTACCTTGCACTCACCCTCACCCCACTCTCAGAAATTGTGCACCCACCCCACCCCAGCAACATTTGTATTCCATCCCCACAAACAAGACGCGTGCCCATCTGTGCATGTTCAGATTGATACCATTTGTTTTACTCCAGCCTTTGTACTCCTTTGGGGAGAGAGTAAGGTGGGGGGATATTTATTTATCCAGAAGCAAATGATTTGGGACCTTTTATTGTATCAACATAGATGTAACAAAAAGAACATCGTTCCTTAAGTCCTTCCTCAGAAGCTTAATGAAAGTTAGTTATAAAATCCCATACTTTTTACACATACAGATCATGCAGACAAAAACAGAAAACAATCCTACTGCTTCAAAATGTGCATTTAAAAAATACAAAAGAAAATGTCAGAGAACTTGAACAGTACCGGTTCACCTTCAGCTAAAAGGGCCTTAGGGTCAGCTGTGCTTGGTGCTCCTCGAATAGCAGTTTTTTTGTTTGGCACTTACACTGACATTAATATTGTCAATTTGTATTATCATTTATAAACTCCTGTTACTACACTATATGCCTTAAGCTTTGTATACCTCTCTGCTTGAGTAGCTGTTACCTTATTCTGAAAGTATATTTAAGTCATTTTGATTTATGTGCAGTGCACTCCTTACATGTTATACTTTTGGATAGCAAAATGTAAGCTATGTTACTGAGTCACTGATTGGCATGCAACAGCTGTTAGTGTAAACTGTGTGTCTTTGTGTCTTAAGACACAGTTTACACAAAAGCATACATTTCCACTTCCAACGCATTTTTTTACTGAAACATACCTGTAAATGTACAATCTCTGATTACACCATATGTTTTATTACTGCACAAGAATTAGAATTACTTTGCTAAATATAAATAAATGCATACTAAATTTATGATAGCAATGTTCTCTGAAGCAATACAATTAAATCTCTGAGTAATATGTTTGAAATCAATGTGTTTTGCCACTGCAACATAGATGCACTGACATATGTCCATGTATGTAAATACCACTAGAATGCCTCAAACTTCAGCAGCTTGCAATACGTATATTTAGTATTTTTAGACCTGTTTGTTGACTGGACTGCCAAACGAAAAGGCTTACCATTACAAAAATCAGTCTAATTAGGATCAGCTCATCTTCACTCAGTGACACTTTCTTTCACATTTTAAGATTGTTGACTGCTATGCCATCATAGAGAAACCACGTAGGCCAGATTAACCTATCAGTGTATGTATGCCATCTTTTGTAAATAACTACCGCTATTAACCGTACTGAATGTTGACTGTGTGCAGCTTTCCATAACTTCCTGTTATCTTTCAATGTACAATGTCTTTCTGGCACGTCTCAATGTAATTAGATGGGACTGACTCTGAAAAAAGGTGCTTCTACTCTGTGTGGGTCACACTGATTAAAATGCATTTAAATAGCAAACACAATACTATGAAATCTCTATAGAGATATAAAATGTAAGATATCTGGTTGACATTGTCCAGCCCCTTACAGCAGTCTGCCGTCGATGTTCTGCTGCTGTAGACAAAAGATGAAGAGAAGGACTGAGTAAAGTTTGACATAACATTGTCACAAATAGTTATTTTGCAAACATTTTAAAAACACAATACAAAAACACAAATTAAGAAATAAATGTGGAGACTTGTACTGAACTCTGATCTCATTGAAATAATCTTAGTATGCTGTATTATACAACAGCAGCAAGTTTGTAGCAGTTAATGTATCATCACATCATAATGTCATAAAATCCTAACCCCAAAGAACAATCCTACAAAACAAAATGTACTTTTGTGTGGAGTACTGATTGCAGTGCATACATTACAGTAACTGACATTTTTAAATACATTTTCGGCATATTTAGAAACTAGTAATACTGAAAGTAGCATGTGATCACAATTCCATGCAAATATACTTAACAAATAAAAAGCACATCTGAATGTTTGCGTATTTTCAGCCCTCTACACTGATGAGACAATTCTGCACATTGTAACATTATTACCATTTTCTGGCATTCTATACCATTGAGACTGTCACCCTATGAAGCTTTCATGCATCCCACTGCACTAATGGTAGTAACTGATGTCTCAGATTTTTTATCATATTCTGCAAACTTAAAATGTTATCATAGTCTACAGTATAGTAGTATTGGTATCTCACACTTCTTAAACTATATAAAGGGGTGGGGTGCAGACTTTGGCAGTAGTGCATGGAAGGTACAGTACAGAGGTTTGGAGTAGTGTGGCGCAAAGTATACTAATTTGTGGAAGGGTGCAGTGATATGCATGTACATTCTCTGAAGGTTACAAGAGAAGGGGTGCAGAATTTTCGCAGTCTTGCAAATGTTGCTATTTGTGCAGGGAATGGGGTAAACATTTGGGTAAGGGTGTGGATTATGGAATTAAGTTTTGGGAGGTGTACAGGAGAAGCAATACAAATCTTGGGGAGAATAAAGGTAGGGATAAACAGAGTTCAGAGTGTGGGGAATAAGTAAAACATTAAAAGGTTCCAGGTGCAGGGGGACAACTGTTGTGAAGGGAGTGAGGAGAAGGTAAAGACAGCATTTGGTATCAGGGAGTTGTGAAAGGTTACTGGTTTGGGGGATCTGTGTAGGGATACAGGTGTGAGGGTAGTTGTGAAAGGTTACTGGTTTGGGGGAGCTGTGTAGGGGTACAGGTGTGAGGGAAGTTGTGAAAGGTTGTAGATTTGTGGGAAGCTGTGCAGGGGCACAAGTTTCAGGCATCATGGGGCAGGAGTACAAAGGCTGGAGTAAAACAAATGGTATCAATCTGGACATGCACAGATGGGCACGCGTCTTGTTTGTGGGGATGGAATACAAATGTTGCTGGGGTGGGGTGGGTGCACAATTTCTGAGAGTGGGGTGAGGGTGAGTGCAAGGTAGGTGGTGGTGAAAGGGGGAAGGTCTGAGGTTCATGGAGGACAGGGCATGGTGAAGGGGACAGGGGTTTGAGCTAGGGCAGTGGGACTAGGATTTCAGCCAGGATGGCATGGCAGGGGTTCGATGGGCAAAGGAGGAGAAGGAGGGACACATGCAACATTTGTGAGAGATGCAGATGTACACATTTCAGGAGGGGTACAGTGGTAAGTATAAATTTCAGGAGGCATGTGGTAGAATGGATATAGGTCACATGAGTGGAAACTTTGTGGACATGTTTTGGAATAATTATAAGGGGATCAGGATAGAAGTGCACATTTTTGTGGGCTCATGCATTGGGGTTAGGTACTGAGGTAGCAGTACCCTTTGTGAGAGCTTGGGAGCCTCAGCAAAAGGAGTTAAATCTGAAAAGAATTAATAAGGAGGGAGCTGTGGCAGAGGCTGGAATGAAAACACAGGAAAACAAAACTTACATTTTAAGAATAAAATAGTGTTGTGTTTTTTTGGGGGGGGGCACACACAGTGCTCAAATGGTTGATGATCTACATAGGGTACCTGACATACATTTGCCATTTTCTTTTACAAGTAAATGGTCAATAATTATTTATTATTAACTTACTGAAGTCTTGCAATTACAGCCCTCAGAGTAAACAAATCTTGCAATTGCTCCACATCACATTTATAAGCAGACAGCTTATAAACAAATTACAGGAGATTAATACAGTACGTTATACATAGGGTACGAGTATGGAAATAATAGAGTACATTATACATAGGGTACGAGTGTGGAAATAATAGAGTACATTATACATAGGGTACGAGTATGGAAATAATAGAGTATGTTATACATAGGGTACGAGTATGGAAATAATAGAGTATGTTATACATAGGGTACGAGTATGGAAATAATAGAGTACATTATACATAGGGTACGAGTGTGGAAATAATAGAGTACATTATACATAGGGTACGAGTGTGGAAATAATAGAGTACGTTATACACAGGGTACGAGTATGGAAATAATAGAGTACATTATATGAAGAGCATCATAAATAAGGGCAGCATGCATGACAAGCAAACACATTAAATAGATTTAAAACAGACGGTGCAAAACATTAGAGGAAATGAATACAGTACATAATACACAGGATAAGAGCATACAGGTAATGTAGTGCATCATAACTGAGGGTGGAGTACATGATTATGAAGCAAACATGGTGCATGCAATGCTAGCTAATTTCATAAACAAGTAGGGAATTAAAGAAAAGAAAGGGAGGCCAGAAAGACGTCAGTCAAGGAGAGTTATGAGATAGCTGGTGGGGGTGAGGGGGTAGGTAGAAATGTTGAGAAGAGGGATATTTGATACTGAGAAGGAGAAATAAGAAATAGTACAAGTAAAGGATGAGTAAAGGTCAGGGAGGAACAGAGTGGGGAGGGAAAAATTAGACCAAGATAAGTTGGGAGGAGTAGGGGGAAATTGAGGAACAAGCCATGAGCAGTCCCAGATTGACCAGTAAAGGCTAAGAGCAGTCACAACTATTCACAGAGAGTAAATGCTGGCAGTTTAGTTTTAAAGGAGCCCCCATTTCACTGTAGAGGAAACCAGAAGAAGCTGGCCACTGCACAGGACAGGAACCCTGTGGAAGAATGATGTCTGCCTCGAGGGATGCTTTACGGAAGGGGACACAGTAGAGGGCCTAATCAGAGCTCCTAGTAGAATAAGGTGGGTAGGGTCAGGGAAGATGAGCTGCTGGACCCCAGGGAGCGGAGAGTGAGGTGGTAAGCTTCTTGGCAAGCAGGCTGGTGTGATTGTCTAGCCTGTCCTTAAAGCTTAGCCAGTTCACTCGATTGTAAATATCACTGGTATGGATCAGCTTTGGTGCCCCTGTTATGAGGCAACACATTTCATTGATGGAGAGCATTATTCTTTTTAGAGCAGTGTCAAATGCAGATCCACAGATTACTATACCATAATCTACCAAGGATTGAATGGAACTAGTGAGAGCCAGGCAGAGGGCATCATTTGTCATTCAGCTCCTATGCCTGTAGAAGAGACCTTAATATAATGTAGAGGAGGTCATTAATAAAAGATATATCAGAAAATGTGTAGCAAAGACTGATTTTTGACTATTTGATATACTATGTGTATCAAACTGACAGGACCTAGAGGAAAATTATGTAACTGTTACTTGAATTACATCAGCACTAACCCAAGATACCGCTGACTGGTTTGAAAATGTACTTTGGTTGGTTGTTTTTTTTTGGGGGGGGTAAATCCATCAAATAAAAGAGGGAACTAAATAGCATTCATACATGATTAATTGTAATTTCTGAGCTTCATGTGTAGCAAATGAGACCTTGTTGTACTCACAGAGGCAAATAATAAATTTTTAAAGCTTTGCATTTTAAATTTACAAAAATACATTGACACAATACTATGCATGACATTATGGGAGCCAAGTAATATTTATTAGTCAGAACCTAATAATTATTAGTAGATACTGTCCCCCCAAAGACTTAATCAAATCTAACCCATGCAGGATGGGACCTGACCCTCTCAAAACACAAGCTGTTCTTGGCTAAATCTCTTACATTTTGATGGTTGTATAAATGGCTTGGATAACCACATAGCTAATGCCATTTGTTAGACAAGGACACTTTAGTTCAGCTTTTATTTATTTAGTTGCTATTGACTAGGACAGTTGGGTAATTCTGTCTATTTTCAATTTTGTCCCAGGAAGGGGAGATAAGATGTGGGGGAGAGGGAAAATACAAAGTCACGTACTGAATCAGGTCAAAGCTGCTGGTGGCACATTATGTGAACCTCTACACTACTGAGGGGTCTGGGCTGATGGTGTGTTTGAAGTATCTTTATGGTTTTTAGCACTGGTAAAGGTGAGGTACAAGTTTTCCCCAAGGTAAGTGAGAGGGACTTGTGTCTAGTATAGAGGGATCCCCATTTGATGGAAGAGTTACTAAGCTCCACTCAACATGGACAAGCCTCAGTGCCTGTTTATTTTATTTATTTAACACAACATCAGAATTACAAACCTTTGCATCAGAGACAAGCCTGGCAATGTAGATTGGGCTTTGGCTCTTGCTTGCTGGCACTGGGGTGGGTGGGTAGAAAGCTTCCAACTGAGTCATGCACGTTATTTTTTCTACTGTATACTGATGAACTTATTGAAAACGGACTGGTTCCAGGACTCACCCCAGTGGTACTCACCCCACCCTGTCCATTGGTACCTAACTCCTGACTTTCATTTCTGCCAATCTGACCCAGTTTACCACCACTCTCAATTGTCTCCTTCTTACCACCTTCCCAGTCATTTGACTAAGGCATTAGATTTATCCACTTGTGACTATGTACTGCACATTTGGTCCTCTAACCACCTCTTCATACAAAATATCACCAACTCAAAATTTAAAGCAGCAGTGCATGTTACAGTGAACATTTTAGACCTGTTCCCTTTAATTACATTGTAGACAACCCCTTTTCTGCTTTGCTGTAAGGTGCCCATTTTTATTATTTATTGAGCCTGTGAGCCCTTGATTATATCTGAGGCAATTATTAGGCGTACTTCTTGTACTATGGATATCTCTAGATTTTCATTGCTATTCTCAGCTGCTTCTTGAAACTTTGATTACAGGTGGTTGGCGGGTGAGTCTGAGATAGTATTTTCACCTCAAATGTGGAAATACCTATCAGGTATACAAAGTTAGCAGTAAATACATACCAGCCTAAACATAATCTGGACTACTGTCCTCCCAATCAAAACACACACACACACACACACACACAAAACCTAAATGATGTTCTGCACCCCCCACAAAAAAACATGCCCCAACTATATTTCAGTCATCAATACTGTATATAGTGAGTCCAATAGCCAATACATTCATAACATTTTTATTTTATATAATACACTGTCAATCAGAGAAAAGATGTATGCTCTTAATTTATACAAAAATGCATGCAAGTTACTACACATAGCTGTTACATGTTAAACCTTTTCAGCTAGTGTCTTAATTATTATGCTTTGTAAGAAAGAAAATACTGTACCCCCTGGAATGTTAAGCGTACTATTGTCTGCTATGGCATTCAACAGATCTTCATTATCACTTTCTCCCCAGTGGTCCATCCTGCGATGCTTTTTCAAAAAACTGTTCTAACAATCAAACTGTGTTTCTGGGTGCCTGTCTATGTTCCATTAAGAGCTATGTAACCAGGCAGGGGTATATAAGACTGTGAATGAACTGCCCTCTTGGTAGAACCATCACCACACCCACCAAGTACGTGGCTACTACTGACAAATGTTGAACATGTGGCACTATCAGTCCAACAGCCCCTCATCACCACACGCCACCATGTACATGGCTACTACTGAAAAAATGTTGAGCAGGTGGTGCTGTTAGTCCATCAGCCCCCCATCCCCACACCCACCAAGTACGTGGCTACTACTGACAAATGTTGAACATGTGGCACTATCAGTCCATCAACCCCCCATCACCACATGCCACCATGTACGTGGCTACTACTGAAAAAATGTTGAGCAGGTGGTGTGGTTAGTCCATCAGGCCCCCATCACCACACACCACCATGTACATGGCTACTACTGACAAATGTTGAACATGTGGCACTATCAGTCCATCAGCCCCCATCACCACATGCCACCATGTACGTGGCTACTACTGAAAAAATGTTGAGCATGTGGCACTATCAGTCCATCAGCCCTCCATCACCACATGCCACCATGTACGTGGCTACTACTGAAAAAATGTTGAGCATGTGGCGTTGTTAGTCCATCATCCTCCCCCCCATCCCCATGGACAAAATATATAAAAGCCCTCACAAAACTGCTTACAAGTTTTTCTTCAGCTCACAGTGATTGTTGGGGTTGCATTGACTATTTATTCTGCTAAAGCCTGGGTCACCGTATAATAAAAGGTATGCAGAATGTGCCTTTTTTCTAAGTCAACAGCTATAAGCTATATGCTATAAGTGCTGATTTTAGTATTCATGTCTTTTTCTAAACAATTAAATCCTTAACTCAGTGACACAGAGTGACATAGTCTACATCTTACTACCCAAAAGACAAAAGTTGTTTAATGCTTTGCTTTTTCTGAAGGGTATATAGTGAAAAAACATATGACTTATCCCTTTACAAGGAGGAACAATAAACCCTTCTTGCCACTGCTATGTAAATGAAACACAGATGTTGTTTTACTCTTAAAATACACAAAGACATCCAGCTCACTGATAACTGTACTATGGGGCCAAAAAGCCACTCTATATTTCAAATCTACATATATGACATTGCTTTCCTACATGTCTAATGAGGAACACACACACCAGATTCTTAGCCTTTCTTGCTGTCAATTTAAAACACAGTTTTATCTTTTAAAACAAAAGCTTACATCTGCATTTTTACAGATCCCTGTAAATGCAGAAATCTTGACACACACAGCCAGCATTTTGCAATGCTATCCATAGAAACTGTTGAACCATCTTTATACAGAGGTCCCCTTGTTTTAGCTTATAAATGTTATATGCATATACATAAAGGAATCCTTTTGGTGCAAGTTTTACACATTTTATATCTTGTTACAAAACAGAAAAAGGGGTACTCTCACTGGTAGATGGATTTCCTTCAGGGAGGGGTCTCTAAACAGATCTGTGAAACCACTGCACGATCAGGTTGCCTGCTAAATGCTGCTTTCTGAAAATATCCTAATCAAAAAACATACACATGCCCCTGCAGTTATACCCCCAAGTCAACAGGGGGCACATAACACTACATAAATCCTAACTTATTTTTGGGTGGGTGGGGGCACTGGGGTGAAGAGGGACAGGGATTCGAACCAGGATGGTGGGGTGCAAGAGAAAGGGGGGGCAGGAGTTCAGGCTAGCACGGTGGGACTCGGGTTCCAGCCAGGAAGGCATGGCAGGGGTTAGAGGAGTGTATGAGAAGGAGGGGCGTAAGATGCTTACAAAGTGGTGGGTGGCAGGGTTTGAAGAGTGTACAAGAAGGAGGGGCGTAGGACGCTTACAAAATGGTGGTGTTATGTCATGTCCAGGTTTTCAGTGTGGGTCATTTCCTGCACAAGTGGGCAGGACAAGGGTTCACACGCATGTCATTTCCTGTGCAAGGGACGGGACATGGGTTCGAGCTTACGTCACTTCCGGCAAAAGTGGGTGGGGCTAATGCTTTTAGGGATGGACTTCCAGTTTAACAAGGGGCAATTCTGATTGGTCCATTTTAGGACACACCCACCTGTCAAATGACGTGGCACGCGATGATTGGCTGAAATTTAACATTTGACGACATATATGAACTTATACTACAGTTGTGGATGTTGATGGTGATGACAACTCAGATGGTGGTGGCTGTTAAATACTGTGTGAGGCAGAGTCTCTCTGCACCAAAAAGGAAACTTTTACAGACTGTGATGACTTTGGTTGTCTCTCTCCTTTGTTGATCTACTACCTTGGACTATATACTCCCCCAAAACATTTACAATTTCATGGCAAACTGCTTTGTAGATAGGGTCTAAAGTGAACAAGTTTTAGATATAGGGCAATTTTAACATCAGTGGGAACAGGCCCACATTTGGCATAAAAAGGACACTGTCATGTCAATCATTTCTGTATCATATTATTTATAATTAAAGTGCAAACATATATTTTTGGATTTATCTTCTGTGACTTTGTGGTGCATCATTATGGACTGGGACCGGGGTGGTCTATTTTTCAATTTTAGAGAGGACAAAACAATGAGTTCTAATTGGTAGCTGTTTATTATTTTTTCAATTACAGAAATGTTAGCCATAAACTAAAATGATTCATATGTAACTTTTCTTACTGAATACAAAATTATGGGAAAAACTGTATTTTGTATTCTTATGTTTCTGTAGGCAGCATCCTGTTACAAGTCTCTTTCAAGAAACAGAGTCATCTGGAGTTTTACCTATGTCATGGTTGAGCACATATTCTGTAAGCATAGGTCTCATACCACAATAGCTCGTGTTTAACATTCTGTTGTACACAGACCATGGCATAATAGCAACGACTCTCAGATTACTGGTTCCATGAAGAGGACCATACAGAATGTTGTCCATGAGAAGAAAGCAATTGAAAAGACAGTTTTTCACATAAGTGTTGTTTATTAAGGAACAGTTAAGTATGGCTCATTTGGAGGCAAGAGTTTCATTTTTCTTGAGTAAGCATGTGGTAGTTTTAGCATTTGAGAGGGGGGAGGAGGGTAGAATGGTGCTGGAGGGTGGGAAAGGGCTGGAGGTTGGTTTAACATGGATGCAAGAGGGAGACAGATGGCATGGATGCTAGTGCATGGGTGAGGGTTGGGGGACTGGGTTTTAACATGGGTGAGGGACAGAGAAGTGTGACATGAATGGCAGTTCATGACTAAGTGTGGGTGTAGTTTAAACATTTTGGTGAGGGAGGAGGGTGGAATACATGCTTGAGGAGGGTGAGGGCTGTGGGTTGGTTTTAACATGGGTGTAAGGGTGGTATGGGTGCTACTGCACAGATGAGGATGGTGGAAAAAAGTGGAATGGGTGATGGGGTGAAAGATGGGTGTTGTTTTAGTCCTTTCGTTTACAGATTCGTGATCAGCTGGGGATGGTGAGGAAAAAGAAGATGACAGACTGAACCTACTATACATATATATATATATATATATATATATATATATTTCTTTTATTATTAAATACATTGCAAAATGCTGCCACCTAGCACAATTGTCATGTCCCCTTTAAGAAAAGAATAAAGGAATCAGAAATAAAAGAAAATCTGCATCAGCAGTTTTCACAGAATGTGACCTATCATAAAGTGTTTTTGCTTTACAAGTAGTGTTAATTTGATACATAATGGGGTTGATAGACACTGTCCCTTAAACATCACATGCCAACTGCAGCAGCTACATTAAATGTTCCTTAAGTTAGTATGTGGTGAGGAAAACATTTTATTTATGTGACTGAAATACAGATTTTATTGATGTATCAGCTGCAAAAATGCATAATCTTAGAAAGTTGTATATATTACTTCAATCTGCCAACAAGAATGTTTGTATATGTATGGATTATCTTAGAAAATTGCATGCATTTTTTGCCAGCAACAATGACTGGCATTTTTTTTTATTCAAATGTCTTGACTGACTACGTTATGACATAATATGTTTTGCAACAGTTCCACATGCTGCTGCTGCAGCACCTTGGCTTGACTTTGTTATAAAAGCTTTCTTTTAAACATATTAAACAATTTAAACAGAAAGCAGCAAATAGCTGAGATTAGGTAATATCAGTTATTTTTTCCTCATAATTCATGACGATAAATATATACAACTGAGTACATAAATGGCTAATGTGTCTCTTTCTTTCACTAAGGAACTATGATGCAGCTGCAGCAGGAAAACTTTAACATATGGGTGGGTGGGTGGGTGAGCCTGTTACGTATTAAGTTGCTGGCTTTAGCAAACAGAAGAAACCATAGATAAAACTAGTTGTATTCCTATCAATGTCACACATGATAATTTCTATCCCTCTTATATTGAACAGTTTTTCCTTTACGTGTATTTTATTACTATCTTCATTACTGGCAGTGCAATTAAAACATAGGGTTTGAGTTCTAAAAAGTTCTAAAAAAAGATTAGAACCATAGAACTTTTTCAAAGTTCTAGACTAGAACTAGAACCCAGAACTTCAGAGGGTTCTGACAACCCTACCCCAAATCCACACACAGAGATGTCCCCTGTTCCAAGCTTCTCAGCTGGGAAGTGTTCTGATAGGAGAGGGCTGTGTCAGAGGCCTAATAAGGGGAAGGGAACAAAGGAATCAAATTAGTATGTAGGAGGCTAGATCAGGACCCTACTGCACATGCGTAAGATGGCGGACACACACGCTAGAGATTCTACACAATTCCACAGCAAGTAAGTACTCTAACTCAGTATTATGGGTTCCTATATCACAGTAAAAACAGTGCTAGTTAACAGCAGAGACATGGAGTAAAACAGCCCTTAAAGTAACATGAGTAAACACCCCAAATACCCATACAGAGATGTCCAGATATCCAGTAGCAGAAACAATCAGTCACTGTGTGGGGACAGAAAATAGATCCCAAATAGTTTAACAGTTCTCCTCGAGCAGGATAGAGGGAAGGAGGCTTTAGCTCTTAAGGCTCTCTGCGATCCCTTGCTTCAAGTTCCTCAGCTGGGCAGTGTTCTGAGGGGAGAGGGCTGTGTCTAAGGCCTATGAGGGAAAGGGAACAAAGGAATCACATTAGTATGCAGTGGGCAAGATCAGGACCCTACTGCACATGCAGCAAATGTTGGGACTGAGTTGGGATACAGAAGGCTACTGCACATGTGCAAGATGGCGGAAACACATGCTAGAGTTTCTACACAATTCTAAAGAAGGTAAGCAGTCTAAACACAGTATTTACAGACTTCTAAAACACAGTATAATAGTGCTAGATTATTAGTAGAGACATGCAGCAAAACAGCTCTTAAAGAAACATGAGTAAACACCCCAAATCCCCATACAGAGCTGTCAAGATATCCAGTAGCAGAAACAATCAGTCACTGTGTTGGGACAGAAAATAGTCCTCAAATAGTTTAACAGTTCTCGACAAGCAGGCTGGAGGGAAGGAGGCTTTACCTCTTAAAGCCCTCTGCAAACCCCTGTTCCACGCTCCTCAGCTGGGCAGTGTTATGAGGGGAGAGGACTGCTTTAGAGGCCTAAAAGGGGAAGATATCAAAGGAATCACATTAGTATGTAGCGGGCTAGATCAGGACCCTACTGCACATGCACCAACTGTTGGGACTGAGTCAGGATACAAAAGTCTACTGCACATGCACAAGATGGCAGACACACATGCTAGAGATTCTACACAATTCTACAGCAGGAAGGCACTCTAACACAGTATTACAGGCTCCTATATCACAGTATAATAGTGCCAGTTAACAGCAGAGACATGCAGTAAAACAGCCCTTAAAGTAACATGAGTAAACACCGCAAATCCTCTTGCAGAGATGTCCAGATATTCAGTAGCAGAAACAATCAGGCACTATGTAGATACAGAAAATAGACCCCAAATAGTTTAACAGTTCTCCACAAGCAGGCTGAAGGGAAGGAGGCTTTATCTCTTAAGGTTCTCTGCAATCCTGTTCCAAGCTCCTCAGCTGGGCAGTGTTCTGAGGGGAGAGGGCTGTGTCAGTACCCTATAAGGGGAAGGGAACAAAGGAATCACATTAGTATGTAGTGGGCTAGGTCAGGACACTACTGCACGTGTGCCAACTGTTGGGACTGAGTCGGGATACAGAAGGCTACTGCGCATGTGAAAGATGGCGGACACACAAGCTAGAGATTCTACACATTTCTACAGCAAGTAACACCTTAACGCAGTATTACAGGTTCCTATATCACAGTAAAAACAGTGCTAGTTAACAGCAGAGACATGCAGTAAAACAGCCTTTAAAGTAATATGAGTAAACACCACAAATCCCCGTACAGAGATGTCCAGATATCCAGTAGCAGAAACAATCTGTCTCTGTGTGGGAACAGAAAACAGACCTCAAATAGTTTAACAGTTCTCCACAAGCAGGATGGAAGGAAGGAGGCTTTAGCTCTTAAGGCTCTCCACAATCCCTTGTTTCAAGCTCCTCAGCTGGGCAGTGTTCTGAGGGGAGAGGGCTGTGTTCTGAGGGGAGAGGGCTGTGTCAGAGGCTTATAAGGGGAAGGGAACAAAAGAATCACATTAGTATGCAGCGGGCTAGATCGGGACCCTACTGCGCATGCGCCAACTGCTGGGACTGAGTCGAGATACAGAAGGCTACTGCACATGCGCAAGATGGTCGACACACACGCTAGAGTTTCTACACAATTCTAAAGAAGGTAAGCACTCTATACACAGTATTTACAGACTTCTAAAACACAGTTTAATAGTGGTAGATTATCAGTAGAGACATGCAGCAAAACAGCCCTTAAAGAAACACGAGTAAACGCCCCAAATCCCCGTACAGAGATGTCCAGATATCCAGTAGCAGAAACAATCAGTCACTGTGTCGGGACAGAAAATAGACCTCAAAATAATTTAACAGTTCTCCACATCCAGAGGGAAGGGAAGTATTCAAATAGTCACTATATGGTGTTATTTCAGTGTTACAGTAGCAGTGTACACTTCCTGCACACTTCATTTCATAATGCAGTCCATCAGTGTTTAATCAGTGCATCTTCAGGTCTCTGTTGGTGTACATGCAGTGCTGATACAGTGTGTGTGAATTATGTTAATTAGCACTGCATCTACACCTGTAGTGCACTTCAGTGTGCAGTGTGATTTTGGTAGCACTCCTGTCAGCAGTGTTATAGTTCTGTTTCAGTGTATTAGGCTGCATTATTTATTTATTTTATTTAGTTTTTGTTGACCAGGTAAGTGCACTAGACAAATCCTGCCTATTTTCAGGCACAACCCGGGGAAGGGAGAGGGAGATACAGATGAAGCCAACTGACCTTGAACCAGATTAAGCTGTTGATGGTAATTTTAGTGAATGAGGGAAATTTGGCCAGGACACTGGGGAAATTCCCCTACACTTTTCGATAAGTGCCATGGGATCTTTAGCATCCACCTGCACTACCACCAATGCAGGCAGATGGGACCTCAGTTCAACGTTTCATCCAAAAGACGACACCTCAGAAGTGCAGCACCCCTCTCATGCTGCACTACAGTGTCAGTACTGGGATATTAACCCAAGTGCCAGATGTGGGAACTGAACCCACGGCCCTCTGATCTCCTAGTCTCAGAGGTGAGTGTGCTACCTACTGAGCCACTGACACTAATTAAAGATGGCATTGAATAAAATTCAACAAAAACAAAACAGTATTCATTTGCAAGTATCTGCAACCTCAGCAGAGGAAACTTTGCTTAAGGGTTCCTGAGTGAGAAAATTGTCTGTGAATTCCAAAGAAGATGGAGATCTTGGAGGCTATGTCTATAGGAGGTGCTAAAGTCTGTTACCTCATGTTTGACTCAAAGTCACAAGGAAGGGGGTGGACATTTAGGTAAAGGAATGACCAACAATCGTTCTGGTTTGCAGATAATGGTATGGGAGCCTCCCTGATATGCAGGTCCTCACCAATATTTCCAGGTTTATCTTCAAAAGGAGAAGAGAGCCTCTTTGGACTGGGAGCACATGCACTGTGTGGAAAATTATTTTCGGTATGTATGTATGTATGTGACCAGTATTTCCAGGTTTATCTTCAAAAGGAGAAGAGAGCCTCTTTGGACTGGAAGCACATGCACTGTGTGGAAAATTATTTTCTGTATCAAGGGGCTGTTCCAGTGAAGTGTGAGTATATTTATATGTATATCATCATCATCATCAAATCTTTATTTATTCAGGCGAACATCATTGAGCAAGGCTCATTTACAAGATGGACCTGATAAGGTCAAGGTTCAATAGTTGATACACAACAGATACATCATACACTTATATAAGACAGTTATACATACAGGTGAAAATAATGTTTATAAACACAGTGATGTACAGTAAATTCACATGATAAAAAATGGTTACAGGAAAGTTAAGCTAATATTTACAGTATGTACAGTATATACATATCCCAGTGGGGGGACATGGCAGACACTCAACATAATGTAATACTAGGATGGTGAAGGTATTACTGGGTGCCATAAGATGGGGTGTCTGTCTGGAAGGAATATGCCATATATGGTTTGGAAGGGGAGATTTGTGAGATGACAATGCTAGCTCTAGTGGTAGCAATTGCATTTCTCTTTGAAGAAGACTGGACAATGCTGTTTAAAGGATGCAAATGGAATGATATTGGACAGTTTTAGGGATTTTTGTAGGGTGTTCCATGCTATAGCTAGAGAATAGCTGATTGCTGCCCTCCCTAGCCTGGTGTTGAATTTGGACAATTTGAGCAGGATGATGTTGTTGCTTCTTAGGGCATAGGAATAATGTATATGTATATGTATATGTATATGTATATGTATGTATGTGTGTGTGTGTGTGTGTGTGTGTGTGTGTGTGAGTGTGTGTGTGTATATGTCTATATCTCTATCTATATCTATAATGGGATTTATCAATCGCATTGGACAAACACCATTAGGTGACTGTGCATATATCGGAGTGCAACCACACACCTGCACTTTTACTCCCCTCCAAAACAATGTTGCCATTTTATAAGATAGATAACCCACTGTGTAGTGTGTGGAGGTGCAGTGATATACACACGCTTTGGTGGTTGATGCACTCGGCCTGCGGCCTCGTGTGCAACAACACACACACCAAGGTGTGCGTATATCAGAGCATGACTGCACACCCTACAATGGGTTACCTATCACACACACACGCATATATGAGACAGTACTTCTTGCAGAACAAAAACACTGCATTAATGCAGGCATTAGAATGCAAAGCACACAAAGCAAGAAAATAAAAATAGGGTTTGAGCCTCATGAGTCTTGGCAAATTGGTTGTGTGGTGTTCCCTGGAGTTCCCACCCTTGATGCCCATCACATACCCCCCAACCCATTGCCTCCTTTCTAAAGCACAAGGTACAGCTCCAACCCAGTGTATCCCATAGCAGCCATTCGTACCTGTAAAACAAGAACAGCAATGGGCTCACAAAGGATCTGCAGCTCATTATGAACTATTATATGATAAACAATGTAGGGTAAACAAAAAAACAATACTTATCTGATACATATGGTCAGGGTCCTCCTATTCCCAGTCAATGTCCTGTCAGACCTGTAGATAACAAAGGGAAAATGGGTCAGTATGAAAAATAAAAATACTGATCAGCTGGGTCAGTTGGGAAGGTTCTGTAGAGGTTAAAATAAAAAAGTGGGTTGGGAGAGTTACCAGACCTGTACCACACCATCAACCTGGCTTTTAGAATGGACTCGGTCACTCAGGGGATGTCATGGTTGGGGAAGGGAGGAGGACTCCTTGCCCGTGCCCCTAGAACTGATCTTTTTTGGGGGGGTTGGTCGTCATGTTGCTCCACATATCAACCAAAACAGGGTAGGAGAAAGACAGCAAGGAACAGATATTCAAGGCACAATGAATGCTTCCCTGGTGGTGTAGTGGATCCCCCCTCCCTTTTCCCAATCTGCCTGTAGAATACATAGGAACACAGGTATGTGATGGCAGAAAGGGACCACAAGCCCACCTAGTCTGCCCTATTCACCTAGATATCCACTAGGCCTTTTCTGTAGTCCCCCCATGCCAGTTGCCCTCTGTGCTTATCCCATGCCCTTGTGAACCCTCCCACCATTTCCCTCAGCAGCCCATTCCAGTTGTCCACTGCCCTCTCAGTGAAGAAGTACTTCCTAATCCTTCCTCTAAGTCCCCCCTAAACAATTTGGAATTTCCAACTACCATCCATTGCACACCACAGCAGGCCAACTGTGACCATCTCTAGGCAGATATACACAGACACAACCAGTCCCAGAACTCCCTTCAGCTGGCAACAAGCAATAGAAGTTCCAATAGCCTGCAGTGCACATTTGAGCTATACACAATCTCTGATCAGATGTTTTCCACTTCTACTCTTCTCCAGAGGATAAGTCAGTCTGTGACATAACTTAGCCCAAGGAGTTCAGTGGGGCCAGTAAACCAAAGATGAGACCCTATATAAACTCTCAACATGCACTGTAGGACAATCTCCCACTGCAAAGGACTCCAGGAAATGCTGCAAATGAAGCTGTCAGTGCAGAATCCAGCAAAACCAGTCATCATAATCCACTACAATACAGCACACAGCAGGCAAACCAAAATGTTTCCACATGCAAAGTGCACATTGGCACCAGACCCACACTTATGTGGGACCCTTGACACAAGCCAGCCAGTGGTTATTGTGGTAAGGAGGGACAAAACCTTTTACATGCAGGTACATCAGGGAGAAAAGGAAGGCAAGGGGAGATATTGAGTGTCTGAAATGGGTGGATGGAGGGTAAGATGACCGCCAAAAAGCAGAAATACTGAACAAATACTTCTGTTCAGTTTTTACAAAGGAGGGAGCAGGAAATGGGCCAGCATTAATATGGATTGAGAGATCATAGAAAAGGACACAGCTCCCTTTGCAAAAGAAAGGATCCTCATGCAACTGGCAGCAATAAGGCTATGGGCCAGACAGATGCACCCCTGGACACTGAGGGAGCTAAGTGATGTGTTAGTAGGGCCTCCAACTACCCTGTTCACCCTGTCTTTGTAAACTGGTGACATGCCCAGGGATTGGAGAAGGGCTGATGTGGTCCCACTATACAAAAGTGTTAACAGGGAGGATGCAGGAACTACATACTGGTCAGCCTGACCACAACAGTGTGAAAAGTAATGGAAATACTGCTGAAGGAAAGAATAGTGGAGCATCTGGTTGTCAATGGTCTATAGGGAAAGTGAACATTATTTAACCAGGAGTAGCACAATAAGCTGAAGCTTGTTTCCAGATGCAACCTGGAGCACAAGGAAGTTAAGTAACTTGCTCAGAATCAAACAGTATGTACTTAAACGGCTGTTGGATTCAAACCCAGGTCTCCAGATCTGTAGCTCAGAGCCTTTACCTAATGTGCTATACTGCCTCCAGGACCAAAGGCAGTTTGGTTTTATGGGAGACAGGTTGTGCCCGACAAACTTAACTGAGTTTTTGACTGGGTAACAAGGAAGGTGGATGGAGGAGGATGTGGCCTACCCAGATTTCAGCAATGCCTTTGACACTTTGCCACATAGAAGGCTGGTTAATGAGCTGGAAGGCTTAGGGATGGAACAGAAAATAACAAGGTGGGTGGAGGACAGGTTCAAAGACTGAAACCAGAGGGTGGTGGTAAGGCAAATGGGGTGCATTCTAGGGTGGCAGTGGTGTGCCCCAGGGGTTGGTGATGGACCCATCCTTTTTTAATATTTATAGCAATGATTAGCCCAGTTACAATCAGGTTAGGAGAGCTGTTCTTTCCAGACTGGGGCTTGTCGCTGGAAGTAGTCTGGGCAGGCATTCTGGGGCTGCATCAGAAGTGGGAGAGGATGGGATCAAATTGATCTACAAGGAAGCTCTTGTTGGCGGGGGAAAGGCCATGCATACCGGGTCCACATCGGCCACAACTTTGCAAGCTGGTGACTCAGGAAGGAGCGGCCAAACAGTGAATAGGGTGTGAACCTTTGACTGGTGACTGGGCCATAAAAGGCAAATAATCCAGTCACAATCAGAGGGAGAGAACTGTTCTTTGTTCCACACCACTCACCCTGGCCCCGACCTCTATTAAATGGTCAGTGAGGGTGGAGCCTTGGAGGAGGGCAAGTCGAGACTGGATGAACTGGAATACTAGGAAGCTGGATTGTTATTGATTGGGGGAAAAGGGTACACTGTGCTGCTTGGTCAACACTGACTACTACCAGGAAGGGGCATAATAAAGCAGGCTGTATAAATGACTCTGTATGCCAACTACATCTGAGGGAGTAGGAAAACTGTGTGTGAATCGATTACTCCTAGGGCCTCTGAGCTGGCTAGTGTTGTGATGGGCTAATTTTGCTTGTGAACCGTCTACTGCTAAGGCTAGAAAACTGGCTACTGTCAAGAAAGAGGGAAAATTGCTGTAATCAGAGGGGGCAAACTGCTTGAGTTTTAGTACCACACTGACTGAATTATTTCTGTTAGAGGGCCACATTGCTCACCTAAAATGAGGTAGACTTGGGGGTGGCCAAAGCGGGCACCTTCCGTAGAGTGATTGGGTGTACAGGGTGCGGGATGGCAATAATATTAAATTGGCAAGGAGGTTCAGAGGGTGCCCCCTGTGTTTTCAGTTGGTAGGTCTTAGGGAGGAAGTAGAGGGGATCAGAAGGCAGTTGGAAGGCGGGAGGGGTGGGGAGGAAAGGTGTGGAAAGGACCTCATGAGAGTACACGAGCCCAATATGGCCTAACCCAGGGAACAGGTTGACAAGGATCATATGGTTACTCAGGAGAGGTGGGGCATGAAACAAGCAATGTACGGAAATCACTTTGTAGGGAGGTGGCTGACCAGAAGGAGGGGGGGGACAGAAGACAGCAAGTTGGGGGCAAGCATCACACTTACTAATCTATTTGCCTTGCTATATACAGGCGATGAGGTGGAGAGGCTGGTGGGAGTATGGGAGAAGGCAGACAGAGAGGGTTTGGTTAGTAAGCTGGGGGAGATGGGGCAGGAGAGAAAGAGCCAGATTCACAGAATGGGAGGGGGGAAGAGACATTAGCCTAGGCGGGAGGGAAGTGGGGAGGAAGGGGGAGTGCAGAGTGAAGCCAGGGTGGGAGGAGGGAGGACTAGGGTTGGGCAAGCATTCAGGTTAGGGAAGTCAACCAAGGATAAGGAATACTCTAGATTTGCCAGCTTCAGGGTGGGAGAAATCAGATGAGGTGGAGAGGAGGGGGAAGACGAGGGGTAGAAGAAACACAGCAGATGGGGTGAAGGATGAAGAACTTGGAGGAGGGGAGGCAAGGAGGGAAGCAGTAGAAGGGAGCCTGGGTGGGGAATCTGAGGATACCAGCCCAGAAAGAGTCCACAAAGATCTGGGTGGAGGGCAATCTGAGCCACCCAGGAGGTTGGGGTGGCAAGGAGCAAGCTGGGAGCTACAGGTAGAAGAATGAGCATGGTAGGGCAAGCACAGGCTTGTGATCCCTAGGCTGAGGGGGACAAGAGAAGTAAGCAGGGGGTTGATGGCAGAAGGAAGAGCCTAGATGGAATCTAATGGGCCAGTAAAGTGGGGGAGAGAAAGTGATCCTGCTGGGTTACTCCATGAGTTGGGGCGTCCAGTGGGAGGGGGTGAGGAGGGAAAAAGCAGCCCAGTCAAGGCTATATGTATCCCATGCCTAGCCGTACACAAGGCCAAATTCCAGCTATACTCGATAGCATTGGAATGTGGGGAATCCCCAGACGAAACATCTGGGAACAAATGACTTAGAGGGGAACAGTGAACTAGAAATCCAGGCAAGATTCCAGGAACTGGCCAGTGTTTACCACTCTATAGAAGTGCAATCTCCTTCTTTGAGATTCTGCCAGTACCTAGGGTGTCCAGGGAGACCAAACATAAACTTACAGGTATGAACCAGTGGCTCAGGGACTGGCACAAGGCAGAAGGGTATGGGCTGGTGAGGGAGTGGGGGATACTTGGGAGGACAAGGGGTTATATGCCAGGGATAGGCTACACCTCAACTTGGAGGGGAGGGAGATCTTGAAACTAAATCCTGCTGGACTCATAGTAGAGAGAGGGAGTTTAAACTTGTAAAGGGGGGGTTAAGTAAAACAGTTGCTCCAGGAGGGCTGCTCGAGGGTCCAGGTTCAGGGCATGAAATTAAGGCAGGTAACTGCAATCTAAATCCATCCAGAGCTGTGAAAGAAAGGGCATCTAGGGACTGCTCAGGGTCGAGATGACTGGAGAAGGGAGAGGGGTCGGGGTGGAGGACAGCCCTGATCAATGCTAGGAGCATGGGCAACAAAATGCCCAAGCTCCAGGCGATGCTGGTTGAGGGATCAGTGGATGCAGCAGCAATTACTGAGACATGGGCCACTCAGAAAAATGACTGGGACCTAAATTTGGTGGGCTGCAAAATATTCAGGAAGGACAGAGGACAGGGAAGAGGAGGGGGTGTAGCTCTGATAGTCAAAAATGACATAGCGGTTAGTGGAGTGGAGGAGGCTGTAGAGGGAGGTGGAGGAGATCTGGGTAACCCTACAAAAGAGGGGAGGTAAAAGATTGAAAATAGGGGTGGTGTACAGATCCTCCAATGATGGAAGAGGCCCTGGAGGACAAACTAGTTGAGAACATCAAGGGGCACTGTGACGGTGGAAAGGGTATGGTGGTGATCATGGGTGACCTTAATATGCTGGGGACAGACTGGGACACTATGGCATCCTCTATGGCCAGGGAATAGAGACTGATGGATATGTTCCAATATGCCTTCCTGGTCCAGCAAGTGGGGGAACCTACTAGGGAGGAGCGGATACTGGATTGTGTCCTAGCAGACAGTGGCTAGATAAAGGGCCTGGAGGTGTGCAGCCCACTGGCAGGTGGTGATCATACTACAGTCTGGTTTCTGCTGTATCTGGGGGGATAACCATTCTAATACAGCAGTAGTGGACTTCAGGGGAGCATACTTTGTGGGCATGGGCAGGATTCTCCAGGGGAGCTTGGACAAGATTAGGCCAGACATGGATGCTGGCAGCTTGTGGGAGGCCATTAAGAAGGGGGCTGCAGGAGACTACTGACTCCTGTACAAAGGTAAGGCATAAGCATGGTAGATCCAACAAGCCATGTTGGTGGACCAGAGAGGTGCAGGAGGCTGAAAGGGATAAAAAGGCTGCCTATGCATTTTTTAAGTGCTCTAGGAGGGTTAGGGAGAGGGGTATGAGTTGATGGCTAGAAGGGTCACCACAGTGGTGAGGGGAGCCAAGGTGAGGAGGGAGCAAAACCTTGCTAGAGATATCCGAAGGGGGGAAAGGGATTCTATAGATACACAAGGGAGAAGAGAAAAGGGAGGTCACAGATCAGCATGATTAGGACTGAGGAGGGATGGACTCAGGAGGCAGAGGAAATAAGGCAGAGGTGCTAAATGAGTACTTTGCTTTGATACTTACGGAGGGAGGTAGGGGATCCCTGCAGCCCAATGGGAAGGAAGGGGAGCCAGCAGAGTCGAGAGGTCAGATGGAGTGGAGAGGACTGAAAGAAGTTGGGGTACAGGCTGGGCCAAGTCTAGAAGGGGATGGGTGGTTAAATGGGGGGCTGGGAGGGAAGGAGAAACCACAGTGGAAAGGGTGAAGGAGGCCCTTCAGACACTAAAAACTGATAAGGCACTGGGGCCAGATTGGCTGCATCTGAGGGTTATGAAGGAATTGGCCAATGAGCTAGCAGCAGCACTGGCAGCACTCTAGCATGTTTCTGCTGACAGGATGGGTGCTTCAAGACTGGAGGGTGGCTCATGTGGTGCCTATCCACAAATGGGGGGTCTAGAGAGGAGATGGGGAATTATAGGCTCGTCAGCCTAACGTCTGTGGTGGGCAAAGTAATGGAGGCATTATCAAGGATAGGCTCATGAGGCAGCTGGAAAGATTGGAGGCAACTGGATGACAAACATTATGGTCTCATCCTGGGAAGATCATGTTAGACCAACCCCATAGATTTTTATGACTATGGGACCCTGGACGGGCAAAGACCGGGGGACGTCCTATACCTGGATTTCAGTAAGGTATTTGATTCGGTACCCCAAAATGGGCTGCTATTAAAGCTGGGGGTGAAAGGACAGTTGCTCAGATGGGTAGAAAATTGTCTAACAGGGCAAATACAGAGGGTAGTGGTGGGTAGTCTCCTCCTCCACGAAGGTCACCAGTGGGGTCCCCCAAGGTTCGGTACTGGGACCACTCCTGTTCAATGCATATGTCTTCGATATGGGGAGGGCAGTTAAGAGTAGGATGAGTCTCTTTGCGAATTACTTAAAACTGGGAGCACTGGCGGATGGGGGCAGTGAGAGAGACAGGCCAGAGGGACCTGGATACCCTAGAGGGGTGGTCAAGAGGTGGGGACTGAGGTTTAATGCAGGGAAATGTAGGGTGCTGCATCCAAGGGTCAGAAACCCGGGCCATGTATACACCCGGGGGGGGTCATACTGTAAGCCACAATGAGTGAGAGGGATCTAGGGGTGGTGGTAGATGTCAAAATGAATAACACTAAAAATTGCAGAAGAACTGTGGCCAAAGCAAACCAGATACTGCATAGCCAGGGGGATTACATCCAGGAAGAGCCTTGGTCAGACCACATCTCGAGTACTGCATGCAGTTCTGGAGACCTTCTCTCAAGGATGACGCAACACTGCTGGAGAGTGTCCAGAGGAGGGCAACCAGGATGCTTCAGAGCATGGGAGGAAGGCCCTATGAGGAAAGGCTGGAAGAGCTTGGGCTGTACTTGCTGGAGGAGAGGAGAGATGGGGGGGACTTGATAGGGGTCTTCAAATATGCAAAAGGAATAAACAGAGGTGGTGTCAAAGAGATGTTCAGACTAAAGAAGGTGGGAAACAACCAGGTGACATGAGTGGAAGCTAGAGGAGGGAAATTACAGGGGGAATGCAGGAGACCTTACTTCATCGAGAGGGTGGTGGAGTCTTGGAATGCACTGTCCAGGAGTCTGGTAGAGGAGGGCACAGTGGAGGGCTTGAAGAGGGAGTGGGACAGGTTCAAGGGTAAACTGAAGAAGAGGATGACCCTCTCTGGGGCTGGGTGGGAAAGAAAGAACCCATTAGGAGGCTGGCTACCGAGCAGACACAACAGACCATCCATCCTATTCCGCTGGCTTTTAATATGTTGGATATAGTGGAGGAACTGCAGGGGAAGGTGTACCTGTTTGTAGATGATACTAAGATCTGCAATAGGGTAGACACCCTGGTAGGGGAGGTGAAGGCAGTGAGGGAGGGCCTAAAGATTCTAGAGAAGTGGTCGGAAACTTGCCAGCTGAAATTAAATGCCAGAAAGTGCACAGTAATGCACGTGGGTGTAATAACCCGCAAACCATTTTCACACAGGGGTGGGTAAGGAAACTCAGCAGGACAGAGATCTGGGGATTATAATTTCAGATAAACTTAAGGTGGAGAATCAGTGCAGCTCAGTGGTGGGCAAAGTGAATAGAATGCTGGTGTGCATACGGAGGGGTATAAAACAGAAAGACAGAGGTGCTGATGCGCCTTTATAAATCCATGGTGAGTCCTCACCTGGAGTATGGGGTTTAGTTCTGGAGGCCTCACCTACACAAGGATATAAGACAGGTTTGAAAGGGTTCAGACAAGGGCAACCAAGATGGTGCACGCTATGTATAGGCAGACCTATCAGGAGAGGTGGAGGGAATCTGATCTGTACCCACTGGAGACTAGTAAGGTGAGAGTGGGAAGCTTATTTGCAAGGAAAATAAGTGCTAGAACTAGGGATCATAAATTAAGATTAGGAAAAGGAAGGTTTAGGAGCAATGTGAGGGGGCATTACATCACTGAGAAGGTGGTGAAGTTAAGGAACTGACTACCAGAAGAGGTGGTGCTCGCAAAAATGGTGAAAGGATTCAAGGGGGCATGGGACAGATACCAGGAGCTGAACAATGGGCAGAGTGGGGTGTCTCTTGACAAAGACGATGATTGTGGGTGGGGGTAAGGGGCAGACTTGACTGATCAAAATGGTCCTTTTCTGTCACCAGATTCCTATGATTCTAAGGCAGTTAAGTAATTAGGACTTACCTGTTCCATCAGAGTAGGGGAGTCCAGAGTTGGGGTGTCCTTGGTTTGGGGTATCCTGGTAGGACCTGAAAGGGAAGAACAGAGAAGGCTGAAGGGACACAAAGGGTCGGAGGTGCTAGAGGAGAGATTAGAGTGTTAGAATTAAACAAATATGCTTATCTGATTGGTATGTTTGGCCAGACCTGTAGAAATAAAGGGAAAAATAGATCAGTATGAGGAAGTTATAGTAGCAAGAGAAGAGAGACACAAATATGGTATATAGCACAGGAGTAAAGGAAGAGAAGTTGCAGAGGAAAAGACAAACTAGGCCAAAGTAAGGAAACTAGAGATGGAATAAAAAATGCAGACAGCTAAGAAGAGAGAATAAAGTGGTATTTGGGACTTGGCAACCCCCCCCCCTTAGTGCCCCTAGGTGACCTGCAGGTAGCCAATAAATTTAAGAAGTAGTCCAGATGGGCAGGTGGGAATGCATTTGGGCTAGTGGCCCCTATATTATTTAAAAAAGGAGACACTAGTGGTTCAGGAGTCTTGAGTTGTACTAGAAGGCCAGTGGTTTGAAAGGTATAGCTCTGGTGATATAACGGGTCACTCCCTCATAGACAGTGGCATTTTTTTTATATATCTTTCCCTGGAACCTAATGTAGGGGGGTGATTGTCCTTGGGCCCAGACTGTATGTAGCAGGCAGGAGACTGTTCAGAAAACTGCTGACCAGAAATGCTGCGGCTGTTGCTAGGCAGCCAGTTTAGTGCTACTGAACTACAGTGACAGTAATGGCAGGCACTTTCAACTGCCAGTCCAGAGAAGGGCAACTAAAACAGCGAAGGGTCTGCACCAGAAGCCATACAAAGAGAGATGAGCTGAATATGTATGCCCTTGAGGAAAAGGGACAGGGAGCCAGGACAGAAAATTTCATGCACCTCAAGGGAATCAACAAAGTCCAAGAGAGTAGCATCTTTCAGAAAAAGAGATGTGCCAGAACAAGGGGCCAGATTTGAAGATAGAGGGGACAGCTCAGGGGCAACATGAGGAAGTATTTTTTTCACAGAGAGGGTGGTGAACACATGGAATTGCCTTCCTAAGGAGGTTGTGGGGTCAAAAACAGTGGGGGACTTCAAGAATACATGGGACAGACATGAACCAATTCTATTGGTGGGTAGGAGGAAGTCAGCTGTTGGATAACTAGGATCTGCAGCTTATCCAGTAGGTAGGGAAATGGGCCAACTGAGTGGGCCCAGCAGTCCTTATCTGCCATCAAGGTCTATGTGTCTATGATTTAGCCCACTGAGCTCAGGCTGTAACTTGCTCCATGTGTGTGGGAAAGAAGATGGGATATTTTTGGGAGGGGGAAGAGACCAGAGCAAATCTGCCTCCCTCTACCCATCAGCCACAAAGTGTCATGTGAAGAGCCCCCACAGGGCAGGAAGGAGGGTCTGGAGGGTGGGCAGCCAGCAGTAGGTGGCAGGAACCTTTAGCTAAGCCGCATGGTGGCAGACTGTAGGTGCCCTGAGGGTCTGGCAGAATGGGACTGGGAAAGCAGAAGCACAAGATAGAGAACACCAAGGAAAATCCACAGTGCAGCTGAAAAGCAATGCCTGAACTTGACTTAAAAGTAGCTGTGGGTGGAAGGCAAATAGGGGAAATCAGTGGGCTCCCTGACGGGACCATGAAAGCAGCAAGCGCTGCATACTATAGAGTCACACAGCAGCTAATGTCAAAGTACCAGGGGCTAACAAAAGGATTTGGGTGAGGAAAAGAACAACATAAGGTCCAGGACAGCTCACAATTAAAAAAGACAGAGCACTAAAGAGAAAGAGTCCTGATGGGGTATAAATATTAAATAAATTTATGCAATAGAAGTGGACATAAATGGAGTGTGATAAATCCATTTCATCCGAGCGTGTACGTGTATACATGCAGAATCTTACATTGACACATATATTTATTACGTCATCCTCGATTAATGTGCAGGGTGGGCTGCGTCACACATCCCCATCCCTCACCCCCGTTGTTTGACACTGCTTGCTGGTATCTTGCTTTTAGTTTTGTTTCTTCCAGGTTGCCCGTCCCTCAGCCACGCCGCCTGCCATTTAGTCATACTTCTCCCCCGTTCTTCCCACTATCATACAGTCATCATTTGTTCCTGTTTTAACATTTTTTGTTTTTGCTTTTCTACCAAACCTTTTCCAACTGGCTGCTCCAAGCTGCGCTCCAGCTGTCGCACTCCTCTGCATTCTGCTGCCGTGTCCTCGCCACACCTCTCAATATAAAAACCAGACTTTTTTTTTTTACTGCTTCCTGAAAAACTGATAAGCCCTCACTCTTACTCTTCCACTCTGGTTTCCCCACCTCGCTACAACTGCCACCAGAGCTCCCCCAGCACACAGAAACTGTCATATTTTTTTCCTTAAACTGCTTGCTCGCAAACCCCACTGCTGATGAGCCCTCACTCTAGGTCACACTTCTGCTCTGGTTTCCAGTCCTCGCTGCAACTGCAACCACAGGCTCCTGTGAAGTCCTTCTCTGTAAACTCTAAATGGTCTCTTGTGGCCCTTATGTCCCTCCCTCTTCCCTGCTTATTTACTGAGCGTTCCCTATGTCTATATACCACACATGTTTTAAGCCCCACCCACCACATTTATATACATACCTAGATACATAGACAGTGTCGGCAGATTAATCAATCAATCAATCAAATCTTTATTTATCCAGGCGATCACCGTTGAGCAAGCTTATTTACAAGGTGGACCTGCAGTTAGTCAGAGATGAATAAACATACATATATTACATAAAGAGTAGGATTTGGGAATACAGATTTACATGTGAAAGGTACAGTATAAACATTCCATTGCACCAGTGGGGAACAGGTAAATATCATCACATGCGTTAATTGTACAAAGTACATTCTTTCTTATACATGTTTGAAGGTGTTGATTTAATACTAGTAATTAGCCAAGGGAAGGCAGATCACAACCATTACATCCCCCAGGAACTAAATCTAGCTTATACAGGGTCGCTGGCTAGGAAATTGGCCATGGCTTAGAGATGGCCCCAAGATCCAAAAACCAACAGAACAACTAATTAAGTGTCATGTAGGATTATGTAGGGAAGGTGCCAGAGGCTCCGAACGCCAAACAAGACTGTTGGCTACTTAACATGATGGGGAGGGATTTACAGGGTAGGGTATATAAATGAGAGAGGTAGATTTAGAGATGAGACCACTAATAGAACCACTAGAAGCTATGGTAACATTTGCAAAGTTCAGTAAAAGCTTTGTCGTAAAGATGCCTGAACATAGCAATACTGACAAGAGTGCTGAGTTTCAAAGAGCATTGGATCCTTCTCCATAGTGAGGGCAAAGCATGACTTATGGCAGCCCTACCAAAGTGGTTGTTAATCCTGGGAATTTTTAGGGAAATTAGTGAGTGACTTCTTATGTCCGTGAGCTACTAGGTGGACTTAAAGGAAGGCAGGCAGCAATGTAGTCGGGAGTTTGTTGGAGAGAGCTCAAATGTCCAGATGGCTGCATTTCTATGCCTTCTGAATTGAAGCGATGACCACCCTACTGCAGTATATAGCTCGCAGTGGTGCATGGAGGATGGAAGGTCAGTTATAAATCTTAGGGCTCTGTGGTACAATACGTCCAATTTAGCAAGATGCGAGGCAGGACATTGGCCATATATAATGTCAGCATAATCAATTAATGATAGGAATGTAGAATTAACAAGCTGTCTTTTTGCCGTCTCAGTAAGAAGATGTTTAATTCTGAAGAAGAGGCCAAGCCTTTGCCTAAGTTTTTTCAGTAATTCTTCAATATGCACTTTAAAAGAGAGTTTGTTATCCAGCCAAATACCCAGGTATTTGAACTTTGGCAGGAACTCAAGATTTTCACCAAGTAGAGTGGATACAGGAGGAACATTGCTATAGGCTGTAGAGATGGCCCCGGTGTTAGATGGGGCAAACAGCATTGCCTTGGTTTTTTTTGCATTTAGCAAAAGCTTTTTGTCGATGAGCTGGTTTTGCAGTTTATTGAATTCATCTTGTATTGCAGCGCTTGCGGCTCCAGAGGAGTCTCGGCTTAGGTATAGCACTGTGTCATCGGCGAATAAATGGATTTTGGCTTCTGTGATTCCTAAGTTCAGATTGTTAATATAGATGTTGAACAGTAGTGGACCCAGTATAGAACCCTGTGGGACTCCTCTCTTTATTGATTTAAGTGGTGAAAGCTCTCCTTCTGCCTTTATTTGTTGCTGTCTGTCTGTGAGGTAGTTCTGGAACCAGGCCTGTGCTATTGAGTCCATTCCTAAATTGTTTAGCGCTGAAAGCAGTAGACAATGGTCGACAGTATCAAAGGCCTTGCTAAGATCTAAGAACACCGCACAAACAAATTTTTTCTTGTCCAGGTCCCGATGCCAGTCGTCAGTAACTTTAGCCAGTGCAGTAATGGTGCTCTGTTTGGTTCTAAATCCAGACTGCATGGGATTAAGAAAATCTGTGTTGTCCAGGAAGGATCTCAACTGTGTATCCACAATTTTTTCCAACATTTTCGAAAGTATGGGCAGTAGGGAGATTGGCCTATAGCTGTTCAGATCACTTGGGTCCCCTGTTTTGTATAGTGGAATAACATGAGCAGTTTTCCATTCTGCAGGAAGGGAGCCTTGGATTAGAGACAGGTTAAATAAATGCATTATTGGTGCTGCTAGTATATGATAGGCTATTTTCAGAAAGTATGGGTCAAGCGAGTCAGCTCCTGTGCTCTTTCTAATGTCTAACTGTAGCAGAAGGTCTTCAACTTCTTTCAAGGTGATTAATGAGAAGGCGAATGTCCTGTCATTGTTGATTGTTTCTAGGGACTGTGCTTTGATCTGTGGCTGAAGATTGCTTACTGGTGCTTTATTGAAAGCCAGGCCAGCTGTGGCAAAGTGATTATTGAAGGCTTGCAGGATTTCAAATTTATCAGTGACAGTGACATTGTCAAAGGTAATTTTGGATGGGAGCATACTAGTTGGTGAGTGGTCCGAGACTTCCTTAATAGTGGACCAGAACTTGGTGGGGTTATTAGATGCAGAGAGCAGTTCAGATTGATAAAAAGTAGCCTTTGCCTCTCTAATCATTTTTGTGCAGGCATTCCTAGCTGCTCTGAAAATATACCAGTCCGATTCTGTATGTGACTTCCTGGCCTTCTTCCATAGTAGATCTCTTTTCAGTAGGGCTTTCTTCAAACTTGGTGAGAACCAATGGCAGGTCCTGATTTTTATTCTAGCTTTGATTATGGGGGCATGGACATCTAGTGCACCAGTTAAGATTTTGTGCAGGACATCATAGGCATCACTCAGATAAGGGCCTATGGCCCACCCAGTCTGCCCATTTGTTTGTAAGTTCAGTTTATGTTTTCCAGGAAGTCTGTTGCCCCTTACCCCTGACCTCCAGAATTCATTTATGTCTATCCCATGCATTCTTAGATCCCGTGATTGTTTCAGCCCCCACCACTTCCTCTGGCAGGGTGTTCCACTTGTCCACCACCCGTTCTGTAAAGAAATTCTTCCTCACGTTTCCTCTGAATCGTCCTCCCTCCAACTTCATCCCATGCCCTCTAGTTCTGGAACATCTTTTTTTTGCTTAAAAATAGTGCATTCCTGCACCCTGTTCCTCCCTGTAAGATACTTGTATGTCTCTATCATATCCCCTCTCACCCTCCTCTCCTCCAGGGAGTACATGTTCAGTGCCTTCAACCTGTCCTCATAGGACTTGTGATGCAATCCATGCACCATCTTTGTTGCCCTCCTCTGAACCTTCTCTACCCTGTCTATGTCCTTACGTAGGTAAGGTCTCCAGAACTGCACATTGTACTCCAGGTGTGGCCTCACTAGTGTCTTGTATAGTGGAATTATGACCTGCCTTTTCCTGCTGGTGATGCCCCCTGCCTATGCATCCCAGCATCCTATTTGCTTTACCTGCTGCCTTGTCACACTGTTTCCCTGCCTTAAGGTCATCAGAGATGATAACTCCAAGATCCCTTTCCTTCTTGGTGCATGCTATATCCTCACCTCCCAACTGATATATTGTGCCAGGATTTTTGTGCCCCATATGCATTATCTTGCACTTCCTTGCATTGAATTTCAACTGCCAAACCCCTGACCATTCTTCAAGTTTCTGCAGGTCCCTTCTCATTCTGTCTACACCCTCTGGTGTGTCTACTCTGTTACAGAGCTTTGTGTCATCAGCGAACAGTGAAATTCTGCCTTCTAGTTCCTGCGCAATGTCACTGATGAAGATATTAATAGTACGGTCCCAGCACTGATCCCTGTGGTACCCTACTGGTCACTCTTCCCTCTGTGGAGTGACAGCCATTTACCACCACCCTCTGTGTCCTGCTGCCCAGCCAGTTACCTCACCCACTGCACTACTGTCCTGCCCACACCCATATTCCCCAGTTTGTGCAATAGTCTTCTATGTGGCACAGTGTCAAAGGCCTTGCTGAAGTCCAGATAGGCCATGTCCACTGCCCTCCCTGATCCACCTCCCTAGTCACCCAGTCAAAAAATTCAATGAGGTTGGTCTGACATGACCTTCCCCTGGTGAAACCATGCTGCCTTGGGTCCTGTAGTCCATTGACAACCAGATGTTCCACCAATCTGTCCTTCAGTAGTGCTTCCATGATCTTCCCCACTACCGAGGTGAAGCTGACTGGTCTGTAGTTCCCCGCTTCTTCTTTGTTTCACTCCTGACCTCCAACACTATAATGCTGTCAGTCTGATCCAGGTGTGTACTACCCTTTCAGTGAAGTAGTAATACCTCACATCCATCTTACCCCCACCATTAGCTTCATCATGTCCCATAGTCCTTTTCCCTATTTTAAGGACCCCCCCAGCACCCTGTTCATCCTTGTAAGGTATTTGTGGGTCTCCATCATGTCTCCTCTCTTTCAGAGTTTATATGTTGAGATTCCAGTCTCCTCACAGGGCTTTTGCCACAGCCCATGTACAATGTTAGTTGTCCTTTATACTGCCTACACCCTAAGGTCTTTCTAAGGTGCAGCCTCCAAACCTGGACACAGTACTCTTAGTCCCTGACCTGTCCACACTACCCCTCTGTAATGTTACAGAGTGCCCAAACCATTACCACAATGGTTTACATTTACACCTGTAACGTAACAGAAGGAGTTTTTGTAACCATTGTTGAAACCACATGAGGTGGTTTCAACAACGGTTATGAAACCAGTTACACCTTGGTAAAGTTACTGGGCATAGTGTGGACGCGTTGCACTGGTCCCCTAGTGCAGCACGAGCTGCATTGTGGGATCGGGTGCCACGGTAACAGTCTCCCAGCTTCCAAAGTGTGGAGCAAAATGGACACCGCGGCAGTGTGGACACACTGTACCACTCCACGGTTGTAATGGTTTCTATCTGTTGCGGGGTCTGAGAGGTGCAGTGTGGATGGGGCCTTAGTTAGATCTCACTAATAAGGGATTACTTGCAACACCACCACCTCCCTCCTCCTGCTGAAGATACCCCTCCCTATGCAGCCCCAGCATCCTTCTAGTCCTACCCACTGCTTTGTCACGCAGCCCAGCAACTTTAAAGAGACTCACCAAGATAACGGAGTTGGCCCCTGCACCATATCCATCTGTGCCTTGCTGCCAGAGGACCCCAATGAAGTTAATATGTCCCCAAATTTTTAAGCTGTTAAAAAGTTCTGTCCTTTGTAAAAATATACAAACCAGGTCCCAAGTACTTCCCAGTTGCTTGCTACCACCACAGCTCCACTCCCACACTCTCTAGCAGGATGACGAGATGCCAGTGAGAGCATGGGGGTGCTCGTCTTTATCTGTAATGGGCGGCAGCTTTTCTATTGATTTTAAATGATTTAGTGACCACCTGGCAATGAAACGTGGGTATCAGTCAAGTAACAAGGCCCTTGTTAGTTGAACAGTGCCCACATTTTATTGCCAGGTAACTATATAGTTTAAAATCTGTCGCAAATCTTTACCACCATATAATGGAGTCTTGCCAGCCTTACTGGCATCTCGTCATCCTGCTAGTGAGCATGGGGGTGGAGCTAGCAGCAGAAAAAAACATGAAGTCCTTGGGACCCAGTTTGTATATTTTATGAGGGACAGAACTTTTTAATGGCTTATAAATTTAGGGACATATTAACTGTCTAGGGGTCTTCTGGCGGCAAAGCACCGATTGGTATGGTGCAGGGCAGTATCTTGGCAAATCTCTTTTAAGATCATAATAACTCCAAGGTCCCCCCCCCAACTTAGTGATCATCAGTACCAACTCTATATAGCAGTTCCTGGTTTCCTATGCCCTAGGTGCACAATTCTGCACTTTGTCATTGAATCCCAACTGCCCCAATCTTGACCACTTTTCGAGTTTCTCCAAGAGGCATGTGCATGCTCTCTGCTCCCTTCTAAATGCCCACCCTACAAATTTTGGTATTGTCTGCAAAAAGGCATTCTCTTCTTTGCCAGTTTTTCTGCAATGTCACTTATGAAGACACTGAAGAGGATCTGTGCCAGTACTGAGCTGAGCTGCTCACTGTCCCGTCACTGTAATAACTGCTATTAACCATCACACTCTGACACCTTAACCCCCACCCCCAACTACTACTCTGTTTTCCAACCTGCATTTCTGTACACCCCCCCTTCTGTTCAGCTACCACAACACCATCACTCTCTGGCATCTGCTAGGACTTGCTTCACCATAGAATTAATCCAATATGAGGAGCAGCTGCCTAGGTAGTCGGGATACATTTGCATGTTCTTCCATCCCCTAGGACATAAGTGGCAAGGGTGCACAAACACATGCACAGACATGTGTGGCACAGCACCAGTCAATGTCTTCCCACCAATGGGCTGCTCCCACCTGCACTGCCACTTGTGGTCACTCAGTTGGCAGTACTACAGCTGAGCTGGCTGTCCTCCTTCCCCAGAAGAGAACCTCTTGTATAACAGATGATCCTCCTACTCTCCCCAGAGAGCCCCTGACGCGAGCTCATTCCTGAACTAAGGTCACCTACGTGGCAGGTCATAGCGCTACTGTTAAGCTGATGGCCACACATGTTAACCAGTTTCTTATTAATTTTGCCACTTTGGATCCCTTCTAGGCTGATCAATCTCTTTAGCCTCACCCCCCCTTCCCCAAAATAGTCAACCACCCTCCTCTCTGCTAGATCATCCTTCCAGGCACCAGACTATCCTCCATGCAGCTGGACAACCCTTCTAGCCCCAGTCTTTCACATAATGAGCACTGGAGCTAGAGCACCACACAGGATCTGGGTCAGCTGCTTACCCAGCCAGTCAGTCACCCTCCCTACATCTAGACCAGCCTCCAACTACATTCTTTACAACCTCCATGTAGCTGGAGTATCACTCCAAACCTCCACTCTAACAGACCACATATCTGAAGCTGTTCCTCCAAGCCCCTGGACCAGTAGTCTCCCACCCAGCCACTCAACCTACAACTAGATCCACCAGAAGCCCCATACCAGCCTCACCATCCAACCCCCCACTCTGCAGCTGGACCTCACTTCCAACTTAGAACTAGCTCCACCACCACCACCAGCTACCCTCCCTGCTGCTGGCTAACTCTTTCATGCCCTGGACTAGCCTCCCCCAGCAGACAATCCTTCCTGGGCTGGACTCCTGGGTTCATTCCCACCCACAGACCAGGCTCCCTCCACTCTGCAGGTTGAGTAACCTCCCAAGAGCTGGACACCCTTTCCAAAAGCTGGACACACCCACTGTCCAGAGCAGAACCTCCTTACATCTAGCCCCCATCACACTTCCTCAACCATGGACCCCATACTTCTCAACATAGTATTTAAAAAAAGTGACACTAACATATTGCATTTGCAGTGTCAGTGGCTCAGCAGGTAGCACACTCACCTCCGAGGCTGGGAGAACAGAAGGCAGTAGGTTCTATTCCCAGACCAGGTGCTTATGTTAATATCCCAATGCTGATGCTGTAGGGCAGCATGAGGGGGATGGCTGCACTCTTGAGGCACTGTCTTTCAGATGAGACGTTAAACCGTAGGTCCCATCTGCCTGTTCGGGTGGTAGTTCAGGTGGATGTTAAAGATCCCATGGCACTTCTCAAAAAAAGCAGGGAAATTTTCTCCTGTGCCCTGGCCATATTCCTCCCCAATTCACTAAAAATACCACCAACAGCTTAATCTGGTTCAAGGTCAGTTGGCTTTCATCTGTATTCCTCTCCCTCTGGGTTGTGCCTGAAAATAGGCAAGAATCTGTCTAGTGCACTTAGCCAGTCAACAAAAACGAAATAAAGTAAACATAAAATATAAATTAATGCAGTCTTCAGGAAAAGAAAAAAAAATACACTGATCCCCAGATTAGAAAATGGATTTGCAACTGTTAAATACAAATATTAAACGCAAAGAAACAGCTCCCCCACAAACACACTCAAATATCTGCAATAAATAATTCTTCCTTTAGGGTAACTCCAGATTTTCTCAAATTAAAAAAGTTGTAATCTTTTCTCTATGCATTCTGAATTTGCTCAGTTATACAATCTTCCTGCTGTTCATTCTCCTGCCCCCACCACCACCAACACTACTTTAAAGTAACTAAATCAGCAAAAAATCCATAAATAACAAGTAATCTAGAGGCACAATGCATCCTAAACACTTTAAATGGGGGAGGGGTGGATTGAAAATAAAATGTGCATTTCAAAGTTTAGCCAAGAGTTCAGAGAAGAGAAAATGTTTTCAAGACAAAACATTGAAAGTGAAACTTGCACAGCATTTCATTTTGAAAAAAAGAAAACACCTGTGTGATAATTTCTTTACTGTATTTAACATTTTAGGGAGTTAAGAAGATGTCATTTTTAAACATAAGCTCTAACCTTAACATGTAAATCTTAGCTGTATGAAACCTCAGTTGTTCAAAAATGGAGACCACAGAGTGCTCGTGCAGTTTCATCACACTGGACACAGACAGGAAGAGAGCTGGGAAATGTAGGCCTCTAACTGAGTAGACTCATGGGAAAAGTAGTTTAGAATAGACTTTTCAAAGGACACTGCCAACTTTTTTTGCACCATATTATTTCCAGGTTAAAATCCACATTTTATTATTGCTTACCTTCTGTAAAATTCACTGGTGTTGCTGGTTGTTTTATCTGTCTCCTTGCTTAGTAGAACTGAAATGCATGGTAATGTACCCACCCTTGATTGGCTAATTTAAATCCTAAAACTACTCTGATGACTGTAATCTTCATTTATGATTCAGTTGAATTTAAAAAATTGTACTTTTAAGAGCATTGCAGATCTATTTCTAATCCTCATTTAGCAATAATTTACTCTTGAACAACTAGTCTGCTGAAATACTTCTTAGAATTTAGTATTCTTAGTGGTTGTATTTTTGAATAATGATTAAAGATTATTAAAAATGGCTAAAATTAGTCTTTGAAGGCAAATTAATGAATGCTTTAATACTAAATTTAGTATTTGACTTCAGTGAGGGTTCCCAAGTACAGCCCTTTGGGCCTGCACCCCCCCATGACCACTCACATCTTGAACACCCCCTGCCCAGATGACCACCCAGCTGGACAACCATATCAACATCTCAGTAGACCTCTTCCAAGTTGTGTACCTTGCCTGCAGCTAGTCCACCCTACAAGCCCCAAAACAGCCTCTCCCCATCAACTATCACCCACCCTGTAGCTGGCTGCTCCAGGCCATCCTTCCTACCTTCAGACACAATCCCCCTCCAGATGGAACCCCAGACCTGCCTCCCACCTCAGTAGACCACCTCTGCAGCTGGACCAACCTCCTAGTCTCAACAAACAAAGCACCTCCTTAGAGCTGGACCAGCACCCTCTAGATAACAACTCTTTCTGCAGCTGGACCACCAGACTACCCATCTTGCCCAGATACCAGTTGCCCATCCCACCACTGACCACTCTGCTTGCACATAGAAAACCCTGCCCTGCTAGGTACCCTTTATAATCCCAACGCTTATTAGTCTGACATGCTGCATCCCACACACAACAAACCAACAGCCCCAGCGGCCCAACACACAGTGGTCTGACCTAGGACAGCGCCTGACACACTGTCAGGCCAGAAGAGGTCAGGATGCTGTGCTGATGTTGAGTGGATTTTTCACAAACACATGAAGAACCCGATCCTGACCTATGCCACCCATCCTAGGACCTGAGACACTACTGAACAGCATGGACGATGTGAAAACACCCCCCCTGTGTGTTGCACCCTCCGAGGACACACTGACCTGATCACAGAACCCTGGTAAGGATGACTGTCTCACCATCTGTGGGACAGGGATGAAACAAATAGTCGTGCATGCCCTAGTGTGTTGACCAGCCATCCCAGGCAGCATGGCAGATTGTCCATGCATCACCTGCATGCATGATTATGTCAGCTGACAGCCAGCCAGCAAGGCATGCATGAAGGAATTGGAGTACCATGCCTGTTGGTCAGTGCATGCATGACACTGCAGGCACACAGCAGAGTGGCACAGCATGAGCATGGATAGCTGCACCAGGAAATGGTCCACAGCAACACCACATGTGGATGCCAGTACACAGAGCAGCATGCCATCGCACCAGTCATGCAATGTGTGCATGTGGCCATGTCATACTAGTTCACTATGGGCCTACAGTAACCACACAGAAAAAAGTATGGAGGTGTTTGGTCGGGAGGTCTGTGCCACAGGAGCCCACTGTGGCATGAAGGCTGCCAGGTGTGTTGTGGGGGGTTCCACAAGGGCCCATTGCGGGAACGCTGTTACCTCACAGTTGCACAGCTGGAAGGATTGGTGGGCACTCACACAGCTTCAGACCTGTGCAACGCATGACACACATAAACAACTGAAAGGATTTTGGGGGGACTAAAACAGAGTCAGGCCTGTGTGATATGTGACATGCAGTGGAGATGTGGCAGTGTGCAGTGGGCTGCTTGGCGATACCCAGCAGTGTTGTGAAGAGACATTACCACCAGGTTGGGGTGCATGTTAAATGTGGGGTGAAACTTTATTCAACAGTAGGGGGCCACAGTGGCAACCTGGTGGCTGTGCATGATGTGTACTGTGAGTGTACAACTGTCAGGTGCCAAGTCACCATGGAAACCCTACAGGGTGGTGTTGGGTGCCATGCCACAAAGGAACTTCAGCAGCTTGCCCTTGTCCTTGGATGCTAGTACCATCCTTATCCACTCCTCATAGCTCTTCTTGGGTGATGTCCATGGCAGGGGACAACAAATGCCTTCCCTGGTGACATAGGTCCATTGCTGTTCCCTGTGGAGATCTGCTAGCATTGTCATGACCCCTACGCACCTTCCTTAGCAGGGCATGAGATGGCAGTCTCAGGTCCTAGAGCATTCTTTAGGTCCATGGTATACCCTCGCTGTTGAGATCTGCCAACCAACCAGAGCTGAGTGGGAACATGGGGTCATATCTCGTGGGCACCTTGGTCACCCTACTGTACAGCCAAATCCTGCCCAGCACATGTGTCTGCTCAAAACAATAGAAGAGTGTGGTGTCATTGAGCGAAATGGTTAACTTCAGGAGGCTGAATGTTGCTGGAATGTCCTGTGCCAGGAGATGGGCAAAGGCCACGAGTTCATGGATCTTCTGGCTGAAGTCTGGGTCACTTCTGTATTGTGGTGCAAGGCCAAAGCTCTAGACCTTCCGCCACACAAACTGCCCAAAGTGGAACAGGCATCCCTTGTTTATGGCTTGTGGAAATTCCATCTTACAGGCATTGATCACAGCCTGCTCAAAGTCAGAGATGATCGTAGGTGGTTTGAGGGTGCAGGACTGTATACTGGCATATTTATTCAGCTCCTGGAACAAGGTGCAGTAACACCGCAGACTATTTGTTGTCATCAGTGTATACATCAGTGACATAATGAGGTTGTTAGGGCCCATCACCTTGGGTGCATGGATGGCGTACAATGAGTGAACAGGTGTGGCACAGTCTTGATCATACCATCCATCATCCAGAAGGGTGCCTGTGCTAGGTTCCTGATGTTGTCCACTATGGTGAGTAGAAGGACCTGGTGGGTGGTGCTGCCAGTGATGTTTCTGTACCTTGGCCATCCAGTCACTGTCTGCAGATGCTTGTGGATAGTGAGGTCAGCCAGTGTCACTGGTTCTGGTGAGAGGTCCTTGAGGTGGGTCCTGTTCACAGTCTGCAGCAGGGCCCTCTTGCTTGGCAACTGTTGCCACAGCTCAGTGGTCATTGCAGTTGCATTACTCTGCAGTAGCTATGCGGGACTAGCCATGGTGCTGTGTGCCTTCTACTTGATGCCAGCCAACACCTGTGCTGGTAGAGCATCTGTCACCTCCAGAGCATGACTGTGCTCATTCTTTTACTTTAGGTGGTGCTGGCAATCCTGGAGCAGTGTGATGGCCTGGCTGAGGCAGGACTTGGACTTATGGTGCTGGCAGCACCGTTACACTGTCTCAGGCTGTCCCGGTGGTGCTGAGGGGTGAGGCACTGGATGCCATACCTTGTGCCATGCCAGTGACCTGGGTTCAGGATTGAGCCTAGGCTGTCATTGGTCAGCAGGGGAGGACTGGGATCGAACATCCATAGACTGCGTTCCCTTTCCTGGGATGAGCTGGGGAATTTCACTGTGCTGTAGCAGCCCACTGGGGATGCCCAGAGGCACTACTAGTGTCAGTGACACTATGGGGAGCATGGCAGATGTCAGTACATTGCTCCTGAACGTAATTGCACATCCGTGCTACTGGGGCCATTGAAGGAAAATGGCTAGGCATGACCTTGCAGCTTGATGGCTAAGCTCTGAGCCACCCAGAGGACTTTGGTGGAGTCCTGTTGAGGAGGGTTTGGGGCTGTCCTGGCTGGTAGAGGCAGAGGGGGAGCCCTCCAGCAAGATGGCATGATGGCCATCCCTGATCCTCCTGGGTGCAGTTTGAGCTACCCAGCTCTCCAAGTGGGTGGAGCTGGTTGCTGGATGCACCAAGCTGAAGTGTGTGCCACAGCAGGTGAAAAATATGATATGTTAAAAAAACAGTTCAGTGTCTCATTGCAGGTCCATTCATGGACCAGGAGGTAGCCATTCACATTTAGCTTGGACTTTCCCTTCCTGGATGGTACCACCTCACAGATTGTCCCTGTTGTTGGGGTTGCAGTTGAGCACCCTGGCCCCTCCATGGCTTCCATGCTGTCCTCCATTGTGCCAGAGGACTGTGCAACATGGCTGGCTTTGGTTCCAGCTCAGGCATTCGGGTGTGATTTCATGCACATCACACTCTATGGGCCACAACTGTGTCAGTTGCTACTTGTCTGTGGGTGGTTTGTACCAGTAGTGTAGTGCCACTATCTGCCCACAGTCCCAGTGCTTCAAGGCTGTACTGTGCACCATGGTCACATTCAAATTCTGTGTCCACAGTGTCCTGGACCCCCATCAGCTACTGTGCTGCAGTGGGACTATGCTCCATGGTACACTTCCCTGCTGTCCAGCATGCAGGGATGCAGGGGTCCCTGTGTGTTATGCACTGTACCTACAGGTCAGTGTTCACCTACCTAAGCTGGCCTTTGCACCCCCCAGCATTGGCATCCATAGTTCCCATGCATGCCTTCATGAGTCCATGTCTGTCCGCTGCCCCATGCATCATTTTCAGATGCCTACCTGTTCTCTATGTTCTCTTCAGCTGTAGTTCCCTGACCTGAGACTTCGGTAAATGATCTATTGTAGCCCTCACTGTGCTCTTTCCTATGGGGCTTGCATTTTCTGTCCCTGTGCTGGTTTGTTTGTCAGAGTTTCAGTTCACCTGCTTTGTTTACTAACCACTCTCCCTGCATCTGAAATGGGCCTTACCCAGCCAACCACTCTCCCTGCAGCTGAACCTCCCTTTCGGCCTCTGGAGAAACCTTCCACAAGGAAAGCACTGACCATGGACCATTCCACAGTTACATGGAGGGAGGAAGAAGCACCCGGCTGAGTAGGAAGCAACTGCTGGTGGGGGACTTAATTAGGGGGATAGACTTGCGAATAGGGTGGGGTAAAGGAGAGGGAGGGAGGTGAAATACCTGAGAGGTACTTTGGCTTGGAGGGATAACAGCAGATACAGTGTATCATTAGGCAGCAGGAGATGAGAAGGAGCTAGATGTCATTGTCCACCTGGAAACAAATGACCTAGCAAGGGACAGGGTAGGGGTAGTGCAGGGAAATTTCAGGGATAGTGGGAGGGTCCTCAAGCATGCATGGTGGCTTTTGCCAAAAGGTTGCCTATATACATCTTGGGAGAAGACAGGACTCTTCACACGGCTTTCAACAGTTGGTTAAAGGCATGGCGCAGGGTGGGGCTCAGTACTAGGAGTGGGCCTCTTCATTGTCTTCGTAAGTGAAACTGCAGAAGACCTGAATGGGAAGGTATGTCTTTTTCGCAGATGCCACCAAAACCTGTTATAGGGTTGACACTCAGGAGGGTGTGGAGAAAGGGTTCACCCATGCTGGTGTGACAGCCATGTTGCTGATGCCGATTACAGCACAGGCCACATTACAGCACCAGGCAAAACTTATCCTGGGAGTTACACCACCAAAGAGCCCTCCTGGGAAACAGTCTCCATTGGGCCCCTTCCCCTAATTATTCCACAGGTCCAGGTTCTTAATTTACTTGTTCTCCAGTCCTACCCCATCCTACAATCACCCCACAGGTATACAGTAGATTGTTACTATCCCTGATGTTCGGTGGTTTCCATTTATTTATTTACTCATTCATTTGTTTACTGAGTAGGTGCACTGGTCCGAGAACCATTTTCAGGCATGACCTGGGCCATTGAGGATGGCACAGGAATAAAAGCAAGTACCAAGGAGGCTGGAACAAGGCATACAATAGATAGTAATACAAATATACAGGATATTTATATGAAGATAGATATATATATACTTGCAGCACAATAGATAAATAGCATTTATGGCAATAGCAGGTACAGTAGTAGCCAAGCTGTAATACAAACTAGGCATGATCTGAGATGAGTAAAGGAAAAAGTGCATCATGACAGTGTAGGTATGGACCAAGAAGGAAAAGGAGGGAAGGGAAGTAGAGGCATGATAATAAGTTGGGAGGGCAGGAGCAAGTAGTGGAGGACAGAAGGTGAGATCTAAGGAGAGAGTGGAAGAGTCCTGCAGAGTCAGTGGTGCTTAAGTGGAGTGGGCAGGATATTCCAAAGGAAAGGGGCTGCAGATGAGAATGCACATTTACCCATATGGTGGAGACTAGGGGGCACTCAAGCATGGTTCCAGCAGTGAGGCAGAGCTGTAGAACAAACACTTTTGGCCAAAGAAGGTGGGATTGCGAAGGGGTAGCTCGGTTTTTGGATGGCCTTATTGACCATGCTGGCCAGGAGATAGGACTGTTGGGCTGATGGGGAAAGCCAGCCCAGGGCCTGATAGAGTGAGCAGTGGTGTGTTGAGTGAAAGTCCTTGCCCCCTGTATATCCAAAGTCCCCACCATGACCCAGATTGCTCTTACAGCAAATACTACCCTCTGGTTCCCAGCCTTACTATATATTTGACACCCTTCCACATTTGGCACAGACCATCCTCTCAGCTCCTTGATCAGGCACAAAATGGATGATAGTTCACAATCACGTGCTAACTGTACACAGCTGTTTATACAATTGGCACATGAGAGCAAAACTGGTGTTCTGTCCTCAGTTGGTCACAGAGGTTAGCAGAGTGTCTGTGCCCATTGCCACTGTGGGGAGAGTGCGTAAACATATGGTGGGGGCCATGAATGGTGCGAGCGGTGGGACTGGGTGGGCAACTAGTTATTGGCAGTTTCCAATGTACGGAATGGACAGCAACACCACTGAACACCAAGGGAAGTGTGATATTACTGATGGTGGGAGCTCAAAGGGGCAGTGGTAGGAGGAAGAGGTGATACTACCTGGTTGAGGGAGGCAACAGCTTTTAGAGCCATTTACCAACTGGTCAGAGACTCGCTAATTATGCTACTCAAGATATCATTTTGTGATCCTACCCTGTTTTTGGGGTGCAAAGTGTTATTTGAGAGTCACTTACTCATTTAGCAATCGCAAATGCTCTTTGAATGTTCTGGTCTATGTGAACAATAACAGTCCATTACCAGTAAGATAAAGACAAGGGAACATATACAAATATGGAATTGAGAGCTGTTCTCCATGAGGTTGATAATGTAATTTATCTTAACAATGTGTTAGAATACAGAGTATGATGAGATTAATACTGGTACCACTGTACAACTACATGAGTCTATGGTTGCTGTGAGAGGTACCAAATACTGAAATGTCAAAATAACTATGTACGGTTGTGCTACCAGTGTACCAGTATTTGTGGGAGCCAACAAAATTCTCAAAATTTCGTGATACCATTGTATTACCAGAGTATGTGTGAGACACAGAGAAAATGGTTAAAAATGCCATACGGTTACCATTCTGCCAGTGCACTACCAATGCAGAGAGGAAAATCTATATATCACCTACCACTGTGATACCAGAGTACCACTGGGTAGTACTATAGTGGATTTTTCAGCTGACCACAGTATTGCCATTGCTATACCACTGCAATGCCATTGTGACAAATTCAGTAAGGGTAACCAGATTGCTGAGACAATGCAGTGCTAAAGAAGTGTGATAAAAATTATAAAGTGTTGCCAATGCTACTGCAGTGTGCAGCACAAATTTGTGAAGGAAATACAGTGCTAAAGAAGTGTGCATAAAAATCTGATAATAATTTGCAGTGCTCTTACAGTCTGCATCAAAAAATAAGAAAGATTGAGCAGTGCTACTGCAGTATGCAGCAAAAATTAGTGAAGGAAATACAGTGCTAAAGAAGTGTGCATGAAAATCTAATAATTATTTGCAGTGCTGTAACAGTGTGCATCAAAACATAAGAAAGATTGAGTAGTGGAACAACAGTGTAGCAGAAAGTCAGTGCAGTGTATTAACAATGCGCTGATGAAAAGTAGTGCTTTGTCAGTCTGGACTGAAATAACACTGAAATAAGACTGAAGATGGAAGTGTACATTGAAGTTCCCTCTGGGCAAGCAGGCTGGAGGGAAGGAGGCTTTACCTCTAAAAGCCCTCTGCATTCCCTTGTTCCACGCTTCTCAGCTGGGCAGTGTTATGAGGGGAGAGGGCTGCTTTAGAGGCCTATAAGGGGAAGGGAACAAAGGAATCACATTAGTATGCAGCGGGCTAGATCAGGACCCTACTGCGCATGCGCCTACTGTTGGACTGAGTCAGGAAACAGAAGGCTACTGTGCATGTGCAAGATGGCGGGCACACACACTAGAGATTCTACACAATTCTACAGCAGGAAGGCACTGTAACACAGTATTACAAGCTCCTATATCAGAGTAAAAACAGTGCCACTTAACAGCAGAGACATGCAGTAAAACAGCCCTTAAAGTAACATGAGTAAACACTACAAATCCCCATGCAGAGATGTCCAGATATTCAGTAGCAGAAATAATCAGTCACTGTGTGGATACAGAAAATAGACCCCAAATAGGTTAACAGTTCTACACAAGCAGGCTGAAGGGAAGGAGGCTTTATCTCTTGAGGCTCTCTGCAATTCCCTGTTCCAAGCTCCTCAGCTGGGCAGTGTTCTGAGGGGAGAGGGCTGGGTTCTGGGGGAGAGGGCTATGTCAGAAGCCTATAAGGGGAAGGGAACAGAGAAATCACATTAGTATGCAGCAGGCTGGATCAGGACCCTACTGCGCATGCGCCAACTGTTGGGACTGAGTCAGGAAACAGAAGGCTACTGTGCATGTGCAAGATGGCGGCAACACACACGCTAGAGATTCTACACAATTCTACAGCAGGAAGGCACTGTAACACAGTATTACAGGCTCCTATATCAGAGTAAAAACAGTGCTAGTTAACAGCAGAGACATGCAGTAAAACAGCCCTTAAAGTATGACGAGTAAACACCCCAAATCCCCTTGCAGAAATGTACAGATATCCAGTAGCAGAAACAATCAGCCACTGTGTGGGGACAGAAAATAAACCCCAAATAGTTTAACAGTTCTCCTCATGCAGGATGGAGGGAAGGAGGCTTTAGCTCTTCAGGCTCTCCGCAATCCTTTGTTTCAAGCTCCTCAGCTGGGCAGTGTTCTGAGGGGAGAGGGCTGTGTCCGAGGTGTATAAGGGGAAGGGAACAAAGGAATCACATTAGTATGCAGCGGGCTATATCAGGACCCTACTGCGCATGCGTCAACTGCTGGGACTGAGTCGGGATACAGAAGCTACTGCACATGTGCAAGATGGCGGACACACATGCTAGAGATTCTACACAATTCTACAACAGGTAAGCACTCTAAACACAATATTTACAGACCTCTAAAACACAGTATAATACTGCTAGATTATTAGTAGAGACATGCAGCAAAACAGCCCTTAAAGAAACATGAGTAAACACCCCAAATCCCCGTACCGAGATGTCCAGATATCCAGTAGTAGAAACAATCAGTCACTGTGTCGGGACAGAAAATAGACCCCAAGTAGTTTAACAGTTTTCCACAAGCAGGCTGGAGGGAAGGAGGCTTTACCTTTTATGGCTGTCTGCAAGCCCCTGTTCCACGCTCCTCAGCTGGGCAGTGTTCTGAGGGGAGATGGCTGCTTTAGAGGCCTATAAGGGGAAGGGAACAAAGGAATCACATTAGTATGCAGCGGGCTAGATCAGGACCCTACTGCGCATACGCCAAATGTTGGGACTGAGTCAGGATACAGAAGGCTACTGCGCAAGCGTAAAATGGCAGACACACACGCTAGAGATTTTACAGAATTCTACAGATGGAAGGCACTATAACACAGTATTACAGGCTCCAATGTCACAGTAAAAACAGTGCTAGATAACAGCAGAGACATGCAGTAAAACAGCCCTTAAAGTAACACGAGTAAACACCCCAAATCCCCGTACAGAGATGTCCAGATATCCAGTAGCAGAAGCAATCAGTCACTGTGTGGGGACAGAAAATAGACCCCAAATAGTTTAACAGTTCTCCACAAGCGGGCTAGAGGGAAGGTGGCTTTACCTCTTAAGGCTCTCTGCAATCCCCTGTTCCAAGCTCCTCAGCTGGGAAGTGTTCTGAGGGGAGAGGGCTGTGTCAGAGGCCTATAAGGGGAAGGGAACAGAGGAATCACATTAGTATGCTGCGGGCTAGATCAGGACCCTACTGCACGTGCACCAACTGTTGGGACTGAGTCAAGATACAGAAGGCTACTGCACATGCTCAAGATGGTGGACACACATGCTAGAGATTCTACACAATTCTAAAGAAGGTAAGCACTCTATACACTGCACTGACTTTCTGCTATACTGTTGTACCACTGCTCAATCTTTCTTATGTTTTGATGCACACTGTAAGAGCACTGCAAATAATTATTTGATTTTCATGCACACTTCTTTAGCACTGTATTTCCTTCACAAATTTTTGCTGCACACTGCAGTAGTACTGGCAACACTTTATAATTGTTTTCACACTTCTTTAGCACTGCATTGTCTCAGCAATCTGGTTACCCTTACTGAATTTGTCACAATGACATTACAGTGGTATAGCAATGGCAATACTGTGGTCAGCTGAAAAATCCACAATAGTACTACCCAGTGGTACTCTGGTATCACAGTGGTAGGTCATATATAGATCTTCCTCTGTGCATTGGTAGTGCACTGACAGAATGGCATCCCTATGGCATTTTTTTAGCATTTTCTCTGTCTCTCACACATACACTGGTAATACAATGGTATCACAAATTTTTTTGATTTTTGTCAGCTGCCACAAATACTGGTACACTGGTAGCACAATGGTACTGTGTTATTTTGACATTTCAGTATTTGGTACCTCTCACAGCAACCCTAGACTCATGTGGTAGCATAGTGGTACCAGTATTAATCTCATCATACTCTGTACTCTAACACATTGTTAAGATAATAGATTTATTTATTTATTTATTTATTTATTTATTTAGTTAAACATCAGTTTAGAAACCTATTGAGCCAGGGGCTCATTTACAAAGGTACCTCATCACAAAGAGGACATCAGAATAGTAGTACAAGGGACACAGTACTTACAAACAAAAAAGTTACAGTTCAATTACAATTTTGTTACAATAGAATACAATCTCCAATGAGCAAAAGATAACAAAAGGTGCAAAACTTATGGTCAGGGGAGAGCTGGTGGGGGTAGAAGGGAGGGAGATAGGGAGGAGGAATTAGTAGGGAAAGGAAGGAGGAGCCACTCAGTGAGCATTGTCAAACAGAGTATATATATATATATTTTTTACACTAGGCTAGCGGCAGTTGCATTTGCGAGAGCTAAGCAGGAAGTTTCTGAGCCTGGGCTTAAAAGCAAGCTAAGGTTAGTGAGTTTGAGACACTGGCAGGGGAGGAGTTATACCAGTGGGCGCCACGGTGAGGAATGCCCTCTGACCTGAGAGGTCCTGGCTCTCGGAATAATTAGGGTAGCTCTTGATAAGCTGCGGCGTGATCAGGAGTCGGTGCAATGCAGCGGAATGGAGTTGGATGAGGCCTATGGGGATGAGCACGCAGGGCTATAAGGTGAGCTGGCATGTCTGATACATGAGTCGCTCTTCCAGATTGAGTAGGGTAGCCACGGTGTACAGCTCACATGTGTGAGTGAGTCTGGGAGCACCAGTGATAAGTCTGCAGGCCTTATTAACTGTGAGATGAACCTTGTACAGGGCAGTCTGATCTGCTGAGCCATAGACCGGAAGGCCATAGTCAATGAGAGACATGACAGAGGAGGTGACAGCCAGGCGGAGGGCATCAGGAGGGAGGCATTTCTTGTGCCGGTAAAGAATGCCTAGCCATGAGTTGGCGACAGAATTTAGGGCAGATATATGTCCATGGAATGAAAGTGCAGGGTCAAAGGTTATACCAAGATATTTATAGGACTGCACCTGGTCAATGATGAGATTGGGTGTGGAGTGGACAGCTAAGGGAAACTTGCTGTACTTATTTTGGGGGTGGGAGAAGAGCATCGTTTTTGTTTTCTTAAGGTTGATAACAAGTCAGTGCTCAGTGAACTAGGTAGCTGCAGAGTCAAAGACTAGTTGGAGGGAGTTCTGTAGCAGCATGGGGTCATTGTGGGAGGCAACGAGAACAGCATCATCAGCATAGAGAAGCATCTTACCCGTACAACTGCTGGGTAGGGAGTTAAGAAAGAGTGAGAATAGTAGGGGTCCAAGAATTGAGCCCTGCGGCACCCCAGAGCGAATGGGGCATGTTTCAGAGAGAGTACCGTTGACTTTCACACATTGGGAGCGGGCGGAGAGATAGCTGGTGCACCAGAAAACAGGTCCTGAGGCAAAGCCTATTAGGTCGAGGGTGGAGAGCAAAAGAGGATGCGAAACAGTATCGATTGTTTTAGACAGGTCAATGAATATAGCACCAGCCAGGGCACCAGAGTCCAAGGAGGCATGGAGGAAGTTGGAAAATTCCAGGAGTGCTGTATTGGTACTATGACCTGCTCTGAACCCGAGTTGTTCAGGGCAGAGAACATTGTACTTACAGAGGTAGTCAGAGACTTGGGACGCCACAAGTTTCTCTAATGCCTTAGAGAGGGGGGAGAGGATTGAGATGGGTTGGTAGTTACCCGGAAGAGTCCTGTCACCACCTTTATGGACAGGGGTAACTGTGGCAATCTTCCAGGCAGAGGGGAATTGTCTGAGACAGAGTGATTTGTTGAAAATGCACGTAATAGGTGAGAGGACCTGATCCAGGACCTGATGTAAAAGGCAGGGATCAAGTGAGTCATTACCGATGGTGTTACCTTTTAGGGCTTTTAGCAAGTAAGGCCTAGCTTCTTGCATGGTGACACGACGCAGGTGGAAAGATGGGCGGGCAATGGGTGGTGGTACAGATGGAGGAGGTGGACTGAAAAAGTTACCAGGAAGTACTGAGCTAAGGTCAGTAAAGGAGTTATTGAGGTGGGTGGCAATGAAGGCAGGGTCAGAGGAGACGGTACCATTGATGTTGAGAAGAGAAGGAGAGGGGGACTGGGAGTGACCATTCAGTTGCTTGATGTTGTCCCAGAAGCACCTGGGGTTCCCCCAGGAGGAGGTAAGAGGCTTGGTAGTATTCTGCCTTTGCTTCTGGATGGCCCAGGTGCACTGGTTGCGGGCGGCAGCATAGGACTGCCTGTCAGCTGAATGGCCAGTAGCAACAGCAAGGTGCCAAAGATTGTCACGTTGCTTAAGTTGCCACAGTAGGGCAGGGTGATCCAAGGGCATGTTTCACTTTGGACCTCCTAGCAGTTATGGAGCAAAGATATCACATGCAAAGTTGAAAGTGCTTACAAGAAGGCCAGGGCAAGTCAATGTTGGTTGCCCTCGTCAGAGGGGACCAATCAGTGTGGGCAAGGAAGCGCTTAAGGCCTATGAGTCTCCCAGGCCTAAGCCGCCTTCGAGAGGTGGTTTTGACTGGGGATGAGAGCCAAGGGGTTTCCCAGTTGAAAAAGCATAGGGGAGTGGTCACTGAGGCATTCAGGGAGGATTTGGATGTTGTGGATGCGGATTGGCCTGTTGGTGAGGACCACATCCAGGAGGGTGCTTGTCCCCCCTAGGGTTTTTTCTAGTAGGCTGTGAGACCAGTTGAGTTAGGTCAATTGAATCGAAAGCCTCACGGTGGGAGGAGGATGAGGGGCAGAGCCAGTTTATATTCAAATCGCCCACCAAGATTTGGTCCGACGAGTTGGGTAGGGAGGTGAGGTAGTCAATTAGTGGGCCCAGGGCCTGGGATTGGTTCTTGGGGGGTATGTAGGCTACAGTTAGGAATAATGGGCCTCTAGCTGGGTCAGGGGATAGCTTTAGAGTAAGTGCCTCGGTCTTATGGACGAGGTCAGGTGGGGGGAGTGGTAGCCCCATGAGAGAATCCTTCAAATAGATGACACAGACCCCACCTCTCCTGCCGACACGGTCCAACCGGTGGAGAGTGTAGCTGGGGAGAGAGACATGAGAGTTAGGAGTGAAGGGAGACAGCCAGGTTTCAACCAGGGCATCAACATCAGGTTTATGAAACGTCACCCAGCAGTGCAGAGAGTCCAGTTTTTTCAGGAGGCTACAGATGTTCATAGAAGCAATGCGCAGCCCAGGAGATTTCAGGGGGAGGACCAGTACTGCCAGGCCCGGGATTGGGGTGGACATTGCCTGACAGGAGCAGGAGGAGGAGGGCTGATCTGGGAGTGCACAATGGCGGGATAGCTTTCGACGATTGGAGAGGGGGTGATGAGGGAGTGATGAGGGGGTGATCACCAAGTGAAAACAGCTACTAGAGAGCAGTAAAATGTGACAAGTGAGGTATTGGAGGCAAATTGTTCAAACTTAATCAGGCTCCCTCTAGTGGCAAAACAATATAAGGAGCTAATGGAGAAGTTGGGTGTTAAAAAAAAAACAAAAACATTACATTATCAACCTCATGGAGAACAGCTCTCAATTCCATATTTGTATTTGTTCACTTGTCTTTATCTTACTGGTAATGGACTGTTATTGTTCACATAGACAAACATTCAAAGAGCATTTGCAATTGCTAAATGAGTAAGTGACTCTCAAATGACACTTTGCACCCCAAAAACAGGGTAGGATCACAAAATGATATCTTGAATAGCATAATTAGTGAGTCTCTGACCAGTTGGTAAATGGCTCTAAAAGATGTTGCCTCCCTAAACCAAGTAGTATCACCTCTGCCTCCTACCACTGCCCCTTTGAGTTCCCACCATCAGTAATATCACACTTCCCTTGGTGTTCAGTGGTGCTGCTGTCCATTCCATACATTGGAAACTGCCACAGGGCAAGATCCATGAAAACAGGGCAAGAGCCATGAAAGTTTGGATTTCTTGCCGGGGAGGGAGAATCCATTGTTCAGACGTTGGCGAGGGTTGGGGCTTGAAAAGTTTTCACAGCTTTTCATGGGAGACATTATTAAAAGTTTCACCCAACTGCAGAGGGAGTTTGGAATCCCGGTCTCATGACTTCTACGGCTATTTACAGATTAGGCACTATATTCAGGTTGTAGAGAAGGGTAGCTCAGAGCTAAGGTCTGTTTGGCCCCACCCGCTCCTGGATCTGCTCCAGAAATTGCTTAAAGGGCCAGTACACCAGACCCACCCAATTTCTAATCTATATGCAGCAGGGGGATTGGGAGCTCCAGAACACAGAACCCGATTGCAAGCTTGCTGGGAAAGGGAGTTGAGATTGGAAGATGAGAAATCCGGTTGGGAGGTGATATGGAGGATGGCAGGTAGAACCACGGCCTCACCCTCTTGGAGAGAGTTCAGATGGCAGATCCTCACAAGATTTTTTAGAACCCCAGTGATAACAAAACATTTTGATTGAACCCGGTCAGACAAATGCTGGAGGGGTTGTGGACAGGTGGGTTCGCAAGAACACATCTTCTGGAGCTGCCATAAGGTAAAGAATTATTGGAGCCGGGTGGTCCGTGGTCTGGGGCAGATCCTCTGGACGGAGATTCCTGAGCGATCCCGTTGCCTCTTACATGGGGAACCTCCCTTGGGGGTGAGGGGCCCAGAAGCCACATATCTGTTCCCAATCTTGCTAGCAGCAGCCCAGAAGGCAATCACAAAGCTCTGGCTGAGTGAGGCACTTCTGACTGAGGATCATTGGCTGGCAAATTGCAATCAGATAAAAGCAATGGAGAGGCTCACTGCCAACCTGACTCTGAGGACTGAGAGGTACAAGGCGCGCCACTGGCTTCTCTTTTTTGAGTTCCTGGGTGTCAGGGAGGGGGTCACCACCCTGGAGATACTGGCCAGAGAGGCTCTGGATTAGGTTCTGGTGGGGTGTCTCTGGCCTGGTGTCCCCCCCAATGAGGATGGAGGTGGAAATGGGTGCCATGGGCCTGGTCATAAGAAGATAGGTACAATTCACCATCTGTCTCGGGAAGGGGAAGGGGGAATAATTAAGTTGTTATTAATTTGTTGAATACTTGTTGGTTTAGTTCTAATAATGAGAAAGCACATACATTTTAATTTGGAATATAGGCAGAAGTTTAGAATGCAATTCATAACAGGCGTAAGGGCCCAGCTTTTGTTAGGTGGTCTATCCCTGCATTGATGCTATTTGGCGTGTTGTGTAAGCCATTTTATACTGTTCAGGTTACATAACAACTGGATGTATAAGTTGAGAATCCTGTCCATTTAAAGGGTCTGCCTATTAATTGTTACATACGAAGAGTGAATGAATGTTGGAATATTTGTTAATATACAGAAAACTTCACAATAAAATGCAATTTCAAAAAAAAAAAGGAAACTGCCAATAACTAGTTGCCCGCCCAGTACCACTGCTCACACCATTCATGGCCCCCACCATATGTTTACACACTCTCCCCACAGTGGCAATTGGCACAGACACTCTGCTAACCTCTGTGACCAGCTGAGGACAGAATGCTAGTTTTGCGCTCATGTGCCTACTGTATAAACAGCTGTGTACAGTTAGCACATGATTGTGAACTATCATCCATTTTGTGCCTGATCAAGGACCTGAGAGGATGGTCTGTGCCAAATGTGGAAGGGTGTCAAATATATAGTAAGGCTGGGGACCATGGGGTAGTATTTGCTGTAAGAAATAACTGGGTCATGGTGGGGACTTTGGATATACAGGGCGCAAGGACTTTCACTCAACACACCACTGCTCACTCTATCAGGCCCTGGGCTGGCTTCCCCCATCAGCCCAACAGACCTATCTCCTGGCCAGCACAGTCAATAAGGCCATCTAAAACCAAGCTACCTCTCCATAATCCCACCTTCTTTGGCCAAAAGTGTTTGTTCTAGAGCTCTGCCTCACTGCTGGCCCCATGCTTGAGTGCCCCCTAGTCTCCACTGTATGGGTAAATCTGCATTCTCATCTGCAGCCCCTTTTTTTTGGAACAACCTGCCCACTCCACTTAGCACCACTGATTCTCCAGGACTCTTCCACTCTCTCCTTGGGTTTCACCTTCTGTCCTCCACTCCTTGCTCCTGCCCTCCCAACTTATTATCATGCATCTACTTCCCTTCCCTTCCCTCCTTTTCCTTCTTGGTCCATATGTACAGTGCAATGATGCACTTTTTCCTTTACTCATCTCAGATCATGCCTAATTTGTATTACAATTTGGCTGCTACTGTACCTGCTATTGTCATAAATGTTATTTATCCATTATGCTGCAAGTTTATATATATATATATATATATATATATATATATCTTCATATAAATATCCTGTATATTTTTATTGCTGTCTATTGCATGCCTTGTCTCAGCCTTCTCTGTACTTGCTTGTATTCCTGTGCCATCCTCAATGGCCCAGGTCATGCATGAAAATGGTTCATGGACCACTGCACCTAGTCGGTAAACAAATTGAATAAATAAATAAATGGGAACCACTGAACATCAGGGATAGTAACAATCTACTGTATACCTGCGGGGTGATTGTAGGATGGGGTAGGACTTGAGAACAGGTAAATTAAGAACCTGGACCTGTGGGATAATTAGGGGAGGGGGCCCAATGGAGACTGTTTCCCAGGAGGGCGCTTTGGTGGTGTAACTCCCAGGATAAGTTTTGCCTGGTGCTGTAATGTGGCCTGTGCTGTAATTGGCATCAGCAACATGGCTGTCACACCAGCATGGGTGAACCCTTTCTCCACACCCTCCTGAGTGTCAACCCTATAACAGGTGTTGGTGGCATCTGCAAAAAGACATACCTTCCCATTCAGTTCTTCTGCAATTTCACTTATGAAGACACTGAAGAGGCCCACTCCTAGTACTGAGCCCCACCCTGCACCATGCCTTTAACCAACTGTTGAAAGCTGTGTGGAGAGTCCTATCTTCTCCCAAGATGTATATAGGCAACCTTTTGGCAAAAGCCACCATGCATGCTTGAGGACCCTCCCCCATCCCTGAAATTTCCCTGCACTACCCCTACCCCATCCCTTACTAGGCCATTTGTCCCCAGGTGGACAATGACATCTAGCTCCTTCTCATCTCCTGCTGCCTAATGATCCACTGTATCTGCTCTCATCCCTCCAAGCCAAAGTACCTCTCGGGTATTTCACCTCTCTCTCCTTTACCCCACCCTGCTTGCAAGTCTATCCCCCTAATTAAGTTCCCCACCAGCAGTTGCTTCCTACTCAGCTGGGGGCCTCTTCCTCCCTCCTAATAACCATGGAATGGTCCATGGACAGTGCTTTCCATGGGGAAGGACTCTCCAGGGGCAGAAAGGGTGGTTCAGCTGCAGGGGGAGTGGTTGGCTGGGTAACGCCCATTTCAGATGCAGGGAGAGTGGTTAGTAAACAAAGCAGGTGAACTGAAACTCTGACAAACAAACCAGCACTGGGGCAGAAAATGCAAGCCCCATAGGAAAGAGCACAGTGAGAGCTACAATAGATCATTTACCGGAGAAATCTCAGGTCAAGGCACTACAGCTGAAGAGAACACAGAGAACAGGTAGGCATCAGAAAATGATGCATGGGGCAGCGGACAGGCATGGACTCATGAAGGCATGCATGGAAATTACAAATGCCAATGCTGTAGGGTGCAAAGGCCAGCTTAGGTAGGTGGACACTGACCTGTAGGTACAGTGCACAACACACAGGGACCCCTGCATCCCTGCATGCTGGACAGCAGGGAAGTGTACCATGGAGCATAGCCCCACTGCAGCACAGTAGCTGATGGGTGCCCAGGACACTGTGGACACTGAACTTGAATGTGACCATGGTGCACAGCACAGCCTTGAAGCACTGGGACTGTGAGCAGACAGTGGCACTACAGTACTGGTATAAACCACCCACAGACAAGCAGCAACTGCCACAGGTGTGGCTCATGGAGTGTGATGTGCAAACAAAGTGCAATCACACCCACATGCCTGAGCTGGGACCAAAGCTGGACAGTGTAGCACAGTCCTCTGGCACAATGGAGGACAGCGTGGAAGCCATGGAGGGGCCAGGGTGCTCAACTGCAACCCCAACAACATGGACAATCTGTGAGGTGGTACCAACCAGGAAGGGAAAGTCCAAGCTAAATGTGAATGGCTACCTTCTGGTCCATGAATGGGCATGCAATGAGACAGTGTACTGTTTTTTTAACATATCATATTTTTCACCTGCTGTGGCACACACTCCGGCTTGCAGCATACAGCAACCAGCTCCACCCACCTGGAGAGCTGGGTAGCTCAAACTGCACCCAGGAAGATCAGAGATGGCCATCATGCCATCTTGCTGAAGGGCTCCCCCTCTGCCTCTACCAGCCAGGACAGCCCCAGACCCTCCTCAACAGGACTCCACCAAAATCCTCCAGGTGGCTCAGAGCACAGCCATCAAGCTGCAAGGTCATGCCCAGCCATTTTCTTTCAATTGGCCCCAGTAGCATGGACATGCAGTGACATCCAGGAGCAACTTATCAACATCTGCTGTACTCCCCATCTAGTGTCACTGACACTAGCCATGCCCCTGGGCAACCCCAGGGGACTGCTACAGCACAGTGAAATTCCCCAGCCCACCCCAGGACTGGGAGAGCAGTCTATGGATGTTCAATCCCAGTCCTCCGCTGCTGACCCCCAATGGCCCAGGCTTAATCCTGAACCCAGGTCACTGGCATGTCACAAGGTATGGCATCCAGTGCCTCAACCCTCAGCACCAACAGGATGGCCTGAGATAGTGTAATGGTGCTGCCAACACCATAAGTCCAAGTCCTGCCTTGGCCAGGGCATCACACTGCTCCAGGATTGCCAGCACCACCTAAAGAAAAAGAATGAGGACAATCATGCTCTGGAGGTGACAGATGCTCTACCAGCACAGGTGTTGGCAGGCATCAAGTAGAAGGCACACAGCACCATGACTAGCCCCGCATAGCTACTGCAGAGTGATGCAACTGCAATGACCACTGAGCTGTGGCAACAGTTGCCAAGCAAGAGGGCCCTGCTGTAGATTGTGAACAGAACCCACCGAAAGGACCTCTCACCAGAACCAGTGATGCTGGCTGACCTCACTATCCCCAAGCAGCTACAGACGGTGACTGGATGGCCATGGTACAGCAGGATCACTGACAGCACCACCCACCAGGTCCTTCTACTCACCACAGAGGACATCAGGGACCTGGCACAGGCACCCTTCAAGATGATGAATGGTATGTTCAAGACTGTGCCACACCTGTTCACTCATTGTACACCATCCATGCACCAATGGGGATGGGCCCTAACAACCTCATTATGTCATTGGTGTATACACTGATGACGACAAAGAGCTTGCAATGTTACTGCACCTTTTTCCAGGAGCTGAATAAATATGCCAGTATACAGTCCTGCACCCTCAAACCACCTCCGATCATCACTGACTTTGAGCAGGCTGCGATCAATGCCTGTAAGATGGAATTTCCGCAAGCCATAAACAAGGGATGCCTGTTCCACTTTGGGCAGATTGTGTGGCGGAAGATCCAGAGCTTTGGTCTTGCACCACAATACAGAAGTGACCCAAACTTCAGCCTGAAGATCCATGAACTCGTGATCCTTGCCCATTTCCTGGCACAAGACATTCCAGCAGCATTCAGCCTCCTGAAGTCAACCATTCCGCCCAATGCCACCACACTCTTCTATTGTTCTGAGCAGACACATGTGCTGGGCAGGTTATGGCTGTACAGTAGGGTGACCAAGATGCCCACAAGATACGACCCCATGTTTCCATTCAGCTGTGGTTGGTTGCGGATCTCAATGAGCGAGGTATACCGTGGACCCAAAGCAATGTCGAGACCTGGCACTGCCATCTCCATGCCCTGCTCAGGAAGGTGCATGTAGGGGTCATGACAATGCTAGCAGAGCACCACAGGGAACAGCAATGGACCTATGTCACCAGGGAAAGCATTACATATTAAGCTCCTTAAGTCTCTCTTCATATGTCTTCCGGTGCAGACCCTGCACCATTTTAGTTGCCCTCCTCTGGACAGCTTCCATCCTGTCTATGTCTTTGTGGAGATTGGGTCTCCAGAACTGCATGCAGTACTCCAGATGGGGTCTCACAAGCTGTCTGTACAGAGGAATAATAACTTCCTGTTTTCTACTGGTGATGCCTCTTCCTATGCATCCCAGTAACCCCCAGCCCTCCTTGCTGCCCTCTCACATTGCTTTCCCACCTTTAGGTCATCTGATATGACTACCCCAGGTCCCTTTCCATTTTGTTGTTGTTAGTATCTCACCCCCATTGTGTACTCTTCCCTGGTTTTGTTTCCAGGTGCATTACCTTGCACTCTAGCATTGAATCTAAGCTGCCATACATTTGACCATTCCTCTAACCTTGCCAAGTTCCTTCTCATCCTGTCCACTCTATCTTGTGCATCAACTCTGTTGCAGATCTTTGTGTCATCTGCAAAGAGACATACTTTCTCTTCAGTCCCTCTGCAATGTCACTTATAAAGACATTGAAGAGGACCGTCCTAATACTGAACCCTACGGTACCCACTACTAACCCCCTTTTTTCAGAATGGACTCCATTTACTATTACTCTCTGTGTTCTATTCTCCAGCCAATTCTTTACCCAGACTGTCATCTTGGGACCCACTCCCAGGCTGGCTAACTTGTATATTAATCTTTTGTGTGGGACTGTGTCAAATGCCTCTAAAAGTCTAGGTAGGCCATGTCCACAGCCCCTCCCTGATCAACTACTTTGGTCACCCAGTCAAAGAAATCTATCAGATTTGTCTGGCATGACCTTCCGCTGTGAATCCATGCTGTCTTGGGTCCTGTGCCCTCTGGCCTCTAGAAACTCAACAATTCTTTCCTTCAGAAGTGATTCCAGCATTTTCCCTACCACTGAGGTTAAACTAACAGGTCTGTAGTTTCCTGCTTCTGCCTTGCTCCCACTTTTGTGAAGGGGAATCACATCTGCCCTCCTCCAGTCCTCGGGTACCACCCCATCCTCCCATGATTTGTTAAAGAGGGTAGTCAGTGGTGTCACTAGTTCTACCCTTAGTTCTTTTAGAATTCTGGGATGAATCCCATCAGGCCCCATTGCTTTGTCCACCTTCAGTTTTAAGAGTTCTTTCAGAACCCTTTCTTCTGTAAATGGGCTGGTATCAACTTCTGTATCCAGAGTGTTTCTACTGTTTGTTTTAGGTACCTCCCCCATTTCCTTTGTAAATACTGAGCAAAAATATTTGTTGATATCTCTGCCTTTTCACAGTCACCCTCTGCCCACCTTCCATCCTCTTTATTAAGCCTCACTAGCCCTCCCTTGGTCTTCCTTCGCTCCCTGATGTACCTATAAAAGGTTGTATCCCCCTTCTTAACTGAGTTGGCTATCTTTTCCTTGGTTTGGGCCTTTGCTGTTCTGACTGCTTTCCCAGCTTCCTTTTGCTTTAACTGATACAGTTCTCTGTCCTGCTCCTTCTGTGATTCCTTGTACTTCCTGAATGCTTTCTTTTTCTCTTGAACCTTTACTGCCACTTCCTTTGAAAACCATAGTGGTTTCTTACATCATTTCATTTTGTTAATTTGCTTCACGCAAAGGCTTGTTACCTCTGTGATGGCAGTTTTTATTATTCCACATTGTTCTTTCACCCCTCCTTCCTGCCCATGTGCTAGTGCATTCCTTAGGCACTCACCCATTTGGGCAAAGTCATCCCTCCTAAAGTCCAGTACTTTTGCCATTGTATGGCTTGACTCTATTGCTCTGTTTATTGTGAACCATACTGTTCAGTGGTTGCTAGTTCCAAGATGGCTACCCACTTCTACATCTGTGATCCTCTCTTCATCTCCATTTGAGAGAACCAGGTCTAAGATTGCTCCCTCTTGAGTGGGCTCCAATACTAGTTGTCTAAGGCATGCCTTTGTGAGGGCATCTAGAATAACCCCACTCTTTGAAGTGGCTGCTGCAACTGCACTCTAGTTAACATCTGGCATATTCAGATCACCCATCAGCAATATCTCCCCTTTTTCTGCCATTCTAAGTATTCTTTCTATCATTTCCTTGTCCATTTCCTCCCCCTGAGAAGGGGGTCTGTATACAACCCCTGTGCAGATTGTGGTGCCATTGCCAGTCTCCAAATTTACCCACAGTGCTTCTTCTCCTCCAGAGAAAATAGTAAAAAATGCCATAGGGATACCATTCTTCCAGTGCACTACCAGTGCACAGAGGAAAATTTATATATGACCTACCACTGTGATACCAGAGTACCACTGGGTAATACTTTTTCGGATTTTGCAGCTGACCACAGTATTGCCATTGCTATACCACTATAATGCCATTGTGACAAATTCAGTAAGGGTAACCAGATTGCTGAGACAATGCAGTGCTAAAGAATTGTGATAAAAATTATAAAGTGTTGCCAGTACTACTGCAGTGTGCAGCAAAAATTTGTGAAGGAAATACAGTGCTAAATAAGTGTGCATGAAAATCTAATAATTATTTGCAGTGCTCTTACAGTGTGCATCAAAACATAAGAAAGATTGAGCAGTGGTACAACAGTGTAGCAGAAAGTCAGTGCAGTGTATTAACAGTACACTGATGAAAAGCAGTACTTTGTCAGTCTAGACTGAAATAACACTGAAATATGACTGAAGCTGGAAGTGTACACTTCACTTCCCTCTGGGTAAACCTAGAAATACTGGCGGGGACCTGCATATCAGGGAGGCTCCCATACCATTTTCTGCAAACCAGAATGATTGTTGGTCATTCCTTTACCTAAATGTCCACCCCTTCCTTGTGACTTTGAGTCAAACTTGGGGTAACAGACTTTAGTACCTCCTATAGACATAGCCCCCAAGATCTCCATCTTCTTTGGAATTCACAGACAACTTTCTCACTCATGAACCCTTAAACAAAGCTTCCTCTGCTGAGGTTGCAGATACTTTCAGATGAATACTGTTTTGTTTTTGTTGAATTTTATGCGACGCCATCTTTAATGCAGCCTAATACACTGAAACAGAACTACAACACTGTTGACAGGAATGCTACCAAAATCACACTGCACACTGAAGGGCACTACAGGTGTTGATGCAGTGCTAATTAACATAATTCGTACACACTGAAAAAGCAATGCAACACTGCTTCAGACAGTGTTGAAAACACTGCTAATTGCAGTACTTTTGCAGTGTGATTACAGTGCTAATTAACATAATTCGCACACACTGAAAAAGCAATGCAACACTGCTTCAGGCAGTGTTGAAAACACTGCTAATTGCAGTACTTTTGCAGTGTGATTACAGTGCTAATTAACATAATTCGCACACATTGTATCAGCGCTGCATGTACACCAAAAGAGACCTGAAGATGCACTGATTAAATGCCAATGGACTGCATTATGAAATGAAGCGTGCAGGAAGTGTACACTGCTACTGTAACACTGAAATAACACCATATAGTGACTATTTGAACACTTCGCTTCCCTCTGGGAGGGCCATAAAAGGCAAATAGTCCAGTCACTATCAGAGGAGGAGGAGCTGTTCTTTGTTCCACATCACTCACCTTGCCCCTGACCTCTATTAAATGGTTGGTGAGGGTGGAGCCTTGGAGGAGGGTAAGTCGAGACTGGGTGAACTGGAACTCTAGGAAGCTATATTGTTACTGATTGGGAGAAAAGGGTCCTGTACACTGTGCTGCTTGGGCAACATTTGACTATTACCAGGAAGGGGCATAGTGAAGCAGACTGTATAAATGACTATGTATGCTAACTACATCTGTGGAAGTAGGCAAACTGTGTGTGACTTGATTACTGCTAGGGTCTCTGAGCTGGCTAGTGTTGTAGTGGGCTAATTTGGCTTGTGAACTGTCTACTGCTAGGGCTAGAAAACTGGCTACTGTCAAGAAAGAGGAGGGAAAATTGCTGTAATTGGAGGGGACAAACTGCTTGGGTTTTAGTGTAACACTGACTGAATTATTTCTGTTAGAGGGCTGCATTGCTCACCTAAAATGAGGGTAGACTTGGGGTGGCGAAAGTGGGCACCTTCGGTAGTGATTGGGTGTACAGGGTGTGGGGTGGCAATAATATTAAATTGGGCAAGGAGGTTCAGAGGGTTCCCAGTGTGTTTTCAGTTGGCAGGTCTTAGGGAGGAAGTAGAGGGGATCAGAAGGCAGCTGGAAGGTGGGAGGGGTGGGGAGGAAAGGTGTGGAAAGGACTTCATGAGAGTAGAAGAGGCCAATATAGCATAACCCAGGGAACAGGTGGACAAGGATCATATGGTTACTCAGGAGGGGTGGGGCACAAAACAAGCAATGTACGTAAATTACTTCATAGAGAGGTGGCTGACCAGAAGGAGAGGGACAGGAGAGAGCAAGTCAGGGGCCAGCATCACACTTACTAATTGAATTGCCCTCCTATATCTGGGAGATGAGGTGGAGAGGCTGCCAGGAGGAGGGGAGCAGGCAGACAGAGAGGGTTTGGTCAGTAAGCTGGGGGAGATGGGGCAGGAGAGAGAGCCAGATCCACAGAAGAGGAGGGGGGAAGAGACATTAGCCTAGGTGGGAGGGAGGTGGGGAGGATGGCGGAGTACAGAGTGAAGCCAGGGTGGGAGGAGGGAGGACTAGGGTCGGGCAAGCATCCAGGTATAGGGAAGTCAGCCAGGGATAAGGAGTACTCTAGATAGGCCACCTTCAGGGCAGGAGAAATTAGATGAAGTGGAGAGGAGGGGGAAAGATGGGGGTAGGGTGAAACACGGCAGATGGGGTGAAGGATGCAGAACTTGGGGAAGGGGAGGTAAGGAGGGAAGTAGTAGAAGGGAGCCTGGGTGAGGGAGCTGAGAATACCAGCCCAGAAAGAGAATCCCAGGAGACCTGGGGGGGCAATCTGTGCCATCCAGGAGGTTGGGGGTGAGGAGCAAGCTGGGAGCTACAGGTAGAAGAATGAGCATGGTAGGGCAAGCACAGGCTGTGATCCCTAGGCTGAGGGGGGCAAGAGAAGTAAGCTGGTGGTTGATGACAGAAGGAAGAGCCTGGACAGAATCAAACAGGCCAGTAAATTGGGGGGGTGAAGGTGATCCTGCTGGGTGACTCCATGACCTGGGGCATCCAGTGGGATGGAGCAGGGGAGGGAAAAAGCAGCCCTGTCAAGGCTAAATGTATCCTCGGCCTAACTGTACACAAGACCAAATTCTAGCTATACTCGATAGCATTGGAATGCAGGGAATCCCCAGACTTCCTAAAACATCTGGGAATAACTGACTAAGAGGAAAACAGTGAACTAGAAATCCAGGCGAGATTCCGGGAACTGGCCAGGGCTTACCACTCTATAGGAAGCACAATCTCCTTCTTTGAGGTTCTGTCAGTACCTAGGGCATCCAGGGAGACCAAACATAAACTTAGAGGTGTGAACCAGTGACTCAGAGACTGGCGCAGGGCAGAAAGGTATGGGCTGGTGGGGGACTGGGGGATAGATGGGAGGACAATGGGTTATATGCCAGGGATAGGCTACACCTCAGCTTGAAGAGGAGGGAGATCTTGAAACTAAAACTTGCTGGATTCATAGTTGAGAGATGGAGTTTAAACTAGTAAAGGGGGGGTTAAGTAAAACAGTGGCTCCAGGAAGGCTGCTCGATGGTCCAGGTCTAGGTCATGAAAAGAAGGCAGGTGACTGCAATGTAAATCAATCCACAGCTGTGCAAGAACGGGCATCTAGGGACTGCTCAGGGTCGAGATGACTGGAGAAGGGAGAGGGGTCAGGATGGAGGACAGCCCTGATCAATGCCAGGAGCATGGGCAACAAAATGCCCAAGTTCCAGGCGATGCTGGTTGAAAGATCAGTGGATGTGGCAGCATTTACTGAGACATGGGCCATTCAGAAAAATGATTGGGACCTAAATTTGGTGGGCAACAAAATATTCAGGAAGGACAGAGGAGAGGGAGAGGAGGGGGTGTAGCACTGATAGTCAAAAATGACATAGCGGTTAGTGGAGTGGAGGAGGCTGTGGGGGGGTGGAGGAGTTCTGGGAAACCCTACAAATGAGGGGAGGTAAAAGATTGAAAATGGGGGTGGTGTACAGACACCCCCAATGATGGAAGAGACCCTGGAGGACAAACTAGTTGAGAACATTAAGGGGCACTGTGACCGTGGAAAGGGTATGGTGGTGATCATAGGTGACCTTAAGATGCCGGGGACAGACTGGGACACTTTGGCATTCTCTGTGGCCATGGAACTGAGACTGATGGATGTGTTCCAGGATGCCTTCCTGGTTCAGCAGGTGGGGGAACCTACTAGCGAGAAGCAGCTACTGGATGTTGTCCTAGCAGACAGTGATCAGATAAAGGGCCTGGAAGTGTGCAGCCCACTGGCAAGGGGTGACCACACTATGGTCTGGTTTCTGCTGTATCTGGTAAGGGGAGGATAACCGTTCTAATACAGTAGTAGTGGACTTCAAGGGGTGGACTTCGTGGGCATGGACAGGATTCTATGGGGGAGCTTGGACAAGATTAGGCCAGACTTGGATGCTGGCAGCTTGTGGGAGGCCATTATGAAGGGGGTGCAGGAGACTACTAACTCCTGTACAAAGGAAAGGCATAAGCATTGTAGAGCCAACAAGCCATGCTGGTGGACCAGGGAGGTGCAGGAGGCAGTGAGGGATAAAAAAACTGCCTATGCATGTTTTAAGTGCTCTGGGGGGATAGGGAGAGGGGTATGAGTTGATGGCTAGAAGGGTCACCACAGTGGTGGAGGGAGCAAAACCTGGCTAGGGATATCCAGAGGGGGAAAGGGATTCTATAGATACACAAGGGAGAAGAGAAAAGGGAGGACACAGATCAGCATGATTAAAACTGAGGAGGGATGGACTCAGGAGGTGGGGGAATCAGGCAGAGGTGCTAAATGGGTACTTTCCCTTGATTTTTACAAGGGGAGGCAGGGGATCCCTCCAGTCCAATGGGAGCGAAGGGGAGCCAGCAGAGTCGAGAGGTCAGATGGAGTCTAGAGGACTGAAAGAAGTTGGGGTTCAGGCTGTGCCAAGTCTAGAAGGGGATGGGTGGTTAAATGAGGGGGTGAGCTGGGAGGGAGGGAGAAATTACAGTGGAAATGGTGAGGGAGGCCCTTTGGACAGTAAAAACTGATAAGGCACCGGGGCCAGACAGGCTGCATCTGAGTGTTATGAAGGAATTGGCAGGTGAGCTAGCAGCACTCTTTAACACCTTTCTGCTGACAGGATGGGTGCTTCAAGATTGGAGGGTGGCTCATGTGGTGCCTATCCACAAATGGGGGTCTAGAGAGGAGATGGGGAATTATAGGCCTGTCAGCCTAGCGTCTGTGGTGGGCAAAGTAATGGAGGGCATTATCAAGGATGGGCTCAGGAGGCAGCTGGAAAGGTTGGGGTAACTGGATAACAAACAGTATGGTTTCATCCCTGGGAGATCGTGTTAGACCAACCCCATAGATTTTTATGACTGGGACCCTGGACCGGCATAGACCAGAGGACGTCCTATACCTGGATTTCAGTAAGGCATTTTATTGAGTACCCCAAAATGGACTGCTAATAAAGCTGGGGGTGGGGTGAGAGGACAGCTGCTCAGATTGGGCGGATGGGGGTGAGAGGACAGTTGCTCAGATGGGTAGAAAATTGGCTAACAGGGCAAATACAGACGGTAGTGATGGGTAGTCTCCTCCCCCAAGAAGGTCACCAGTGGGGTCCCCCAAGGTTCGGTAGTGGGGGCCACTTCTGTTCAATGCCTATGTCTTGGATATGGGGAGGGTGGTTAAGAGTGGGATGAGCCTCTTTGTGGATGACTTAAAACTGGGGGCATTGGCGGACAGGGACGAACCAAGACAGACAGTCCAGAGGGACCTGGATACCCTGGAGGGGTGGTCAAGGAGGTGGGGACTGAGGTTTAATGCAGGCAGCTGCACCAGAGGGTCAGAAACCTGGGCCATGTATACACCTGTGGGGGGGGTCATACTGCAAGCCACAACGAGTGAGAGGGATGTAGAGGTGATGGTAGACGTCAAAATGAATAACACTGAAAATTGCAGAAGAACTGCGGCCAAAGCAAACTGGATACTGCATAGCCAGGGGATTACGTCCAGGAGGAGGGAGGTGATCCTCCCTCTGTATAATGCCTTGGTCAGACCACAACTCGAGTACTGCATGCAGTTCTGGAGACAGCACCTCATGAAGGACTTAACACTGCTGGAGAGTGTCCAGAGGAGGGCAATCAGGATGCTTCAGAGCATGGGAAGAAGGCCCTATGAGGAAAGGCTGGAAGAGCTTGGACTGTACTCCCTGGAGGAGAGGCAAGACAGGAGGGACATGACAGGGGTCTTCAAATATGTAAAAAGAGATGTTCAGACTAAAGAAGGTAGGGAACAGCCAGGTGACATGAGTGGAAGATAGAGGGGGGAAATTACAGGGGGAATGCAGGAGACACTGCTTCATTGAGAGGGTGGCAGAGCCCTGGAATGCGCTGTCCAGGAGTCTGGTGGAGGAGGGCACAGTGGAGGGCTTCAAGAGGGAGTGGGACAGGTACAAGGGTAAACTGAAGCAGAGGATGACTCTCTCTGGGGCTGGGTGGGAAATAAAGCACCCATTAGGAGGCTGGCTACTGAGCAGGCACAACAGACCATCTGGCCTATTCTGCTGGCTTTTAGTATGTTAGATATAGTGGAGGGACTGCAGTGGAAGGTGTGCCTATTTGTAGAGGATACGAAGATCTGAAATAGGGAAGACACCCTGGTAGAGGAGGTGGAGGCAGTGAGGGAGGGCCTAAAGATTTTGGAGAGGTGGTCAGAAATTTGGCAGCTGAAATTTAATCCCAAAAAGTGTACAGTAATGCACATGGGTGTAATAACTCGCAAACCATTTACACATGAGGGGAGAAGGGGTAAGGAAACTCAGCAGGACAGAGATCTGGGGATTATAATTTCACATAACCTTAAGACAGAGAACCAGTGCAGCACAGTGGTGGGCAAAGTGAATAGAATGCTGGTGTGCATACGGAGGGGTATAAAACAGAAAGAGGGAGGTGCTGATGCGCCTTTATAAATCCATGGTGAGGCCTCATCTGGAGTATGAGGTTTAGTTTTGGAGGCCTCACCTACACAAGGATATAAGACAAGATTGAAAGGGTTCAGACAAGGGCAACCTAGATGATGCATGCTATGCATAGGAAGCCCTATGAGGAGAGGTGGAGGGAATCGGATCTGTACCCACTGGTGACTCATAAGGTGAGAGTGGGAAGCTTATTTGCAAGGAAATTAAGTGCTAGAACTAGGGATCATAAACCAAGATTAGAAGAAGGAAGGTTTAGGGGCAATGTGAGGGGGCAATACATCACTGAGAAGGTGGTGGAGTCCTGGAACAGACTACTGGAAGAGGTGGTGTCGCAAAAATGGTGAAAGGATTCAAGGGGGCATGGGACAGACACCAGAAGCTGACCAGTGGCCATAGTGGGGTGTCTCTTGACAAAGATGATGACTGGTGGGGGGGGTAAGGAGCATACTCAATTGGCCAAAATGGTCCTTTTCTATCACCAGATTTCTATGATTCTAATGCAGTTAAGTAATTAAGACTTACCTGCTCCATCAGAGTAGGGGAGTCCAGAGTTGGGGTGTCCTTGTTCGGGGTATTCTGGTAGGACCTGAAAGGGAAGAACAGAGAAGGTTGAAGGGTCACAAAGGGTTAGAGGTGCTAGAGGAGAGATTAGAGTGTTAGAATTAAACAAATATATTTATTTGATTGGTATGTTTGGCCAGAGCCGGCAGAAATAAAGGGAAAAATAGATCAGTATGGGGAAGTTACAATAGCAAGAGCAGAGAGATACAAAAAGGGTATATAGCACAGGAGTAAAGGAAGGGGAGTTTTAGAAGAAAAAACAAACTAGGTCAAAGTGAGGAAACTAGAGATGGAATAAAAAATGCTGACAGCTAAGAACAGAGAATAAAGTGGTATTTGGGACTCGGCAAAACTCCCCCTTAGCACCCCTAGGTGACCTGCAGATGGCCAATAAATTTAAGAAGTACTCCAGATGGGCAGGTGGTAATGAATTTGGGCTAGTGTCCCCAATATTATTTAAAAAAGGGGACACTAGTGGTTCAGGAGTCTTGAGTTGCCCCAGGAAGCCAGTGATTTGAAAGGTATAGCTCTGGTGATATAATGGGTCACTCCCTCATGGACAGTGGCAATTTTTTTTTATTTTTATATTATGTTTCCCTGGAACCTATTGGGGGGGATGTCCTTGGGCCCAGACTTTATGTAGCAGGCAGGAAGCTGTTCAGAAAACTACTGACCAGAAATGCTGCGGCTATTGCTAAGCAGCCAGTTTAGTGCTACTGAACTACAGTGACAGTAATGGCAGGCACTTTCAACTGCCAGCCCAGAGGAGGGCAACTAAAATAGTGAACGGTCTGCACCAGAAGCCATACAAAGAGAGATGAGCTGAATATGTATGCCCTTGAGGAAAAGGGGCGGGGGGACAGGATAGAAAATTTCAAGCATCTCAAGGGAATCAACAATGTCAGAGAGTAGCATCTTTCATAAAAAGAAATGCACAAGAACAAGGGGCAAAATTTGAAGATAGAGGGGACGGCTCAGGGGCAAAATGAGGAAGTATTTTTTCACAGAGAGGGTGGTGAACGCATGGAATGGCCTTCCTGAGAAGGTTGTGGGGTCAAAAATAGTGGGGGACTTCAAGAATACATGGGACAGACATGAACCAATTCTATTGGTGGGTAGGAGGACGTCAGCTGTTGGATAACTAGTATCTGCAGCTTATCCACTATTTAGGGAAATGGGCTGACTGAGTGGACCAAACAGTCCTTATCTGCCATCAAGGTCTATGTGTCTATGATTCAGCCCACAGAGCTCAGGCTGTAGCCTGCTCCATGTGTGTGGGAATGAAGATGGGATATTTTTGGGAGGGAGGACGAGGCTAGAGCAAATATGCCTCCCTCTACCCATCAGCCACAAAGTGGCATGTGAAGATTAAGAGGGTCTGGAGGGTGGGTAGCCAGCATTAGGTGGCAGGAACCTTTAGCTAAGGCACATGGTGACAGACTGTAGATGCCCTGAGGGGGCCTGGTAGAAAGGGACTGGGAAAGCAAATGCACAAGATAGGGACCACAAAGGAAAATCCACAGTGCAGCTGAAGGGCAATGCCTGAAACTGACTTAAAAGTAGCTGTGGGTGGGAGGCAAACTGGGGAAATCAGTGGGCTCCCTGAGGGGACCATGAAAGCAGCAAGCACTGCATGCAATAGAGCTGTGCAGCAGCTAATGCCAAAGTACCAGGGGCTAACAAAAGGATTTGGGGGAGGAAAAGAACAGCATAAGGTCCAGGACAGCTCACAATTAAAAACACAGAGCATTAAGACAAAGAGCCCAGATGGGTTATAAATATTAAGTAAATTTATGCAATAGGAGTGGACATAAATGGAGTGTGATAAATCCATTTTATCTGAGCATGTACGTGTATACATGCAGAATCTTACATTTACACACATATTTATTACGTCATCCTCGATTAATGCGCATGGTGGACTGTGTCACACATCCCCATCCCTCACCCGTGTTGTTTGGCACTGCTTACTAGTATCTTGCTTTTAGTTTTGTTTCTTCCTGGTTGACCGTTCCTCAGCCACGCCACCTGCCATTTAGTCATACTTCTCATTCTTCCCACTATCCTACAGTAATCATTTGTTTCTGTTTAACAGGTTTAGTTTTTTGCTTTTTTACCAAACCTTTTTCAACTGGCTGCTCCAAGCTGTGCTCCAGCTGTCACACTCCTCTGCATGCTGCTGCCGTGTCCTCGCCACGCCTTTCAACATACTAACATACTAAAGTGCCAGCAGAATAGGCCTAATGGTCTTTTGTGTCTGCTCGTTTGGTCAGCCCCCACCCTGGGTGCTGACCTTGCTGTCCCCCTCACCTTCTCTGGCTTCTCCCTTCCCAGTTCCGGATATTCTTGCTGCATTGGATTTTGCTTCCAGAACCCTTCCCCTGTACCTGTCCCACCCCCTCTTGAACCCCTCCACTGTCTCTGCCTCCACCAGCCCCCTAGGCAGCGCATTCCATGGCTCCACCACACTCTCAGTGAAGTAGCACCTCCTCCTTTCTCCCCTGAATCTTCCCCCCTCCAGCTTCCACCCATGCTCTCTAGTGGCCCCCTCCTCCTTCCTTCGAAGCACCCTGACTGTTCCTCCCCTATTTACCCTCTTCATGTACTTGAAGACTCTATCATGTCCCCGGTCACTCTCTCTTCCAATGTGTACATATTTAGCTCTTTGAGCTCTCCTCATAGGTCCTGTCCCCCAAGCCCCAAATCATTTTGGTTGCCCTCCTCTGGACCCTCTCCAGGAGTTTAATGTCCCTCTTTAAGTGTGGCCTCCAAAACTGCACGTAGTACTCAAGGTGTGGCCTCACCAAGCAGTTATACAGAGGGAGTATCACTTCCCTCCTTCTGGAGGTGATCCCCCTAGCGATGCATCCCAGCATCCTGTTGGCCTTGGCTGCTGCCCTCCTACAAGTCTCCGAGTTGTTCATCTTGACATCCACCACCACCCCCAGGTCCCTCTCAGCCATCGAGACTTGTAGCATTCCCCCCAGGGTGTACACTTGGCCCGGGTTTCTGGCCCCCAGGTGGAGTACCTTGCATTTCCCTGCATTGAACCTCAGCTTCCACTTTCTAGACCATCTTTCCAGAGCCTCCAGGTCCCCCTGTAGGGCCACCCTCCCCTCTCCCCATCCACCACTGCCCCCAGTTTTGAGTCATCTGCAAAGAGACTCATGTCACTCCTGATTCCTGTCCTTATGTCAGAGACATAGGCATTGAACAGGAGGGGCCCAAGGACTGATCCCTGTGGGACCCCACTAATGACCCTCCTTGGGGATGAGACTATCCCGCCAACTACGACCCTCTGGGTCCGGTCCTGGAGCCAATTGCCTATCCATCTGATCATCTGGTTCCCCACCCCCATTTCTCCCAGCTTATCCAACAGGCCCACGTGAGGAACAGAGTCAAATGCCTTGCTGAAGTCTGAAAGAGGACGTCCACTGGTCTACCCAGGTCCAAGGCACTCGTCACCCAGTCATAGAACTCCACAAGGTTTGTCTGACACAATTTCCCCGAGATGAATCCATGCTGTCTATCATCCAGGCACCCTGACTTTTCCAGGTCCCCCCTTAGCCTCTCCTTGACAATGCCCTCCATCACCTTGATCACCACCGATACCAGGCTGACAGGCCTGTAGTTCTCTGCCACCTCCCTTGATCCCCCCTTATGGATAGGCACTATATGCGCCACCTTCCAGTCCTGGGGCACCCACCCTGTCCTCAGAGAGATGGTGAAAAGCTCCACTAAGGGTTTCGCCAGGACATCTGCAAGTTCCTTCAGCACTCTGGGATGTAATTTATCCGGCCCCGGTGCTTTCTCCATCTTAAGGGAGCTGAGGGCTTCCCTCACTCTCTCTGCTGTGATTTCCACTTCCAGTACCTCTTCTCCCTGCTTAGCCCTCCCCCTCCTGCCAGTGATGCCTCCCCCTCTCCCCAGACCCACCGATTGGTAAGGGTCCCTCCTCAGTATCACTGTCTCCTCCCATGTATGATGCAGCACCCCCATTTTCCTTGGTGAAAACTGAGGTGAAGTACTCATTTAGTACCTCAGCCTGCTCCCCCGGGTCTTGTGCCCATCTCTCCCCTGATTTAATCCTGCTAATCTGCCCCTTCACCCTACGTTTTTCCCCAATGTATCTAAAGAACCCCTTGTTCCCTCTCCTGATTTCCCAGGCCAGGTTCTGCTCCTTCCTTGCCTTAGCCGCCCTCACCACCCTAGTGGCCCTTCTAGCCATCAGCTCATACTCCCCTCGATCCCTTTCACTCCTTGAGCACTTGAATTGCCTATAGGCTGCCTTCTTTCCCTGCACCACCTCCTGGACCTCCCTGGTCCACCAGCAGGGTTTTCGGGCCCTACCGCATTTTCGTCTTACTCTTGCACAGGTGCTGGTAGCATCCTGCACCCCTCTCCTGATGATTTCCCACCTACTATCAGCGTCCATGTCTGACCCAATCCCATCCAAATGCTCTTTAAGGATCCTTCCCATTTCCTTAAAATCCGCTCCCCTGAAGTCAGTTACCTCCGTCTTTGTGCAGCCTTCTAGCCCTCCTAGGTCCAGGCAGAACCAGACCGTGGCATGGTCACTCCCCGCCAATGGGTCCCTTACCTCCAGGCCCCCAATCTGGTCACTGTCTGCCAGGACCACATCCAGTACCCATGCCTCCCTAGTGTCGGTTCCCACCTGCTGAGTTAGGAAGCGTCTTGAAAGACATCCAACAACCTCTGTTCCCTGGTCACAGAGGATGTCATAGTCTCCCAGTCTGTTCCTGGCATGTTTAAGTCCCCCAACACCACCACTGTTCCTCTGCCCAGTCTGCAGTGTCTCCCAACATCTGCCACCAGACTCTCCTCCAGCTCCTCTGCCAGGGCAGGGGGTCTATACACCACTCCTATTTTTACTCTCTTGCCCCCCCTTGTTATCAAGGTGACCCAAATCGCTTCCACGGTTCCCTCTGCCTCCTCTACTCCCCCTATGCCAATGCAGTTTCTGACTATCATTGCTACCCCTCCTCCCCTTCCCTCCCCCCTGTCCTTCCTGAACATAGTGTAACCCTCCAGGTTCAGGTCCCAGTCATGTCTTGCAGTGGCACAGGTCTCGGTGACCACTGCCACATCCACTGCTCCCTCAGTTAGCATCACCTGGAGCTCAAGCATTTTATTTCCCAAGCTCCTGGCATTTAGCAGGACTACCTTCCACCCTTTCCCTATACTTCCATTTCCCCTGCTCGTGTTCCCATTGGGATTCTGTTTTACCCTGGTCTGCACTTTACCAGTCGGCCTTTTCCGCAATCCTCCAGCTCCCCAGGGGGGTGGAGACAGAGTCCCTCCTTTATCGGCACCCCTTGACAGCCTTTTCTCCCATCCCTCCCCCTTCACAAGTTTAAACCCCACTTTTCACCAATGAACCCCTCTATTTTCAACTTAAGGATTCCCCTCCCCTCCAAATTGAGATGGAGTCTATCTCTAGCATACAGCTCCTTATCCTCCCAGGTCTCCCCCAATCCCCCATCAACCCATACCCTCTGGCCTCACACCACCCCTGAGCCACTGGTTTATCTCTCTAATCTTCCTTTGTGCTCCCACTAGCCCTTGGCACCGGCAGGATTTCTGAGAAGGAAACTGTGCATCCTATGTCATGACAGACCCTGGCAAGCTCCCTGAATCTTGCCTGTATCTCTAGCTCGCTATTTCCCTCAATGTCATTTGTACCCAGGTGGACCAGTATGTCTGGGGAACCCCCACAATCCTTTGCCAGCTGATATACCTCGTGCTTGGCCCTGTGCACCGTTAGTCCAGGGAAGCATTTTGTTCTAACTGGCCAGGCTTCTCCCTCCCTATCCCATTTGATACCCCTGATCATAGAATCCCCCAACAGGAGCACTCTGACTGCTCCTTTTCCTCCATTCCCCTTCCATGTCCCTCATCCTTTCTACTGGCCCCTCCACCCAGCCGGCTCCTTGTTCCTCCCCCTATCTGGGTGCCACATGCCACCCCCTCCTTATTTACCCTGCCACCCCTTCCCCTCCAATCCTATGCCTCTCCTCCTCCTGAGTATCCTTCTGTACCTTGCTAACTCCCCCCTCACTGCTCGCAACTGGTCCTTCTCCCCCATCTGCTAAACTAGCCTGGTTCGTCCTCCCTTCCTTGCTGTCTCCATTTAGTCCCTCCTTGCTTGTTGTGCTCCCCTGGCCTAAACCCTCAGCTCCCTTTACTGAATCCTCCTTGTACTTCTGGTCCTTCTCCTTTACCTTTCCTCCCAACTGGTCCTTCTCCTTGCGCTTTCCTCCCTCTCCCCCTGCCCCTCCTGCTCTGATTCACTGCTCCCCCATTTTCCTGCATTCCAGGTTCCCCCCTGTTCTTCTCACTATCTGGCCCCTGCCTCCTGCCCCCCACTCCCTTTCCATCTCTAACCACCCCTGTCATGGCTACATCACCCCCCTCATCCTCGAGCAGAAGAAGAGAATTGAAGCGGTTACTGAGTGTAAGATCTGATCCACCTCCCCGCCTTGCTTCCTTCTGTCCAGCCCTGGCCATCTGCCTACTTCCCTGAGAATGTTGTCCCTCTGTCCCTCCTTTGTGAGGGTCCCCAGTTACCTGCCTGCTTCCTTGGTAGTGTCCTTTTGGACCCCCTCTGCCAGGGTCCCTATGTGACCCCTGAGTATTCTCCTGCACTCCTTTCCCTATGCCCCTGCCCCCAGTGCTTGGTGCAACCCTGTGGGAGATTCCTGCCCCTTCCCCAACCATACCTCCCTTTCCCCAGCTGTCTCCTAATCCCGCAACCTCCTCCCTAAGCTGTGCCAGCTGGTAGCACACTGGGCAACCACCAAACTTCCAAGCCCAGTCCAGTATCATGGCTGCTCCACACTCTGTGCACCCCACCACCCTCCCAAAGATGCCGGCCCTAATGCCATGTGGTTCCATCCCCTTCCAAGTAGGTTTCCTTGGGTGAGCCACCAGGTTCCCCCCAGTCCAAGATACACCCCTACTGCCTAATCAGGTCACCCACTAATCTTAGATACAGTCCCACAGTACACCGGTAACCCTGTTACTAGGTGCAGTACAACACAGTAAACTTATAAGGGAAATGAACTGCTCCCTAAGCTCCTCTCTCCTGGCCTTTAAATCCAACCCCCAGTGGCTAGAAATACATGAGATGCACCTGCAGCCTTTTCCTCCAATTGCAGGGCAGGTGTTCCCTATAAATTAGCAGAACTCTGGGAGGGAGGTGGGGAGGGTGGGTCTTGGGCAGACACCTGACTCAAGAGAGAGAGTGTATCAGCCCTGTGTCTCCTCCAAGCCCAGCAGCCAAAGACCCAGGCCCAAGCAAATCCCACCAAATAGGTTTTAAATCAGAAGAAATAGGCCTCCACCAGCGCAGCCTGTTACACAGTGAAACATCTAACAAATGAGCCCACTTACAGCCACCAAACCAGTTTTCAAACATCCAGCAGCCCCCACAACAATATCCTGCTAGCCCCTTAGAAGTAAGAAAGCAAAGAAATAACCTTCTACCAAGTAAAATCCACAAGAACCCTGTAAAAACAACAAGCAGCAGCTACTGTCCTGGAACACAACTGATCCTGTCCCCTTCCAGTACAAAACAGACTTTTTTTTACTGCTTCCTCAAACACTGATGAGCCCTCACTCTTACTGTTCCACTCTGGTTTCCCCACCTCACTACAACTGACACCAGAGCTCCCCCAGCACATAGAAACTGTCAGATTTTTTCCTTAAACTGCTTGCTTGCAAACCCCACTGCTGATGAGCTCTCACTCTGGGTCACACTTCTGCTGTGGTTTCCAGACCTCAGCTATAACTGCAGCCACAGGCTCCTGTGAGTCCTTCTCTGTAAACTCTAAATGGTCTCTTGTGGCCCTTATGGCCCTCCCTCTTCCCTGCTTATTTACTGAGAGTTCCCTATGTCTATATACCACACATGTTTTAAGCCCCACCACCACACTTCACTCCTGATCTCCAACACTATAATGCTGTCAGTCTGTTCCAGGTGTCTACTACCCTTTCAGTGAAGTAGTAATTCCTCACATCCATCTTACCCCCACCATAAGCTTCATCACATGCCCCATGGTCCTTTTTCCTATTTAAAGGAGCCCCCCCAGCACCCTGTTCATCCTTGTAAGGTACTTGTGGGTCTCCATCATGTCCCCTCTCTTTTAGGGTTTATATGTTGAGATCCCAGTCTCCTCACAGGGCTTTTGCCACAGCCCTTGTACAGTTTTAGTTGCCCTTTATACTGCCTCCACCCTATGGCCTTTCTAAGGTGCAGCCTCCAAACCTGGACACAGTACTCTAAGTCAGATCTCACTAATAAGGGATTACTTGCAACACCACCACCTCCCTCCTTCTGCTGAAGATACCCCTCCCTATGCAGCCCCAGCATCCTCCTAGCCCTACCCACTGCTTTGTCACACAGACCAGCAACTTTAAAGAGACTCACCAAGGTAACTGAGTCAGCCCCTTCACCATACCCATTGGTGCCTTACTTCCAGAGGACCCCAAGGAAGTCAATATGTCTCCAAATTTTTAAGCCGTTAAAAAGTTCTGTCCTATGTAAAAATATTCAGACCAGGTCCCAAGGACTTCCCAGTTGCTTGCTGCCACCCCGGCTCCACTCCCATGCTCACTAGCAGGAAGACGAGATGCCAGTGAGAGCGCGGGGGTGCTCTTCTTCATCTGTAATGGGCGGTAGCTTTTATTGATTTTAAATGATCTAGTGACACCTGGCAATGAAACGTGGGCATCGGTCAAGTAACAAGGCCCTTGTTAGTTGAACAGTGCCCACATTTTATTGCCAGGTAGTCACTATATCATTTAAAATCAATATAAACGATGCCACCCATTACATATAATGTAGCGAGCCCCCATTCCCTAACTGGCATCTCGTCATCCTGTTAGTGAGCATGGGGGCATAGCTGGTGCAGCAGGAAAAAAAAACAGGAAGTCCTTGGGACCCGATTTATATATTTTTATGAGGGACAGAACTTTTTAATGGCTGATAAATTTAGGGACATATTAACTTCCTTGGGGTCTTCTGGTGTCACGGCACCGATGGGTATGGTTCAGGGCAGTATCTTGGTGAGTCTCTTTAAGATCATAACTCTAAGGTCCCCCCCACTTAGTGATCATCAGCACCACCCAACCCTATAAAAGCAGCTCCTGGTTTCCTATACCCTAGGTGCACGATTCTGCACTTTGTCATTGAACCCCAACTGCCCCAATCTTGACCACTTTTCAAGTTTCTCCATGAGGCATGTGCATGCTCTCTGCTCCCTTCTTAGTGACCACCCTACAAATTTTGGTATTGTCTGCAAAAAGGCATTCCCTTCTTTGACAGTTTTTCTGCAATGTCACTTATGAAGATGCTGAAGAGGATCTGTGCCAGTACTGAGCTGAGCTGCTCACTGTCCCATCACTGTAATGAGTGCAATTAACCCCCACCCCCAGCTACCACTCTGTTTTCCAACATGCGTCTCTGGTCACCCCCCTTCTGTTCAGCTACCACAACACCATCACTCTGGCATCTGCCAGGACTTGTTCCACTGTAGAATGAATACAATATGTGGAGCAGCTGCCTAGGCAGTCAGGATATGTTTACATGTTCTTCCATCCCCTAGGACATAAGTGGCAAGGGTGCACAAACATGTGCACAGACATGTGTGGCACAGCACCAATGTCTTCCCACCTATGGGCTGCTCCCACCTGCACTGCCACTTGTGGTCACTCAGTTGGCAGTACTACAGATGAGATGGCTGTCCTCCTTCCCCAGAAGAGAGCCTCTTGTATTACAGTTGATCCTCCTTCTCTCCTGAGAGAGCCCCGATGTGAGCTTATTCCTGAACTAAGGTCACCTCCGCCACAGGTCATAGTGCTACTGTTAAGCTGAAGGGCACACATGTTAACCAGTTTCTAATTAATTTCACCACTTTGGATCCCTCCTAGGCTGATCAATCTCTTTAGCCTTGCCCCCCCAAAAATAGTCAACCACCCTCTTCTCTGCTGGATCACCCTTCCAGGCACCATACTATCCTCCATGCAGCTGGACAACCCTTCTAGCCCCAGCCTTTCACATAATGAGCACTGGAGCTAGAGCACCACACTGGCTCTGGGCCAGCCGCTTACCCATCCAGCCACCCTCCCTACATCTGGACCAGCCTCCAACTACATTCTATACAACCTCCATGTAGCTGGAGCACCACCCCAAACCTCCACTCTAACAGACCACATATCTGAAACTGTCCCTCCAAGTCCCTGGACCAGCAGTCCACCACCTAATTACTCAACCTACAGCTAGATCCACCAGAAGTCCCATACCAGCCTCAACATCCAACCACCCACCCTGCAGCTGGACCTCACTTCCGACCTTGAACTAGCCCCACCACCACCAGCCACCCTCCCTGCTGCTGGCTCACTCTTTCATGCCCTGGACTAGCCTCCCCCAGCAGACAATCCTCCCTGCAGCTGGACCCCTGTGTTCATTCCCACCCACAGACCAGCTCCCCTTCCCCTCTGCAGGTTGAGTAACCTCTCCAGAGCTGAAGACCCTTTCCAAAAGCTGGACACACCCTTCCATCCAGAGCAGAACCTCCCTACACCTAGAACCCCCGATCAACCTTCCTCAACCATGGACCCCAAACTTCTCAACGTAGTATTAACAAAAAAAAAATTGTGACACTGACAAATTGCATTTGCAGTGTCAGTGGATTAGCAGGTAGCACACTCTCCTCTGAGGCTGGGAGCTCAGGTAGGCAGTGGGTTCTATTTCTATACCAGGCACTTATGTTACTAGCCCAATACTGATGCTGTAGTGCAGCATGAGGGGGATGGCTGCACTCCAGAGGCACCGTCTTTCAGATGAGATGTTAAACCGGGTCCCATCAGTTAAAGATCCCATGGCACTTTTCGAAAAAAGCAGGGGAATTTTCTTCAGTTCCCTGGCCAAATTTCCCCCAATTCACTAAAAATACCACCAACAGCTTAATCTGGTTCAAGGTCAGTTGACTTTCATCTGTATCCCCTGCACTCCGGGTCGTGCCTGAAGATAGGCAAGAATCTGTCTAGTGCACTTAGCCGGTCAACAAAAACAAAATAAACATAAAATATTAATTAATGCAGTCTTCAGCAAAGGAAAAAAAATGCACTAATCCCCAGATTACAAAATGGATTAACACATGCAACTGTTAAATACAAATATGAAATGCAAAAAATAGTTCCCCCACAAACACACTCAAATATCTGCAGTAAATAATTCTTCCTTTATCTGCAGGTAACTCCAGTTTTTCTCAAATTAAAAAAGTTGTAATCTTTTCTCTGTAAATATAGTTAAATAGGTTACTAAATGGATACACACAGAAAATGCATTCTGAATTTGCTCAATTATACAATCTTCCTGCTGTTCATTCTTCTGCCCCACCCCCTCTACTTTAAAGTAACCAAATGAGCAAAATTTCCACAAATAACAAGTAATCTAGAGGCACAATGCATCCTAGACATTTTAAGGGGGGGGGGGGAGTTGATTGAAAATAAAATGTGTATTTCAAAGTTTAGCCAAGAGTTCAGAGAAGAGAAAATGTTTTCAAGACAAAACATTGTTAGTGAAACCTGCACAGCATTTCATTTAGAAAAAAAAAACACCTGAGTGATAATTCACTTACTGTATTTAACATTTCAGGGAGTTTAAAAGATGTACTTTTTAAACATAAGCTCTTACCTTAACATGTAAATTTTAGCAGTAGGAAACCTCAGTTGTTCAAAAATGGAGACCAGAGTGCTTACGCAGTTTCATCAGGCTGGACACAGACAGGAACTGAGTTGGGAAATGAAGGCCTCTGACTGAGTAGACTTATGGAAAATGTAGTTTAGAATAGAATTTTAAAGGGACACTGCCAACTTTTTTTGCACCATATTATTTCAAGGTAAAACCCACATTTTATGATGGCTTACCTTCTCTAAAATTCATTAGTGTTGCTGGTTGTTTTATCTGTCTCCTTGCTTAGTAGAACTGAAATGCATGGTAATATATACGGCCTTGATTGGCTAATTTAAATCCTAAAACTACTCCACTGACTGTAATCTTCATTTATGATTCAGTTATATTAAAAAAAATTGTACTTTTAAGAGCATTGCAGATCTATTTCTAATCTTCATTTAGCAATAACTTACTCTTGAACAACTAGTCTGCTGAAATACTTCTTTGAATTTAGTATTCTTAGCAGTTGTATTTTTGAATGATGATTAAAGATTATTAAAAATGACTAAAATTAGTCTTTGAAGGCAAATTAATGAATGCTGTAATGCTAAATTTAGTATTAGACTTTAGTGAGGGTTCCCAAGTACAGTCCTTTGGACCTGCACCCCCCCATGACCACTCACATCTTGAACACCCCTTCCCAGATGACCACACAGCTGGAAAACCATATCAACATCCCAATAGACCTCTCCCAAGCTGTGTACCTTGCCTGCAGCTAGTCCACCCTATAAATCCCAAACCAGCCTCTCCCCATCAACTATCACCCTCCCTGTAGCTGGCTGCTCCAGGCCATCCTTCCTACTCACAGACAAGATCCCCCTGCAGATGGAAGCCCTCCCCAGACCTGCTTCCCCACCTCAGTAGACCACCTTCCCTGCAGCTGGACCAACCTCCCAGCCTCACCAAACAATGCACCCTCCTTAGAACTGGACCAGCACCCCCTAGATAACAACTCTTCCTGCAGCTGGACCCACCCAGACTACCCATCTTGCCCAGATACCAGTTGCCCATCCCACTGACCACTCTCCTTGCACATAGAAAACCCTGCCCTGCTAGGTACCCTTTTATAATCCCAATGCTTACAAGTCTGACATGCTGCATCCCACACACAACAACCCAACAGCCCCAGCAGCACAAACACACAGTGGCCTGACCCAGAACAATGCCTGACACAGTGTCAGACCAGTGGAGGTTGGGATGCTGTGCTGCTGTTGAGTGCATTTTCCACAAACACATGAAGCACCCAATCAGAACCTATGCCACCCATCCCAGGACCTGAGCCACTACTGGACAGAATGAACGATGTGAAAACACCCATCCCTTATGTGGTACACCCTCTGAGGACACACTGACCTGATCACAGAGCCCCGGTAAGGATGACTGTCTCACCATCCGTGGGACAGGGATGAAACAAATAGCCATGCATGCCCCAGTGTGTTGACCAGCCATCCCAGGCAGCATGACAGACTGTCCATGCATCCTTGCATGCATAATGATGTCAGCTGACAACTAGCCAACTGGGCATGCATGAAGGAATTGGAGTACCAAGCCTGTTGGTCAGTACATGCATGACACTGCAGGCACACAGCAGAGTGGCACAGCGAGAGCATGGATAGCTGCACCAGGAAATGGTCCACAGCAACACCACATGTGGATGCCAGGACACAGAGCAGCATGCCATCGCACCAACTGTGCAATGTGTGCATGTGGCCGTGTCATGCCAGCCCACTATGGGCTTGCAGAAAGCACACAGAAAAATGTCTGGAGGTGTTTGGGGGGGCTGTGCCACAGGAGCCCATTGTGGCATGAAGGCTGCCAGGTGTAATGTGGGGGGGTTCCACAAGGGCCCATTGCAGGAATGCTGTTGCCACACAGTTGCAGAGCTGGAAGGATTGGGAGGCACTCACATAGCTTCAGGCCTGTGCAACATGTTGCACACATGAACAGCTGAAAGGATTTGGGGGGACTAACGCAGAGTCAGGCCTGTGCAACATGTGACACACAGTGCAGACGTGGCAGTGTGCAGTGGGCTGCTTGGCAATACCAAGCAGTGTTGTGATGAGACATTGCCACCAGGTTGGGGATGCATGTGAAACATGATACAACAGTAGGGGGCCACAGTGGCAACCTGGTGGCTGTGCATGATGTGTACTGTCAGTGTGCAACTGTCAGGTGCCATGTCACCATGGAAACCCTACAGGGTGTTGTTGTGTGCCATACCACAGAGGAACTTCAGCAGCTTGCCCTTGTCCTTGGATGCCAGTACCATCCTTATCCACTCCTCATAGCTCTTCTTGGGTGGTGTCCATGGCAGTCCACAACAAATGCCTTCCCTGGTGACATAGGTACATTGCTGTTCCCTGTGGAGCTCTGCTAGCATTGTCATGACCCTTACATGCACCTTCCTGAGCAGGGCATGGAGATGGCAGTGCCAGGTCTCAACATTGCTTTGGATCCACAGTATACCTCTCTCATTGAGATCCGCACCAACCACAGCAGAGGGAACATGGGGTCGTATCTCGTGGGCACCTTGGCCACCCTACTGTACAGCTGTATTCTGCCCAGCACACGAGTCTGCTCAAAACAATAGAAGAGTGTGGTGGCATTGGGTGGAATGGTTGGCTTCAGGAGGATGAAAGCTGCTGGAATGTCCTGTGCTAGGAGATGGGTGAGGGCCACGAGTTCATGGATCTTCAGGCTGAAGTCTGGGTCATTTCTGTATTGTGGTGCAAGGCCAAAGCTCTGGCCTTCTGCCACACAATCTTCCCAAAGTGGATCAGGCAACCCTTGTTTATGGTTTGTGGAAATTCCATCTTACAGGCATTGATTGCAGTCTTCTGAAAGTCAATGATGATTGTAGGTGGTTTGAGGGTGCAGAACTGTATACTGGCATATTTATTCAGCTCCTGGAACAAGGTGCAGTAACACTGCAAGCTCTTTGTTGTCATCAGTGTATACACCAGTGACATGATGAGGTTGTTAGGGCCCGTCCCCATTGGTGCATGGATGGTGTACAATGAGTGAACAAGTGTGGCACAGTCTTGAACATACCATCCATCACCCAGAAGGGTGCCTGAGCCAGGTCTCTGATGTTGTCCTCTGTGGTGAGTAGAAGGACCTGGTGGGTGGTGCTGCCGGTGATCCTGCTGAACCATGGCCATCCAGTCACTGTCTGTAGCTGCTTGGGGATAGTGAGGTCAGCCAGTGTCACTGGTTCTGGTGAGAGGTCCTTACAGCTGGTCCTGTTCACAGTTTGCAGGAGAGCTCTCTTGCTTGGCAACTGTTGCCACAGCTCAGTGGTCATCGCAGTTGCCTCACTCTGCAGTAGCTATTCTGGGCTAACCATCATGCTGTGTGCCTTCTAGTTGATGCCAGCCAGTGCCTGTGCTGGTAGAGCATCTGTCACCTCCAGAGCATGATTGTCCTCATTCTTTTTCTTTAGGTGGTGCTGGCAATCCTGGAGCAGTGTGATGGCCTGGCCGAGGCAGGACTTGGACTTATGGTGCTGGCAGCACCATTACACTGTCTCAGGCTGGCTCGGTGGTGCTGAGGGTTGAGGCACTCTATGCCACACCTTGTGCCATGCCAGTGACCTGGGTTCAGGATTGAGCCCGGGCCATCGGAGGTCAGCAGGGGAGGACTGGGATCGAACATCCATAGACTGCTCTCCCAGTCCTGGGGTGGGCTGGGGAATTTCAACATGCTTTAGCAGCCCCCTTGGGATGCTCAGGGGTGCTACTAGTGTTGGTGACATTAGATGGGGGAGCACAGCAGATGTCAGCATGATCTGCCTGGACATCATTGCACATCTGTACCACTGGGGCCAATCGAAGGAAAATGGCTGGCACCACCTTGCAGCTTGATGGTTGTTCTCCAAACCACCCAGAGGACTTTGGTGGAGTCCTGTTGAGGAGGGTCTGTGGATGTCCTGGCTGGTAGAGGCAGAGGGGGTGCCCTCCAGCAGGATGGCATGATGGCCATTCCTGATTCTCCTGAGCTACCCAACTCTCCAGGTGGGTGGAGCTGGTGGCTAGGTGCCCCAAGCCAGAGTGTGTGCCACAGCAGGTGAAAAATATGATATGATAGAAAAACAGTATACTGCCTGATTGCATGTCCATTCATGGACCAGGAGGTAGCCATTCACATTCAGCTTGGACTTTCCCTTCCTGGATGGTACCACCTCACAGATTGTTCCTGTTATTTGGGTTGCTGTTGAGCACCCTGGCCCCGCCATGGCTTCCACGCTGTCCTCCATTGTGCCAAAGGACTGTGCTACACTGTCCATCTTTGGTTCCAGCTCAGGCATGCAGGTGTGATTGAACTTCGTTTGCACATCACACTCCATGGGTGACACCTGTGGCAGCTGCTACTTGTCTGTGGGTGGTTTGTACCAGTACTGTAGTGCCACTGTCTGCCCACAGTTCCATTGCTTCATGGCTGTGCACCATGGTCACATTCAAGTTCTGTGTCCACAGTGTCCTGGGTCCCCATCAGCTACTGTGCTGCAGTGGGGCTATGCTCCATGGTACACTTTCCTGCTGTCCAGCATGCAGGGGTCCCTGTGTGTTGTGCATTCTACCTACAGGTCAGTGTCCACCTACAAAAGCTGGCCTTTGCACCCCCTAGCTTTGGCATCCTGGCATCTGTAGTTCCCATGCATGCCGTCATAAGTGCACGTTGGTCCACTGCCCCATGCATCACTTTCTGCCTGTTCTTCATGTTCTCTTCAGCTGTAGTTCCTTGACCTGTGACATCTCTGGTAAATTACCTATTGTAGTCCTCACTGTGCTCTTTCCTATGGGGCTTGCATTTTCTGTCCCTGTGCCGGTTTGTTTGCCAGAGTTCCAGTTTACCTGCTTTGTTTACTAACCACTCTCCCTGCATCTGAAATGGGCCCTGCCCAGCCAACCACTATCCCTGCAGCTGAACCACCCTTTCAGTCCCTGGAGAAATCTTCCCCAAGGAAAGCACTGTCCATGGACCATTCCACAGTTACAAGGAGGGAGGAAGAGGCCCCCAGCTGAGTAGGAAGCAACTGCTGGTGGGGGACTTAATTAGGGGATTAGACTTGTGAGCAGGGTGGGGTAAAGGAGAGAGAGAGGTGAAATGCCTAAGAAGCACTTTGGCTTGGAGGGATGAGAGCAGACACAGTGGATCATTAGACAGCAGGAGATGAGAGGGAGCTAGATGTCATTGTCCACCTGGGAAAAAATTACCTAGCAAGGGATGAGGTAGGGGTGGTGCAGGGAAATTTTCAGGGATGGGGAAGGGTTCTCAAGCATGCATGGTGACTTTTACCAAAAGGCTGCCTATATACATCTCGGGGGAGAAGACAGTACTCTCCACACCGGCTTTCAGCAGTTGGTTAAAGGCATGATGCAGGGTGGGTCTCAGTACTAGGAGTGGGCCACTTCAATGTCTTCATAAGTAAAATTGCAAAAGAACTGAATGGGAAAGTATGTCATTTTGCAGATGCCACCAACTCTGTTATAGGGTGGACACTCAGGAGGGTGTGGAGAAAGAATTCGCCCATGCTGGTGTGACAGCCATGTTGCTGATGCCAATTACAGCATAGGCCACATTACTGCACCAGGCATAACATATCCTGGGAGTTACACCACCAAAACATCCTCCTGGGAAACAGTCTCCATTGGGCCCTCTCCACTAATTATCCCACAGGTCCAGGTTCTTAATTTACCTATTCTCCAGTCCTACCCCATCCTACAATCACCCACAGGTATACAGTAGATTGTTACTATCCCTGATGTTCAGTGGTTCCCATTTATTTATTTATTCATTCATTTGTTTACTGAGTAGGTGTACTGGTCTGAGAACCATTTTCAGGCATGACCTGGGCCATTGAGGATGGCACAGGAATACACGCAAGTACAAAGGAGGCTGGGACAAGGCATACAATAGACAGTAATAAAAATGTACAGGATATTTATATGAAGATATATATATATATATATAAACTTGCAGCACAATGGATAAATAACATTTATGACAATAGCAAGTACAGTAGTAGAAAAGTTATAATACAAATTAGGCATGATCTGAGATGAGTAAAGGAAAGAGTGCATCATGGCAGTATAGGTATGGACCAAGAAGGAAAAGGAGGGAAGCGAAGTAGAGGCATGATAATAGGTTGGGAGGGCAGGAGCAAGTAGTGGAGGACAGAAGGTAAGATCCAAGGAGAGAGTGGAAGATTCCTGGAGAGTCAGTGGTGCTAAGTGGAGTGGCAGGTTGTTCCAAAGGAAAGGGGCTGCAGATGAGAATGCACATTTACACGTACAGGTGGAGACTAGGGGGCACACAAGCATGGGGCCAGCAGTGAGGCAGAGCTCCCGAACAAACACTTGTGGCCAAAGGAGGTGGGATTGAGGAGAGGTAGCTCAATTTTGGATGGCCTTATTGACTGTGCTGGCCAGGAGATAGGTCTGTTGGGCTAATGGGGGAAGCCAGCCCAGGGCCTGATAGAGTGAGCAGTGGTGTGTTGAGTGAAAGTCCTTGCACCCTGTATATCCAAAGTCCCCACCAAGACCCAGTTAGTTCTTACAGCAAATACTACCCCCTGGTCCCCAGCCTTACTATATATTTGACACCCTTCCACATTTGGCACAGACCATCCGCTCAGGTCCTTGATCAGGCACAAAATGGATGATAGTTCACAATCACGTGCTAACTGTACACAGCTGTTTATACAATTGGCACATGAGAGCAAAACTGGTGTTCTGTCCTCAGTTGGTCACAGAGGTTAGCAGAGTGTCTGTGCCCATTGCCACTGTGGGGAGAGTGCGTAAACATATGGTGGGGGCCATGAATGGTGCGAGCGGTGGGACTGGGTGGGCAACTAGTTATTGGCAGTTTCCAATGTACGGAATGGACAGCAGCACCACTGAACACCAGGGGAAGTGTGATATTACTGATGGTGGGAGCTCAAAGGGGCAGGGGTTGGAGGCAGAGGTGATAATACCTGGTTTAGGGAAGCAACATCTTTTATAGCCATTTACCAACTGGTCAGAGACTCGCTAATTATGCTATTCAATATATCATTTTGTGATCCTACCCTGTTTTTGGGGTGCAAAGTGTTGTTTGAGAGTCACTTACTTATTTAGCAATCGCAAATGCTCTTTGAATGTTCTGGTCGATGTGGACAATAACAGTCCACTACTAGTAAGATAAAGACAAGTGAACAAATAAAAATATGGAATGGAGAGTTGTTCTCCATGAGGTTGATAATGTAATTTAATCTTAATAATGTGTTAGCGTACAAAGTATAATGAGATTAATGCTGGTACCACTGTGCTACCACATGAGTCTAGGGTTGCTGTGAGAGGTACCAAATACTGAAATGTCAAAATAACGCAGTACCATTTTGCTACCACAGTACCAGTATTTGTGGGAGCCAACAAAAATCTAAAAAATTTGTGATACCATTGTATTACCAGTGTATGTGTGAGAGACAGAGAAAATGGTAAAAAATACCATAGGGATACCATTCTGCCAGTGCACTACCAATGCACAGAGGAAAATCTATATATCACCTACCACTGTGACACCAGAGTACCACTGGGTAGTGCCATTGTGGATTTTTCAGCTGACCACAGTATTGCCATTGCTATACCACTGTAATGCCATTGTGACAAATTCAGTAAGGGTAACCAGATTACTGAGACAATGCAGTGTTAAGAAGTGTGATGACAATTATAAAGTGTTGCCAGTACCACTGCAGTGTGCAGCAAAAATTAGTGAAGGAAATGCAGTGCTAAAGAAGTGTGCATGAAAATCTAATACTTATTTGCAGTGCTCTTACAGTCTGCATCAAAAAAATAAGAAAGATTGAGCAGTGGTACAACAGTGTAGCAGAAAGTCAATGCAGTGTATTAACAATGCACTGATGAAAAGCAGTGCTTTGTCAGTCTGGACTGAAATAACACTGAAATAAGACTCAAGATGGAAGAGTACACTCCACCTCTTAAGGCTCTCTGCAATCCCCTGTTCCAAGCTCCTGAACTGGGCAGTGTTCTGAGGGGAGAGGGCTGTGTCAGAGGCCTATAAGGGGAAGGGAACAAAGGAATCACATTAGTATGCAGCAGGCTAGATCAGGACCCTACTGCGCATGCAACAAATGTTGGGACTGAGTCGGGTTACAGAAGGATGCTGCGCATGCGCGCAAGATGGAGGACACACATGCTAGAGATTCTACACAATTCTACAGCAGGCAAGTACTCTAACATAGTATTACAGGTTCCTATATCACAGTAAAAACAGTGCTAGTTAACAGCAGAGACTGCAGTAAAACAGCCCTTAAAGTAACACGAGTAAACACCCCAAATCCCCGTGCAGAGATGTCCAGATATTCCATAGCAGAAACAATCAGTCACTGTGTGGGGACAGAAAATAGACCCCAAATAGTTTAACAGTTCTCCACAAGCACGCTGGAGGAAATGAGGCTTTACCTCTTAAGGCTCTCTGCAATCCCCTGTTCCAAGCTCTTCAACTGGGCAGTGTTCTAGGGGGAGAGGGCTGTGTCAGAGGCCTCTTAAGGCTCTCCGCAACCCCCTGTTCCATGCTCCTCAGCTGGACAGAGTTGCCAGCATCCAAAGAAGTTTGTTTCATTCTATATAAAGAGTATTTTGCCCTAGCAGAGTAAATTTTGTTAATTTTGTACTTAAGTTTAATGTTATTATTAAGCAGCATTCCTCTCTTATCACAGTTCTTTTTAAAACTACTCTCTAAATTGAGAAGCTCTATTTCTTTAACCCTTTCTTTTTTTGGTGGCAGAGAAACTAATTATCCTGCCTCTCAAAAAAGCTTTGAAAGCATCCCATAGACAACTTGAGGAAGCTTCTCCATTGTCATTTAGAATAAAAAATTCCTCAGCTTCCTGATTTACCCAGGTTATAAAGTTAGGGTCATGCAACAAGGAAACATTTACTGTCCAGCGTATATAATTACTTTTTAAACCTTCAAGTTAAAATAAGGCCTTAACTAAAGCATGATCAGAGAGGGAAATCTCCTTAATGTTAGCAGAAAAGAGATTTTGTGCTAGGTGTTTAGAGATAAGGAGCAAGTCAAATCTGCTAAAGGAGTTGTGTCTAGGGGAATAACAGGAGTAATCTCTGACATTCTGGCTTAAAAGCTGCCAAGTATCTACCCAAATTTAAATCAGAGAGAAGTTTATGTATACTATGCTGTGCCAGAGAGATTCCAAAGGGGAGGCAGAAGAGCTGCTATCCATTAGATTATCTAGTACTGCACTAAACTCTCCTCCTAGAATCAGTGTTTGGGGATTACACATATTTAGGCTTAAATTAAGGCCTTTAAAGAAACACGCTTGGTCTGTGTTGGGAGCATAGATGTTACAAATAGTCACTTCTTTACCACTTCTCTGCCGTCAACAGCACCTACCAAGATTTGGAATCTACCCTCTGGATCAGCAAAGTGAGAGCTCTTCACAAAATGTATCCCTTTTCTGATTAGAATGGCAGTATCTATTTTCTTTATATTAAAGGAACTAAATTCAACTTGGGCAACCTAGGACCTAGCTAGTTTCACTTTTCACCTCACTTTCTTCCAATTGCATTTCCTGGAGTAACACAATATCTAATTTATTTCTGTTTAGGAATATAAGGATCGTTTTCCTCTTGAATGGGGACCACAGGCCCTTAATATTCCATGAACCTATTGTGAGATTAGACATTTCTAGAGACCTTAGTAAATAAGCAAATATTTCTAGGAAAAGGAAATTAGATAGTAACAGCAGAAGTTGAGAACAACTAGAAGGCCTAAACTAGAATTCACTAAACCAAGTATTTAACATAACCCTAGGCAGGACATGTTATCCAGGAGATGAAACTCAGGCTACTACTCAGTAAATGTAGAAGGGAGAAGGACCAATAGTAAATGAGTAAGCTGAACTGCAAGACATAGTCGAACAATGTAGTCACTCAGACAACTCCAGTGTTAGACCACCAAATGCAATTAAATAATTAAAAAAAAATATGTACAAAACAGTAAAATGCAGAAAAAGCAATTGCAAGTTAACTAGATTTGGGTAATAAAACTAATAGTTATAATAAATTAAATATGAACATCTGTGTTATAATAACATCACTGACATATTTAGGTAGAAAATATAAGTTAAAACATTACCACTATTAAGCCACTAGATGGCATAAAAAATGAATGAAGAAGAGTTTATAATCCGGAGCATGTAGGAGAAAAGGCCTGCAAAAAGAGATTTGCAAGCTTATTAAAAATAAATCCATTGTAATCTAAATATCTCTTTAACTGCTTCTAATTAGTTAACAGTGTCAAAACGGAATATTTAAAAGTATTTCCTAAATCATGTAGGATAGACAATAGGTGTCCACTGCAATCTAAATGTAACCCTCACCCCCCTGCCTTTTTGCAAACGACAGGTGGTATGCTGTTTGAATCTGACAGCAGTACCAGGTGCGGATTGGGTTCGGGGAGGAATAGCTTACTCGGCACAAGGGCTAGGTTTAGCTACTCTGCACAGGGGCACCCAAGTAATTACGAACACAGGAAGCAATAACTGTAATGTCCAATACCAAGAATGGGATTCTAAAGTGTGGCTTTTATTCACATCCAAGCAGAACAAACAAAGCAGAGACTGACCCCCATGGGGCTACACCTTCTGGTAATGCAGATTAAAAAGAATCAGAAACACTTCTTCAACACTTCAGCCCACAGGCTCTGAACCCACCAGGCACACAGCCCGGACTTGCATGCTGCTTTGGCTACACAGCCTGAACTTGTACACTGATCTGGGATTTCCCTAGCTCAGCTCCCTTGCCGGCCACTCAGACACCTTCCATGTATCACAGAAACATTTTCTGGTGGCTCCCTAAACCACCTATGAGCACCTCAGCTCTATAAGGGAAACTTCCTTTTAATCCCACATCTGGGTACTTTTCTCTGGCACTGGTCAAGCACCTGAGAGAAAGTAAAGGTGCCACAGAGCAAATCCGTAAAGGTGAATTTGGTTACTACTGATGGGGGAGGGTCTCTCACCTCTCGCTTCCACAGTTCATACCTGGTTATTTCTCTGGACATTAAACATCTCTTTCTCTAAAGCTTGGCAATGTAGATTACAGCTAAATGTATGTCACATTTCCTCTACTTGTCTTTCTTTCCCATTGTGCTAGACTTGAACATACTTTTACTTGGCTTAGCCAATGGCTCTAGAAATCCCACTGATTTAGCAGTCCAATCCTCACTTTACTTTACTCTTTGTGCTGGACTTGAACCTACTTGAATTAACTGGCAATGTCTATCATACTAGACCTCCTACAAATTAAGTAGTCCAATCCCCCACTTTCCAACAGTTCAGGTGAAAACATAGGCTCTCTGTCAGAGCGAGCTCGCCCTTTGGTTGCAGGTGCCCCACAGGTGATTCCTCACAGGAATTTCTTTCCCAATGCTTCTGGTGCAGCAGCACAACTCGAAATAAGGCAGCTTCTTCCTTAGCCGGAACCAGGACAGTTGTCCCTGCAAGACAGGCAAATCCTTCCACCCCCATCCCCTCAGGGGGTGTGGCACATGGACCAGTAACAGCAGTCTCCACCACTTCACAAACAGCTTACTGTGTTCCTCTTTTGGTGGAAACATACACCTCCCTACAGTAGCTCTATGACAGAGCTTAAGGCTCAGAGAGCCTGTCCACAGACTGCTGCGCTGCTCCTCTCTTCAAGACTGCACACACACACACACACACACACACTCTCTTCACACTCCCCAACATTCTATCCTAACTTCCAACTGCAGATTCCAGTGTGGCTTATGCAGCTGCGAGAGTTCTATGGTGATGTCATCTCTCAGTCTCAGCTGAGACTGAGAACAGAGAGAGACGGCGTGAAATCCATTTAACTGGAGTTTCACAAGCTGCCTTCCCTGCCTACCAGTAGGTCTTACTGGGATTCTAGTAACCCCGGGTAACAGGGGGGTTACATAAATATCTCTTTAACTGCTTATAATTAGTTAACAGTGTTAAAACTGAATATTTAAAAGTATTTTCTAAATCATGTAGGATAGACAATAGGGGTCCATAAAAGAACTGAGTTGATCTTAGTTCATGAAATTGTCCTTTTCAAAGGGAATGTAGCTTTCTGATAAGAGGACTGCTTAATATTAGAGTAGGATAGGGAAATAAACCCTGCTGGAAGTGATGGAGGGGGAAGAGCTTGCTTACCGGATGCATGCTTCATGTAAACACAAGCGCTCCTTCATAAGAGAAAGTCCCCACGGCACTCATGTGAGAGTTGTAGTCCATGTGAGGGACTGTTACAGCTGAAATACAAAAATAAGGCATAAAACCACTCTGAAAATTATAATTCCTGCAGGTAGGAATTGTCAGCAAATTCAGGAAAATCTTGAGTATTTTGCTGGGACAGTGGAAGAGAAAGTGAACACTGGGCATCACACGTGTCTTCTGATATAAAAGATGTTTCAGAGATTTGCATGGAATTACCAGAGATTTTACCTGCAGCTTCTAAAGCACGGTATCCACTTTTAGAAACTGGAATTGTTTTCCTGTAGGTCTTGGTCGTCCACACCATAGATTTGGGTAAAGGTTTTGGTTTGCTTGGGAGAGAAGCAGCTGTCTTGAGCAGAGGTCTGTTTGATGTATCAGTAACAAAACTGGCAGCTTCCTGATTACTCTGAACATGCGCATTGTAAATTTCCTCAGCAGAAGGCTTAGACAGTCTCAAGCCAGCTGTTGAAGGCGATGACGGTTGGTCAGCTCGAGTCTAGGAGACAAAGGTTTGTGGGTGGCAGAAGGCCGCTCTTTGTTAATAAATCCCCATGCCTCATCCACTGGCTAACAGCTGTGCATAGTCCCCCAAATTCTGCAACATCAGAGTAGCAGGGTACTTAATAAAATATTTAACATTTAAAGTCTGTAATGCTGCTCTGATTGAAGTAAAATGCTTCCTTTTCTCCACCACAACTGACGAAAAATCGTGAAAAATATAAATGTGTTTCCCATTCCAAATCAGTTGTTTTTTCTCCCTTGCAACCCTCAAAATCGCTTCTCTGACTGAAAAGCTAAGGAAGTTGGCAATAATAGATCTAGGTCTTTAACCTGTTTTTGGCTTTGCTGAAAGAGCTGTATGGGCTCTCTCCACGTCCAGTGGCCAGCTTCACTGGTAATTTAACACAGCAGGAATAAACTCTTGAAGAAAACGAACCATGTCTGTTCCCTCCAGATCTTCTGGGATGCCTACAAATCTTAAATTATTTCTTCTTCCCCTGTTCTCTAAGTCATCCAGCTTCCCTGTAACTCAAGTTAACTGCCTGGCTTCTCCCTTAACAAAGTCTAATTTAGATAGGGACTCTTCCATATAAGCTAGATGCTCCTCAAAGGTATCCACTCGATTGGAGATTTCAGCAATTTTTTTATTCATATCAGAATCCCTTAATTTTAAATCTGCGATATCCTCTTTAATCAAAAAGGGAGCATATACTTGATGAAGTTCATATTAGTTTTGTCCCCCTTGTCAGATTTAGCTGCAGATGACTGTTTACATGAGGTATGCAATGAGATGGGGATAGGAGGGACCCCATTCTGACAATTGCTGTGACCCACGATCATTTGACCATTACCAGGTGCCATTATGGACTTGACTCACAGAGATTTCAGAGAGCTTTTTTTAAGATAATTTATGGTATTTCAGCTAAATGTTCAAGTCTCCGTGACAAGAAATGACTAATAAATAACGCAGTCACAGCTGAAGTAAAGGTTAAGAAACATAATTAAAATATTTTACTCAGGATGGCAGAGCGGCATCGGGAGTCTGGTTTTAGGCTGGCATCATCATCGCGTGCACATGTGCAATCCCAGCTGCAACATTATGAACATATGTAATGCCCCCACCCCCCTTTAGAATACCTATGTACAGTAACAAACTGGGTCCCACTAACAATCAGAATATCCCTCCAAACCGCTACCATTCAATATATGCTAGCTCACCCAGCCCTGCCAACAAAGTATATGGCAACAATATCATGCCCCTCCGCCCTACCCATGGGTATTTAGCACATTGAAACCTATGCAGTGTCCCCCACACGGACCACCCCATATGGACAACCGTCCTGCACTGTGTATAGTTGCTCCTCACACTACACTGAATACTACTGTTCCTGGAGTGCAGTGAGAAGGGTGCTGAGTGAGCCATGCAGCCTGGAGACATCAGCCATGATGGCCCCAACAAGGTCAACCAGTCGCCTGTCCCAGTTTGTGGTCTGTTGTACCTGTGCATGCTGCCCCACATCTTCCACTGCTGTGTCCACTGTCACATCCACAACTGCCATGCTGTGTGGCCTGTCCACATCACTGGGTCCTGCCTCATACAGTTGTTCATCACACACCTCTACAGCCTCCTCCTGCCCGTCTGTGCATCTGTATTTCCAGATCCTCCTTCACAGCATCATCCTGCAGACCAGTGCCATCTTCACCATCACAGTCACAGATGCTTGGCTCCATAGATGCCCCATCATTGTCTAGGCCACCCATGTCCACCATTACATCCTGTCCTACCTCAGGGGCATCCTATGCCACTGCAGCCAGTGACACCACGAGCTGTGCCTGTGGATTGTCCTCCACCTGCCCATTATCCTCATCTTCATCTGATGTTTCTGGTGGCAGTGAGTGGGCCCTCCTCTGCATATGCCTTGTTCTCTGCTCATATGCTATAGCATCCTGGTGCTATCGGTCTGCCATGGCTCTCAGTAGAACCCTGCATCAGGTGGGGAGCACCGGGCACTCATCTGTGTCAGGAGAACGTGTCACTTGTTAGTCTTTCATGTCAGTGGTCACTCAGTGATGGTGCATTTGCTGAAGAGTGTACATGTGGTATGCTGCAAACATTTCCACTGGAGCAACTGACCAACACTTACCTCGTGGTGGTGTTTGTGTCATCCGTGCAGGTGCCCATATGGCTGGCCATGGTCTGGCTGTCCTTCTGCTGCCCCACATCTGGTACTGCTCCATCCTGTAGCATGAAAGAAATGACACAGGTCAGTGTACATTACACATGCACATGTCCATGTAGCATTGCTGGGTGTCATTGCATAGACAGGGTACAATACTCACCTTTCCTGGGTCTACCTCCTCCTTTCATTTCAGCATCATGTCTGGCCACAATGTCCATCATGTGCACAAGTATTGGCCTGTCCCTCCTGTAGAGGTCCTGCCATTTGTGCTTCAATTACCTGATGGTCCTCCTTACACCTGAGACCTCCTGCAGGTGTACATTGATAGCCCTTCACACTCTGTCCTTCTCCTTGGGTGGGTGTCGTCTGCATCCTGGTGGTAGCAGTGTGGTGTGCCACTGCTGCACCAGGTTGACTAGTTCTGCAGTTTCAGCTGCACTGTAGTTAGGTGCCCTCCCACTCAGTGTGGACATTGTACTGTCCCTGTCATTCCTGTGTACACAATATAGCCTGTACACAACCACTGTTTGCTGTATGCAGGCTCCTCTGTCCCTAGCCAGGCCTGTGGCATTGTTACTATTCGACCTCACATGGCTAGTGCATGTGCTCTACATGCAGACTGCAGACATGTATAAACTGTATGCATACTGCATATGCATGGGAGGTCTGTACACCAGCTGCTGGGCACAGGGTAGGGGTACTGGCAGGTATGTACAGTATCACCCTCACATGTTCCCGGCACTGCGCAGCATATCCAACTGTTGTTCGGCTGTTACTGTTCTGCCTCCCTATTGCTGCTGGTGCACTTTTCCTGCTGTTGCTGGCCTTATGTAAAGTGATGGTTGATCAACTCCCATCATACTTGTTGTCCAGCATGGCACAATGCAGCTTGGGCTGATGGCTGTCTCATGGGTTGGTCTTGCTGGTGTCCATTCTCTTCATGGTTCATGTCATCCATGTCTGGCAGTGGTACATTGTCCCTCAGTACAAGACTGTGCAGGATGCAACACGCAAGAAACATCTTGCATACCATCTCAGGGTTGTACTGGAGGGTGCCCCCAATCGGTCCAGGCACCTGAACCATGCCTTCAGGATTCCAAAGGTGCATTCTATCACCACCATTTTCACTGTGTGTGCTTCATTGTAAATGTGCTCTGCGGCTGTGTGCAGGTGGCGGAGGGGTGTCAAGACCCATGGCAGCTGTGGATATCCCACTGTCTCCTGTTGGCAATGAAGGTACTTTGTCACTGCACTGCTATGGTTTGCTGACATACCTGGGCAGTGGTGTCCCCTGTGTGCTGGTTGTACCTACCAATGAGACAGCTGCCTCTGATGTGCCCAGACTCCCATGCCTCATGCAGCCCACAGTTCCATATTATGTACGAGTCAGAGCAAGAACCAGGGTACTGCATCACAACATCCAGGATCTGGCACTGGGCATCACACATGACCAGCATGTTCATTGTGTAGCACCCCTTTCTGTTCTTGTCGACCTCTGGCTCACCTGATGGTACCCTGATGGGCACATATGTGCAGTCAATTGCACCTAACACCTGCAGGAACTGTGCCACATTGTAGAAGGCCTACTTGACAACCTGATGCTGCTGTTCATCCCATGGGAACTGGATGTACATGTCCACACACTGCAGTAGCACATCCATGAACTGCCTGAGGCATCATGACATGACAGGCTGTGAGATGCCCACTGTGTTATCCATGGGGGTTAGGAAGGTCCCTGTGGCTAGGTGGTGCTCTGGAGCTCTCCCCTGAAGTCTTCATACAGCTCTCCTATGATTGCACTTGGCAGGTGGTAGCGTGCAATGCACTGCTCCTCTGTGTGGTCTAGATACAATTTTCTCGGCCTGTAGACTCGTGGTGCATTGTGTCTGGCCCTTCTTGGCTGCTGTTGTGATGGTCTGTTCCCATGGCTCCTGCCATAATGCCTCCTGTACCACCAGCACCGACTCTCTGCTGCCAGTAGTATGCCCAGTAGGGTTACTGGGGCTGCAATTCCTCTCAAGCTCATTCTTGTCCACTGCTTGCTCAACAGTGTATCTCCCCTGTGTGTCTCCTTGGGTGCCTTTTATACTCTGCTGAGTTACACCTGCTCATACTTGGTGTAACTTCCGTCAGTTTCTATAGGCCTACCTTGTCCTGCCCTGGCTTCTAGAATCGTATTCTGGCACTATCACCTGCTTTGTTTGGCGCATCTCAAACTACGCATATGTGTATCTAGGGTTTTGTTGCAACTGTGGCATAGGTTGCTTTTGCCGTACGAGGTTCCATTATGTCATATTTGTGTGTTCTAGAATCCTGCATGTCGCAACTGCATAGTTGTGGTTAGCAATATTTCCAGTGTTGCAACTTATTTAAGCTCTGATGTATGCTTTCTAGAATCGGGCCCATACATTCTTTTTTTTCACAGGTGCAATTTTATGATTAAGGGATCAAAAACATCCTTCAAGCACAGGACCACTGCAATCTTGTCCACCAATGAACCCCTTGATTGTGAACATTCAATAGTCAGAGTTAAACTGAAATCCAGACTTTCACCAAATCAAGGCCCCAGAGCAGACACTACAGAGAAACAAAATAACATCAGAATAAAAATATCTAGCAATCTGTCACAAAATGAAACTTAAAACCATAAAACCAGTATGTGTACCACATTTTTAATATAATAATTACCCTGACTGGCACTCCATTAACTTGACAAACCTTCCTTAGATTAATCCTTAAATCTCCCTCAACTAACTTAAATATTTTGCAAATATTTTTAGAAATCCATTCACTACCTGTTACATAGAAACATAGAATTTGACGGCAGATAAGGACCACTTAGCCCACTCAGTCTGCCCATTTCCCTACCTAATGGATAAGCTGCAGATCCTAGTTAACCAGCAGCCTACTTCTTTCTACCCCCACCCCCTAGAATTGCCTTATGGCTGTCTCATGCATGCTTGAATTCAGTCACTGTTTTTGACTCCACAACCTCCTCCGGAAGGCTGTTCCATGCACCCACAACCCTCTCTGTGAAAAAATACTTCCTTACATTACCTCTGAGCCGCTCCCTCCTCTATCTTCAAATTGTGCCCTCTTGTTCTTGCACACCTCTTTTTTTGAAAGATTCTACCCTCTTGGACTTTGTTGATTCCCTTGAGGTACTTGAAAGTTTCTACCATGTCCCCCCTCTCCCTCCTTTCCTCGAGGCTATGCATATTAAGCTCCTTTAGTCTCTCTTCATATGTCTTCCAGTGCAGACCCTGCACCATTTTAGTTGCCCTCCTCTGGACAGCTTCCATCTTGTCTATGTCCTTGCTGAGATTGGGTCTCCAGAACTGCACACAGTACTGCAGATGGGGTCTCACCAGCTGTCTGTACAGAGGGATAACAACTTCCTGTTTTCTACTGGTGATGCCTCTCCCTAAGCATCCCAGTATCCCCCCAGCCCTCCTTACTGCCCTCTCACATTGCTTGCCCACCTTTAAGTCATCTGATATTACTACCCCCAGGTCCCTTTCCATTTTTGTTGTTGTTAGTATCTCACCCTCCATTGTGTACTCTTCCCCTGGGTTTTTGTTTCCCAGGTGCATTACCTTGCACTTCCTAACATTAAATCTAAGCTGCCATACATGTGACCATTCCTCTAACCTTGACAAGTCCCTTCTCATCCTTTCCACCCCACCTTGTGCATCAACTCTGTTGCAGATCTTTGTGTCATCTGCAAAGAGACATACTTTTCCTTCCAGTCCATCTGCAATGTCGTTTACAAAGACATTGAAGAGGGACGGTCCTAATACTGAACCCTGCGGCACCCCACTAGTAACCCCCCCTTTCTTCAGAGTGGACTCCATTTACTATTACCCTCTGTGTCCTATTCTCCAGCCAATTCTTTACCCAGGCTATCATCTTGGGACCCACTCCCAGGCTGGCTAACTTGTATATTAATCTTTTGTGTGGGACTGAGTCAAATGCCTTGCTAAAGTCTAGGTAGGCCATGTCCACAACCCCTCCCTGATCTACTACTTTGGTCATCCAGTCAAGGAAATCTATTAGATTTGTCTGGCATGACCTTCCCACTGTGAATCCACGCTGCCTTGGGTCCTTTGCCCTTCTGGCCTCTAGGTACTCAACAATTCTTTCCTTCAGAAGGGATTCCATCATTTTCCCTATCACTGAGTTAAACTAACTGGTCTGTAGTTTCCCGCTTCTGCCCTGCTCCCATTTTTGTGAAGGGGAATCACATCGGCCCTCCTCCAGTCCTCAAGTACCACCCCATCCTCCCATGATTTGTTAAAGAGGGTAGTCAGTGGTGTCACTAGTTCTACGCTTAGTTCTTTTAGAATTCTGGGATGAATCCTATCAGGCCCCATGGATTTGTCCACCTTCAGTTTTAAGAGTTCTTTCAAGACCCTTTCTTCTGTAAATGGGCTGGTATCAACTTCTGTATCCAGAGTGTTTCTATTGCTTGTTTTAGGTACCCCCCTCTTCGTTTGTAAATACTGAGCAAAAATATTTGTGTTATATCTGCCTTTTAACAGTCACCCTCTGCCGCCCCTCCCTTTATTAAGCCTCACTATCCCTCCTTAGTCTTCCTTCACTCCTGATGTACCTAAAAAGGTTTTATCCCCATTCTTAACTGAGTTGGCTATCTTTTCCTCAGTTTGGGCCTTTGCTGTTCTGACTGCCTTCCCAGCTTCCTTTGCTTTAACTGAAACACTTCTCTGTCCTGTTCCTTCTGTGATTCCTTGTACTTTCTGAATGCTTTCTTTTTCTCTTGAACCTTCACTGCCACCTCCTTTGAGAACCATAGTGGTTTCTTACATCGTTTTGTTTTGTTTGTTTGCTTCACACAAAGGCTTGTTACCTCTGTGATGGCTGTTTTTATTATTCCCCATTGTTCTTCCACCCCTCCTTCCTGCCCATTTGCTAGTGCATTCCTTAGGCACTCACCCATTTTGGCAAAGTCAGCCCTCCTGAAGTCCAGAACTTTTGCCTTTGTATGGCTTGACTCTATTGCTGTGTTTATTGTGAACCATGCTGTTCGGTGGTCGCTAGTTCCCAGATGGCTACCCACTTCTACATCTGTGATCCTCTCTCAATCTCCATTTGAGAGGACCATCTAAGATTTAAGATTGCTCCCTCTCAAGTGGGTTCCAATACTAGTTGTCTAAGGCATGCCCCCTGTAGGGCATCTAGAATAACCCTACTCTTAGAAGTGGCTGCTGCAACTGCACTCCAGTTAACATCTGGCATATTCAGATCACCCATCAGCAATATCTCCCCTTTATCTGCCATTCTAAGTATACCTTCTGTCATTTCTTTGTCCATTTCCTCCCCCTGAGAGGGGGTCTGTATATAACCCCTGTGCAGATTGTGGTGCCATTGCCTGCCTCAAAATTGACCCACAGTGCTTCTTCTCCTCCCTGTTTACCCTTTTGTTCTGTTGCTTTGATTTCTTCTCTTATGTAGAGAGCTACTCCTCCTCCTCTTTTACCCTCCCTGTCCCTCCTGTAGATAGTGTATCCTGGTATGTTTACATCCCAGTCATGGTTCTGTGTGTACCATGTTTCTGTGACTGCCACAATATCCAGATCTTCCTGGATATTCCAGATATTCCAGGTAACACAGAGGTAACATCAAGGTCACTAATTCAGGAAGCTTGTTACCCAGACTACAGGCATTGGTACTCATTGCTCTCCATTTTTTGATGGCTTTACCTTCTGTAGCAGCATCCCTCACTGACCTTTCTACCTTGGTCTTTTTCTCATTTAGTACCCTGTTTTGTAGGGAGAGGCTGGGATTTTCCTGCTGCTTATCAGTGCCTCCCCCCTTGACTAGTTTAAAGGCTTGCCAATGAAGCATTTAAACCAATTGCCCAAAAGACTTGTTCCCTTCCTGGACAGATGCAGACCATCCTGCCAGTATAGGCTGGTGTCCCTCCAGGTGGAACCCCAGTCCCCAATGAAGCCAAACCCCTGTGCTCCACACCATTTTTTCAACCATTTGTTAAACTGTATGGTGCAAAGTACCCTCACCTCACCCATGCCACTGACAGGCAGCACCTCTGAGAAGGATACTGTGTGTGCTACTTGTCTTAATCCCCTCCCCAACTCTACATAGTCCTTATGCACTGCTTTAATCTCATGATGAGCTAAGTCATTTGTCCCTAGGTGGACAATGACGTCCAGCTCAGACTCCCGTGCAACTGTTCTCGTGATCCTAAGGATGTGCTTCCTGTCCCTCCAAGCCATGGCACCAGGCAGGCACCTAACTTCAGTTTTCCCTGCTCCCCCCAGTTCTATCCCCCTAATAATTGAGTCCCCCACCAGGAGCTGCTTTCTTTCCCTGTGGTGCCCTCTGCCTCCTTCCTGAGGGCCTCCCTTGTGACAGTTGTCTGCACCCTCCTTAGTCTCCTCTTCGGGTGCATCCATAGAGGAACTATGCTCCCCAGAATGGTTTATGGATTGTGGAGTGGAACAACTGACTGGGTGTGCCTCTGTTCCACCACCCTTACCCTCCCTGAGCCCACTGTGGTCTAACTGCTGTGCTTTCTTCGCAACCTCTGAGGTAGTGGTGGTGGCTCTGGTGCTCCCTGGATGGAGGGGATTCCCTTGCCACTGTCCAGTGCAGCCTGAAGATGGGCAACTTCCTCCCTCAGGGCAGATAGTTGTCTGCAAACAGGGCAGCATCTCAGCCTCCAGAAAGACTGCCAGAAGACTGCTGCCCCACAGCCATTACATTGTGCTACTCCCCACATAACTGTCTACCATGTTTATTTTTTGTGTGTGTGTGTGTGTGTGTGATTGATGCGTTATATAGAAATATATGTATTTGTATAATGTGTATGCTTATATTGTCAGTGCAGTGTGCTAGACAGGCTATAACAGTGATATGTACCTTGCCCTCTTGAGGAAATGATGTCAGAACCCCAGGTATAAATGAACTATTTCCAGGGGTGGGTGGGGTGAGGGTGGGAAGGGTTGGGCCTAAACTGTGCCCTCAAGAAACAATCAGCTAAATGGTCTGACCTACCAATGCGATGAGTGCCTTCCTGTCAGCAAGATGCCATACAGGACAATTTGTAATACTGCTTCAAATCAATTTGACAGAGAAAATACCCTGCTAATCAAACAGAGAAAAATCCAAACATCCAAGTCCAAAAGAGCCTGGTGACTTGTGCTCTGAAAAACAGTCAGCCTCAAAACACGTCAGCTGTGCAGAAGGGCAGACACAGAAAACAGTATTCAGTCTATGTGGGTTTAAACTCTTCCTGCACTGAAAACCTTAACACTTGTAACAAAAGTAAAGCAAACTCCACCTCCCTCTGTTGATTGACAGACTGCCTTTTCTGATAATTCTAAGTTCCTTATTTCACCCTTCAGTTAGTTAATCCCATTAATTAAACTTTAAATTTAATTTTACATTTCCCAGTGTTTATCGTATTTCTACAAAGGGGATCTGAAAAACATACTATTTGTTTGTTTGCTGTTGCAACTCTACTTTCACTGTTATCAGGATTTTTTTAATGAAAATCTAGCCAAAATCAACCAGGCAACAGTACGTAGTCAACAATAACCACTACATCTGCATTACCACACTTCAGCTAGAAATCACTGCATTTGAAAAAGAAACTCTGTTAACACTGGCAAAAATGCAGGAACACAGGAATCATCCTAGAGTGATCCTGAAAAATTAATCTGGCAGCACGTCTGACTTCCATGACTACACAGCAGATCTGACAATAATGCCAGTTTATGTGCTCTTAACAAGACCCCCAAGTCATGTGATTCAAATAGCGCAAATTTCAACTCCAATTCATATTGTAGATATTTTTGTACTTATTTTATACTTAAAGATACAGCAGCCAGGCAAAATGGATGAAGCCCAAATCAGGACTGACACTACTACAGAAAGAATTTATCAGTATAACTGCTGCTCTGCAGTTCCAGGTTTCATAAACCGAAATCAGGTTTAAACATCTCTTAAAGCTATCTAAAATCCTAGCTTCCAAAGTCGATTAGCGAAATATAATACCCCATTATGGGCAGGGCTGCAACAAGAACAATAAAAACAAAATGCCCGAAACACATCCAGACCCCCTTAAAAGGAGGGAAGGCTAGAAAAGGTAGAGAAAAAAATCAAATCAAAAAGCAATTCAGACCAGAACTCCAAATACTCCCAACTGATCCCCTGGAGTTCTCCCAGGTGACTTCACACAGAATGTCCAGCAGCAGACCAGACACAAGGCCAGTCTAAATAGCAGTCTGAATAACAGGTTCTCTGCAAATTTTACTGTGTGTCTCTTCAGCCACTCACCAGCCCTCATCACTCTCCAGGTCCATTATTCTAGTTGCTTGCCAGCCTCAACTTCTTCCTGGTATTGTAGCCTGGCCTTTTCAGGTCATAAGCTCATCCAAAGAGCTCACTGCAGTCCTCCTGGTCCAACAACCCCCACCGTCACAGTGTCTTCCTCCTTCAGAGAGATAAAGCAGAAAACATAGGGGACACACCACGGCAAGATGTTCAAGCATCAGAAAGTCTGGTAAGGCTGAGTTTTCTGCCAATAGTGGAATACCTGTTTATAATACAAAAATGAGCAAAAATTCTAGCCCTGCTCCTGCAGCTCCTCCTCAGCATGCTTGGCGTGTAGCCTCCATCTTGCCTCATGTCACATCTTCCAATTTCCTGCCATCAACAGTAATGGACAGTAGCCAATAACACACAGAACTGTACAGGTGAGTAACTTCCAGAATCTACTGTACATGTTGTGTTACCAACCTCAGTGATATTAAAATATCAGAGTAACTGAAGTGCTGCATCCATATAATAGTCAGAACTGGGGTTAGTAATTATTGATGGAGAGCTCTTAATGAAAGATGAATTCTATCCCATTTGTTCTAACTAGGCAACAATAATTCATTCCATTATCTCCATATCTGATATTAAGTCTAACAAAGTGTGAATCAAACCACTTAGGCCTAGATATTCAAAGGGGTTGTGCATGGCTCAACAGGGTTGCACCATGCACAGCCTACCATTGCGCCCCAGCACAATATTCAAAGGGGCAAGTTGCAATGTACAACTCTTGATGTGCTAGGGTGCATTGGTAATGGATGTGGTGCAAATGTAGGGGGCGTGCCCATGCATATGTGGTACATCTCGATATTCAGCCCGGGATGTGCGGTACATATGCTGGCACAACTCTGCTTTGCGCCGCACAGGAGGCTCAAAGTTGTGCCAGAAAAAACAAGGCACAAGTCCAGGCCACCCACAGGCAGGCTACTGTATTGCAGGGTGCAACACAGCAGCCGCCAGCCATGGGTGGCCACTCACCCACCCAGAACACCATCCACAAGTATCCAAATGGTTCATGGTAGTCTAATGGAACCCCCTCCCTCCTCATTAGCCTGATCACAGCAATACAGTGTAGAATCCTGCCCTGGTAGTCTAGCAGTCCCCCCTGTTAACCCGATGGTGGGCAAAGGTAATTGTACAATCCTTGGTGGTCTAGTGGGTTTCCACCTCCCTCCCATACACCCGATCATGGGCAGCGGTATATGTATAATCCCTGGTGGTCTAGTGGGTTCCCCTTCCCTCCCGTTCCACCTGATCACAGGCATCTGTCAGATACTGAGATACCCCAGTGGGCCAGTGGAACCCCCCCTCCCATCCACCCTCAGAGGACCCCTGTCACCCAGCTCCCCCATCATCAGCAGGCGACTGTACTTTGCCCACATACTGCCCGGCCACCCACCAAATGACAGCTTACAGTATGATCTGTAAGCCCATTGGTCCACAGTTGGGCTTGCATACCATATTGTACTACACAGGCACAGATCTGTGAATGACATGCTAATGGCCCCATTTGTTCCTTGCACACATTATGGCCTCATTTGCATGCCCCAGGCTAATATCACTGGTGATGCACCTAGTGCAATGGCACTTGCCCTGGAGCATCTTCCTGCTCCCTTTCTGTCTCTTGCACTGGCACAGTGCCACTGCACCATGTGCAGTGTGTGCACCACCCCTTCCATATTCAACGGTGCTGAGCCACGGTGCATCACTGTTGAATATCAGCTGGTCCTGGCCCTGGTGCAGACCAGGTGCACTGCTTCCAGGTTTGCACATTGCCTGGTGCAGTCTGAATATCCAGCTCCTAGTATACAGCAAATAAAATAATGAAAATGAAAATAATAAAACATACAGCTAGAAAAGCATTCGATCTCTGACATGTACTGTTTCTAACTTAAGTCTGTACAATGAATAGTGACTCTCGTAACATAGCAAAATGTTATGGCTTATTCCAAGTTTGTGATTTTAAACAGGCTTACCAGAAGCATTAGAATGTCCCAGTATGAAGTGGCTAGTGGAACCACATTCAGATTAGTTTATGTCAACTGCTAATGTAAGACACAAAATTAAAAAAAGATCTAACAGATGGATACATAGTACCTTAAAAATATTAACAATAAGTAATTATTAGCAAGTGCAGTCCCATTACAGCTGACAACCTGATGTGAGGGATGCATAACCATCAAAAGCAAAAGATTACAAATAAAACCAGCCTGACTTTGCTTGACCTTCTAACTAAAGGCTCTTAGTTTGTAATCATATCATTTGGCTGGTCCTTGCATGCCGTATGATCATTATTTATTCTTCCAGCTGCTTTACAGAATTGGCAGGGGAACGTCTCTGTTCTGTGGATGAACTTCTGTTTCAGTTTTTTGGAAGTGAACCCAGGCTACATTTTCATTAGATGGTGAGTGAAAAATAGTTTGGTAGCCTGTTCACTTTTTCTATGGAAAGATGATAACACTGCAGTTTTCAGTGTGTTAGAGAACTCGGCCCTCATCACAGAAGCGTAGAGTAATGGGGTCCATGTTTTTGCTTGCTTAGAATCCTGTACTACTTCCATTGGGGCTTGCACAAATGTGGGCGGAGCATGTGTGGGGGCTTGCTGCACTGGACCCAAGAACTGACAGCTGGGGAAGTGGCATGGGAAGACTTGGAATGTTGTGAGACAGGAGATGACAGTTTGCAATGGTGTCTGTTAGATAAAGTTTTCACAATGTCCCACTCTTATTCTTGATACTCACAGTTTTGTGGGTGACCACCCAGGACCAGTACCACCAATATTGCTGGATATTTAGAAATGTAATGCACATCCATTTTCTGTCATTGATTTCACTTCATAAAAAGGAGACAGTATAGCACAGTGGTTTAAGGCTCTGAGTTGTGAATCTGGAGACCTGGGTTTGAATCCTACAGCCCCCACTTTCATACAGTGTGACCCTGAGCAAGTCACTTAACTTCCCTGTGCTCCCAGATTGCACCTGTAAACAAGCTTTCAGCTTAGTGTGCCACTTCTGGTTAAACAATTGAAAAGAAAAGCTTGTTTTTTCTCTACCACTTCCCCAGAACAAATCTTGAAATAGGTAGATCCTGTTTCCCCTCCAGTTCAGTGTATTGCAGTCCCTAGCAATCCTTAGAATCTCATCTTTAACTGAATATCATAAGAAGTTTGCTATAATTGTTATTGGTTTGCCTTCAGATTGTGGTTTCCTGATAAAGCATGGTGTGTCCTTTCAGTTTCAAGGGGCCCGCCCCAATGGTAGTCCAATAATTCTGGTATAAAATGTTTTAAAAACTCTGTCATATTATTCCCCTCCACCTCTTCTGGGATCCCAACTACAGTATTCTGATGTTGTTTCTCCTCCCTCTATTTTCAATATCATATATTTTCTCCATTAAGTAGTAAATCTGATTGCTCTGGTATTACATTTTATCCTCAAGGAAAGCTACAGCATTTTCGAGCTGTGTGATTTTTTGTTCATAAACATCTGTGAATTAGTCAATTCTTTCACTATCTTTTTTAAGAGCCTCATGCCATCCTTCATATCCAGTATGCTCATACTTAGGTTAGCTACCATGCCTTTAATTTCCTAGATATCCAACTTGATAATGACATCGGCTGAAGAAAACATAGGGGTAGGGGCCACAGCCTATTTTAAAGAGTCCATACCTGGCTTGGCGGTTGGCAGAATCATCTCTCCTCACAGACCATCAGATTTTAAAATGGTAGAAAAAACTATTTAGAGCATACTTCCAGTAAAAGGTTTTATAGAATTTGATCAGACAGATAACTAACTAATGAATAATGCAGCTTGCATACTTGTATAAATACAATTAGCACTTGTGATAAAATTGAGGTGGCAGTTCATCATTCAGGCATCCATACTTCATGACACTTGACTCATGTTCAGGTAAGTGGGGTCCTGTATCCTACAGCTATTAATATTCTAAAAAGAGTTTTAGATATGCTGCTACCTGATTAGCTGTCACCATTCTGAAACCCTTACATTAAATTCTGTTACACTGCCATGTACAGCCTGATCACCATGGCACATGAATTCTTCCTGTCAGTGTTCCATCCTTGAGCAGTACTGAATGATTGGAATAATGTATTCTGATTCTGAGTCAGCATTATTAGACAGCTGGTGGATGAACAATTTTATTCAGAATCTCCCTCTCAATGAGGGCAACATTTGAAAGGTACATTCTAAAATGTTTGTTTTGAAATAAATGTTATAATAATACTGACACGTGATCAGCGGCTAGAGTAACAGTCTGTTAATTAGCCCCTTGGGCTAATATGGCCCTCAGCTGTGGCTCATGCTTCACTATGCCCTTATGGCATGATTCAAGGGCTATAAATCAACCCCTGGCCATGCGTTATTGCTTAATTTGTGCAAGGCTGTGCATGTAATATGATTTAAGACCTATGTTTGGTCACTGGAAACATAATCTCGTGCTTCATCATCCTGCCTTCCTTGCCATATGATTTCCAAAAAGAAATGTCTAAAGAAATTGAAGATGGTCTTTGGAAGGAATGATCACTTTTTAGGGCTATGTTACAGGGAAGTTCACTGTGTTATCACATTTCAGAACAGTGGGTTGTGAGGTGGTTATTCGAACCAGCACTAACTGTTTTAAGCTACCACTGTAGAGGGTAATAGCCAGCCTCACTCCCTAACTTCTCATATGTTGCTAAGCAAAGGATAATGACAGTAACCATATGTGTTGGAATGTCAAAAGGTACACCACCTAATAATGTAAAATAGGTTCCTTTTATCAGCAAAATATTTTTTAACCAGATATTTCATTATAAGCAGTAGTTTTTAACAGTGTCCTTCTGAGCTTTGGGTGATGTCACAGACATAATGGCTCCTGTTCATGTCTTAAACGTTTCCTGCTAATAACTGCAACTCTCAGCTTGATTTGCTTCATCCGGCTCAGTGGAGGGGAAGGAGCAACATGGTGAGAACAAACGAGCTGAAACCTGTATCTGTGCTGGATGATGAAGATGGATCCCACATGGAGGTCTCAGAATCTGAACTGTCACAGGCTTTAGAGCTCACACAGACTGCATCGGGATTTGCTAAGCCAAAATCAAATAGGACCCCAAAAATGCAAATAAAAGTCACAACGATATACAAAGAACCAATACCACTTCAAGCCAGTGAGTAGGATGCCATTAAAGAGATACGCTGTGAACTAGCTTCTCTGGAACAACAGGCAGATAATCTTGAATGGTGAGTCACAGAAGCTGATAACAGGGTCAAAAATAAAAAAATGGCCAGCAAGGCCATCCAGGAAACTCAGTTCTTAATCAATGCCCATGAAGGGGACTTTAAAAACAAACCTTGGCAAAAGAACATCTTTTTCTAGTTTGACCAAAAACCTGGAGGGTTCTGATTTAGCCAAGTTCTTAGACTCTTTCCTTCACACATTTGAACTTGAACCCAGTTTCACTCTGGATAGAGAGCAAACACACATGACCCTCAACACTAAACGGACCTTGCCTGAAGCTCAGCCAAGCTCGATCATCATCCAGTTTCTTAATTTTGCGGTGAAGGAGAAAGCTTTTCAGCTGGCATGGAAAGAAAAATATTAACTACTATAGCCAGACCAGTATTTATTTTGACAGTGACTATGCCCCATATACTACATGGCACTAAAGGGTAAAAAGAAAATGTCTCAGCCACAGAAGCCTGCACAAAGCTGCAGTCCAGAGGGATCAATGTCCCAGATTACAATCAAAAGCATATACCATTCTCCTCAATGGTTCTTGGACTACAAACTTCCTGCAAGTATTTTATTTAATGTATGCAGTACTATCTGAGTTAATATGTTTAAAGCAAGGGGATAGGAACTGGTTACTAGATTAAGGATGGGGTGAGTCCTGACAATGGCATTAAATAAGGTCTGAAATGGGGATCATAAATGATTTCTCTACTACTACCTGGGGTTTCTGTTAAGGCCCAATCTTTTCTCCAAAGTGGAATAGCCACTTTCTTTATTTGGTGAGCTCGATGGACACAATTAAATCGAGGGTGATCTCATGCCGATTTGTCACTGGGCTCCCTGGATCCTCATTAGCTTGAATCAAGTTAGGGGGTGTTACATTTAATTTATTTCCTAATGGAGCAAGATCAAGGTGCATTTTTGCTGGTTGCATTTCCCACTATAATTACAGTAATGTTATCACTGTATGTTTTAGAGAGGGGCAGCGCAACTAGGGGAGGTGGGAGATGAGGTAAGGGGCTCCGAGATGGCACAGGCTCAAGGTAGAGCTGCATAAGGTACTAGTTCCAGGGAGAGATGGCTTTATTTTCCTTTCTTATTTTATCTTCATTTGCACATAGTACCCACCATTTCAGTTGTCAGCTTCAGAATTTGGGTCCATCTGTGTTTACCTTTCAGATATTCCACTATATTACAGGGAGAATTATTGCCATCTTGGTATGGCCTCCAAAAAGTTCACCTACAGGTTAAGATTTTGTTTTTTATTATGTAGGAGGTCTTGTGTAAATAGTTTCTGGGTTTTATTGGGGGGGGTGTGGTAGGTCCCCATATGACGTGTTGTTATCCATATTTCTACTGTTTGCAGTAGCTTTCCTTCAGTTATGTGTACTAGGAATAAATTATGCATTAGCTATCATAATAGCCAGTTCCAGGCCGGAATTTTGCTTTATTATCATAACAGTCATGGGGGAAGGGAAGGGCTGGAGTGTGCCTTGTGGGGTATGATGACTTACAAAATAATAGATCCTGGTTGTTACCTGTTTCTGATGACAAAGGCTAGTAATTCAATAAAAATTGTCACGTGGAATGTTAGAGGAGTTAGAGATCTATCGAAAAGATATCAAGTTCTTAAATACTGTACCCTTCTCAATGCCGATATAATTTTGCTTCAAGAAACTCATCTGTTGGTTACTGAATCAACCCGGTTATGCAGGCAGGGGGTCTCCCAAATTTTCACAGCAGACAATTCCTCATCAAGTCAAGGTATGGCTATTTTAATAAAAGGGCATATTTCCTTTCAAGTAGAGGCAACCATCGCAGACCCAGATGGCAGGTGTATTTTAGTCAAAGGGAACCTAAATAACACCACAGTGGTCTTAGGATCTATATATGGACTTGTGGGAGGGGACACAAGATTTTTAATGGAACTAGCTTACAGAATGGCAACATTCCTGCCTTCCCCCTTGATTCTGGGGGGGGGGGATTTGAACATACCACCAACTCAGGATCTGGATAGATCTTATCTAGCATTAAAACCTCCTTCCCCCTCCCAGAAAGCACTAACTGACCTCATAGATATGCTAGGAATTTGTGACCCATGGCGAATCCTAAACCCCTCTCATCAGTTATACACATTCTACTCAAATGTTCATCAATCCTGGTCTAGACTAGACTACATTCTAATTAGTCTGTCTCTCATGATGGGTCTCTGCCAAGCTGAAATAGAACCTATTGTCCTATTGGACCATTCGGTGGCATGGTTGGTACTGTCCCCTGATCCAGATATTCAGAGAGCCACAGCCTGGAGGCTGAGCACTCAACTTTTAAAGGATAACACTACTGTCTCCCACATAACATCACTCATCCTCTCTTTCATGGATCTTAACAAAGGTTCCATACAAAGGGAAGATTTGGTGTGGTGCACACTCAAATATTATCTCAGAGGAGAGTTTATTAAGATAGCTTCTAGGAGGAAAAGGCTAAGGGAAGCTAGGCACTAGCTCTCTTAACCCAGATTAGGGTGGCAGAAAACTCTCTATCTTCTACCACTTCCCCAGCCTCCCTGGAATTGCTGCTAGCTCTACAAAATGAATATGCAAATTTGATGAGGGGAAAAATTGGAATTTGCCCTCCTAAAGACTAAATCCAAATATTTAGACCAGGAAGAGAAAGTGGATAGACTGCTAGCTTTATGACTATGCAAACTAGAGCGTTCTAGACTAATTCCCTCCATATTGGCCCCGACAGCTCCACCAAAACTATGCCCTGGGACATCACCCATGTTTTTGAGTCCTTTTATCGTACGCTTTATGGCAAAAACTCTTCCCCAGTGTTGCCCCAAGCAATAGAGGCTTACCTAGATTCTCTCAAACTCCCTTGTCTATTTAGCCATCACCAGACATCCCCAATTTCCCCTGTTATTCTTGCTGAAATAGTGAAGGCTATCAATGGTCTATCTTTAGATAAAGTACCTGGCCCTGATAGGTTTCCTTCCAATTTCTGTAAAACCTTCTCCAACAGATTAGCTTCCCATTCCTTAACGTATATGCCTACATGTTTAAGACTGACACACTCGATCCAACATTACTGGAAGCCACAATTTTCCTCTTACTCAAACTAGATAAGTCCCATCTTGACCCAGCTAGTTGCTGACCAATTTTACTCCTTAACTGCAACATTAAATTTCTAACTAAAATTCTCTCACTTCAGATTAAAAAACTCTGGACCCATCTATTGAGTGTTGAACAGGTTGAATTCATGCCAGGTCACTCCTCTGCTGACCATCTTAGAACACTGAAGCACATCTTTTATGCTGCCCACACCTCCCAGTCTCCTATGGCACTGATCTCCTTAGATGCTGAAACAACTTTTGATAGGGTGGACTGGGAGTTCCTCTGGGCAACATTAAAGAAAATGGGCTTCCCTCCCCTTTTCTTTCAATGGATACAATCAGTTTATTCTTCACCCTCAGCCAAGATGTATTGTAATGGTGTCTTCTCCTCCAGATTCTCTCTATTTACTGTTACTAGACAGGGCTGCCCTCTCTCACCTTTCTTTTTTAACCTTTATCTGGAACCTCACCTCGGTCCCCCCAGATTAGAGGTATTCAAATGCTTAATCAAACTTTAACTCTCTCGGTATATGCTGATGATATTCTTCTTCACTTAGAACAACCGGTACCCTTCCTTGAGCACTCTCTGGAGATTATTACCAAATATGGTCGCTTATCTAACTATAAGTTAAATCTCACCAAAACAGAGATCTTCCCACTGAACAACATCACTTTGAAATCTGAGTTCACACACTTCGGTATGAAATGGTCTCCTTAGTCAATTAAATACCTAACTAATGAACCCATTAAAACCAAGAAATTAATCCTTGATGATTTAGTGGTTACAATTCAACAGGATCTCCAGAGATGGACCAATTTGCCTCTATCTTTATGGGGTCGAATAAGCATTATTAAAATGAATGTTCTTCCCTGCCTTTTCTATCCCTTAAACTTGCTGAACCTCTGGCTCCCGTTATCCTTCTTTCAACATATACACTCTATCATTTCAAAATTTATTTGGCTAGGCAAACATTCCCATCACTCTTTCCTTAAACTCAGCCTTCCTAAGGAATTAAGAGGTCTTCACCTTCCCAACTTTCTTCTTTACTATTGGACAAGCCACTTATCCAGATCTGGGAGATGGTTCTCCACCAGTAGCACAGACTATATTCCCATTTGGCTTCTACCAGAAAACAGCCTTTTGAGTTCATATAGTCTGCACTCCTCTATCATCTTCTAGTCATCACTTCCAACTCCATTACAAAACTCTGTGATTCATACCTCCCTTATGGTCCTCTCTCAATGTTGCGCTTACTTCAAGATACCCCTAAAATATTACTTTGCCCAATCGCTTCTCTCCAATCCCAATATAAAGAGAGGTAGTTCTTGTCTATCCTCTCATTAGCTCCTGCAACTACAAGGGGTCCGGGTGGAAAATTTTTTCTCCCAGGACCATCTTCTTTCTTCCCCTGAAATTCTCACAAAATTTCATATCCCGAGGAATCAGATCTTCAAGAGTTTTCAACTAAGACATTTAATAGGTAATTCCTTTGGTATCATCTCCTGAATATCTCAAACTATGTCCCTCTTAACTCAACTGTACTCTTCCAATCCTCACTGTATCTCCACAATATATGCCTTCCTCCTAACTAAGTGCCCTAACCCCCTACTAGGATCACAGGTTTGGAACTCCCTATTGCCTGATTTAAGCCCTAATTGGGCTCAAATATAGAAGTACCTTTAAATTTACCATATTCAGGACAGACTTAGACTCAACCAATACCATATCCTAAATAATATGTATTACACTCCCGTCATGCTTGCCAAATTGGGCAGACTTGCAGACTCCACTTGTACTAGGTGTGGTAAAGTGGAAGGGAATCGTATACATATCTTCTGGTATTGTGAAAAAGCGGCCCCTGTTTGGCAAACAATTCAATCCAGACCAGACCCCCTGTTGGGTTTGGAAGATCTTTTTACTGTAGAAATATGTATGTTGGGCATATATTCCAGCATTAAGGTTAAAGAACTCAAATTTCACATGGCATTAATATCTATTAAGGTCAAAAAGCTTGTACTTAAGCACTGGATGGATCAACTGGTTATATCATATGTTGAATGGTTAAATGACTTATCTGTATGTTTTAGATCAGAATGCTTGATTGCTAGTTCTCATAATAAGTTGCCCTCCTTTGACAAAAAATGGGGCAAACTATATGCTCGCTACCTAAAGTAAGAATACTTGTAGTTACATGTGTCTAACTCCCTATTGTGTTATTGTCATTAGTGCAATTTTGTTCTGTATTGTCCCCTTTTTATTTATTTATTTTTTACAGAGGTACACTCTGGGGGTGGGTGGGGGGATAATGGGGGGTGTAGGGGTGGCTTTGGGAAATGGATTGTTTGTTAGTTCTGTCTGTGTTTTCCAAATGTCATTCCTTGAGCATGTGCCTTACTTTGTATTATGTTCAATTTCCTAAAAATCAATAAAAGCTCTGAATTTCAAATTTACTCTGGTTTGCATCCCCATTTACCTGAGTGACATTCCTACTTTAACTCACAGTTTTGGTAAAAGAATATTAGCCACAAATCAGTGAACAACAGAGAAATAACAATCTTACTTGCTTACTAACTAAAGGACAGTATATGTAATATCTTCCTAGCACACTTTCTGGTTCGGGAATCTTCAGATTACAGCCCCCCTTTAACCAATGTCTCTGTCCAAGGATGCCAAACACCAACATAGCACTGTGACAGTGGGGAACTTTAGCTTCATCAGGTGGCTTCTGTCTGGTATACTCCCCTTACACTTAAGATATTATTGCAGGAATGTCAGTGGACCCACTACTAACCAGCTGAAGTCCTTTCTGCCTTGCACAAACCCCGATTGTGGAATGCTTCATCCTAGGCCAGTAATTATGTGGTATACTCCTTTTTACTCAAGCTCCACTGCTGTACACAGTCTGTGATAATATGGACATTCATGGTGTCATGTATCTGTGGAACTGTACAGTACATGAACTGGGACTTGATATACTGAACTGTCACCCTGTGATGTTCCTACTGATGCTTATTCTGGAGGCACATATCACTTTCTGGTGCCCCAATGGCATACTATTTCTAATACATAAATGATTTATCAGTGCTACTCCCATCCCCATCAATCTCCATGAGCAGAGTTATCTTACAGTATATGTGTACCAAAGCAGCCATTACTATTATTTTTTTGAAGCATCTGAAATAACTTTTGAGCTGCCAGCTCATTTACAAAGGTTTCTCATTATGAGACAAAGTAAGACAGATACATATCCACAAAAACAGAAATACAAGTAACTACAATGGAATACCAGCAAGACAGGACATATACAGACAGACTGATACAACAGCATTTACACAATAACCAGTAGGAGAAGTGTAAGTAGCTGCCATGGGCCATGCATTGGCACTAGCTGTTTAGGTGCAGGTTAAAGGTGGTTGTGAGTGCTGGAGAAAAACAGGACCTGGGAGAGCAACTGGAGAAGGAAGGAAGGAAGGAAGGAAGGAAGGAAGGAAGGAAGGAAGGAAGGATGGATAAGTATGAAGTAAGGGCAAGGTGAGTAGGTATGAATAGAGTGAGAAGAGGAATAGAGGTGAGGAGGAAAGGACAGAAAAGAGTAAGTAGAAAGAATGAGAAAAGAGTTACAGAGGTAAGATCAAGGATTTCATGGAGCATGTGTTGGTTGAGAGAAGGGCAGGGAGGAACACAAGTTGGAATATGGTCTTAGCCTACAGAGGAAATTTATTATGGAATGGGTGGTGTCTGATGGTCTAAGAACCAACAGTAGTGTCCTTATTTATAGAGAGCCTTGCGGTGAGGTTTAAGTGCCATATGCAGGTTAGCTAACACCAAGTACTACCATTACTACCAAGACTTATTTATTATGCTTTTTACTTCTTTTATAGAGTGAAGATCAGGATCGACATGGATGGTTACCTGCTGTGATGGTAAATCCCCCTCCTGTCCTTCTTGTGTTCCCTCAGACTAATTATTCTGCTATGTGACCCAAAGAGAGTATACACAATGAAATGGTGCTAGGAAACACACTACACAGACTTCTGTATTAGGTTTCCTCCACACATAACCTTAAGAGAGAGATGCCAAAGACATATTATAAGTGTCAGTGGCTCAGTAGGTAGCACACTTGCCTCTGAGGCTGGGAGGTCAGAGGGCTGTGGGTTCAGTTCCCACATCTGGCACTTGGGTTAATATCCCAGTACTGACACTGTAGCGCAGCATGAGAGGGGTGCTGCACTTCTGAGGTGCCGTCTTTGGGATGAGACGTTAAACTGAGGTCCCATTTGCCTGGATTGGTGGTAGTTCAGGTGGATGTTAAAGATCCCATGGCACTTATCGAAAAGAGTAGGGGAAAGTTTTATTGCAACAGAAATCATACAGCAATACACAAAACAGGATCCAAAAGAAAGAGAAAACATAGAATAACTAATGTACAAACATTCACGTCACAGCAAAATCAGAGTCTGTTACCCAAGGAAGGGCCTTCAAAAGTTCCAAAAGTGCTACCTCAGATAAGTAAGTAATTTCTTGCAGACAGATATTCTTTAAGTCTTGTACAATTTTTTCTCCAACTCAAAATACGAACATTCTTTTTGTTGTAATGTAAACAAACACCTTGCCATCCAAATATTCCACTTAATAACAACAAATACAAGATTCAAAGTGTCAGTATGCCAAAAAGACCACTGAGGGGGAAAAAACTCCATAAACAATATTCAAATAAGAAACCGTCTGAAACAAGGGAATTTTCCATACATGTGCCAAAAAAGACCACCAATTCTGAATAAAAGAACATTCGAAAAATAAATGAGATATAGTTTCAGATTTAGTAAGACATAACAATCTGGAGCACATTCGGTCTTGAAATGCTTATGTTTATGATTTACCTTTATGTTAATTCTTTTGTGGCAAGACAGCCAATGAAAGTCCCACATATGGGCTGGCACCCTCTTACAATGTAACAAAAACAAAAATGAAGGGATATATTGGCTGGGGCACTTTTCAAAGGGCACCTGTATGGCACAGACCGTCCAAAGTAAAGTATTATATAATGATTTACGAGAAGAATTCAATAACATCCGAGCCAATATCTTCCATTGTTTCAGACGTAAGAAAATATGTTTAACTTATATTGGTATTCCATCAGTATGTCGTAACACAGTCAGGGTATTACATTCCCAGTGGCGAAACCATAGTCTACAAGAATTATAAAACCAAGGTTCCCACCCCCTTTGGGTATTAACAAAGGCCTAAAATTTGCTGTGAGAAAAATACAGGTAAAAAATAAAGGATTAATCATATGCAAACCACCCTCTGCAATTGGCAAGTATGTCACATTCCTTTTGATTGGGTTCAGCCTACTCCCCCAAAATGCTTGAAAAAACAGGCTAAGGACTGCAGTTTCTAATTGTTTAGGAATAGGGAATATATAACTCAAATAAAGGAAGGTTGGTATCAAATAAGATTTAATCAAAAAAACGCGCTTCTTTTTCCCAATCTGCCCTCTATTCCAGTAGGGCACCTTAAGTTTACCCTGTTGCAGTTTAACATCCCAATTGTAAAAATCAGAGTCCAATGTCCCCCAAAAAAAAACAAAATATGAATAGGGCCTACAACCATACGTAAAGGACCTATTTGATCTGAAAGGGCTAAAGGAGAGCCTAACCCAACATCCACACTTTTAATATAATTCAAAACTGCACAAGAAAACATGCCAAATGTAGAACATACCTGAAGAGAGAGAACTACAGAGGGCTCATCGGCTACAAGAAAGCAAACATCATCAGCATACGCAATAGCCTTATAAGGCGAGCGCAGGACAGAACTACAAGTAGCATGAATCTGAGGATGGGCATTCAACCGTTGAAGCAAAACATCTAGAAAAAAAATATACAATATAGGGCTCAAAGGGCAACCTTGGTGAACCCCTCTCTTGATGGGGATCATTGATCCCACCCAACCATTTACTACTGGTACAACAGTGGCTATTCTTTAAAAATCACGAGTCCAGCTAATTAAAACCGCCAGTACAAGTGACAAATGAAGTGCTTCCCATAAAAAATCATGGTTAACCAAATCAAAAGCCGCTTTCTGATCCACAGAAACCACTAGTCCCCAAACCACTTCGGCATAATCATGAGAAAATAATTCCCTAAGAAGAATCAGGTGGTCAGAGATTCTTCTATTAGGCACAGAACATGACTGTGCTGGATGCAAAACCACCTCTACTATCATCACAAGACGCTTAGCAATAATTTTCATCAATACCTTAAAATCAGTATTCAACATACATAAACGGTGCCAATTTTCAAGGGAATGTAAATCCCCTTTTTGTTTTATGTATATAAATCAAAGTACCCTTCAAAAAATCCAAAGGAAGAAGTTCACATGTTACTAAGGAATTAAACACTAAAGTCAGTTCTGAAACCAAGTGGTCACCCAGCACCTTATATAAGGCAGTCGGAAGTCCATCCGGACCAGGAGTCCTCTGTAAAGGTAAAGAGGAAATGGCCAATTTCAAGTCCAACTCTGATATCGGTAAACATACTTGGTCCAAAATTGACAGTGAAGGGATTGGGATATCAAGATCATTATATAAAATCGCAGGATCAACAGCTACTGCTGGAAAAGAAGAAAATAAAGCTGACGTATGGTCTGCTACAATTTGACAAAGATCTGACTGAGAAGTACATAGACCACCTATAGAATTAACTAGTCACCTCATAGTTTTTTGGGAAATTTGATGGGAATTTACCTCAAAAGGGCATACAACATCATGTGTTCCTGCCGTACTAAATTTATGTTGATAATAAAGTTGTCGAGATTGCCGAGATTGGAAATTCAACATATCATCCTGTACCAATTTTATTTGCTGAGAAAGTTCATGCCCCGTCGTATAAGCAATTGTTAATAAAGACTGAAAATGAACTCTCTTTTGCAAATAATCCAAATACTCCCTTTTACATTTCTGACGGCTATAATTTTTCAAGAAAATAACCAAAGCATGCTGGGTATCCGACCACCACTGAATAGGGTCTGTATAACATCTAAAAACAGATTTATGGGCCGGGAGAAATGACAACAGAGACTGCATAAAGGCCGGGACTTGTAACAGGGATGTGTTGAATTTCCAAAGTCCAGGTCCTTTATGAAAAGGAGCAACAGACCCTAAACCAACCGACAACAACTTATGGTCTGAAAATGCAACAGCTTGTGTAACCCCTCACCCCTGCCTTTTTGCCAAATGACAGGTGGCATGCTGTTGAAGCTGACAGCAGTACCTGGTGGGGACCTTGGTCCGGGGATGATGAGGTTACTCAGCACAGGGGGACCTAGGTTTGGCTACTCTGCACAGGGGCACCCAAGTAAATCCGAACACAGGAAGCAATAACTGTAATGTCCAGAACCAGGAATGGGATTCTTCAGTGTGGCTTTTATTCACAAACTAGCTGAACAAAACAAACCATAGACAGACCCCCATGGGGCTACATTTCCTGGTAATGCAGATTAGAGACTACAAAGTGGTCCACTGGAAGAATGAACCAATTATACTGTTTTCAGGCTCTGGACCCAACAGGCACACAGCCTGGACTTGCAAGCGCTTTGGGTACACAGCCCGACTGGCCCAGCTCCCCAGCCGGCCACTTGATCCACGGTCCATTGGAAGAATGAACCAATTATCCTGTCGTGGCTCCCCACACCACTTAGAGTCTGTGACTCCTAGAAAGATTTCTTCCTTACTTGTTATGACTCCCCATCTCACAAAAATAATTTTTCTTTACACTTGTTGTGGCTCCCCACACCACTTAGAGTCTGCGACTCCTAGAGAGATTTTCCCTTTTGCAACCCCACATCTGGGTACTTCCCCCTTCACTGGCCAAGTGCATGAGGCAAAGTAGCAACCACAGCAAAAATCTGTAGAGGTGGACCTGGTCACTAAAGATGGGGGGTTCACCCACCTCCAGCTCCCACAGCCCATACCTGGCCATTTCCCTGGGAAAACTGAACTTCTGAATGTAGATTAAAGGGTAGATGAACTGGTGCATCTCCTCTACATATTACTTGAAATCACAAAGCATTTTAGCATTTGACACTACTTCACTTGTTTGGCCTAGTCCTATAGGCTTCCCAAAATGTAGCTCAATTCCTAGATTTCCACACATGTACTAGGGTGAAGAAAACATTTTGCCCTCTCATGTTAGAGCAAACACTCACCCTTTAGTTGCCGGTGCCCCACAGGCGAATCACAAATCTTCCAACTTTCCAAAACAAAGGCCGAACTGAAATGGCAGCTTTTCTTCCTCTTGGCAGAATTAAGGGGATTGCCCCTGGAATCTGCATGGGGATCTTTACATCCCCCCCAGAGGGAGGGGCACTGAGACCCGAACAGCGGTCTCCACCACTTGAGCACACCTTACTTGCTCAAGACAAACTGGACACTGACTACTTCTTACTGAAGGCAAACTGGAACTGAACACTACACTTTGAAAACTCCCAACATTCTATCTAACTCCCTCTGTTGCAGATTTCAATGTGGCTTATGCAGCTGCGAAAGTTCTATTGGTGATGTCATCCCTCAGTCTCAGCTGAGACTGAGAACAGAGTGAGACAGTGTGAAACCCATTTAACTGGAGTTTCACAAGCTGCCTTCCCTGCCTACCACTAGGTCTTACTGGGATTCTAGTAACCCCGGGTAACAAGGGGGATATACTCACCCTTGACCAGGAAAATGACTGTCCACAGTCATTACTTACCTGGCCTTAGGCCATCCCACCCTATGTGCTACCTGCGGAGGGGGGTGATCAGGCCCCCTTCTACCATGTGCAAGCACAGGCAGGTAACATTAAGGGCCTAGAGGCCTGTTGCTGACATGTCAGCCTCTACTCTATCCACTTACTGTGGACACCTAGTGGCTCTGGTAGAACTATCCAGAGGCATAGCCCTGATAGATCAGCACTGCAGTCCCCATGGCCACTGAGGACCACAGCCTGTCTATCCCCCTCAACCCTCTAGGGAAAACCTATCTGCCTCTAACATAATATTCAAAAACAAAAACAACCCGGGGACCTCCCCGACCTTGGGCAACCTGCAACCACACACACCATTAAAATACCAAATTACTGCCTCCTCCCTACCCCCACAACCATACCCGTGGAAGGAAAGGGTTAATACAGCAATAACAACAACACCACAGTACTTTAAATTTCTACACAATAAAGCACTGATGAGGAACTCTGATGAGCCCCTCCTCCTCTTCTTACCTTCTCTTCTGTCTTCCCAGGAACACCTGTAAGAAAAAGAAAGACAAAACACACTCTCCTAATCTGCATACACAATCTACCTAGACCCCTACCATCAAAACACTGAATAATCCCAAAAAGATTTTTTTTTAGAAAAAGGTAGAAAAACAGTATTTACATTAGAAAACAATGACATTATTTACAATACACATTTGGGGGGGATGGAGTGCCCTAAAAGTCCCAACTAATGACCACAAGGCCTGAAGGCTAGTCCAATAAAGAGTCTCTCCTGGGCCGGAGCCTGTGAAGCACAGTTCTAACAGGTCAAAGTCCCAAAGGGGAGAGTCTTTGCCGACAGTTCACACAATTTGAAGTCTGTTAGTGTAGGGTGTGTACTGCCATGTCATAAAGATAGAAAAGTTTGGATTTACCAGACACTTGTAGTACGAGACTTCTGGCACCAACCTGTACCTCTGATGAAGACTCTCCCTGGCAGCATTTCTTCAGATACAGCTTGGAGGACATCTGCTAGGAACCACAGGAGGGCACATTTGGAAACAGCTGGGCTGATGTCATCTCTGGAGACGGAACCTTAGAACAGGAACAAAAAGAAAACAGCTGGTCCGATGTCATCCGATTACCAGGCAATGAACAGGAAACATCTGGGCTGGTGTCCTCTCTGGATCTGAAGTCATCTGGTGGGCCAGTTGATGGTTGTTGGACAGGACAATACACTGTCGATTGATGAATGTTGTGCACCTGAGCCCTGGATATTCATATTGGTGGATCAATAAGGCACTTCACAGTCTGGTGTGGCAGTATTGACAACCACTGCTCGGCTCTCCATTTTGTAGGTACGGGTACATTTGCTGAGAGGTCCTTGCACTGAGGCCAATAGTACCAGGGGTCAGGGGCTTGAATTATTACCCCATCTGGGTGCACATAATTCACACAGTGGGAGATTTCACGTCCCTCTCCATCCACTGTTCTCACTCTGTCCATAAACAGTGTCCCGACTCTCTTCCACTGGGTATACTTTTCGTGGAACAGTTTATTCTTTACATGCTGGTTGGCCCCAGGATGCACATTTTTCATTGCTTCATCCCAGATCCAGGATTTCCTGCAGTTCTCAATCTCCTCCCAGACCTTTCGAGGAAAGGTAGGAAAGGGTCATACCATAGATCCCATTTGCCTTTCTACAAACCAGTCTCTCCTCTTTACTTGCTTTGGTCAATCTGAGACCACTGGCCTGGCTTGGGGGTGGCCAGTCCTGGTTCTGCCAGCTACGCATCCTTAAGGAAATTAGAAATGGATCCCTGCCTTCTTCCTCCTGTAAAGCCAGGGCAGTGTTATCACCATTTTCTTCCATACATTCCTCCAAGGCAAGATCTTGAGGCTGTGTACCTGTTCCTTTTTCACAAGGCTACATAGGTTCCCCCTCATCTTCCTCTTCACTGAGGATCTGAGCCCAGGAGTGAGCAGTCATTCTCACCCCTGAGACTATCCACTCATCACTAGGCGCGGAGGTCAACACCTCCCATTCAAAGGCCTCCCGCATCTCATCTTCACCTAAGAGACTCGGGCTAGGCTCCCCCCACCCAGGGGTCTATTAATGCTTTATCCAAACTTTCCTTCTGGGATCCAGCATCCAAAACTTCAACTTCAGGTTCTGTCTCTAACTCTTCACCCTCTAGCTTTGTGTCACACTCCACCGAGGGGCCTTCCTCAACAGGCTCCACCTGGTGCTGTGTGCTGCCAACTGCAGATTCTTGAATTTTAATCCATGTGGGGGCCAAACAAATTGGAGGTGCTTTATACAAGTCATATTTTTGTAGGCATTCAGCACAGTGAGGAATCACGAAGACATCCCTTCCAGCACTCAAGCATATTTGACATACACGGACTGGATAATTAGGAATCACCACATCAGGAGGCAGTTGCCCTCCATAGCACCACTTTTCAATATCACTCAGTCTATTTACTGCTGCTGTTACTGCAACCCGGGGCATGATCTGGGTAACGAGCTGATCCTGAGGCCATAACTGCAGAAAAATAAACAAAAGTTCACTGTGGCTGAAAGTCCCACTTTATTGAACACACTCTGTAGTTGTAAAATGGCTCCTCTGCTGCGGTGTTTACTTTACTACCCCACCCTGTAATGGAGGCAGCAGCACTCCTGTGCATCAACATTTAGAATCTGGGTCAAGCCACTGTGCACCCGATTTACACAAGCTACTGATAACTTTTACTCAAACTGCACAACTTGCTCTGATCTGGCTTTAAACACATTTACAGGATTTTCCTTAGACTTTTCACATGCTGGTAACATTTATTTTATACACAGTCCCTTAAAGCTTCAGGTTTTTTATCACAGGATTGCCTGCTTTTGCTAGTGTTGCATTTTACTGCAACCCACAGTCTCTCTCTGGCTGCAAACTTTAAACTGAGGCTAATTTCACTACTATGCAAACAGTCAATGGCTTAACAGACTTACACTTGCTGGCAGGACTTAACACAGTCATTACTTGCAAAGCGACTACACTGCTGCACACACATTTTATATGGCATAGGCTGAAAATCACTGTTTGAGCAGTTTCTTGGTTGTTTACTTACTGTTATCAGTAGCAGCTTGCTGCGATGGGGAAAAACGGCCTGCAGCCAGTTCTTGGAGGCCTCGGTACACAAACGGGTGGGCAGTCCTAGCAATCATCATTTTAAACACCAAACTTGCAATTCTGATGATTGATTAGCGGGTTGAGCCCAATTTTAAGCAAAAAAGTCTATTTTTGTACTGTTTACAATGCTTTGAACACTCCGCGATGCTCCTCCACTGCCAGTACATGCACTCCACTCTCAATCCCTCTCGAATGCTGGGGCAGTCTCTCTAGAGCTGGCTGAGGGGCGAGACTGATTGCAGCCTGACCAACCACACGACGCCATGCAAATGAGCCCCTTCTTCCTCACGAGGGCTCTTCTCCTCATGGCGATCATCGAGCAGGCAAATTTAAACTGCAGAATGCAACTTTTTTTCTTTCCAACTGACTCCACGGCGGGAGCCCATTTCAGCTATATAACATAGCCATTTACTCTGCAGTCTCTCAATTCACTCAGAAAGCATTTCCAACATCCAGGGCATAATTTTCCTTTTGCTACCCCTAGTCTTCCACACTTTCCTTCACAACAGTTCATTTTAAAAGCATTTCAAACGTCCAGGGCACAATTTTGCTGTTGCTACCCCTAGTCTTCCACACTTTTCTTTACCACAGTTCATTTTTAATGCAGGCAAAAATGCTGTAAACAATTTTGGTGCAGGACAAGGGCACACTCTTTGGCTTTACAGCTCCTTGGTAAACAGTTGGCAATTTTAAACAGCAGCACAAGATTCACAGCACACAGCAACACACTAGGGAAATTGCTTCAGCTTTTTGGGCTACCCACTGCCAGATAGCCAAAATGCTAGCCCCCTTGCCCAAGCACCTTCCTCCCAGAACAAAATCCAAAGCTGTGCCTCCATTTTTATAACCCCTCACCCCTTCCTTTTTGCCAAACAACAGGTGGCATGCTGTTGAAGCTGATAGCAGTGCATGGTGGGGACCTGGGTTCAGGGAGGATGAGGTTACTTGGCACAGGGGGACCTAGGTTTGGCTACTTTGCACAGGGGCACCCAAGTAAATCTGAACACAGGAAGCAATAACTGTAATGTTCAGAACCAGGAATGGGATTCTTCATGTGGCTTTTTTTCACAAACTAGCTAAACAAAACAAAGCATAGACAGACCTCCATGGGGCTACATTTCCTGGTAATGCAGATTAGAGACTAAAACGCGGTCCACTGGAAGAATGAACCAATTATACTGTTTTCAGGCTCTGGACCCACCAGGCAAACAGCCCAGACTTGCACACACTTTGGGTACACAGCCCAACTGGCCCAGCTCCCCCACCGGCCACTTGATCCATGGTCCATTGGAAGAATGAACCAATTATCCTGTCGTGGCTCCCCACACCACTTAGAGTCTGTGACTCCTAGAAAGATTTCTTCCTTACTTGTTATGACTCCCCATTTCACAAAGAGAATTTTTCTTTACACTTGTTGTGGCTCCCCACACCACTTAGAGTCTGTGACTCCTAGAGAGATTTTCTCTTTTGCAACCCACATCTGGGTACTTCCCCCATCACTGGCTAAGTGCATGAGGCAAAGTAGCAACCTCAGCAGAAATCCGTAGAGGTGGACCTGGTTACTAAAGATGGAGGGGTTTGCCCACCTCCAGCTCCCACAGCCCATACCCGGCCATTTCCCTGGGAAAACTGAACTTCTGAATGTAGATTAAAGGGTAGATGAACTGGCACATCTCCTCTACATATTACTTGAAATCACACAGCATTCTAGCATTTGACACTACTTCACTTGTTTGGCCTAGTCCTATAGGCTTCCCAAAATGTAGCTCAATTCCTAGATTTCCACACATGTACTAGGGTGAAGAAAAACATTTTGCCCTCTCATGTTAGAGCAAACACTCACCCTTTAGTTGCAGGTGCCCCACAGGTGAATCACAAATCTTCCAACTTTCCAAAACAAAGGCTGAACTGAAATGGCAGTTTTTCTTCCTCTTGGCAGAATTAAGGGGATTGCCCCAGGAATCTGCATGGGGATCTTTACACCCCCCCAGAGGGAGGGGCACTGATACCTGAACAGCGGTCTCCACCACTTGAGCACACCTTACTTGCTCAAGACAAACTGGACACTGACTGCTTCTTACTGAAGGCAAACTGGAACTGAACACTACACTTTGAAAACTCCCAACATTCTATCTAACTCCCTCTGCTGCAGATTCCAATGTGGCTTATGCAGCTGCGAAAGTTCTATTGGTGATGTCATCCCTCAGTCTCAGCTGAGACTGAGAACAGAGTGAGACAGTGTGAAACCCATTTAACTGGAGTTTCACAAGCTGCCTTCCCCTGCCTACCACTAGGTCTTACTGGGATTCTAGTAACCTCGGGTAACAAGGGGTTACACTTGTACCATGGCAGAAGCAATATTTAAAGGATGAGACAAAAACACAAAATCAATCCGAGTTGCCAATTTACCCTTCTGAAATGTAGGGGTATGTTGTTTAGTAAAGGACAAATAAGCATCAGTCAAATGGGCAGTACAGACCAATTTCCCTAATTCCTGAGACTCACAAAACAATTTTCTAGTAGTTACAAAAGAACTCTAATCATGAAGACTTAAGACACAATTAAAATCACCAGAAAAAATAACTTGAAAAGAAGTATGCAAAAATGGACAAAGTAAAGAAAATAAAGCTATTTGCACCATTTTAGTCTGAGGGGCATAAAGATTAATCACCCGATAAGGACAGGGCCCAATCACAAAATCTAGAATGAGCACTCTACCCAGAGCCACATCATATAATTTTAACAAACGGAACCCTGGGACATTAATCAAAATCCCCAGACCTGAACAGGAATCTTGGCCTATGGACCAAAAGGAAGGTCCCAGCAACCAGCCCTGCTGCATATGTCGAATTTCCTGTGTGGTATGAAATCGGGTATCTTGCAATAAGAAAATTCCCAAAGGCAAAAGCAGTAAAAAAGAAAAAAACAGTCGCCTCTTCGTCATACACATCACACTATTTACATTAATAGTATGACAAGTAAAATGAGACATAGTATTTAAATAAGGCAGAAAAACTCATCACAACTTCCTTTTCCCAACCACCTTTTTTGCTTTAAGTTTCACCCTGGCCTTCTGCTTTTGAGAGAGACCAGTACCAAGTTGAAAATCAGATTCAGTGGTTCCATCAGGGAGAGATGAAGCAATGGAGGAAGAGTCTGACTCGCCTCCAGCATCATCTGAGACGGGTTGAAGTAGCTCAAAAGGGTTAGACAAAGGCACAGGAGAAGAATCCAGTACCACTGGAGGGGAAAGTAATACTCAGGAAGTGTTCCTCATAGACCTTTGACATCCGATACTGGCAGGTACCCAAGGAGGAGGAGAAGGGGGCATAGCGCTAGGACCTGGAAGAGGATCAGGTACTGACAAGACAGGCTGGACAGGTAGAAAGGTAGCAGGGGTCTTAACCAGAATACTCTCAGAAAAGGAGACCACCGAGGGCTCTGTGTCTGGTTCTTCAACAGACACAGAGACCTGTGGAGAAGGTTGTAAAACTGCCGAGGGTGGTACTGCCGATGTGGCTCGAATATGAGCCTTCTGTGCTTGAGTAGTAATAAAACGCTGATCAACCCCACCATCATGAGACTCCTGATTGTGAGCAACCCAGTGACAATTCTGAAATGTATGTCCCAGTTCATCACAAAGGTTGCATTTGCACTCATTTAAACAATGGGCCCCCACATGACCCAATTCACCACATATATTGCATTTCATCTTATCACACACATTACTGAGCTGTGTGGGATCACCACACTGGTAACAAGCCTTCGGCTGACCCGGGTAGAACAGGATCCACCTATCCTGACCTATAAAGAAAGAATTAGGTAAGTGTACAGGACCTGACTCAGTAGTGTTTAACAAAATCTTAATCTTCCATCCCCCTGTCCAGATATTTTCAGTATCCAGGATGGCCTCCACCTGACCCTGGACATTACAGCGCTATTTCAACCAATAAATAACATCAGCCACATCAACACCCTCATTTCGGAACAAAACAGTGATGGTTTTAAAAGTGGGTTTTGAAAGAGGGATTGCCTGAAACGGGGTTCAAAGAGCAGTGTTCCTCAAAGTATGGTATTTCAACCAGAAACGCTCCAAGCCATGAACCATTTGAAAGCTAATATCAAAAGAAAATTTACCAGAGATGTGAATCATCGCATATATTTCATGAAAAAAATTTTTAACGAGTCCTTAAGAAGTGTACATGCAACATATACACAGTCTGGGAGCTCAGGTACCCCCCCTTATAAACTAAATTAACTGCATTATGTCTTTTTGTTGCTTGGATCGGGAATTTGAATAATGATGAAAAAGAGTGACTCGGCTCAGTCTTTTTAGACGTTGACTGTATTAAAACTGTACCCGGAGCCCCCTGGGATGTATCAGTAGAAGAAGACCGTAATGCTGGTCCTTGTAAATGTGCCAAAGTAGGGTTTTGAGTCAATGCCAGTTCCTGTGTCAAGCTCAAGGGGTTGGGAGAGACTGCTGCCTTGCCAGATTCACTCTGCAACTCGGGAAAGTCATCAGGATTTGGGGACCACACAGGAGATGGACCGGAAATCCATCTCCCTTCAACAGGTTCCTGTACCCAGCCAGCACCCCGCAGAGCCGAGTCCATAGACCAGGGAAGCTTTGCAGGGGAATCCACAACCTGGGGTATCATCGACGAAGGAGGCGAGGTAGTGGTCTCTGTGTCAAGCACATTACCCACCACAAATGATTGGGAGGCTGGGGGTATAGCATCAACAACCGACACACTCGAAGCTTCCAAACGGTCCTGGACGTCAGCTGATGGGTGAGTCTCCATAGTTTGTCCTCTGAAACCTCCCGGCACAACAGGAGGAGAAGTAGTATGCCTTTCAGCATTGTGTTCTCTTGAAGTTTGAAGTTCTTGACAGAGTGTCATTCTGGTGACTGCAAAACTACATTCTGCATTAGCCAAACATTCACGTGTCACCTTCTCTGCATTACAAGCCACTTCATGATCTGGGGAGGAAAAATCCTCCGTTATGTCACCATTAGGCAGAGAACTAGAGTCCATACCAGTATCAGGGAGCTGAGGCACTGTAGTCAGGACATGTAAGTCAGATTCTAATGCAGTACAATTCTGTGGTAAATCCTCAGTTAATTCAATTGCAGTCTCCATGAAATCAGAGGTGGGATCCGAGACCAGGCACAGGGATGTCCGCCATCTTGAACAGAGGTTCCCCCTCTGAAAAGTAGGGGAATTTTTTATTATAAACTTCAAAAATCAAACAAATACAACCAGTGTGAAATCACACAAAAAGAAAATATAAATCATAAGAAAAACAGATAAGTATTAAAGTCATACATTGTCTGAAATAAAGCAATTATAACCCAAACCGAATCCTAATATATAAAACAAGTCCCTATCCTACCCCCACTAAAAGAGTAGGGGAATTTTTTATTAACAGAACAGTCAAAGGAAAATCAAATACATTGTTAATACACAATGATACAAAATTGAAAAACTCAAAGAGAAAGAAAGAAGAAACAAATCAATAAAGAAAAAAATGAACAAGACAAAAAGGAACAAGCACTATCAGACCTAGATAATACATAAGGAGGTTATGTGACAGGAACATCATTATCTGTTACCCAAGGTAAATTCCACCAATTCAACCTTAACTGAGCACGATGGTATCTGCCTACTTCATATTTATAAATGTTCAACAATTCAGAATGTTTCTTCTGTAAAAGTTCCACATAAGAACAATCTTTCTGTTGTAGAGTAAAAAGACACCTGTTTTGACAAATAAACCATTTAAAAACAGCAAAAGTAACATGTAAGGTGCCAGTATCCAATTTTTTCCAATTAGCAGTGTAAGAACCATAGATGAGAACATCATAAGTCACATATTTAAAGACTGGTTCGTTCCAAGTTATGGCAACATAGCCCCAAAAGTTGGAATTATATGGACATGAAAAAAATAAATGTTGAATTGATTCAAGAACTTGAAAGCAACCAGGGCGGGAACAGTTATGATCTTGTAGCTGTTTATGAAAGTGATTGCCCTTGACATTCAACTTTTTGTGGTCACACAACCAAGTTATATCCCAAAGTTTAGGAGGAATTCGGGTATGAGTTATTAAACTTTGTAATGACAAATGTAGCTCAGCAGGACATTTTGGAAATAGAATAGATTCTGTAAAAACAGGACTCAAGAACAGAGTGGTACAAAAATGTTTATGTTTGAGAAGTATCCAATCACTAGATATTTTTCACTGTTGTAATTTAATGAAAATCTCACGTTGATAAGGTGGAACCCGAGTGGATTTACCAAGATGTCCTAATCTACCAGATACCCAGTCGTTATACCAAATCCCTGTGGACTGCAAGGAGAGACTGGTCTATACCGTAGGAAATTTTTTTAATAATGGTAAAAAATTAGCAAAAAGAAAGTGACAATAGAAAAAGAGTAAGGGATTGATCATGTTTAGGCCGCCTTGGGACACAGGTAAGTATAAAATCTTGCGTTTAATGGGATTAAGACGGCTACCCCAAACTGCTTGAAAAAAATACTAAATAAAGTCACTTCTTTTTGTTTGGGTGGGGAAAATATTACTCAGAAATAAAATAATGGTATTAAATGCAGTATCAAATAGAATCGTTTGGAGCTTGGAAAACTGCCATTTATTCCAATTTTGTACCATCATCTTACCTTTTGTAATTGAATATCCCAATTACAAATAGCTGGTTAGGTGAACAAAAAAATACCTAAAATCCTTATGGGTGATGATGTAAAACGTATATCACACATAAGTGATTGTTCAGGGACAGCCCCACTTAAACCAAAACCCAAGCATTTTGGTATATTTAAGGACATACCAGAAAGAGAACCAATAAATTGACACATGTCAACAACCAAGGGGACAGAGGAAGCAGTGGAGGTGCAAATACAAATATCGTCCACATAAGCGAGGGCCTAAAAGGGGATCGAGACTCCAGGAACAGAGATAGAGGGTATCAATTTATTCAAAGTGCTTAACAAAGGGTCTATACTATATACATACAATAATGGACTAATGGGACAACCCTGCCAAACACCTTGCCTCACCGGAAGCAGAGGCCCAAGATGCCCATTAACCAAAGGGGATACCGTTGCCGAATTATTAAGTTTCTGTAACCAAAAAATAAAAGTGGATGGAATACCATAATGTTGTAAAGTAAGCCATAAAAAATTATGATTCACTGAATCAAAGTCTCCCTTTTGATCTAAAGATAAAATAAACCGAGGTAAGCCAAGTGAAATGGATCTGTCAAAAATCTCACACAAAAAAAGCAACTGGTCAATAAGAGATCTATTAGGAAGTGCACAGGACTGTGCAGGAGAAATTAAATGGGAAGATACAGTCAACAGTCGTACATTTAAAATTTTCATCAGAATTTTTAAATCAACGTTCAATAAGCTGATTGGTCTCCAAATAGAAAGTATGCAAATATGGTTGTATAAGCCTAAATAAATCCACCCTGGTTGCTTTAGTTTGGGGTGCATAGACATTAAGTGATCGGTAACACGTCCCTTGGTGTACAACATCTAAAAGCAATACACATCCAGGAACAAAGTCAAACAATTTCAACACTTTCACCTCTGATGCAAAAAGTATTGCAACCCCTGAACACCTGTCAAGACCCAGTGACCAACATGAAACCCCCACATACCAATGCCTTGAGGCACCAGTAAGTTCAGCTATAGTATGTATACGTGTGTCTTGTAGGAAAAAAATATTACAGTGTAAAGTTTGTAAAAGGGGAAAAAAAAGCAGCCTGTCTGAGCTGATTTTTAATGCTGTTCACATTAAGTGAGCAGAAAGTTAAGGAAGAAAGCATTTAGCGCATCATGGTGGCTTGCATTTATACTTTTTCCCCTTTTTAGGAACTGCAACACTGGTTTTCAGAGGGAGGGATGGGAGTGTAATACCCTCAGATTCTACATCCATAGATTTCCCTATGGAGTCGACTCCTGACTGAGAAGATTCAGAATCAGTGTCAGATACATCTTGTGCAAGTAGAAGGGCATGAAACCGGTTAGTAGTGGGGGTGTTCACCAATTTAGGGACTTTTGATGCAGGTTGAGCATGGTAGGTCTTACTCTGTGTTACTCTAGAATGAGAGGGCTGGATCGGGGGAAGCGGGGGGGGGCATGGAATGGTTATCTAGAGGAAAAGAAACCTGAGGCGGAGGGTCAAGTAGAGGCACATCTGGGTCTGGGCCCAATGAGGGCAGGGAAGTAGGAGGGGGGGGAGTCTCGAGAGGCAGGAAGGGTTACATCTGAGGAGGTTAACTTAGTGGGAAAAGGTGTAGTGCGGGTCGTAGAAAGGGTGATTCTGGAGCGTTGTGCAATTTCAATTAACAAACGTTGTTCTTCAGAGTCCTGTGCATCTGAGTGTTGGTGGGCAGCTTTAGGGCAGGTGGCATAAGTGTGTCCATGAGCAGCACACAGGGAACAGACAGCTGTATTCCTACAATGTTCACTCATGTGACCCAAGGAATTGCAAAGGTTAGAACCCCCCTGTCTTGTCCCAAAAAAATACAATTCAGGAGATGTTGTAAACCATCTTCAGTAGAATGTAAAATTACCCTAATCCTCCAACCCCCAGTCCAAATATCTTCAGAGTCAAAAATTGCCTCAGGTTGGCCTAATATGGTACATCTCTGATTCAACCAAAAAACAAGATCCTTAACACTAACACTCTCATTCCTAAAAAGAACGGTAACTGTTTTGTGTGCCGGTTTTGTGAGGGGAAAAACATCAAATGGGGACCAAAGAGGAGTTTGTCATACCATATGAAATCTGGACCAAAATTTCTCCAAACCATTATGCAGTTTAAAACTAACATCAAATATTTTTTCACTAGACACATGTATCAGTGCATATAATTCGGCAGAAGAAAACTGCAGGCTATCTTTCAATGATGATTTTGCCACATATTTTCTATCAGGAAAAACCTCCAACCCCCCCCCCTTATAGATAAGCCGAACAGCCTTGTGTCTTTTAGCAGAGTAAGAAGAGGAGCGAAAAAAGGAGGCATAGGAGCGTGGAGTAGGTCATTCTGGGCCAGGCAAAGAGTCTGGTGGAGGGCCCTCTGTGCTGTGTAGAACCTCTGGGTCATCCAAACAGCCCTCAACCGAAGGGTGTAATACCGGAATCGGAATTGGATCAGGAAGGGGTACAACACTTTGTGGAAGAAATCTAAGTCCAGAATTCTGTGTAAAGGAAAGTTCAGGGGGAAGAGCCAAAGGAGAAACTTGAACTTCCTCGGAGTGGGTTTCAGTTGTAGCAGGTTGAAGCCCCTGAGAATCAGAGGGTTCATGAACTGGTAAAGGAGAGACGCAAGACTGTTTTTGTTTTACCCCCGGAATGGCAATTGGTGAGAAGCTAGAGATCCATTTAACTGATTCAGGGAGCTGCGCCCAGCCTGCAGATGTCAGGGCTTTGGAAACTGACCAAGAAGCGTCGGCATCATCAACCTAATCTGCCCAGGAGTGGGGTTGGTCAGGCGGTGCTTTTCTAACAGCTGGTTTAAAAATCTGTGTTTGTTTGGCATCAAAAGAGAAGACAGATGCATTTCGTTGGTCTAAGGGTGAGGTAACGTAAACAGTACCTGTAGCAGTTTGACCTGAAGTAAACTCATTCTGCAGTTCTGCCGAAGCCACATCCACCTGAGAGTCCGTTCCGTTTACTTGCTGTGTAGCAACCTCGCTGTCAGACAGCATAGTTCCAGCTGTCACAGGATATCCAAGTGGTAGTTCCGCATTCCACGGTCGAGTTGAAAGAATATGCTGAGTCAGAGCTGGAAATGTGACTTCAGTAGGCAGTTTCTCAGAAAATGCAGTTGTAGGCAGTGAAGACACCTTCTGTTGTCCTGTCGTAGTCGAGACCTTCATGGGATATACAAGTTTAGCAGGTGAGACTGGTTCCATTGGTGCCTCGAAAAAGATCTCGGAATCTGTAGTTTCCATTGTAGAAGGTGCAATTGGCTCCTCGGCCTGCAGCACGTCCTGCTGCAACAAAGACAGCTCAGCAACTGAGCGTTCCATCACGGTGGTCAGCAAGTCCCCCTACTGGCCAAGCAGTAGGGGAATTTCCCCTGTGTTCTGGTCAAATTTCCCTCATTCTCTGAAAATATCATCAACAGCATAATCTGGTTCAAGGTCAGTTGGCTTTCATCTGTATCTGTATCCCACTCCCCCCAGGTCATGCTTGAAAATAGGCAGGATTTGTCTAGTGCACTTACCATGTCAACAAAAACTAAATAAAAAAATAAATAAAATAAACACAACACTTTAAACAGAAATAAAACAAACACAGAGCCACAAACACCTAACAAGTTTCAGATGACAACTGTCCTTTCACAAAGAGGAGCCATGTTAAAGCTAAATCCACTTCCTCCCTTTCCCCTCTCACTGAAATTCCCTTTAACTCTATCCCAACCCTCTTAAAACTGCCAACTGATATGAAGGATACCACCTTCACTGGCACAGCTTTTCACCCTGTCAGCACTCTTTCTGTAAAGTAATGCCATCTCATTTCCCTCCTGAATCTACCACCCTCCAGCTTCAGACTGTGCCCTGTAGTGTACTGGCCCTCCCTCCACTTAAGAATGCCATCTGTGCCAACCTTACTTATGCATTCATATATCAGAAGGTTTCTGTCATGTACCCCCATCCCTCTGATGCTCTAAGGAGTATGTGCTGAGTAGTGAAAATCTCTCCTCATAGGGTTTGTCCTACAGCCTGAGGATCATTCTGGTTGCTCTGCGTTGAATCCTTATTAGCAATTTGACATCTGTCTTCAAGTAGGGATGCATGCAGTATTTCAGGAGTAGCCTCACTGATGATCTGTATAATGGCATGATGTCCTCCCCCCATCTGGAGGTGATTCCTCTTGCTATATACCCCAACATCTTGATGGCTTTGGCTGCTGCTTTCCTAACTGTGCTGAGTGATTTGTTTTCCCTGTTCTAAGCACTCCCAGATCCTCCTCTGTAGTGGACAACTATACTCCCTCCAACCAATGTCCATTCCCTGGGTTTCTTGCTCCCAAGTGCATAACTTTGCACTTCTTTGCATTAAATCCCAGCTGCCATGTTTCTAACCAATGCTCAAGTATAACTAGAGGCCTCTGCAGTCCTTGCTAACCCTCTGCATCATCCACTACTACCCCAATCTTCATGTCATCTGCAAAAAGGCTGACTTTGTTCTTAATGCCATATGAGATGTCTGCTATAAATATAATAAACAACACTAGACCCAGTACTCAGCCCTGTGATACTCCACTAGTTACAGTTCCTTGAGTTAAGCATTCCCTTCCCACCACCACTCTCTACTTCATGTCCTGAAGCCAGTATCTTACCCAGTCCAACAGTTTCTCCCCTGCTGCCAAATAACTCAATTTGCTAAGCAGCCTTCCATGTGATATGAGTCAAAGGCCTTGTTAAAGCCCAGGTTTTGGTGCATGGATTGCATCACAAGTCCTATGAGGACAGGTTGAAGGTACAGGACATCCACTGCTTGGCCTCTGTCCAGTGCTCTTGTCACCCAGCTGTAGAAGTCAACCAACTTTGGCAGCATCTGCCTAAGACAAACCCATGTTGTCTGTCTTCTTGGAGTCAATTCACCTCCAGAAAGGTTACTAACTTTTTCTTCAATATAGTGTCAAATAGCTTCCCCACAATGGATGTCAGACTGACAGGTCTATAGTTGCCTGGTTCATCCATGGGTCCACGTTTGTGGAGGGGCACCACATGTGCCATCCTCCAGTCCTGTGCCATACATCCAGGTGCCAGGGAGGCACTGGACAGGTCCACAGATAGTTCCACAAGGACCTCTGCCAGCTCCTTCAGAACCCTAGGGTGTATACCATCTGGTCAAAGTGCCTGATCAACCCATATAGCCAGTAGGCCTTCCAACACCCTGCTCACCGGTATCTCCTCATCCATTAAAGCTACCAGTCCTCTGCCCACCCCCTGTGGCACTGACCTTTGCTTTTTCCTCATAAACACAGAGCAGAAACATTCATTCAGTACTTCTGCTTGCTCATTTCCCTTTTCTGTCCACCCTTCACCTTTTCTTAGTCTTACTATTTGGTCTTTACAGCTCCATCTCTCCCATAGATATTTGAAGAATTCCTTATCCCCCTCCCTTATACTATGTGCAAGCTTTATTTCTCTTGAAGCATTGACTACTCTGACTGCCCTGCTCACCTTCCTAGATCTGTTCTGATACTCCTCCTTCTCCTCCCCCATTTGGATCTCTGCCATTTCCTGAAGGCTGCTCTTTTTCCCCCTCACTTTTGCCAACACCCCCTGTTGATCCAGCTTGGCTTCCTCACCCTGGACTTTTTGAAGTCAGCCAGCCTGAAGTCTAGCACCTATGTCTTGGTCTTGGCTGCCTTCTTCTCCATACTAAAGGAGAACCACACTGTGCAGGGTCAATCCCCATCAAGTTCCTCTACTTGCTCCCCATTGGTTAATACAAGGTCTAAAATCTTATCTTCACTGGTTCATTACTTAACCTCTGCAGGCCTTTATAACACAGACTCTGCAAGCTTTTATACTACAGATATGACTCTAGCTAACATGTATTTCCCCCTTCATTTAGATACCCTGGTATTTACACAATTTTTACTGTAACTGGGTAATAAAATTATATTCCTCAGATTCTTGTTGGAACTGTACAAAAGGAAGAGATGACAGGCAAGTGGCTTCCAGATGATAAATACAAAATATTACTGGTAAATAATAATGATACAGACTTACAACTGACAGTATAATTACTGGGAGAGTACCCAGCTTCATTACCTATGTAAGCACAGTCTCTAGTCTAGTATCAGAGAAAGTACGTGCTGCAAGGGGTCTTATACCCCAATAATTACCATAGCAACTACTAAAGAAGATACATAAAAACTGTATAATTGGCTAAAAACAGGTGGTATAAGTAATCATCCTAACTAACATGAGAAGATGCTTAGCTTACAGACAATAAGTGAAGAATAAGGCCTGTCATGGGTGTCCAAGGTCACTTGCAGTTACAGTTGTGCACAAGCACTAAAGATGGCACTGTTGCCTATCTTAATGATTATTCAACAAAATATAATGGATACCATTTCCCAGTAGCAAGATACAACATAAAAGTATAGTGAAGCATAATATGCATTAGTAAAATACAGTAGAACACAGACCCTGATACTTATGCGTATATGATAAGTGCCTGTGCCCTAAGATTAGTACATATACCTACATATGGGTTGCTGTCTGTGAGGTGGGGGGTACAATCAGGGGTGCTGGACCATGGATAACATTCCCCCTTATTGCCTCAGTAGGGGCAACAATCCCAGGTAAGTAGCAGGATGGAGCTAAAAGTTGTTTACAAGCCTGAGGCACAAGCCTTATAAAGAAATTCAAGTTGTTCTCGATGTTGTCTTACAGTACGTCGCAGACAGCAAAGGACTAGTGTCAGAAAAACAATCAGAAATGCTTGAATAAAACCAAAGGCTTTAAAAGTCATTTCTAACCAAGTATTGAATAGAGCAGTACTAAATCCCCAGCATGAATAAGGCCATTAAGAGCATCACCGGCCTTAGAAATACTGTTGCTAATATAAATTAAATGTGAATCCTTTCTAGCTAAAAGAGATTTCAAAGAAAGAGTCAAAGGGTCAATGTGCAAGTTAAACACGGGCAGCTATGGAGACATGGCAAGCAAATATTGTGGATCTATATCAATAACATCTGGTTCCGGGAGAGGAACAAGAGTGACTACAGTGTGACCAATGACTGTATTTTGCTGCGGAGTGAAACAGAAGTTAGGTGCTGAAATAACACAGGAGTTTTGACCATATGCAAAGGATTTATGGTTTGTCACAACACACTATTGTCCATCAGAATTGTAAGTCACTCTTACAGTTGGAACCCTCCATTGCTGTAGATGTATTGGACAAGAAACTGACTGGTTGGAGAGCCATGAAGTGAAGTCATGTATCTCTTCCTGGTAGCTTTGGAATTTAGCTGTTTTGGCATCAGGCAGTGAAGATGCAGCTTGTGGAGATTCAGATTCATCATCCTTGTCAACATCAGTCAGATTGGATGGCAATTCTTTACACAAAGTAAAGGACCAGTCAAGATGTTCAGGCGAGTAGAGACAGGCAGGTTACATAATATTGAAGACATCACAACAGCATAAGTAGTAATGTGCTACATGGCCTGCTTTTCCTGTGTGGCAATTTTAATGCCACTGTATCTCCCAAACTTGATTCCTTCAGTCTGTCCCACTATAGAGTCTTCCTGCCAAAAAATATTTATACCCTTGGCTCACCCTAAATGGCTTTGTGAATGTCTAGTGGCATTTTGTTTTCAAACTGGCCATGCTTACATCTTCTATTCCCACCTGGATTGTTGTTATTATTATTATTATTATTATTATTTTTGACACATGTGGGCACTTTACTACTGTCCAAGATTTACATATGACCCCAAACTATTTTTCAGACCATAATCCTCTTTGACTGAAGGTTGGCCTGGATAAACTTAATCAGTCAACATTCTGAAGATTTAACAGCCTCCCTCACTAAAGAGGAGACTTTTTGTACCATGGTTTCTCATTGCATTAGACAAATCATTGACGACAATTCCTCCTTTAAAGTTTTCTGGACTATCCTGTGGGACACATTAAAAGTGATCCTTTGGGGCAACATTATTACCTTTGCCTCCAAAAATGAGAGCTTGTGGAACCAAAAAGTTAGGCAACTGTCAGAGGCATTGCATGCTCTGCAGCAGCTCTACATCCAAGGGGACATGGTGATAGCTGCCTAAATCAACTCTATTAAGGTTGATATACAAGCAATAGTGGACACCAGTGTACAGCAGGCTTTGCCTACCTCTGACATAAGAGTTACGAAGATGGAGCTATAGGCAGTAGGGGCTGGATTTGCAAAGAGAGACAACATTTCTGTTAACTGCTGAAAAATGGCTTGTAGCACTGTAGAAATCTAGTCACACCATAATTACAAATAAATTTCTGCAGTTGCAGAAATCCATTAAACAAACAAGTTATGAAAGTCCATAAGTGCTGAAATCTCCCTAACATTCTTTCATTAGCTGTGGGAACAAGCTCAGCAAGCACAAGAGCAGGTGATCCATATTTCCTGGAGCAGCAGACTTCGACAGTCTTGCCATGGATGCAGTAGTAAGTACTCTTAGAGAGACCAGCAGCCAGTTCCTCAACTGAGACCACTCCAGCACCACTGGTACCAGCAGGGCCATGCACCACAGTGGCTGTCTGTAACTGTTGGTGGAACTGATGGCTGTCTCTCTCCCTGGAGTCTTTATGTTGCCTGCTTCAGTAGCACTCACTGTAGACTGTTACCAGCTTTGCTGCTACTGCCTGTGGGACTCCTTTATTGGCTCAACAACTACAAAAATATGGTGTGCAAATAAAGGAAAGCAAGACAAATGAAGTTGAATTATAAACCCCAGTGTGTTTCTTTACTCTCCTGCTACTATAAAAATCAGTCTCCAGGTAAACCCTAGCACCTCAACTCCTCAACAAGTCTTCAAAGGGGGTTCCCACTCCAGTTGTGAGCTTGTCATGACCTGGAACTGGACACTGCCATACTGCATTGTTGTTGGACACAGTACTAGTGTGACCACTGTGGTCTACTCTGCATGCATGTGGAGATGCACAGGTATGATGTACAATAAGGGGGCAATGGATCTTGGCCATGCAACACGTGGATGCATGATAGATATGTATAGTGGAGGCCTATCATCCACTATCACACATGCACACCACATCACGGCATAGCGGGAGTATGGAGTCATGTCCATGACCCACGTACGTGCCATGTGTGACCCTGCACATTGTTGAGCAGTATCCATCATTGCGCAGTCTGTGGCACCGTACGTCTGGTGCTTTATGCATCGTGTGCCACATGCACAACAGGGGAACATTGTACAATGCACACAATTGCATGATAGGCCACAGGACAGTGCGTTACTGATGGCGCACATATTCACCATGCAGCAGTGCACAGTGCATGTGCTGGGAATGTGCCAGTCAGTTGCTCCCGGTGTATTCCCATTGCACAAGGCACAGCTTCATAATATTCATCTGGCATATGCAAATAACCTTATGAGGCAATTCATGGCACAGTCAGGCTAATTAGCATTGCATTACAATTACTCTGGAGCTCATCTGCATGCATTGCTCCATAAAAGTGCCACAGTACAGGTCACTGACAGGTATTGTGACCAGTGAGATAAGTAGCAAAACACACTGTGGATGGCCAGGCCATGTTGCCAGTGATGCACAGGTACAGGGTGGGCTGTCAATCAGCTGGTGGGCTGTTATCTGTCTGTCCACAGGTAGCATCATGTCTGAGATGGAAGGAGCTGAGGAGCAGGGGCTTGCACAGAAGCTCAGGCCCTACTTCACCAAGGACAAGCAGCAGGCCCCGTTCCAGGCCTAACTTGACAGGGAGTGGCTGCTGAGTGGTGCCACAGGCACCCTGCAGGAATGTGCCACCGGGTGGGAGAAAGGGGTAACATACATCAATGCCCATGGGATGAATAATAGGAGTGCACAGGAATGCAAGAAGAAGGTGAGAATGGGATGTCGACACATAAAGGAGAAGGTGACCACCATCCATGCGTCCCACTGCAGAACAGGTGGGGGACCCAGTAATGCCCCTGTACTGACAGTGGATGAGGAGATGGTGGTGGTGACCATCAGCTGTGCCATCACTGAGGGCATCCTAGGAGGAGGATTCCATACTGCTGGCAGCCCCTCACTGCACTGTGAGTCAGTGGGTGTCACGTGTGGGCATGGGGGCGTGCGTCACATAGCACTGTGCAGGCATGATGGCTGCAGCACTGCATGGCCCTTGTGTGTGCAGCATGCAGCAGTGCATGGTGCACATAGGGCCACCATGCATGGCAATGTCCACCTGTGTGCAGTGGGATGGCAGTATGGGCATTTTGCTGAGACTGTAGCACCTTCTCCAGGGTGTGCAGTGCAGCTGGCCTGCCCCATGGTGCTGCCTGCCCAGCATGCCAGTGGCATGGGATGGTCCACAGGGGCACTGACTGCAGCATGGCACACCACTTGTGTTGATGCTCTGGGGTGGCACTTGCATGCCAGCCGTGTGCTGCTGTGACTCCATGCGCTACTGCCACCCACCAAGGCTGGGCTGGAATGGGTGTCAGTGGCATGTCTTCCCTGCTGTATGCTGATGCTCGGGTGTACACTGTTGCATGCTGACACGGTTGTGGTGCACATGCCCCATTGCTCTGGCCATGGTTCTGCATGCACATTGCCATCACCACCACTGATAATGCATGTCTGTCTTCTGGCACCATCTCACCTCAGGGGTGAGATGTAGGATACCACCGCCGATGTTGGACCCAAAGAGAAGGAGCTATCCATGTCCACAGGCATCCGGGCCAGGGACCATCAGGATCAGAGCAGTGTGAGGCTGCTGGACTTCTTGTGCCTGGGCAACAATGACACACTGTCAGATCTCCTGCTAACTGAGAACCTACCCATACATGGGGATGCAGGAGGGTGGGGTGTCCAACACAGATGATGACATGGCACTGATCCTGGATGGCACAGGCCTGGTGATGCCTCACAAAAGTATAGGGCCATACACAGGCAGTGGTTGCCACCAATGGCATTACAGCACATGCACAGTTGCACCCTGACTTTGGCTGTACAGCTGCATGTAGCACTGTTGGCATCCTGGGGGCACTGCCATGGATACCAGTGCCACAGGGATGGCCCAGAAGGCAGCTGGGAAGCAGCAGCGGGCTGTACTGCCCACTGTGTAGCACACCACAGAGGCCTCCAACAATGCACCAGCACAACCACCACCCCTGCTCGGTCCCCTGTACAGCATCCCCAGGTGAGGGATGTTGAACAGCATGCTGCATCCCCCAGCTGTTTGGCATCTGCCCCAGGATGTGCAAGGCACTAACAGGCTGGACAAGCACACCATGCTGCTGCAGGCATCTGTGAATAACCAGATGTCACTCTGGGTTGAGATCCATGCACTGTGGATAGAGGTGCATCAATTTTCCAAGTGTGGAGACATTGAATGCACCCAGCTGATTGGTGAGCTCTGGCCCATTGCCACTGAATTCACATCACTGGCATCTACTGGGCATGGCAGTGTGTGTAGGACTCCCCGCAGTGCCACATCAATACCACAGACCCAGTGTCTGGTGACCCCACCATGGCTGATGCCGTGATGTGACATGGCCATCCCCAACACACCCGGCAGTACCCTCTTTGCTGGGCTATTCACGCCCATGAAGACCCAGTCACATTTGCAGGCCTCCACCCCCATGAGTGTGTTGGCTACACCTCCAGTGGCTGTTGCACTACCTGTGGCTACCACACAGTCTGGGCATGGCTGCAGTGGTTGTGGCACCACACGGTAGACCTGCTGAGTGTGTGCTCTCATCTTGCTGCTCACTGCTGTCGTCTGGTGCACACTTGTGTTTGTATGCCCATGTAAGTGTGGCAGCACATATGCATGGCATGTGGCACCACAGCCATGTGTGCATGCTGCACTGTTGGGCCTTGTGGTGTGGGCATGATGAGGGCAGCACTGTGCCAGCCTTACCTGTGTGCCAGTGCATTCACTCTGATCCATGCCATGTCCAATTGCACGTGTGTGTGTGTGTGTGTGTGTGTGTATGTGTCTCTGCCTGTGCACAGTGCTGTGGACATGTGGCTGTGTGTTTTAGCAGTCCTTGTGCATGCTGTTTGTGTGCTGGTGTTTCTACATGCATACCTGTGTGGCTGCACACGTGTGTGTGTGTGTGTGTGTGTTTGTATGTGTGTTCAGTATATACATAGCTGGCATGTCTCTCTCTCACCTCCAGTTCCTGTAGTGCTCCTGTACGACTGTGGCTTAGTGCATCCTTGCCTGTGTGGCCATCCTGGGTTCCTCAGCATGGTCCTCAGCATGGTTGACTGCACACCCCTGTCTAGCCCGTCATCCCCATCCTTATCACGCAGTTGCCCTCATATACCTGGACTGCTATTCCACAATCAATGGCCATGTTGTGCAGCATGCAGCAGGCCAGGAATAGGCCACGTTTTCAATCATTCATCATTATCAATCATTCTTTATTTGTATAAGGCACCTTTCTTAAACCAAGGTGACTGTACAATATTACATAAAACAATAAATAGTTAAAACAATATCAAAATAATCAGAAATCATTAAAGGCTTTGCTAAAAAGGAAGGTTTTCAAAGTTCCTTTAAAGCTTTGGACAGTTGAGCAATTTTGCACCTGATGAGGTAGAGAATTCCACAGGGTCAGGGCCATGAAGCTAAAAGATCTTGCCCCTGAAGTTTTTAAATGAACCCTGGGAATCTCTAGCAATCCCTCGTCAGTGGATTGTAGAGAGCAGGGGGGACAGTAGGGACAAAGGAACTCTTTCAGGTAAGCAGGTCCCTGATTGTGTAGGGACTTATAGGTCAGCAAACCGACCTTGAAGGTGATTCACCAGCAAACTGGCAGCCAGTGCAGTCTGCAGAGCACAGGCGTTATATGACTGGACCTAGAAGAACCAGTCAACAGCCTGGCTGCCGCATTCTGCACTAGCTGCAGGCGGCGAATTTCAACCCCTGGTAGCCCAAGGTAAAGGGCATTGCAGTAGTCAAGGGGGGAGGTAATGAAGGTGTGGACCAAAGTTGGAAGATCATCTGGAGGAACCAGGTGCTTCATCCGGGTGATGTTCCTCAGATGGTAAAAAGAGGTGCTAATAACCGCTGACACCTGAGATTTAAATAACAGACAGTCAGTCAAAACAATGCCCAGGTTCCGCGCCCGGTCTAAGGTAGTCAGCTGGACACCCCCAAGCCATAAGCCTGAGGGCGATCCAGCTAACAAACTCACCTCCCAGTGACCCTGGTCCACAACCAATACCTCAGTTTTTTCGGGGTTCAACTGCAGCCAACTCATATTCATCCAGTCTTGGATTTCGGCAAGACAGTTGTTAAAGACTGAAATGGTAGCATCCTGGCTGGGCACAAAGGACATGTACAGCTGGGTATCATCTGCATAGCAATGAAAACCAAAACCGCACCACCTAATGATCACTCCTAATGGCAGCATATACACTGCAAACAACATTAGTGCCAAAATGGAACCCTGCGGTACCCCACAGGATAGGGAGACTGATGCCGAGGAAAAAATCCCAGACACCACCCTCTGAGTTCTACCCTCAAGGTAAGATCGAAACCACCTGAGGACTGTATCAGACAGTCCAAGTAGTACAAGAAAAAAAAGAAAAGTGAAAGAAAAAACCTACCTTCACTGACTGTCCTGAGCTCTGCTCCCCCAACCCGGGTCTACCCTCTGCGCACCCTGCCTCCCCACACACACCCTCACCCCATACTTACCTCCGGAGTCCAGCGCGATGATCTTCAGTGGACTGGGAACACGCCTGCACTCTTCAAAGTTGACCCGCAAACTGAGGAAATGCTGGTAAGCTGTATAATGTAATAAATAGGGTTTTTTTCAACTTTGATGCTTATCTCAGTCATTTTTTGGAATTTCTTCACCAAATTTTCAACATGGGGTTTTTGGGACCCCACCTCATGAATTATGTCACTGTCATTTTGTTAATTGGCCCAGAAAGGTGATTTTGAGGTCACTGTGTGGAACCACCTTTTGGTACTGATTTATGAAATGACAGTGTCACAGTTCATGAGGTAGTCCCCCAAAAACCCTATTTGAAAATTAATGAAATCTCAAAATTACTGTTTTACAAGCATGTGTTGTGCTGTTTCTACACACGCTCATAAGTTCACAAATGTTCAATATTTTCACTCCAGATTTTCAACATTGCCATTTTACCACACCTCCTTATGAGCAGTACTGCTGTCATTTTTCATATCTTGCCCAAAACGTGTTTCCACACATGTAACGTTCAATGGCGCAGTCGGTGTGTGAAATCAATGTTCAGGACAGGTTAAGAAAATCACACTGATGCTGTTCATGAGCAGAAGTGTTAAAATGGCTATGTTAAAAATTTGGTGAAAAAAATTCCCCAAAATTAGTGTTTTATGAGCATGTGTTGTGCTGTTCTTGCACACGCTCATAAGTTCATGAATTTTCACTATTTTTACTCCAGATTTTCAACATTGCCATTTTACCACACCTCCTTATGAGCAGTACAGCTGTCATTTTTCACATCTTGCCCAAAACGTGTTTCCACACATGTAGAGTACAATGGCACAGTCGGTGTGTGAAATCAATGTTCAGGACAGATTAAGAAAATCACAGTGACATTGTTCATGAGCAGAGGTGTTACAATGGCTACGTTAAAAATCTGGTGAAAAAAGTCCATAAAATGACTGTGTGTGAGCGACCATTGTGCAGTTTCCATGCACCCTCGTAAGTTCATAGATTTCTAATATTTTCAGTCCAGATTTTCGCCACTGGCATTTTTCCACTCTTCCTTATGAACAGTACAGCTGTCATTTTTCACACCATGGCCAAAATGTGTTTTTGCACTTCCAGCACAGACATGCGTGGTCACTGTGGGAAATCACTGTTTGAGACAGATTAAGAAAATCACAATGACACTGTTCATGAGCGGAGGTTCCAAAATGCCTCTGTTGACAATCTGCTGTAAACAATCCCTAAACTAATTGCATTATGGCTGTGCATTGTGCAGTTTCTACACATGCTCATGACTTCACCAGTTTTTTTAATATTTCACTGCACATTTTCAGCATTGCCATTTTTTCCACCTCCCCATGAACAGTACAGCTGTCATTTTTCACATCCTGTTTGAAATGTTTTCACACCTGTGGTGCCAAATGGTGTAGTCACTGTGCAAAATCAGCTTTTGGCTAACAAACTGATATTGCCACTGTTCATAAGGTGGGGGGTCACAAAAAACCCATGTTGAAAATTTGGAGTGAAAATGCCAATGAACACCTGAGATGTTAGGGTTTCTGACTATAATGCCCCACCCTGTAGAGATTGACAGGCATCAGGGATGTGACTTGGGATTCTCGCCTGTAATACTCATACCATTCCACACCCTGCAGCCAGTGAAAGGCAACAAGGTGTGCCTTGGACTCTTCTGCTCCAAGTTCACCCCTTCTCCTATACAGCACCCATCTCACTGTATTTCCTGATGGAATGGGGTGGGCATAAGGGCCAAAGACCCCAAGGCACACTGTGACACTTGTCGGCGTCTGCAGGGTAGGGTGTGGTGAAATGGCATGGCCGTTATGCCTGACGACCCAAAGGCACACCCCAATGCCTGTCAGTCTCTGCAGGGTGGTGGTGGGGTTGGCTTCAGTTCAATACATCACTGCCATTCCTATTATGCTGCTCTCTAACTCCTACACTACCAATGCCAGCAAGCAAACATTCGGCATTGACACATGCTTGTTAATGCTCACTTCTGTCTGGCAAAATCTGTGGGTTTCCCCTAGCTTGTGCCATGTTCTTTGGCTGAATATGCCATTTTGCATTTTATTCATGGGTACACCTCCTTGTACTTGCGCCGCATACATTACTGTTGCTCATCTGTGCATTGGCTTTTGTGCGCCACCTTCACATTGGTTGAATATGGTTGTGAGGCACATTTTTGTGGTTGTGCATGCACAACTCCGTTACGCTCTCCACAATTGCTCAGAATATCTGGGCCATGGAGTCTGAACTGCAGAAAATGCTGGCCCAGAGGTGTGGCAATAATGTACTACCTGCTAAACTGGTGGCCAGGGATCGGGAGTTATCTCAAGTTGTTGAGGGATAGTCGAGGGAAAGGACTGAATAATGGACTGCTCTACTCTCCCAGGTGAGGTGGCTTGTTGCTTTGGACAGATGGCTACCACCAAGTTTTATTGTTTCATGTATATGGGGCTATTAGCAACCTCAGTGGCTGTTTCTGATTTATACTGTGGTGTCATTTTAGAACTTAAGAGGCAGTTTATGTCCCTCAAGAACACAGAGTTCTATTGCAGAATGTGGATGTATTGTGCCAACAACAGAATAGTGCAGCAGAGTCATAAACTACATCATACAGGTCTAAGATGGTTCTTAGCAGCAAGAAAATGTGAATACTGGGTGATAGAACGGAAGAAGGCACCTTTGCCCATTATACCATTTCCCGCATAGCAGGCTCATTTTATCCCCTTAAATATATTATTTTATCGATCTCTCTTTCAAATGTATCCAACATATTACTTAGGGCAATGTATTCTGGTAATTCATTCCACATTCTAGCTGTTCTTTAGGAGGGCTGGACTTTAGGAGGGCTGACTTTGCCAAAATGGGTGAGTGCCTAAGGAATGCACTAGCAAAAGGGCAGGAAGGAGGGGTGGAAGAAGAATGGGGAATAATAAAAACTGCCATCACAGAGGTAACAAGCCTTTGTGCGAAGCAAATAAACAAAACAAAATGATGTAAGAAACCACTATGGTTCTCAAAGGAAATGGCAGTGAAGGTTCAAAAGAAAAAGAAAGCATTCAGGAAGTACAAGGAATCACAGAAGGAGCAGGACAGAGAACTGTATCAGTTAAAGCAAAAGGAAACTAGGAAGGCAGTCAGAACAGCAAAGCCCCAAAACAAGGAAAAGATAGCCAACTCATTTAAGAAGGGGGATAAAACCTTTTATAGGTACATCAGGGAGCAAAGAAAGACCAAGGGAGGGATAGTGAGGCTTAATAAAGGGGAGGGAGGGTGGGCAGAGGGTGACTGTGAAAGGCAGGTACTAAACAAATATTTTTGCTCAGTATTTACAAATGAAGAAGGGGAGGTACCTAAAACAAACAGTAGAAACACTCTGGAAACAGAAGCTGATACCAGTCCATTTACAGAAGAAAGGGTTCTGAAAGAACTCTTAAAACTGAAGGTGGACAAAGCAAAGGGCCTGATAAGTTCATCCCAGAATTCTAAAGAACTAAGGGTAGAACTAGTGACACCACTGACTACCCTCTTTAACAAATCATGGGAGGATGGGGTGGTACCTGAGGACTGGAGGAGGGCAGATGTGATTCCCCTTCACAAAAGTGGGAGCAAGGCAGAAGCAGGAAACTACAGACCTGTTAGTTTAACCTCAGTGATAGGGAAAATGATGGAATCACTTCTGAAGGAAAGACTTGTCGAGTATCTAGAGGCCAGAGGGGCACAAGACCCAATGCAGCATGAAATCACAGTGGGAAGGTCATGCCAGATGAATCTGATAGATTTCTTTGACTGGGTGACCAAAGTAGTTGATCAGGGAGGGGCTGTGGACATGGCCTACCTAGACTTTAGCAAGGCATTTGACACAGTCCCACACAAAAGATTAATATACAAGTTAGCCAGCCTGGGAGTGGTCCCAAGATGACAGCCTGGGTAAAGAATTGGCTGGAGAGTAGGACACAGAGAGTAATAGTAAATGGAGTCCACTCTGAAGAAAGGGGGGTTACTAGTGGGGTACCGTAGAGTTCAGTATTAGAACCGGTCCTCTTCAATGTCTTTATAAGCGACATTGCAGAGGGACTGGAAGGAAAAGTATGTCTCTTTGTAGATGACACAAAGATCTGCAACAGAGTTGATGCACAAGGTGGGGTGGAAAGGTTGAGAAGGGACTTGGCAAGGTTAGAGAAATGGTCAAATGTATGGCAGCTTAAATTCAATGCTAAGAAGTGTGAGGTAATGCACCTGGGAAACAAAAACCCAGGGGAAGAGTACACAATGAGGGGTGAGATACTAACAACAACAGAAGTGGAAAAGGACCTGGGGGTAGTCATATCAGATGACCTAAAGGTGGGCAAGCAATGTGAGAGGGCAGCAAGGAGGGCTGGGGGATACTGGGATGCATAGGGAGAGGCATCACCAGTAGAAAACAGGAAGTTGTTATCCCTCTGTACGGACAGCTGGTGAGACCCCATCTGGAGTACTGCGTGCAGTTCTGGAGACCCAATCTCCGCAAAGACATAGACAGGATGGAAGCTGTCCAGAGGAGGGCAACTAAAATGGTGCAGGGTCTGCACCAGAAGACATATGAACAGAGACTTAAGGAGCTTAATATGTATAGCCTCGAGGAAAGGGGGGGGGGGACATGATAGAAACTTTCAAGTACCTCAAGGGAATCAACAAAGTCCAAGAGGGTAGCATCTTTCAAAAACAGAGGTGTGCAAAAACAAGGGGGCACAATTTGAAGATGGGGGTAATTTAAGGCAGTATTTTTTCATGGAGAGGGTTGTGGATGCATGGAACGGCCTTCCGGAGGAGGTTGTGGAGTCAAAAACAGTGGTGGAATTCAAGTATGCATGGGGCAGTCTTAAGGCAATTCTAGGGGGTGGGGGAAGGAAGAAGTAGGCTGCTGGTTAACTAGGATCTGCAGTTTATCTAGTAGGTAGGGAAATGGGCAGACTGGGTGGGCCAAGCGGTCCTTATCTGCAGTCATATTCTATGTTTCTATGTTTCTCTGCACAAAAGAACAGTATCTAAAGATTTTTTAACCGTCTTTAATCTTATTTGAAACTTATGTGCTCTTAGCCCGTCCGGTTTGTTCACCATTTCTAACCCCAGTTATTTTACTAACTCTGGGTTCTTCATAATCTTATAAACTGTAAAAGATCCCCTCTCTTCCTCCTATCCATGAATCTAAACATATTTAACCTTCTTAACCTTTCATCATTCCCATTATTTTTTACTGACCTGATCATCTTGGTATAGGTCCTTTGCACTCTTTCTATTCCATTTATTTCCCCCTTTGTATATGGTCTCCACAATGGTGATCCATAATCTATATAAGTGTAACCTCTAGGGGGTGCTATACCAAGGGCTACTACCCCTGCCTGCTCTGACGTTAGCTGGTTAAGGGGCCTGGATCCGATGGCAGGTGCCTCCACCCAGAGGTCGGGGTTGGAACAGTCTGATATGACTGGGCCACAGCCCTCTGGGACACTGCAACCCCCCCTTTCTTCCCACTAGTGGCTCACACGAATAAACCACAGTACCCTTGCCATATACACTTACCCCCAGGCTTGGTTCAATCAGCTTGCTCTGGGGAACCCCTGAAAAGTGAAGTGCAGTTATACAATAACCACTGTACAGTAATTCAGCATAAACACACAATTCAGTAAGTTTACCTTTGCAAAACAACCAATCTGATTTATTTAGGGGGTAGATAACAAGGTCTGGGGGAATCAGGTTAATTAGCTTACCACTCTAATATGTGTGTGTATATGTGTGTATATATATATATATATATATATATACATATACATATATACACACACATACACACACAAACCTAGGGCACTGTGCACAGGCCTAACCTATAAGTCACTGTCTTTGGGTACCCAGGCAATAGAAGGCTAGGCTCTCGATGCAGCTGGTTGGGGCCCTGGTACAGAAAACAAGCATTTGATTCCTAAGAGGATTAAGTAGAGCCAGCAGGCTCAGTTCATGTAGCCAGTAAAGTAGCCAGACAAATCTTGTCCTCACTATGAACATCTGACAGGCAGCTACCCTGATTTAGTACTCACAACTCCAGCAGAAAGATCGCTCTCACACCACTTGCAGGGCCAAGCCTGGAATTCAACACTTCTCCGCACATTTATATGAAGGGCAGAGGGGTACCATACTAGGCAGCTGCTGTATACTCCTGACCACTTCCACTGCAGTACTCCGGGCTCAATGACGTAGCTTCACTTGTCCTAACAGACCGAGTGCGATTGAAGCAGATTCTCCAGTCCTCTACAGGGTGAGCCTGGTAGGTAGCTGCACTTTTGCACAGCCTCCTCTGACCACTGCTTAGTGGATTTAGTCTGTCACTTGCTGGCGTTCACTACGCCAAAATCTGGCCTTCCACACGTGCTTCCCACACGAAAGCTCAGCAGCGCAGGAGCCCAGAGCTCCTTCCTCATTCACAACCACAATGACTCTGCCCCTTGGCAGTTTGAGCAAGGACTTTCAGTTTGGGTGCCACCCTATCCCATTGGTGGGCTACAGATGCTAGTCACTTGTTTCAGTCCCCCATTGGTGCAAAAAGGTGCCAAAGTCCTGAACTCCATGTCCCAGAATTACTAACTGTATCCCCTATGCCAGCCAGCTCCAACATGAGTCCTTACCCTAGTTGGTCAAAAAGATCTTCATTTTAGTGTCCCCACTTTTCTCATTGGCCCATCTCACAGGTCCAGGTCCAAAATGGAGGGACCAAGCACACAAAGTCCCAGCTGCAAGGAAAACAGGTTAAAAAACACTGTAACTTCTTTTTTTTTTTTAAATTTAAGTTCTTTATTAAATTTTCCACCACAACCAAACATGAGATAGAATATCCCAACCCAAACTATTGCATGACATGTCAAAACAAATTCCTGGAACCAGACATCAACCAGGAACAATATACGGGTCTAGCCCACCCGCCCCCCATCCCTGGAAGGTGACACCTCCGACACCAGAGACCCCAACGGACGAGACGGAGCCACCACAGGCCCAGAAGCAAACAAAACATGAGAAAAGGAAGTGAGACAAGATATGGAGTTACAGCCAGAGGTAACCCTTGTAAAAAGTTAATGCAGGTATAAGGCATACAGTTTGCCCCACCTCTCATTAAAGGTGGAAAGTCTGTTACGGGAGCTGGCTATTAGCCTTTCCAACTTGAAACATAAGGATATTTCTTTAAGCCATTCATTATATATAAAATATCAGTTTGGTCTAGCCAATGTCTAAGGAACAGTCTTTTGACTGCAATTGAAATTAGGGCTATATGAAATTTACGCTTCTTGACTCTGATATCTGAGTACAAGCCAAGAATACAGATTTTGGCAGTAAACAAATCATCCAAACACAGAGACGGGTCCATGTTGATCCGAATTGTGCTCCATAGCAGGGCCACTTTGCTACATGACCAAAAAATATGCAATAAATTCCCCTCTCCTGAGCCACATCTTGTACAATTATTTGACACCAACCTGTTAAATTTAGACACCTTAGCAGGCATATAATACAAGTTATTCAAAATAAAAAACTGAGTAAGCCTATTTCTATCCAATGTAAGAAATTTATATGTATCTCGCCAGATCTGATTCCAAGATATGGGAGCGTTAGGCATGAAAGTGGACCATATCTTGGGACCAGGTAGAGGGTTAGGGAATTTAAAAACCAAAAGATAGAAGTATAGTTTTGCAATTCCATGGGGTTTGGCCACACATTCCTGAATCTGTTCCAAAAAGGGTCTAGTCTGAGAAGGTACCTTCATAGTCCCAAAACACCTTACTAAAAGATGTCTCAGCTGAAAAACCTTAAATATATATTTCTGTGGAATATTCAGGTCAACTAACAAACTATCGGAGGGGCTAAGATAACCCTGAACATAGAAGTCCTCCACAGACCTATCATGAATTTGTGGTAGCCAGTCTGCAGGTAGAGGCGAGCCACCAATTTTGATATTAGGGTTGAGAGTGATTGGTTGCGCCACGTCCTTAGTGTGTTGGATTTTAAAAAAGCTCCAACATTGAGACATGATTTTAATAGAGAGCCCTATGACCGAGTCCTGGATAGCCGTCGGTAAAGAGGAATGATTGTAATAGAAAATACGAGGAGGGCTTAGATTGTGATTTTCTAACAATTTGAGCTCCAATTCCAACCGGATGGGCTTATAGCCCTCATTCTGGGGAGTGCTCCATTTCCCGAGTTTAGCTAAGTGACTGGCCCAGTAGTACAAATGAAAATTAGGAAGGCGCAAACCTCCCCTGTCTTTAGGCAGGCAAAGTTTAAGGAAAGCTCTTCTGGGGCGCTTACCACGCCAGATAAATTTTGATAAAGCAGAGTGGATTTGCTGAAAATAAGAGTTAGGGAGCCAAATGTTAAGCAGGTTTAGGGGATAGAAGATGCGGGGAGTATATTCATTTTAATAATATTGACACGTCCCCCTATAGACAGTGGGAGGCTGTCCCATCTATTAAGATCTTTCTGAATCCTATCCAACAAGTCGTCCAGATTAAGCTTTTTGATCACCTCTGGATCACGGGCTAGATGTATACCCAGATACTTAAGTGAGGTCGAGGCCCATTTCATACCAAATTGAGAAAAGTTGGCTTGGAGCACAAGGGAATTGAGAGGAAATATCACTGACTTGGATAAATTTAATTTGTAATTGGACATTCTACCAAATTGCTTAATTAAATGTAGTGCTTCCTGTAAAGAGGATTCCGGATTCGAGAGATGCAGAAGAATATCGTCTGCAAAAACCAAAAGGGTCAAGGCCTGTTGAGAGATAATGCAACCTGTAAGCCGAGGAGATTTTTGATACTTATTATGAGGGGTTCCAAGTATAAATTAAATAAAAAGGGAGACAAAGGACAGCCTGTAGTACCAGAATGCAAAGAAAGCAGGATGAAAGCGCCATTACAATAAATTCTGGCAGATGGGGAACTATAAACCGCTCTAATCCATTGAATGAAAATCTCTGGAAACTCCAATCTTCCGAGTGTAGCCCACAAGAAGTCCCAATTAACTCGGTCGAAAGCTTTCTCAGCATCCAACACAGCCAGAGCCATGGGAGAGTGGGAAAATTGAGATTCCTGGAAGATATGGGACAAAGTACGAAGGTGGTCTGCCGCCAATCTCCCCTGGACAAATCCCACCTGCTCGGGGCTCAACAAAACTTGCCAAACTTGTTTAATTCTCAGGAGAGAATATTGGTTAAAATTTTAATATATAGTAATTCAATAATGAAATTGGCCGATAACTAGCCGGGTTCAGCTGAGACTTATCAGGTTTTGGAATTAATATTATTGTGGCTTCCAGCAGCGAGGGATCTAAAAGGTCTGAGGAAAGAATATAGTTGAACAACTTGAGGAGAAGAGGGGAGATCTCTTTACAGAAAGTTTTATAGAAATTTGGGGGGAAACCGTCATGGCCTGGGGATTTATCCAGGGGTAAGCTCTTGATAGTCTCCTCAATTTCACCTAATGTAATAGGAGAGGATAGAAATTCACAATGTTGCGCCTCCAAGTGAGGCAAAGGGAGACCGTCCAAAAAAAGTTCCAAATCAGAGCGGGATATCAAAGAGGACCCTTCACCGTATAGATCTTTGTAGAAAGATTCAAAAATTTGTGCAATGTCCCTTGGGGAGGTTTTGATTAAACCATCAGATGCTTTTAAGGCAGGGATCAGCCGAGAGCTCTCAACCTCCCTCAATCTAAGAGCAAGCAGTCGGTCAGGTTTCTCCCCCTGATCAAGATAGGATGCTTTCGTTTTAAGAATGACATATTCCGTTTTTTCCTTGATTAGATCCTCGTATTCGTTTTTAAGCTTACATAACTTCTCCAGGTCTGATTGAGAGTTAGATAGAGAGAAGATGTCCTCAGCAGCTTTAATCTGGTTGGACATTGAAGTGATTTTGGCTACTCTCAGCCTCTTCCTGGTTGAGGCCAGCTTAATGAATTCGCCTCTAAGAACACATTTTAAAGAGCACCACATTAAATCATCTCTGACAACAGAGCCTTGATTTGTATCAATGAAGGATGAGATCAAGGATTTGAAATGTAAAATTGTAGGCTCATCCTTCAAAAGCTGTGTATTAAGCTTCCAGGAAGTATCCCTCTGACCAGGCAGACCGGGGGACAGTTTAATCCAGGCCAAAGAGTGATTGGAAATAACAATTGGTTCAATATCTGAGTGGGATACATTTGCCAGGAGGGTGGTGCTAATTAAAATATAATCTAGTCTGGACCATGTCCTATGAATATGGGAATAGAAAGAATAACTACGACTGAAGGGTTCATACTCGCCGAAGTAGCATAATCCCAATAAGCTCATAAAGTCTCTGAGAGCTAATTGGGACGGGGTAAGGGGTTTCACGGGTTTATAGGTTCTATCAAGGTCTTGGGTTGGGGTGACATTCCAGTCTCCCCCCAAAATAAATGAAGCTGGCAAAAATTGACCCAGTTTAGTCGTCAATTGCATGAGAAAGTTGGAATCCCCTCCCACTGGGCCATATATTGCCCCTAGAACTACCCTCATATTATTGAGCAGACCCTTAACCAACACGACTCTGCCCTCTTGGTCTGTGGAGCATTCCTCAACCACAAATGAAATATCTCATCGTAACAAAATTGCCACACCCTTACTGACTGAGGTACCTTCAGAGACAAAAACCTGAGAAAACCCTTGTCGATGTAGCATCTTGGATTCCGAAGCTAAAACATGAGTTTCTTGTAAAAATAATATGTCAATATCGAGAAGGGAGCAGTTTAACAGGATTTGGGATCTTTTAGTTGCCTCTCTTATACCTCTGACGTTCCAAGTAGCAATTTTAATAGGCCTCATAACCTAACAATTAAGGAGAGAATAATAAGGAAAAAGACTACCAATGAGGTCTCCGTCCAATCGGACAATAGGTGACACCTTCAAATGTTCTCCACCCCCACCCCCACCCAGTTCCACATAGCATAACAGTAGGTTTTGTTTGACAGAACATCCAAGAACACTGAATTACTAACTGCAATAGGAAATAAGAACAATCCAGAACGATCTATAGCAGTTGAATTGACACCAAACCTCCCTCCCAGCTCCTCCCTTTTAACCCTCCCACCTTCCCCAATCCCACCTAAACTATATACAACAGGCCCCCAAATAACAGAAAGCTTAGTTACAAAAGCCTGAGTCCAGACTAATAGGGTCCACCCCCAGAAGGTCACCCGTCCAAGGCTAAGCCAATCTATAAAAAAAATCAGACCAGATCTAAAAAACTCCCCGAAATTGTATACCCAGTTATAGAAAACCTAACATACGGCCTTGAAATATTTGGACTTGGTGACCCCACCCCCATTGACCAGGCTGTGAGGCAAATCCACCAGTGCTAAACCTCTCTCCAAGCCCCCGCCCCGCCACCTCTGTTGTTAAGTAGTAGATAATCATTTTGCCCTCCTAATTATAGTGCAGTGAGTATAGAAACATCTAACACTATCATCCATACTATGTAGATCCTTTGGCTCACTGGCCTCGTTAAAGTAATTTAATTTAACACCCGTTGCTAGCCCCCCAGCTGAGGGAGAGCATATAGTGTAGGCCTAGTGGAACTCTTCTCTATTTATATCCCCACAGAACAAAGACTGGTCAGGGCATAAACCAACAATCGGAAGCCCAGTCTGTTGCCCCAGCAACAACCCGTTTATGGGAGGAAGACGCGAGCGGGGGTATCGCTACAGGACCAACCGGTCCAACACCAAAAGGACCCGAGGGGAAACTCCCCACCAGAAAGTCAGTTCCTCCTCCCGTCACTCACGGGACTAGATCACAGGCCGCAAGGGCTCACACAGGCCTATCAGGCCCCCAACCAGCCTCATCTCTCAGCCTTCCCCATCGCCACCCCAGAACATCCACAGCCACCCCCAACAGGTAAGATAATGCCACCAAAATTATATATAAGAAAATAAGTGTATGTATATAAAAGGAGGAGCCACAAAGCTAAGGCCGAGCTGTAGACAACAAGTTCAGTCTCCTTTGAAAAGGTTGAGGAGCTTCGTGGCAAGATCCGACAACGTCTGCTCCGGATTATCATAAGGGGACCAAACTCCTTCTAAGGAGACCATCAGTCTGGCCGGGTAATTCATTTTAAATCTGATTCCAGCTGCAATGAGCTTTTTCACAACGGGATGGTATGCTGCTCTTCTTTGACGAGTTTCATAGGGCAGGTCCTGTGTAATACGGAGTTTGGCTTTGTCCCAGTAGATCGACTCGAGCTCCCTGGCTTTAGAGAGAGCATGCTGCTTTTCAATAAAGCTGAGAAATTTAATTATTAAGGGGCGGGGGAAGGCACCAGGCTGAGGCCTAGGTTTTAACGAACGATGAGCCCTCTCAATATGATACTGCTGGCAGAGGGGTGAGGGACCAATGACTTTATTTTGCAATTTCTGGATAAATGAAATAGTGTCACCTCCTTCTTCTGCTTCAGGCAGGCCCAGGATCAGGATATTATTTCTCCTGCTTCTGCCCTCTAAGTCCTCCATCTTAAGCTGTAATTTTTGCAGTTGCTGCCGGAGCCTCACAATTTCAGGATCCATTCTCTCTTTCCATGCTTCCATCGACGTTGATCTGGCCTCCATGTCCCCGACTCTGCGAGTAAGGGCCCCCAGGTCGCTCCGTATAGATTTTACCTTCGTGGATATGTCTTGTAGAATTTCCCGAAAGGGAAGCAATTCTTGCAGAAATCTGTCTTCTGTAAGAAGATTAGCCGAGGTATTAGATGGTATCTGCTTAGAACTCTGCCCCAAGTTCTGATTCTTGGCTTTTTTGGCATTTTTTTCCTGGGATGTAGGCGGAGTATGCCTCACTCCGGCCTGCTTCATCTCAGCTTCCATCTAGTCAAAAAGGCACCCAATTCCAATTTGAGGGTCGCAAAGAGTAAAATACCGGTTACTCCAGATAGGGAAAGCAATAAAAGAAAGATATTCTCGCTTTTCCCAGCTTAAAGTAGGGCAAATAGTGACTTTAAAGCGTGGCAGGTGGGAGCTTTAAAAAAGGCAGTCACCAGTCGCTCTGCATCACGTGACTCCCCCAAAACACTGTAACTTCACTAACACCCTAAATATTTACATCCAAACAGTTACATCTATCAAAAGGGCTTCCTTTATGTCCACAGTGACTACAAAACTGAAGCGATCTCACAGCAGCTCAGAAGAGATTCGAGCAGGGAAACCCCAGTAGCCCTTGCACAAGCCACTGGAGCCTGCGAGCAGGCAGCTTTTAAAAAAACAGTACTGGAGGCTTTAAAAACACTCACAGCGGCGGCATTTTGGCAGCATTGCATTGAACACCAGCTAGAAAAGGAGCTCTTAAGCAGCTCTGGGAAGGCTTTTAGGAACCCCCATTTGTAAGGGGGTTACATAAGGCCTTACACACACCTTATACAGGTGAACAAGGCATTGCTTAGACTTATTTATAAAGTTTATTTTTATATTTCTCATCCATATTCTGTTGTTGGCACAATACATCCACATTCTGCAATAGAACCCTGTGGTGAAATGGTGCCTGGAACGTGGTTCGCCATGTCTAGTTCCCATACCCAAGAACACCTCCTCTCTTGGTGGGCAAGTAGCTGGGGCGGCCTCAAAAACCCATCCAAGTTGAGCAGTGTTATGCAATGCCAGATCTGTTAATAATAAGACCAGAATTCTTGCAGATCTTATTGGAACAATCTATCTGGCTTGCTTTACCGAGACCTGGCTGGATGAAAATGCGGGCCCCATGTTGGAGGCTGCAATTCTGGCTGGGTTCTCGGTGATACATCGCCCAAGATTGGACTGTGGGGGGGGGGTGGCAGTATGCTTTAAGACTGAGTTGGGCCTCTCCAGTGTACCAGTTGAGAAAGCCAAATCTTTGAGTGTACTGTGGTAACAGGTGTAGGCTGTAGGATAGCTCTCATTTACCGTCCACCCGGGGACGAGAGGCAATTCCTACATGAAGCAGTGGACTTCATCATCAACATGGCATTTCAGTCACCCAGACTGATGGTCCTGGGTGACTTTAATGCCTGGGTTGACAATGAACTCTCTCAATTTGGACAGCACTTCCTCCAGCTGATGACATCGCTGGGCTTTACACAGATCATTACCTCTGCTACCCATAAACATGGTCACTCCCTTGATTTGGTTTTCCTCCTGGGGATAGAAGCCTCTGATTTGGGGGTGGAACCTGTTGGTTGGTCCAATCACTACACTGTGAGGGTCAACCTTTGTGCCCCTCTACATAGGCCTGCCCCTGTGGAGATGGTCAGTTAATGCTCTTTACGGGATGTGAGCCCTGAAGGCCTAGTCTTGGCCTATAACAAGGCCACATCTATGGCGCTGAACTCACTTGCTCCTATTCAAGTTTGTCCTCTCCCCCCCTTTGCCATCAGGCCTCTTGGTTTGATGGGTTCTTGAGGGAGCTGCGGTGACTAGGACAAAGGTTAGAGCAGTGCTGGTGGAAATCCACCCTGGAGGATGACCACCTTAGATTGGTAGAGGCATTATCAGACCTACCAATCAACAATCTCCCATAAGAAGGCAGAATTCCTCTCTGGTGAGATTGCTGCCACTCAGAACTGACCAGCTCAGCTCTGCCAAACTGCAGACCGGCTGTGCAACTCAGCTTGTCTGCAGTTCCAAAGAGCTTTTTCACAAATGGAGTGCGATGAGCTTGCTCGATGCTTTGCAAATAAGGTGGCAGACATCAGGTCGGAGATCCTTTTGACTCTTTCTGTGGGGGGATGCTGTTGATCAGTGCTCGGTCACCTCAGCTCATGCTTCCTGGTGTACCATTGACCTGCTGGAGTTTGTGGATGTCATGTGGATTGTCCAAAGTATGCACTCTACATGCTGTAGTTTGGATCCGGGCCCTACTTCCTTGATTATGGGTTGTTGTGATATTATCAGTCCAGTCCTGGTACAGATAGTCCGGTGCTCCCTTGATTTAGGTGAGTTCCCTAGTTCCCTGAAAGAGGCGGTTGTAACACCTATCCTGAAGAAGACTTCTTTGGACCTGGACTCTCTGGCCAACTATAGACCTATCTCAAACCTTCTCTTTATAGGGAAGGTTATTGAGAAAGTAGTGGCGATACAGCTGGAGGACCACTTGACCATCCATAACATCTACAAACCTCTCCAGTCCAGTTTTCAAAAGAGGCATAGTGCCGAGACTGTGCTGGTTTGGGTGCTCAATGATCTCCTAATGGCAAGAGATCAGAGAAGCCATTCTATTCTAGTGCTCCTTGATCTCTCTTCAGCCTTTTACACTGTGGACCATGGGGTGCTACTTGGGGACTTGAGATCCAGCAGTGGCCTGATGTGTATGGTCCTCAGATGGTTTACATCTTTCCTCACTGGCAGAACTCAGAGAGTGGTGTCCAGGATTTTCTCTTCAGACCTTCTTGCTCTGTCATGTAGGGTGCCTCAGGGTTCAGTGTTGTTCCCCATGTTGTTTGCAGTGTATATGCTGCCCCTCGGAGACATTGTAAGATGGTACGGACTGAGGTTTCACTGCTATGCTGATGATACCCAGCCCTACCTGTCCTTTGCACCTGACCAGGATATGCTCTCTCAATACTTAACAACTTCCTCACTGAAATCCAGGATCGGATAAGCTTGAGCTGATTAAAGTTGAACGTGGGAAAGACCGAGATGATGGTTGTGGTCCGGGTCGCCGGATAGAGGGGATGAGGGCTGGTCAGCCCTCTGGACTTTTTCTGGGGGGCTCCCAGATCCTTTCCTCTGAACGGGTGTGAACCCTGGGGGGGTGGTACTTGATGACAGGCTGACTTTACAATCTCAAGTGTTGGCAGTCATCAAGTCTTCCTTTTACCACCTTAGGAACATCACCAGGATCAAGCACCTCATTCCGTCCAGGGACGTGCCTACATTTGTCCATGCCTTTGTGACCTTGCACCTTGATTACTGCAACTCCCTGTACTTAGGGCTACCTGGGGTTGATATCCACTGCCTGCAGCTAGTGCAGAACGCTGCAGCGTGTTTGCATGACGGGGACGTCTCGATCCTCTCATAGTATGCCTGTGCTGCGCAAGCTGCACTGGCTGCCGATTCAGGGGCAGATCACCTTTAAAGTTGGCTTGCTAACTTACAAAGCCCTATATGGACTTGGGCCTGACTACTTGAAAGAGCTTCTTGTACCTTACTGCCCTGAGAGACAGCTCTGTTCGGCTGACGAGTGGTTGCTGGAGATTCCAATGGTGTCTTTAAAATCTTCTGTGGCTGTGCATTTATGTACGTAGCCCCTTCCCTCTGGAATTCTCAACCCCATCAGCTACAGCAACTGTGGGGGGTTTTAAACAGGCATTGAAGACTTTTTTCTGGCACCAGGCCTTTTGTGGTATTGTATAATGGGACCTATCCCACTCTATTTATTATTTTATTATTATCTGTGTTGATTTTATTATTGCTGTTTGATTTTATTGTAAAGCGCCTTGATATTCTGAAAGGTGCTTAAACAAAATAAAGCTTGTGATTATTATTATTCTTATTATCATGTAGTTTGTTCTTCTAATTACCTCTGACCTCTGTGCCTTAAAAGTCATACCCTCATCTACTATTATTCCACAGTCCTTCTCCTTATCTGAAGCTTCCACTTTACAGCCTTTTAAACAATATTCATGTCTGGGTTTCTTGTTCCCCGTGTGCATCACTCTACATTTCTCTGTACTAAATGGCATCTTGTTCTCATACGCCCATACTTCCAGCTGTTTCCGATCACCTTCCAATCTCTGAATATCCTCCACTGAACACATCTGCCCTCCCAACTTAATATCATCTGCAAATGTTACCATAAAGTTCTGCATACCATAGTGTATCTCTCCTATATAGAATAAGAAGAGTGTAGGGCCCAGCACTGACCTCTGTGGCACCCCACTCATCACACTCGCTTGTCTTGAATGTACACCCCAAATCCTTACTGTTTGTTTTCTTTCCCTCAACCAAATCTGCATGCACCCATCTTGTTAATCAACTATCAGCTCCTATTTTTTCCATTTTAGCAAGGAGTTGATTATGCGGTACCTTATCGAATGCTTTCTGAAAGGCAAGATATAAAACATCCATTGGCTTATTTTCATGCATATTCTTATTTATTTGCTCATAAAATATAAGCTGGTTCATCAGACACGACCCATTCTTTTTATACCCATGTTGTCTAATATCATTCACTTTTAACCCCTTGAGATTCTCTTCTAATTTGTCCTTCAGAAAGCATTCTGCTACCTTACACAAAACAGCAGTTAGACTAACTGGCCTGTAGTTAGTCACTGATGTTTTTAACCCTTTCCTTTTATATATAGGGATCAGTACTACACTTCTCCAGTCCTCCGGCACCTCCCCGGTGAATACTGACCTACAGAACAAGAATGTCAACGGTGCTGCTATCTGTGCCCTTAATTCTCTCAACATTCAAGGGTGCAACAAATCGGGCCCTGATGATTTACAGGGTTTTAAACCTTTAAGTAATGTTTTTATATGTTCTGTACTTATCTCCATATCTAGATCCCTGCTTATATTCTCTTTAACTGTTACACTATCTTGTGCCTTCTTATCATACATACACTAAACAAAAATACTGATTTAGTTGTTCTGTCATCTCTACTGTTCCTGACACTTCTTCACCATTTATATGTAGAGGCCCTAGCTGATTTCACGTCTTCCTATTATTGTTTATATAGGAATATAATCCTTTGCCATTAACATTTCTGTATACTAGATTTATTTCCAATCTCTTTCTTTCTACCCTAATTTTTGTTTTTAGCATTCTCAGTATTTTTTTGTATTCCATGCTAACCTCCGTGGTCCCTTGCTGTTTCATTTTATCATATGCTTTTTTTAATCTTTACATAACCTCATAATTTTGCTTGTACATCACATTGTTTTTTTCCCATTTTTGTACACAGCTTCCTTTTAGGGATGTATTTATCTTCCAGTTTCTTCAATTTACATTTTAATATTTCCCAGATCATATGCTAGGATAACTAAAAAAATCTGTATGGCTAAATAGCAGAATTTCAGCCAGTATTTAAAAACAGCTTCTACTGGGAGAAATAACTAATAGATTCAAGGTAGTTCTCCTTTAATAACTGATTTGTGTTGCACCTGAGTTTCTTTTGGATAAATGTGTGCTGGCTTAGCAGGTATAAAAACAGTGGTTCAAATATGAAGAGGAACTTTGCACTTTTCAAAACCTTTTTAAAGATAGAAGCTGTCTCAAGTAATGATTCATGGTGGAGTAGACAGCAGATACAAAGCAGAAACTAATCATTACTACTACATAGTAAAAAGTAAAATCTTTGAACAAATTTGAATTCTGTTTGAAATATTGTGCAGAAAAAAAGGTAATTTTACATCCCTATCTCTGATATAATGCCCTCTAGTGGTATGATTCAGCTAAATCTAGGTGTTGCTGAACCAATTTAAGTGCCCTCTGCATTGTTATATTGTGTGAAACATTGGGCTGGGTACCTCTTCGTAAACTAATTAATGTGATATAAAAATGACTGGATGGATTTATATTCTCTGGTTATTGTTTAATCCTTAAGAATTGGTGTTAGCTTGTTTATCATAATTTTCTTTTATGTATATCTAACATTCACTTTGAATTTAAGTTTTGCATATGCTTTGTTACTTGTCTTCCCATGTGAATAAAGTTCAAAAACTGTGCTAAAGGTGAGTCACTTGATGCTAGCAGCATAGTAGCAGAAAGGATCTAGAGCTTCTCACCCTTCTTTTTCAATGTGCCCTAATCAGCTCTAAAATAATAGGGTTTCATCCAGAATAACTTCTTCGACAGTGAGGACCTGCCTTCAGCACTCGTTTTCTGCTCTTTTTTTCCGTAACATTTGGCTTTTAATAGTTGCGATGGATACTGATATGACGCAGGCCCCCCCCTTCAAGCATATGCCACCTCCATCACCTGTAAAAGTGCCAAAGGAGTCTAAGGCACAAGGATCAGGGGCTGGGAAAAATACAACTGCAGTTTCTCACACAATTCCCATCATGGAAGATCGTTTTCTCCAAGAGCTCCTACCATTCAGAGAAACCTTATTGGAGATCTCCACCGAGCTCAAGTATATTTGTGGAGCTGTGGCTGACCTGAACAGGCGGGCGGGGGGACTCGGATGTCTGCTCTTCCACCCTCAAAAAATGGAAGGACAAGATAGATCCTGAGATTGTTCACCTTTGCCAACAGGTTCAAAAATTGTAATTAAAAACAGAGGACCTCGAAGAGAGAAGCAGATGCAACAATATATTAATTATTGGTCTCCCAGAAGCTGAAGAGGGTCTGAACACCATTGCGTTTCTACAAAAATTCCTTCCAAAAATTGTAGGCCTTTCACCTCTTAACTCCATGTACCAGATAGAATGGGCCCATCGGGTCTCTTAGACCCAAACTGCAGCTAGGAACCTCCCCACAGCCAATTATCCTAAAATTCCTCAGCTTCATTGAAAAGCAGCATGTTCTTACTAAAGTCCGGGAGCTCCAGTCTATCTCTTGGGATGGCTCCAAACTTCATATAACTCAGAGTCTCCCCTATGAGACCCACCAGAAATGCTTTGCATTTCATCCTACTGTTAACAAACTGACTGTGGCTGGTATACCATTTAAAATGCTTTACCCAGTGAGATTGCAAGTCTCCATTAATGGTGTTTGGCTCCCCTATGACTCCTCTACACAAGCATCATCTGATTTGTCCTCCAAGCTGCCTGACTTGCTTAAAACTTGCTGAATGTCATCAACCAGTTGCCTTGCTTCTATACCTACATGTTCATATTTTAAAGTTTGAACTTTAATTGAATATGTTTACCTGGTTGGCTTTTAAGGTTTTCTAACCTGTTCTGTAGTGTGCTTCAGTTTGGGGGATGTGGGTCTTGCCTTTCTCCTTGCCTTCAGGCTGATTAGGCCTCATCCTGAGGTGTCTGCAGTGGCAGGGGGTCCTTTTATATCCAGAAGGAACTACACTCCAGTGGGGAGTTCCCCGGGGTTGGTTTTTTGGGTGGAACGCCTTTTGGCCCTGGAGCATTACCCTTCCCCTTGGGTGACTTCCTTTGGGACCAGCATCGATGTGGAATGGACTCTGTTACCTGCAAGTACTGTTTTTTATTTCCCACATATGGGTGCAGCTGTAGCGGGATACTGTTTGTGCTGGTTACTCATGGGGAGTGTTATTTGCAACCTATACTCTAGCGTTTAGTATGAAGGGTTTGTTGCAGGCATAGTTTGAATTCCTTAAGTTCCAGGCCTGCCCATTACATCATCCTGACTTAGTGATGGCACCCCTTGCCATGGTCTCACCCCTTACGCCTCTTTACACTTCTAAGAGGTGATCCCAGGTGATGCACAGGATGGCTTACATTTATAATCGAGATTCATGTCCTAGAGTGATGATGCTCAGTTTTAATTATTCTAGAGTCCTTACTCCTGGTTGGCCTCCCTGCTTGGCAGCACATAGTAATAATTTCCTTTTCCCTCCTTAGATCATAAGTAGTGCCACGTTATTGTTTTAGTATGGATGGAATGGAACCCCCTATGTAAGCTATGCCTGGATGAGGGGAGGGGAGCCAGATTGCTCTGGATTCTGCAGGCTCAGGTGATGCTACATTGCATATTGAGTCAGTTGGGGGTGCTTCCTGCCTTATCGCCTCTGTATCCCCTTCAGGCTATGGCTGATAACCTTAGGTAAGAAGCTATATAGGGTTGGACTTTAAATTTGTTTTTTTCCTATACAGTCTTTACCCATTTACTGTATAAGTCCTTTGTAAGTAGTTGTTGGGGTTTTACAGTTGTTATTTGTTGGGGGTTGGGGGTGAGAACCTGTTAGGTTTACCGTTTACCCAACTTATTGATTCTTGTATTTGGATTGTTTTTGGGATGGGAGGTTGGGCGGGGTGTACTGGGTTATACATAATTCCTGATTTAGCTTCAGTGTCTAATTCCTGGTTATTCATATTACTTGCATTTGTCAATAATGCAATAAGTGACTTGAATGGGTGGGGAGTGAGAGGTTCAGGAGTTTGTGTAGTCCTTGTCACAGTTCCTGTTGTTTAATTCTTCTGGAATCTATTTTTGGTGCCTGTTATGGAAGCATCGGGATGGTTGGAGGGGAGGGGGTGGGCTGGAGTGTTCCCTATGGTTGTTTACTTCCTCTTCATCATCTCACGTTGCTTGCCGGATTAACGCTTAGGAACGGCTATCACCACATGTACAATTGCCACATGGAAAGTTGGGGGAGTTTGGGATTCCACAAAGCGGTACCAGGTGCTAAAACATTGTGCCCTACTTAATGCCGGAATTACTCTATTACAAGAAACTCACTTGCTGACAAATTAAGCTGTCTGGCTGCTTAGACAAGGGATATCCCAATTGTTTGCCTCAGGGGACTCTTCCTCAAGTAAAGGGGTTGCCATACTAATTAGGAACACGATCCCCTTTCAGGCAGACTCCTCTGTTGTAGATTTCAATGGTAAGTATGTTATAGTTAAGGGATCTCTGATGGGCTCTACTGTGGTACTAGGCTCAGTATACGGGCCAGTGTGAGGAGACCTATCCTTCCTTATGGACCTTGGTAGTAAAATTGCTTCCTTCCTTCCCACCTTTCTAATCCTGTGGGGGAGATTGGAACATTCTTCCTACTCAGGATTTGGACAGGACCCATCAGCCATTAAGGCCCTCCTCTGCACCTCAAACAGCATTAAATGATTTTATGGCTACACTTGAGCTCTGTGATCCCTGGCACCTACTTCACCTGTCCCACAGTCTCTATTCCTTTCACTCTACCATCCACTAATCTTGTTCTAGGCTGGGTTATGTACTGAATACTATCCCCCTCCTGTCTAATGTATACCAGGCTGGAACTGAAGCAATTGGTCTTTCCTACCATTTATTGGTTTGGGTGGTCCTTTCTCCTATCCCGGAAACACAAAAAGATAAGTCATGGAAGCTCAACATTCAGTCACTGAAAGATAAAACCGTTTCCAAAATCCAATCCTCTATCCAAACCTTTATGGTTATCAATAAGGGCTTGGTTCAGAGAGAAGATCTTATGTGGTGTGCACTTAAATGTTACCTCCGTGGAGAGTTAATCAAGATAGCCTCTAGGAGGAAGAGATTAAGAGAGAAAGAGGCTCTGTCTCTTCTAACTCAAATAAGGGCAGTTGAGCTGTCTTTCCCATCTTCCACTCCTCCCAATTCCCTGGCTGGTCTGTTAAATCTCAAGAATAAATATGCAGATCTCTTAAGAGAAAAGGCAGAGTATGTGTTTTTGAAAACTAAGAACACCAGTATAGACCAAAGTGAAAAGGCCGGCAAACTCTTAGCTCTTCGTCTCCACAAAGTGGAAAGTTCTAGACTTATATCCTCCATTCAGGCTTCAGATAGTTCTACCAAAATGGCTCCTAGAGACGTTGCTCAAGTTTTTGAAATTTTTTATCATTCCCTGTATGGCAAAAGGTCCTCCCCAGTACCCCCACCCCAAGGATATAGAGGCCTACCTAGACTCTCTTGCTCTTCCCGTTTAACTGATTATCACCAACTCTCCCTCACAGAACCGATCACTCTGAAGGAAGTGAATGATGCAATTCATGAGCTAGCCCCAGATAAAGTGCCCGTTTACAAAACTTTCATCAAAGAGTTAGCCCCCCTATTGCTCAAAGCATATCAATACTTTCTCACAGCTGACTTTTTGGATCCCACACTACTAGAAGCAACTATAATACTTATTCTAAAATGTAACTAGCCCCACACAACCCCATCCAGCTACAGACTGATTTCCTTCTTAAATTGTGATATTAAAATCTTGACCAAGATATTCACTTTGCACATCTGGAAGGTTTGGTTTCACCTTCGCAGCTCAGAGCAAGTGGGGTTTGTCCCAGGTCAATCATCCTTGGATCAGCTCAGGAAACTCACTCATATATTCCAGGTAGCCCGCTTTTTCCAAATTCCAAAGGCTCTGATCTCATTAAATGCCAAAAAAGCTTTTCATAGAGTGAACTGGGAGTTTCTCTGGTGGACATTGTGAAGAATGGGCTCCCCTTCCCTTTTCATTCAGTGGATTCATAGAAACATAGAAACATAGACTTTGATGGCAGATAAGGACTGCTTGGCCCACCTAGTCTGCCTATTTCCCTACCTAGAGGATAAGCTGCAGTTCCTATTTAACCAACAGCCAGTTTTCTTCCTACCCCCCAAAAAATTGCCTTATGTCTGTTCCATGCATTCTTGAATTCTTCCACAGTTTTAGACCCCACAACCTCCTCAGGAAGACTGTTCCATGCATCCACCACCCTCTCTGTGAAAAAAATACTTTCTCACATTGCCCCTGAGCCATCCCTCCTTTATCTTCAAATTGTGTCCCCTTGTTCTTGCACATCTCTTTTTCTGAAAAATGCTACCCTCTTGGACTTTGTTGAGTCCACTGAGGTACTTAAACATTTCTAGCATGTCCCCCCCTCAAGGGTATACATATTAAGCTCCTTTAGTCTCTCCTTGTATGGCTTCTCTTGCAGACCCTGCACCATTTTAGTTGCCCTCCTCTGAACTGCCTCCATCCTGTCTATGTCCTTGAGGAGATGGGGTCTCCAGAACTGGATGCAGTACTCCAGATGGGGTCTCACAAACTGTCTGTACAGGGGGATAACAACTTCCTGTTTTCAGCTGCTGATGCCTCTCCCTATATATCCCAGTATCCACCCAGCCTTCCCTACCACCTTCTCATATTGCTTGCCAACCTTAAGGTCATTCAATATGATTACCCCAGGTCCCTTTCCATTTTTGTTGTTGTTACTACCCCCCATTGTGTAATCTTCCCCTGGGTTTTTGTTCCCCAGGTACATTATTTTGCACTTCTTTGCATTGAATCCAAGCTGCGATACTTCTAACCATTCCGCCAACCTTGCCTAGTCCCTTCTTATCCTTTTCATGCCTCCTTGTGTATCTACCCTGTTGCAGATATTTGTGTCATCTGCAAAAAGGTATACTTTTCCTTCTAGTCCCTCTGCAATGTCACTTATAAAGACATTAGATTCAGGCTGTATATTCCTCCCCTTCAGCTAAGATTTATGGTAACAGAAACTTTTCTCCCCATTTTCTTCTTTACGAGGGCACATGACAGGGTTGCCACCTTTCACCTTTTCTCTTCAATCTCTATTTGGAACCCCTTCTATGTCATATTAAGTTGTCACCCCATATACAAGGGATTTTGGTGCTTAACCCCAGTCTTGCCCTCTCTGCCTATGTAGATGGCATTCTTCTGCATTCAGGACATCCTGAAGCTTCTCTGATATATTTATTGGAGGTTGAGGCCAAATATAGCTGTTTTTCTGACTATAAGCTCAACCTCACCAAAATGGAAATCTTCCCCTTAAATTAACTTACTCACAGGGCTGACTTTGGCCACTATAATATTAAATGGTCCCCTCGTTCACTCAAATATTTGGGTATTTTCCTCTCCACTGACCCCATTCTCACCAAGAAGTTGAATCTTGATGATCCAGTGGTCACTGTCCAGCAAGATCTTCGTAGGTGGGAATATCTCCCACTATCTTTAAGGGGACATATTAATATCATAAAGATGAATGTCCTCCCGAGGCTTTTTTATCCCTTATCCATGCTGAATGTCTGGCTTCCCCTGTCATTCTTTCAGAATATCCATGCTCTCATTTCCAGATTTATCTGGTTGCATAAGCAACCTAGATGCTCTTTCATTAAACTGAGTCTTCCCAAAGAGTCGGGTGGTCTTCGTCTTCCCAACTTCCTCTTATAATATTGGGCTAGCCATTTTGCCAATGTAACCCCCAGGGGGCACTACCCTTAGGGCTACTACCCCTGTCTGCCCCCACAGAGGCAGGTTGAGGGGCCCAGATCCATTGAAGGGTGCCTCCACCCAGAGGTCGGGGTTAGCACAGTTAAGACTACCATGGTTACAGCCCACTGAGCTACTGCAACCCCCCTTTCGTCCCACTAGTGACTCACACTGGGTACCAACAATTCTGTTCACCAGTACACTTACCCCATGGAAAATATATTCCAGCTCCCTTCGGGGACCCCCTGTACAGTAAGGTACAGTTATGTTGCAATCACCAGGCAGCAGTTCGCCATTAATGTACACAATAGCCAGGATGTAGCTGTACAAAAAGCAATCTGATTTATTCAGGGGGGGACACAACAAGGACAGGGGGAATCAAGTTGATTAGCTTATCACTATACTTATCTATCTAGGGCTCCATGCACAGGCCTAACCCTACAGCTTATTCTCCCAGGGTACCCAAGCCCTAACAGCTAGTCCACACATGGCAGCTGGTTGGGGCCCTTAGCACACACAAACATAACAGTCCTGAGCAGGTCAAAGTAAGAGGAAAGTTCAGTTAAGTAATCCGAAGTTAAATGGTGCACTGGAACCACTGCGTAGACACACTACAGGGAGCGACCCTGAATTAGTACTCGCAACCCCAGCAAATGGCAATTCCTTCACCGCTACCAGGATGGAGCCTAACTTTCACCAGCCGTCTCACGCATTTATATGGCAAATGGCAACAGAGGGGTACCACACCAGGCAGCTGCTTCCAATGCTCCCACAAACTCACAGCCACTGAGATACTGCAACGGCAGCTTCCACTTTTCTTCGGACCGAATGCAATTCAGCAATCTTCTCCAGTCCTCCTACTGGTCGAGCCTGGTGGGTAGCTGTACAGAGCACAGCCTCCTCTGACCACCCACCGATGGATTTAGTCCGCTGGAGCCAAAAACACAAACGGATGCTTCAGGCCTGCAAGCGCTTCCCGCACGAACACTCTCCACCGCAGAAGCACACAGCTCCTCTCCCTTCACCAACCACAACGCATCAGCCCTCCAGCAACAAGGGGCTCTTCTTTCAGTTCAGGCACTACCCACTTCCATTGGCTGGTGAGACCTGCCAGTCACTTCCTTTAGCTCTTCGTGGTGCGAAAAAGCACCATAGCCCATAATACCTCTCTCAAATACAAACAGTTCCCCTATTGGTCAGTCCGCTCTGTAGGGTCCCAAAGTACTGATTGGTCCAGTTCACTAGTTCAGGACCAAAAGTGGAGGAGGCAATTGAAACCTTCTGTGCTGCAAAACAAGGCATTTTAGAACACTACATTGTCATTACTATTTCCCAGTATTTAAAGCCAACATTCCCATCCCCTTGTAAAGCTCCCCCTGCACCACTAGTGATGGCAGCATCGGAGCAAAAAATCAGCAGCCCGGGTGGGACTCGAGCATAGCAACACTCAAACCCCCTCCCTGATCAATTATGACTGCAAAACAAAGCAGTCCTTAAAAAGACAGTATACAGAGGCCTTTTTTAAAGCGCTCACTGGCTCCCCATTTAAACGGCTTTAACGTCGAACTCTAACCAGGCACAGAGCATTTATCCAAGCTCCGGGGAAGCTTTAGGAACCCCCATTTGCAAGGGGGTTACACCAAGCTCAGCAAATTCCTTTCTAACTCTGCAGAGGACTATACACCTATGTGGTTGCAACTCAAAATTCAGCTTTTAAAGCAAAACCACCTTTATTCTTCTGCTGTTTATTATCTCCCTTGGAAAGTCTACCTGATCCACTTCACCATTCAGTTGTTGGGATCTCACTTAAGGTGCTTTTTCAATGTTGTTCCTTCCATAAAATATCCCTCTGTCAAGACTTCACTCAGCCTCTTGTTAAACCCTAACATCAAGATAGGTGGCTCGCACATCTCCCTTAATTGACTGGGTTAAAAAAAAAAGAAAGAAAAGAAAGAAAGAAAGTCAGTGTGTGTTCTGTGCTGGGAAGGGTATTGTATCAGCTGACTTTGCTAAACCAGTAGAAGGAGAGCGAGCTTAATTGGGGGTGTGGCTTAGACACTATAAAAGCAGGTGACTCAAATTACAACTTCCTGTTGCTAGCCTTGCTTGTAGAGCAGAAAGCAGCTAACTAAAAAAGCTACATTTTCTTATTAATTTAAAACTTATATCTCAGCAAGAGTCAGTGTCTTTTGAGATTAAGTAGACAGATACTTTATTAGAAGTAGAAGGGATCTTATTTAGGGTTAAAAAAGAAAGAAAAGAAAGAAAGTCAGTTGTGTTCTGTGCTGGGAAGGGTATTGTATCAGCTGACTCTGCTAAACCAGTAGAAGAGAGAGAGCTTCATTGGGGGTGTGGCTTAGACACTATAAAAGCAGGTGACTCAAATTACAACCTCTTGTTGCTAGCCTTTTTTCTTACTAATTGCCCTCCATCCCACCCACCCAAAGCCAGTTCTACTTTTATAGCCACTGGATCTGACTGTCAACAGGAACTTCCTGTTTGGCAGTAGGAAGGGAAGGATCATAGAGAAACACTGGTTTTGTCAACCCTAAAGGGAAAAAAGTAGCTCACTCCCCCCCCAGCTGCTGGTGGCCTGACATTGAGCAAGGAAAAAGGAGGCTACTAAAAAAGATAGGAAGTTGCTGTCCCAGAACAGGAAGGGTGAGAGTTGTAAGGAGAGGAAAGAGTAAGCATACAGAGAAACAGGAGAGGGGACACAAAATAAGACATGGTAGGAGTGGTGCAGTGCAATGGCTGTGGGGCAGCAGTGTTCCAGGAGACATTCTGGAGGCTGCAATGCTTCCCTATTTGCAGGCACCTCTCTGGTCTGAGAGAGGAGGTTGCCCATCTCTAGGCTGACTTGGTTAGGATTCGTGAAACCTCCTCCCCCACCCAGGGACCACCAGGGCCAATGCCACTACCGCAGAGGTTTCCAAGAAAGAGGAGAGGCTGGACCAGGGTGGGCTCAGGGAGGGAGAGGGTGGTGGAACAGAGTTGCATCCATCCAGCTGTACCTCTCCACAATTCATTGGCTCTTCTGTTGGATAGTGGTTTCTTTATGGAGGCACCTGCAGTGGAGACCAAGGAGAATGCTGGCAACCTTCACAAAGGAGACCCACAGGAGGGTGGCATGGGACCCTACAGGGGAAGGAAACAACTCCTGGTGGGGGAATCAATCATTAGGGGTAGAAATGGGGGAGGAAGGGGAGAGGGCTTGGAGGGACAGGAAGCGAATCCTCAGGATTGTAGGAGGAGCTGCACGAGGGAGGGATCTGGATGTCATTGTCCACCTGGAGACAAATGACCTGGCTAGGAATGGGATCAGAGCAGTGCAAGAGGAGTTTGTAGAGTTGGGGAGGGGCCTTGGACAAGTAGAGCATACGGTAACCTTCTTGGAGGTGCTGCCTGTCTATGGCAAGGGTGATGCTAGGGCACTCTCACCAGGAATTCAATGAGTGGTTGAAAACTGGTGTGGAGCTCAGGGTTTTGGCATTGGGGACTGGGGAGCTCTGGAGGGGATGCAACCTATACCGGTGCGATGGTCTGCATCTGTCCGGGGGACCAGAATCCTAGGTGAGAGGTTTAGATGCTTCATTGCAAGCATTTAAACTAGCCAAGGGGAGGCACTGAAAGAGTAGGAAATCCCAGCCCCCACAAAACATGGTACTAGTGAGATAAACACCAAGGTAGAGGTTATTAGGAGCAGGACAGAGGTAAATGTAAAAAAAGGCAAAGGCAGTAAGGACAGTAATGGGGCTAAAAGGGGTAAAGCTATCAAAAAGTGGAGGGTGATGAATACCAATGCCCATAGTCTGTGTAACAAGCTCCCTGAACTAGTGGCCTTGATGGAAGAGGGTTGCCTGGATATTGTGGCAGTCACAGAAACATGGTACACAGAGAACCATGACTGGGATGTCAACATACCAGGATACACAATCTACAGAAGGGACAGGGAGGGTAAAAGAGGAGGAGGAGGAGTAGCTCTCTATGTAAAGGAAGGGATCAAAGTAACAGAACTACAGAGTAAACAGGGAGCAGATGAGACACTCTGGGTCACCCTGGACACAGGAAATGGTACCACAATCCAGACAGGGGTTGTATACAGACCCCCATCTCAGGGGGAGGAAATGGACAAGGAAATACATAGATACATAGATACATAGACAGTGTCGGCAGATAAGGGCCTATGGCCCACCCAGTCTGCCCATTTAAGTTTGTAAGTTCAGTTTATGTTTTCCAGGAAGTCTGTTGCCCCTTACCCGATCTCCAGAATTCCTTTATGTCTATCCCATGCATTCTTAAATCCCGTGATTGTTTCAGCCCCACCACTTCCTCTGGCAGGGTGTTCCACTTGTCCACCACCCGTTCTGTGAAGAAATTCTTCCTCACGCTTCCTCTGAATCGCCCTCCCTCCAACTTCATCCCATGCCCTCTAGTCCTTGAACATATATATATATATATATATATATATATATGTATATGGAATGATAGAAGACTTCTCAGAATGGCATAAAAGGGAGATATTGTTGATGGGGGACCTGAATATGCCAGATGTTAACTGGAGCACATTTGCTGCAGGCACATCCAAGAGCAGGGTCATTCTTGATGCCCTACAGGGAGCATGTCTCAGACAGCTAGTATTGGAACCCATTCAGGAGGGAGCAGTCTTAGACCTGGTACTGTCAAATGGGGACGGAGAAAGAATCTCAGATTTAGAGGTGGGTAGCCATCTGGGAACAAGCGACCACCAAACAGTGTGGTTCATGATAAACACAGCCATACACTCAAGCCATACAAAAGCAAGAGTATTGGACTTTAGGAGGGCTGACTTTGGGAGAATGGACAGTGCCTCAGAAAAGCTCTAGCAAACAGGCAAGAAGGAGGGGTGGAGGAACAATGGGGAGTGATCAAAACAGCCATCACAGAGGCAACAAGCCTTTGTGTAAAGCAAATTAATAAAACACATCAAAGGAAAAAAATGCTATGGTTCTCAAAAGAGGTGGCAGGGAAGGTTAAGGAGAAAAGGATAGCATTCAGGAAATATAAGGAAACACAGAAGGAGCAGGACAGAGAACTTTATCAGTTAAAACAGAAAGAGGCTGGGAAGGCAGTCAGAATAGCAAAGGCCCAAATGGAGGAAAGGATAGCCAATTCTGTTAAGAAGGGGGATAAGACCTTTATAGGTACATTAGGGAGTGAAAAGACCAAAGGAGGAATACTGAGGCTTAATAAAGGGGAGGGAATGTGGGTAGAGGGGGACAGCGAAAAAGTAGGGATACTGAACAAATATTTCTGCTCAGTATTCACAAAGGAAGAGGAGGGGTAGGTACCTAAACCAAACAAGAGAAACACTCTGAAGATGGGGTTGATACCAGTCCATTTACAGAAGAAAGGATTCTGAAAGAAGTAATAAAATTGAAGGTGGACAAAGCAATGGGGCCTGATGGAATTCACCCAAGAATTCTAAAAGAACTAAGTGTAGAACTAGTGACACCTCTGACTACTTTCTTTAACAAATCATGGGAGGATGGGGTGGTACCTGAGGACTGGAGGAGGGTAGATGTGATTCCTCATCACAAAAGTGGGAGCAGGACAGAGGCAGGAAACTATAGACCAGTTAGTTTAACCTCAGTGGTAGGTAAAATGATGGAATCACTTCTGAAGGAAAGAATTGTTGAGTACCTAGAGGCCAGTGGGGCACAGGACCCAAGGCAGCATGGATTCACAATGGGAAGGTTGTGTCAGATGAATCTAATAGATTTTTTTGACTGGGTGACCAAAATAGTAGACCAGGGAGGGGCTGTGGACATGGCCTACCTAGATTTTAGCAAGGCATTTCATACAGTCCCACACAAAATATTAATACACAAGTTAGCCAGCCTTGGAGTGGGCCCCAGGGTGGTAGCCTGGATACAAAATTGGCTAGACAACAGGACACAAAGGGTAGTAGTAAATGGAGTACACAGTAAATAAACTAGCGGGGTACCGCAGGGTTCAGTACTGGGACCAGTCCCTTTTAATGTCTTTGTAAGTGACATTGCAGAGGAACTGGAAGGAAAAGTATGTCTCTTTGCAGATGATACAAAGATCTGCAACAGGGTTGATACACAAGATGGAGTGGAAAGGATGAGAAGGGACTTGGCAAGGTTGGAGGAATGGTCAAATGTATGGCAGCTCAGATTCGATGCAAAGAAGTGCAAGGTAATGCATATGGGAAACAAAAACCCAGGGGAAGAGTACACAGTGGGGGGTGAGATACTGACAACAGTGAAAAAATGGAAAGGGACCTGGGGGTAATTATATCAGATGACCTAAATGTGAGAAGGCAGTAAGTAAGGCTGGGGGGATACTGGGATGCATAGGAAGAGGCATTAATAGTAGAAAACAGGAAGTTGTTATCCCTCTGTACAGACAATTGGTGAGACCCCATCTGGAGTACTGTGTACAGTTCTGGAGACCCTATTTCTGAAAAGACATAGACAGAGTGGAGGCTGTCCAGAGGAGGGCAACCAAAATGGTGCAGGGTCTGCACCAGAAGGCATACAAAGAAAGACTAAAGGAGTTTAATATGTATACCCTTGAGGAAAGGAGGGAGAGAGGGGACATGATAGAAACTTTCAAGTACCTCAAGGAAATCAACAAAGTCTAAGAGGGTAGCATCTTTCAGAAAAAGAGATGTGCAAGAACAAGAGGGCACAATTTGAAGATAGAGGGGGGATGGCTCAGAGGTAATGTGAGGAAGTATTTTTTCACAGAGAGGGTTGTGGATGCATGGAACAGCCTCCCTGAGGAGGTCGTGGAGTCAAGAACAATGGGTGAATTCAAGAATTCATGGGACAGACATAAGGCAGTCCTAGTGGGGGATAGGAGGAAGTAAGCTGTTAGTTAACTAGGATCTGCAGCTTATCTGTTAGGTAGGAAAATGGGCAGACTAGGTGGGCCAAGTGGTCCTTATCTGCCATCAAATTTTATGTTTCTATGCCCCCACCATGGAATCTCATGGTAGCAGACCTTTACTCCCCTGTTTCTCTCCTCACATCTTCCAACATTCTAGATAAATATAATCTATGTCCTATGCACATCTTCAAGATCTTCCAACTGAGACACTTAATTGGCCGAACTTTGGCACTTCTCCTCAATCCTGTAAGCTACAGCCTATCCTGGGCAGCCTCCATGAGTTATCCCCCAAACCCCATTTTCTGTCCCTTTTATATGCCGACCTCTTATCTATTGGCCACCCAGATCCTTTACCTGATTCTGAAGCATGGACCTCTCTGTTACCCGAGGTAGTCATCAATTAGGCTAGACTCTGGCAGGAACTTCACATCTACAATACCCAAGATAAGTTCCAGTGCACTCAATATCATATTTTGAACAATTTATACTATACTGCTGTCAAACAAGCCAAAATTGGACACCTTTCTAGTCCCACCTGCACTAGATGTGGTAAGGAAGAGGGGCACTTGTTACACATTTTTTGGCACTGTGATAAAGTCATCCTTCTGTGGTGCATAATTCAATCAAGACTGGATCCTTTATTGGGTCTAGGAGACATTTTTATGGCAGAGATCCGTATCTTAGAAATTTATACTAATACCAGGATTAAGGAATGTAAATATCATGTGGCTCTAATTTCCATGGTGGTTAAGAAACTAGTGCTTAAACACTGGAAGGATCAATCAACCATATCCTACAATGAATGGTTGAATGACCTTTCAGCCTGTTTCAGGACTGAACACCTGCTTGCAAGCTCTCATAATAGACTCACTCTATTTGATAAAATATGGGGCAAACTTTATGCTGTATATCTACGTTAATGACTGGGGCCTGTGACTCCCCATGCATATCTTTTAACCTGAATAATTTATTTTACAATTATTTTGGGCACATTCCAGGGTGGGGGGTTGCTTGGGGGAAGGAGCGGGAGTTGGGGAGGGGCACAGAGGGCAGTTAATTTTCTCAATGCATTGTCACAATTCTCTGTCATGTGCTGTTTTGTTTTTATTTGTTTTTATGAAATTAATAAAGATGCTGAATTTCAAAAACCAAAAACTGTGGTAAAAAAGAAAGCATTATTAGCAATATAGAACTTCAGACGTTGCTAAAACTCTATCAGTAACATCATTGATGGCATCTAACAATTTCCTTCATACTGAAAAACTGTGCTGATAAAGATTGCATGTTCCACTTTGGTAAATGGACTGAGATCCCCTTTCCCACTACTGTTTAGTAACCTGTAACTCCACAGCTGTATCTAAACCTCCTTGACAGGACACACTATACGTGATGCAGCAGGGGACATCCAGTAGTGAGTACAGATCCCTCTCCTACAAAGCTGCAGTGGGTTTTATTAATGAATAGTCTGTCAATCTGAAGCTGAAGTAATGTTTCCCAAGTTACATTCTGTGTTCAGAGTCTCAGCTGCAACTTTTCAAGTTTTCAGCAATATAGAACATTAAACCTTTCTCAAACTGTATCACAAACATGAGCAATAACATCTAACAGTTTCTGTCATATTATTTAAATTACAGTGAGGAAAAAAGTTCTTCCCTGTTGCTTTAACCCAGCTCCCAATCCACTACAGTTTGATAGCCTGTAGCAGATACCACTGTACTGAAGTTCTCTGATAGGAAATGCATGCTGTGGTACTGGACATCCAACATTGAGCACAGCTCCCCCCAACACACATACACACACACATATGTGCACACACACACACACATGCACATATGCACCACTGCAGTAAATTTTAGTGATTAACACTCAGCAAATGTGAAGCAATGTTGGGGGTGTTCTGGAGCAGCAAGCATGACTGATGCCTCTCACTACAGCTCCATTCTATGCATATCATGCCATTATTAAATAACTGTTTAAACTGCTGGAACCTGAGCTATTTTTAAATCGCTGGATGCAGTATTCATCTGTGATAGGCTAAGGGGTCTAAAGGAGACAAAAAGCACTTGGCTGCAGTGATCAATGCTTGCCTTTCTTCGTCAGCCTGTTCAAAGGGACAGAGGCCTGTTCACCCTGGTGGAGCAAACCTACCTGACCTCCTGGCCAAGCAAATCATGGCAGCACTGCAAAAAACACAGTCAACAAGGGAGGAAATTAACAAGTCATTGGCCGATATCCAGTCTAAATTGGTACCGGGTCAATATAGTGCTTCATGAAGAGGGCTGCAAAAACTATGCTGTGCAAAGTGCAAAAGCATTAGAGTGAAGGGGGTTTAATAGCAGTAGGGAATCACTACTACCATTGTCGGTCTGTGCTGCTACTTGGATGGGAAGAAGTTGCCGTGTGTGTGGTGCCTCATCAAACTGCTGCCATGGAGGAGTGGTTAAGGCACCAGCACGCAGCAGGGTAGGAAACCTAGGACCACAGTTCAGTTCTACCCCAGTAGCCCATGATGATAGCGATTATAAGTAAGCGACTGTAGAAACAGGGACTCATTTATAGCGCTGTCATCATCAGCTATCCTTCAAGAGTAGTGATAGATGAGTGATGAGAGAGACCCTAAGGGGAGGGATAGAAAGGTGCATGGGATGTATAGGAGGGAGGGTTTAGGTAGGGGGAGAAGCCTTCCACAACCAAGTCAGCCCTGTGGTGTGGTGGTGGTGAGGGTGGCTGGCTGCAGTGCAGTAGGCACTGGGTTCAAGACCTGCTGGGGGAATTTTTTGCCACTGCTTGTGGCTGTTGTTTTTTTATATAGTGTTTTTTGCCCCCTCCTCGACATGCACCCCTCCTTGAAGTTAGAAATCTTTAGTCAAGGGGGTGCGGGGGTGAAGCCCCACCCCCTGCAAATACACTTTCAATTACTGGATGTTGGTTTGCTATACTATTACCAAAATGCTTTTTGGCAATATACATTCACGATGATACCAATCCCTGTTTTTTGATCACTATCATCACATGGAAGTGTTCCTCCCAGGGCTCTGGCTGTTGTTACTTTCATTTAAGAAAAAAAGTGTTCCCCTCTCCTAATTTTCTCCCCATCCCAAAAGTCCACATCCCCCAGAGTTGATTATTTTAAGTTTGGGAGGTATCAGGTGCAAAGCCCCCAATGTCGGGGCTGCAGGAGGCCTCCACAAAAACAGAGAAGTTCCTTTGTTTTCAATGTGTGCACTTTCTTTGTAAGGTCGGTGACTTTGCGACCTTATTTCGGTGCATGACATAATGCTTGCAACATTGATTACCGCACTGTTATTGTCAGCGACATGAACCCATGCCGTCTAAATTAACGGACTTTGAATCCAGGATTATGGAGAACGTTACAGCTCATAAAGGGGCACTGTCAACTGTCTTAGTTCTGTAAGTGTTGGTAGTTTAAGAAACACATTTCATGAAGATCACATTCTCTAGACACTGCTGATATTGCTGGTTGCTTATTCTGATTCTTCTTATTTCTCTTAAAAAGTGAACAGACTGCCCAACATGCTGGTGCACAAAAACATGTTTGTTTACATTCCTTGATCAACTCCCACATCTTTCTTGAACTCAGGAATACCTCTGACACCATCTAGCCAGTCATTATGCAGTGAGAGGAGAGGAGAGGAGACTATTGCATCATGAGTGGCTGCATGGTTTGTTTGTGGGGGGGGGTTTCTAATGTTCAGAAAGTATGCAGTAAGAATAGATCCAGGATATAAGACAAAGCAGGGCTGGTATTAACCCTACATTAACATACATTTCAGTTCTACTAAATAAGAAATAGAAAAAGACAACCACCAGCAGCAATGAATTTTAGAAAAGGTAGCAATAATAAAATGTGGAGTTTTAAAGCGGAACTATGGTGACAAATTACTGGCAGCAATAAATTCAGAATATGCATCAACATATCCCAAATCACCCTCATGCAAAAACTGAGATCCCTAGGTTACTTTGTGCAAAAGTTACAAGTCATTGTACAGTCCTAAATTCTCTGCCTGTTTAAAAAAGCCAGTTTCAGTAAAGAGGTGCTGATGATGTCATCTCCTGAACTCACAGTCTAGCCCTCCCTGTCAGCAAGCTTACAGTACTTGCTTCTTCAGTGTTTAAAAACTATGTGCAAATGGTTTTCTCCAGTAAAACAGACAGCACCATTCAGTAAACACTGCTTTAAAACCTATGTGTGTTTCAGGTTTTGTAACAAAGTTGGCAAATTCATATTATGGGGGATGGTCTCTGAGGCACTCCACCTACCTTACATCATGGGTTGTCTGTACACTGGATAGGTTGTCTTGATGCACATGTGATGTGAAGTTGAGAACGTCCCTTGTGGATGTCCCTGTTCACTAGTCATCAGTTCAATTTGTGCATCCATGCTAGGTTGTCACACTTTTCCAGAGCTCCAGAGCCTCATTAACTGACTACGCTACACAAAGGTAGGCTCCCCCTTTTAGATCCATTATGAGGTCTGTTACACACTATAGCTCAATTCTGTGTCTATGTCATCGATGGTATGATACTATGACTGTGACAGTTCAGTACACACAGGACTGCTTTCCCCTACTCAGGGCTCAGCCACCACCAACGCTCTGCACTCCCCTCTCTCAGAGGTGCCAGATGTTTGCTCATTTACACACCACTGCAGCTCGCCCCCTTAAGGCTCCCCCCGGCTTCTTGGGACAGCGCTCTGTGCACCCCTTCCACGAGGTCACAGACGCTGCTTCGTCACCTGCTGCTACTTTCGTCAGCGCTCTGTGCACCCTTCCACACGGTCACAGGCAGCTGCTTGATCACCTGCTGCTACTTTCATCAGCGCTCTGTGCACTTCTCAGGCTGGGCGCTGCCGTCCTGCTGCTACTTTCGTCCAGCGCTCTGTGCACCTACTACCAGCGGCATGACGCGTCATTACCTGCTGCTACTGCCGCCGCCTGTGCACCCCTACTCAGCCGGACAGACGCTGCATCACCTGCTGTTACTTTCGTCAGCGCCTTGTGCACCCTCATTAGCGGCACAGACGCTGCTTCATCACCTGCTGCTACTTCGCCAGCGCTCCAGCACCCTACCAGTGGGCACAGACGCTGCTTCATCACCTGCTGCTACTTCGTCAGCGCTCTGTGCATCCCTACTCAGCAGGCACAGATGCTGCTTCATCACCTGCTGCTACTTTCGTCAGCGCTCTGTGCACCCCTACTCAGCGGGCACAGATGCTGCTTCATCACCTGCTGCTACTTTCGTCAGCGCTCTGTGCACCCCTACTCAGCGGGCACAGACGCTGCTGCTACCATACCTTATTGATGGTACAGTGCTCGGGGCGCCCCTCATGTAGCAGCCCCCAATGCTCACTCTCACTGGCACAGCACTACCACTTTCCTCTGACAGCACAACTTGCCTACCTGCTAGGTGCACTCCGTCCTACTGCCTTAACTGTCACGGACCTGTCGCTGCCGCTGCTCACCTCCTACAGGCCCCGATGCCTCTCTGCTTGCATCCCTTGCCACTATTACCAAAATGGAGCCTCTTGACTGTTATTTTATGGCTCCCCGTCTTCTTGGCCTACATGCCTCGCCCAGTGCTCCTTCTGCATCTGCGTCTGCGTCACCATGCAACTGCACCTGACGCACTTCTCCATTGGCTGCCTCCCACAGCGAGACTACGTCTCCAGTCTCGCAATACCCTGCAATCTGCAATTCTATGGGAGGCGCTCCCCTCACATTACGGAGGGTCACCCACTGGCATTTCCTTCCTCGTGTGCCTCCTGTGTGGCGCTTCAAGCAGCCCGCTGCTTTCACATGGCACTCCATTCTCTCCTGTCACCACGTCCTGCTCAGCCACACACACAACTACCCTGTACTCCTTCATTGGCTTCTTAAAGCCATGCTGCACATCTAAGGTGCATGCATCCTCAAATCCATACTGCCCCTTTCAGTACAACTCCAGCACATTACTGTTACTCCCATAGGGGTTTTCCCATGCTACTTCAGCACCTAGGAGCCACACCACGCCAGGCTACAGCACTGCATATAAAATGCATTCCTGCTTCTCAGTGACTACACGCTGTCTCCAACAGACTATTGCAGTCACCACCGCAGCATTATGTCACCTCATTACACAATGCATTACTGCTTGTTTGCTTACCAGCAATGGCTCACTACTAAGCAGGTGTTCTCTTTCTTATTCTTAGGTGACAATGCCTAAACCAAAGAGCTGCAGACAGTGCAAAGTGCCACTTCCACAACATCACACAGGCAGACTGTGTGCCTCATGCGTGGAGGACTCAGCGATGCATATTGATACCCTTGACCCAGAGGAGGATTGCTCCCACACAGCACCTTCTCTGACCTCCCAACCGGCATCAGACACAACTCAGATGCTACTGCACAACAACCAACTCATGCAAGAGCAACAGGAGGTCTTGACAGCGATGCTACATCAGCTCACTCAACTCTCCAAACATCAGCAGAGACAATCACCTCCACCTAACAAAGGACACTCTTCCTCTGCCACCCTGGCAGATGAACATGTGCCTGCCAGGCACACCCCACTGGTCGACTCCAGCAACTCCTCTGATGAGGACGATGGAGCACTAGACCAAGACCCTCAAACACTGATGGTGAAGTGGTGTTTCCCAGACCAAATTCCGCTTCTGGTGCACCACATCATGGAAACTTTGGGGTTCAACACGATTGCCCCCGTGCCTGCCTCTAAGCTACTACCATCCTTGCAGCCCATGGCGAAGTCAGCACAGGCTTTCCTTGTCTGCGAGGCCATCGACGAGATTGTCCTCAAAGAATGGTCCTCCTCAGAACCTGCTCACATCCCGGAGAGGAAATCATGGGACAAAATGTACCCGCTGCAGGAGGACAAACTTGCACTATGGTGCACTCCACCTGCTGTGGACCTGCAGATCGCGGCCCTAAACAAAAAGACTGTCCTCACAACTGACTCTGCTTCCAGCCTATGAGACCCCATTGACCGCAAACTCGAGGACCACCTAAAGAAGAATGCCGAACTGGCAGGACTGGGCAGCAGGGTGGCCACCACAGCTATTTATGCCACCAGAGCACAGCTCACCTGTCTCCATGAACTACAAAAGTCCATCCCTGCAAAATCGCACAAATCTTCCCTACTTAACAATGCCATTCTCTCTCCACTAAATATCTGGCAGATATGGCGGTTGACTCCCTCAAGATAAACGCCAGATCAGTGGCCATCACCAACAGGGCCAGGCGGTCCCTATGGATGAAACTTTGGGACACTGACAAGGAATCAAAGGCCACTCTTCACAAGCTACCATTTAAAGGTGACATGCTGTTCGGACAGGCCCTCAAGAAGTACCTCAAAGAAAAAGAAGACGGCAGGCTCCTAGCTCGACAACAGCCTACCACCACATACCTTCCCACTTGCTTCCAGGGGTGCAACCATTCCTTTTGCGACAAACGTTGCGGTACCTACCTGTTCCGAGGCACCTCCTTCCATCAAAACTATTCCACACCTTACCACTACAACAGATACAGAGGTAGGGGAGCCCCAACAAGAGGCAGAGGCCACTACACACGTCATCTCATCTACATAGCCTGACTACGTATCCCCTGAGCTCAGCACACCAGTGGGGGTATGCCTCACCCTGTTCTTGCAACAATGGGAAGCCACCACCACGGACCAATGGGTCCTGGAGATCATACGAAAGGGATATGCAAAACAGTTCACAACAACACCCAGTGGCCACAGACTGCTCCACTCAACCTTTTCCATGCAAAAGTACACAGCTGCCCACATTACTACAGCTATTCAAGAACTACAACACAACAATGCAATTGCTCCAATTCCAAGGCACGAAGAAGGCACAGGCATCTATTGCATCTTCTTCGTGGTATCAAAAAAGACAGGAGGACACAGGCCGGTCCTTGACCTCAAATACATCAACCAGTCAGTTCGTTACATTCCCTTCAAGATGGAGATGACAAGGTCCACACTCAGAGCCCTTCATCAGGGAGACTTCCTCATGTCTATTGACTTAAAGGACGCTTACCTCCATGTACCCATGCGCCCCTCACACCACAGATTCCTACTCTTCTGCATCCTGGGCCAGCATTACCAGTACAAGGTGCTTCCCTTTGGCCTTGCCTCAGCCCCCTGTGTATTCAAGAAGGTATCTGTTATGATTGCAGCACACCTCCACCAACAAGGCATCCACGTAATCCCCTACCTCGACGACTGCCTCATTTGGACAAGATCACTCCAGCAGTCCACCAGGGAAACGCAACAGGTGGTACAATGTCTACAGCATCATGGCTGGGTACTCAACACCAAAAAGTCACCTGACACCATGGAGCACTTGGGCACACTAATAGACACAACAAGTGGAATTGTTACTCCATCTCTTTCAAGAGTAGACACTCTTATTCCAACAGCACACAGACTAAGGTCGGCCCCACATCCTACACTTTGGGACATTTTGCAAATGCTCGGACTCATGTCGTCCACCATCGACACTGTTCCATGGGCCAGATGGCACGCATGCCCGCTCATGGCATTCCATCTCAAACAAGGCCATGCGCCTGACCTTGCCAGATGCGTCACTCTTCCACCACGCATAAAGTCCAGCCTCAAGTGGTGGACAAACAGAGATAGATTGACCCAGGGTATTCCGCTAGACATCATCCCTGACTTATACATAGACATGGATGGCAGCTTATCTGGCCGGGGAGCAGTACTTGACCACCGCACAGCTCAGAGTACATGGCCCTTGTCAGCCACAAAGCTTATCATAAATGTATTGGAAATGAAGGCAGCATTCAAGGCACTTCTTCACTTCTCCAATTTCATGCAAAACAAACATGTGCAAATCCGGTCCGACAATCAGACCACCGTAGCCTACATAAACAAGCAAGGAGGGACAAAAAGCAGGACAATGATGTCACAAACCTCAAAGCTACTCACATGGGCTGAAACAAGCGTAAAATCAATATCGGCAATCCACCTGGCCGGCAAGCTCAACCTCACCGCAGACTGGCTCAGTCGGGAGATGATCCACCCGGGAGAATGGAAACTTCACCCACACATCTTCCAGCAACTCGACCGCAGATGGAGACCAATCGAGATCGATCTCATGGCCTCCCACAACAACCACCAATGCAGGACATACTGGCCCCGATTCAAAGATCATCGCACTGCAGGCATAGACGCACTCTCCGCCACATGGACTTTTCACACTGCCTATGTCTTCCCACCCATTCCACTCATTCCTCAAGTTCTCCACAATATCCGCATGGACAGAGCTCGCGTCATTCTGGTGGCCCCTCACTGGCCGAGGAGAGCTTGGTTTGCGACACTGGTCTCCATGTCGCTCAGCCATCCATGGCACCTTCCCCTCCTACCAGACCTTCTCACACAGGGATCAATCACTCACCCCAATCTCCCCCAACTACAGCTGATGGCATGGCTCCTGAAAGGGAGAGACTGCTGAAGGCAGGATGCCACCCTTCGGTCATTCACACCATGGCTTCCTCATGGCAACCCTCTATGCTTGCCACTTACCAATGCCACTGGGACATCTTCAACAAATGGTGTCTGCATCATAAGATACAAGCATCCACATGCTCCATTCCCCACATCTTCTTATTCCTACAGGAAGGCCTTCAACTGGGCCTATCACCCTCAACTCTAAAGGTTCAAGTGGCAGCCATCGGGGCAGCAAGGGGACAGATACAAGGCACCACTCCTGGAGCCCACCGAGATGTCGTCCGCTTTCTGAAGGTGGCAGCAAACATATGTCCCCCTCAAAAACAGACACTCACTCCTTGGGATCTACCACTGGTACTGACTGCAATGATAAAGCCTCCTTTTGAACCCATAGACTCCATTCCAATAAAATGGCTGCAACTCAAGACAGTATTTTTAACAGCCATCGCATCTGCCAGGCTTGGGGGGGAATTACAGACCCTTTCACATAAAGAACCATTCCTGCAATTCTTCCCCAACAGAATATCTATGTGACCGGTACCTTCATTCTGACCCAAGATTGCCTCCAAATTCCACCTTAACCAAACCATTGAAATCCCCAACCAACTTCCTCCAGAGGAAGTTCAGGCCAACCCACAGCTCCGACTACTAGGCATGGCACAACTCCTTACTACATACATTACCAGAATGGAGTCTATCCATAAATCCGATAGACTGTTCATTTTCACACAGGGCCGCCGCAGGGGCCAGCCTGCGTCCAGAGCCTCCATAGCAGCGTACCTCAGAACAGCTATCTCTGAGGCTTACAAGGCCAACAACACCCCCGTGCCACCGACTTTGAAGGCACACTCCACCAGAGCGATTGCCACATCCTGGGCAGAAAGAAATCTAGCCACCGCAGAAGAAATCTGCACAGCCACCACGTGATCCACAATCCACACTTTCATAAGACATTACCGAGTGGATGTGGCTCAACAATCAAAGACAAATTTTGCTACGGCAGTCCTCCGAGCAGCAAGCACAGGACACACTGGCATTATCACGTCGACCCCACCCTAGACTTCTTATCACTGCTTTTGAGTAACCCATGATGTAAGGTAGGTGGAGTGCCTCAGAGACCATCCCCCACAATGGTAGTTTACTCACCTGGTAAAGGTGATTGTGGGGGAATGGCTCTCTGAGGCACTCCACACCTCGCCCAACACAACACAGTGCCAATGTCAGACTATGACCTCCTGGACACAAATTTTATATATATGATTGCCACATAAGCTGCTCAATTGACTATGACAATAAATTGTTCATGTTATTTCAATCCACAGACCTTCTCTGTCATATCTGTAAACATATACGTGGGGGGGCAACATGACTTTCTCTCTTTTCAGATACAGCTTTGGAATACATTGAACTGATGACTAGTGAACAGGGACATCCACAGGGGATGTTCTCAACTTCACGTCACATGTGCATCAAGACAACCTATCCAGTGTACAGACAACCCATGATATAAGGTAGGTGGAGTGCCTCAGAGACCATCCCCCACAATCACCTTTACCAGGTGAGTAAACTACCATTTGTGTTTCTGGTGCTTTTTTGTTGTGGTCCTTTTCTCCTGGGTTGCTGGATGCTAAGTCACAGCACACTAATGTGAGATTTGCAGATTGGATATCTCTGATGTGGTGAAAGCCCGTGATCATTCGCACCTATCATTCAATTGAGGTGATTTCACAGGGTGGCATTTTAAATCAATTATTCCATCACCCAGTAAATGGGGGTGGGGGAGATAGTGCTGTTTTGAAACCTTGCTAAGAGTTTCTATGCAGTAGCCAGAGCAATGCTTAGTCACTCACTCAATCAGACAATCAATCAGTCAATATTTGATTCATCATGAAAGTATGAATGAAAGGGATACTCAGTTGAGCAGAGCTAATGTTCTGTTCTCATAGACTGTTACTTGGGCTATATTCAGGCTCCTCTGCACTGTGCTCCACATTACAATGATTGTTTTACCAGGGCTAAAACCTACACCCCTAGTAGGAACAGGAAATCACACATATAAGGCCCCTATGGAAACTTGTTGTAAAGCAGACACTGACAAACAGCAAAGAAGTTACCAGCATTGCAACACTTGTTCAAAGTAAGGGAGGGGAGGGACACCAGGGGCCATGATATGAGACTGGAGCAAGGAAGGTTCAGGAGGGAGATGAGGAGACACTTTTTTACAGAGAGGGTGGTGGCTGGGTGGAATGCGTTACCTGCTGAAGTGGTATGCAGTAGAATAGTGGACTGCTTAAAATGAGGATGGGACAGGACAAGGGGGAGAGTTAATGAAGGGGAAGGGTGGAAGGGAGGGGCAGCTGCAGAATAAGGGGTGTTAGCTGCACATTCGAGCAGACTTGATAGACCTCTAGGCTGGCAAATTTCGTATGTTCGTATGTAGCAATACAACTTCCAAACAGGCACTGCAGAGTAGCACTTCACATGGTATCAGCAGTCTGGAAGTATGCTGACTCAGCATCCTGCAACTCTGGAAAATGAACCACACCAAAAAGGCATTAAAATACAGATTTGTCAACTTTGTTACAAAACCTGAAACACATAGATTCTGTAGCACTGTTTTAGAATTGTGCTGCCTGTTTAACTTGAGTAAGCCATTGCAGAATGATCTTTTAACTTTGGAGAAACCTTCCTCCCACAGACATCTGAGCAACCACAATGGATACACATGGAGGCGTATCTGGCCCAGCCTCAACCCCTAGCAGTTTTGCTTTACAGTCCCCTTCCCAAACATTTGTCTTCCTGCCAAACAATAGCAGGCTCAATACTGACATGGTATTTAGTGGAAAAGAAATTGGGGGAGATTTATGCCCCCTTCTGGCCTCCTCTGTATGGGGGAACATGCTCATAAAAGTGAATGGAAAACCTTTGCACTGGCCCCTATGGCACAGTAAAGGAATGTTTACACTAAAGGACTTGAAGACAGATGACAGTCTCACTATCAAAACATTTCAAACACTGGATCAGGAGTTCCACTTAGGTAAGCAGGCCTTTTGGCAGTACTTGCAGCTCAGAAGCTCAGTTTTAGCTTATATTAAACAGCACCATATGACACATATAGCAAGATCCCATTTGTTAATTAAATGGCAGCCCTATGGGGGGGGTAAAGCCAGTCTTATTTATGCTGATCTTAGGAATCATCTCCCTGCACAATCAGCTCAGGCTGAAGGTAAATGGGAGCAAGCTCTTCAACGATCCATTTTGGATGCCCAGTGGAAGCTCTGCTGGAAATATGCTCATTCTGTGTATCCAGATATGAGAAATAAACTTATGCAAAACAAGATATTGTCACACTGGTATCGTACTCCTGTTGTCTTGTACAGAATGCATCTCAGTGACAACAGTCATTGCTGGCGATGTCTCTTGGGAAAGGGAGACCTTTTGCACATACTTTGGCTTTGCCCACTCCTTATTCCATTCTGGATGGCTGTCTTGGGTCTGGTTCAACAGATCTCAGACTTTGCTCTTACTCTAGATTCCCTAGTTTGGATTCTGGGCCTTCCTCCTGTGCTGAGAGCATTCACTCATCAACAGCACAGATGGCTCACACTTCTTAGCCTCCAAGCTAAGATGCTTATCCTCTGTAGGTGGAAAACCACAGAGGTACCCACCATCTCTGAATTATATAACCCCCTCTCTAATGTAGCAGTACTGGATTGTCAGTCCCACTTAGTTACCAACACACTTTCACAATATTATCTTACCTGGGCCCCTTACTTAGTTTATCTCTTCCCCACGTGCAGGGATTGGCTGACTTCCCCTGTGGAATGATCTGGACCAACATAGTAGATACACCAGTAGGAAATGGTTTGGAACCCCAAAACCCACCCCCCTCCCTGCAAGGACTCCTTCTCCTTTTTCCTTATAGAATAAGAATTCAGATCTAGACCGCAACGTTGTTAGTATTTTGTTATTATGTCTGTGCTTTTCAGGCTTATTCAGTTATCAGGAGACACTTATGTATTATGCCCATATTAGATGCCTTAGCTAACCTAGATGCAGTGGTAATCATGCAATCTCTCATACTTTTCTTTTCTTATTTATTGGGCACAATACAACTTACTGTATAATTTCTTACTGTATCATTACTTAGCAATGTGCCTTTCTATGGGCTAGACTTTAATTATATAATGACACTACAGTCAGTGTGTATGTATATGTGTCATGCTGTATCTTCTCTATGTACCTGACTATATCTGATATTATCTTTAAAATTTAATAAAAATTATTAACTACTATCTTTGGAGAAACAAGTCCTATAAGCTTGCTGACAGGCAAGGCTAGACTGTGATTTCAGGAGATGACATCATCAGCACCACTTCACTGAAACTGTCTTTTTTGAACAGGTAGTGAAATCAGGGTAACAAAATAGCCCATAACTTTAAAATGAAGTAACACAGAAACCTAATGTTTGGCATAAGATTTGTTGGGAGTGTGCTTATTCTGATTATGAAATGTAACACTTTTGACGAGAGTCCTTCTTTAACTAGAAATAATATGACGCAAGAAAGATTGATAGTGTACCTTTAAGGACCTACCTGAGAAGGCGAACAACAGGGATGATTCAACACAGAGCTCATTAAGGACATGCAGTTCTTAAAAGCAAAAGTGGAGATACTTCAAAATTACCACAGTGAGACTAACATACAGACTGTTGGCTTTCCCTCTCAGACTAGTAAGCAAACCTGACCTACTAAATGCTTTGAATATTTCAATTTTACTGACCTACAATTTCTAGTACTGGATTCTGAAGTTAAGATAGTAAAAGCATTTATGATCCCAGTGAACTACTGACCATGTGGTAGGGATGTGAAGAGGCTGTGAGCTGCCATTATCACATTGTCAAGCCAGGGGGCCCATATTCCTTTGTTGCAAGCAACCTGGGCTCAAGTGAACATTGTCTGGAAGGGAAACAGAGTATGCTTCTTCCCTGACATTTCCTTCCAGACCCAAGTCCACAACAAAATCTTCAGTAAATTAAAAAATTGAAGCAAGGTATTGAGGCCCAAATGTGGTTTCTAGCCAGAGTGTAAAGCCATCATAATAACAAACTGCAAAGTTTTATAGTCCCCTCCTCCACGGTGGCATTTGTTGAGAAATTACTTTCCCACAGCACTGTTGAACAGAAGAGCCTACTGGAATATACTTTCAGTCTGCCATAAGAGTAGAGTACTGATTTTCCACACTTTTTTCAGCTTACAAGCACCTTATATATGTATGTGTTACATAATAGAGTACAAACTGTTGTGAACTGTGAATAGTCTACTCAGGTTTCATTTCCTCTTGATGAATTCGAGTGGCTAATGCTGCAAAATCTGCCATGTTTTGACTATTTCTTAAATAGTTGTAACATTAACATGTCTATTTTCTTTAAAGGAATTTCTCATGTTAATGTTTTGGTGTATAAAATTGCACTACTCAATTTGCATACTTACAAGCGCACGCTTAGTTTACAGGTTTTACACATGCCTGGCATTGTATGTTAAGAGCATTGTGGGTATCTGTGCAACTTGACTGAACTCTGGATTTCTTTTAATACTGGTATCACCCTTCCCACTGAGAGTTTTCTATCCTGTGATAAGTAGGGACATGGCTAACAGAGAGATGATATTGTCTCAGAGTGGGTGAGAGTGAGAATGAACTATATGTTTATTCTACTTGACGTTACTCCTTTACTGTAACCTGCTGTACCCTATTCCTAAAGGAGTATACTAAATATAATTGTAAGTAATTTTGAACCTTTAGAGTAAGGGTCTATAACCCCTAGTATTATTTTTATGTATGTTGCATACTGAGTAGCTTATAAATACAATGTGAAAGAAAATGGAGTAATGTTTTCCATGCTGCATTCAAATTGTAGAGTCTTAGCCGGAACTTGTCAAGTGATTTGCAATATGGAACTTTAAACCTTGCTGAAACTCTAGAACTGAAATCAGTAATGATGTCTGCCAGTTTTTCTCATACTGCACTAACTGCAGTGAGAAAGAAAAAAATGTTTCCCACTGGGGTTTAGCTAAGGCTTGTGTATGTCTTAAACTCTATGCCAAAACCTTAAAGCCCTATGACTGATATCACAAATAGCATCATGCAATCACATCACTCAGACAGAATGTAACCTTAAACTTGACTGCATGCAGGAAAGAACAAGCATGGCTGCAGCAGGTGGTTACATGCAAAGTTTGTTGGCATCTACAAAACACAGATTTGTTTTAGAATAGGCTCACAGTTAGCAATTTAATATGAGCAGCTTAAAACCTCTTAAAATATACTGACTACATTCTTAGGAGCATGACAGAATCAAAGTAAAAACTGAGCATTAAAAAAACAACACTAAGGAACTCCAACTCCAAAGATTGGTGTTTGACACACAGATCACTCAGATTACATCAAACTGGCTGATAGGGCCATTAACATGATGATGTTTTAACAAGCAGGTGGATCGTATGTCAATAAGACCACACAAAAAATAAATATATACATAAAACATTTAGGTTCATAAATGTAGTGAGAACTGTTTGTACAATAGGTAGCACTAAAGAAAAGTATATTCAGAACAAAAGTTCCTTGCTGATGGTAAACCTTGAATTTAGAGTTTTAGGCCCTATGAACATTATAGTGGGGTTTTTGAAACCGTTTTAAAAAACAATTTTAAATTCACCATGGTCACCCATTTGCACGCCATTCACAGTGTTGTATCACGGTTCAGCTGCATTCATGTGTTGTGGCTAGAATTGGTTTTCAGTAAGGATCTTCAGCAGCACTGTGGCAGGGTTCTCATTCATCTGCTACTGGTTGCCCATCTGCACCTCAAGATAAAACAATTTTGGTTTGAAACCATGTTTAAAACTGGTGTTAAGACTAGATCACTTGCAGGGTTTAAGTACATTATTAAACATGGCTTCAAACCATGTTAAGTGTGGACATATACCATGTTTCAGCTTTGTAAAATGTTTTACACTGCCTAAAATATTTTAAAAAGCACAGTGTGTACAGGGCCTCAGACAGTCCATTAGAACTTCTGCAATTGCTCATAAGCACAGTTCTGTGTTAAACTCAGAGTTAAATCAGCATTCCCAACACAAATTAAAAGAGTTTAAAAAGATCCTCTGACTTCCATTATTACAGTAAGTCCACCTCACCACTCACAGCATGGTCCCAATCTGCTCTTCTCCAGTCTGTGGCCTTTCTCCTCACTCTGGAAATCTTTTCATCTTTCCTCATGATCTCACACTTTCACAATGTAAGCTACCAACTCTTCAAATTCCTGGACTATGGGGCCCAATTACAGAAGGAGGATGTAGGGCCTACAGCAAGCCTTGTGTCTGCCACAAAGTGCCCCATAAATGCATCAAGGCTCCTGGATGCAATCCTGCTCCATTCCCAAAGTGTTGCTGCATTTGTGACAGTTTTCCTGCTTCCTGACAGTCTGCCCCATTGCCATAGTCACCCTGTGGACACAACATTAGACCATAGGGAGATGCTCTAACTTTGCAGCAGCGGGGACCTGCAGCATCAGCTTTTGGAATTGCATGTTTGACACAAGTCAGCACTTGCATCAAACATCATGTCGCAAGTCCCCTGTGTCATTCTGGAATTGGGCCCTAGGTTTCCAAACACCAATCCTTCTTATCCTCTGGTTGGGAACTGGTACCATACTTACAAAATAGATTTAAAAAATCCATACGTAGAGTTTAAAAGGAATTACAGTATAACCTCAATTATCCAAACTCACTGGGGGACATCAGATTAGTTTGGCTAATTGAGGGGTTCGTAAAAATGAGGGTCCCATTGAAATGAATGAAATGCACTGGCAGCGGTTAGAGGCATACAAAAAAGGAAGTGTACTGATACCCACTAAGTAGTGACAATTTTTGAGATGGTTTCACAACTGAGTGCACACCAAACATTTCTACAGAGTACCACAAAGTACACACTGACTATGGTTACTGATATTACTGTATACCACACCCGCACCCATTCCTGGCACAACATATTGTAATGACAGACACAACACAACCAGTCTTTGCTCTTACACTACCTGGATTTAAGGACAGCACCACTTTCTCCACTTGTAAGTGGTATTGCAGGACAGATGGGGTGAAGGAAGTCACAGAACAGAACTCCAGCTCTTAGGGTTAAGTGTTGTTCAAATGTACCTGCTTTCCAGTGGCTGAATTAAAGCAGAGGAGCTGGGAGGTTGTCAGCAGTAGCAGATTTGCTTTCAGTCTGTTTGGTTGCTTTAAGTAATGGTGAAGCTTTAATTTTTTTCTTTTCACCCTTCTGATGAAGCTGTTCCTTGCTTCTGATTACTGCACGGGGGAACAGCTGGATGTTGCCACTCTTGGTATCCTCTGCTCACTTGTATACTATGAATCTTTTTGAGTCATGCCATTGGATAAACTGGTTACTGAAGAGAGCCAGGATCTGTCGGGATCTACTGCACTTGTTATTCAGTGCACTGCAGCTGTCACAGGATTCATCAAGTGATAAAAAACAAACACAACTGTCATCTCGGGGGACATGGCAGGAGTTCAGATAATCCAGAGGATCTGATAATGGTGGGGCATAGATAATCGAGGTTATACTATATAAAAGGGAAAGACAAAAATCTAGATGTTTCATTGGCCAAGAGATGTCATCTGACCATGCATAAAATCTCTATAAACACATGACCAAGTGATCAAGCTCCTTTTCCTCCCCCCAAAAGACCTATTTAGAGCCATTTTATAGCTGTAATAGGGCCCTCCAAGGTGTGTATCCGCAGTGTGCATCATAGGAGTGTAATGCACTTCCCAGTGGCATAAGACCACTCAGCCTTCTGTCTCATACCTTTGTATGCTCCTGAGGTGAGCATCTTTGTAATCCTAGTTTAAATAAATAAAAATAAATTAATTAATTAAAATCCTGTAATGCACACCCTGTCATGGCTTATTGCTTACTGTACAAATCAGACAGTCCTGAAAGCCTCAAGCACAGGAATGTATACCAGAGTTAAACTACAGTTAGGCAGAATAATAATCTGCATTCAGATCCTTGAAAGCCAGTTCAGCTGTTACAGTAGCACTATACCAGTATTATAAATAATCATGAGTAGCATCCCATAATACTGTTATACAGTAATATGGACATAGTGAGATAATGATATTTCTATCATCATCCAGATATTGAGACTACAGTGAGACACTTTCAGTAGCACTATACCAGGATCATTAATAATCATCGTCGACATCACACATATAGAATAGTGGATGATCGCCCATCCACAACAAGGCTGCGTTTCCCTCGAGGGAGTTGATGACATCATAGAGACCTCAAGAGCAAAGCTCAAGAGGCCTCACTGATATCATCAGCTCCCAAGAGGGAAATAGCCTTGTTGTGGATGGGCGATCATCCACTGTTTTATATAGTATATGGACAGCCTTTATTGTCCATGGAAACCAGTGGCCTTTTGAATGTTTACCTTTTTTTTTTACTGGTGCCATTCCCTGTCCTGCTCACTCTGGCTTCTCCTGATTCTGCTTGCTCTGTCTGGGGCTGTGGACATGGCCTACCTAGACTTTAGCAGGGCATCTGACACAGTCCCACACAAAAGATTAATAATCAAATTAACCATCCTGGGAGTGGGTCCTTGGGCGGTAGCCTGAGTAAAACATTGACTGGACAACAGGACAAAGAAGGTAATTGTAAATGGAGCCCACTCTGAAGAAAGAGGGGTTACTAATGGGGGTACCGCAGGGTTCAGTACTGGGTCCAGTCTTTTTTAATGTTGCTATAAGTGACATTGCAGAGGGACTGGAAGGAAAAGCATGCCTCTTTGCAGATGACACAAAGATCTGCAACAGGGTTGATACACAAGGAGGTGTGGAAAGGATGAGAAAGGACTTGGCAAGGTTAGAGGAATGGTCAGAAGTATGGCAGCTTGGATTCAATGTAAAGATATGTAAAATAATGCACCTGGGAAATAAAAACACAGGGGAAGATTACACAATGGAGGGGGAGGTAGTAACAACAACAACAATGGAAAGGGACCTGGGGGTAATCATATCAGATGATAGCAAGCAATGTGAGAAGATAGTAGGGAGTGCTGGGGGAATACGGGGGATGTATAGAGAGAGGCATCTCCAGCAAAAAACAGGAAGTTGTTATTCCTCTGTACAGACAGTTGGTGAGACTCCATCTGGAGTACTGCATTCAGTTCTGAAAACTCCATCTTCACAATGACATAGACAGGATGGAGGCAGTCCAGAGAAGGGCAACTAAAATGGTGCAGGGTCTGCAAGAGAAGCCGTATGAGGAGAGACTAAAGGAGGTTAATATGTATGCCCTTGAGGAAAGGAGGGAAAGGGGGACATGATAGAAACTTAGAAAGTACCTCAGTGGAATCAACAAAGTCCAAGAAGGTAGCATCTTTCAGAAAAAGAGATGTACAAGAACAAGGGGACACCATTTGAAGATAGAGGGGATGGCTCAGGGGTAATGTGAGGAAGTATTTTTTCACAGAGAGGGTTGTGGACACATGGCACAGCCTTCCTGAGGAGGTTGTGGGGTCTAAAACTGTGGGAGAATTCAAGAATGCATGGGACAGACATAAGGCAATTCTTGTGGGGGGTAGGAAGAAACAGGCTGTTGGTTAACTAGGAGCTTATCCTGTAGGTAGGGAATGGGCAGACTAGGTGGGCCAAGCAGTCCTTATCTGCTGTCAAAGTCTGTGTTTCTATGTCTTTGTTCCTATGTTAACTGACTGGAATGAGAAAGTTCACATCAAAACCCATTGCCTTCTGCCAGACAGGACTCAACCCCATTTTAAGGTTATCCCTATGGGTCTGCCATATTTCCCATGGTGCACCATTAGAATCTCATGATCCCAAGTTTCACATGCTGATAACTGATTGAGGAGGATGACTATTGAGCACTCTCCCTATCTCTTGCAAATAGTAGGTCCAACACCTTGATGAGTGTGATCTCTGTTCAGTGGAAAGGCCTGAAACCAAACTGAAGAGGTTCATAGATGTCAGATCTCTAAAGGTGAGCTTCCATCTGTGCCACCCCTACCTTCTCAATAACCTTCCACAAACAAAGAGGTTTTAGACTGGCCTGTAGTTTTCCAGAATCTCCAGGTACAGACATTGTTTTTTTTTAAGAGTCGTCTCAACATGGCTTTTTTAAAAATCAACAGAAAGAAACCCTGTAAAATTTTCTGATTTAAAATCTAGGTTTGGTTATTGATAATAATGATTTTTTCTCTTTTATCCATCCTCGGTATAACACTGTTTGCCTTCATCTCGAAGATCAGTTTTTCAGACTTGAATTATGTTACTCAGAGAGAATTAATTACTACCTTATGTGTTAACTCAGTACTGTGTTTGCTTGGGCTTTTTCTTGGGGGGGGATGAGGCTAGGGTGTTGCACCATATTGTATTTATTGTATTCATTGTATTCCTGTGTTTATTTTAAGTATTATTGTATTTATTTAAAAATTTACTAATTTGTTTATTAATTTCGTGTGTGATAAGTAGGGGTTTTGTTTGTGTTTAATAGTCTTTGATTTCTCATGTGAGAGAAACTGAAAATATATTTTCACTGTATTCTCTCTTTATCCCTTATGTATTTGTTTTGGATTCTTTTGATTGTTATTCAGTTCTGTATGCATTGTACTATCAATAAAAGAAACTTACTTGCAAAAAAAAAAAGAAACCCTGTACAATGCTGGCAAATTGCTGATTCAAAGTTACCTGAAACTTAACCAAGAGCTGAGTAGACCTGAGGCCTGATATAAAGCAAGTAGGGCAAAGTACCACAATTGCCCTAAGCGTCTGCTTCATAACAACTGGCTGTAACTCACCCAAGACCATTGAAGTTTCATGTGCCTGTTTCCTTAATTGCTGCAGGCCCTGACTGACCATCTGTCAAAATCCTAGCTCGAATGGAGGACATTCTATCCTGTTGGAGTGACCTAAACTCCTTGCACATTTTTTGAGATTAAATTCCACTAGACTGTAGGCAGTGGGGATGGATTAACTTGTCCATAATTCATTAGAGTTGAATCAGCCTATGTGCTTATGAAGTACTATTAACCTTAAAGCCACCCTCCTTAACAGAGACAAGTTATGGAAAAAGGCACAAAAAACTAAGATATCAATTGATTGGGAGCTGTTCAAAAAGGCAGGAATATCTGTACCAGGAAAGTACGAGATGCTAAGGCTACTTATTATATGTCTGAACTAGACTCCTCCTGCCACAACCCTGCCAAGTTCTGGAACACCATAAAAGATATAACAGGATATGATCCGAGTAACACACTCCCAGCCAAAATACACAATGGCAAGGGAACCATCTCTGATAGACTGGAAGTCTTGAAATCATTCAACAATCACTTTACAACTGCTGGTCTAGCATTCAACACCTCTCCGGCTAACCAAATGTGTTCCCAGTTAGGTATCAAGAACACTGAAGCACGGGTAATGGAGTCCACCTTCTCCTTCATACCAGCCACCCTGAAGCAGGAGGAATAATTAATATCACAGCTAGACACCAAAATAAAGTGCAGGTGCAGACTCCCTTGATCCCTATTTTTTAAAAATTGCCATACAAGTATTAGAAGTGCCAATAACACACCTATTTAACCTCTCACTACAACCAGGATCTATTCCATCAATCTGAAAAACAGCCCAAGTTATCCCGCTACTGAAAGCAGGGGACCCCATGGACCTCAACAACTACAGGCCAATCTCTATCCTCCCTGTGCTATCCAAGCTGCTAGAAAAAATCGTAAGCACCCAACTAAGAGGATTTCTTGAAGAGGCTAATCTTTTAAATCCAGTGCAATCTGGGTTTAGAACCAACCACGGCACCATCACAGCCCTGGCTAAAGTAACCAATGATTGGCAACTCAAACTGGCCAAAAAAGATTGTGTCTGTGCTGTATTTTTAGACCTGGGTAAGGCATTCGATATGGTCAACCACAAACTGCTCCTCTCCTCCCTGAAATTCATAGGACTCAACTCAAACTCCATTAGATGGTTTAATAACTATCTCACTGGAAGGACCCAGCAGGTGAAGGCTGAAGGAGACCTATCACCACTCAAATCTCTCCAAAGAGGAGTTCCCCAAGGATCCATCCTCGGCCCAATCCTATTTGCCGTCTATATCAATAGCATCGACAATAACCTCACCAAAGCCACTGTACACCTGTTTGCAGATGATACAGTATTGTATGTCAGTCACCCCTATCCCATAACAGCATGCATAGCGCTACAAGCAGAATTCAACCTATTACAACACCAACTACTGGAAAAAAACTCCTGCTAAATGCAAAAAAAAACAAAGGCAATGTTTTTCTTCCCCCAAACACAAGCTGGACACTCGTTCCCAAGCAATCTCCCCCACATATCCACTGTCCTTGGTGAAAATCTTGAATATGTTACAAAATTCAAATATCTGGGGTCTGGGTAGACAGTAGACTTGACTACTTAGATCATCTGGAAGATCTGCTAAAAAGAACTCCATCAGAGACTTGGGCATCATTAAAGAATAAAGCACTTTCTCACAAGTGATTCAAAAAGAAGCTGGTCCAGGACACATTTCTATCAGTATTAGATTATGCAGATTTCCTATATGGTTGTTGCCCCAACTCATATCTGAACAAACTGGACACACTTTACCATAGACCCTTGAGGTTTATTACAGATCTTCCTCTCAGCACTCACCACTGCTCGCTTTATGCTGCAGTTGGATGGACCTTGCTCCAATTTAGAAGAGACAGGAATGCCACACTATGGACTTATAGAACGATATCAAAGATGCTACCAAATTACATCTCAGACTGCTTCACACAAATAACATCAAGTAAATATGCCCTAAGAAGTCTAAACTTCATCATGCTTAAAGTGCCCAAATTCAGTTCTTGATATGGTAGATCTGCTATCAGCTATGTCTTATCTGCCTTATGGAATACGATGCAGAAGACCCTGAAAGTGAACAGATACATCTCATTTACATCCTTTAAATATCTGTATTTGAGGCTTATCAAAGAAAAATGTAATTGTTTCCACAAACAGTAGAGTATTCCTAATCTTACCCATCTCCCTCCCCAGATAGCCAACTCATGGAAGGTATCCACCTTTACTAAGAGTCACCACCCCTCACACTCCATGCACCCCTCCTTTCCATCCACCTCCCCTTAATCCCTTGTCATATATCATAGTCCTATACCCTGTTATACAAACCCCCCAGTGCCGCCCTCCTGCCCTCTTCATAAGGCCCACAGTTTATCCCACCGTCTTCCTCCTCCCCCACCAGCCAGGCACACCACTTCCCACTCCCCTTCCCCGCACCCCTTATTACCACGACACCTGAATTTAATGTATAGTCTGATTAGAATGTATCCTTAGACTGTGTGTATACTGAATATTCTATGTAGTGCCCTAGAGTGTGTGTATATTGAATATTTTTTATGTATCTATGTAAATTGAACCTTGACCTTACCAGGTACATCTTGCAAATGAGCTGTGCTCAATGATTTTCGCCTGGATAAATAAAGATTTGATTGATTGACTATAACAGCCTATAACAGGAACTGTGCTTTTTCAGGGCTATTATGCTCTACCAAACCTGGTAAAGGACCTCAAAGCTATCTTGTCCCCCGCTGAGCTTGACCTCTTCCAGAAATGCTCCAGTCTCCACCCTGTTGCTTTCAACTACATCAGCTCATCATTAAACCATGGTGAGTGGAGGTGTAAGGTCAATGAGCAAGCATGTTTTTTTGCAAAGCATTTGGAACAGATGTAGTGGCCAAATTATATGCATCAACAGCCACCTCTATGATTAAACCATATGCTGCCTTAATACCGAAGATTCCCTGCACTGCTGAGAACTTTTGTAGTACCAGACTATATCTAGGATGTTACTGGATCATTCCCACAGGGTTGGATATTTTTGTGGAGACTCCTGCTTGAAAACTAACTCCATGGTGCTCTGACCACCCTACTGGATCCACTCTGATATCCAAGATATTCAGTCCCGTAGAGTAAATAATGTTCACGATGTGGTGGTGTTTGTGTGTGTAGTGGTGAAAACAATCTGTATTTTATGGATTAGGGATTAGGGAGCAACACTGGAGAAAGAAAGTGCGTCCATGGGAAAACAGCAGTCCCAGCCATGTGTGTCTATATCTTAGTTTTTATTTTTATTTTAGTTGTTTAACCAGGAGTAGCACACTAAGCTGAAAGCTTTTTTACAGGTGCAACCTGGGAGCACAGGGAAGTTTAAGTGATTTGCTCAGGGTCATACAGTATGCAAGTGGTAGTTGTTGGATTCAAACCCAGGTCTGGTCTGCTGGACGTCACCATATTTGCAGCTCAGAACCTTAAACCACTGCAGTATACTGCCTCCTTAAGAGCTTTTAAGAGCACTGGGACAGTATTTTCAGCATCTGGCTTGAAATCCCAGTAGGTCACATTATTTCTTTCTCACTACAATTTACGATTTAAATCACATCACAATGGCTTATACTGCACTAAATATAAAATCTGGCTGTCATGGATAAGGGACTGTCATTTTCTGCAGTGTCACCTGCTTTGTGGGAGAAACTGTGTGGCAGCTGATGACTTGTTTCTTGGAGATGATAGCCTTGTGTTTCAGTCACCAGAAACCCACTATGTGCACCCCAGGTGGAGGCACCATGCCACTTTACTTCAGTGTAGCACACCCTAGGGGAACCCAGGCCAGCCTCCTCAAGACAGAGGGACAAGTGATCTCTGAGGGCCCTGGTACAGCGAACCCTTTACAGTAGCATCGGGGACAGTGCGATACTAACACGTCTGTCAGCACCTAGATACTGAGACAATAAAGAGGCACATACAGGAGCAATGCACCAACATAATTTATAACAATTAGCATGAGCATGCAATTCTTTATGTACAAATAACAGAGAAGGGTGAAGTTGGCAAACTCCACTGCGCAAACAGTTGTGTGAATTTCACTTATCGGAATTTTTTTTGCAGATGCGATATGCAAAATTCTGGCTCCCAAATGCAGATTTGACCCACAAATTGCAAAATTGCCCCCACAAATGGCAGAATGTTGCCCATGAATGGTGGAATTTCCCCACTCATAGGTGAAATTCGGTGATTTTTGAGCACAATTCAACACTTTGCTGGTGGAATACTGAAATTTTGCATGCAGAATTTTGTTATTTCACACCTTTTGTAAAATATTTCACCAGGTGAAATTGTTGATTTTGTGTGAACTTTGCCCACAATATTAAACTTTGGCCCATCTCTGGCCAATAAATTGATAGTAATTCTAACAGGTCTGTCAACACCCAGATACTGAGAGAACAGTAACACTATACTGGTATCACTAATAATCAGAAAACTTGTCGAACTAATATAAACCTGGAGCAACAAGACTTTAGTTACTTGTTAGATTTATCTGTTTAGAATTCATACCTTTACATAATCTGGATCTGCACCGTTATATAGTTTTCCAGTATCACACATTTAACAGGCAGCATTGATGTACACCCTTGAAGCCCCATAGATTGGGACAGTGTCATCTTGAGTAACCACATCACTGTACACTTGTAGCAATTATAGAAAATAGCGGGTTCATGTAGCTACAGTATATCTGTATGTTTTGCCTTACCAATGCTTTGTTGATGCACACATGGAAGAGATGCCATTCACAATGTTCCCTCCACTGTGTGAGGCTGAAATTGCATTGATAAAACCAGAACAGAAATGCTGCAAAGTTTTACCTCACCAGCAAAGTTCTGGCAAAGTGCAAAACCATAAATCACTTCACAAAGTTCCCACTTCATCTAAATTGCGCACTTTGTCACTTCACAGTGAGTTTTACTTGCAAAGGGTTACTTTTTCTTGCGAAGTCATTCCAACGTGCCAACTACACTATTGAATTTGAATGACTTTGCTTGAAAAGGTGTCCCTTCTCTGTCAGAAACTTTGCAAGGTCATCACTTGCCACATTGCAAAGTTGGCAAACTGCAAATTATTTTGGGAATGAAAGTTGGCCAGTTTTGTTCAGATTAAGACCAACCATTACATTTTTATTTCGTTAGAGCCTGCTGATGCCTCACTTAATTGAAGTGTTATGCACACACCGAATTTAGACCTGTGTGCCCTTACTCCAGCACAGCCTAAACTGTCAGACTCTAGAGACTGCAGTACCTTTTTATGTTGGCTCGGACGCATGTGCAAGAAACATATCATGGCAGCTTGCTCCAGTAGCGAATTGTGGAGGTGTGGCAGTGTTGTTACCAATGCCAGCAGCCCATTTCGAGTCTGGTCTGTGTGGCACCAATCATGCTGTCTATGATAGCAGTAGTGTAGCTTGCCACCAACTTGGAAGAAGCTGGCTGCTGCAATCAGTGAGTGCCCCATCATCAGTAATTAGCTGTTTTTACTGCTAGGGCAGTCCCTGACTGCAGCAGCCAATTGCAGTTACATTGTCTGGTGTCCCTTTTCAATAAACATGGCAGCAGCTTCTCCATCGGCCTCTCACAGTCCCCACAGAAGCCGACGGACAGTTGCCGCCTGTCACTGTCCCCATTAGAGTCGATGGTGGTGCTCAATCGCCCGTCAGCATGCCCCCTCTCCAGTTCATTTGCCAATGGGGTAACCCTGTCCTTGTCAGCATAAGGCCTCCCATTTCTTGAGTTCGGAGGGGGTGCCCAAACCCCCTCAGCTCAAGTGTCCCCCCAACACTGTGTATGTGCTGATAGGGGTGCCCAATCCCAGTTGATTCATGTGCCCCCAACACTGTGTATTTTATGATGGGGCTTCCAATCCCATTGGCTCAAGCCCCTCCCAAGAAACACTGGGGTGGCAAGCTAGGAGCCCACCCCAGTGTGCCAAACTACCCCCGTGTTATTTAAAAAAAACTGTGAAAAGAAAAAAAATCCCTGACTGAGACTGATGCCACTCCCCAACCCACACCCACCCTCTAGCATCCCACCTCTGCATACCCCCTCAGCCCATACTTACCTCCAGATCCCAGCACGACGATCTTCGGTGGACTGGGAAAATGTTTGTACTCATTAAAGTTGACCACGAACTAAAGAAATGCCGGTAAGCTGTATAATGGCATAAATATTTTTTTTCAACTTATGCTGATATCTCAGCCATTTTTCTGAATTTTTGCAGCAAATTTTCAACATTGAGTTCTTGGGACCCTATCTCATGAATTCATTGACTGTCGTCTGGTTATTCGGTCCTGAAAGGTGATTTCACTGTCACTGCTCAGAATCACCTTTCAGGACTAATTAACAAAATGACAGTGTCACTGTTCATGAAGTGGGCTCTCAAAAAGCCTATGTTGCAAATTTGGTGAAAAAATTCCCAAAAATGACTGTGTTATCAGGGTGTGTTGCGCAGTTTCAACACACTCTCATAACCTTGCAATTTTGTAATATTTTCACTTCAGATCTTCAACATTGGCAATTTTTCACACCACCTTATGATCAGTACAGCTGTCATTTTTCACATCCTGACAGAAATGTGTTTTCACACAACTAGTGCACAATGGCGCGGTCTCTGTGGGAAATCAATGTTCAGGACAGATTAAGAAAATCATAGTGACAGTGTTCATGAGCAGAGGTCGCAAAATGCCTATGTTGAAAATTTGGCAAAATAATTCCACTAAATGACTATGTTATGAGCGAGCGTGTGTTGCCCAGTTTCCATGTATGCTCAGAATATTTTTGATATTTTCACTCCAGATTTTCAACATTGTCATCTCTTCACACTTCCCTATGATTGGTATAGCTGTCATTCTTCACATCCTGCCTGATCTCTGTTTTTGCACATCTGGTGCAGAATGCCACAGTTGCTGTGGGAAATCAACATTTGTGGCAGATTAACAAAATCACAGTGCCACTGTTCATGAGCAGAGGTCCCAAATGCTTTCATGAGGTGAGGGTCGCAAAAAGTCCATGTTGAAAATTGGTAGTGCAAATACCAACAAATGCCTGGGGCATTAGAGTTTCTAATCATAATGACACACCCAGTACAGGCTGGCAGGCATCAGGGGTGTGCCTTTGGATTGCCAGCTGTAATGGTCATGCCATTCCACCCCAACCCCCCACCCTGAAGTCAGTGACAGGCATCACAGTGTGCCTTGGATTCTTCAGCCCCAGACTTCACCCCATTCTCCTATACTGCACCCATTTTAGCATATGTCCTTATGAAATGGGGTGACTGTGAAACTGAACACCCCAAGGCACACCTCAACACTTGTCAGTGTCTACAGGACAGGGTGAGGTGAAATGCCATGAGCATTATGGGGGATGACCCAAAGGCACACCCCAGTGCCTGTCCATCTCTGCAGTATCCTATGATTCTGGCACTCCACAAGTGGACACCTAGCAAAAATGGTGACTCATCTGCAGTGACTGCCCCAACAGCGAGGGCGTAGTGAGGGCTACTCGATGGGTAGGGTTTGTGAAAAGTTGACAGGATATAGTGCATGCCTACATGCGTAGGGGAGTGAGCACATTGAGTGAGGAGTGGGAGGGTTTGTGAGTGGTGGTGCTGTGGATTTCCACCGAGCAGGTGCTGTGGCATTGTTCTGTGTGTGCTGGCCTGGGGTGGTAGGGATGCAGAGTTCGGGTTCAGGCAGTGGAAAATTTTGTTGCACCCAGCCCGAGACTTGAACATTTTAATTTATCCACAGATGCACCCCCCGACATGTACCTCCTTGGAGTTGAGAATCTATAGTAGAAGGGTGCAGGGGAAGAAGCCCCCCACAGTGGGGGTTGCAAGCACAGCCTCCCCTCATAAAAAAATAATTTTGAGTGTTTTGCACCACTTTCAGTGGAGCTGGAGTTGCACAACACTGAAATTCAATTTCAGCGATGTACACTCACCATAAGGATGTCTGCCATTTGGCAATCTGGAACCATCTCTACAGGGTAAAGGTGGGGTTGGAGTGCGTTCAGTACTTCACTGCCATTCGTATTCTGCATCTGTCTAACTCCTGCACATCTAATGCTAATATCAGCAAGCAAACATTTGGCATTGACAAATGCTTGTTTTACTTACATCATTACACACTAAAAGTGTTACATAAGGAGCCCACAAGGAAAGTGCATCAGGCAAGGTGTAAGGAAGTCTAGGAAGCTTCCATGAACCACACTCCTGTTCTTATAGCACAGCAATGGAAGGTCTCTATTTCCCAATTTTCCTCTTATCATGAAAATATCTTTAAGCCCCAGTGAAGGATACAAATGTTGATGTTGAATGGGACAGCCTGTACATATTTCAGAGTGAGTGTCCTGTATGAGACATCTAAGTTGTGATTGTTTGCGGGTGTTGGATAAGAGTATAGAGACAGAGATTTCTGATATGGCAGAGTATCTTTATTTGTGCATATTATAACCACATTTATTCTACACATAATATAAGCAGGCTGTTCACTCTGTAAAGGTGCGCCAGACAGCACAGTACACTGCTGACTTTTCTCTTTCCCTTCTCTTAATTGCAAGCACCTTGGGATAGATTCCTTGTATTCTGAAGTTAAACAATTGTTCTAGTCCTTTGTACTAGGTTTCCTTTTTATGTTTGCTTGCACGCATGTGCAAGAAACATCATAGGTGCCGGAACAGGGGGGCCACTAGGGCCATGGCCCTACCACTTTTATTGGTGGCCATATCACTTTTTGCTATCATGGTAATATATTTAATAGGGGAAAATTTGCCTCTTACGTCCTTGGCCCTACCACTTTTCAAACCATTCCGGCACCATTGAGAAACATAGTGCCATCATCTGAGTTTTCGGAGGTGCGTCATCCCCTCTTCCAATTCAGTCAGTGTGTTGGCAGGTGCGGCCCCAGTCCTCCAATGCATGCTGGAGCTGTCTATGACAGCTCCAAAATGTAGTGGAGTACAGGTGAAAGGAGGAGCTACGCTTCAGTGAGCAGCGATAAGATATCGCCTGCTCATGCGCGCTCCCCCTACACACACACGCAGGCATACTGCGTGCGGCCCACCACACACACACACTGTACAGCCTGGGGTGCCCAATCCTGGGTCGGCTGTGCTGTGCCCCCCCAAAAGCCTTCCACATGTCACACTGGGTGCCCACCCCAGAGTGGCAATTCATTGTATAGCCGACGGGGGTGCCCAATCCCCCGTTGGCTCCACTGTCCTCCCCCCCGAGAGTACAGGGTGCCACGCTGGGAGCCCACCCCAGCGTGGCAACTGATGCTATGGCCGATGGGGGTGCCCAATCCCCCATCAGCTCCATGCCCCCCAACCAGCTGTCCTTGTGCCACGCTGGGAGCCCACTCCAGCATGGCAAATGTCCTGTCATCATTTTAAAACAAAAAAATGGAAATAAAAACTGTCCTCGGTGCTTCTCCTGCCCCCTCCCACAACCCGCACCCACCCACTGCACACCCTGCCTTCCCACACCCCCATCACCCCATACTACCTATAGACCTCAGCGCCGATGATCTTCAGTGGACCGGGAACATGTCTGCACTCTTCAAAGCCGACCGTGAACTGAGGAAATGCCGGTAAACTGTATAATGGGATAGATAGGGTTTTTTCAACTTTATTGCATATCTCAGGCATGTTTTGGAATTTTTGCACCAAATTTTCAACATGGGGTTTTTGGGACCCCTCCTCATGAATGCTGTCACTGTCATGGCGTTACTCGGGCCCGAAGGGTGATTTCACAGCCACTGCCCAAAATCACCTTTCCGGAATGATTAATGAAACAACACTGCCAGTGTTCATAAGGTGGGCTCTCAAGAAGCCTATTTTGAAAATTTGGTGGAAAAATTCCAAAAAATAACTGTTTTACGAGCGTGCGTTGCACGGTTCCTACGCAGGCTCGTAAGTTTGTGAATTTTCAATATTTTCACTCCAGATTTTCAACATTGCCATTTTATTACATTTCCTTATGAACAGTTTGCTGCCATTTTTCACATGTCACCCAAAATATGTTTTCGCACATGTAGCGCACAATGGTGCAGTCGGTGTGTGAAAGCAATGTTTGGGACAGACTAAGAAAATCACAGTTACACTTTTCATGAGCAGAGGTCTTAAAATGGCTATGTTGAAAATTTGGTGACAAAAGTCCATAAAATTACTGTGTTACGAGTGAGCATTGAACAGTTTCCACGCACCCTCATAAGTTCATGACTTTGTAATTTTTTCAGTCTAGATTTTCACCAGTGGCATTTTTCCACAGTTCCTTATGAACAGTACAGCTGTCATTTTTCACAACATGGCCGAAATGTGTTTTCACACTTTCAGTGCAGAGATGCGTGGTCGCTGTGGGACATCGTTGTTTGGAACAGATAAAGAAAATCACAGTGACACTGTTCATGATCGGAGGTCCCAAAATGCCTGTGTTGACAATCTGCTGTAACAAAATCCCCCAACTAATTACATTATGGGTGTGAGTTGCACAGTTTCTATGCACTCGTGACTTCACCAGTTTTTTTAATATTTTTACTGCAGATTTGCAACATTGCCATTTTTTACACCTCCCCATGAACAGTACAGCTGTCATTTTTTACATCCTGTTCGGAATGTTTTTGCACCCGTGGTGCTAAATGCCATAGTTGCTGTGCATAAGTAGCTTTTGGCTAACAAACTGATATTGCCACTGTTCATGAGGTGGGGTCACAAAAAAACATGTTGAAAATTTGGAGTGAAAATACCAATGAATGCCTGAGGTATTAGGGTTTCCAACCATAATGCCCAACCCTGTAGACAGGCATCAGGGATGTGACTTGGGATTCTTGCCTGTAATGCTCATATCATTCCACACCCTGCAGCCAGTGAGAGGCATCGAGGTATGCCTTGGACTCTTCGGCCCCAAAGTTCACCCCATTCTCTTATACCACCCCATCTCACTGTACTTCCTGATTGAATAGGGTGCACATAAGGGCCAAAGACCCCAAGGCACACCGTGACACTTGTCAATGTCTGCAGGGTAGGGTGTGGTGAAATGGCGTGGCCGTTATGCCTGATGACCCAAAGGCACACCCCAATGCCTGTCACTCTCTGTAGGGTGGTGGTGGGGTTGGCTTCAGTTCAGTACTTCACCGCCATTCCTATTACGCAGCTCTGTAACTTCTACACTACCACTGCCAATGCCAGCAAGCAAACATTCGGCATTGACAAATGTTTGTCTTTTAATAGATGTATTGTTATTATCTTTGACTACTCTCTGTACAATTTTATTAGTTTCTTTTTGAGAAATATATTTATTTTATAGCTATAGAACCCTAAATCATTACTTGCTGACTAACTGCTAACAGTTTACATCCATTTTACTAACAGATACATAAACACTGTTGGCTGATAAGGGCCTATAGCGCACCCAGCCTGCCCATTTGAGCCTGCAAATTCCCTTTATGTTTTTCTAGAAGTCTGTTACCCCTTACCCCTGGCCTCCAGGATTCCCTTATGTCTATCCCATGCATTCTTTATTTATTTTTTGTTGACAAGGTAAGTGCACTAGATAAATCCTGCCTATTTTCGGGTACAACCTGGGGGAGGGGAATACAGATGAATGGTAACTGACCTTGAACCAGATTAAGCTGTTGGTGGTATTCTTTTGAATGGAGGAAATACGGCCAGGGCACCGGGGAAATTCCCCTGCTTTTTTTGAGAAATGCCATGCGATCTTTAACATCCACCTGAACAGGCAGATGGCACCTCCGTTTAACATCTTATCCAAAAGATGGCACCTGAGGATTGCAGCACCCCCTTATGCTGCACTACAGTGTCAGTACTGGGATATTAACCCACATGCCTGGTGTGGGGATAGAGCCCACAGCCTACTGATCTCCTGGCCTCAGAGGTGAGTGTGCTACCTGCTGAGCCACTGACACTGATTCTTAAATCCTATGATTGTTTCAGCCCCCACTACTTCCTCTGGCAGTATGTTCCACTTGTCCACCACCCTTTCTGTGAAGAAATTATTCCTCATGTTTCCTCTGAATTGCACTCCTTCCAACTTTATCCCATACCCTCTAGTCATAGAACATCTTTTTCACTGGAAAATCGTGTATTCCTGCACACTGTTCTTCCCTATAAGGTACTTATATGTCTCTATCATATCCCCCCTCTTCCTCCTCTCCTCCAGGGAGTATATATTCACGTTCTTCTGTCTGTCTTTATAGGACTTGTGATGTAATCCATGTACCATCTTTGCTGCCCTCCTTTGAACCTTCTCTACCCTGTTTATGTCTTTACATAGGTATGGTCTCCAGAACTTTAAGCTGTACTTCAGGTGGGGCCTCACTAGTGTCTTGTGTAATGGATTTATGTCCTCCCTTTACCTGCTTGTGATGCCCTGCCTATGCACCCCAGCATCCTATTTGCTTTACCTGCTACTTCATTGCACTGTTTCCCTACCTTGAGGTCATCAGAGGTAGTAACTCCAAGGTCTCTTTCCTGCATGGTGCATGCTATATCCTCACCCATAACTGTTATGTTGTTCTAGGGTTTTGTGTCCCATATCCATTATCTTGCACTTCTTTGTATTGAATTTCAACTGCGAAACCCTTGACCATTCTTCAAGCTTCTGCAGGTCCCTCCTCATTCTGTCTACATCCTCTAGCATGTCAACCCTGTTACAGAGTTTCATGTCATCAGTGAACAGGAAAATTCTGCCTTCTAGGTCCTGTACAATGTCACTGATGAAGACATTGAATAGGACTGGTCCAAGCACTGATCCCTGTGTTACCTTACTGGTCTCTCTTCCCTCTGTGGAATGACAGTCATTTACTACCACCCTCTGTGTCCTGCTGACCAGCCAATTACCCACCCACTGCACTACTGTCATGCCCACGCCCATATTCCCCAGTTTATATAATAGCCTTCTATGTGGCACAGTGTCAAAAGCCTTGCTGAAGTCCAGATAGCCCTAGATTTTGCAACTCTATGAACAATTAATCTGAAATTATAATTACTATCTGTATTGCATCCACTGGCACTTGGTAGTATTATTTTATTCAAAAAATAAGACATGAACAGGTATACAGTCCCACTGAGCCAGTGCTCATTTACAAGGGACACCTTTGCATGCAGACCTGGTTCCAAGGATACAGTTTACAGAGGTGATATAGTATATACTATACAGATTGTTTACATTCTTACAGCTGTTACAAGCAGTACAATGCAAATACAGTGCACACTATGCAGTCACGCAGTGTCATACATGTAGTTACAGACATATAATACAGTGTGTATTATGTAGGGTACAGAATCAGAACAATTAAAGTTATTTACACACACGCACATGATTCAATAACACCTATACAGTACTCATGTAGTCACAGTAGGGATCCTTCCAAAAGATGGAGGAAAATGTCACCTGGGAGCAAAGCTTGTGCAGCATAGTTCTGGGGAAAAGGCTTGGGACAGGAACTGGTCTTTAATTATACTCATCAGGATGTTCATGTCCTGCAGTCTCAGGTGTTTTGGCAGGCTGCCCCATGATTGGGGACCTTGATAGTTAAATGAAGAGGAGCCTATCTTAGTTTTAAAGGTGGGAGTTTCAAATTCAGCTAACTCTAATCCCATCATGGGAGGCTGTGGTTTTATATTCTCAGATATGTACTCCAGTAGCCTGCCTTTCTAGCATTTTAACATTAGGCTTCTTTTATGCAATTGTCTTCTTAGGTTCTCTGAATAAGTCACAGTGATGGGTGTATCTTGGGGTGTCAAGTGGAAACCTAGCAAGGTGGTCGGTGGTTGTATAACATTGCAAGGTCTGTTTTGGATGCCCCACTGTATAACACATACCCATTGTCAATGATGGGGATAATCATTGTGTTAATTTGCTGTGATCTTGACCTTTGTTGCAGCTCACTTTTTAAGTTATGTGGCATTCCCAGTTTCTGTCCTAATTTTTTTTCTATGTTATCTATATGTGTAGACCAGCTGCAGTGTTCATCTATCCTGATTCCTAAGTACTTGTAGGCTTCCACTTGTTACAGAGTGGTACCATCTTGTGTAGCAATGTTTAGAATATGGTGATCATCAAACCTTTTGTTCTTCTGCCTAATTAGCATGACATTTGACTTGTTGGTATTTAAGATCAGTTTGTTATTGTTAAAAACAATTGTAGCATGTTAAATGCCTTGTGTAGGTTGTTTTGTATATGCTGTAGGTCATGGGCTTTTCTTGTATATTACTGTGTCATCTGCATATACTTCTAGTCCTATTTCTGGACTTACAAAAGTGGTGTTGGTCATGTATAGACTGAATAAGAGTGGGCTTAGTACTGAGCCTTTGGGGACATCAGAGATTATGCCTTTAAAACTGGAATGGAATGACACTTGGAATGTAAAGTGGGTTTGTTCTTCTACTGAAAATAAACAAGCATTAAGCTATTTAAACAAAAAACAAATTGACATTGCTTTACTGCAAGAGACTCAGTGGACAAAGAAGCTAAAAACTAGTATAATCTTGGGTAGTATAAACTGAGTTTAACACACACCTTTAGCTCCAAGAAAAGTGGAACTGCCATCCTGATTTTCGAAGGAGTGAATTTTGTCAAATCTTCCCATTACGATGACCCAGATGTGTGGTTTCAAATACTATCGGGGCCATTAAGTGTGAAAACATTAAGATCTGAAATGTACACGCTCCCACTACAGAAAAAGTTTTGTTTATTTAACACCTTTAATACATAGCTGAGTAGTATCAAATAAGAACATCATACTAGGGGGAAGTTTAATGAAATTTTAAATCTCCAGTTAGACAGAAATAAGAGTTATAATTCACTAACTAAACTGCCTCTCATATTGCACTTCAGAAATGAATGTGGCTTGAACCTTTCTAACTCTTGTCGGCTAGTAAACCCTCAAAGTAGACATTACACCTTCTTACCTCCATGACACAATTCATACAGTAGAATAGATCACATCTTTAAATCTGATATTCTTGCTTCTGTTTTATTCCAGGTAAATTATTTATTTTGTTTATTTCACTTTTTTTGACCAGGTAGGCCCCTTGAGACAAAGCTGTCCCTTTCTCAGTTGTGACTGAGGAAATATAAGCCTTCCATACATAAGAAAAATATATTAAGTAAATATTAAGGAACTTGTGATCCCAGGCCATGTCTTAATGAATACAACAATTTCCCTTGAAAAACTTCAGTACAATTTCTTAAAATGTATGTTTGACGTTTTCCTGTTGCATGACCATAAATTTAAAAACTGAATAAACAGGGAGGTTAATGCCTTTTTAAATATTAATGACAATGAAGAAGTTTCATTGCACATCTTATGGGACACATTTAAAGCACATGTAAGGGGAAGGATCATTTCAATCTTAGCAGCAAAAAAGAGAGTTACTTAGGGAACGCTCTGAAAAGGAAAGAGTTACTCAGACTGGAGACAGTTTATAAAAGAAAACTAGGAAATATGCTCATTCTTTCACACATTGCCAGATTTTAATAGGATATTAATAAAACATATTCAACCGAGGCTGGATATTTGCTATAAAGGACAAAGTAAGCTTTCTGGGAAACTGGCAAGAATGATAGAAAATTGCTTGCTTACAGATTAAAAGAGATGTTAAGTCAAAATGTACAGTAATACTAGGTATTCAAATAAGAAAAACAAAATGACAGTTACTAACTTGGACAGCAATAACTGGTTTGAAAACTTCTTTACAAAGCTATAGAAAAGCTTAATTCAAAATCATGTAGCAAACTTAGAAACATTTGTTACATTCCGAAAACTTCCCACATTTCCAGAATCTTAGACTTACCTCAATAACCCTATTGCAGAGGGTGCATTTCTGAGGGTGATCAGAGAACCTTCCTCCAACAAAATGTCAGGGCCTGATGACCAACCAAGAGAATTCTACAGAATGATGAACCCAACATCAGAACAATATCTACTGAAAGTACTCAGACAATTGTTGGATTCTGTATCACTTCCAGATTTGATGAACCAGGCATATATCTCACAGAATTAAAAAAATGCCAAAAAATCCCCAGTTATGTGAGAGTTGTAGACTGATCTGAATTTCAAATGTAGACTGCAAAATTCTAACTAAAATTTTGGCAAACAGGTTTAAAAACTGTATCTACAATCTCTTGGGAAGTGAACAGGTGTAGTTTGTGCCTAGAAGGATTGGACTGAAGAATGTAAAGAGGTTACTCGATATAATCTGGATATCATTTTTCTTATAATAACATTTTTATTAAACCAGCTATTAATAAGTAATAAATACATGAAACATTATGTACATATATAGGCAACTCACTAATTAAAAAAATACAGTAACTATACCACTAAAATTGTCCCACGGCTGTAGCTAATGTTTGCTAGAATAACAATTAAGCTATAAACTAAGGAGCATCAGGTGTCATTCAGCAAAAATACAGGTATATCAATACCTATCAGACATATTGGACATAACAAAATAGCTATAAAACTATTCAACTAATAATGATGTAACCCAAAAGAATAATAATAACAATATTTTTATTTTTAAGGCACCTTTCAAAAGCCAAGGTGCTGTACAAGTTAAAATCAAACAGATCAGAATAAAACAATCTTAAAATCAAACAGACATCACTTTGCCATTACAACCAGCTAATCACTACCATAAGTCTGGTGCCACAAATAGGTCTTTAAGGCTGATTTAAAGCTTTCCACAGTGATGCACTCCAGTAACCGAAAAAGGCAGGACATGTCAATATCACATTGGTTTGAAATTCACATAGAATCCATTGGCTCCAAATCTTCTCAAAATGTGTAGATGATTTAAATATTTGTAACTAATTTTTTCAAGTCTATAAATAGAATCTACCATATCTGTCCAGTAAGTAACCTTTGGTTGCTGTGATCTAAGCCAAAGTTTGGCAATAAGTTTCTTGGCACACACAATGAGAATTAGTAACAATTTTAGGCATCAATGAGGATTGGCTGGAGGAATATAAAGTAAAACCTGAGGAGGAGTAACTGATCAATCACTTGAGAAACAGAGACCAAGCACATTTATATGATGGGGCCGGTCCCAAAAATATGTACATGATTGATCATAGGTTCACCACAAGCCTGCCAACAGGTTCCTCTAAAAGAACTCTTGTATGCGGCAGTACAATCCAGAGTTTAAAAAAAACACATTATACATGTCCATGCACATTTCTGAAGATATGGTATTGTGGAAAGTCTGTAAGTAAGTAATTAAGGAATATTTTAGTTGAGTCACACTGGAAGTGCAAATCTGCTGATCATTGTGCTAACGTGGATACAGTAGATTCTGAAGAGTGTGAGTGAAAAGTCAAGTAAATAGTACCTGTTAAGTTATACTGGGAACCTCCTTTCTGGTAAGTTATTATTAAAGCAGTCAAAAGACATACTGCATCAGAGAGAGAGTCCTACACCAGCTTGGCAAGGTGTGTAAATAAGTGTCTAATTGTAGATACATCAGTACATAGATACACAGACACTGTTGTCAGAGAAGGGTCTACGGCTCACCCATTCTGCCCATTTCAGCTTGTAGCTCACTTTATGTTTTCCTAGAAGTATGTTGCCTCTTACTCCAGACCTCCAGAATTCCCTTATGTCTATGCCATGCATTCATAAATCCTGTGAGTGTTTCAGTTCCCACTACTTCCTCTGCCTGGGTGTTCCTTTTGTCAACCACCCATTCTGTGAAGAAATTTTTTCTCATGTTTCCTCTGAATCACCCTTCCTCCAACTTCATCCCATACCCGCTATTCCTGGGACATCTTCGTCACTGAAAAATAGTGTATTCCTGCACTCTCTTCATCCTTCTTAGATACTTGTAAGTCTCTATTATATCCTCTCTCTCCCTCCTTTCCTCCAGGCAGTGCATATTCAAGTCCTTCAGCCTGCCTCATCACATTTGTGATGCAATCCATGTACCATCTTTGTTGCTCTCCTCTGAACCTTTTCTACCCTGTCTATGTCCTTTCATAGGTAAGGATTCCAGAACTGTACGCTGTACTCCTGGTGGGGCCTCACAAGTGTCTTATATAGAAGAATTATGACCTCCCTTTTCCTGCTGGAGATGCCCCTGCCTATGCATCCCATCATCCTATTTGCTTTACTTGCTGCCTTGTTGCACTGCTTCCCTATCTTGAGGTAATCAGAGATGGTAACCCTAAGATCCCTTTCATGCTTGATGCATGCTATATCCTCACTTCCAACTGATATGTTGTTCTGGGTTTTTGTGCCCCATATGCATTATCTTGCACTTCTTTGCATTGAATTTCAATTGCCAACCTCCTGACCATTCTTCAAATTTCTGAAGGTCTCTCTTCATTCTGTCTACACTCTCTGGCATTGATAATTAAAATGTTCCATGTTAGGTAAGCTATACTGGGAATGAAGATCAAGAAATGTTTAGAAGCCTCTTGAGTCTATAATCTGATAGTAATAGATTATACCTGAGTGGGCCTAACATCACAGGAAACATTCCAACTTAATGAGGGTGTTCTGCTGATTCCAGGCCAGGGCAGTGAGGTATGCAACTTCTTTTCCTATGATATGCAGTTGAATGTGATGGCAGGTTTGCAAAATGTCCCTAATATTGAGAGAAACATTTGAAAATGGGAGATAACCTGGTGGAGATGCACATAGTATTTGTCCCATGTCATGTAAATAATTTAATGTGAACTCAATGTCCTTCCAATAAGATTGAAAATGTCCTTCCTATAAGATTGAAAGGACTCTGAGGTCCACAAACAGAGAATGCACAAGTGGCAGGCCATCCCATACCACTGAAGACAATAAATATTAATGCCACCTCTAGCTGACAATAGATACAATATTGCAGAACAGTTTTATTTAACAGAAATCCAGTTAATAGCTCAAAAACCTTTATACTATTAAATACTTCCAAGACAGTTGGTATTGGATCTGTTATTATTAAAAGAATGCCATCTGCAAATAAAGTAATCCCAGAGGCACTGCTACCTAAGGGTACAACACTGATTTTTGGTCAGTGGTGACTATAAGAAGCCAAAGGCTCAATGTTCAATGCAAATAATAGTGTTGAGAGAAGCCATCCCTGAAAGGGTGCCTCTCCCCAGTGGAAACAAAGAGGATACAAGGCCATTAACTTTAATAAATTAAAGGTGATTGATATAGCCATTGTAACATAATTATGAACTTAGTTGGGAAACTGATGGACTGTAGGACTGGCCATAAAAAAGGTAAAGAAACACAGCTGAAGGCCTTCTCTCTAACCAAGCTGGCCATGACCTTGGCAATTGACCAGTGGTTAACATAATCTAACAACAATAAGATTTACTGCACATTGTCATGTACTTGTCTTTTACAAATGAAACCAGCTTAATCCCGGTCCAGAAAAGTGAAGAGAAGGCCTTCCACCCAATGTGGTAATATGGGCATCAAGAATTTATCAACTAATAAACAGCTTGTAGTATCAACATAATAAACAGCTTGAAGTATCAACATAATGAACAGCTTGAAGTAAAAACTTATAAAACCAGCAAAAGGGGAAACTTTTTTCCAATAAGAGCATCCATTGTATGGAACACCTTGCCACAAGAATTGGTAGAGGCAACTAGTGCCACTGTCTTTAAAAAGAAATTAGATGTTTGGTTGAGGGATAATAGATAAATAATGTCCCACATAGTGTGGGGAACAGTCTTGATGGGCTCTGGCCTTCTTCTGTTCTTTCATACCAAGTAATACAAATAAATTCAGGATGGAAATAGGGCAATAGTACTCAGGAGTGGTAGGGTCTTTACCAGGTTTAAGATGAGCTGTGATGACTGCATTATTCCAGGATGGTTTGGTGGAAGGGGCATGACCTTACTGCAAAGAATGAAAGACCCGAAGCAAAAGCAAGCTTAACAACTGTAACCTTATGAAACTCCAATGAGAAACCATTTATATGGGGACATTTGCTTTTTACAGCTATAGTTAGCCCCTTGTTCTGGTGTATACGTGTGGCCTCATTTAGCTGCTGGCAGCTTTCAATCCTAGACAGCCATTACAGCAGATGGTTGGTTTTGTAGCATTTTTGGTTGCTGCCACTGGAGGAGTCTATTGATCAGGAAGAAGGTTCATACCAAGGAGTGAAAAGTGGAGGAATTGGATTTAATAAGCTGTGCTGATCGTGAGTACAGGAGTGTGAGCAGATGTGAACTGGATTTATTTGTGGCTGCAGGGCTCTTGACTGTATGTGGGTTGGGGTAGGCGTGTGTGTGCAGCCCTTGGGTGACTGGGATTTTGCTGCTGATGGTTCCTGTGGGAGGGCAGGAGCTTCTGCAGTGAAGGGGGTTCAGCCCAGGCAGCTGCTGGAGGATTTTTGGTAAATGTTTTAGGTGCACTCAGTAGTAATTCCTAGTACACAACATAGGCTAACAACCCATAAGAACAATCCATAGAAAAGCTCTGCACTCAAACCACAAATTACTCCAGAAAGTAAAATGACTTGTTTGTTTCTCCTGGGCACTTTGCTTGCTGCTGGAATGAGCATTTTTTGACTTCATTTTACACTTCTAGTGTGACTTGCGGTTTGAATGCAGAGCTTTTCTGTGAGATGTTGGAGGACAGCTGGGAAGTCAGACCCCAGTCCCTGGACATCTGGGGTTGTGTGTGACTTCTTCCCCCACTGGAAGATTTGAGTCTGATGACTGACACCTGTGATTCTTCAGTTGTTCAGTATGCCCTGACCCATAAGCCAGCTTGGTGGCTGGGTGAGGGTTGAGTGGCTCCCTTGGGAGGGTGTGGGGTAACTGTAGCTGAAGGGCAGCATGATTCCACTCCCTAAGGTTTTTCCAGCTAGCAGCCAGTGGGCCTCCTTTTGGGGGATTGGACTGTCAATGGGACTGCTTTTCCCAGCCAGGTCATTGAGTGGGCTCTTTTATGGGTGGCCTCATTTATTTATTTATTCATTAAAATCTTTCAGCAGAAGTTGCTTGTCTCACGGTGCGAGCTGGGGGGAGGGGGTACATAGCTTTGTGAAGGATGATTAGTTACAATACTATGTGGGTAGTACTAACAATACAACATTGTAAGATTGTGCAACAGCTGGAACACAAGGTATTGTACAATAAACAGTAGTGGAAGATATGGTACATTACAATGCATGTCCAAAATCATACAAAATAACATATAAGCATACAAAACAGTAATAATGCAATATAACTATTTATAGTGCATGAGTGTACCAGGAGCAGGCTCCCATTGTTGGAATAACAAGGATGGGGTTAGGTTGTGCACACTGGTGACCCAGAGGGGCAGATGAAGAAGAAAGGGGAAGAGGCAAGAAATGAATATGAGGAGAAGGGGTAGCCATTTCCTGATTTCCCCCTTCAGGATGTTGAGAAACCTACTGGGGGGAGTCATGGTAGGAAGGCAGAAACTGGGGATTGGTATTAAGGTGGGTCCTTGTGTTGGATGTGCTTTCAGTTTTGAACCATGGATTTTTGAAATACTTCTGTGAGGTGTTACTGACTGCTCCACTCCTGCTTTTCAGTTTTCAGTTTTCTGTTGGGGAGGTGGGGAGAGTACCTCCCGATAAGTGACTTGAACATATGTCACAGTCTTGAAGAAGTGCCAGAGTGAGAGTATGTTATTCTAGTTGGACATTATTAACCAGTTAGCTGGGGGTGAGAGGCCCCGCATAGCAGCTCTTCGCCTGGATTATTGACGGAACTGCTTTCTCACATATACTTTTTACTCTTGCCCAAACTGTGGAAGTTTTATTGTTTGCCATTATTTGTGTGGGAGTTTTTTTTTTATTTTGGGAGAATTGAGGCTGGAGTGTTGGCTTGCTAGTATGTGTTTGATGATTGCTTTCCCTGTCAGGCACTACTCCCTCTCCAAGCTCTGAGACCGACCCCTCTTTAACTGTCCTGCATTGCCTGCAGCAGTTTATGGTTGCTGTAGGGCTTTGGGGATAGTGGATAGAAGACAGAAGGGGGTGCTTGGACCCTGGGGAGGGGAGAGCTGAGTGGCTGGATTGGAGTTGTGAGATCCAGGAGATGCCCTGGGGTGAAGCAGTTCAGAGCATAAGGTTCTTCTTGCCTGGTACCCTTCCCCAAGAGGTCAACTGTTTGTGGGCCAGTAGCCTTGTTGGTATTAGTGTCTCACCCAACTTGAGTGGTGTTGTGCAATGCCAGGTCAATCTAGCTAACATTGCTGATCTTGTTGGGTCAACAGACCTGGCTTGCATCACTGAGATCTGGCTGAATGGAAATGCTGGCACCATTTTAGAGGCAGCGATTCCAGCTGGATTCTCATGATACTCTGCTCGAGGCCAGCTTGCAGAGGCATAGGGGTTGTAATTTGTTTTTGATTGGAGTTGAATCTTGTAGTTGTGCCAGTTGAGGAGACCAGGTCTTTTGAGTGTACAGTGGTCCCAAGTGTGGGGTGCAGGATTCTTGTCATCTACCATGAACCAGGGGGTGAGATGCAGTTCCTGTAGGAAGTCTCAGATATCACTGTTGATTTGGTATTGGAGCCTCCCAGATGGGCTGGCAGTATTACTTGGTGGGATGGGGCACAAGAAGGCAGTATTCCCATTGAGAGTGCCCCCCACAATGTTGTGGGTCATTATTTGTTAATAGTATCTAACCAGAGATCTAATTTGGTTTTAAATGTTTCAAAATTGGGGCTAGTAACAAGGTCGTTAGGTAACTTAGTCTATGTTCTGGGGGCCCTAAGTATGAAGTAATGTAATCTCTTATTGATGTTTGCTTTGGGGATAGCAAGTTGATTAGGGTGCAATCTAAAGACTAGTTTCCTTGTTGTAAAGTTAATTCCACGTTGTCACATAAGAGTCAGTTTTTCTAGGATTTTATAAAGAAATAGGAGGTCTCCCCTTAAGCGCCTTGTTTCCAATCAATGAAGTTTTCATTTTGTAACCTGTCGTCATCCTCTGGATACTCTCAATGGTTGCCAAATCTTTCTACAGACGTGGGCTCCAAAATGGTGACCCGTGATCTGAGTATGGTCTAACATATGTGCTATACAGGGGAATAATGCAATTTTCAAGTTTAGTCACAAACGTATGGTCTATTCTTCTAAGTAGTCCATTTGAATTTTTAGCTAATTTATTACAGTGGTCACTAGAGGACAGTTTATTATTGACAGTAATCCCGAGATCTTTTTCACAGTTGGTTGTTTTAAGTGGTATGTTATTTAATTTGTAAGTATAGCCTAGAGGTTAGAGGAATGTGAATGAGCTTGGTACTTCCAACAGACTAGACCTGAGTTTGAGTCTCACAACTTCCACTTGCATACTGTGTGACTCTGAGCAAGTCACTTAACCGCCCGCTGCTCCCAGGTCACCCCTGAAAACAGGCACTTGTGCCTAGTGGGCCTTAACCGGTTACCAAAGACTAAAATGCATACTGTACATAAATAAAATAAAACTGATGGTGCTGAGTGACTTCAATGCCTGGATTGATGATGAACTCTCGCAGATTTGTCATGACTTCTCCAGCTTTTAAACTCATTGGGTTTCACACAGGCAGTTGCCTCTGCAACCCATAATCATGGACACTCTCTGGATCTGGATCTGGTATTCCTCCTGGGGATGAAGGCCTCCAAGTTGGTGGTGGAACCAGTTAGATGCTTGGATCACTACACTGTAAGGTTCAACTTCCATGCCCCCATAGGCTGTCCCTGTGGAGATAGTCCAGTACTGCCCTTTGAGGGGACTGAACCCAGAGGGCCTATTGGTGGTGCTGGACCTATCAGGATTACCGTGTGTGAGCAAGGGTCTGGAGCACTTGTTACAGGCTTACAATAGGGCTGTGATGGATGCTGCAAATGCTATAGCTCCTGTCCAAGTTTGTCCTCTCACCCTTTGCCCTCAGTCCTCTTGGTTTGATGGGACCTTGAGGGAGCTGTGGTGAGTTGGAAAAAGGTTGAACATTGTTGGTGGAAATCTCATCTTGAGGCTGACAGACTTATATTGATGCACTATTATAGGGAGTGTCAATCAGCAATCTCTCATAAAAAGGCAGAGTCTCTGTCCTGGGAGATTGCTGCAGCTCAGAATTGACCAGCTCAGTTCTTTTGAACTATGGACAGACTGTGCAATCCAGCTGGTCTGCACGTTTGAAGAGCTTTTTCACAAGAAAAGCATGATGAGTTTGCTTGGTTCTTTGCTGATAAGGTTGCTGACATTAGGTCTGAGATCCATTCAGCTCACTCTATGGGGAGCAGTGGTGGCCAGTGTGAGGTTGTGACTCCTCAGTTTTGTTGGAGGGATTTTGACCAGTTTGAGATCATGGATGTCATGCAGATTGTCCAGAGTATGCAGCTGACCTGATGTAGTTTAGACATGGGCCGAACATGCCTTTTGATGGGTTTGATGCTTTTGATGGGGTTCTTGGCTTGGTCTTGTTGGAGATAGTTTGGAGCTTGTTAGTGTCAGGTGAGTTTCTGAACTCCCAGAAAGAGGTGGTGGTGACTCCTCTCCTTAAGAAAAATTATCTCAACCCAGATTGTCCTGCCAACTACAGACCAGTCTGTAACCTCCCATTTGTAGGGAAGGTTTTTGAAAAGATGGTTGCACTACAACTGGAGCATCATCTTACCATTCTTGATTGCTATGATCCTCTCCAGTCTTGGTTTTGGAAGAGGCATAGCACTGAAATTGCCCTTGTTTGGATGCTCAATGAACTCCTGATGGTGAGAGATTAGAGGCCCCATTCCATCTTGGTCTCCTTGATCTCTTCGTGGTGTTTGGCACCATAGACTATGGGGTGTTGCTGGAGCTCCTTCAGTTCATCTGTGGTCTGCCTGAAATAGTCCTCAGATAGTTCCATTCTTTCCTCACTGGCAGGTCTCAGAGGGTGGTGTCAGAGATTTATTCCTCTGGATCATTCTCTCTGTTATGGGGGGTACTGCAGAGATCTGCACTTTTCCCCGTATTGTTTGAGGTGTACATGCTGTCAGTGGGGTCCATTATAAGGAAATATGGACTGGGTTTTCATTGCTATGCAGATGATACCCAGCTCTGCATGGCCTTTGTGTCCAACCAGGATAGTGCAATCATAGGGTTTAACTACTGCCTCACCAAGATACAGGACAGGATGAATACCAGCTGGCAAAAATTGAATCCTGACAAGACTGAGAAGTTGGTGGTGGATATAGGTCACAGGATAAAGAGGTTGGAGGTGGGCTTTCCCTCCAGGCTTTGGCTTGGGTGTCACCAGCTGCTGGCATCCAAATGGAAGCAGAATCTGGGGGCCTGATTCCAGAAGACATTATGCCTGGTGCATGGTGCATTATGCCAAACCTGATGGTGCAAATAACACCTTGCACCATGCATAACTCAGATTGCAATTCCAAGTTGCAGCTTGTGCCATGCTGAATGTGGGCTGTGCCAAAGGTGGGCTATGCCACTCACTATGCCCACGACCTGCAGTGGCATGAGGCAAGGGTGGGTTATGGCAGCAACTGTGCCCTATTCCAGAAGGGCAGCTGCCGTA